>CM048849.1:64863335-67323335 GCA_026545225.1 Cornus controversa | reverse complement strand
ATCCATCCCCTTAAAATCCTAACATCCCTGTTGGCATACTTCCGGCTTGGGCTCTATCTTTGATACCATTTGTAATGCCCCACCCTACCCAACACAATATTGTCATCACAATCCACCCCCTTAGAGTCCTAACACCCCTATTGGCACACATTCGACTTGGGCTTTGTCTCTGATACCATTTGTAATACCCTACCGTACCCGACACAATATTGTTCGTTTTTGGCTTCTTTGCCTCCGATATTATTTATAACGTCTCACCCCACTCGACACAATATTGTCCACTTTTGACTCCCCCGAACTAGAGATTTTCTAGGAGGTCACCCA
This sequence comes from Cornus controversa, assembly GCA_026545225.1. Lineage (NCBI taxonomy): Eukaryota > Viridiplantae > Streptophyta > Magnoliopsida > Cornales > Cornaceae > Cornus > Cornus controversa. The sequence goes on along the minus strand of CM048849.1, from coordinate 67,323,011 downwards.
TCCTGGTACTACACTCGAATAAGCACGCTTCCAGTCAGAGACTTCCCAGGAAATCACCCATCCTGGTACTACACTTGCATAAATATGCTTCCCAAGAGGTTACCCATCCTGGTACTACTCTTGTATAAGCACACTTAGCTGGAGAGTTCTGATGGGTTCACATTTATCACAACTTTAATATGTCTTATATCATGGAGAGTATCAATCCTACATATATATATATATATAGCATTTTCCCTTTTCACATATAGGCGATGTGAGATTGAACACCATGTAATCTGTCAGTGTTGTAGCTAGCTCGGTGTCTCGCACATGCCCATCTCACACTTGCCCATAGAGGTCATCACAATCCCCCTTAGGAGGACCTGCCAGTATTGTAACTCGCCCACAAAAATCACCATAATTCACTGCTCACATCACACTTACCCACAGAGGTCACCATAATCCACTCCTTTAGGAGGTTAATCTTCATACCATTTGGAGATAATACTGCAAATATAAGCACCTCACTTTTACCTTCTCCAAGTAATGTGGGATTGTATAACCTGTAGCTCACTAGTGTCTCTCGCACCTGCCCACAGCACACCCGACCACAAGGTCACCATAATCACCCCCCTTAGGGGCCCAATGTCTTTGTTGGCCACACTCTTAGCTGGGCTTCGCCTCTAATACCATTTGCAATGACCCACTCCACTAGGTATGATATTGTTCACTTTGGGTCTAAGTTCGTACAATTTTATTTTTGGGTTTTACCCCAAAACAATATCATCACTTTAACTTTACCTTCCCCAAGTGACGTGCGATTGTGCAACTTGTAACTCGCTAGTGTGATAGTTTGCCAGTATCTCTCACACTCGCCCATATCACACCGGCCAACAAGATCACCAAATCACCTCCCCTTAGGGGCCCAAAAAAATACAATTGTCATGTGCAACCAAATAATATTAATTCTAATTTAACTAATTTTCAAAATAATCCAACTCATTCAAGCACTTTCTAAAACATAAAACACATCAAATTCAGGCACACGCCCAGGCATTGTCTGTACTGCCGTCCACTTACATTCAAACAAGTCATAATACACCGTCCACTTGCCTAAAAGAAACCATGTAACAACATTTGGCCAAGTATAGGGCTTTGCACCCAAGGGCTCTGGGCCCTTCCTTACTCCTAGGACAATCCCATCAACTAACCAAATTTTATCACAAAAAAAAAGTCTCAAATAAAAAATACCAAATTCAGTGTGATGACCCAATTTTTTTTCAAATTCTAATTACGGGTCGGTGACTTTTAAGTATGATTAGTCTCTTAATGAAGTGCTTAATGAATTTAAATAATCCTTTTTTATGTTTTCGGTTACGGGTGTGGGATCGGAATGGATCCGGGTAAACCAAGAGGTAACTACGGACACTTGAGAGTGGCGTAGGGTGTGGATGTAAGTTTAAGGGCATAAGTGAAGTTTTAGAAAGTGAGGAAATGCTAGTTTGTGAAGAAGCGCAAAAGGCCCATAACAAGGAGCAAATAAGTGAATGATGGAGGGTTTAGTTGCAAAGGAGAAATATATATATTATATATCTATGAAAAAAGAGTGAAATATCAGATTTTTGGGGCTTCTCTCTCTCTCTATAAAGCTTCTCTTCTCTTATTCTCTCTAAATTTTGACGGCCTAGAAGTAAGATTTGAGGGTGGAGCCAAGAATTAAAGTTGCTCCCCTCACTCTCCTCTTCGATTTGATTGATGGAAAGTTATCACTGGAGGAGTTTGGAGCTTGGTGGAAATTGGATTTTCAACAACCAAGCTTAGATTTGAGGTAGGGGTATCTCTTCCTCCCTATTGCATGGGTGTGGTTAAGGTTGTTCACGGGGTTGAGTGAATGGGTTCGCGACCTGGGATTCGGGTCGGTCCGGGGGAGTCCCGACTGTTTGAATTTCGGGGTGTGACAGGATGGTATTAGAGCTCTAGGCTGGAATACCTAGGCACGACGGGGAATAGATATATCGCGTGTATGGTTGAGAAGGTTGGATTATGTACCTGATACCAGAATGGTATCAGAGCTCTAGGTTAGAATACCTAGGGATGAAGGAAATGGTTAAACCATGTAAAGACTTGAAATGACTTGTTGAGTTATGAAGTGTAATTGAGGTACTAGGTTTGGAAACCTAAGAACGAGAAGTAATGGTCCAATTATGTGATAGATTGGAGTTGTGAGATAACTTATAAATTGTCATAGTTATAGGTATGGATATCTAGAATGAATGGTGAGAAATGATTATGGACTCAGTTGAGGTTAATGATTGAAGTAACTGCTTGTGGTGTAGTGTATTATAGTATGTGTTAGTATACTAGGGATATCTGGGCCATGTTATCACGTTTGCTCAAGCAGAGGATGTGCTGGAACCATGTGTGGTCAAGGGTACTTTCCTAGTGTTAGCCTGAGGGCTGGGATATTGAGTTGTTAAGATGCATTACATGCCATATCATGTATCCTATGTGCTTATTTGATTTAACATGCTATGTGTTATGTGTTATGTGAAATATATGACTTATGTGATTGTGCATTAGCATTTGTGTTACATTATGCATCATGTGGTCAATAGTGACGTGTAGTGACTGTTTAGAAATCCTAGATTTTAAGGTTTGGTAAACTTAGGTGGAGGTTTGGAGTTTAGTGGATTGTAATGTCGAAATAGACACGTGAAGATAGACTTCGAAAACACAAGTCTAGAGTTGATGGAACTGGGGTATGGATTGAAGATTCAAAATCAAGAGTTGGTGATTTGGAATTTGTGTTGCATTGATTGCACGATTATTGAGGATAGAATTTAGTCAAATGACTAAGATAATTGGTGATATTGTGATACCGGGACTCTAGGCAGAGTATGTCTAAGGAGTGACTATTGAGATGGTCGAATGAAGACTCAGAAATGACCAAATTTTTTGAGTCGGTGAAACATATGATGATTGTTACATTTGAAAATAGGACATTGGGACTATGTGAAAGGAATTGAGAAGTTGTATCATAGGTTGAATATGATGATTAAGTAAAGGATAAGTTGATGGTCGGTTAGAACCCTGGCATGTATTGTCTGAAACAGGGATAATTTCTTCCATGAGAGGGAAGAGGTGGATGCAGTAGACGTGTAGACGCAGTGGGCCGCGGCCATTGTATGACTGCTGTTTGGCTATTATAGGTGACCTCAAACTCTCATTGGAAGGGGTTGTGTGAGGTGAAGCTCTGTATGAAAGGTATTCTTTTTAACTATTAGCTAATTCCTTGGAGTAAAAGGATGGGATGAGATTGTGAAGTTAAAGGCATGTAAAATCCTAATCTTGGCACTAAATGCCAATGGATCATAGTCCACAAAGATGGATAGGACTGGATGATTTATTTTGACAAGTGCACTCCTTATGTGCCTTGACCTCAGTGGTGTGCTGTGATATGCGCATGTTTGATGTAGTTGGATCATAGTGTGGATATGATGTTCAAAGAAGGATAAGTTAATAGTGGACGAGGATCCTAACATATCTGAAGTGAGGATAATTTTTTGCCGTTAAAGGGAAGAGGTGGACGCAGTGGACGTAGTGAACGTGTAGACGCAGTGGGCTGCGGCCACTGTATGGTTGCTGTTTGGCTACTGTAGGTGATCTCGAACTCTCATTGATAAGGGTTATCTAAAGTGAAGTGCTAATATGAAAGGAATTCTCTCTAACTATCAACTGGTTCTTTGGTGTGAAGGATGAAAATGAGAAATAGTTCTCTTCTTGAGTAATGAGATTGTGAAATCAGTGGGATGTAAGATCCTGGACTTGGCATTGGATTCTAGTGGGTTGTAGTCTATGAGACTGGGTAGAGTTATGTGGCTTACTGCGACAAGTACACTGCTTATGTGGTTTGTATCGGCGAGTACATTGTCATGTGCCTTGTTGGTGAGTGCGCTTGTGATGTGTACTGCATTGATGTGATTTGTGTTGTGATGATTCCCAGAATATTGGACTAAGCCCGGGAATGATATGCCAGATTGAGAGTCATGTTTGACAATGATAGAATGACTTTGAGTATTGATGATCCTAGATGATAGGGATGTATCACTGTGAGTGATTAGTATGATTAATCGAGGGTGTTACCTTGGGCTAAAGATAGAGATTGACTGGATATGTCTTGAGGTAGAGACTATGGACTCTAGGGAGGAACCATAGTTATATTGCTTTAGAATAGTTGAGACACACTTATTGTGCTAGACTCGAGTGTTATGAGTTGATATAACCCTTGGAATGTATGGAAAGGGAAAGTGACGATTATTGGCAATAATAGCGACCGGTGTGGATTGGTCTTGGAAAGGCCTTGACTATGCCAATTTCAAAGACGAAATTCCTTGAAGGTGGGGAGGTTGTGATGACCCAAATTTTTTTTAAATTTTAATTACGGGTCGGTGACTTTTAAACATGATTAGTCGTTTAATGACGTGCTTAGTGAATTTAAATAATCTTTTTTATGTTTTCTGTTACGGGTGTGGGATCGGTATGGATCCGGGTAAATCAAGAGGTAACTACGAACACTTGAGAGTGGTGTAGGGGTGTAGATGTAAGTTTAAGGGCATAAGTGAAGTTTCAAAAAGTGAGGAATTGCTAGTTTGCGAATAAGCACAAAAGGCTTTTAACAAGGAGCAAATAAGTGAATGTTAGAGGGTTTAGTTGCAAAGGGGCAATATATATAATATATATATATATGGAAAAAGAAAGAGAAAGATCATATTTTTGGGGGTTCTCTCTCTCTCTTCCGTCCGGATCTCTCTTTCTCTCTACAAAGTTTTTTTTCTCTCATTCTCTCTAAATTTTGAGGGCCTAGAAGTAAGATTTGAGGGTGGAGCCAAGAATTAAAGTTGCTCCCCTCATTCTCTTCTTTGATTTGATCGGTGGAAAGTTGCCATTGGAGGAGTTTGGAGCTTGGTGAAAATTGGGTTTTCAACAACCAAGCTTGGATTTGAGGTAGGGGTATCTCTTCCTCCCTAAATGTCAATTCTATAGGTTGAATTGTGGGTTTCTTGGGGGGTTAACATTCTAGGTAAATTTAGGAGGTTGGGTTTCCCTCTCCTTGTTGCATTTGTTATATTATTTCATGTTAAAAAGGTGACTTATGTGTATTACATGTTATAGAGTTGATATACGTGTGACATGTATAAAGATTTATGATAAATGCTATGTGAAGAGCATGATTTGGTGTTTCTTGAGCATGTAATTTGATGCCAAAGTGTAGAGCCTTGTAAATGCATGCTAAATTTCATTATTTGGTGATGCTTATGGTGTTGACATCATTCATAAACATGTTGCATGCATGGAGTTTGATAAAACATCCCAAAGAGGGTTTTTCATTGAAAATGTGACATGGGACTTCGGAGTATGCTCACCCATGTCTCTTTTGTTGGAGTTTTGACAAATCATGAACCACTTGTGTGTGTGTGGTCTAGGTTGTCGAGTTAAACATGAATTGCTTGAAAGTATTCATTTGATAATGTTGCTCATGTGTTGAATGTGCCATGTATGTCTAAATGCTCTAGCATATGCCATGTAGTCGATAGGATGTTATGACTTGCATTCATGTAGGTCGGCATTGGGTTGGCGCTTAGGTGGGGTTGGGTTATCTTTACTGAGCCGCCGTGGTGCTCACCCCGCTTCCCCCAATATTTTTCAGGTTATGAATCAGAATGATGATAGGGACTTCATAGTTCTTATGAGCGCTTTGGGAACTCAATTGAAGTATGCTGATCTTTTGGATATTATATACATTGTGGCTATCTATGCCGGCTTGTGGCACGTTAATTATAAAATTGTAGTCATAGTTAGATTTTTAACATTTTTGGACCTTATGCTTAAAATTCTTGTAATGACTATAAATTTGGAAGTCATTTGGATTTGGAATGTATATTTTGGACCAAATGAATGTTTTGGGACCATATAAATGTTGTAGTTACATTACCATATGTGTAACTTATGTTTTTCATTTGAATCTTGTATGTATAAAGATGAGGTTGGCTTATGAGAATTTGTGGACATATATAGAAGTATATGTAATCTTGATGGGAATGAATATGGATTGTGAGACCCTTGTGATTCAAATGTGTGATTTAATAAATGGGTATGGCGATATAGAAGTTCTAGATGATTTGAGTATTGTTGGATGAGTTTTATGTGTTGAAAATGTTTATGTATGAACATTGGGATAAATTTTGGTCAAAAAGGTGTAAAATAGTGTTTCCAGGTTAAATCAGTCGACTGACTTATTTCTATAAGTCGACTGATTTGGACAGTGTGTTTTAGAGTTCTCTAGAGCAGCAAAATAGTTGACTAATTCACTCGATAAGTCAATTGATTCACTTCTAGGCTAAATCAGTCGACTGACTCCTTTCTATAAGTCGACTGATGCAGATTTTTAAAATTTGAAATAGGCGTAACTTGGTCGTTTTAAACCCGAATCAAGTGATTCTTTTTTTGAAATTGAGTATTTTTGAATTCTCTATCCAATGGGGCAAGTCTCAACTTTGGATTTCAAACACACAAAGTGTTGAGTCCTTAAAGTGAGTGATTCATTAGAGTGTGGATAAATAGAATTTTCACTAAGGTGATATGTTTTGATGTAGGGCCCATTGGGAATGGTTGAGATGGAATATTGCACATTTATGTGCAAGAATAGAGTTAAGCTTCCACGGTATTTGAGGGTAAGAGAGTCTATTGGGATTAATGGACTGTAGTCACCTCCGATTTTTCAAGAGTTAGAAAATCGGCGCGTTATAGCATAGTATCAGAACTTGAAACTATTGCATGAGTGTGGTTAAGGTCGTTCTGGGGTTGAGTGAACGGGTTCGCGACCCGGGATTTGGGTCGGTCCGGGGGAGTCCCGGCAGTCCGAATTTAGGGCGTGACATTCAAAATCATGCTACCCCCATGGGTGCTAGCATAGTTGGTTAAAAAGACATACCTCCAGGCTTGGGCTAACCATACCCAGTGTATGGGTGTGGGTTTGAATCCTTGCCGTTGTGCAAGTTCTTGACTTACTTGTTCCATGTGTTGTGGGCTAGTAAATGGGACTGGAGTTTGCCTTGTAATCATAAGTTTAAAGGGTTGGTAGCTGAAAAGATTTCTTGTCATAAAAAAAAATAATTTAAATCACGTCTTTAATACCACAACCACATCGATAATCTCAAAATAAATATCAATTCAGAATTATACTTTTCATACCTCAAATAGACCGATTATCTCCGAATGAAATAACAATTTAAGATCATACTATCATCAACATATATATTCTCATGATCATACAATATATGTAAGTCTATTCAATATATCAACATTCAGCAACATAAATAAATGCAAATACACCAACCATTTTTTTTGTTTTTTTGTTCTTAAATCACTAAGAGGAAAAACAACAACCATATATAACACAAGCAAGCCCATATATATTCTCATGATGATACAATATATGCAAGTCTATTCAATATGTCAACATTCAGCAACATAAATAAATGCTATACACCAACATATATAACACAAGGAAGCGGCAAAACACAAATTAAGTGTTATAAACATTAGTAACAACTAACACCCTATCTCTAGCTTAAAATGACTTTCTTGAAATTCCAAAACCGTAGTGGTATAGAGCTACAATATATTGTTATGGAAAAATATTTTATATACTAATTTACTTGAATGGAAATAACACAAAACTTAACAATAATAGAATTGACAGAAAAATAAGTTTTGCATAAATGAAATCAAGGGAATATTGAAAAGTAAGTTTTGCATAAATGAAATCAAAGGAAATATATTTTAGTTTTGTATTTATATATTCCCATGCAAATATATAGGCACTCATATGATATATTTGTTTCATGTGATAACAAGAGAAATATTAAAATAAAACAAATAATTATTAAAATAAGATAGTAGAAAAGCTAGACTGATGTAAAGAGACATGTGATAAACACATTGACCTAAAGTTGATAGTCCTCTCCTCCGTGCAGCTACAGATGGTGCTAATCAAATTCAAGATAAAATCCAAATCAGCTCTCTGCAGTGCCTCCTCTATGTGCACAACCACAAGAAGGGAAAGGACCAACTCTCTGTTTGTCGAACTTGCCCACAAAATAGGGAGATAGAAAATATTAATACCAGGATATTAATAAAATAAAAAACAGCTAAGAAGGCTTTGATAGTGTAAAGCTTAGTATTTATAGACAAAGTAGGCTCATGTTTAAAATTCAAAACCATAAGTGACAAAATAAATAAATCCATAATTATAAAAATTAAAACACATAACAGTCATAACGGTTGGATTTTAAAAAGCCTAATGTTATGATTCTCATAAAGTCTAATAACATGCATTAGTTATAGCCTTTTTCAAATTCAAAAAATGAGAAAATAAATTAAATTAAATAAAGAAGATTTGAAACTTATAATTATATTCCAACATATTTTTCGCTATTGGGTCCTTAGAAAATTCCCACTGCCATGTCCTAGATTGAAAGAGAAAAGTTGAAGGAGAGAAGAAGGTTAGGGTTCTCACGCTCTCGTTCTACCATGTTCTTCTCTTCGTTCATATATATATATATATATATATATATATATATATATATCAGATGATAACTTAATAAAACTATCCAATTAGATGTCGAGACACTGACATCATTTTTGTTTTCCTGTTTAGAACCCTCACGTGGAGTTCCCTGTTAAGCCCTAAAGTGCAAAAAACTTCATTCAACTATTGGTTTTTTTTTAACTACAAATTGCTTTCTTTGAAATAATAATTTATTGTAATTAAGGATATATTCATCACAAAAGATAATTTTATCTTTTCTTATTAATTTTTTTTATTATTAAACTATCTTCATTATCTTTTCTCTTATAAAAATATTAATTATACCATTTACCTTAATTTTATTATTGGTATTAATTTATCATTACAATGGAAAAAAAATACATAGAGTTGTAATTACTACTAAATTTAGCTATTTTCTAAAATAATTAACTTATTATTAAAACTTTATTATTTATAATAAAATTTATTATACCTAGTTTAAAATTTTTAATGTAAAAAAAATACTTTTTTTCATACAATATATTCATGAAGAATTAAGAAATTACTTAAATAAAAAATACATTCTTTTTCATGCAATATATTCATGAAAAATTAAGAAATTACTTAATTTTTTTATATTTAAAATTACTTATACTTTTTCTAAGAAAATTATTTTAAAGAATTAAAGGTTAATTTATGCAAATTTGATGGAGAATATGTCATCAAAATATTATGATTTTTTTTCTTAAGTTATTTTAATAAGAAAAATGACTCAAGTGTAATTTAATAAGAAAGGGCACTATGGTCATTTAATAAAAAATAACTATGTATGGGGGCATTTTGCAACAAAATGTGATAATTTAGAGAGTTTTATGTACAAAATATAATTTAATGGATTATTTATAAATTTGGACATAGTTTATGAGATTTTTTTGTGTTTTTTCCTTTACCACACTTTCCTTCGTATGTTTTGAATCTATACGTAGTATACACGTATCCACATGAATTTAACAACTACCACTTTTTTGACCCATGTCCAAACAATGCACAAACATAAAACTCACAACAATCCATTTCAGAAACTTTATTTATTTATTTATTTAAAACATATCTCGAGTCTGTTAAAGAAATCACTTAATCCAATTCATTCTATTATAATATATATACAAGGCAATAAATAGCACGCACATCACCATCTTTACATTCAGTGAACACACACTACACTACACATTTACACACGTGTCACATGAGTCTTATTTGTTTTGACCCACTACTTTCTATATTTAAAATTCAAATACCATAAAATATTTTTTCTCATTTAATCAAAGTCCTTGAACTTTAATATTTTACACTTCCTAACCCATGAATTCGTTTTCCTATTCAACTAAATTTCTAAATTTTGTTTCATCACTCAATTAAATATGCAGATTAACTAAATATACGTTAATAAAATCATAATGGCAATTAAGAAACGGAATTAAAAAATTTCATGATACTATATAATTCATGAGGTAACTCCACCTTATTTATATGAGTCTAGTATAGTAGAAAAAAAAAAACAGAATATTAAAAGAAATGATGAATGTTATGTTAGTTAGTTTTCGGACAGCTCTTAACTTGTGGGAGAAGTCATTTTCTCTTGTCATATACAAAATAGAATGGATTGTGAAAAAGTTATGCAAACTAATTTGTCATAGGTAAAAGTATGTGAGTGTCCTACTAAGGTTAGTCAACTTACCATTTGGTGCTAAAACTATTGGTGTAAATGGATTTTTAAAATGAAAGTTAAAACTTGACGGGTCAATAGACAAATTTAGAGTGCTGTTAGTTGCTAAAGGTTATAAACAAAGGAAAAACATAGATTTTTTTTTGACACTTTTATTCCTGTAACTAAAATTATTTTATTAGAGTTTTGATTGACTTAGCTGCTATTAACAATCTTGCTATTCACCAAATAGATGTTAAAACAATATTTTTAAATGATGAATTAGAAGAAAAAAATTACATGGATCAACCCAAAGAATATGTAATTTATGGTCATGATGGGATAACTATGAGAAATGAAATTGAGAGCAGTTTATCTTCCAAATGGTAGTCTAGAGTGTGAGAAAATTTTCTAGAACATATTATTTAATAATTTTCTAAGTCAAAAAGGACATGCATATATGGAAAAAGTCTCAAATGGTCACTTAGTTATGAGTAATTTTCTTTATGCTTTATTTTATAGATGATCATTGCACGTGAAACAATTTTATTTAGCTTTGATCACAAAAATTTACAACTTAAATTATTTTTTTATAAATTATTAATTGATCTACTTCTCAAAAAAAAAAAAAAAATTTGATCTCTAGCTTAATTTCCTAATAAAAATGTCTCAAAAACTTAATTCTGTTATGAATGAAGCTTGTTGGCTTGTTTATAATGAGATTTTGATCACTAATATCTGAACAGGACGATTTTCTTATAAATTATTAATTGATATGTAGCTTTCCAATAAAATTGTCTGAAATATTTAATCATCTTATTTCTGTTCAGAATGAAGGTTGTTGCTTGTTAATCATGAGATGATCCTCGATTTGCTGTTAAAATTTGAACGGCATTCTCTTGGTGTAATGCAGCTTCTTGTTTAGCACCTGGACATCATATATATATATATATATGTGTGTGTGTGTGTGTGTGTGTTTGGACTTGGCATGGGCTGGCTTTATGCCATATGTAATTTGGACTTTGGACCAGGGTCCAGAGACCCAGCATAACTTGATACCACTTGATTCTTCTTTGTTCCTATCCTTCCTAGTTCCATCCAATGGTTACATTTTGGGCTTGAAATTAGTTAGCTATATCCAATCCAATATATGATCAACCTAAAAGTGAAGTGGCATATATCATATATGGGACAAATGTCACAACCTACACGATTTGCATTTGGAAAATTTCATCTTTTACCAGAGACATTCATCAAACAAGTAATTAATTGACCACGTTTTCGTGTGTCCAGTCCACGGAATAAAATATACTATCACGCATTCTATTTAATCTAATGCATTAGACAAAGCATCATTAATGTTCCGTTTGGTTGGAAGTAAAAAAAATTGGATAGAAGGAAGAGAAAGAGGGATGAATGAGATATTTCTAGAGAAAAAATTGTCTTATTTACTTTTTTGTTTGATTGGATAAAAGATAAGAAAATGAGTAATACTTTATTTTGTTTGTTAGGAGAGAAGGAAAGAGAAATAAGAAAAATTTTGTAATTTAAAACATGTATAATAATCTTGTATTTCTTATTTTTTATCTTCCTTCCAAATTTAAAAGGATGAAAATTTGTGAAAGAGGAAGGACGGTTCATTCATTCTCTTTTCTCTTCTCTCCTTATATTTTCTCTATCAAACAAAAGAAATTTGCTCATTTCTTCTTATCTTTTCTCCACCCCTCTTCTTTCCTTCCTATCAAACCAGGCATAAAAGGAGTAGTACTACATGCTTTTATAGTGTTGGGAGTGTCATAAAATTAGGAATTTTTTTTTCAACATGTGTAGTCTTTTTCTTTCACTTTCGGACTTTTTCACTTTTTTCCAACATGTGTTGTCTTTTTCTTTCACTTTATGTCGGTAGTGATCCCTGTCATAAAATAATGTTAGTGTAAACAATTTATTTATACAGAAGATGGACCAATATTATACAGTAGAAGTGCATCACTCTGGATATTTTGATAATACATACAATTATATGAGAGGCACAACTAAGTTCTATGACAATGTAGACCCCGATAAGATGTCTTACTTGGAGGTTGAAGACATGTTGGAAAGGTTAGCATTGGATTTGAGGAGTGAGATTTTTTATAGACATCCCAATGATATTGCAGGAACACCAATACAACTTAAAACTAATAGAGATGTGATGGATATGTTTGAAGCTTATGTAAGGTTTTAAGTTGTTAAGTTTTATGTTGTTGAACCTGCAATTGTAATTGATGTTGATGACAATGAAGCAGTTGAACCTCTAGTGAATGGTGATGAGGATGAAACAGTAGAGGGGATAATGAATGGGGATGAGGATGAAACAGTTGACAGTTGGGTGGCAATGAATGGTGATGAACATGAAGCAGTTGAACCTGCAATTGAAGTTCTTGAAAATGATGATTAGTTGGAGGAGTTGGATAATGATTTTGTTTATGCACCTAGTGATGAAGATACAAATGATAATCAGTTGGAGGAGTTGGATGACGATTCTGTCTATGCACCTAGTGATGAGCTGTGCAGTTTAAATAGCTCAGATTCAGAGTATGAAGCGCAAAGCAAAAGGACTGAAGAATTTATTCTTAAAAGGGACTTGGAGAAGAAGCCTTTAGTTGTAGGTATGAAATTTGCTTGTGTTTCTGACTTTATGACAACTCTAAGGGAATATTCAATCAAAAATTTGTATGACTTTAAGTTCAAAAAAAATGAAAAGATTAGGGTTACTGTAGTTTGTGTAAATGCTGGATGTGGGTGGAGGATCCATGCTTCCCTTAATAACATTGACAAAAGCTTTGAGATAAGGAAGTTTAAATCACACCATGATTGTCCCCCCTTGGATTCAAATAGGCAGTTAACCTATACTGTTATTTTTAACAAATATATCAACAAGTTCAGAGTTGACCTAACATGGAAGTTTGCTGGCATACAAGGTTGTATTAAGGATGACTTTAAGTTGAAAGTGTCCAGATTTTAAGTCATTAAAGCAAAGAAGAAGGCACTAAAGCTAATTGAAAGTAGTTATGAGGATTAGTTTAGCAAAGTTAAAGAGTATAGTGAATTAATATTGAGAACAAATCCTGATGTTGTTGTAAAAGTCAAATCAGAACCAGACAATAAAGGGAACATGAGGTTCAAAAGGATGTTTGTAAGTTTATCAACAATGTGGAGAGGTTTTAAGGAAGGGTGTAGACCATTTGTGGGACTGGATGAGTATTTTCTTAAACACCATTACAATGGTCAACTACTATGTGTTGTGGGGAGAGATGAAAATAATAGCTTCTTTCCAATTGCACTTGTAGTTGTTGAATCTGAAACAACAATTGGATGTGGTTTGCTGAAGAGTTGATGGAAATGATTGGCCCCTCAAATGGCATGACTTTTATTTTTGACAGATAGAAGGTAATAATCTTATTTCATTTATAACTTGCACTTCATTTATACATTTAGTTTAGTTTATTGATCATGTATGCATTTATACATCTGAGCCTTGCATTAATTTATTGTAGGGTTTAGTTGACACATTAGATCAACTTTCAACTGTGAGTGATCACATATTCTGCACAAGACATTTATTTGAAAACTTCAAGAAAAAGTGGTCATGTTTGATATTGAAGTATGAGTTGTGGGGTGCTTCCAGCTCATTCACATATGAGGATTTTGAGTGTCACATAGAAAGGATTAAGGCACTTAACAGTGATGAATTTGAGTGGTTGAACAAAATACCTTACTACTTGTGGTCCAAATGTGATTTTTCTTATACTTCTAAATATGATTTAAATAGTAATAACATGTGTGAGTCATGGAACAGTCAAATTATAAATGCTAGGAAGAAGCTCATTATTTACATGTTTGAGATGATTCGACGATATCTTATGAAAAGATTTCATAGGAATAGAGAGTACATAGAAGGAAAGACAGGACTTTTATGTCCAAAGATAGAGGAAGAAGTTGACCAACTTAAAAGGCAAGCAAATAAATGCCACGTTGAACCTGCAGGAGGAGGGTTGTTTGAGGTTGATTCCCATGGTCTAATTGATGCAGTGGACTTAGGGAAGAAGATATGTACTTGCAAATAGTGGGAGATCAGTAGTGTACCCTGTATACATTAAATTGCATGTATAGTCTATATGAGAGGGGTAGTTGAGGAGTATGTGGATCCTTATTTTTATAGGAAAATCTACCTTAGAGCATATGGACATATCATCAGGTCAATGTCATTGAGGAAGATGGTGTTGGGAGATTATATAAAACCAATACCACCACCCATTCCTAGGAATAGGGCTGGTGGACCAAAGACAACTAGGAGGAGGGTTCCTGATGAAGGCTCCAGGCAAGCCAAACAAAAAAAAAAGCAATGTTAGATGTGGGAAATACAATCAAATAGGCCACAATACAAGGACTTGTAGATCTGATGCAGTAGTTTCTACACCACTAGTTAGTAGGGGAGGAAGATCATCTATGCCAAAACCTATTTTATTTGTTGGTAGAGGAAGAGTTGATGGTGGCAGAGGTGCTAGAAGTGTAGGCAGTGATGGTGGCAGATGTGTTAGAAGTGTAGGCAGTGTAGACAATGATGGTGGCAGAGGTGCTAGAAGTGCAGGCAGTGATGGTGGCAGAGGTGCTAGAAGTGCAAGCAGTGATGGTGGCAGAGGTGCTAGAAGTGCAGGTAGTGATGGTGGCAGAGGTGGTACATGTGTAGGAAGTGATGGTGGGAGAGGTGCTAGAGGTGGTAGAGGTGAAGGTAGTCATGGCGGCAGAGGTGAAGGTCAAGTAATTGGGCCTAGGGGTAGTGCAATACTAGAAGCAATGAGAGGTGCAATGAGTGGTAGAGGTGGGCATGTTAGAGGTGGTAGAGGTCTGATTGGTTTTTTTGGAAGAGGTAGGAGTGGTTATGTTCCTAGGGGTAGAAGTGGAAATCCTAGAGGTGCAACGGTCTCTAGTCAATTCAGACAGGTATACTTTGTTATTTTACAAATTGTGGTAAATTTAAATAATTTAAAAATATAGGGTATCACTTTACTATCCTGATTTGAGTTAATGGTCAACTATAGGGTATCACGTACTTCTCAACTAGGTGCAACATTCAGTGCTCCAGTCAGTGGTTCCAGTCAGAACAGTGAGGTATAGGTTGTCATTTTGCAAGTTATCAATTTAATGCAATTTATGATTGGTCACATGTGTTCATTGTTGATTTGTAGGTTATGAGTACTCATAATGCAATGGTTGGATCACAATTTGGTGGAACACAAAATTCAGTTAACAGGTATATCATGTTAGTTTGATTTCATATACTTGTACTTTCACTTTTAGATTATAATAAGTTTGCTTGTATTCTTTGGTATGCTCTGTATACATGATATTAATGTGTTGTCAATGCAAAAAATGTAGGTTATATGGGGAGTAAGGATAGATGCAGTAGGTGCTAGTTGGACAGTTTGATAGTGTCTTGGAGATATTTTTGTTGGAGAAGCTTCTTGTTTTATATTGAAACCATTCGAACATAATGCAATTGTTGATAGATGTTCATGTAGGTTTCCTATTTTGGCAGTATTGGATGATGTAAGTTTTGTATTTTGTACAAAATTGCTAGATGTTCATGTAGGTTTCATATTTCGGCAGTATTGGATGAATGTAAGCTTTGTATTTTGGACAAATTTGCTAGATGTTCATATAGGTTTCAAGGGAAAACACTATTGGATGAATATAAGATTTATGTTATTGAATGTTCAATTGTATTGGTGTTTGAATTTTACGTACATATGCAAAAACTTAAAATTGCTAGATGTTTATGTAGGTTTCAAGGGAAACACTATTGGATGAATATAAGATTTATGTTGTTGAATGTTCAATTGTATTGGTGTTTGAATTTCACATATAGATGCAGGAACTTTTATTACACTGTAATAATCAAATATATTTTATCAAACATGCTCACAAAACAACTGACATGTCATTGAACAAATTAATGTTCATTTAAATACAACTTTCAATAACACAACACAACTTAGGAAACCAAAAAAAAAAAAAAAAGAGCTGCTATAGATGCTCAATTTCATTCTAACATTTTCTCCACACATGAAAACCACAACCTATTGTTTTGTAATTTGCACAACCAAAAAATCTTTTGTCGGGATTCAATTGTGTTTGAAGTACACTAATAATACACTAGCTTGTTTACTTGGCCATCTATTGCGATTTCTGTAGCTAGAGTACACTGAACTTGAAGAGGAAGACATCACTCAATTAGGAGAGAGAGAGAGAGAGAAAGAGACCACTTTGAAGAGATGCGACTGAGAGAAAGAGAGAGAATGGAGTTGCAGAGAGAACTGTGTGAGAGAGAGAGTTTAGTGAGATAGAGGGAACGGTGTGGTTAGAGAGAGAGAGAGAGAGAACAAATGAGAGAGAGAGTGGAGTTGCAGAGAGAGAACAGATGAGAGAGAGAGTGGTGTGTGCGTGTGTATATATATATATATACATACATACGAAGGGAGTTAATAAGGCAGAGGGGCATTTTGGGTACAATAAAAGGGTATTTCTGACTTTTCAAATTTAAGAGACTCATGTGCCCAACACGTGAGCAACTTAACAAGTAACACCAACCGGCTAGCTAACAGAGGGTACCAACTCGCACACTTTTTTCAAACCTATGGGGGTTATCTGCACAATTGAAATTAGAGGGGTGGTGAATGTACAAAATCTATATAATAGGGGTGTTTTCTCAACTTAACCCATATAAAATATAATGACCAAAACACGCTAGACTTTAAAATTTATTAATGATAAAAAGATACTCCCTGGACTCTACATGGTTGTGTCATTTTCTTGATTAAAAAAGTAAAATATTGGAGTCAAACAATAAAAAAAGAAATCAAGTTCATGCATATTTCATATATTAGTTACATTATATATCCCTACAGTAGCTTCTTGTCTGTGTTAGGGGGATTTAGTTATTTTATTTATAATTTTATTCAATAATTATAAACAAAATATAATATAAATTATATAAAACATTAGGCCAGTAAAATATACAAATAATATGATAAATTGATACTGAATTTAAAACGAGAGCAAAGAAACTTCTGAAGTGTATAATAAAGAGTCTCTCTATGTGCAGTTCGATTGGACTACATAAGGCTCCAAGATACAATTGAAGTGTCTTCCATGCGCAGGTTGACAGAAGGACAATCACCAAGTCTTCCATGTCAGGTTGCCCATAGTTACGTATATATATATATAAAATGCAGGATTAGGGTTACAGGAAAGAAGAAAGAAGTTTTAAAAAAGCAACAGAAAGGCTGAAATAAAAGTGTATATTTAATCTTTTGGATTACCCTCATATTTCTATTCATAAAAGCAACAAATAAAACATATAATTTGAGATATGAAAGTTTTAACCGTTAACTTTCTTCGTAGCATTTCATATTTCTTTCACACCCATTCAATAATTAACAATTATGAAACCTTAGAAGTTTTAAAAACTTATTTTTCTATCAAATTGCACCCAAATTGGTCATGCAAGAGTTGTCATTTTATGGCTTTGGACAGGGCGGTAATCTAAGAGTCGTAGTCCCAAGGTCGTAATCCCACGGTCGCAGAGCAATGTCGTCATTTCAATATGGCCACGGGTCTAACGCACTAATTGATCTACTGGCAACTAAGAATGCAAACATGATTTGCATGCTTAGTTAGTCAACTCAACGTGATTTTCCAAGGCAAGTAAAACAATTGTCCCATCAAAATAGTTGACAATCATGTTTATCGGAGAATATACTACTACTTTTCTTGTTATTTATGGAATAAACAATATAGGTGTCACTTGTCAAAGTTTACATGGAACAAGTAACATTTCTTATAAAAGTAGCATCCTCCACTAGTACAAAGGATTCTCGATCGACAAGTCCAAGATTTCACCATCTCTTTCATGCAACTTCCTTTCTCTTTCTAACTCTTAGCTTTGCATTACTTGTACCTTAACCTCAAGTGATTGCAATTTTTAACTTTCATTTAATGTAATCTCTTTACTCTTTCACACTTGTAATTCAAATATTATGCATCAATGAAGCATTTATTCCAATGACGAGTGTATTTTGATGAAGATGAATATGATGAACATTCCTGTAATGTCTCTCTTCGTCAATATGGTTATTCATCACCATTTTATTCTTCACAATGCACTCCATCACTTCTATCTCCATACTCCTTTAACCACTAACTACAAGGCAAGATTTTATCAAATCCGGAATTCATGTTAATTATCCAATTCATTGTATTGTTCATTTCATCACGTATATAGATGTTAATTATGTACATTGTTATGCCAGACAAGTCTATCTTGAACCCTGTCGAAAAGAAGAATCTTTTCTTCTCTTTTCCCTGGCCAGACTTGTGCTCGGATCGTTTTGCTCCTGTTGATGTTCCAAACCAAATTTATGTTTTTTGAGTAAGATTGTTACTGTAGCTTAGATTGTGGCTTTTGACGGGCCTTGTTTTGAGATGGTCCTCTTACCATCTTTCTTACCTTTGGGCTTCTGGTCTGATTTTTTTTTGTTTTTTGTTTTTCCTTTTGTAGGCCCATGGGGGCATGTCATACTCCATGTACATTATTGTGTTGATATTATATATATTCACATTTATTTACCGGAAAAAATGATATATATTGTTTTACCTAATTTATATACATAACTGACGAGGAGCTAGCTTTATATATATATATATATATATATTGTGAGTTGCACTGTGCGAAAACAGTTTAGTTAATTTAGAGTGAGATGCTAATCCTTAGACCTAGAGGAGGGTGAATAGGTCTCTTTTTTATGATTGATTAATTATCCACAATTATTATCAATTAAGCATTCAAACCAATCACAAAATAAATAAAGCAAGTAAAGAAAAGTTAGATATGATACCAGGAATTTTACGTGGAAATCCAAAGTGGGACTTTTCAGACATGTTGAATTTTAAAAGTCCCGAGAGAAGTTAGACCGGTCCTCATATTTGGGAACAGGTGGGACTTAGCAAAAATTCAATTTTTACATTTAAAGCATAATTTTCAAGTTCTAAGCCTACCAAACTTCAAAACATAGTGTCCTCACATCACTCATATACCTGTTCTAAGTGATGTCATCATCAAATCAAATTCAATCAAATTCACAGTATTAAGACACCTTTTGTTTAACTCGGAAGATCGAGGTACAAGATCAAATAAAAATTACAACTCGACCAACAAGTTTTGACATCGAAATTTGCCAATTACAATTATATATCTCACATGTATAACTTATTTCTTACGGCAGCTAAGGATAAACTTATTAAGTGGGAGTGAGAGTGGGAGTGGGAGCGAATTGGAATTATGAGATGAGTAGTGTTGCAAGCAATGGTGCTTTTAATTTGTTCTTTGTTTCTTTCCGTGAAGATGATGAAGCACAGCAGCTGCAGCTGAAGCAACCCAAAAACAATATGCATATATTCCTTTCCCTTGCCCCAATTTCATAATCTTCATTACCTAATTCCTAAACTACTACTGTTACTGTATTATTATTCTAATTATTACGAGCTAAAGTTATCTACCTACCTAAAATTGAGATGGAGAAATTAACAAACACCAAATCACATATTCACTTTCTTGTAATTTCTATTGCCCTATTATATATATGTATATATATGTATATATGTACTTTCGTGAAATGGTTGATTTGCATTGCTCACTAATTACATAATTTACTCCTACTTCTTCAATGGCCCTGATATTTTCATTCTTTTGTTTTTTCTTTTCACAACATATATAAATCCAAAAATTCACATTTCAAGAGTTTTTTTTGACTGTTTTGCATTCTATTTTCATATAATTTTTGAACAAGCTATATATAATGCCTCCATATTTGATGA
This sequence comes from Cornus controversa, assembly GCA_026545225.1. Lineage (NCBI taxonomy): Eukaryota > Viridiplantae > Streptophyta > Magnoliopsida > Cornales > Cornaceae > Cornus > Cornus controversa. Next base: position 67,302,819 of record CM048849.1, on the reverse strand, counting down.
AACAAAATATAATATTGGGTGAATAATTTCATTTGAAATTTCAATTAAATTTCAAAATGTGTTTGGATTAAGGGAGTTGCAAGGAAATGAGAGAGCAAAATTAGGACATACATGCATCCCACGTTCATTTTAAATATCTTATGTTCTGTTTGGAAACAATTAAGGAGTCAAATGAAATGAAAATGGAAAAAGAATAGGTTATCTTTTTCTTTTATTTTCCTTCCATACCCTTATCTTAAAAACAGAAAAAGAAAAAGAAAAAGAGTGTTAACGCTTTCTAATTCTCCATTCTTAATATTTTATTTGTTTTAGTAACTAGTACTCTCTCAAATTGCAAATTAAATATATGATCAGTTAAGTATGGGCATGTTTAACATAATTGGTTTAATTGTTCTTGGTCGTGGTCGTGGTCGATGTAAACACCTAGTAAAAAAATATTAATTCTTTTTAACTAACATATTAAGTAGAAGAAGAAACAAAAACTCATGAATCATGATGATGTGTTGCATGGTTAATTAGTATATCTGTGAATACCAACTATGAACCATTTTTTCGTTTGATGATGTCAATGGAAGTACCCAAAGATGATGCCCACTGATGGCATGATCATCAGGAGTAGGGTTGACTAGGTAATTGAGAATTGATAGAAGGTGAATTAGAGTTGACGTTTGTGATATGATCATGGGGGCTTAGGCTTAATTTGTAAGTAAATTGATATTGGTTGGTGGCAGCAATGCCAAATTTGTGTTTAATTATGATCCTACCTCATTCAATCCCACCTCTTTAATTTATATATGGGACATATGATACGAGTATATAATTAAGCCACTCCTTCTATATGTGAGGTTAATTTAGACACCATCCTTGTTTCATGAGGTTAATCTTCATTGAATAGAAAATAACTAAATAATTAGTGGCATATATATATATATATACACACACACACACACATATACACACATATACAAGCCAAATAAAACTTACATCATTATATTAAATTAAATGCATTCATGTATTTACGCATACAAGTTACCAAGAGGTGATAGATTCAAAGAACAATTTATGGAGTATTTGACAAAAATATAATGATGTATCATGGACCGTCCAATTAATACCATCGATGATCTTGGTCGCTATCGGAAATTAATCTGGATTTAACTCATAAAGCATGCATATATAATCAAACCATGTGAATACATACAAAAAGCAGAGGAAATCACTTTAATGAAAACTTTAAGCATAAGTTATTCCTACATATTAAAGAAGGTAGTTGATGAAGATATATATATATATAACTTGTTTTGGAGAGTAAAAATTCCTTTTACACAATGTCAAACTTGTTAGGATCCTAAAAGTAAAAAGTAGGTCACTGCTTACTTTTCTGTCAGAGAAGAATAATTCAAAACGCTGAGGTAAGGTACATACATATATATATATATACGTATGTAACAAATATATATATATATAGATGACAAACATCAAGAAATTAAGAGCCATTATTTGACGCACGCAGTGGGGTGTTATATGTATGATCCAATATGGTATAAGTTGACACGATTTTCTTTACAAATCTTAGTTAGGCCTCTCTTTCCGTGTCCTACTATCTATCCTTCTCTCTCTATCTCTCCCGTCTATATATATATATAAATAAGTAGAATGGTTTTATGATCGATCAAGGAGTAGTCTTGTCGAATTACAAGAAACACCAATATTATACTGGAAACAAGGCAACAATGGCAAGAAGAGGTGTAATACTAGTACTGTCAACCATAATGATTTTGGTTGGGTTAGACGTCTCAATTCATGTACACGGAGACCATTCATCGACAGTGAGGCCTGAGTTTCCCGACAACGGCCGTTATGGTGACCAAATGCGAAAACTGCAAGCATTCAAGGCATCCTCATTAGCCGGACGGCAATATTATTCGGCTTCTCATCAACCCACCTTCATTTCTGCGTCTGTTAGTGATGCTCCGGCACCGTCACGGTCACCGTCACCGTCACCATCGGTGAGTACTAATTGAACATTTCTGTTTTTGGCTTCTCGGTTAATTATATATATACATATTAAAACTCTACGTAATTAATTAATTAATATGTATATGTATATATATATATAATGATGATGGGTGCCGGTGGTGGTGATGATGATAACTATACATAATACATATATGTATGTATGTATGTATGTATATAATATATATGATGGATGGATGTAGGTTATTAATGGTGGAGCAGCAAGTGGAGGAAAAGTGTATAACGTGACATCATATGGTGCAGACTCGACAGGGGAAAGAGACAGTACAGAGGCGTTTTTTAAAGCAATATCAGATGCAGTTGATCAAGGTCGACGCAGCAGCGCTGGAGAGTTGATTGCCGGAATCACTAATCTTGGGGGCGCACAGATTTACCTTGAAGGTGGCATTTACATCATTAGCCGCCCCCTGCGCTTGCCCAACCCGGGCCTTGGTAACCTCATGGTATGCTTGCTAAGAACCAGAAACAGAGCATATCAGAGCTAGCTAGGCACTTAATTGATATATATATATATATATATATATATATATATATATATATATATATGTACTTATTGATTAATTGATTTTTTTGGTGACAATACATACAGATACATGGAGGAACAATAAGAGCTTCAGATGATTTTCCAAGTGATGGGTATCTGATTGATTTGTCAGTAAATTCGTCTTCGGATTCTAGTGGTGGCAGCAACAACAACATTGGATCATATAACTACGAGTTGATAACAATGAAAGACCTGATGTTGGACTCAAACTACAGAGGTGGAGGGATTCAAGTTATAAACGGACTTAGAACTAGCATTGAAAACTGTTACATTGTCCATTTCACGACAAATGGTATCCTATCCCAAAGTGGTCATGAAACCTACATCCGAAACTCATTCCTTGGGCAACACATTACTGCTGGAGGTGATAGGGGGGAGAGAAACTTCTCAGGGACGGGAATAAACCTAATGGGTAACGATAATGGTGTGACAGATGTGATAATATTTTCAGCTGGTGTTGGAATAATGATATCGGGTCAAGCTAACACCCTTTCTGGGGTACATTGCTACAACAAAGCAACTGGGTTTGGTGGTACTGGGGTATATATAAAGTTGCCAGGCTTGACACAAACTCGGATTGTGAATTCCTACTTTGATTTCACTGGCATCGTTGCAGAAGATCCTGTGCAACTTCACATCTCTAGTAGTTTCTTCCTTGGGGACGCATACATTGTTTTGAAATCCATAAAAGGTGTGGTGAATGGAGTTAATATTGTGAATAACATGTTTTCTGGCTCTGATAAAGGGTTGGACATTGTTCAGTTGGATCAAGGAAATGGGGCTTTCAAGGAGATTGATCAAGTTGTTATTGATCAAAACAATGTCAGGGGGATGAAGCTTAAGGCCACTGTTGCAAGAGCAAGCGTGGAAGGGAATGGTACCTCATGGACCGTCGACCTTAGTCCAACTCTATTATTTCCAAACCTTATAAACCATGTTCACTATACATTTTTATTATTAACAACAACAACCACCACCACCACTTCATTTCCTAGACATGCCTTGCGTAATATCTCTAATAACCGTGTTGTGATCGAGTCCGATGTGGCCATTCCAGCTAATGTTTTTGTCATGGCTGATCAAGGAATATCTCATCTTATAATTAATTAGCTCCTACCTTAATTGCTTGCTAGGACCTAATTATCTTTTCTTGTACAAGACAATTGAAGCTGAAGCTGAAGCTGAATCTGAATCTGGAGACTCAACCAAGAAATTAATATTAGTAATTGTGAATAGCTAGTTAACTAGCTAGCTATCTATGTAGCTAGGGTGGAAGATATTGATCAATATTCATTCATTCAACTATGGACTATTGGATGATGATGATGATGATGATCATGATCATGACTTCCTTCCACAATTATTTTTGTTTTCTCCATTTCATATACATACATATATACATACAGGAATTATTCATGATATTGAATTTTCTTCTTCCCAACTGGCGGGGTTTTACTAATTTCAGTCAATGTATACATACTACTACTAATTAACACATTTTCTTTATGTCTTAATTGCTAGCTGCCATAAGTCCAGTCCAGTCCCAATTAAGTTTCAAATTTCAGTTGTGAAGTTGATTTATGCAACTGGAAGTTAACTTAAAATCAACTGCAAGTTATGGAATTAGAGATGCAAAATTTGACCAAACACCTCCATATATTGTAGAATTTATGCAAATTCACTCCCATATTTCTCTTCCACAACATTTCAAATGAGGTGGCCGCCCACTTGCGTTCAAATTTCAACATTGCCAACATTTAAAATGCATGCCTTGCGCACATATATTCTCTAATTCAACCTTAAAATCTAATTCAATCGAGACTTTTAAATCAATTCAACTCATCAATGCAGTCTCACTTTAATTACTTTCTAGTACAACTCTAGAAGCTCTAAAATTACATTTTCTAGAAAGGCAATTTCAGTTGATATCAACATATACACAACGGAGAGGTAAAAGAAACCATGCCAAATCCACCACCATTGCTCCAAGGTTTGCAGTATTACATTGGAAGTATAATTAATCACCCTACTATATATATATATATATATATATATATATATATATAGACACACACACACACACACATTAGGTGAATGTGGTTGGCCATTTAAATCACCATCCATGCGGTTAGAGTTGGTGAGCCTACTCAACTTAAAAACCAGAAATTCTGACTCTTCAGAAAAATAAAAAATCCTGAAAACCACAACTAAACAGCTGATGATGTGACCAATCAAAACTAAATATATATTTTAAAAAAAATTTAAAAATTAAATATGGGTTATTTGGGTTTTTTTCCTGGCTAAGACACAAATTGCAATTCTGATCAACCAAACACATCATCACCGCAATGAACATCTGAGGCTCACTGGATCCATCATTGCAACAACAAGAAGATACCTTAAATTTCTTCTTCCAAACTAAGACCAATAAAAAACAAAACTGGGTTGACTCGAAATAAAACATAGCTCGAACGCATCAAAGGAACTATAATCTGTGGAATATGTGGAAATAGAGATCGAAAGTGGGTTTGCGTTATTGCGAAAGAAAACGAGAAACATGTGAACCCAAAATTTGTTGACGTCAAATATAAATAGAAGATGAAAAGTTACTGATACAAACAATGATATATATGTGTAATGTATGCGTGTTTATATCTATAGGTTAGTGATTGCGGGTTTGTATCTATAGGTGAATGAATAATTGAATATGAAGGGGTCTATGAGATTGAGAGAACCAAATGTTACTGGAAAAGAAAACAAAAACAGTGGGCAAGAGAAGAAGGAATACTGGCGATGACTGTGATGATGTGTTTGGTTTATCTGAATTGCAATTTGTGTCTTACCGTAAAAAGACTCAATGACTCATGTTAATTTTTTTAATTTTTTTTTTAAATATGTGCATAATTTTGATTAATTCACGTCAGCTCGTAAGTAAGAACTTCTTCTTATAAGACCCAAGACAAGTATTGTCCTTTGAAAAAATGATTAAAAAAAAAACAATAGTAGCAAAGTTTGACATGTATATTATAATTTCAATTCTCAAATATTCTCCAACTACAGGATCGTTTGAAAAAACTTTCTGAGAGATTGAAATGAGATTCTAAACTTAAAAAATTCTTAAAAAAATGTTAGTATTTGATAAAATAAGAAAAATTGACTTTTAATAAAAATCAAAGTCCTAATAGGAAGCTAGAAAAACTTAATATTGGAAGGAAGCCAAAATTATTTTAAGAAACAAATTTTATTGACAGTTTTGCTGGAGTAATTATTAAGAATAAATTTATCAAGTTAAAATTGTGTTAATTGTGAAAGAAATTTTAAAAAATGTATCCACCAAACAACTTTTTTTTTTTAAATTTTTTTTATTGAAGGCATTTTCAAAGACCTTTTAAATGGAAGGAATTTTAGAATCAGAAAACTCCTCCAAACAGGGCCTATATATTTTGGAAGTAATCATGTAAGATTAATCGTTAAAAATATTATGAAGCATTCTTCAAATGTAACAATTTAAAAATAGATATAAATAATTATATTATTAATTTTAATAACGTCATAAACAATTGGGTATATAAAGATGATTGATCATTCATCTATATTTCTAATATTATAAATTATCAAGGTAATTTTGGTAACTACAGTGGTTTTCTTTTCACTTTTATGTTATCCAAACTATCAAAATAATATTTTTTCACAATTTTTTATAAAAAATTCATAGTAACCAAATGCATCTTGAATTATAAATTTTCTTTCATTTCCTTGACTTTCTTATACTTTCACTTTTTACAATTTGTTCTGGCTAACCAAAGAACCCTTAATAAAATTTGAATTAGTTGAGGCCTAGAAAGCACAGACACGAATACAAGTACAACACGACAAGGACATAACGATATGGGAAATTCTAAAAATAGGACACAAACACGGCGATGATACAACTATAAATAATAATATAATATATTAATATATATTAGTTATTTAACAAAAAAAAAAGAGTACATTACAGAAATACTTCAATTCATAGTTAAGCAATTAAGAATCAAACAAACTTATAAACAAAAATAGACAAATAGATTAAAGAACCAGATTTATTTAGTCCTTTACATATATTTAGCTTAGATATTTAATCATAACTTAGTATAATATAATTTCCTTTCGAAATACTTGAATATACATCAGTATTATGAAGTGTCCGATATTTATCCAAGAAGTGTCCTAAAAAGAAAAATGTTAGGACACTTCTACGAAGTGTCCGAGTATTCGATATGGGTACAACACCCTTGGTGAAATGTACGTGCTTTCTAGGTTGAGGCAATAACAAGATAAATATTCCGACCATTCCCTTACGTCAGAATTAAGTCTGCTTTTTAAATGCCATAACTACCATTGAGTAAGGTAAAATTACTTAAATGACCTTATTAGTATACCAAATGACCATTTCAACCAATTATATATTGCCAATACTACCCTTTCTCTTTTTTTTTTTTTTTGGGGGGGGGGGGGGGGGGGGAATTACACTCACCTCTCCTCTAGATTGATTTTATTATAGTTACCTCCCCTCTAGTTTGACATATTATACTTACCCACCTGTTAGTAATAGATTTTAACGGTTGTTAACGAAAAATGTAAAATTACCTTTATGCCATTTGTAATACCCCGGAAAATTTAGGTGTCAATTTAATCTCTTTACATTATTACTTTATTTTATTAATTCATGTTAAATATTTTTTTTTTATATAAATTATCATTGTAGGTGAGTTGTTTGTTTTTTTTATACATGCATTTTATCATTTTATGTGAATTGGTATTAATTGTGTGTTATTTTATTTAAATGTTTTGGGTTGGGCTAGGGAGGAATTTGGGCTAGGATGAGTAGGCTAAGGTTATGTTTAAAATGATGGGCCTAGGGTTGTAATAATATTATTATTGCTATTGTTAGTATTATTAATTTGATTTTTAATTAGTTTGAGGAAAATCAATAAAAGAATAATTAAGACAAAAAGGAAAAGAAAAGAAGAAGAAATTAGGGTTTGCCGTTATTTTACGCACAGAGCTAAGAGAGAGTAAACGAAAGAGAGAAGGGAGTGACGATCGGGTGAACAAGTTGATTCGTTAGGAAAAAAGCAAGTTTAATTCTTCTCTTCCCCCTTGAATCCGTATGCATAGTCTAGGTTTGAAAATTTATTTATATTAAAAATCTGTAGTTAATTGCATGTTTATATTTTTCTGTTATTGATAAATTTCGTGAAATTTAACTGTGATGATTGTATATAGATTAGATTGATTTTGTTTCATGTAAGGTTATATGCATATGTATTCATGTATATGTATATTGTGTTAAGAAAGAAATTATTTATGCATGAAATTTGTAGGTAAATAAATGTTAAATTGTGAACCTACTGTGTTGGGATTATCTTGTAAACAACTCTGAATACTAGGGAAAACATATCGTGAATAATTTGGTTTTAAAATTTTGAATTTTGCGAAGAACCCTAGAACTTGTGAATTGGGGGTTTTTGATTCGGGCTGTTTCGGATGGGGCTTTTTGCACCAATAGGTAGACGGCGTCGAGAGGAGAAGAATGGCGCAAAAATGGAGGCGAACGGTGGCCGGAGGAGGCCGGACCGTCGCCGGGAAGTCGCCGGCAGCGCGCTGTGCGCGCTGCTGGACGCGCTGGGGAAGAAGCCCCAGCGCAGGGACTTCCCCACGGGCCTGGCCGGCACGTGGGGCCGGCGCCGGGAAAAATGTTTTTGGGCCCCACTCGCGGGGGCCCACCACTGGGTCCACTTTGGGCCCATTCCAATATGTTTTGATATTTTTTTTGAATTTTTGGAAAAACTTAAAAATTTGAAAAATCATTTTTTAAAAATACTTTAATGATTCCAAAAATTCTGAAAATTTTACTGTATGATATTGGATATTAAATACACTTAATTTTAAATTTTCAACTCAAAACAATTTTCCCTTGTTGTCCAATTAATTTTTAAAAGTACCCAAAAGCTGTCTTTTTTAATTTTGTAATTTTAGAAAATACTTTTACAACTTTAAAAATTCCCAAATTTTTAATGTAACTCTCTAGAGGTTAAATACACTTGGTTTTAAAGTTTCAACTCAAAATGACCTTTCCTTGTTGTTCAATTGAATTTTAAAGTGTCCAAAAGCTGGATTTTTCACTTTCTGTAATTTTAGAAAATACTTCTGAAATTCCAAAAATTCCCAAATTTTTTCTGTAACTGTTTAGAGATTAAATGACCTTGGGTTTATATTTTCACCTCGAATTGAGCTTCCCTTGGTGTTCAATTAATTTTTAAAGTGCCTAAAAGTTGGATTTTCACCTTCTTTGGATTATTAAAAATGTTTTTAAATTACAGAAAATTCCAGAATATTTTCTTAGTGTTCTTAGAAGTGAAATAGGCCCAGAAACCTAGATAAAAGTAAGTTTAGATCCCCCTCGGAGATTTGAGTGCATTGGAGGTTGGTTTGGGGAATTGTTTCCTCTAATGGATGTTAAGTTATTTTGATTTAATCGATTGTGTTTATTATATATATAAATGCACATGGGATACTTGATTAAGGTTCACTTGTGAATGATTTGTCATATGGTGATAATTGCATAGCAGATAATTCAAATTGGTAGTCTGTGCAAATTAAAAATCATAATGCATTTTGTTTATTTATTATTTCATATTGGGAATGCATTTGTATTTTATTTGGCATGTAAGGATTGCCCGGCGTGTCAGGATCGCCCATACCTAATAAGGTATCTATATTTTTATTTGGCATGTAAGGATTGCCCGGCGTGTCAGGATCGCCCATACCTAATAAGGTATCTATATTTTTATTTGGCATGTAAGGATTGCCCGGCGTGTTAGGATCGCCCATTCCTATTAATGTATTCATGCATTATAATCGACATATCATGATTGCATAGATTTCATAAAATACATACATATGTATCTTTATTTGTGAACGTAAAGAAGGGGATCGTTTTTACATTGTAAGGGTTGTTGAGGAAATATATGAGATGATTTGTATCTTTAAAAGTATGAACTGAATAAGGAATAATCTGAGGGGTTACACGTATATTTATCTATTGTGTCCCTCACATTGAGGGTATGTATATTGATTCTCTGATTGGGATGTAGTAGATAGAACTTGCTCGTGGGTTTAACCCACTTTGTTGATATTTCAGGTCCCAAGCAGTTTCCCCCGCGAGGATAGAGTATTAGGGTTGGGCTGTGACAAACATCTACTCTCACCAGTCTCAGGGTAGGAATTTATTTTTTCTTTAGGAGTAAAACTATGAACTCATTTAGAGGTTTTGGTTTTGGATTTCAATTTAAATGTTAAACTTTTATTTCTTTCTGGTTAAGGGGTCCTTGGGTTACGGGACTTCCAAATTGTATTACCAGAATTTAATGAGTTATTTATCAATTATTTCAATTCAATGGGATTTCTGTTCAGCTTTTAGCAATTATTCTATTTCTGTCTTTTGCATCTATGCTTGTTGCTATCAGTGGTTAATATTCCTCAGATTTTGTGTATGAGACTGGCCACCTCATGCGCAAAATTTTCTGGGGGGTATTTCACCATTTACACTTACCTCCCCTCTAGATTGGCTTATTACACTCACCACCCATGTGGTTTGGAATTTTACACTTACCCCTTCTAATTTGGACGTTTGTAGCAAATACTCTCTTATCGTCAACAACACTAACTGTTAAATATGGACAATGTTGGCGTGGCCAAATTTGAAGATTTATATGACAAAAATGTGAAATTATGATTGTGCCCTTATTATTATATAAATAATTTTAACTAAAAACTATTTTGTCACAATTACATTATACATACCCTTGCACATATTTACATAAAATTCTAAAGGCTGAAACGTTTCAAAGGACCAAAACTCATTCCATTTTATTCGAAGTGTCTGTCAAACACTTAGAACAAAGATACACTCCAAAATCTATTAGTTTTCATCATTCATCATTTATTATTATGATGTCATTTTTTGAATCGATATTTGATATAATTGAAAGCGAACAAGGACTAAAACTAAATGATATATTGACAGATATATAGATATAAAATTGGCAATAAATTTAGAGAGAGAAAGAGAAGATGAAAGACGAATATGTAAAAGAAAATGATCTATGTATTTTCTTTAGTTGAGATTAGATTTATCTTTTTGCACAAGCAACATAGGACAAAAATTTTCCTACAAATATTTGAAGAGTATTTTTGTCATATAAATCTTCAAATTTGATAACACTAACATTGACTATCGCTGACAATTAGTGTTATTGACGATAAAGGGGTATTTGTTACAAACATCTGAATTAGAAGGGGGTAAGTGTAATATTCCAAAACACAGGGGTGGTGAGTGCATAGTTGTTAAAGGCTCAAGGCGCACCGAGGCGCTAAGACCTCCTGGAGCCTGAGGCGCGAGGCGCACGCCTGACTGAAGCGAGGCGCAAGCTGATTTTTTTTTTTTTTAAATAATATTTGTAGCCAACATCTAGCAATACAAAGCTAAAAACAATACAAACCTTATAAATACAATAGGCACTATAGGCAAACAACAATAAAAAGCCTAATTTCATACTTCATAAATCATAATGGTCATTAAGCAAACATAAAGATGCAAAAGTTAACTAACAAAACAAAAAATAAAACAATCATAGAAATGTTCACTTCTTCCTTAGAAGACAACACTAAAGGATTAAGGATCTAAGCAACATCCTCATCATCAAACACAAGATCTTCATCATCATTAAAGGACTCGTAACCCTCAGGATCCTCTTCTGACTCCTCTGAATCTGCATCTTCCTCATCTATAAGTTGAAGTGGAACTTTAGAGGAGGCTGAGGAGCTTCCAGTAGGCTTTGCCGTTGGTCGCGAACTAGATTTTGATCTAGACCGGAGACTAGAACCACCCTCTCCAATGCCAGCAGCATCAGCAACATCACCCCATGTCAAGAAATCATCATCAAAGACAGGATCATCCTCTGCATCTGAATTGCCATCCATCCTCCCAATCAACCACTCATTGCTATCATCAATGTCATTGAGTAAAATGGGATCAAGAGTGTCACGCATGTTATATCGACGCTTTAATGCTCTATTATATTTGATGAACACTAAATCATTCAAAGTCGTTTGAGAGAGCCTATTTCTTTTCTTGCTATGAAGCTGCAATAAATTAAATTTTAACTAGTAAGTATAAAAAATTAATAATTTGATTTACCAATTAATTAGTAGTTACTCATTACTTACATGTTCAAACACGCTCCAATTTCTTTCACAACCAGAAGCACTACAAGTGAGGCTTAGAACCGTTATCGCAAACTTTTGCAAAAGTGGTGTTGACTTGCCATATGCTTCCCACCAACTAGCTGTTAAATAAATTAGTAAATGATCTTAAACTTCATGTTTGGATTGACTTTATTTATTGTCTAAATAATTAAATAAATTAGTAAATATACTAAATGATACACTAAGTTGATATAATTTACCTGGTGATCGAGTACATCTTTGTCTAATAGCAAAAGTACTACCAAAGAGGCCCTCGGCTTTATTATAAAACTCCAACTCCTCAGTAACTTTGTCTTGTTGTGTGGTTTTTGGGATTAACTTTTCTATACAATCATACAAACCTTTTGCAATCTCTACATCCCTCTCAATATTCGGGTTTGAATAAAAGAACTCTGGGTTCAAGTAATAACCTGCCGCATGTAAAGGGCGATGAAGTTGAACATTCCACCTCCTATCAATGATTTCAAAAATTTCCTTATACTTCTCCTCATTTTCTTTGAAGGACTTTGCAATGGCTTCTTTCGCCCTATCCATAGCCTCATAAATGTATCCCATAGGAGGCTTTTTCTCACCATCCACTAATCTCAAAACACGAACAAGAGGACCTGAAACCTTAAGGCTGAATACAATGTTGTTCCAAAAGGAAGGCATCAAAATATAAGAAGCTATTCTTTTGCCAGCTTGCTCTTTTGCCCATTTACTACGACTCCACTCCTCCGAAGTAAACATCTTTCTCAAGTTTTCCTTTTGCTTATGGATACTTGATAGTGTGATGAAAGCAGTAGCAAACCGAGTCTTAGCAGGCCTATGCAACTCCTTTTTCTTAGTAAAGCGCCTCAACACGTTCAACAACTTTGGACGGTTATAAATATAACCATTAAGCTCTATTGCCCTCTTCAATGTTCTAGAGATGGCCGGTAACTTCCCGATGTCTTCGAGCATCAAATCTAAGCAATGAGCAGCACATGGTGTCCAATACAAATGTGGGTAGGTGGCCTCTAACATTCTCCCTATTTGAAACCAAAAGAAAAAAAATGATATAAAGAGTGACTAAATCAAAATCACATTGCTAAAGTAATGTATATAATATATACTTATATATATCTTTCTAATGTATGTAAAATATTCTTACCGGCAACCACATTGCTTGATTCACTGTCCGTGACAACTTGAACAACATTTACCGCTCCAATGCGTTGCACAAATTTCTCAAGTAGCTCAAACATTTTTTTCCCATCCTTTGAATAGGAAGAAGCATCCACCGACTCTACAAACATTGTCCCCTTGGGACAATTTACTAAGAAATTAATCAAAGTCCTCCCTCTCCCATCTGTCCACCCATCTGCCATTATTGAGCATCCATATTTTATCCACGCCTCTCTATGGTCACTCATCAAGATGTTGGTATTATTCAACTCCTTCTTAAGCAAAGGAACCCTCACCTCGTGATAACTAGGTGGTTTCATGCCAGGACCATATTGTCCAATTGCTTCAATTGCCTCATCGAAGCTATCATATTTAACAGCATTGAATGAGATTCCTGCATCATACATCCACTTTGCTATAGCACTGCATGCTCGTCCCCTCAAATCTTTCTTGCATGCCTCATTAATGGTGGTTTGTTTTTCCTTCCCCTCCTTTCTTTTTTGAACAACAATTTCTGGTCTGGGGGTAAAATACAAATCGATCGGTCCCTTTTGCTTTGGCTTCTTCGAAGAATTAACACTAGCACTACCTGCACTAGATGCTCTTTTTCTGATAATGTCAACTGACTCAACTTCCTCAACATCGTCCTCATCATCTACGCCAATAGTGTCATCATCCGGTAACAAATTCATTTGCTCTTTTTCTTCCTTTCTTTTACTCAAGTACTCTTTAATTTCTACTCTAACAGGTTCGGGGCATCTATTACAAGCCTTTGCATTCCGAAACCCTCCAGCCAAGTGTTGTTTAGCCCGATAAACACCTCCTTTTGTAACTTTCGCACAAAATTTACATGTGAGAGCGTTTCTATCTTGTGGATTCGCCAAATATGCGTAATTCCACACTGGATCCTTTCTTGCACCTTCACTAGACATCTTTTAAAGTGCAAAGTGCACTGCAGACTACAATACTACAATCTAGTAATCTACATTCAAGAATCAAGATAATAATTTCAGAAAAACAGAGTAAACATGTAAATTTCAAAGCAATACTGCAATAGCATGTCAATTTTCAGGCAATACCATTTTTTTTAATGAATTCAAAAAACAGAATATATAAAAAAATGGATTCAATATCACAGCTCAAAATTTTCCAATTTTTCAGCATAAGTTGCATAACAAAATGAATTTAACAACAAAATAGCAAATATTTTTTTTAGAAAAAGAACACAGCTGCCCAATTTTCAGTCAAAGCAGTATACCCAAACCAAATGAGTCAAATGACAGCAGCTTATTAAGGAGAACAACAGAGCAAATTCGGCAGAAGAAAAAAAAACAGAATGAATTTAACAACAAAATAGCAAATATTTTTTTTAGAGAAAGAACGCAGCTGCCCAATTTTCAGTCAAAGCAGTATACCCAAACCAAATGAGTCAAATGACAGCAGCTTATTAAGGAGAACAACAGAGCAAATTCGGCGGAAGAAAAAAAAACAGAGAAGAAAGGGGAAGAGAGAAGGGACAAGAAGAGGAGAGAAAATTCAGCAGAAGAAAAAACAGAGAAGAAGGAAAAAACAGAGAAGAAAGGGGAAGAGAGAGAAGAGAGAAGAAGAAGAGAGAAAATTCAGTAGAAGAATAAAACAGAGAAGAAGGAAAAAACAGAGAAGAAAGGGGAAGAGAGAGAAGGGAGAAGAAGAAGAGAGAAAATTCAGCCGAAGAATAAAACAGAGAAGAAGGAAAAAACAGAGAAGAAAGGGAAAGAGAGAGAAGGGAGAAGAAGAAGAGAGAAAATTTAGCAGAAGAATAAAACAGAGAAGAAGGAAAAAACAGAGAAGAAAAGGGAAGAGAGAGAAGGGAGAAGAAGAAAAAAATACAGAGAAGAAGAAGAAGAAGAAGAAAGGCCGAGAAATAGAAGAACAGAGAAGAAGAAGAAGAAGAAAGGCTGAGAAATAGAAGAACCGAGAAGAAGAAAAAAAATAGAGAAGAAGAGAGAGAAAGAGAGAAGAAGAAGAAGAGAGAGAAAAAATAGAGAAGAAGAGAGAACTTACCGGAGGAGAGAGAGCTTGCCGGAGAGAGAGCTTGCCGGAGGCGACTGGAAAGTCGATTCAGTCGAACTGGAAGTGCCGGCTGCCGAGGGACTCGAGTGCTTTGGGTGGTTTTGTGTTTGTATCCTTTGACCTAGCGAACGAACAAGAAGGCTCTGTTTTGGGCATTTTTTAACTTTCAAGCAATTATAATGTGCAGCAGAGTCCACAATAAAAACATATGTAACCAATTACATTGCAACAAAAAAAAAAAAAAGAGAAAAAGTCAAAATTTCAATGAGGCGCGCCCCAACAGCGCCCCACGCCTCACCGCGCCCCTACCTGAGGCGCGCGCCTCATCAAAGGGGCCTCGCCTCATGCCCTAACAGGCGCCCAGGCTGCGCCTCGCTGCGCCTCGCGCCTGGGGCGCGCGCCCGGTGCGCCTTTGACAACTATGGGTGAGTGTAATAAGTCAATTTAGAGGGGAGGTAAGTGTAAATGTCATAAGGATAATTTTATATTTTTTGTAAACAACTGTTAACATCTGTTATTGAGAGGGGGGTAAGTGTAATATACCAAACTAGAGACTATAATAAAACCAATCTAGAGGAGAGGTAAGTGTAATTTGCCCCCTTTTTTTTTACCTTGTCAGTTTGTTTCTTCCTGTTTTGTCTTCTCTCTCCCTCTCTCTCTCAATTTTTTCTTCTCATTTTTTTTTAAAATCTCTCTCTCTCTCTCTCTCTCTCTCGCTAATTCTCATTCTCTCTCTAGTTTTATCTTCTTATATCTCTCTCCTTGATTTTCATCAACCTACGGCCGCCACCTTAGCCGATGATCACAAAGCCCTTTATCTTCCCATCTTTCATTATCAATCGTAACATCTACCATCATAGAAATCTAGGGGTTAGACATTATTTTTGTCGACCCTTTCTCCCTTTTTTTTTCTTTGTTTATCCCATACACGCTCTCTCTGTGAGTTGTCTGTGAATTATTTGTTCATGTTAACTGATAAATCACACAAACAGATAGACCACACAAACTTTCTGCTCTTTCTCGACTCCCCCTATGTTCCTCGTGGTGTTTGGGCATTAAGTTCATTATCCATTGCTGCTCCCCACAAATCACTTTACAAATCAACCCGAAATCATCCAATCGCAACATGTTACAAACCACTTCGGCAAATCAACCCAAAAATCATCCACAAAATTCCAATCGCAACCCATCTCCTCTCTCCTTTTTACTCGTTGATGGTGACCATGAATTGATCAGATCGAAAATGATATAAAAAAAATAGCATGAAGAGAATCGCAACCCTATTTCTTAGTGTCTCTCTATCATCAACATATATCTATCGTCTTCTCTCGTTGTTGCCTAAATCGCCACAAATGGACCCAGTCCTCTTTTTCTTACACAAAATGGACCTAATCTAGAATTAAAATTCTTTAGAAGCTAAATCTGATTAGCAAATTCAGTGAGATCATGAATATAATTGCTCATCAAGTGGTCAAAAAGGACCTATATTGGCTAATCATAGTGACATTACTGAGCAATAACGAGATCTGGAGCCTAAAAATCCTACAGAGAATGGTCTATCATCACTTTCTCTTTTTGGTACTGTACATACCAGAGCCAATACATCTAACTGAAGAGATAGATTTGTTATGCAATGACTCTTTGCCAATGATGGCCACGAATGGGCAAATAATTAAGGGTAAATTATATTTTTACTTCATGAAATTTTTCTATACATCAATCTGACCTCCCCACGTTTGCGAATCTTCATTTTCAACCCCTATCAGTAGTTTTTGGTTGACTTTGGTCAACAACATGTTAAAATGACTAAACTACCCTACTTATATACATAGGGTAAATTACATTTTGACTATGTACAACCACTGTATTCAAAATTTCTCTCTCCATAACATCCGTTTTGCTGCATCGTTTCTTTCTCTACATTTTCATCAGCCATGAGAAGAGGCAGAGGTCTAACAGTAAGACAAAACCACTCTCACCATTTTGATGAAAAGTGGATAGTTAAACCTCTTCACGATCAAACCCAAGAAACACTCATCACAACCCAACGACCCAATCTTGAAACCCCATCGTCACTGAATTCCACTTCTCACCACAGTAACAATGAATCCCCAACAACCATAACCATCTCAGAATTCATCAGTGAAAATCCAAAATTGCGTCCGAATTGCCCAAACTCCAAGTGGGTATTGCAGAATCGGCGTGCTCATGTGGCCAAACCTTAGTTTGTGGAGAAATCTGAAGTGGGTACATTGAAACCCCATCGTCATTGACTTCCACTTCCCACCACAATAACAACGAATCCCTAACAACCGTAACTATCTCAGAATTCATCAACGAAAACCCAAAATCACGTCCAAATTGCCAAAACTCTAAGTGGGTATCGTGGAATTGACGTGCTCGTGTGGCTAAACCTCGGTTTGTGGAGAAATCTGAAGTGGGTTATTCGAAACCCCACTGTCACTGACTTCCACTTCTCACCACAGTAACAACGAATCCCCAACAACCATAACCATCTCAGAATTCATCAACAAAAACCCAAAATTGCATCCAAATCGCCGACACTCCAAGTGGGTATCGCGGAATCGGCGTGCTCGTGTAGCCAAACCTTGGTTTGTAGAGAAATCTGAAGTGGGTTGCTCGAAACCCCATCGTCACTGACTTCTATTTCTCACCACAGCAACAACGAATCTCCAACAACCGTAACCATCTCAGAATTCATCAACGAAAATCCTAAATCGCCTCCGAATCACTGAAACTCCAAATGGGTATTGCGGAATCGGCGTGCTCTTGTGGCCAAACCTTAGTTTGTGGAGAAATCTGAAGTGGGTTGTTCAAATTCTTGCATAAAAGAGAGAGATAGAGATGGGCATGCTTTAACATTGAAGATTGTTTCAAGTGGAGAGAGAATTGAATTGGGTTCTTCAAGTTCTCATAAAGAAGATGAAGTACAGAAAGAAGAAGATGAGAAAGGTAGAGATCGACATGTTTTGGTATCGAAGAATGAATTAGATGGGGAAACAATTGAGCGTTTGACAGTGGAAATTAATAGGCATGAGGGGGTCAAACTGATAAACTCTATTGGAGGGAAAATTGGCACAAATAGGCGCGAAAGTGTAGAAGGGTATTCTGGGCATTTTTTGGCTACTGTTTGCATGATGTAAACAATCTGATCGTTGGCAATGACATAAGTGACTAAAGTGATGTATAATTTCAAACCTCAGGGGTGCAAAAGTTGATACGAAAAAGTGGGGGGCTCAGATTAACATATGGACAAACCTCAGGGGGTTAAAATGTAATTTGCCCAATAATTAAATTATAATAGCTTCGCGCTCTCTCTTTAGTAAGAATTAAATCTTATCTCTCTAGAAATAGCTTCGCATTCTCTCTCTGATTTAACAGGGTTTTAGGTATGAGAGAGAGGATTTAGGATTTGCAACTTTAGCATCTTACAATTTAAAGGGTATAAAGGTAAAGGGCAAAATGCTCTAGCACCACTCGGGTATTCTTTAATTGCTCACATACTAAACTTGTGTCAGAAAAGAGTTCTGACACCCTCTCAAATTTGGTTTACTTAGCCCTAATACCTCTTCATGCCAAAACTATCATTCCTCTCTATCCTCAAACTCATCTCTCCTCTCTCTCTTCCCCGATTCTCCTTTTGGTTCTCTTTTCCTTCTATTCTCTCTCTCCTCCCTTACAGTGACAACCACTGATAGCCTACTATCGAGCCACAACGAAGACACAACCTGAACCAAACCATGTCGGAGCACCTTTTGCCAAGTTTGCCTGAAACTCCACCATGGCAGTCATCACTGTCGTTGATGTAGACCCATTTTTAGCCACCCACACTGGAATATCTTCACCATCGCCAAAATGAAGACCCAAACCAAAGACCTATGGTTGTCATCGCCAAACTCCATCAATGTCGTCCCCATGGTTAACCCCATATTCACCATGTCCACTGTCTAAACCAACAACATCCAACCACATCACTACTTGAACTGCTACAAATATGAAAATTTATTTCTGGAAAAGTTTGTATGTAATTGATTGAGCAATTGAAGAAATTGTGATCAATTCTACCCAAATAAATTTTATTATTTCGGACACTTGACTGATCCATTTGGACACTTGCTCAACACATCTCGGACAATTAGTTAACTCATTCTAGACACTAAAGGAACCAAAACATAACTATAATGATAAAATAGGATAGTATTATCTTATATAATATTACATATTCTTTTTTATGTTCGAATAGAGTCATCTTTTAACTTGTGTAACTTTGGTATAGGATTTATAAATTAATTAAAGATCTATGATTGTCTCAATCAATAGATGTATAAATAAAAATTTATATTTATATTGGTTGTGTCTTACTTTTTTAGAATTTTACGTTTCGGTATATTAGTATCGTATTGTGTCCATGTCCCGTATCCGTGCTTCTTAGTTTAAAACTAACAGAGAAGATGAACCAGTTTGTTTTCAATTCTTACAAAGGTTCTAGGTCATGCATCACCTGGAGAGTCAAGTAATGTTTCTCGGTGAATCTACCAAAATAATAAGCAAATATGGGACAACTTTCTCACTGACAAGCATGGCATAATACGAACGAGAAACCTGTATATGCTCGTATGAAGTTTCATGCCATAGCACAAACGAGAGTCACGACATTGAACTGCCTACAAAATGATTGCAAAGTCAATTGAAAAGCTTAAAACTTAAACTTTAGATAATAAGAAAATCTGAAATGTCATATTGAAAGAGTTCTCCAATTAAGTTAAACAATGAAAGCATGAGCTGAAAACTGCAATATAACATACAAATCACATCTATGCTTGACAACACACTCCAAGTAAGACTTCAATCTTACATTTCAATCCCAACACTCCCCTGTATCTGCATAAATTGACATAAAATTATTTCTTCAACAAATACCTGTGGTTGATAGTTCCATAGACAACTTGCTTTCTTAAGCAAGAACAAATACATATATATCATTAGAGATGATGTCTCTAATGCTAGGTATTGCAGACTAAATTCATTCCCCACAACTGCTGATTATAGTGATGCAGCTTTTTCTTCATTTTCATCGTCATAGTATTCTTCACTGCTGTCATCATAATAATACTCATCATCATCATCTTCCTTGTCATATATGAGTCCTCTTATATTTGCCTTCTGAATTAATTGTTCTTGAATTCGATCTTTGATGGCAGTTCCCTGATAAAAGTACAAAACTCGTGAACACAATTGACAATGGCATTTTTTTCTACCTGCTTGTATGTGCGTGCATTAAAGCTCACCATTCAATTAAAACCTCTACTTGTAAGTAGGTCTGTGCGCTTGTGGATGTGGGTGAGTAAGCACGCACCGCACCAGCATGTGTTGTGCACGCACACTGGTGTGTGTGTGTGTGTGTGAAAGAGAGAGAGAGAGAGAGCTCTCACCATTTTGTGGCAACCTTCTTCAAACATCTCAAGAAAACCTGCAACTAAACGATCGGCATTTTCCACCCATATGTTATGATGCATACCGGCAGTTTTTGCTACTGTTTGTATCTGTAGTATCACAACCAAGAAACACACTCACTAGCATCAGTAGTGTAGCTAACAGACTAATTATCTTCTAATAGGAAAGGAATGATGAAATTGCATCAGCAAGTTGATAATACACAAGACACTCATTTGGTCTGGGTAATATAATAAGCAGCATGAAACTCTATCCATCCAGACACCATTAACCAATGTTGATCCCATCAATGTGAGGTTCTCTGAGATGATCTAACCTTTTGGTGTTAAATATACAAAGCAACTACTCTTAGACTTGAACCCGAATTCTCATGTATGGTTGGTGGTAAAGACTTTTACCATTGCATCGAGCAATATTTACTCAATCATATAAGCATCAATAAACTAGCATGAGACATTCCCAAGAAAAACTTGTAACACCTGCCAGAAATTAAACAAATTTCTGCCACACCTGTGATGGCAACAGCATATACGTGAAATCCATTCTCATACAGAAGGTTTTATTGCTGGGAAATTTTTAAATAGGTCAAGTTGAAAGTCCTGAAAAGGACAAGATGAAGACTAAAAAGAATGTGAGTTGAAACCACAAGAAAAAAGGGGGGAGAGAGAGAGAGAGAGAGAGAAGAAACATGATAGACTTGAATTGAATCAATAATGCCACTTTAAAGTCGACCAAGATGGGGGATCCATCTAGCTTACCCCAAGTGACTGAGATTAAGTGAGTTGAGTTATCGTGAATCATTTTCATTAAGTAAAGCAAACTAAAACACTGTTAAGTACATAAACAAGTGATTTCATTTCAAACATCACATTCAAAATAAGGAAATGAACAGGTCAAAGGTTTCAATCAACAGATTAGGCATCATGTGCCATGGAGTTTGTGGACAAAAACATTAACTATAAATGATTTCATACATTGATTATGTGACAAACTAAGGCTCCTCTAAGAAGAGGAGATAGTTTCAAGGTGTTTAACCATGACTGAGATGGTTAAGTTAGTCTAAACACCATCAGTGAATAAGTTAGAATCCACCATTTGCCACTATTTGGCATGAAGCCTTAACAAATCTAGCTTATCATTTAGAGAACCCATAACCAATAATTTATTACACATCATAAACATGCAAGCTTAGGATTATCTTGAAAACCTAAATACCTTCTCTCCAACTTTCTCTTGCTGTTTCTTCACTTTTTCACGCAACATTTTCAATCCCATGTTAACTCTCAGCCTCTTTTCCTGATTGAAAGAAACAGGGATGAAATCATCTCACTTAGTGGAAGATGGTAAGTAGCAATGGTCACTTGACAAATAAGATATACCTTAACATAGCTAACACCAAGCTCCTTTCTTGAGTATCCTCGGTCCAAGTTGCGCATCACATACTCGTTGTAGTCTTTTACAATCCGCATTATTATATCTGATGTAGATATCCCTTCTGTACGTTTGGTCTCCTTAAATTTTCCAATAGATTTAACCTAATACAAGAATTTTATGTTATAACTGTATCTAAATCCAACCAGAGATGCATCATAGTAGAATGACAAGATGCAAAAATACAGAAAGCCCATAAAAGTACTTTAGCTAAAAGGAAAATAACAGATGGAAGGCCAAAAGAAAGTGAAATAAAGAGGGAGGTGTGCGGGAGAGAAAACGTAATGGCAGGAGAGAAGCAATCATATACTGAACTTTAGTGTGAACTTACAAACTCATAAACATCTTTTCCAGCCCCACTTGTATCAGCATAACTAAAATTTAGAGCAAACAAGAAGCCATTAACATATTCGCAATGTAACTTAAAATCAACAGGACAATATAAAATTGCATGCTCCATAAGAAACAACATTTGGTGTTCGGGAACCACACAGGGAAAGATTCAACTTCTAGAATATGCCAAATAGAAATGGCATCATCAACTACTTGTATGACCATTAGATAAAATAAAGAACTAAAGATGAGTAAGGGAAATTCTAGAATGGAACATATGTCACGAGTCAAAGATATGAAACAAGTTTGTTGTAAAATACTAAAATGGAAAAACATATATTTTAAATCTATAAACTGTTTGATTTTCTGGTTGTGTTGGAATATACACTTAGTGAGCAATTTCTGTTATGAAATTTATTTATTTTGGTAAGTAAAAACCTTTGTTATGAAATAACAAAAGAAAAAACATAAAGCAAAAATTTACCATACCTATCGGCCCACATTGAAAAGCTCTTCCTTTCCCAAGAATGAATTTTCAAGCGTAAGATACATTCCAACATTTGCAGATGTTTAGAAGACACAGATTCCTTTTGTATTGTAGAAAAATATCATCACAATTGTTAACCATGATAAAGTTTTCCTTTAAGAAAATAAATATAACCCTAAAAGACATAATTTTTGGTTTGGAAATTATTCGATAAAATGAATTCCTCATCCAAAGCAACAGGGGCTTAGGGGAAAATGAAACAATTTGGGCTGGTTAACCTTACGGAAGAGAGTCGTGTGCCACGTAGTCAATGTGATGTTTGTTCAGGAAGTCTTGTGTGATCACCCATGGTGCATCAGGAATAACTTCATCAACCCACCTGCAGTGAAGTGCAGTGCAGCAGAGGATAACAAGGCAATGTTTAATTAATGGATGCATCAGCATTCCAAATTGTTTGGGCATCTAACAATTTGGAATTATGGATAAGGAAAGAAAAGGTTTGATTTTTATTTTTTTTTCAAAGTAAAGAAAGATGAATTCAATAGAGTATATATAATCGAAGGTAGTAGGAAGGAGTTAAGATGAAACTAAGGAAGCAAAGGAACCTGCAGTGACGGAGAGATTCATAGCGCTCCTTGTCAGTCATGACAGTTTTTCCCTTGTAGTTGTGGGTAACCTCATCATTGCAGCATCCAACAAGCAAATAAGTGTTGGGAAATCTACAGTTTCAGTTTGGGCATCAAAAGCAATACAAGTGAATACAATAATAACCTAACCTCCTCAAGATCATGTTGTAGTTAATTTGTATAAATATCAGTCAATTAATCAATTAATTATAACCTCCCCATCAAGAACATAGATAGACGAGTCTGAGCAAGTGATGTACGTATGTAGGGATAGACAAAGACAGAATTGGAAGAGTATATGAATCAGAGAGAGAGAGAGAAAGCGAGATAATAGAAAGAAAAAGTTATATGTATGTATATATATGTGTGTGTGTTAAAATTGACATACAGTTTCTTGGCTTGCTCGAGGGAACGGGCATGGCCCAAGTGGAATAGGTCGTAAATACCGTCCGCATAAACACGAACTGCACGCTCCCTACCACTACCACCATACCTCTGCTTCTTCTTTCTTTCTTCTCCTTCTTCAATCTCCATTTTCTCTCTCCTCTCTCTCTCTCTAATCAATCCAAGTTAGTTAGTTATAGCAGCAGAGCTGTAGTAGTTTCTTAATAGGTTTGCTCGCTCGCTCGCTCCAGGGAAGGGAACGCCCATGTCCCATAGGTTTGCGTACTCTCTCAATCCTCTATTTTGTCGAGCACTTATTATTAGCTATTAGAGTATTATAAGTATTATTCCCAACCTTTTTAAAGCCTTAAACAAACCTCACCAAAATTTAATTTAATTAATTTACAGGGCTAAAACTTCAAAGAAAAATTATATTTTAGTGACCAAAATTAAAAAATTATTATTTTAAAATGACTATATAAAAAGATGAATAATCACTAATTTTAAAATTTAATTACTCTTTTAGTGAGCATTTGAGAATAATTTTGTCAAAGTGTTTTATGTAGTTACTAAAAATAAATAATTAATTAAATATATTAAACATAATTCTTCTCATGTTTTATCATGCATATGACCTAATATAACATTAAAAACTATATCCATAATTAAACTTAACTTTGCATTATAAAAATATAGGAATATTTATATAAAGTTAGAGTTTTGATTGTATTTTATGGAGATACACATTTAAAACCGATAGTTCAAAATTGCAGAAATTATCATTATATATTCATCATATTTAAATGTTCAATTGAAGAAGAAAGAGTTAATAATGAATAAATACCATACGAGAAAAAGTTAAAAAAATTGAATAATTTGGAGTCGTATATAGAATCTAAATTTACTATATTTATGTTATTACTATTTGATATACACAGTATATATAATGGTATGTGTATAGGTAATGTTTTCAGTTAGAAGAGGGAGATGGGGGAAGCATATTTTTGTAATTAAATTTAAAATTGTTACTAAAGAGCAATATATTTTTAGAATTGATAACTATTCGTCTTTTTGTAATTTTATAGTTATTATAGAACAATTATGTTTAATTTTGATCACTTAAATTTAATTTTTCCAAACTTAAATATGTTTAAATAAAAATCATTAGTCTCACTTCAATCTAGGTTTAACTTGAATTATGGGTTCAAATATTAATAATAAATCTAATGATTTTCTTTACCGGGAGGATTGGATGATGTTGGAGAAAGAGCCATCTCGGTGTGAAAAGTGGCAGTGTGTGTGTGGCTGCACTTGTCTCTTTCCATGTATGAATTATTTCCTTCTTACTGTCTAGTGTCAAACCTCTTGTGATGGCCCGCTCAAAGAGGACACGGACACATTCCCGAGTAACGTGAAACGTCACAACACTTCTGTTTTTGCTGATGGCTTTCTCATGAGTTTGTGTCTTTAATCTGTCACATTTTCAACTAGGCTGTGATTCTAACATATTTGTAACGACTTGTTCTACAAACACAATTTCATTATTGATGAATTTTTCAAAATATTTCATACCATCATCGAAGAGAAGACACCACGACGAAGCACATTTCAAAGACCGTGGTGCGATGTCACAATTCATTACTGTATTCCATATATATATATAGACCATAAGAAAGTGGCACCGTACCCTCACACACAAATGGCAGCATTGATGATATATGCCACCCGTGCAAACATGATCCATGTGATTTTTCAATCCTGCAAAAAAGAGAAAGGACTCCCTATTTAATCATCTTGACGAATTCCATATGCATGCCCGCCCTTTCATCACACAGTTAATTTTGGATAGATGGAGTGGGTGGTTTTCAACTTTCCCACAGAGAGAGAGAGAGAGAGAGAGAGATTTTCACAAAAATATATATGATTGATAAAACAGTTTATGAAAATTTGTTTAGAGAAAAAGAACTGAACCAAATGGTCCTGTCTTTTTTTTTTTTTTTTACTCGTTTTTTTTTTCCTTCGTTCACATGATTTCATGCAAGGACGTGAAGAGATAATTTTTAAAACCTCATTCCACTTCTCTCTTGAAAGTTACAAATTTGATAGTCCAACATTTTTCAACTAGTCAAGTGATTTTATTATTCCTTTCTACCCTAATTAAGAATTTAAGACCATAGCCGTAAATTATGTTAATCAATTTTCCATTGTTTTATCTATAATAATTGTCACCACAAAAGCAATAGCCTAATGGTATTTTCTAGCTTTCTAAAGTAAAGTAAAAGATAGATAGTTCAAATTTTCATGTTAACAAAATGGATGTGCCAGTGTATTTCTTGCCGAGTAAAAAAAAAAAACTATAATAATTGCCACTTCACCTATCTCATAAACATGTTCAGTATTCCTACATACATGGTTATAACTATAACCAAAGTCCGTTGGTGCATAATTCTTAAACCCACAAAGTCGTGTGTGTGTGAGAGAGAGAGAGACCAATGATTTTCTTCATTTTAGTAAAATAAAGAAAGAATAGTACAAAGGACTGGCACAAGAAGCTACACTTACATCAAAAGTGGGCATGCGTGCAAGTAAAACCCAGCCTATTATATGAATGAAGTTGAGAAAGGATCCTTTAATTCCCGGTTATCATTCACATTCACATTATCCGTTCAATGAAGTTGGTTGACTTTTTTTTTTAATTTTCTTTTTCTTTTACTATTGTGGTCCTCCCAGTTTTTTATCTACAGTTATCTCCAGTAGAGAGGTAAGTCTGGGTTTTCTGTATGTCCTAAGAAGCAAAGAAGAGCACACAACAGTTACAGATGAGAGAGCCATGCATGCACCAGCTGCCCATGGCGGTAACTCAACCCTTACCCAAGGAAAGAAAACGCCAGCAGCAACAGGGATTGCAATCACATTGTAGGCCATTGCAAACACATAATTCCATCGAATACGAGTGAAGGTCTTTCTTGATAGATCAATGGCTGTGATAACATCTTCTAAATTACTCCTCATCAACACATAGTCTGCAGCCTCTACCGCGATATCTGTTCCTGCCCCAATTGCCATACCAACATCCGCAGCAGCTAAGGCAGGTGAATCATTGATACCATCACCTACCATCGCCACTACACTTCCATCTTTCTGAAATGAACGGATTACCTCTGCTTTTCCTGCCGGCATCACCTCTGCCCTTACATCTTCAATACCAACCTGCCCACCAACATATGTTCCAATTTTTTTAAGTTTATGCAATCCAAATTTCTAAGATGACATATTGATCAATTAAAAAAAATCAATACAAACCTCCCTCGCAACTGCTCGAGCAGTCCTCCAATTATCCCCTGTAACCATGACAGGATT
The DNA here is from genome assembly GCA_026545225.1 of Cornus controversa. NCBI lineage: Eukaryota > Viridiplantae > Streptophyta > Magnoliopsida > Cornales > Cornaceae > Cornus > Cornus controversa. The sequence continues at coordinate 67,275,632 of CM048849.1, read as the reverse complement.
GATGCCCATTTTCCTAAGCCCTTCTACAACTACAGCTGCTTCTCTCTTTAGTGAATCTGCTACCCCCATAACACCAATTAGGGCATTATCATATGCAACAAGTATGCCAGTTTGTGCACTTTCTTCCAATTCAACAACAAAATTTTCAGCATGGATTGGAATGCTGACACCATTTTCAGTCAGCAGCTTTCGGTTACCAACCTGTGACACAATTAGTAACCTATTCATAAATAATGAAACATAATTTTTTTTTCCTAAGTGGGGGACTAGGACAAACTTTTTTTGCCCACACAAGGGCTCGAACCCCTCCCCTCCTCTTTGAAAATGGAGAGGTTATACCATTGGGCTACAGGCCCTTTGGTGAAACAGCACAGGATATAAAAATATATATGTATATATATATATATATATATATTGCCTCAAAACTCACCAAAATCTGTTTTCCATTTATAAAGCACCCAACACCCCTTCCAGGTAGAGCAGAGAACTCAGCGACATCAAAAAGCCATCCAGAGAATTCAGAGATATTGAACTCTTTTCTGTAGCTTTGGGCATCCTTGGTAGCAGAAGACTCCTCAAAGAAGTGGAAGTGACGGGCATATTCCAGTATCGCTTTTGCCAAAGGGTGTTCACTGCTAGCCTGAACCATAAAAAAGCAGCCAGAATCATTAATTGTTCTACTGTTTTACTGCTTAATTAGCAAAAAAGTGCAGCTCCACTCCCCCACCCCATCCCCTCAGGGCATCAAAAAAATAAAATTAAATAAAACAAAAGAATTGGAGAAGGAAAAACAATGTAGCATTCAGTTCTCAACCAAAGCTTGATACTACAATGCATGGATGGCATGTTCTCTCTTCCAAAAGAAGTAATGGTAATGCAATAAATGCCTCTTTTGTAGTAAAATCATCAAGGTGTTTATCGCTTTTATGGAGCACTAATTTAAAATAAATAAATAAAAACAGGAAATGCATCACAGGAGCCAAACGGGATTTGACTATCCTTGAAAAAGATGTTACCTCTGCAGAAGCTACCAATGTAAGGAATTCTCCTCGATCCATCCCGGTTAAAATTCTTACAGTTGTAACTGTGGCTTTTCCTTGGGTTAGGGTGCCTGTTTTATCGAACACCACATACTTAATCTTCTGAGCCCTCTCCAATGCATCCCCTCCTTTTATTAGCACACCATTATTAGCTCCAACCCCTGTTGCAACCATGACAGCAGTTGGGGTGGCCAAGCCAAGTGCACAAGGACATGCAATCACCACAACTGATATTGAAAACATGAGGGCAAAAACAAAATAATTGCCATTTTTGGGTAACCATTGTTCTGGGTAAGCTCCGAGAGCTCCACCAATGTACCTACAAACAATCAACACAAAATAAATATGAAAAAGTGGTACTAACATTCAATTTAGATCACTAATTTACTAGCCACATGACCATGCCAAATTAACAAACTTACCATCCCAATAGGGTCAGCAATGACATGGCAACAACTGTAGGGACAAATATGCTCGCAACCTGTAAGTTATAAACAGACATAGGGTAAGGACGCCACTTGAATTCACAACTCATACATTACCAGAGCAATAAAATATTCGAGATCATAAAACAATAAAATGGAAAATGTAGAACCCATTAAAAATGGAAGCAGCGCCAAGTTTTAGCGTGCCACATAGTTGTTGGTAAAAGAATAATTTTGATGATAAAAAACTAATGGAATTCAATGCCTCCTATAAGTTCTTGTTCTAGACCAGTTATTTTTATGATACCTTCTCTTTTAAGAAGTTAATCCTGCATGTACCACTAGCTCTCTTTCACTAATAATCAATTCTTATAAAAATGAAAAGGTGTCTTTAGATTTAATATAATTCCATAACATGATTTAAAAGGCCTTCGAAAGGAGACAACCTTACTGGGAATCTGATAAAACTGAACTATTTTAATACATTGAAAACATTATTCAAATTCAAGTTCACCATATCAGAATAAAAGGATATGCCAACACAGCAACATATAATATATATGTAAAAGTATATATATATGCTCAGAAAAATACAGATAGGCAATAAAGCAATCAGATTATTGCAAGTTATAGGTTAAAAACAAAGTCAATAATTCACCATATTGTCTACTCAACATATTGTTTGGTCAGTTTTTCTTTTCTTTTTCTTTTTTCCCTGGCAAGAAACTCACACGACACACTCACATTGCCCCTATGGGGACTTGAACTTTCGACCTTATAATTTGAAAGGTGAGGAAGTACCACTGGGCTACAGCCATTGGTGGTATACTGTTTGGCTAGTTTTTGAAGAATAGGTTTTACGTCTTGCTTAGAGTAGTAATTATGCAATATTGCTTCCAGGAACATGAAAAGTAACTGATAAAATGAAATAGAGCACAGTACAACATAGTTTAATTGCACAATTGCTACTTACAAAATCAGCAAACTTCTGAATAGGAGCTTTGGACATCTGTGCTGTCTCAACCAGACAAATTATCTGGCTCAAAACCGTGTTAGATCCTATTTTGGTGGCTTGTATATGAAGAGAACCATGTAAATTCATTGTACCTCCTATAACTGATGAATTGACCTCCTTCAAATTAGGTGCAGATTCACCAGTGACCATACTCTCATTAACATAGCTTGAACCCCACACGACCACACCATCAACAGGAACCTTTGTACCGGGAAGAACTTTTAATATGTCACCAGGCTGAATCAGCAAAGCATCAATTTCCCTTTCTCCAGTGCTCTTCCCATCTAGGAAACCAAAAAAATGAACCTACTCATAATCAATGTTCAAATATCATTCTCAGCATCAATTCGCCCAGTCGTTAACCAAGAAAGTTACCAGAATTTAATTTTTAATTTTGTAACTTCATTGACATAGTGTAACTTTAAAACAGCTAGAAATTAGGTTAAAACTTAAAACTACTAAAATTAATGCACCTCAAAAGCTATCACCAAATTACAACAAGCAAACATACCTTTGTCTTTTTCAAGCAACAAAGCGGTTGCTGGCGCGAGTTCCACTAACTTCTTTATAGCATCTGAAGTTTTTCCCTTGGCAAGTGTTTCCAAATACTTCCCCAATAGAACAAATGTTATTAGCATTGCACTTGTTTCGAAGTATGTTGGAGACCAAAATCCAGTCACTGCACCATATAGAAGTGCGCACACGGAGTAGAAATAAGAAGCTGAAGTGCCCAATGCAACCAACACATCCATGTTTGTAGAACCATTTCTAAGTGCTCTGCCAGCTGCAATATAGAAACGCTTCCCAACAACAAATTGAACAATAGTCACCAATGCCCACTTCAACCAATCACCAATCTGAAACGGCCCACATTGGAGGAGCAACAAAGAATATACCAGAGGTATGTGAGGGCAGACTACTCGCATAAGGAAGACGGGAACCTGACATCAATTTTAAGGACTTGGTAATGAGTATCTTAAAAGGATTTGTTATTATTATTTTTTTTATCTTCTTAAATTTTACAAGGTATGAGGTCAGAACTCTGGGTGTATCTCCTTTTAAAAGAGAAAGGTCTTTGTGGGTCATTCCTAAATGTATTTTGTATATTTGTTCAAACTTATTTTGCATTTCACAGGAAACATACAATAAATGGTTTCTAAATAATCCATCCAAAGAAAACCAATCTGAAGAACAATTTTGTTGAGAATATAAATTGAAATGTTGATTTTACCCACAAGGAGGGGGGGTTGGTTGAACAGAAATAAAAAAGGAAATAAAAGAAAATTACTCACACTGAGAAACAGACTAGCAGTAAAGAGCCGAAACATGTTTGAGGATTCTTCTAGATCTTTAGAAGCCATTCTCGTGTAAGGGTTCTTAACATGTAATTTAAACTTCCCAATGCTTCCTCCCTCAATAGTATCAACTAAGAATCTAGAACCAATAACTTCGGGATCAAAGAGAACTTCTAGTTCTCCTGATGACCTGTCAAAACAAAATTGCCTCACTCCTTTCAAGTTGCAAAGTATGCTTTCCAAAAGCTGTACATCCATCTCATTAGATATTCCAGCAACCCCAAGTATGATTTTATCCTGTTCACTGCTCTGTACAAGTGCAGCTTCAAAACCAGCATCTTCAATTGCGTTAACTACAGCATCCTTACTAATCACAGTAGGATCATACTCAACTTCCCCTAATGAAGTAGCCAAGGCAACTGCTGCCCTTTTAACTCCAGGGAGCTTTCGTAAGATGCCTTCTACAGAATTCACACAAGCTGCACATGTCATGCCTCCTATTGTGAACTGTCCCAACAGGGTTCCATGTGGCTTCGTTTGAGACGTACTAGGTTCTGGTAAAATTTCTGCCTCAAACCCTGCATCTTCTATTGCATTTTTGATGTCTTCATCCTGAAACAATAAACAGTCACTACACACTTTGCTTGGAGTAAAACCCCTTATTCACATTAGCTAGTTGGTATGCAGCATTGAAAGAAAGTCCATCCAAAGAAGGACAAGATAGCATCTCCAGAAAGTATGGGCCTAACAATAATGCAAAAACAAATTACAGATTTCGAGAACCTGAATATACAAGATAGAGAATAGGACAACTGAAAGCCACAGTAACAAATATGCTAAAACCAAGAAGCTTAAAAGATGCTAGGGCCATTCAAAGAAACTAAATTAGTTGGTAAGTGGCTTAAAAGCAAGTCCATACTAACAATAAGATAAACATAACACTTTTAAAATGTAACAACCTGACATAATGTACAAAGAATAACAATTCAGGATTTTGTAAACCTTGCTAGAAACTCTATACAAGACTGAAGATGCTAACAACCACTGTAGCAAAAATGCTAGAACCAATATATCCACTTCTAGAGTCATGAATTTGACAGAAAACATCTAACAGGTGTTTCTATATAGTTCACAATGGCAAAGAGGAGAAAAATTAGAAATATCCAACAAGAAAGGTAGAATTATTACCTTCAGCTGAAACAAGTCAGTTCAACTAATGAACCAAATAATTGATTTAAGTGCAGAAAAGCACGTGTTTGCAAAAGAATTTGAAAAATACAATATGATCTCTTAAACTGTACCATCCTCAATACTATTCACAATGCATGTTCCTTCATGTTATCCAGTTACTGATCTAAACAGAAGTTTCTTAAGTCAACCACTTAGGACCCACTATACATATTCTTTTACACCTTTTAGCTTATCTGGAGCTGCATCCTCTCTTAAAGCAAGCGCTCTATGAATACCTGACATTAATTTGCAGAGGGTTCATGTTCAGAAGATGGTACCATATGTTAAAATCAGCTGTCATTCACCATTAAGTAACTCTCCTATCTAAGCTTGGAACACTAGTGTGAAAAATAAGACAATGCAAATGACGACGTAATTATTATCGGGAAATTGATACCCTTTATTATTTCACTTTTACTACATCAAAGCCAAATTTTCAGCTTTAAAGAGTGTCAAAAATTCTTTCAACTATCATAATAAAGAGGATAGTTAATAGGGCATATGTGCTACCATGCATTTAGTTATTTCACAATCAACTTCATCCTATTTTATTAGAAATTTGTTTCCATGTTTCAACATTAGCTCTCTTCATGGTTGTGTGTCATATGGTTCTCTTGGAGAAGGTACAAAATGTAGGATAATGGATGCCCAAGGATATCGTGCTATAGCAGAAGCATAGGAAGCTCTTCTCTTTTCCTGGAGGGAAAGGGGGCAAATAAGAGCACAGGAATGTGCATTCCAGCCCAAAAGTTAATTAAGAAATATTTACCCCCTTTCCTTCTTGAAGAAAGAGGCAGCTTCATCCCTATTGATTGGCATCAAAGGGTACAGAAGACAGCTTGTGAAAGTTAGCAGACATGCTAAACCAAAGTCGCCAGGAGGATGAGAAATTGACATGTGGAGATGCATGAAGAGCCAGTTGTGGAGGGTGCACCAAAGACATTGCCTTTAACTGGGAGTGAAACTTAACAAACCCTAGACTTCAACTACCAAGCCATGCAACTCCAAGTTACCCAAGCATGACAGATACAGTCTTAAGACCATACCATGAGCATCCATGCTTTTACCTACAGGCCACATCATGACTGCACTGAGCTCAAAGAACTCCATAACCCTGATCTTGACCTAGTTAAGCATCAATGCATCATTGTGCATGAACTCAAAGGTGGTTTTAATGAGGTACAAAGGTCATGGAGCCACAAGGGGACAGTCTCCATCATGGGAGTCAAACACTAAGTATTGAAGTACCTCATTGTTGCCCAAGTCAAGGCTTGATACTAGCACCCGGTGTGTTGGCATATTCAAAAGACCGACATGGCACAAACCAATAACTTGGATAGTAGGAGGCCACAAGTCATAATATATTGGACCTCTTGTACGGTTGATACAGATCCATGTCGAGGCCATCAATCAGAAGGCTATTGAGGTGGTTAGGAGTCAGCCATAAAAGATAGTCTACTTGAATACAAGTGATGGAGTGTGGTCCAGTGATTACAACAAGAAATTTTCTCAGTATGACAGAACCACCTCACAGGTTTACAAGACCACGATTAGGAGAGAGACATTCTCAGACTACTGTGTCAAGGTCTAGGAGCAGGAGAGGTACAAATGTAGAAGGTAAAATGCTAAGCCATAAAAAAGACGCCAGAGCTTGGAGATGTTCAGAAAGCTAACGGCAGGACTATTACATGCCAAAAACGCATCCAATTTTAAGTTTTCCATAATCCCAATATGAATTAAGTTATCTTTTTCTTTTCTTTTTTCTTTTTTCAGATAAAGAGAATTTTTTTAGAAAAATACTTGCTATCAATTTGATAGGAGTCTCCAGCATTTTAAAGGATGTGCATTAGCAAATCGAATAAGAATGGTCACAATTATTATTATGATGATAGCATGAACATAGAGCTACCATTGAAACTTATGTGCATGTGCGTGATATATATATATATACATATATGTGTGTGTGTGTATATATATATATATATATATATATATGGATGTTTTTGTATGGAGAGAGAAGAAAAAACCAAATATCACCGACAGTCCGCTGACTCCTTGCAGTACAAAAACTTCTAAACCAACACTTGCCAGTTGCCACTAAACCTTCCAAATCAACCCAATTTTAATCAATTATGGTCCAAAAACTTCCCAACTAACAAATAAACAATAACACGTGATAAAAATTTCAGCAATCACAACAGAAGCAACTGAGTGTCATACAGTCCAAACACCCAAAAAATAAAAATAAAAATAAAAAGAATAGCCCTTCATCAATCAAGATCCATTAAAGCCACGATTACGACCCATATGAATCATAAATACAGAAAGAAGAAGTTAAGTATCATAAAGTGGAGAAAAGCAAAACTATCATGTCTAGTTCTGAATCAATGAATTTCCAATAATGAACACTAACTAACCCACGATCCGATCCGATCCAATTCAATTCAATTCATCATCTAAAGCAAGTTAAACTGAATGGAATACATAATTAGGAGAATGAATGAGATGAGATGAGGAGAGAGGAAATTGAGAAAAAAAAGTAACCTTGAGCAAATTGGAGTCGAAAACGACGTGGGCCTTGTTCTGAAGCAATGCGACGGAAGCTCGTAAGACCCCATGGAGGGTTATGAGAGCTCCTTCGACCGAATTGGAACAAGCCGCACATGTCATCCCTGTCACTCTCACTTGAATTCTCTTCATACCTTCTTCCTCTGAAGCCATCAGTTTCTTTGAATTTTCAACTTCATACGAATCCAGAAGCCGAACGTCTTCGAGGTCAATATCCGGCTGTTTTCGGCCGCCGGCGTTGGGCGTGAGCTGGAGGTCTCTGAAACTCGGCGCCATTGAAGGAACCGAGGAGGAATAACAAACCAGAGAAAGAGAAGCAATTTATTGAGAGTGTTTGTTTTTTAGAGAGAGAGAGAGCGCGCTTTGCTTCCTTCCTTCCTTCCGAAACCGAGGGACGTGGTGGAGGAGGCAGCAACATTTTTGCAACTAGTATTAAAGTAGAAGGGAGAGCTGGTAGAGAAAGAGAGACACTTTTTTAGCTACCAGTTTTGGGCGTCAAGATTTCTCAGAATGTCAGTTTTGTCCTTTGTACTTCTTGCTCATCATGTACTGCACCACAACCACAACAATACTATTATACTTGAATTTTGAATAACACTCTTTATAATAACCAATTATTATTATTATAATTTTGTGATTTTTCATTTAATTTTAGTCAATTTTAAAACTCACTGCCAAATTACTAGAACTAATACAAAAAACAAAAGAAGCAATCTTTTCCGATGTTCCTAAATGGTTTGGCCAATTCAAATTGTGACAACTTATGAAATTTAAATGTGAATTAGTATTATAGTATAATGGCTCGAATATGTGTACAAATCTATTTAAAGTTTGTTATATATTTATGTCAAAAGATCCACATGAACATTACACAATCAGAGATTATTTAAAATTATTTAAGATTTGATAATACAAAAGTATTGAGAATTAATAGATAGTAATGGAAGTAGTAGAAAAATAAAATTTTATAAGACCATCATTAAACTAACTAAATATGTTGTGCAGTGAAAATTATGGAGTAGATTTAAATAGTTTGAACACGTACATTGGAGACTTAAAAGCTAGTCGAGAGAGACTAATTGTAATAGAAAGTAAGAAACGGAGGACGGTGATACCAAAAATAGCATAGATGAGATGAAGTTATTAAAAATGATTTAAAAAAAATTAAAAATAGTAGGTGAAATAAAAAAATAAAAAAAAAAAGAATTGGAGAGATAATTCATATGTGGGACCTCATTATCCTAATAAATTTTGTAGAGAATAAAATACAAATATTCAGTTTGTTAAATTTACTTATAAAAATGAGTTAACAAAATATTATTGTATAATAATATATAGTTGGGGTGTGTGTCATAGCCTAATTAATGTGGCTACTGTATATGGATTATGGAGTAAGAAAGATGACTTGTGAGGAGAAAGAAACGGGAAAAGGAAAACAGGGTAAGGTAATGCCAGTAACACACGAGAATGGAGAGCAACTACAACTAACTCCTCCTATACAACCATAACTTTTATTTTTGGGTGGTTGTTTAATTTGTAATTTGTAATTTGTAATTTGTAATTTGTATCCACCACCTCTAACGACCTATTTAGCTACTCCAGTAGCTATGGTAACCGCAGTGATGAGTACGTTTTCCTTTCAAATACCAGGACACATATTTTTTCACCGCCAAACAAATATTTAATCCCAATTCTGTAGGACAGCAAGTACGTGTTGGTACATATAATTACGTGTATGTGTGTGTGTGTGTATATATATATATATATATTCAAGCTGCTAGCATTTGAGTTTTTGTGACTGCATGTGAAAGAAGATAATCAAATGCAAAGAGTGGACGGACTCCATTACATTGAGAATAATGTCTGGAAGTCAAATAAATTTGTTTGTAAATAATGTCAAGTTTTTTTTATGGAAGGGTATATTTGGAATTATCGTATTTGTGAGCTTCTTCAACGACGGTTGTTTGGACTCCAGCCGCCGGAGGCCGGTTGGACGGACCTATTTACGCTGCCCTTTTTTTTTTATGTTGTTGGAGTAAAGTTGAAGTTTCTATCTCTCTCTCTCTCTCTCTCTCTCTCTCCACTCAATCGGTGACTGCCACTGGTGGCGAAATTTTGTTTTCCTTATCCCTATGTGTTTCCAAGACTGCACAGATGAATTTGTAAGCATCACATATTTTTCTTCTTTAAATTTAAATAATTAAAGGAATATAGAGACCATAACGAGTTAATTCTAGACATGGTTAATTAAAAAGTACATCCAGACGACTAAGAATTAATTAATATTGATCTCCAATTCGATAATCATATATATATATATATATTATATATATATATATATATATATATATATAAAGGAAAGGAAATTACTGTGCTTTATGGAGGACGGGGAGTGGGAGTGGGAGTGGGAGTGGGGACCAATTAAACAATGTTGTCTTGTTGGAAAGATGACTTCATTTCCACTAATAAGAAAGAAAGAAAGGATACAGGACTACTAGAATCTTAAAACAGATATTATATCCCACTTCATTTCCTTTTATATATGCCATTTCCATCCGTAATAACTCATAATTTTGCATGAATGTGCACAATTTATCTTACGTGTACACTCAATGGGAGGAGTGCAGCACTTCATCTGAGTCCAAGTAAATCCACTTATTGTAGACTCTACTTTTTGAAACATGCAAAAACAACACGTGGGTCTATTTGGTGCTGCTTTTGAAATATATATATATATATATATATGGTAAAAGAGCAAAAAAGAAAAAATTCTCAACTTTTTTAGATGTTCAAATTTTAACTCTAAATTATTTTTTTTTAAACAAGTTAGTCCCTCATTTTACAGAAGTCGACAACTTGATCTCTGACAAAACTATAATAACATATGTATCATTTACTATATCCATTATGTATTTTTCTATATAAATATAGTATTTTTTGAATAAAAATTTAGAAAATAAAAAAAAATTATATAAAATTCATAAATAATAAGTTTAGAAATATTAAAAAAATAAAAGACCAATAGAATTTTATTTAAGAATTTTATCTAATTATTTTTTTATTTTTTATTTAAAAAATACTATACTTATAGAAAAAAGAGTATATAAGTTATTACAATTGATTAAATTTTTATTTTTAAAAAAATCTTAAATAAAGTTCTATTAGTCTTTTATTTTTTTTTATGTTTCTAAACTTATTGTTTAGGAATTTTACCTATTTATTTTTTTATTTTTTGAATAATTATAAAACACTATAATTATATAAAAAAAAATTTGGTACAATGGTCATAGTTAGTAAATGATATATAAGTCATTATAGTTCTGTCGGAAAACGGCATGTCAACTTTTGTAAGATGAGACTTGTTTCAAAAAATAATTTAGGGTAAATTTGTACATTTGAAAAAGTTGAGGGGAGTTTTTTGCACTTTTGCTTTGAAAATAAAAAAAAATAGAAAAAAACTTGAAAATTGTGTTTGACAAAATATTTCATAATTAATTATTTTTGAAATTTTATTGTGAAAATCACTCGGAACATTTATGAAAATTGAAGGGCATTAGATAATAAAAAGGATCCAAAATTAAGTGTTTAATTGTTTTTCATATTCAAAAGAAACAAAAATGGAACATGAAAATGGGCTTTCGTTCCACTTGAGGGGTTGTTTGTTTCTTTTATACATTCCTCATTTAATTACACTGATGGAACAATAGGATATATATTAGTAGATCAATTAATGTTAATAAATTTCTGCTTCAATATCCCCAACAAATTAAAAGAATTTCATCATGGTCGATGTACTAAAATCAACCTGGTGTACTTCATGCTTTTAAATTGCCAAGGGTAGTTGAGTAATTCTCGAACACGTCAATTAGGTCAGGTGATATATATGTATGCTGAAAGGTTAATCTGGACATTGAAGTAGCTAGGGACGTCCAAATCAAGGGTGTATATATGCATATAAAATGTTTTCTTGTAAAAGTGGCAAGGCAGGTGACCTAAGAGCATATATGAATGTAGTTGGTGCAACGTCAAAGAGCATATCATATAGTATATGTTAGTTACGTTACATATATATAACCCAATAAGAAATGAAGGGGTTGTTGGAATAGAACATCCTACTATCAAGCAATATCCAGTTGTTGGATGACACGTTGCATCATCTAGCTCGGACAATGTCATGGTTAGGGATGACAATTTTGTCCGTCCCGTCAAGTTTTCGCTCCATTTAGGACTGGTATGTGAGCCATTTTTTTTTCGTAAGGACAGATTTGAGAAAGAAAATCAAAACTCGCTGCGGGTACGGGGCGAGTTCGGGACTCTATAATAACCCGTCCCGCCTATATATTTTATTATTATAAATATATTTATATGTGTGTGTGTATATATATATATATATATATATATATATATATATACGAATTATAATTTTATTTTTGGTTGTATTAAGACTTGTGTTTTCATTTTATCTTTTTGTTGTATTAACACTTCTTTAATTGTTGGATCAAATTTGTTACTAAGTTATTTAGTTTTGAAATATATTTTCTGTAATAGGCTTTTTAATTGTGGAATCTTGTCATTTTACTTCTTAAATAGGAGTTATATTATTTTGAATTTAATAGTATCAAACTTGGTACTACCCACTAGGCTCATATTTTTTGAAAAAATCAATTTTTATTGATGTTTAATCTAGTTACAATTTTGTGGGGAGGGGCCCGCCTCATCCCGTCTCGTCCCGCTCCTTTTGAAATTTTAAAAGGGGCGGGGTAGGGTTTCTCCCAACGGGATGAGGATGGGTTTTGAAATTCTGTCCCGTTTCAAACCCATGACAAGTTTGAAAATAGTGTTGAAGGCAGCGGGCACAGGGATGGATTTAGGCAAACCCGTGCCGTACCCGCCCCGTTGTCATCCCTAGTCATGGTTAAGGTGGGGAATAATAGTGTGTGTGGATTTGGCACCCATTTATCGAAAGTAGGGATGGCAACCGGGTGGGTTTTGACTTCCCCATCCCCGCAACCGTTTAACTTTTCTCATTCCGTCCCCACCTCACAACTATGTATAAACGGGGCAGGGTAGGTTTTGACTTCTTCGTCCCCACAACCGTTTAACTTTTCACGCCTTGCTCCGTTTATACTTTTTCTTTTTTTTTTTAATGCAAAAAATTTTATAATAATAAATCTGATATTTCAATACATATACACCAAAAACACACATTTAGGTACATGCAACACAATGGTTAATATTAAGTCATCTATTATTGATATAATAAACTTGTATAGTTGTATGATATATATAATATTAATGTTTCCTTTATACATTATTAATACTTTATTTATTTATTATATATATAAGTATAAATATATATATATATATATATATTTAAATGAGACGAAGCGGGGCGGGGCGGGGCGGGGCAGGTATCCGTCGAGGTAGGGTCTTATTCCATCCCCACCCCGTTTAACTGCGGGTTATTTTTTCTAATCCCATTCTCACCCCGTTTTCTTAAACGATTTTGTAAACGAGTTTTAAATAGGACATAGCGGAACAAATTACCATCCCTAATCGAGAGGTCAACTTAATTTAAAGGGAAAGAGTGAAAGACAAAAGAGAGTATCTACGTTTGTTTAGTTTTTAAGAAGAAAATTCCATTTGATGAGTGAGAAAAGAAATTAAACTGACATTAGCCATTGCTCTTGAAGTTGATGATACTGGGAAGTCATGATAACTGATAACCAAACCAACTAGCTTTCCAACTACTCTCCCACCGTGTCTCCCACTGCTCAAAGAATCCTTTTATCGCATCGCATGTATGGTTGGTTTACTGTTATAATAGATGTGTGTGTGTGTGTGTGTATATATATATATGTGTGTGTGTGTGTGTGTGTGGAAAAAGCATGCACGATTGGCTATTTTACAAGAAAGGAGTTGGATTACAAGGGTAATTGAAAAAACAGTACGAAACTATCCTTGAAATATCGTGTCACACACCTAAAATAAATAAATAATGTTTTTCTATATTATTCCTTCAATTTTAGATATAATGGAATTTTTCAAGTTTTTTTTGGTAGGTAAATTTCATAGTTTCTAGAACAAAAAATATATATTTTATGCAATAACAAGAAACTTACACATGTTCTCGGAAGATTCCAAAACATTTCAATATTTCGCGATTTGGGATGAGTGTGTGTGAAAGAGAGAAGACATATTAGCCTTTAAAAATGAAAAATGTACCAGAGATGGATTCATCATCTCATACAAGTTCAAAAATAAAAATAATTAATTAAAAGATGATCATAAATATACAGTGAAAACAAGACTCTGTTTTGTTGGCATGAAAAATGGTGTGGAATAATGAATTAATTCCGAATACCACATACCCAAATGAACTGATATATATATATATATATATATGAACTGAGAAAGAAAGAGTCCTAAGGCCCTGTTTGGATTGGCTTTTGAAAAGCGGCTTTCGGCTTTTTAAGCTCAAAAGCCGTTTTAGAGAGTGTTTGGATTGGCAAGGCGGAAGAGTTTCGGAGTCCAAAAAGAGCGTTTAAAGGAAGCTGGGGGTACCAGCTTCTTGATTTAGCTTCTGCTTTTCTTTTTCTTCTGCGTAAAAGCCGAAGCAAAAGCTCTGCCAAACAGGGCCTAAGGATATCATCATGAAAGCACGCCACAAGAAAAAAAAGAGAGAATATATTTAGATTTGTATACATGCCTCTGAAAATCATCCGATCCAGATGTACCATAACTCACTTAAATTCCGATAGAATTAATATAATATCCTCAATCCTCATCATGGGCAACATGTCCTATCCTAGTATTGGTCAAACTTAATTTGGAGTTCTCTGCAATGCCACTACTTAATTTGTTAATTAGCTTCACCACCATTCTACATTGAGCCAATATTCTTGTCCCTGCATCTAGGCTTTGTATATTTATAGTGCACTTTCTCCGTCACTTATTTTCATGCTCCTCTAATGCCACATTCAACACCCAAAACAAAATACATCAGCAATACTCATTTTCTCTCTCAACCCACGCGAATCTCTCACGTCACCTCTCTCGTGACAGTCTACCCCTCCCCCTCTCTCTCTCTGTCTCTCTCACACTCGAATCAACAATTTTGTCTCACTCATCTCAACTAAGAGTGCATAGTTCAATTTTTTATGATTCCTTGCAAAATCGGGGAATCGATCCCAACAATTTTTTAATTTTGTAATTAAAACTGGAATCGTTTAATTTGGTTCGGTTCAGTTACGGTTTCAATTCCACCAATTTTTTGTGCATCCCTACAATATTGAAATATTGTTCTTCCAACCAAATTTTTTCCTTTATTTTCATATTTTTATTGTGTCCATGATTAAGAACAAAACAATCAAAATACAGGTAAGAACTTAGATGTAACTTGAAACAGCTAAGGACAATGTAAATCACAAGCTTATCATAAATAAGTTGAAATTAATTCCAGATCGATATAAATAGCTAGACTCACTAGAACAATTCCGATTTGATGAACTAATGGCATAGACTAATTAATCTCCACCTTAATTTTCTAAGTCAACCAAAAGGAAAGAAAATAAGAACTTAAGTACTACTCATGTCACATTAGCTTCACAATACAAATAAGAGAAGCCTAGATCTAACTGGAAACAGTTAGGGACAACATTAAGGGTAGAATTAAAGGTGCTTTACTTCACCTTTGGTGGCTCACCAAGCCTGAGCTCATGGTCTATATCCTCCTTGGAGCTACCACTTTTGAGTCCAAGTACCTCTAACTTGTAAGGATATCCATCACTTGAACAAGGTTTGAGGAAGAACTGCAATGAAGAAATAGGATTACTCGTTTTGTATCTCTTATAACACACTGCCGCCTCTTCACCATCTGACCCATTAGATTGATTTTGTGGATTTGTATGTGTACACTTATAGCAGGAGAACTTAGAAGCTTTGTATATATATACTGCTATAAGTGTACACATACAAATCCACAAAATCGATCTCGGCCTCCACTCCCTCGCTTTCCTCCCCGTGCCGTCGAGTGCCACATTTCACCAAGCGTCGCCTTCCTCTCCTTGCCACACATCTGTATAGAGATAAGATAGTTTTGGGGTTGAGATTAGGGGTGCATAAAGGAATCGGAACCGTAAAGAACCGCACCCGAACCGAACCGAACCATTCACTAACCATTGATATATATATATATATATATATATATATATATATATATATCCGACCCATTAGATTGATTTTGTGGATTTGTATGTGTACACTTATAGCAGTATATATATACAAAGCTTCTAAGTTCTCCTGCTATATTCCAATGGTTTGGTTGGGTCCTAATAGACCTGGAATCAAAATCGAAACCGTAGTGAACAGTTCATAAATTTTGGAACTAGAAACGTAGTGAATGGTTCGGTTCGATTCAGTTCGGTTCAGGTGCGGTTCTTTACGGTTCCGATTCCTTTATGCACCCCTAATCTCAACCCCAAAACTATCTTATCTCTATACAGATGTGTGGCAAGGAGAGGAAGGCGACGCTTGGTGAAAGGTGGTACTCGACGGCACGGGGAGGAAAGCGAGGGAGTGGAGGCCGAGATCGGCAACAAGGCTGGAGTCGACAGAGAGAAACACTACCAGGCGTGGAGATAGCGTGAGAAGGAATGAGAGAGAGTGGAACAACAATGGCAGACTTGATCTTGGCCTCTGGTAAGTGGCGAAGCAGCACATGATTGACGATGACGATGTTGGAGGCGTTGCTCGAGTTCGACAGTAGTTTTTGTGAAAAAAATAATTTAGGAAATCTACAAAATTACATATATGCCCACATTTTTAATGATGCGACATCTCATATTGATGTTATTTTTGTCCCAAAAAAGGGGAAAATGGCTAACCTCCCTAGTTTTTCCCTATATATATATACACACACACTAGTGTATTGCCCATGCCTAATGCACTATAAAAAAAATTAATGAACTAAAACATTTTAGGAGTGTGAGGGTAGGTGGATGTGTATGTGAATTTAAGTGTGAATGTAGTGAATGAATCATGACCGTTAGATCGACAATAGAGAGAATTATTTTGGACCGTAGATAGACATGGATATTTTGAACTGTAATATTAATTTTTAAACTATTTTTTACCATTAAATTATGATTTTTTTAAGGGAGATTATTGGTACAAGAAATTGGTCAACTTATTATTGTCAAACAATTCGATGCACACACCCAAAATTCAAAACACAGTTTTTTAGAGAAAGAGAAAGTATCACGAGAGGTGGATTCAGGGATCCCTTTCATTCATAATTCCTTGAATATTTATACAAGTTGGAATTCGACTCCTTTTAGGATTTGAATTCCCTTATTTACAGCTAACTTTTCTCTCAAGGATTTTGAATTCTTTTTCAAATTTTAGGTCTGCATTTGATTTGGGATTTCTAGCCTTAAGATGGGGCGACTTGGCCCTTTGTGATTATCGACTCAACCTTTTGGGCTTTCTGTTGATACATGAGCTCAAGCCGACGTGGGTCTGGTCCTTTTTTTTGTACCAGTCTAGCCCATTAGACCGAGTGATAATTTTACCCTTACACATTGCCCCCAATTCCTTCAGTTATGAAATTCGTCATAATGGAGGAAATTTGTATGGGTTCTATCATAATTTCTTTGTTTGTATCGAGATTCCCCATTTAATGTTGGGTACTAGCGACGGCGCAAAGCACGTAAGTATCTCCTTCACATTTTCTCTTTGCGTTTTGTTATCATACTTGTCATTTTTAGCCACAAATCTTCTATAACTACCTGACTCATTTTCTAGATTCATTCCCTCTTGACTTTCTTTGTGTTGATTGGTCTCTTCAGGTTAGTTCTCGTTCGTTCGCTTTCATCTCTTTTTTTCTTCTGAAAATGTCTTCTAATGATAGTGATCGTACCCTTTCTAATAACCAATAAATCGCCATGTCCAGTTCCTCTCACCATGTTACGGAGACTGCTCATCCTGTTGTGGTTACTGGAAAGGCGGTCACATTTGACCAAGGTGTGGTTGCTGCTCTGGTGATAAGGCAGTTGGTTAACCTTGACAAGGTCAGAGAGGAATGTCGTATACCTAATGAGGTCATCATAGAGGATTACCCTTTAGATCTTAATTATAGCACTGGGAAATGAGTTAAGGACGGAGAAGTCCTTTTCTCGATTTCTCAATTGAAAACTTTCAGATTTCCCCTTCATCCTCTTTTCAACTTTGCTCTGTTCAAACTGAAGCTTGCACCATTTCAGTTAAACCCTAACTTTTTCTCAATTATTTCTTGCATGCTCTCTTTAAACCATTTTCACAAGCTTGACTAGCACTTGAACGATCTTCTGTTTTGCTACTCTCTTCATCGAGTCAGATCAAAAGACAATTGTTACCATTTGTTCCCCATTAGCAATGACAAAAAATTATGTTATGATACTCCCATTTCTGATAAGTTATGGAAGGAAAAATTGGTTCTTGTGAAGAGGGCCTTAAAGTGTCAGAGCAGCCCAAAAATTCCCTATCCTTATTGTTTTCGGCGATGCTGTGATTCCTCAGTTTTCTCTTTCTGGCAAGTTTCTAGGATTTATTCTTCCTTTGGAAAACAGTTTACATATTCTGTAATCTTGTTGTGTTTTTCTTTGCTCTCCAGATGATCAAATCACTTTTTTGAATGAGAAGGTCTGGAGCCTTTTCCCTTCTCTGAAGAAATACATATCTCGCCGGCAACTTCAAGCTAACGCTTGTAGTGCTCACGTTGCATCTTCTCACCTGTATCTAGCTTCAATCGCTGAGATAGAATTGTCGGAGCCCAAGACCAGGAGAGGTTTTTCCAATTCTGGTACTGCCAAGGCAGGACATGCTGATGGGTGGTCTAGGGCTCAAATGGACAAGAGCAAATCTGTCGCTCTTTCTTCTCCTCCTAAGAGGGCTTCTTCTGGTGTTGATTTAGTGTCCAAACGTCAGAAGCTGATGGCGAACGCCATGAAGGGTCAGGGTTTTTTTGCTCTAACTTTGACTGGTGCTGCCAGTAACATAGCTGATGAGTCGCTCGTTGGCTCATCTGATCGATGGATTCCAAACTTGAGGAAGTCTGATGGTTCTTTTTTGACGGTAGGGGATTGCGATGCCCTTGACTGTGAAGTAATGGGGGCTTTTGCTTGCGAGATCTGGCTTCTCCGAGATAAGTTCTGCCAATAAGGGGCTAACAGAGAGGAACTTCTTGCCAATGCACCTTTTCATGCTATGGAGGTTTGTCTCACCCTATCCCTTATTAGCTTATTTCTCTTTATATCTCTATCTTTAACTTTGTTTGCTATCTATAGGGTGCATATCTGACCATCTCCCTCTGCAAGACTTTGGAGGTCGAGCGTCTGAATGGACTCAATGCCGAAAGCCTTGAGGGGAAGGTAAAACTCTGACCAAGTCCTTGGCTGAAAAGCAAATGGCACTTGGCTACTTTGAGCGAATGGCGTTGTAAGCCGAGGAGAAAGTCGCTGGACTTAAGGTCATGCTTCAGGTTCGTAAGGCTGGGGGCTTTGAGATGTATCAACAATTCCTGAAGATCCTAGTTTTAAAGCTTGCCGACGATTTTCGCTATGGCTTTCAGCAATGAGAGAAGTTCAAAGCTAAATGGGACTATGTTAGCCGGGATGAGTTTGATGTCGAGCTCTGTTCCCTGCTCTGATGCCACTCCTTCAACTACCCCCTTTGCTGCCACTCCTCCAACTGCCCTCTCTACTTCTTTGATTACTGCTCCATCTGCCCCCGCTCCTGTCAATCAGACCTCTACAGAGGTGCCACCCCCAGCTAAACAAGGCACTCTGATTGTGGATTCCTTTGATCAGGAATTCAACAAAGAAGATGGGGTGGCTACTCAGGGTTGATTTCTTTGTAGTTTTTTTTCCTTTCTTTTCTTGTAATGCTCAGAGGGAGTTTTTGTTTCAAGGGTAGACTTGTGCGCCTCCCTTTTTTATTTTTGTAATGAACATTTTTTAGTAATATAAGTCTTCTTATTGCTTCAAGTCATGAGATATGGATTGATACTTCTGCTTCTAGCAAGTACTTGTATTGGCAACTGCTTTTAGCAGGATGGGCTAGATTCCCTTTCTTGGGCTAGAGAGTTATTATTTTGTTTTGTTTTCGTTATGCTGGTGATCAGTGATCGGTCACTTTAAAAAACTCAACAGAGGATAGACTCAAGCGATTGGCATCCGATATCGTCTGTTTTTGCTGCAGATTGTCTTGAATGGCTCCTATAGACTTTCGGTCGTTCAGACCTCTTTTTATCTTGGGCCTATAACTCCTTTTTATTAAGTGATTGGTCGTTTAGACTTTAGCTTCAATAAGCGATCGATAGTTTAAGACCTTAACTTCAATTAGTGATCGATCGTTTAAAACCTTAGCTTATTTTGGGCCTATGACCTCTTTTTATTAAGGAGTAGTCATTCAGACCTTAGCTTTAATAAGCGATCGGTCGTTTAAGACCTTAGCTTGTTTTGGGCTTATGGCCTTTTTTATTAAGCGATCGGTCGTTCAGACCTTAGCTTCAGTAACCAATCGGTCTTTTAAGACCTTAGCTTGTTTTGGGCCTATGGCCTCTTCTTATTAAATGATCGATCGTTCAGACCTTAGCTTCAATAGAGGATCGGTCGTTTAAGACCTTAGCTTGTTTTGGGCCTATGGCATTTTTTATTAAGCGATCGGTTATTTAGTCCTTCATTTCAATAAGCGATCGGTTGTTTAAGACCTTAGCTTCAATAAGTGATTAGTCATTCAGACTTTAGTTTCGATAAGCGATCGGTCATTTAAAACCTTAGCTTCAATAAGCGATCGGTAGTTTAAGACCTTAGTTTGTTTTGTGGCTATGGCCTCTTTTTATTAAGCGGTCGATCGTTGAAGACCTTAGCTTTAATAAACGATTGGTCGTTCAGACCTTAGCTTCGATAAGCGATCAGTTATTTAAGACCTTAGCTTCAATAAGCGATCGGTCGTTTAAGACCTTAGTTTGTATAAGAGATCGATCGTTTAAGACCTTAGCTTGTTTTGGGCCTATGGCCTCTTTCTATTAAGCGATCAGTCATTTAAGACCTTAGCTTCAATAAGTGATCAATCGTTCAAACCTTAGCTTCAATAAGTGATCGGTCGTTTAATACCTTAGCTTGATTTGGGCCTATACCCTCTTAGGTTTAGTCATTTTTGGTGGTGCAAAAGTAAGCGTGGACATATAACGGCGCATAATGCTCTACGCCGCTCTATGTCCACGTCGTGCCCTCAAGGTCTTATACTTCTTTTCTTATACACTAGGAGACAAAGACTTTTATCCGATATGGGACTTCGTCTGTATATTCCTTTTCAATGACCAACTTAAAAGTGGCTCTCATTAGGTTGAGGCCAATCAAAGGAATGTGTGTTATATTCCTTTTAAAAATGGTAAAGTTGTACCGCCTGTATTTAAATTCCAGATTTTTATATGACAAATCTCACATAATTTTTCCAAAGAAAATTAGGAATTATCCTCGCAAACTATATCATGGTTGTTTTAGAGGCTAAAATGCCCTTGAAATAAAGGCAAAAAAGAAGGCAAGGCATTGTCGCTGTGTATTTAACCTTACACAGTGACCATGCATTGCCACGACTATACAATTCTCATTCTACACTTTATTTAGTGTAAAGTATGGAATCTTTTGTTCGATGCAGGACCATGTCATTTCTCTTTTTGACAGTAATGTACATTCTTTAAAGGATGTTTCCTTTATTAAATTCTTCTATATTTCTTTTGAAAATTAGAAGATAGTTTGTCAAAAAGGAATCACGCAATATAAATATTCTGGAATCTATACATAATACATTTTTAAATGGGTTACATTCCAGGGTTTGAGAATTGCTTCTACGTCGCAAACTCTACAAAGTCTGTATGCACCCTTCCCAATCACTTCAGTGACCTTATACGTGCCTTCCCATTTTGTTGTGAACTTTTCGAAATTTCGTTCCTTTGTGTTGTTGGTCACTCTCCATAGCACCCAGTCCCCCAGGTTGAATACTCGATGTCTTATTTTTTTTTGTTGTAATTGTTCTTAACCATTTTTTGGTAGGAAACGAGTCTTATTTGGGTTGCCTTCCTTTTTTCTTCGAGGAGGTCCAGATTTTGCTCCAGCAACTGGTCATTCTGCCCCCTTTCCAATACTTCTGTTCTGGTGGTTGGAGCGGACAGTTCGATTAGTATTATCGCTTCAGATTTGTGCTCCAGACAGAACGGACTCTCGTCGATCGAACGCCTCGAAGTCGTTCGGTAGGCCCAGAGGACTTTAGGTAGTTTTTTTAGCCATTTGCCCTTAGAGGCTTCTAGCTTCTTTTGGACGCACTCGAAGATGGTTCTGTTAGTTATTTCTACTTGGCCATTGTCTTGTGGGTACGATCAAGAATTTCTGGTTGATTTCATATTTCCTAAAGAACTTTTTTATCAGCTGGTTATCGAAGTTAGTGACATTGTCTATGACAACAGACTCTGGTAACCCAATCGACAGATGATGTTATTCCAGATAAATCTCTTAACCTGAACATGAGTGATCATTGCATATGATTATGATTCAACCCACTTTGTGAAGTAGTCAGTAGCTAGGAGGACATATTTTTTGCTATTGGCAGCTATTAGGAGAGGTCCTACAGAGTCTATCCCAATTTCGCAAATGGTCAGGGGCTGGCCATAGTGGTTAGGTCCTCTAGGGGCTGATGTGGCATACTGGCGTGTCACTAGTATTTATCACACTTTCTTGCATACTTTTCGGCTTTTCTAGCCATGTACGACCAAAAATACCGTTGAGTAATGATTTTATGGGCCAGCGATCGTCCTCCCGAATGGTTCCCACATATATTGTTGTGGATTCTAGAGAGCACCTCTTTTGGTTCTACAGAGGCCACACATCTCAGGTACGACCCTGAGAACGATCTTCTGTAGAGGTGTTCGCCAATCATGGAATATCTGGAAGAATTCATTATAACTCTCATTGTCTTTTCCCTCGAATCTGGTAATAACCCGTCAATAAAGTAAGCTTTGATTGGATCCATCCAATTGGGTTGGTTCTGTATGACCAGTACCTCTTTTTGGGAATGGATGTTGAGTTCCTGAAAGAGTCGATTGAAGCCAGTCTGATCAAATATGGCTGTGTAGCCAACGCTGAACATGCTAACCTATTAGCGTTCGAGTTCAGGTCTCTTGATATTTGAGAAATTCTGACTCTTTCAAATTTTTTGAGTTATTTTTCCACCAGGTTTTTGTAGGCTTTCATTCGATCATCTTTCGAAAGGTAGTCTCCACTGACATGCTTCACGATTAGTTGAGAATCACTAAAAACTTACAAGTTCTTTACCTAAAGTGTTTGTGCCAATCTTAGGCCTGATAAGAGTAACTCATACTCGACTTCGTTGTTTGATGCAGGAAATTCTAGATGGATCACTTGCTACAAAGCTGTTCCGTCAGGCGTCTGGATTTCCACTCCGACGCTTGACCCTGCCTGTGTTGACGACCCATCGACGAAGTGCCTCCATTCAGGGTGAGACGGAAACTCTGCCTCTTCATCATCTTCAGGCTCGTACTCTTGCAAGAAATCTGCAACTGTTTGCCCCTTTATGGCGGTTCGAGGTTCGTAGGTTATTTCGTAAACGCCAAGCTCTATTGCCCATTTGGCTACTCTTCCCAACTGATCATGTTTATGAAGGATCGCTCTGATCAAGAATTTAGTTAGGACAACGATCGAGTGAGCCTCGAAGTAATGCCTGAGCTTCCTTTTTGCCTGGACCAGGCTAGTATAACTTTTTCCATTTTTGAGTACCTCTGTTCTGCCCCAGCCATGGTCTTGCTGGAATATAACACTGGACATTGTTTTTTGTCAAGTTCTCTGATCAGGACAACATTAGTGGTCATTCGGGATATTGCAAGGTACAAATACAAAGACTCTTCAGGCTATGATGCTGAGAATGTTGGCAGTTGAATTAAAAACTAATTCATTTTTTTTAATGCTTCATTTTGTTTGACCCCCTATATCTCTTTTCTTTTTATTTTGATAGCATCGAAAAAGGGTTTGCATTTGTCCGATAATCGAGAAATGAATCTACTCAGGGCGATAATGCATCATGTCAATATATAAACGACTTTGTGGGTCTTTGGCTCCTCGTTCTAAAGAAGGGTCTTCACCTGAACTGGGCTCGCCTTTATCCCTGTTCGATTCACAGTGTGCTCGAGGAATTGTCCCGAGAAGACTCTAAAGGTACACTTTGATGGGTTCAGTCTCATGTCATGGCTTCGCAATGTGTTAAATACCTTTTGCAGATGTTCCAGGTGGTCTTCCCTCTTGTAACTTTTTACTACCATGTTATCTATGTATGCCTCAACTGTTCGGCCTATCAGGCTTTTAAAGACTTTGTTGATCAGCCGTTGGTAGTTGCTCCTACATTCTTGAGTTCAAACGACATCACCTTGTAGTAGTAGATTCCCTTCTCTGTGGTAAATGAAGTCTTTTCTTGATCAACCGAATTCATTGGGATCTGATTATATCCCCAGTATGCGTTAAGGAATGTCAGTCCTTCGTACCCGGTGGTACCATCAACCATCTAAACAATTTTAGGTAAGGAAAAACTATCTTTGGGACAAGTATTATTTAGATTAGTGAAATCTATACAGACCTGCCATTTACCATTCTTTTTCTGGACTAATACCACATTCGAAAGCCAGTCTTGGAACTGGACTTCCCTGATGAAACCTACTTGTAAGAGGCGATCTACTTTTGAAGCAACGATCTGGTTCTTCTTTGGAGCAAACGTTTTTGCTTCTATTTGACAGGGGGGTAGCTGGATTGACGTTGAGCGTATGACATAACACTAAAAGGTCTATGCCAGGCATGTCCGTGTGATCCCAAACAAAAATATCAACATTCTTTCTCAACAGTTGAATCAACTGTATTCTGTCTGTTTTGCATAAAGAGGTCCCTAAGTTTGTGGGATCTTTGCCAGGAACGATCTTTACCTATTCGAGTAGTTCCTCAGTTGGTCTTTCTCTCTCTTGCTCCTGTGGAACACCATTCGGTGGGGAGTTCTGTAATTACTATTTGGTCGATCTGTCCTGCACCGCCTTCCCTTTTATTGTGAGAGCATAACATTTCTTAGCATCAACTTGATCTCCCATTATGTCAATTGTGTCTCTTCTGTTTGGTGCGATGCACCTCATTAACTGGTGGTGTGATCGGCATCGAATGTTACGCATTCTAAACTCTTAACTTATGTATTTTATTCTCTTAGTGGTAGACTATTTTGTGATTTTACTTTGTTTTAGTGTTTTCTGTATTTTCAGGGCCTTAATGATTATTTCAGTTAAAACCGTGATTTTGGACTTTTAAAGATGACATGCAAGAGGGTTAGATGAAGCCTACATCATTTATTTCAACTCAAACCAGCCCAAGGAAGAGGTCCAAGAGAATTACAACTGCTTAAGAAGGTTTCGGGCCTGAAGCCCAAATCTGCGCATAATACAGTCTTAATCCCGTTTTGGAAAACGGACCAGAAGTCTTATTTCCGAGCCTCAAATTGACATAATTTTCGCTTAGAGTTGAACGAAATTTGATTCTGCACACTTTTGTATTTCACGAAAATTCCGTAAATCGGACTTCTAGTGGGTCAAAAGTTGGGCCGAAGTTAGCAGGAAAAACCCACCTGATTAGTGCTGCGGGAAAACCTAATTAATTCCTAATTGGATTAGGACTTTGATGTATTCTCTTGGCTATTTAAAGTGAGAAATTAGGGCTGTATTGGGGAGGCTTGACAGCAGCTTTGAAGAGCTTTTGGAATAGAGAATCATTGGAGAACAAGGCGTATCATGAGCGGCTAGTTCAGCCACCAGGGTTCTGATGGAGCCCTAACTAAACATCACTGGTTTGATTGTTCTAATTATTGGGGATTTTTGTATTCATTCATAGATTGTGTAATTTAGAGGATTCTTATTATTGAATTGAGCAATAAAAGTCTTATAAATTCAGTTTCAATGATTTCTTATCTTGTCTTAGATACTTGATTGTTGTTATTGAACTCGTCCCTCTTGTTTTCTGTGATCATGAGAGTGATTATTACACAATGGTTTTCACTGAATATATCATTAAAAGCTTTGATGGATTATGCCTAGAGAAGATGAACCATGCTGCACCCTAGAGTAGAGTAGTTAGGCAGATGGCCCATGCCAATCGAAGATAGTCCATGACTTAGCCTTAATCATATGTTATCTTCTTGACGGATGAAGGTGAGCTTGTAGCCACCGACACCACTTATGCATGATATGATGCCCCATAGTTAGTTCAATTGACCATTGATTGTGAAGTTAGTGGTGAAATCAATTACCCTAAACTTATCTTATATTCTCTACACTCCTTAGTTTTTCTTGCTTTTGTTCAATTGCTTCATTAGTTAATTTAGAATTAAAAATCAGAATTTATTTCTTTTAAATTTAATTAGAATTAATCCTAACAATTCAACTCAATCAGACCACAGTCCCTGAGGTACGATACCCATTCCTTTCGATAGCCCTATTCTGCAAGGAATTCGTTCTATTGCGAAGTGTGGAAATTTTTAATTGATATACTTTTTGAGTCACACTCACACACGAATCATGGAGTGTAGAAAGGACTCCTTGTATCCTATGTATCCAGCCTTTTTCCCATTATCATGTTATATGAAAAGCTAAAGTCGATAATAATGAATGCCTCAGTCAAATTTTTGGCGGTTGTGGTCACTGGGAGTTCCACCACCCCTACTAGAGTTACTTGTTTGCCGTCAAAACCTATTAACGGCTCAGTGGTAGGCCTGACGTGTTCGGGTTCTAGGCCCATCTGCTAGAAAATGAACAACGTTAGAACGTTGGCGTTGCTCTCTGCTTTGACCAATACCCTTTTTACCTCACAATTAGATACAATGAGGCTGACCACGAGTGGGTTTTCATGCGGTGCTTAGATCCTGCTCATGTCTTTATCTGTAAAGGTGATCGGCGTGTTGGCTGAGCGGTTATGCATTGAGTGGATCTTCTTAATTCTCTGGAATTTCTGGGTGTTCTTGAGATTCGACCACCTTTTGGACTCGCCCTCTTGATCTTAGGCTGGCCAACCATGAATTGCATTGATAACCCTAACAGGAGCCCGGTTTAGTTGCTTATTTTCCTTCTGTTGGGGTTGATCGAAAGTTTTCACCTGATCCTCTCGAACAATGTACTCCGACAGACCACCATTGGCAATCAGAGCCTCGACCTGCTGACTCAGGCTCCTACATTCCCTGGTGGTGTGGCCAAAGTCCTTGTGGAGGGAACATTGCTTGTTCTTATCCCTCTGCTTTGGTGGTTACCTGATAGCCAAAGGAGAGCAAAAAATTCCTTTGCGCTTGTTTTCATAATAGAGTCTGGCCAGAGATACTTTAGAGGGGTAATCTTCTCTTCAATGTTTTATTTTTTCACAACCTCTTGGGCAGATGAGGAAATAATATGAGGTGACTTTGCCCTGGCCACTTGGCTCTTGGTTGCCTCGTCTTTATCTACCCTTAGGTATTTTTGATCTCTGAAATTTAGTTTGCCTATATCTTTCGGAGCGCTCTTTACCAGGGATCGGTGAAACCCTTCCTCTGGAGAAACTCCTATCTTGAAAGCCTCCACCACAATGGTCTGATCACATTGATCTATCATGGACATCTCCAAGTTAAAGTGAGTTAGGAAAGATTTTAACTTCTCCCCTTTGGCTTGTCTCATGGTGAATAATGAAGAGATCGTTCTTTTGCTTTCCTGATTTACTGCATACTGAGCCACGAATAGTGCACACAACCTGTCGAAGTTAAATGAGGCAGCTCTTGTTTGAACCAGAGTAAGGCTGGCCCGGCCAGGCTGGACGGGAAGATTTTTCACATGAGTGCATCGTTTTCAACGTCCAGTGTCATCTTCTGTTGATATTAGTAGATATGCTCTACCCGGTCTGTCTTTCCATTGAAGGTAATGAACGTTGGTAGGGTGAACCTCCTCGGCCTTTCAGTTCTAATTATATTCTCGGTGAAAGGTACCTCGGTCAGCTTAGTGGTGGCGAGTGCTTGGTTGGCATGATAACAAGACCGATCGGCCTTCAGTGCCTTAATCTCCCGTTGCATCTGGATCTTCCACTCTGGGAGGGGTTATGGGGGATCGATTTGATCTTCGTTCGAACGGTCAGGGCAAGGCCGTCTGTCAGCAGGCCAGTTATGGTGCGAGGCACTCAAGGAGTGGTTGCTCAAGCCGGCCCCTTAGTTCCGTTGTCCGATTTCTTGCGCTTTCAACGAGTTCTACCCTCGCCTGTAGATCTGCGATCTATTGACGTAAGGTGTCATTCTGCTGGGTTAGCTGCTGAACACCAGGGCGTGCCAGCGAGTCTTGAGCGTCTGGCTACGTGGGTGGCACCCTCCTTTGATTCCTAGGGGGTTGACCTAATTCCGCCGCATCATAAGTATTTCTCCTCGTATCCACTATGATCGTAAACTTTTCAAGTTTTGGAAATCGACTGAATGATTCCCACAGTTGGCGCCAAAGTGTGGGTACAAGAAATTGCTCAACTTATTATTGCAAACAATTCGATGTACACTCCCAAAATTATGAACACAGTTTTTCAGAGAAGGAGAAAGTATCACAAGAGGTGGATTCGGGGATCCCTTTCATTCATAATTTCTTGAATATTTATACAAGTTGGAATTTGACTCCTTTTTGGATTTGAATTCCCTTATTTCTTTTTGTGTGTGTGTGTATATAGATATCCATCTCCTTGGGCTTGACCTCATCTTTCATTGATTTCATAAACTCTAATGGGACTCTTTCATATATACCTAATATCGTTTTCATTAAAATATATAAAGATAACCAAAACTTTTTAGTAATTTATTTTTTCATTTCTTAAAATAACACAGTCAACCTCCCTCAAAAATCCTCTCACCATCCCTCAAGATTTAACCTCCGTTAAAATCAGGTCAAATACAAATTATAAATAGAGTTAAATTCATAAAACTCCCCTCTATTATAAATTTTTTTTCATAAAACTCCCATATACTAACAAATCAATCAATTTTCCCCCTCCTGTTAGTTTTCCGTTGAAATTAACGGAGAAGCCACACGTGCATGTCACTTGAACTGTTAAGTGGTGTGTAAATGACTAAATTACCCTTGACGCATCTGTTGAAATTAAAAAGATTAAAATACCCTCAAAGTAGGGAGGTTTTATGAGAATTTTTTATAGTAGAGGTGGGTTTTATGATTTTAACCCAATCAAGAAACTCTCCTCTACTTTCTAATTGTCTCAAATTGTCCCTTCGTAAAGGGTACATCCGTCATTTACAAATAATTTTTTTTTTATGAATTTATTTTATTAAATAAAGGAATGATATTTTGGTAATTTCGTTATCAAATTAATTAATAGTAGATGATGTTTTTTTTAAATTCAAGAAATTTTATGAAAATTTTTGATAGTAGAAGGGGTTTTATGAATTTAACCTTTATAAATTTTCAAATTGCCCTCGTGCAGCACATTTACAAAAGTAACCTCAAAAATCAAATGAGACTGACGTTTTTAAGCCATTAATAATTGACCAAACTACCCATATATATATATGCAACACTTCAAAAAATTTATTTTTCTCGCTGTCTCTACAAAGCCGATCCGGAGCACGAACAGAAAAGGGGAAGAAGTTGCGGCCGGCGAGACGAAGACACCCGAGCGCCAGTGGTCCCGATCGTAAGGCTCGAAAAGGTCTCCGTCACCACCATTGAAGAAGACGAGGACACCATCCTTGATTCGTACTCTTTAATTCTTTAAATCTCTTGTGTTTCTGATAGATTTGTAAGGTTTTGCGGCAATCTACTTAAATACGCTAAATTCTAGGGTTTGTGAACTAACTTGTTTCCATTTTGAGAAATTTTTATGAAAACGAAGCTTTATCGGTTCGATAAAGAAGACAACCAATGGAAGGAAAGAGACGCTGGTACTGTGAAGCTCTTGAAGCACAAAGAATCGGACAATGTTGGGCTCATTATGCGGCAATCAAAGACTCTTAAAGATCTGCGGGAGTGGGGATCTTATTTTACGGGGGTAGTGGTAGGTTTTTTTTTGTTGTTGTTAGGGTTTGTGGCGGAGAGGGGTGGTGAAGAGGCGGAGCAAAAGAGAGATATAATAGAGAGGGTTTCGTTTGAGTACATAGAGAGGAGAGAAGATAGAGAATAAACGAATGTTTTAGGCTCTTAGCAATCTAATCATCACATTTCTCTCCTGCTTTCTGTTCATCTCTTTGCAATTTTTCATTTCAAATTATGAATTTGTGGAAATAAATGGTTCATTCAGTACAGATTTGGAACCATGATGGAGGGTTTCAGTCACGTGGTGTCGTGTCCAGTCGGTGGTGATAACGTACAATTACAATTGGGGGAAGATATGGTTGGGGTTATGGTAATGGGAGGGGGTTTCAAACGGTGGAGAAGGGAGAGAGGGTGGGGGCGATGTTGGTGGTGGAGAGAAGATAGAGAGAGTCGGAGGTGATGGAAAGGTGGTGGTGGTGGTGGTGGTGGTGCATTTGGGGAAAAATCTAAATAATTGTATGATAACTCCGATGTAGCCTTCTTTGGTAGAAGTGTAAACAGATCCGATCGGATTATGCTCAATTCGATTCGAATCTAACAAACTAAAAATAATGTAAATCATCTTAAACAAAAACAAAAAAGGAAAATGAGGGGGAGAAAATCTGAAATAACTTTGTTGTGAAAGATGGAAATAAGGGCTCCTAACGGAGAGGATGAAAAGGAAGAAGAGAAGAAAAAGGAGACTCACCACGGGAGAGTTTCAGGGGTGCATAGACGAACACCCTATCCTAGGAGAAGTGATATCATGTAGATGAGAGCACCTTACTTCTTCTATGCACATAAAATTGTGATTAGTCTTTACATTAAATCTGGTTGATATATTATATAATATATGAAATATAAATATAATAAAAATATATAATTTTAATCAGATTGGATTATTATCAAATCCGATTAACTCGAATCATAATAATTCGATTAACTCTAATCCAAATCATAATGAATTATTACTTATTAGATTCGAATCATATCAAGTTATCAAATTTGTTACTCAATCAATCCATATCGATTGAATTTGGATCAGAGAATCCGATCCAATCACATTGATAGGTCCACCTTTGATCAATCTTTAATTCCTCTTCCTCTTTCCTCAGGAGGTTATCCTTAAAGTGTCCAGATACTACATTCAAGTTCCTATGATTCAATGCTGATAAGAGATGGCGGACCAGTCATCCAAGCCCCATCTGAAACTGAAACTGAAACTGAAACTGCCCCTAGTATGAAATGCTCGAGTCCTATTTTGCCAATGAATACTAATTGCAAGTGTATCTTCTGTTGGCATCTAATATTTTAGATATTTCTTTGTTTCAGTTTGTTTGTCAGTCAACAAAGCCTCATTTCTGTTTTCCGTTGCCATTGTTGCTCCTTAATGCCTTGTCATTAGAGGAATTCAATATATTGCATTTTCCATAATACCATTACTTTCTTCACAAATTGAAATAAAAGATAAAAAGAGGCATCCAAGAACAAGATGGACGCCACAGAATAGAATCATGCCATCCTCTGGTGCTCTGAAAAAGAACAACATAAATCAAAATCATATCAATCCTCTCTTGTGCTCAAAATAAGCCAAAGTCGAAACATTCAACATACACAATAGCATTCCATACACAAATATGAAAAAATACCTGTATAAGATATACAGGCCTCAATCTTACAAAATTAAAATGAAACATAGCCGCTCAAATCAACATCGGTAGTTACTTATAAAAAATTTATAAAAAGAAAATCAACATCGGTAGACAAAACTTTCAACTAAAATGAGATTTCACAAGGTGCATGAAATGTTCTTCCACGGCAAATAGCTTCTAGGTTTTCTCCAGCATAAGAACAAAGCGGCGAAACCTCCACACCTAAGCTCAAGATCAGAGAGGCCAAACATTAAGACAATAAAAGAAAATTATTAGAGAACTTCTTTCTTAGTTTCTCATGTTACCCTTTGATTCACTACTCTCCCTCATGTATTAAAATACATGTCATAAGTGCCCATTGTTCAGGGACTTCTTTTCCATTTGTTGGCTCTAGTTCAAATTGGGTCAGAAACCCAAATGATCATAGTAATCTGATCTGAACTAAGTTAAATGACCAAGGGCCTGTTTGGGCTTCCCGCTTTCAATTTGTCCATTCACCTTTTACATGGCTTAAGAAATTTATCATCTTGAACAAGGCCTCTAAGAGAAAATTCAAAATTTCTCTGTATATAATCAGTTTTTAGCTTCTTTTGGAAAGACAAAATTGAACATTTTCTATCCTCAGATGAGTCATTTTCCCATATTGCTCCATCTAAGCGATGCTAAAAAGTGAATAGGGCCTTTCCAATTAAAGGGGGGCATCCAAACATTCCCAAAGCATTTCAACCAGACCAAACCCTTAGTCATATCAAGGATTAATTCTCAAACCATCTATCACTCTTTTGAGATTCATTGCACATCGATTAAGTCAAATTGGAATCCTATACATGTCAATTGACTGCCTGGGTTTTAAAAGATAGCTGGAAAACCCTTTTTCCTTTAGTTTTTTCACTACAGTCTTCCTCTTCTTATGTGCATCAAGTTTATGTCAACCTATATATCTATATTGCGAACACATAAAAAAAAATTTACCCGTTGCATATAGGGGCACCGAATGCGTTAAGAAGCCACCAGCAGCAACCACCCAACGAGTGTGAAGACGAAGAACAAGCAGTCGAGCGCTATCTGGAGTGTCAAAATTTGATCCGTTGGCATTTTTTACTGGTGCAAATTCTTCTTCACGCAATACCTAGATATTGCACAATCCAAGGATAAATGACTAATAATATGTGCACCAAAAAAAAAAAAACAGAGACTAATAATTTTCTTTATTCCTCCTAGGCAGCACAAGAACCTGAATAACAGAAGCATAAGACAACAGATCACCTCGAAAAGAGCTGTGGAAGGTGCGTATGGAAATGCATCAAATATAAACTGCTCTAACTTGTATCCCATTGTATGTCCATGTATTGAAGAGATTTTCTTCTCTGCAAGATGGTAACTGCACTCAAATTGGATAGCTTTCCACATCAATATCTAAGAAAATGATTTGACCTTTTAAAAAGAAAAAAAAGTTTTAAACATGATAATAATATTCTCTTCAACAAAAAGAAAAAAGAAAGTTTGCTAGGAAAAAAATAATTGCTAGAATGTATATATGTAGTTAATCTCTCTCTCAAGGGCAATGTGGTCAGTTCATTATAATAGTAATTGTAATATATATACATACGCGTGAGAGGAAAAATATAAAAAAACACACAAAATTCCCAAACTGTGTCTTCATCTTCTCTCTTCCTTTAACCCTAATTTCAACATGGTATCAGAGCGGGCTGCGATTGACGTCGTTAGTGTGTGAGACTGAAATTCTGCTGTTGCGATTGTGATCCCAGTTGTGTTTGTTGCGATCTCAATTGAATCAGTCGTAATTGTTTCCATCAGAATCGTCATCACAGCCATCGCTACAGTCGTCATAGTTGCTGGCATCACAGTCATCGTCACCAGCATCAGTGGTCGTCATCTCCATTTTCATTTCATTGTTGCCATCGACATACAGTGATCTAGTTTTTGAATATCCTTTAGGGCCTTGAAGAAGGTACGGTGTGTTTGGTTGTGAACATTGGCTTTCCCAAGAGAGAATAAGATCTTGTTCAGGTTTATCCAACTCCAGCAACCAGATCTGATCTAACGCATCTGGAGTGTCCAGAACCAACTAATCTGGAGCATCCGACTGATGTATTTGGGCCAACCTGACTGGAAAAACAGGTTTTCAAGTTGATTCCGACCTCTTTCCGATCTATTTTTTGAAGACGAGATGGATGCATTGCA
This sequence comes from Cornus controversa, assembly GCA_026545225.1. NCBI lineage: Eukaryota > Viridiplantae > Streptophyta > Magnoliopsida > Cornales > Cornaceae > Cornus > Cornus controversa. The sequence continues at coordinate 67,242,058 of CM048849.1, read as the reverse complement.
TCACAATGGAATGTAGAATCTTGTCCCACTGCCTTCTGGTGCCAACCCTGTTGGTTGTAGGTGGGTATTTACAGTGAACTATCTTCCAAATGTTATGTTGAGCACTTAAAAGTACATATTGTTGCTAAAGGGTATACACAGACTTATGGTGTTGATTATGATGAGACGTTTGCTCATGTTGCTAAGATTTCTTTTGTCCGTGTTTTGATTTCTCTTGCTGCTAACCTTAATTGGCGCAGTTAGATGTTAAAAATGTCTTTCTACATGGTGACTTCGCAGAAGAGGTCTATATGGAGCAGCCACCTAGGTTTGTTACTCAGGGGGAGTATTCTTAGTGTTTGTCGTTTAAAGAAGGCCTTGCATGGTTTGAAAAAATCACCAAGTGCGTGGATTGGCAAATTCCTTGAGGCTGCATTAGAGTTTGGTCTTCGCCAATGCCAAACATACTATTCAGTATTTCATCAGCATATTGAGGCAGTTTTTATATTTCTCGTTGTATATGTCAATGATATTGTCATCACTGGCAATGACTAAGAGGGTACTGTTAAACTAAAATAGTTTTTGCAGCAATGTTTCCATACTAAAGATTTAGGCACACTTAGATATTTCTTGGGAATTGAGGTTGCTCGATTCTAAGAAAGGTATAAATTTGTCTCAGAGGAAATATGAGCTAAACTTATTAGAGGAAACAAGTTTGTTGGGTGGTCGTCTGGTTGATGCTCCTATGGATTCGAATAATAAACTTTTGTCTGATGATGGAGATTTATTTGATGATCCAGGTAAATATCGTCGACTAGTGGAGAAGTTAATCTATCTCACTATCACCCAACCAGATATCGCATATGCAGTCAGTGTTGTGAGTTAGTTCATGGCAGCTCCTAGAATATCACACTAGAGTGCAGTTCTTTGGATTATTCAATATCTCAAGCGAGCTCCAAGACTTGGATTGTTGTATCGATCAAATGGACACCTTAGGGTGGAAGCTTAGAAGGTTTTACAGATGCTGATTGGGCTGGTTCTCCCTCAAATAGGAGATCCACTACGGGTTATTATACCTTCGTAGGAGATAATCTCGTACATGGAGAAGTAAGTGTTGGGTTGGCTCAAATTCCTATTGTGATTATATTTTTATTATAGAGTTGTATCTTATAAGGTAATTTCTTAGTAGACAAGTCTTGGTCTCAAGGAAGGAAAGTTCTTGTTAGGCAAGTCTTGGATTCTAAGGAATTGTAATCCTTGTCCACCAAGGAATTGGGTTTGGGCCTCTATAAATAGTTACCTATGTTACAGGTTGAGACTCGTGAGAAGAAAAGAGGCAATACTCCCATCGTATTTGAGAGGTCACTCTCATTGTTTTGAGAGGGCAACTCTTGTGTAGAGATAATACTCTTATTGTTTTTGAGAGGGCACTTAGAAAGAGAATTCTTATTTAGAATTTGTGATTTCCTTTTGAGTGAGATTGGGTGTATTAAGGGTTGAGAGTTGAGTGTACTCTTGATACAATTCTTCAACTTGTACTGTTATAATCTATATAGTGAAATTGGGCTCTCCGTGGACGTAGGCTTGTTTAGCCGAATCACGTATAATTCTTGGTGTGTTCTTGCAAATTTCTTCATGCTTATTTATTTATCTTCACATCATAATATTTGGTGGTACATGAATGGAGGCTTGTTTCTCAACGGTAAGAAGTAAACAGTTCAGTTGCATAATAGAACTACCGATGCAGGACGAATAAGATTGTAGTTAGAACTAGAAAGAAAGCAGAGGATGAGAATGAGAAGATGAGATGAGACGAGAAGAAGGGGGTTAGAAATCAGATTGAAGGAGGTAGGCTAGAGAGATCGGGGGGATGAGAAAAGCAAGAACAATGAGGGAGAAGAAAAGATACAGAGAGGAGTTCGCAAACTCACTATATTATTTCAATAATCCAAAGCTGGCCATTCTGATTACATAAGAGCCTTTACATATAGGAGAAATATAAAACAAACCTAATAAAGCCTAAAACATGAAAATACCAAATTAATCCTAAAATTCAAACATTACCAAAAATAACAATAAGCATAAATATAAACCCTAATTTACTAAAATGCTTAATACTATCTTTCTTTTCCCATTCTCCAATAGTACATGTGAGTCATATACTGTTCGAGTTCTTGCGTCGTGCCTTGGTCTCCATCAACTACTGATTGAAGGACTAATGATATAGGGACATGAGAGGCAACATATTTTATATAATAAATCTAATATTTAAGGGTAACAAAATGTGACAGATGAGATGGCATCGTCATTGGGAGTCTATATGAAGTAGCAATAAAGTTCGAGAGATTGAGCCGATAAGACTAGCGGAAGGCCAAAAGGGGTGTAAAAAGAGGACAAGAAAAAAGACCCAAAAGCCAATTTTCTAACATTGATTATGGTCCAATAATAATACATCACAACCCGTTTATGATAACATGCTATTAATGTTTTAATGCTATTGATAAAAGACATTGACGAGTTCAGACTTCAAATGTTTATTGACAATTTTCCCTCATAATCAACATCATAATTAAAAATGGTATTAAAAGGTATAAAATCCAACAGAGGAAATAATCACAAAAGGATAATATCAAATGGGCTAAGCAACTGAAAAGTTGTCTCATGACTTGTATATAAATACAAACATTTCTATTATTTATTGAATATGTGTGTGTAACATTTAGATTAACTCATAAAAGTTTAGTGTAATGATCAAAATTTTCCCTTTCATATAATAGATTTGATATCTTTATGGTTTATGACATCAAGAAGAAACAAATCAGATAAAATTAGACAGGACCATCAAATTTATTGTAAAAAGTAGAAGACTGGAGAATGAGGAAACTCTTCAAAAATCTACATTTAAGTGTAGTCACACATATTATATAATAAATGGAGAGCTAGATAAGGTGGGTGCTCAGTCTGTGGTAAAGGAGTGGCATCTATATCACAAGTCAGTTCTTCGTGATGCATGTGTCAAATTCATTAGAGCAATTTATCTACTAGATATATTTTCACATGAACCAGCAGTAAAATTACAGACAAATATTAGTAATTATTTTTAGTGAATAGGAGTCCTATTTCGGAATCATAGATAGTCAATTGATGACATCAAATGTAAAATAGAAAAATAAAAAATAAAAACCCCTGCAAAATAAGAAAAATAACATTACATACATGCTGTCTTTCTCAAGGCCATTTGCCACTTGGTTCAGAAAATCCAAAGTAAACATATGTAAGCAAACCTGAAAAGTATAAAGCACCAGGATTTCAGAATGACATGAGCTAACAAAAAGAGAGCAGAAACATTTCTTTTTTTTATAAGTAAAAAGAGAGCGGAAACATAATTAAATCACCATTTCATTTTTAAACTTTTAAGCATGCATGTCGAACTGCTCAAGACAATGTGACTTGCTATTAGATCAAAAATTAAGTGCATCCTGTAAAAGATAGAGAAGGAATTCTAAAAAAAAGAAGGGAACAACACCAAAATCTAGCCAGCTAAATTATCAAGTATAGAAGTCATTCTGTATTCATATTCTCATTTCTCACAGACCAGATTCTCGTTCATTAGGTGTGGAAGCAAGTTAGAACATTAGCTGGGACCAGAGACCTGTCATCTTAATCTGATGGAACCTATTGGTAATATTAGCAATAAATAATCTCCGTAAACTTCCACATATCTTACTGTCATAGGTTAGAATACATTGTGCTTCACTCAACCAAAGCAGGCAACAGATGCACATCGCTGCAATGCTCATAGCTTAGAGAATATCATTTCTATTAGTTGTGACTATTAGATATTTTGTTGTATATTTATTTATTTGTAGCCATTGTTAGATTAATTTCATCACCTTCTTGTCTAATAATCAAAATAGCTAAAGGTTACAACCGTCCAACTTATTATACTCATACTCATCTATCTTATATGAACTATGTTGTCTGTGATAACTTTAGTTTCCTTAGGCCAAATATGCTCATATAAATTCTCCAAATATAGGAGCAAATTATTCACCAGAACTTTACAAGTCCTCTTCACAGGAGAGCATATCATTGCTATCTAAATCCGCAAAACTTCTTCAGCACAGGTTTTTCATAGTACCAAGATACTTCAGTCTTTGATTCTCCCTCTCTCTTGGGGGGAGGTGTTTCTCTATGCCATCATGTTAGCAATACTAGAGGGATCGTTCATTTATCAGAGAATTCCTACCAGAATTAAACAATACTCACTTTTGATTGCATGAATTGATTTTAATTTCAAGCAAAGTTAATAGATTTTGAAGGACTTGGTTACAACATATAAATTTGACAGACATGGAAATAAAAAGTTAAAAATAATAATAGTAATTTCAAGCAATTTAATAAAACATAATACCATTCTCCAATCCAAGAACTTGAAAGATTTTAGTAAGGCCAACTATTTTGAAAATGTCATCTGCAGCCAGTTTGGTCTCAAAACACAGTAGTTAAATAATTACTAGGGAAAAAAAGTAATTAAATTTAAATTTTTAAACAAGCACAACTGCATAACAATATCAATAAATATTAGAATATGCAAGATGGAGATAAACTATACATTACTCCAACAAAAGCGAAGACGTCCAGTTCCCTGATTTATTTCACTAGCCAGTGACGGGTCCAACTCACTGTATTCAACAACAGAAAGAGGTCCACCTTTACCTCGCCGTACAAACACACCAACCTTTTCTTGCGGGTATGCCTGCATAGATCGATCAAGAATAAAAATCTAATTTCATTGAAGTAACTTCCAACATACTATAAGAGTAAATGTCTGCATCTAAAAATCAACTCTAAATAAAATACTGAATATCAACATTGTTCAACTCAGAATAAATCCAATTGACACTGAAGATCTAGCAATAACCCTTCACATTTCAGTGAGAGTTAAAGCTATTTGGATCATTGCACAACCTTTGATATGGAATTTAAATATTCTGTTTTCTGTATTTAATAATGTCCTCAAGAAATAAGTAAAACGAAGTTACCAATAGAAAAGGAGTAGTTAGACGATAACAACAATTAAATCCAAAAAATCTTATGATTGAGGAGTGATTGACAAGCTTGTTCAATGAGGATCTTATGAAGAGAAGATGCTTCTAAATTAGTATTACATCGGTATGGGAGTTGAGGAGACTGTTAATCATCTTCTAAAACACTGCTCAGTGGCTAGAGAATGGTGGTACCTTCTTCCCTCAATTTCTAGGGTGCACCAAAAATGCCAAGTTCTGTCCATGAGGTGTTGGATTGCTGGCAGAAGGTTATGCTGATTCACTGAAGGAGAGTTGGGACAGTTTGACACTGCTCCTTGCTGCCTCCTTGGATGTCTTTGGAAGCAGAAACATAGATATCTTTTTTATGGGGTAAAGTTGCCGAGTCAAAAGCTGAAAAACTTGCCTTTTGAGCCCAATGTTCTTTAGTTTTAACTCACAGGGAAGTGGTTGCCTATTGGTAATAGGTACCTTAATTAAGTATTATGTGATGTACTTGCCACAGATGTGGGATATATTATTGGGTAGGCCATCTCCAGTATGATCCTAATGTGCAGCATGATGCCTATAGAAATACTTGTACCTTAGATAAGAAGAATATTTAGGCCCCATAAAGCATGGCATGGTGAGGAGGTTTTCTGGCAACAAAATCTCGGGTGAATTGGCTGTGTCATGGCGATAGGAATTCCAGATATTTCCACGCCAAAGCTTCACAACAACAAAAGAAGAACAAGATCACAGGTCTGTTGAGACCAGATGGTTCTTGGACAGAAAATCCAGAGGAGTTGAAACAGATGGCAGTCAACTATTTTAAAGGTATTTTTAATTCATCCATACCGGTTTCTGCTAATAATTTTTTAGTTGGCTTTTCCCCAGTTATTTCCAGGGTTATGAACAATACTCTGTTGAGACCAGCCACAGAACTTGAACTGAAGGAAGCTCTCTTCGAAATGATGCCCATTAAAGCTCCGGGTCCTGACGGACTAACTCCTATATTTTTTAAACATTATTGGGATGGGATCAAGGGTGATATCACGGACTCTTTTTCAATGGGTCTCTCTCATCTGGGAAACTTCTTCACAGCTTCAATCACACCAACCTGATTCTCATTCCGAAAGTGAAAAATCCAACCATCCTTTCTCAATTCACCCCATTTCCCTTTGTAACATGATTTATAAAATATTTGCCAAGACCCTAGCCAATAGACTTAAACCACTCCTAGATAAACTAATCTCTGAATCCCAAAGTGCCTTTGTCCGGGGCTGTCTTTTTTCTGAAAACATACTCATTGCCCATGAAGTCATTCACTACCTTAAGCACAAGCGGCAGGGAGAAAACATTATTGCGTTGAAATTAGATGTGAGCAAAGCTTATGACCAAGTGGAATGGGACTTTATCGGAGCTGTCATGTTGAAACTTGGATTTTCATCTCGGTGGGTGGAGCTTATCAAGGAATGTTTTATCTACGGTGAGCTACTCCATTGTCTTGAATGGAGTTCCTTCTAATATTTTAGTTTCTTCCAGACGCCTCAGTCAAGGTTGTCCTTTGTCACCAAACTTATTCTTCTCTTGTACTAGTATGGGTGCACAAAAAACTGACAGAACCGAAAATCCAAACCGAACCGGTCTAAACAGTCGGTTCAGTCCAGTTTTTTAACGCTTCAGTCCAATGCTGGTTCCAAATATATGGAACTGTAAAATTACGGTTCAGTTCCGGTTTACGGCTCTTCAGGACCAAACTGAGCCGTTTTTAGGTTATATATATATAATAATATCCTAAGTTCCTAACCCTAAAAACATTTTTCATTCTCATTTCCCAGTAGTAGAGCCACGAGTCGTGACCTCCTCTTCCGGTCCTATCCTCTCTCTGTCTCTCTCTCTCTCACTCTTTGTTCATTTAACTCAAACTCACCATCCTTGACTGGTTTTGTTCTTTTGCAACTCCCACCACTAAACCATTCCCCATTCTCAAAGTAATCTGGTGTTGTTGTCCTATAAAATATCATTCCCTTGTGATTGGATGTGATGACGAAGCAAACAAATTCCCAAGGACTTTGCGATAAGCAAAATTGAACCCAACCTCTGTCAGGTTTCTTTTAGGACAGTATTGGCTGCCTAATATTTTGCCATTCTCTTGGTAGATTGCAGTTTTGATAAACCATTTACCACTGAAATCAGGTATCTGTGCTTGATATATCAGGTGTTATCTTCAATGCAAGAAACATGGAACCGAACCGAACCGGTTCTTCACGGTTCGGTTTTGTTCGGTTCCATGAGTAGTCACGGTTTGGTTCCATTTTTTGTGGAACTGTTATGACCGGTTTGGTTCCAAAATACTCCCAAACCAGTCTGAATCGAACTATGTGCACCCCTAGTACTGAGGGTCTTTGCTGGAAAAACTTCAACGCTAACTTGAATGGAACATTGTCGGGCGTAAAAATTGGTAGTCAAGCCCCTCCTATCTCGCATTTCATGTTCGCCGATGACTGCCTTCTTTTCCGTAAAGCTGATACTAGAGAGCTAAATCGTATGAAGAGAATTCTAAAAAGCTGTGAATGGTGCTCTGGTCAAACTATAAATTTTGCAGAATCCTCAATATTTTTCAGCCACAATACTCCCCAAGAGGAGCAGCCTAATCTAGCTTCTCAGTTGGGCATTTCAGTACAAGGTCTACAACAAAAATACTTGGGTCTTCCTACGGAAATTGAGCGCTCAAAGTGTCAAATCTTAAAGTATATTTAGAACAGAATTGAAACAAAATTCGAAGCTGGAAGAATATTATCTTTCTACTGCTGGTCGGGAAGTCTTCATAAAATCTATACTTAAGGCTATCCCAACCCATACCATGGCGTGCTTTAAAGTCCCCTCCAAGGTTTGCTCAAAGCTCAACACTTTACTTTGGAAGTTTTGGTGGGCAGGCAACTCAGACTTGAATAAGATTATGTGGGTTAAATGGTCCTCCCCAGACCTCTAAACAGATCGGATATGGACCGGATCATGATCGATCTGAATCCAATAAGCACAATAGGCAATCCAATCCGATAATCCGACGGATTCTTGCTTACTCAATCCATATCCGATATTCACTTTATCAGATGTCCAATCTGATAAATTTGATCTGATTAAAATACACTTCTGCAATTTACACTTCTGTAATCTCTCATATCAAATTCATATATGATGAAATGGTTGATTATGCATGCTATGTCAAATCCTTAAATCAACAATTGAAGAATTGTGCAAAGAATTTGCAAAAGTGTTTTCTAGGGCTAAATCCTTAATGATAGAAAATGCTTTGAAAGTGATTTATGAAAACCATATAAGCTAGTGGCAAGCTTATGTTTCATAAAACATGATCATACTTAATAAGCTAGTGGCAAGCTTCTCGGTTGGGCGTTTCAGAACAAGGTCTACAACAAAAATACTTAGATCTTCCTACAGAAATTGGGCGTTCATAGAGTCAAATCTTAAAGAATATTTAGAACAGAATTGAAACAAAATTCGAAGCTGGAAGAATATTTATCTTTCTACTGCTGGTCGGGAAGTCCTCATAAAATCTATACTTAAGGCTAACCCAAACTATACTATGGCGTGCTTTAAAGTCCCCTCCAAGGTTTGCTCCAAGCTCAACACTTACTTCGGAAGTTTTGGTGGGCAGGCAACTCAGACTCAAATAAGATTGTGTGGGTTAAATGGTCCTCCCTAAACCTGTAAACAGATCGGATATGGTCCGGATCATGATCGATCTGAATCCAATAAGCACAATGGACAATCCGATCCAATCCAATCCGATAATCCAATAGATTCTTGCTTACTCAATCCATGTTCGATATTCACTTTATGGGATGTCTGATCCGATAAATCTAATCTAATTATAAAATATACTTCTGTAATCTTTTATATCAAATTCATATATGATGAAATTGTTGATTATGCATGCTATGTCAAATCCTTAAATCAACAATTGAAGAATTGTGCAAAGAATTTGCAAAAATGTCTTCTAGGGCTAAATCCTTAATGATAGAAAGTGCTTTGAAAGTGATTCATGAAAACCCATATAAGCTAGCGGCAAACTTATGTTTCATAAAACATGATCATACCTAATAAGTTAGTGGCAAGCTTATTATCCTTAAAGTATCTATAGGATAATATGAAACACTTTAAAAATGACTTATGATAACCCTTATAAGTTAGTGGCACACTTATAACTCATAAGACATGTGCATATCTAGTAAGCTAGTGACAAGCTTATTATTCTCAAAGTGTTCTTGGAAGAAATCTTTGCACATTGGGTAGGCATAGAAGTATCAAGAATATTATTTTATGAAGTACCAAAAGGGCATAGAGTGTATCTACGAGTATCATGTTATATAATCACCTAAACTTAAAGGATATGGAATTCCAAACCTTAAGCTAAAACTCTAATCCTTCAGTTTGTGAAAATTTATGTGATTATATCATGATGAGTGGTTTTGATTGGAATAACCTTGGTTATAAATCTTTTCCTCAAAGCCATATATGAAATTACGTTGATATATGTTTATTATCAACATCTTGTGCAAAGAATTTGAGAATCTTTTTTTTTCCAAAATGTATAGATGGACTTGAGAATAATGACATTTCAAATGAGTCCACACTATAAAAATCTCAAAGAAAACCAAAAGAATCCAAGAAAAATAGCATCCAAAATCATAAACAAAAAGATCTTTCAAAGAGTTGAAGAATAGTTCACCTCCTCCAAATTGATCAATCTTAAGTGAACATTCTAGAAGTAGTTGCACAAGATACATGCTTCGAAATAGTTGCAATAATTTGGCTCCCGCATCGCTAGATGAAAATCAATGAGGCCAAAATTTTAAGCTCTTGGATCTTGGCAATGCAAAAGGGTCAGTCCTAGGTGCATGTCCAACCAAATCAGTCAAATCATATCACATAACCAAGTACTAATGTCATGTATCAAACACAAGTACTTCGTATAATTTTAAGATTACTTGTAATATAGGATATTATAGCCTTTTCTAGTTTTGCAACAAAGTTTTTAGAGAAATGAAGTCATCATCATCATTGCCTTAATCCCATATGAATGGGATCGGCCACATGAATTGTCTCTCTCCAAATTTTTCTATTACATGCCAATTCACCTACTATATTTAACTTTTTAAAATCATTTATAATAACTTCATCCCATGTTATTTTTGGCCATCCTCTCCGTCTCTTACCTTCTATTACAACAAGTCTTCCTCGTTTTACCGGCGCATCAGTAGGTCTCAGATGTATGTCCAAACCATCTAAGTCTACACTCTCGAATTTTCTAGCCAAGGGGTGCTACACCTAATTTTCCTCTCACACTTTCATTAGTGACCCTATCTCTTCTAGTCACTCCACTCATCTATCTCAACATTCTCATTTCCGCTACATGTAGGCATTGCTCTTGTTTCTTTTTTAGGTTCTGATTTTTAGAGAAATGAAGTATTACAAAAAAAAAACCAAAATAGCAAGAAGACTAACTCACCTTACGGACAACTTTCGCGGCAGCAGCTGCCCCTTTGTCGATGAAATAACCTAAGAAAGTTGGATCAGCAACACGGACCTGCTTTCAAAATACTAATCACTATAACCGTAATAGAATTATTTTCTAGAGAAATTCAACTAACAAGAAAATAAAGATACTTAAAGGGAAAGAGGAACTCACCAGTGCATTGTCCACTCCATAGCAATCCAAATATTTAACCCCTCTATTGGCCATATCTTCCAATAATCTTGAATATTTCAAAGCTGATGAATTGAAAACAATTAGTATTGTTCAAAGAATGGAAGCATAAACTAATAAAATCAATAAGTTTTGCAGTAGTGATCCAAACTTCAATCTCTATTTTTTTATTTTAAAAAAAAAAAAAAGATACCTGAATAAACTCCTCCATTTCCATCCGGAGCATTTGCTACCTGGCTTTAATAAATTAGATTCATGTAACAACCACATTTTATTGAATTTTATTCAAATACAAATAATTAGTAAAAAATTATACTGATGCAACTAATTAAATAAAAACTGTTGAACCAGATTTTAACCACTTCTAACAAACACCTACAAGAGCAACAAGCATTCTTCTTGTCCTCTCAGAAATAAATAAACATTGAAAAAAAAAAAAAAGAACTATTCCCTGTGAACTTTTTGTGTTATGTATTGCACATCAAAATTGTTATATGCACAATGTCAACGATATGATGGTTTAGCACTTGATAATCTCCTAAGGTTCTAAACAATATGTCACAGCTTCATGCAGACAAAATGTAAAATATTTCTTTCTGGTCAATTTTCCCATAGCCTAACAAGACCACCTACTACGAATTGACGCAGCACCTTCATCCAATAAGGGAGCAGGAGATGTTGATCAAGGTGGACGGCTAATTGTACAGAAAATACTGAACAGTTCTAAACAATATGTCACAGCTTCAGGCAGACAAAATGTAAGCTATTTCTTTCTGGTCAATTTTCCCATAGCCTAACAAGACCACCTACTACAAATTGATGCAGCACCTTCATCCAATAAGGGAGCAGGAGATGTTGATCAAGGTGGACGGCTAATTGTGCAGAAAATACTGAACTTTTAATTCATAATAGAAATCAATGTTTTAACCATGACTCCTTCCTACCACCTGGTTTGTTAATCTCTCTCTCTCTCTCTCTCCCTCCCTCCCTGCAGAAAAACAAAAACATAAATAAAAACAAAAAAACAAAAACAGAAAAAAAAAAAAAAAAAAAAAAAGAGGAAAAAAGAAAAAGAAAATTTACTGCTGTTGTAAGAGAGAGTTCAAAATTGTTTCCATTTAGTAATAAATTGAAAGCATGGATGGCACCGGCTTATTTTTTGAATTTGTTTCATGACTCAATTGGTGAGACCACAAAAGAACTACTACCTTAACAACTATTAGTAGATGACATCTATTACCCAAACTATTGACGTATAGACCTCAAAAAATCTTGAATGTTACTTGTTGTTTTGCATGCCTGAGTACACTCTCTAAATTTTAACAGATTCTATTGACTTTTAGTCATTCCATAGTTAGCATTCTATATTTGGCATAATCTGGGTGCAAATTGCCTCTGATTTCTATAAGATTACATATGGTTTCTGAAAGTTCCAATGCATATTTAGCAATGGAAACTATAATCCTGTCAACTACCTCCCACTACAAAAAGGGGTTTATTAAATGCCACAATTAACAACAATTTTCCAAGCATGTGCTACCCCTCAAAGCTTTAGTGGTAGGCTGGGGCCTATATCAAATTCCAAACGTTAGCTAAAATGGTAATAACCAAGTGGAATATAAATATTACCACAGTTTTCAAACGCGCAGATTCAGCATGTCTTACATAAGAATGCATTTTTGAGCATAAGCACTCTCCTAAGATGAATGGGAATGTAAACATTTATAGCCAACTATTAATCATGAAGTACAAGAACAAACCCTACTTTGTATGGAGTCTCCATGATAAATCTACCGTCTTTTGAAACACAAGGTATTGTGCTCTGCTGAAAGAAGGTGACCTACATTAAAAATGCATTTGTAGGTGAGCACAAACCCGAAATCAAGAACTAAACCAAAAAGAATATATATATATATATATATATATATATCTTACTTGATCAGCTTCAAGGCCAAAATATTTATGACTTTCAAAAAACTTGCGTGTGGCATCATCAGTAAATGGGCTAGTCATTATGTACCAATGTATTGGAACCAAACCAGCTGAGCCTGCATATAACCCAATAATTAGGATAGCTGGTCTTATGAGGTATGAACTCACAAAACCTGCAAGATGAAGCTCACCATCATTTACAAACTGAGCTGCTAATCTTTGAACACACAAAATTCGTTCAGCTTGAACTTGAAACAACGACTTCCTGGATGGAAGTCCAATATCTGTGAAGAAAGAAAATAATAAATATAAATAACCAGAATCTTTAGTGACACCCAAAAGAAATTAGATATAAAAGTATTCATACAGGCAATTAGGTAAATCAAATCACCAGAGTTGCCAACATCCAGAAAAATCAACTTTTTCCATAATCTTCACATAAATAATAAAATTACCCATTTGGCCTGGACGTTTAAGGTAAGGCTACGTTTGGTATGCAGGAATGGAAAGAATGGAATGAGAATGGGAATGACCGGTCATTCCCATTCTCATTCCATTCTTTCCATTCCTGCATACCAAACGTAGCCTTACCTTAAACGTCCAGGCCAAATGGGTAATTTTATTATTTATGTGAAGAGTGGAATGGTCATTCCCATTCTACTGTTTGGTTGCAAAAATGAAAATACGTAGAAATGGAGTGAAGTTCAAATTGAATTATCCAAAATACCCCTCTCTGTAATAAATAAAATAAACTAACAAAATAACACTCTTCTATAATTTTTTTAAAAGAAATAGTGGTGTTGTTGGAAGGCGACGGTGGTGAAAGGCAGCGGCGGCGGTGGTGGAAGACTACAGCAGTGGTGTATATAGTGGTGTTGGTGGAAGGTGGTGGTGGTGGTGGCAGTGGCGGAAGGCAACAATGGTGTAGGTGGTGGTGATGGAAGGCGGCAATGGTGGTGGAAGGCAGTGGAGGCAGCGGTGGTGGTGGTGGAAGGTGGCTAGGAAGCACGGACACGCCTAAAAGGGCAAAGATACCGAGTCGAACACGGACACGCCCCGACACGTGTCGAAAACGCCAAAAAACGTGTCTGAATTTTAATTTTATTTTTTGAATTTTCGGACACGAACATGTGTCCGACACGCCATAAATTTTCAGACACGTCAAATTTTTTTTTTATTTTTTCTCTTGTTTCCATGAATCTTTTCTTTTCCATAGATTCTTACTTTATTTTTCACTAATCGCTAATTCTTTTTCTAACAAAACCCTAATTTTCTTTGTTTCTTTGCTTTTTTTATTTTTCTTTCTTTTTCCTTTTTCTTTATTTCTTTTTCCCCGGCAAAACACAAGTTCTAGAAAGGTTGTTTTAACATTCAACTACTTCCCATCCCATCTCTTCATCTTTGTTCTTTTTTCCTCTTCTTTCTCATGTTATACAACTGCTATTTTTTACATGTGACTTTGATGATGATTTTGTATTTGGAGTAAGCTGGAATGATGATTAAATGATAAGACTAGTTTTTATTCTAATGTCTCGTTTTGATTTGGTTTTATGACTTTGTGACATCGTTATCTTATAATTATTGTTGTTGTGGAGTAGATTCAATGTGTACTTGTGACTTATGATTTGTGAATTTTTCTTTGTTAGGTTGATGAAAAATAATATTACTCTTAATTTTTTAAAGTACATCATATATTATATATAAATATATATTTATTATTTGTTGTGTCCCCGCCATGTCCGTCTCCTAATTTTTTAGGATTTGTCATGTTGTCGTGTCCGTGTCATGTCCCGTATCCGTTTCTGTGCTTCTTAGGATGGTGGTGGCCAGCAGTGGTGGTGGAAGGCAGTGGAGGTGGAGGTGGCGGTGGTGGAAGGTAGTGGAGGTGGGGTGGAGGTGGAGGTGGCGATGTGGTGGAAGGTAGTGGAGGTGGCGATGTGGTGAAGGGCTTATTGGGAACCTCAATTTTTTTTTATCTTACGTGGGAATGGAATGGCTATTCCATAGGTTTAGCCATGGAATGGATTTTCATTCCAACTTTAAAATCCATACCAAACAAATGAATGATTGGAATGGGCATTCCATTCCTGCATACCAAACGCAGCATAAGTGCTTTGCAAACACTTCTTTGTTTGTGTGTATGTGTGTGTGGCTCTCTCTCTCCGAGAGAGAGGGAGGCAGAAAGTGGGATGTAAGAGAAATAGAGGCACTTCATATACTATATACCCTTACACCCTAAGAGAAATAGAGGCACTTCATATACTATATACCTTTACACCCAGACTCAAAGCAAATTATTGAAGAATTAGACAAACAAAATTTCTTTATAGTAAGAGGACAATAAGAAGAGATAAATGTTGGACTAAAGCACATTGCAGTGCTTTTCTATGCTTGAATTAAAGAACAAAAATATAACATGCCAAATATTAGCTGAACCAACCCGAAACAAAGTCTATATTTCACCAATGGATCCAATCCCAACTCAAAGAGAAAAAAAAAACCATCAAACACCAAACTAAAAAAATCCCATAACACTAAAATACCAAGATTTATGTGGCCCTCAAATAAATAGGAAAAACAACACAACACATTCAAATAAAACCTTTTGCCATATAAAATACATGAAGTCCCTCAAGTTTGTGCCCATACTTGAGGTATTATAATTTTGGACTGAAGTATAAGGTTACCTCTTAGGGTTGGAAAACACCAATTTCTCACTGCAAAACAATGTTTCCAAACAACTTGCAGTAAACTCAAATCACAAGAAGACACATAGTTTTAACCGGATTCAGATGTTTGCAAGATGTAAGCAAACAACTAAACAAATAAATAAATAAAATTTGCTACCATCAGTCTCCAGATCTCTCTATTTTTGTTTCATACACAAAACTCTCTCTAAACGGCTTGCTGTACCTTATTTTATTTGGTTCTTTAGACTAGCCTTGTAAGATCAACTTGACCTTTTTTTGACTATCTTACAACAACAATAAAATGTCATGTTGATGTAATCTCATGGGGTTGGACTGTGCTACACCCCCTACCATGAGGTCCAGCCCACAAAATTAATTACTGCCCATGTAGAGAGTCTTTTACAACGTCTTAAAAGACCAGGCAGGCGTCCATAAACTTGGCTATCCAAGTCAGTATATGTGATTGGGTCAGCTAAGTCAGTGGTTAAGTGTGACTTAAACACAATTGAAAAAAAGAAATAAAGAAAGGGAAAGTGCTAAGCAATCACGCATGCAAATTTGGGCTTTATTTTAGGGCTTGTTGGGTTGCTCAAAAAACTTGGTTTTTGCTGCTTCCTGCATTCTACCATCATAACCGAACCCAGTTGAACCTCTGGTTGTGATTACATAGGAGGAAGACATCAAATGTGCTCTTTGATCAAATCCTAAACTGGTCAGCACTCCTTGTGCCAGGCATTCTAATTAAGAGTTCATGACCATCAACTAAAGAAGAAAATGAAGATATGACAATGATTGTCTACTCCTCTGCAATGGGAAATCTCATATATGATATCACACAGCATGTAGTTGATGTTGCAAACAAATTTGTTGTTGAGCATGGAAGATTGCACCGGGAAGAAGTCAAATGGCATTTTTTTTAGATTCTTGAAGGGCACCTATAATTTGTGCTTAATTCCCGGAACTCCAAACCAATTCTGGAAAGTTCTACAGATGCTGATATGCCAAGTGACCTTAATTGTAGAAAGCTTACTGATGGATTTTTACTCGCTTTTGCAGAGGGATTGAATTATGGCAGTATAAACTGCAGAATGGCATTGGTTGTCTATGAGTTAGACAGAATACCTTATTGATAGTGAAGCAAGTAAAGGAAAGTGAGCATGTGGTGTATTGTGACAATAAAAGAGAGATGGATTTGAACAAAAGTGTTATATGTCATTCCTGCATCAAACAAATTGATGTTAGATACCACTAGACATGAAACATGATGGAAAACAATTGATACAGGTTAAGAAAATTCATACCAACAAGAACTTATATGATAATACTTGTAGTGCCCAACCACAAAAAAGGTGGTTAACATTAATGTTCCCTCCTCTCATGGGTCCAGGGAGGGAGATTTGTAGGAGGGTAGCCCCACGTGGGTGTTGTTATTTGATACTCAAGAACCCACATGGGCCTTGTGAGGCTTGTCTAACAAGTCAAATAAAATATGGCAGCAGCTCACTGTCTAAAAAGAGCTTTTTTTGTGAAGCAGAAATTGACAAGAAAGATGAGAGAAAAATAATTCTCACTTGATTAATTTTAGAGGTATTACATGAGTAAATATACACAAAGTGTACAGCTAATAAAAGCTAAAAAAGGAAATAATAAACAGTCAACTACAGCTATATAAAATCTGTAATAAACACCCTAATTATTTCCTAAATATATACATAGAAATCAGAGACTAATCCTGGTTATAAACCAGGACAGTTCACGTGCAGATTTGTTTCTACAAATCTGCCAGATCATATTGCATGATCTGTGAAATCAGATCCGAGGAGATCTGATCTGCCAACAGCCAGATCATGCTGCATGATCTGTGAAATCAGATCTGAGGAGATCTGATCTGCCTATAGTTTGAAACAAAAAAGAGGAGGCAGAATGCTAGAAGTTGATAAACAACAAAGTGGTTTTCCTCTTGGAGCTTGATTTGTTGCGTGCATCTCACCACCTTCAAAATATGGTTGAAACTAGTGTCTTTGCATGATTTGGGTCAACTCCAGTGTGTTTGGAAGCTTTGAATTTGTAGCAAGTAATTGGTGTATTAAAATCCTAAGAGGTAATCCTGTACATTATCAAGATAGTATAATATATCAAGTTTCAAACATAAATTGAGAAACTTTGAGGTAGTGGATTTCATTTCAATCACCTAGTGTTCTTCCCTTTAATTCAATAATTTTCCACGAAAAAGAGTTCTAGAATGACTGTGTCTGTGTATGGAACTTGATAATTTGCTTTCTAATCCTTGTTCTTGTAGTTAAATTGATTGTTGAAACGTAGACTTTGTTCTGGGTTGGTTCTTAGAATACTTGACATGTTATTGTTTATGTTCTTGAGCTCACACATAACAAGTGTTGAAATAATACTTGACAAATTGAGACAAAAGCTAGTGAAAGAGAGAACCTACGTAATTGAGCTAGTACTTGATAAATTGAGACAAAAACTAGTGAAGAAAGGATACGTCCCACTAAAATACTCTTATTTGTTAACCTCTCTAAGACCAATGGTAAGCCTCCAAATCAGCTAATATGAATCCCAAGAGATACCATAATCTTAAAAAGGAAGCAAGGACATGAAAAAACTGCCAAATAGCACAGATTTATTGAACTAACTAGGGTTGTGCAGCCTTTTTTTTTCTTCTTTTTTACCTTGGCAAGAAACTCACACACCGAACTTTGCCCCTATGGGGACTTGAACGCTCGACCTTCAACTTTGGAAGGTGAGGAAGTACCATTAGGCTACAGTCCTTGGTCATGTACTAAGGTGTCAGCTGTCTTAACTCCAAATTTTAGGACAAGGTGCCACCACTATATTGTAAAATAGTCCAATTTACCTTTTCTCGACTAATTGCTAAGTTCTAGTATGCTAATGAGGAATTGTAAACAAAAAATCGTGATCATTAACTTCATTTATGGATTTGAAGTTTGTGTCCAAATTTTATCTTGGTTTTACAAATCAGGGATGAAGAGAGATCGTCAATTTCTAGGCTATTCTTATGGAGGAAAAAATTTGTTTGAAGGAATATAGTTGTTTCCAACAAAATAATCTACTTATCCACTAGAAGTCTAAAATTCAATGGCTAAATCCACTAAGGTGATGGTTTGCTGCAAAAAGGCTTAGTTTGTGCATAGCAAAATGGAAACTGCTTTCAAAGTTGCTTCTTCTATTTGGCTTAGGGAGAAATCCATGAACTGTTTTTCATAACTAAAACCATAAAATCAATATACTAACTTACTAAGATGAATGGATTGTAACTCATAAGATAATACCAATTAATAACTAGAAACAAAAATAAAATTGGGCAAGAGGGTCAGGTCATGTGCCGGAAAAAAAAATACATGAATAATATTACGTAATGAGAATTAGCTCAGTGAAACAAAAACATAAGTCATTCAACTTAAGCTGAAGCCACAGCATGGAACTGAAAAAGGTCCAACCAAAGAAGGGGTTGAGACTTGAGACTCTGTGGATTGCAGAAAATACATGGTTACAAAGTGAAAAAAATGATTGGGGAAAAACTATTCTTCTTCCATCGAATCCTAAGTAGTTGGAAGATGATTTCGAGTTGAGTCAAGTACATACAATAGGATTTGCAGAGATGAAAATTACTTTATTCTCCTGACAGCATCCTTCAAGAAGAGGAGAAAACATTAAAAATTTATTTTTAGGCCAAGCTACAATGGTTCAGTGATGTCATGAGCCTCATGGCATCTAAAGTGAGGTGTTAGGTTTCTGAGATTAATTCTTATCATTTGTTAAATATATATATATATATAAATTATTGTAACTCTACACCCAGCATTCCCTAGTTTCTTAATTGAACAAAATTTAGCCCCATTAAGTGAGAAATAACAGCCAACTCAATTTCAATTCAAGTAAACTGATCGGGTATCAAGTAAACATGATAATCACTCACTAAAACACCCCTTTGGATCTGAACTTCCAAGCCGAGTTCCCTGCATTAGAGATTCAATCATGAGGAAATACAAGCCAGAATCAATTTAGAAAAAGCTCTGTGAATCTTATAACTCAAAAGTAGAACAAATAAGTACGATATAAGAGACAATGCATACAAGCAACTTGGGCGTAATTAGGCAAAGCAACAAATTTCTTCACATACACATAATAGTCATGTCTTATAGAATACATATACCAAATTTTCTCCAACCAATTATACAAAAGGATCTATCAGTGCACCTTTTTATACCCCTAGCCAATAGTATAATTATACACCTACATTTCCAACAAGTAAATATCACCTTCCTTTTAGGTTTAGTGTACAAATGTAAATAGAAAGAACCTCTCCATGCCTCAATTTATAGCATATATTGGTCAAATAAAAAAGTACAAACGGAAAAATATTTTAGGAGTTCTATAAATGTCTGCATGCAGCAACTGCTACTAGTTCCCTGCAGAACGTAGTCCATGCCCATGACGGGAAGTTTCCCTATTCAGAGAGAAGTAGAGAGAGAGGAGGTGGGGTAGAGGGGAAGTGGCAGGGCTGAATTAGCAACAATACAATCGCAAGCGTAAAAAATTATTCTTAATGGGGAATCTAAAAAGTACAAGGATCTTGTAATGGATTTGGGTGCTGGGGCACTGATGTTGTCTTCATAGGTTGTAGATGATGATGATGATAATATTCCTTTCC
Source organism: Cornus controversa (assembly GCA_026545225.1). NCBI lineage: Eukaryota > Viridiplantae > Streptophyta > Magnoliopsida > Cornales > Cornaceae > Cornus > Cornus controversa. Next base: position 67,222,006 of record CM048849.1, on the reverse strand, counting down.
AAACTTATTTTGTATTAGCTCCATTATGCATTTCTTCCTTTTTGACTTTTTGAAAGGATTCCAAAGGATGGGAATATGAGGTACACTATTTACATTAAAGGATATTGTTGGTATAAACTCCTTTTACATAGCACATAATAAAAGTTGCTATTTCTTTTGATAGGTTAACATATCCATCACCAAATTGTCATGAGTAGACATGCCAAAAAGCAATACATACAAAACTCATAAAGAGAGAGAGAGAGAGTGATTTTCCAATTAGTTCATTAATTAATTCAGTGAACCTTTCCATTTCTTTAAGTATTGTAGAAAGTTCAACAATATAAAGTAGAATCAAGCAACTAATGAAAAGGTAAAGCACACCAAAAGAAGTGTATTATTCAAGTGATTAACAAGCATATAATACCTGGCCACCAGAAAGAAGCAACACAGCCAACTTCCCTTCTGAGATAGCCTTCAAGCCCATCTTCCACCATTTCTCTCTTTCTTCAAGCGTTCGATCCTCAACAGTCGACACACTACTCTCGGGCACCGGCTCAATTGCCGCTGCCGGAAGCCCTGAGATCAGAAATTTGGAACAGAATGCACAAATAACATCTATCTGAAATGCAAATTAATAGAAATAATACATATACATGCATATAATATATATATATATATATATTTGTGAATATATATATATGTGTGTATATATTAGAGAGAGAGGCAGAGGGAGAATGACCTTGGGATTGAAATGAACATCGAATGATTCGATCTATCCTCGGAAGATCTATGTTCTGAAATAGCATAATTTAGTTAACAAAATCAGATTTTAATGCCATATTTATAATTCGAAACTCACGAGATAAAGAAAAAATAATAATTTTGTTATCTAATGCAGCAATTTGCTTCTGCCACAACATCTTATCCCAATCGACCACAAATTAAGATGAAAACTAATAAGTAAATTGAAAATGGAATTAAGTCTATGTGAACAATATGTAAACTTCAAACTGGAGATATTAGAGATGAGAGATCTATGAAAAACCATATACATAGGGAAAAAAAAGGAAATGACCTCGATGTCCTTAACAAGAAGCTCACGTTCTTCGGGAGAGAGCTCGTCCCATAGGGCGAAAGCGTCTTCTTGGCCGTAATCCTTAAGCCTCTCGAGCAGGGCTTGTGGAGGTGACGATGCGTTACTGTCGACCAATTGAGTAGCCGGTTCTCTCATTCTATCACTTACTTTCTCTCTCTAGATCTCTCACTCTCTCTCTAGATCTCTAACTCTCACTGGTATCTCTCTTTCTTTCTCTCCACTGCACTGACGTATTCGCTTCTCAAGTCTGGTTTCGGTTGGCTGTTGGTAGAGCAGCTTGCTTATAGAGAGAGAAAAAGAACAGTGGCGATGAAGCCAAGAATCGTTTTACGCTTGCCTGCTTGAATCGGTTGAAGGATTCGAATGACCAAAATGGCCTTATTTTTTCTCCTGCGCCTCCTGTTTTATGGTACCCTTTTTGTTAATTACAGTATTTGTTTGGGTATATTATACTATACAGAATAGATTATCTTAATTATCCTCATCCAACCATGCAAGCTCCTACAATTTTTTTGTTTTTTTAGACAGTACCTCATTTAGGATGTCCAGAAGTGACGCAACATATATACACTAGTGTACACTGTTACTGTACTCAGCGTTATACTTAGATAAAGTGATTTTAAATTGTAAATAAAAAATATATATTTTAAATTATATAATTAATTTTTAATCACTTTCGATCGTTAAATTACATTTTTTTGTCCTTATTATATCAAGCTTAAATGTAATATAGAATCACTAGAAAAAATAAAAAAACTGATTATCATTGAAAATAAAGCAATGAAAATTTTCTTTTTCTTTTTTTTTTAAGGGTGAATTGTTGTGACACTCCAGAGACTTACCTTTATTGCTCATGGGCATAATTTAATTTAAAAATGGCGTCAACCTTCTTTGAGATTTGATTGACCTTTGCCCTAATACCCTGTCTTGAGTTGACTGTTTATTAATTGTTAGCTTAGTTAAAAAATAAAATATAATACCAATAATACCCTTAAGTGTATTAAAGTCACAAAATTAACCTTATTCATAAAAGTACAAAAATACCTTTAGTTTTAATAAAAGAATTGCGTACATCAACAAATAAAATTAAACATAAATTTAATATAGATAAATATTAATTTATATACATATACACAATTATATACTTCATATGCATCACCAACACAGGCTCGCTCGGCCAACACCACCACCATCCATTCACGTCGGTGCGATGTCCACGTCTCTCCCCCTCCCCCACCGTAGATACCCCACACCAACCCAAAATCCCCTTCCTCAGCCATCTTATTTGACCTCACCCTCGATTCCTTTCACCTTTTACAAAGTCCTATGGTTTACATCATTTATATTTGGGTTTGATTGGTGCGGGAAGCGCTAGAGTTTAGGAAGGTGATCCATATATATATATATAAATACTCATGTTTTATTTAGGTATGATTAGTGACGGCAGTGATGGAGTTTTGGAAGGCGATTCCAAACAAAATGGTTGAATCAATATATTGGAAATTCAAGTAATTCATACAGAGAATTTGAGAATGAAAATAGAGGGTAATTTATACACAAAAATAGTTCATCATCTATATATATGTGTGTTTATGTTTAATTTGGGTTTGATTGGTGTTATTAGCGATGGGTTTAGGAAGGAGATCCCGAGCAAAATGGGTTATGCTACTGTATTGGAATCTCAAGTAAGGATTTGAGAATGTTAATGAAGGGTAATTAATATGTTCGCCATCTATGTGTGTGTTTGTGTTTAATTTGGGTTTGATTGAAAGCGATTATGAGTCAAACGGGTTGGGTAATTTAAGTCAGTGTATTAGAAATTCAAATGTTTCATACTAAATTTGGAAGGATTTGAGAATGAAAATGGAGAGTAATTCATACATGGAAATGGTTTGTCATATAAATATATATATATATAAATATATATATATATATATATTTGTGTTTAGTTGGGGTTTGAACAAATTCAATAGCACAATCGACTCTCTCTCCTCTCCTCTCCAAGCTAGGTTCATTATTGGTTGAACAGATTCTTGAGTTTTCCTCTGTGGTTCTAGCAATGCTCCAAGTCTACGGCGAAGAGTGGCGATTTTGAGTTGTTTCCAACAACACCGTTCTGGGAGATTAAGGATCTTAGGTGTTGGTGGTGGCAGTGGTGTTGGGTGTTGTCGTTGACACTTTCTCTCTCTAGAATGTCTATTTTTTCTCCCTGGTTTCGGGAACATGAGGGATGGAAAAGTTGGTTTGAAGCTTATTTTAGGTATTTATGATATTTTACAAATAAGATGAATGATGTAAGCAATGATGCATGCAACTAATTAAAATAGAATAAGGGTATAATAGTCAAAACACAATTTTTTTTTTGGTTAAAAAACTAATCGCCTACTAACTTTGACAAGTGTGAGAGCAATATTTTCATAAGTTTTATCCGTGAGCAATTAAGGCAAACTTGAGAGGGTTTAAAATTTTTTGGTATTTTTTTGTAAGAAAATTTTATAGAAAAGTGAAGTGGTTTATGGAAAGTAATTTTATTTTCTTACCATCCAAATTTATGAAGTGTATAGAAAATTTCCATTTCATTTCTTTTATTGCTATTTGCCATCTAATTAACCAAACTTGGCCTTAAGAATTATAACCATTAATTTAATAGTACTATAATCATTTATGCACTTGATCACCTCATACAGATGGAAAAAATCTTTACTGTGATATAGTAAAAGGGAAATGACTATTCAATAGAATGATCATTTCAATTTTATTGTGATTTATTTCATACATTCCATTATACTAAAGTCTAAACGTAGCCTGATGCAGTGAATTACTATTACTCTAGCTTCCAACTTGGATGCAAGAATGAATGGGGGTGTTCCCTTATGCACACCATTACTTTAATTATTCTCGTCTTAATTTATTTATATCCGATAATCTCACATGTATTCAATCAATTTTATTTCATTTCATTTTCATCAATAAATGAAAGAATGTAAGCTTTGGATGACATATATATATATATATATATATATATATATTTACTAGTGTACAGCACTACTATATACCCGTACTTGTTACCGTCGAATTGAATTTTTTATCACTTTTGGGCGTTGAATTAAATTTTTTGTTCTTATTGTATCAAGCTTAATATAAATACGTATATGACAATTAAAATTAATGAGGGGCCAATATGCATAATGACATTCCACCCGACAATTGTATCGAGATGCATGTGGGGCCTATCCACCAAGAAGTTTTCAATGTTGAAGCCCAACCCGACCCCTCTTACCATCCAATCCATCATCAACTAATCAAGATCAAAGCACAGTTGATAGATAGATAGATAGATAGATACCAAGGACCTAATATCATTTTTGCACTGCATTGTCAGTTAGTGATAATTAATTAATATTATAATTATATCATTAGGTGGGTAACCAAAGTGGGAGTTCAGTCTTAATACTATGTCCCACATAAAGTTGCAAATTTATTTGTTACTCGATCATATACAATGATTAAACCAATGATCTAATTGAAAAATAAAAAATAAAAAATAAAAAATAAAAACCATGATCTAATATGTCCCACATGGATCTCATTGCTTTAAAGTATCAGAAGACTATGGAACCGTCGGTGCTTGAAATCCTCACTTTGATCTGTTAAAACTAATATAACCAGGTGTATCAATTGGGTCATTGCTAACAAGCTGACAATGAATTGTATATGAGATTGTTTGATTAAATGCATAAAACCGTCCCTAGACTCTTTTTATATGTCCATTTTTAAAATTTTAATTTATTAAAGTGAAAATTTTTAATATTTTTATTGTATTAATAATGAATGAATTATCAAATCTATTCATGGTGGATCCACATTCATGTCATGTTTTATGATTTAATTATTTTTATAACTTCAATGTAAGAAGAGTAATTTGAAAATGTTGTAAAATATATTAGGCCAAAGTGCAATAAACCCCCCTCTAGTTTCAAAATGGTGCACAATACCCCCCTCTCCTTTTTTTGGGTGCATTAAACACCCTCCAACTTATAATTTGGTGCAATTTGCCCCTATTTGGGTTAAGAATTAATGTAAAATGACAGAAATACCTTCATAGATAAAAAAAATAGAAATAAAAATTAAAAAGAAAAAGAAAAAAAGTGATTAATTTATCAAAAAATACAAAAAAAAAATACCAAAAAAAGAAAATAAAATATAACTTAATTTGTCGAAAAAATTTACCCAAAAAAATAATTTTAATTCACCAATTTTTTTTCTCGGTAAATTTTTTTCTATAAATTCAATTTTTTTTTCTCAATATGTTTTGATAATTTGTTTCGGTATTTCGGCAAATTAAAGTTGTTGTTTTTTTCTTTTTTTGATATTTTTTTGGTAAATTAATCACTTTTTTTCTTTTTCTTTTTAATTTTAATTTCTATTTTTTTATCTATGAGGGTATTTATGTCATTTTACATCAATTCTTAACCCAAATAGTGCCAAATAGGAGCAAACTGCACCAAATTATAAGTGAGAGGGTGTTTAATGCACCCAAAAAAATGAGAGGGGAGTATTGTGCACCATTTTGAAACTAGAGGGGGGTTTATTGCACTTTGGCCAATATATTACTTTGACTTTTTAACCGATAACTACTTTGGAACTGCTAAAAAGAAAAAGTGAACCAGCAACAAGAGACGGGTCTCATTTTCTAGTTTTATGGAACAATCACTCGAATTTATGCAAATTATCTAGAATTCATAATATATATATATATATTAGGTAAGTACTTTAATAATAGCTAGAATCTAGAAAGCACGGACACTTCATAGAAGGCTGCTGTATTCGTGTCGGACAGTCGGACATATGTCGGACACTCTTTAAAAGTGTCTTGGATTTTTATTTTTTTTTTACATGCAGGAGACACTGTAAGGACACAGATAGGACACAACGGGGGACACGATGGAATACATTTTGTAATTTTTAAAAGTGCAAAAAAATCCTTGAACTTTTTCAAAGTTGCAAAAAGATCCCTTTGAACTATTTTTTTTAGCATTTCAGTCCCTCATCTTCTAAAAGCTGACATCTTGACCCCCTAGAAGAACTATAATGACATATATACCATTTAATATGACTATTTTTCATTATAAATATAGTATTTTCTAAAATAAAATTTTTAAAAATTTAAAAATAATTAGATAAAATTTCTAAATAATAAATTTAGAAGAAAAAAAAAGCCAATAAAACTCTATTTAACATAAAGTCATGTCATTTTGTTTGGTATTTTGTATTTAAAATTATTGTTTGTTATTAAAAAAAATGAGTAACATATAATGTTCTAGCAGTGGGTTTGAATACAATGAAAAAACTCCTTTTGAAAATACATTAATTGTTTGATAATAAATTCAAGTATTTGTGTAATTTTTTTTTATTGTTAGATTTATGGTATTGTGAATATTGGTTAACTTATTAAATATATATTAATTTATTATTATTTTATAATCATATCTTTATCGTGTCCGTGTCCGTATTTTATGTTTTTTGAAATTTAGCCCGTCCATATCGGTGCTTCTTAGGCTAGCATTCATAAATCTTCCTTGTGAGTTGTGATGGTTAATAATTTTAATATCATGGCCGCTTGGCTTGGGTTGCTCAGTTTAGCTTAGAACTAAAGTGCTAGACGCGGCCTGGAAATAAAATTGTAAATCTATGTATACCCTTAGTTAGAGCCTAGGGATAATGGGCTGCCAAAATTTAAATGTATATAAATCCAACTCGGTTGCATATGGACTGACTTAGTTAGAGCCTAGGGCAACTTAATTGGTTGGGCTGAACCCATCCCAAGACGGACTTGACATTTAATCTGGGCGGCCTTGGTTAGGTTATGACAGAGAAAATGCCCATTAATTAAGGCATTTTTTCAAATATAATCTTTGCATTATTATGAGTATAAGGCCATGTTTGGATTGGCTTTTGAAAAGTGGCTTTCGGCTTTTTAAGCTCAAAAGTCATTTTGGAGAGTTTTTGGATTGGCAAGGTGAAAGAGTTTCGGAGTCCAAAAAGAGCGTTTAAAGGAAGTTAGGGAGTACCAGCTTCCTGATTTAACTTCTGCTTCTCTTTTTCTTCTGCGTAAAAGCCGAAGCAAAAACTCTGCCAAACAGAACCTAAGACACAGATCTAATGCAGATCGATCCACTCACCAACGTAACTTTTCAAATAAAAAATGCCCAAAATAGTAAGCATATATGAATCTATTTCAATTATAAATCTGCTCCAAAAATTGTCCTTCCGCTTTTTGTTTAATATATTCAGTTTGTGTGACATTCTTTGAATGATCATGAACGGGTAGGTTCCCAACTCAAGTTCTACATCTTAAAATCAGGTGATAATTACTATAAGGCATGCAAAAATTAATAATAGTGTATTACTACTACCTGTAATGTTGTTCACTAGCTTGTTTTCTTTTAATCAAATGTTATACGCACATTTCAACCTATTAGAACGAATTAACAAACATAATAGTATATTATCTTCAAATTGTTGGAACAAACAATCCAAAAGAATAATATATTTTAATTGTTAGAGGACATCATCACATAAAATACATATATTTGATAAATAATAAAATTTCAAAATAACATAATTAAAGAAATTACACATATTTTCAATTTAAGACTTAGAGGTGTGTAATTGTTTCTTGAAGTCTCCCCTAGGTGCAATGGAAATATCAAAATGGTAGCACTATTTTCCAAGTTCAATTAAACTACATTCAACAATATATATGTTCATAGAGTAGCACCCTCCATAAACCATGTATCATTTTCGACCAATCATTCATCCAAAATAAAATATAATTTTAAGAAATTATATTTAAACACGTGTGTGTGTGTGTCTATATATATATATATATATATATATATATTGAGTATAGAAGTTGGAAACGTTACCAAATTATAATTCTTAAAATTTTCATAATTTTATTGCCGAAAAATTGTTCGAAATTCAAATTTTGTTGTCAAATATTGAACCAAGATTTCCAATCACAGCTCTCTTAGTTATTTTGATGATAACAAACCATTTGAAGTATTAGACTACTTAACACCTTCTTAAGTTTATGCATGGCCAGGTTTAATTTATTCATTCCATCACTTAAGAGTGAGTCAAGTGAATCATTGTCATATCTCAAACTCACAAAATTATGTTCATCCATGTCAACATGCTTATCTAATGACATTGCAACAAAAGGATGAAGGCATTGATAATAAAGAAAGAAGACTACACCCATTGTGCATTAAGATCAATAAAGACATTAATGCTGACCCTTGGTGTAAGCCTACATGGGAATTCAGTTGTTTTCTTACAGGCGTTCTAATTATAGTTATACAACTATCATACATGTCCTGTATCGTGTCAATGTATTCCTTTGTGACTCATTTCATTTCTAAAACATTTCATATTAGGTTTTTAAGTCCCTATCATAAGCTTTCTCCAAATCAATAAAAATCGTATGAAGATCTCTCTTCTTCTCTCTATATCTTTCCATTAGTATCCTTAGTAAGTGAATAGCCTCCGTCGTTGACCTACCTGGCATGAATTCAAATTGATTTTTCGACACTTTCATCTCTCGTCTTAGGCGTTGTTCAATCACTCTTTTCCAAAGTTTCATAGTGTGACTCATTAATTTAATATCACAATAATTATTATAACTTTGTTATGTTCCCTTTATTTTTATATATAGGTACTAAAAAACTTTGGCACCACTCATCTGGCATCCTCTTAGTTATTATTTTATTAACTGACAAGCCAACTTCTCCTCAAGGCATTCTAACCTCCCACACCTTGACCCTATGGAAAAATATTTATCTCTAATATTTTTCTCAAAGCCTAAACTTCTTATATTGTTTTCATTTAGTAATTTCTCAAAATAGCTTTTCCATCTTCCTTTAATTTCATCGTCTTTTACTAAAACTCGTGAATCTTTACTCTTAATACATTTAATATGGCTAAATCTCTATGTTTTACTTCACGTACTCCTTTTTTAACTTTTTTAATTACTTTTTTACATTTGTTAAATGTTTCATTATTCTTAGTTTTTTGCCGAACTTTATTAGCATTCTCATTTTGTTTTTACGACTTTTTGGCTTCTTCATTCCACCACCAAGTTTTTTTAAATGATGGTCTCATTCCTTTGGATTCTCCTAGGACTTCTTTTGCTACCCTTTTAATATATGTAGCCATCTTATTCCATATTATATTTGTTTCATCTTCTACATTTCATGTTGCTTCTTTTTAACATTCTATTTTTAAATAAATCCACTTTTTCCCCTTTTGAATTGCACAACCTAGTCCTTGGGTTTATGTTCTCTTTCTCCTTTTTGGTTGTCCTTTCATACATAAATCTAAAACAAGAAGCATATGTTGTGAAGTTAAACTCTCTCCTGCAATAACCTTACAATTTTTGCTTGTTAGTCTATCTACATTTCTAGTTAAAAAGAAATTAATTTGACTTACATTTGATCCACTTTTAAAGGTTATTAAGCGTTCATCTCTATTTATAAAAAATGTATTTTTAATTATAAGATTATACGCTACCGCAAAATCTAAGCTCCTCGGCATCATTTTCATCTCCAAATCTATGTCCACCATGTACCATTTCAAATCCTCCACACTCTTTTCCTAAATGGTTGTTAAAGTCTCCTCCTATATACACTTTTTCTCTTTCGGGTATCCCTTGCATCAACTCGTCCATATGTTCTCAAAAATGTGTTTTAATATTGCCGTCCAGTCCTACTTGGCGTGCATGCTAACTATATTAACTATATTTTCTCCTAATACGAGTTTTAAGAATACGATCCTATTTTCTTTTCTAATAACGGTTATGACATCTTTTAAATTTGTATCTATAATTATCCCTACTCCATTTCTATATCTAGTCTTTCCGCTATAAAAAGGAAAATAAATTTGATTATCATAAATGCTTTTCAATAAAGAAGTCAGAAATTATTATTTCATGATTTGGAATTCATAAAAAGTAAAAGTATTAAAGAGATTTTATACATTCATTTAACTTTCTTAAGAAAAAAAAAACTCCTTGTTTTTTTGTAAGAAAATTTTATGGAAAAGTTGTAGGTATGAAAAATTACTTTTCCTCAAAAAATTTCTTTCCTATCTATCCAAACCCTAAATTATTTTTAAAAAAATCTATTTCCTTTCCTGTTTTGCTATTTCCATCTTATCGAGTCAATTTATTGCCTTGTTTCAGCCAATTCGAGAACCTTTCTTATCCTATAACTTGAAAATGCTAAAGCATATACATATGAAAATGCTTTAGCATATATATATGTCAAAGCACGAGCTCACGCAGATTCCAATTAGGGAATCCAAATGAGCAATATCCTGATTATGAAAACTATATAGGTAACTAGTTTTTGATGTGGCTGTTGTGATAACATGTAGCAAAAGTAATAGGAAATGAACTTTGATGGAAACAAGTACACAGAATATATATATATATATATATATATATATATATATATATATATATATATATATATATATATAACTTGGATGCAGCAGCTCAGGCAACAAACAAGCTTGTTACAATAATATATATATATATATATATATATTATTGTAACAAGCTTGTTTGTTGCCTGAGCTGCTGCATCCAAGTTGGGTTATCTTCTTTCTTTCACTTTGATGCAGAGTGACTACTCCTACTTTACTCGCAAGAAATTGGATCCAGAAAAATAGTGATGATGGATTGAGGGGCTCATGTTTATTTCCTGTTTAAATTATGGTATATATATATATATTCTTCATATTAATTACTACAATTGCATTCAATTTACTGTTTTATTTTTATTACGAGTTTTAAATTATTGGTATTCGTATTCGTATTCATCCACTCATCAAATAACTATTGTGTGGGATAATAACAGTTGCAACTCTTGTGTTCAATTCTAAATCCCCAAAGCTCAATTTTGTTACTCCCTAATGTAAATAAATGTAGTCCATTATGTACTTCTAACATATATATAGATCAACACTTGGTAAAAATAGTGAACAACTTGGCCGTCAATTGTAAGAATTTGTTTTGACTACAAATCAAATAAGGAATACTTCTGTACTGCTCAAAATCATAACAAAAATTTCACTATCTACTATCTAGTAAAACCATTTTACAAATTTACCCTCCCAGTGTTTTGTTACAACTGAAATTCCTCACTCCAAACTCAAACCAAAATAACCAACCACCCTTAACCCAATTTTAATTGGGGTTGTTTGAGCTTATAGTCTCCACTTTCCAGAAAAAAAGTTAAGTTGGGGTTAAGGGTGGCAACTAATTAAGCGAGGCTTATAGATATGATAAATGCATTTTTAATATTGCTATCAACTACCAATTCAAGAATGAGAATACAGTGAACACTGAACTTGAAGGAAATAATTGATTTCGACTAATTAAATACAACTCGGGCCAAAAAATGTATTATCGAAATTTGACAATACAACAACAACAACAACATTTACAAAAGAGCCTCCCTCGAACAAAGAAACCTAAATCAGTACATCTTTTTCCCATATCCACCCCAGGAGAAACATTATCAACAATAGTCCATCATAGCTCCAGAAAAGACCAATGGTAGCACTAAAACTTACTGTCAATGCACCACAAGAAGAAGAAGCTTCAACCTTTAAACTGAATCATCTTTGTACAAATACCATGTCTTGTCTCCACCTGTGAAAGTAATCATAGATCATATTCATCAAACATTTAGTCATGGAATTGATACCCTGCAGAAAAATACAATACTGAACTAGCTCAACCAAGGAGAGCAGCAGGGTTATTCATGTTCATCTTTTCACATGGTCAACCAAAAATGGAACAAGTAACTTAACTAGATTGTTAGGCAGAATTTTCTACTTGAAACAAAAAAACAAACACAGATGAATTTCATGAAAACGTTCCAAATGGAAGCATGTTTCAAAAGCCAATCAAACAGAGCCCAATGTCATCTTGTGTTGCCAAACCAAACTACTACAGAATCAAACAGAGCCCACGAAAGATACAAGAGCTCTACTATCCATCACAGACGCAAAATTCACCAAAAATTTACTCTGTATAGGTGGTCTCACCAAAAGGCAGCAGCCCATCAAGCCATCTGGTGAAAATCAGTGATCTCCACAACATGATGCATATCAGTTCTGAAAATATGACCACTTCTGTAAGGCAACTAATAACTCTGAGCTACTGAGAGAGGTGTTTTGAGAACAAGTGTTTCGTCGCCATGCCATGCAACTGTGCAGGTCCCACATTAGACTGATCCTAAAACACAAGTAAAATCAGTTGTGAGAAATCCATGAAAGAAAAACATTAAATGATCTCAAGCACTTGTGAATATAATACCATATCTTGCAAACTGTCTTGAACGTCAAAACAACTCTGAATACTGTGTGGTCTGAAATGTAATGGCCCCTACAAGCATGTAACAGGATATGCTATTTAATCGTTTCATCTAAATGACATAACATTACAAAGGATTTAAGATTTTCATAATACTTCAAAAGATATAGAGAGGCTAGTAGACAAAAATGCCCCCAAAACAGTTGCGAAATTCCTTTTACTACTAACAACAAACACTACTACACAGTATTGTCAGCTAATGCGAAACCTAGTTCCTTTGCAAACACATGTTAAAATACCATACCAGACCCTGCAATCTTTGTTGAGTAAGGTAATGACCATCATGAATTGGTGCTATTGAATTTAATTGCCCCTACAAAAAGAAAAAAATACAAATTAAAAGCCTATAAAAATAAATAAATATGTGCAAACACGATGTGGCCAAAATTGTTATATGCATTACCAGCCCCTGCATGCTCTGTTGATTGCTATAAAAATCATCACGGCCAGGAGCAAGGGTATTTACATGTCCCTACAACAAGAAGCAATACAAATTATATTATTGGAAGTGAAAAACAATATGAGTATAACTTCTTGGTCTGTACATTATGGTCATTATCAGAGCATCCCCCTACCATTCCTTGTACAATTTGCTGAGTGCCAAAATAGCCATCAAGGGTTGGAACTCTCGAGTTCAATTGTTCCTACAAGTATAAAACCCCATATCTAAGAAAAGACCACTTTCAAATTACATTTTAACTTCGACTACATAACAAATCTACCATGCAATATATTATGGTCACAATTAAAATACACCATACCATCCCTTGTATGCTCTCTTGCGTATCATAAGAACAATCAAGGGTTGGTGCTTGTAAATTTGAGTGTCCCTACAGTAAGTATGGAACCCACATCAAAACGTATCTTCTATATCTATGTCAAGAATAACAAGGTGGTCAAACAGGTGAAAAATGTAACAAACCATTTGCTGCCAGGTTTCATGCATCCCAATGGTTATTACTTCTGGCTCTGACTGTACCTAAAATATATAATCAAAAGACCTACTCAAGTGAATTATCATTTCTAATTATTTGAAATGACTTGAACTATTAGCATGATTATGGTAAAAGAAGAAAAAGAGAATCAAATTACCTTTCCTTTTCTACACATACTGTTCTTTTTAGTTGTCTTCCTTGTATTGTTACCTTGGATCACTTTTTCAAAGTCATTAAGACCACGAGTTGATGGAAAGCTGGGCTCTAATACAGGTTGAACTGAGTTATTCACACTCTCGCACTTTCTCAAAGCTTCTTCCAGTGCATTGAAAGCAATGTTGTAACTCTCTTTACATAAAGACCCTTCATCACCCAATATAAAAGCCCGTCGACATAGATCATTGTAGCGTTGAGCTCTAGACTCGATCACATGTAGCTCCTGTCTCATGGTTTGTCTACTTTTTGCTTCCTTTGTCCAGCGTTTCAAAATATATTGAGATGGGATGTTGTGCACACCGGACATTTGAAGGACAATCATCACATGTCTACAAAGGAAACCATTGTATTCAAATAAACGGCACGTGCAAGAAATGTCAGATGTCATTTCATTCCTCACCACCACAAAATCTTGATTCTCTTCAAAATCTTGAACCTTGAACGCCATGGTTTCACCATCTTCACTTTCTTTCTTTGGATGACAAGCAACAACTCCCAAAACCTCAACTTGGAACTTCTTGAAAACAGCATGTGTGTAAACTGTTGCCGTTTGTTTCCCGAAGGGTGAGGGGGATTTTAATCCTGGTTGTTTATGCCATGTCTCAAAATCTGCTTTTGCTTCCTCTTCATACTTCTCTTGTAATATTGTTTTGTAATGGTCTAAAAACTCCTTCAATGTAGTTCTCCGTTGCATGTATTTATCAAAAAAAGAGTTTATACTTTCCGATCGTTGTGGTGTAGACATCCCAGCCAAGAAAATGTTTCTCATGTATGTCGGAATCCATCGTTCACGATCTTCATACAATGATTGAAACCATGTGTCATTTCTTAAATTGAATTTATCAACAATTTTCCACCATCTCTTTTCAAACTTTTCATCTGTTGAAGACTTAAAAATGCATTTGTTAAATTTAGTCATAAAGTTTTCATGCTGCCTTAACACACAACTGAGTTTCTCTGGAATCTTGCTCAGTATATGCCACAAACAAAAACAATGGCGAGAATCTGGAAAAACATCGGCGATAGCTTCTTTTAAGACTTTGTCTTGGTCAGACAATATCACTTTTGGAGCTTGTCCACCCATTGCTCTAAGCCACGCCTGCATCACCCAAGCATATGTAGATTTAGTCTCATCTGCAATCAATGCACATCCAAGCAAGACAAACTGAAAGTGATGGTTCACCGCAATAAAAGGAGCAAAGGGCAATTTGTATTCGTTCTTGATATATGTAGTGTCAAAAAACACAACGTCACCAAAATTTCCATAGTCAAGCCTACCTTTGGCATCAACCCAGAAAACATTTCTCAAACGTTGTTCTTCATTCAAATCTAGTGCATAGAAGAAGGTGGGATTCTCATCTTGCATGAACATAAAATGTTCAAGCATAACCTGTGCATCTCCCTCCTCTAAAGCTAAATGCTGCCCACTACTACCATTGCCACTCTTTTGATTCACAAATTTCTTAATTCCACCAGACTGTTTAGACATTGTCACGTACATCTTTTTTGTTCTTGCTCGGATAGCATGCAAGGCATCAACATTCCTATTTCCTAGATCTATGTTTCTGTGACCTCGAAAGTAATAGGCTTGATCTGGAAAAATTTCATGGTTATGCTCCTTTACGAAACTACGAATAACCCATCTTCCATCCTGCCTTCTCTTAACATGCATGCAAGCCTTGCAATCCGTCTTTGACCAAGACCGATTTATTCTACCTCGTTTTCTCTTAATAGGAATGTTTGCTGAACCGTCTGCATTTGAAACAGGTTCTGGAATTTCAGATGTACTAGATTCTCGCTTGCTTCCATATCTAGTACATACAAATTTTGCATCAATAAATTTTCCAGAGATTCTTGATCGACGGCTGGCCTTTATTATGGTGGCAAATCCAACAGACTTGGCATATTCTTTATAAAATGAAAAAGCATCCTCCTTGGAGTCAAATTCCATACCATCACGGGGCTCTAAATTTGTATGAAAATTCACAACTCCTCGATCTTCGGCATTCACTTTCTGTTTGCTATTTGATGTGAATCCACTCACATTTGGTCCTGTGTTTTCTTTATCGTGTTCAGCAGTCTTAGGAGAGCAAGCAGTTGCTCCATCCCTACTGTGCACTTCACTTCCAGCATCCTCTGCATCTTCATTCACATTTGGCCTACTGTCTTCCTTGTAATGCTCTCCTGATGGCTGTTCAAGGTCTATTCCAATTGAGGGCATTTTTTTTTCTCTCTTTACAACATACCTGGAAGCATTGATAAATATGTGAACTCCCATTAGTAACCAAAATCGATCTAAAAAAATGCAGGAAAATCCAGTTATGTAATCTACATGGGCTTCAAATTTGTCATAAAAGAAGAAATATGCATAATCCAATATAATTCAAAGTTCTTGTTACATTTTACAACAGAGAGAGAATTATAAGATTAAATTATACCCTTTCTGAAGTGTTAGATCATGAAATACGTTGTTGGACCCATTCTCTAACAGCTTAACTTTTGGAGCAACCAGTAGTCTAATGGAGTCAGAGCTTTGGTTCTGGGAGGTCTTGGATTCAAGTCTCCATCTTTGCATTAGTTCCCCGGTTTATTGTGCAAGTTTTGCACTTGTTCCAATCCTAATTTGGTTTATTTGCCTTGCAACGTGCAAGACCGTGTTCCCGTGAGGGAGGGTGTTAGAGCTCAATACACACTATTGGACCCATTCTCTAACAGCTTCGGCTTTTGGAGCAACTGGTAGTCTAACATATAAAATAATGACACTGGTGGCATTGAATTAAGGTAATACACATAAGAATAAAATACACCTTCTTGATGCAAGAAATTAGGAGTAAATTGGTACATTGTAATTCATTTAAGATATATAAGACAACCAAATCATAACTATTTAAAAGCATTGAATCCATTGATACAACAGGATTTATATATATATATATATATATATAGAGAGAGAGAGAGAGAGTCAATATATATCAGAAAATATCCTAAAAACTTAGAGGTTAGGATTTCGAAGAAGGTATCGTGGTTAGTTTAGACTGTTAGGTGCTACGGGCTTGAAGGACTCACTGCACTCTAATATTCTCATGTGAACTTAAAAGAAAGAAAAGAAGAAGATAGAAATAGAGGAAAAAATTAGAGAGAGATTTAAAAGAGCATTAGCTTGCTTAAAGTTCAACAATTTTATGTGATGACTTTGCTTACATGAAACTAAAACCATCATCTTACACCAATAAAAACCAGATAATAGCATTAGAAAAAATAACTAGTAGAGCCAAGTCAGGTTCTCAGACAGTATTACTTGACAACAAATCTTAGAAGTGGATAATAGATGTATACTACACTCCCTTCAGGGGGAAAAACAAACAAAAACATAGAGATAAACTAGGTGATACGAATGACTCATCAGTGCCTATATCTTGAAAAGAAAAAACAAAACGCATTCATCAATATATCAAATATTTGTAAAGTTATCAGTTATCACTCACTGAAAAAATGAAAACAACATATATCCACAATGAATAGGCACAATTATAGCACAAGGCAGGCATGATGAGTATGTATCACTCGCACATGAACATGTATACACAAACACAAACACAAACACACACATATAAACACCACTTTATTTATTTATTTATTAATATTAACAAAGGGAGGATAATGAAATAATTATTGGGTGTGGTGAGTCATACGGTATAGAGAATCATCAATGTCACAGTCATCAACATTGATAGAAATATGCAGCACCTACAATCTGCAAATTAGAGTGGAATTTGCCTGCCATATGGATAAATTATGCTTCACGGGCCATAACAAATAAATAGTAATTGCAGGGTAAAGCAATTTCAGAACATACATTAGATAGACTGATGGAGAAAATAAAATAAAAGAATGGTTCAACTGTTGGGATCACCAGATTTAGCCTCCTCATGTAACAAACAACCTGATATGTTTTGCCAAGCAACCTGAAATGGATAAAGTACATGACAAAACAATTTTGCCATGCTTTAGAATATCATGTGCAGATTCACATCTTTATCATAGTAAACTCTTCTTAAATCAGTTGTTAAAATATTGACTTCCAGAATGGTCCACCACCAAGAGCTTCTTTTTTTAAAAATAAATAAATAAAATTACAGCAAATCCAAAATTCAATTTGATGTTGGGGATTCTTTTAGTTGATTTCCAACAATCCTATGAAAATTGTCGAATGACAAAAAACATGTGGATCCAGCCACAAAGTAAACAGATTACCAGCCACTAGTTTTGCTCATAAAAAGCAATTTACTTCACGTTTATAATTTTATATAAGCTAATCAGCGTTTTCTCTGGTTTGCCTGAGCATTCAAATTTATAGGAGTATATATATATATATATATATAGAACTTTCATTTGTTATAGTGGCTTTTCTAAACTTCCTCCCTACACAGAGTCACAGACACGCGTATAGGTACATAGAACAAAAATGAAAATGCATGGAAAAAAGTATAGATAGAGTAGTATTACGCTAAGTGAAGAAGTCCAACTGAGATTGAAGATCGTAGCGTCCGTAGCAGAGAAGAGTGAGTGAGGTGTGAGATTTGCGGGCGAGTATGGAACTCTTCAATTCGACTCAACAGGTTAGGGCACCACACACTTTCCAAACGTACTCGCGTCTCGCGTTTTCTCACTCGCCTCGCCTCTACTCTCTCATGGGTCGGCCCACCTAAGTCTAGCCCGCTTTTGTTGACCCACCAAGATGATATGGATCGGTCTCACTGTCTAATTATGGGCTTAGCTTTGCCAAACTGTTAAAAGTTATTGGGTCTTAGATGAACAAAGCCACTCCACTCTACTTATTAAGCTGCACGTAATTAGGTTGGGCGACAATCGAATGTTAGTTCCTATGAGCAAAAGTGGTCCCTGCTTGTTAGGGATGCAAGTCAGGCGGATTGAATGGGTTGGAGGTACAATTCGGATTAAACCCGATATATAAAATGTTCATTCATAACCTGTCTTTCAACCCAAGCTAACCAACCCTAGTCCAACACATCATTAATTTTGTTAACTCGGGTTGAATTCGGGCTTGTAACTCAGACTGAGATTTTGGATTAAAATTTGGGTTACAATTCTGATTTTATCATATAAACATCTTGTACGAAACTAACTTTATGAAACTTATATATTACTTTCTCACTCTTTTATGTGTTTGGAATGCACATCATCTGCCAATGAACATAATTATTATAAACAATCATAACTTTTTCACAATTGAAATAATTGAAGATATTGGCCGCTACATTCTATGACATAATAAGAAATGGACCACTGACTAGACCAACATGCACATAATTTGAAATATATATAGTATATTTAAAATTAAAATATATAAAAAATAAAATTCGAATTCGGGTCCGGATTGGGCTCAGATTGATGGAACCTTAACCCAAGCGCAACCCTAACTGTAAAAATGGTTTCTCAAGTCTATAAAAAATTAGGCTAGGCTTAGGTTGGGTTCAAGTTGACCAACCCAAGTTGCCTCCCTACTGCTCCTATCCTTATGTCTGACAAGAAACTTATTTTTTACGTTGGATTTATCATGATGTTAGTGCACTATGTGTCCATTTATAATATATTAATAAAGAATAAGTCGAAAAAAGAAAAAGAAAATTTATTTTTGAGTAGGTCTAACAGATTTGAAATCTAATAATATATAATATCTAATCAATACCATAACACATTAGGTATAAAAAGAAAGTTCCTCCTCATGCATTAGAAGACAAGTATTATTTCTAATTCTTTTTTACAACTAACATGACATGATATGATTAGACTATACTAGTAGATTTGGTATCAATTTCATCATCAACTATGCCTTAATCACATATGAGTAGGGTCACACACATGAATTCTCTTTCTCCATTCTTTCTATTACATGTCATTTCCTCTGCCATGTTTACCTTTTTCAAGTCATTTTTAATAATCACATCCCATGTTATTTTTAAGTGCTCTCTCCATTTATTACCTTCTATTACAACTAATCTTCCCCATTTCATCGACGTGTCTCTAGGTCTCCGATATATATGTCCAAACCATATAAATCTATTTTATCTAATTTTCTTACCAATTAGTGCTACACCTAATTTTTCTCTCACTCTCATTAGTGACCTTATCATTTCTAGTCACTCTACTCATCGATCTTAATATTCTCATTTGTGCAGTAGATTTGGTATCAATTTGATCCACCTAAAAAGGTCAATTATTTATATATCTATATAAAGATGTGGTTCAATGATTGATCATAATAAGGATGAGAAACTTAACCATTGCTAACTGGTAGTATCTTTTATCTCACTAGTTATCTCTAATTAGAAACCAACTATCACAACCACCATATCTCAGCCATATGCATACTCTCTCTCTCTCTCTCTCTATATATATATATATGTGTATATATATATATATATATGGCTTTGGCCACCATGCAATGGCTTAGTAGACCTTGGCCTATATTACAGGGGTGACAATATTCAACACGACCTGCCAACACAACACAAATTTAACGGACTTGAATTGACCTTAATGTATTTATGTCATAATCGTGTCAATCCGTTTAATTAATTGTGTCTTAGAGCTTAATTCATCTAACATGATTAGACCCATTTGATTAATTAATTGTATCAGTTCAATTCGATTAACCCATAACCTGTATTTAACCCAATTATTATGGACATTTTTATTATTTCAAT
Source organism: Cornus controversa (assembly GCA_026545225.1). Taxonomy (NCBI): domain Eukaryota; kingdom Viridiplantae; phylum Streptophyta; class Magnoliopsida; order Cornales; family Cornaceae; genus Cornus; species Cornus controversa. The sequence continues at coordinate 67,201,603 of CM048849.1, read as the reverse complement.
ATAAACTCAATATAGATATTGTATTTGCCTTTTTTTGTATTGTATTTTTCTAATTATCTTTATTTTCATGAATTTAGTCATTCATTATATCATTTTTTCATTATATGTTTTATTTTATACTCAAGTTAATAAATATGTTAGATGATTAATGGATCTGTGTCATATTCTGAGTCACGCAGCCTATTTATACCGATCGTGTCGTCTTATTTGTTTAATAAATGAGTCATGTTTGTGTCAAGAATTTTTGACATGATCATTGTCAAGAACATGGGGCTAAGTTGAGAGAGAAAGATGAGATAAATAGACTATTTTATTACGTATTCAAAGTGTGACTATAATCTAAATTTATAATGACCTAAAGAACAAAAAATAAGGAAAGCAACAATATACGGAAAATAGTGATTCTGCCCCTAATTAAAGAATAATTGATATATTCCTAATTAAAGAATAATTGACTAAAGGCACTCTCCCTCAAGTTGGAGAGTAGATGTCAATAACTCCCAACTTGTTGCAGATAAAATCAATGACATGTTTTGGAAGTGCCTTAGTAAAGATATCTGCTAACTGACTACCAGATGATACAAACGAAGTCACAATTTCTTTGGAAGTCACCTTAGAACGAATGAAATGACAATCAACTTCAATATGTTTGTTTCGCTTATAAAAAATTGGATTACTGGCAATGTGAGTAGCTGCATGGTTATCACAATAGAGAAGAGACGGGTTTTGAACTAAAAACCCAAATTCTTGTAATAGAGTTTTCAACCAAGTTGGCTCATAGATAGTATAAGCCATGACACGGTACTCAGCTTCAGCACTGGATCGTGCCACAACCGACTGTTTTTTACTTTTTAAGTTACTACATTGCCTTCTATAAAAGTACAGTAGCTAGTCGTTGATCGTCTGTCTGAGGGAGAACCTGCCCAATTAGCATCAGTATAACCTTCAATGCACAAATGTCCAAACGACTGATAGAAAATACCACGACCCGGAGCCCCCTTAAGATACTTCAAAATTCGTATAACCTTGTCCATGTGAGGAATTAGTGGGCTAGTCATAAATTTACTCAGAACACTAACTGCATAGGCAATATTTGGACGAGTATTGGTTAGATAAATCAACTTGCTTGCAAGACGTCTGTACATCTCTCGATCATCAACGAAGTCACCAACCTCAGACAGTAGCTTCAGATTAGTCTCCATGGAGGTTGTTGTAGGTTTAGAGCCAAGATACCCTGTATCCCTAAAAGATCAAGAGTATATTTTCTCTAAGATAAACAAATCATTTTCTTTGATCTAGCAACCTCAATACTAAGAAAATAATGGAACTTGCCCAAATCTTTAGTGAGAAAATTCAAAACCAAATAATAAATCAAGGTCTGAATCCCCTCCTTGTCATTTCCAGTAATGACGATGTCATCCACATAGACCACCAAAATTACAATGCCACAATTTATTTTTTTAAAGAAAACTGAATGATCAGCTTCACTTCTAGTCATGCCATTAGCAACCACCGCCTTGCTAAACTTATCAAACCATGCACGAGGTGACTGTTTGAGTCCATAAATAGATTTATTGAGATGACAAACACACTCCCCCTTGGACTCAAATCTAGGAGACTAAGCCATGTACACTGTCTCGGTAAGATCGCCATAAAGAAAAGTATTTTTGACATCGAGTTGATGAAGAGGTCAGTCAAGATTAGCAGCAAGAGATATAATTATACGAATAAAGTTGAGCTTAGCCACACGTGAGAAAGTCTCAGTATAGTCAATGCCATAGGTCTAAATGAAACCCTTAGTAACAAGACGAGCCTTTAAACGATCAGCAGTGCCATCGGGATTTTGTTTCACTGTGAAAACCCAACGACAGCTAACAAAATTAGCACCTGCAGGTTTTAGAAGAAGATCACAAGTATGATTTAATTGTAAGGCATGCATTTCCTCTTCCATAACTTTCCTCTAACCAGGATGGTTTAGGACCTTCTTTGTATGACTTAATAACAGTAACAGATAACAATGATAAAGAGAAAGTTCAAAAAAAATATGACAAATGGTCATAAGAAATAAAATGAGATATGGGATGATCAGTACAAACCCGTCTACCTTTGCAAAGTGCAACAGGAATATCAAGATCAGATTCGAAAGGATGAACAACTGGATCTGTAGGCATCCAGGAAGATAATGGAGGATGAAAGGAAGGCTCTACACGTTCAATCGCTGGAGCAGGTGGCACAAGAGATTCATCCTGAGTAGTCGTAGGAACAGAAGTGGGATTCTTGCGAGCACGTCAAGTATAAACACTAGGAGGAAGAGGAATATCAAAAACCGAAGATGGTAGAACGTCTGGAAAAATAGGTTCCTCCACTTGACTACCCTCCTTAGAATAATATGGAATATGCTCAAAGAATGTCACATCAGCACACACAAAATGTTTTCTCAAACATGGGTTGTAACACATATATCTTTTTTGAGTGCGAGAATAGCCCAAAAATATGCATTTGTGAGCTCGAGTATCAAGCTTGTCTTGTCTTGGATTTAAATTATGAACAAAACAAATGCACCCAAATACTTTTGGAGGAAGAGAAAATGAATCTTTATTAGGAAACATCATCTAGAAATGTGATTTTCTTTTAAGGACCCGAGATGACATTCTATTTAATAGATATGTCGCAGTAAAAACTGCGTCTCTCCAAAAATGTTTAGGCACATTTATTTGAATCATCAAAGCTCGGGTAATAACAACAATTGGTTCATTCTTTCTTTCAGAAATTCCATTTTGTTGGAGAGTATCAACAGAGAAAGTTAGATGGGTGACACCTTTAGACTCAAGAAATTGCAGAAAGAGACCATCTTTATATTCAAGGACATTATCAGTTCGAAGGATGTGTAACTTAGCATTCAACTAATTACTTATCTTAGGATAAAAATATTTAAACACACGAAAGACTTGAGATCGATCTTTAAGAATATATAATCAAGTAAAATAAAAATAATCATTAATAAAGGAAATAAAATAACGGGCACCAACTATTCCAATAGTTCAGGCTAGACCCCAAATATTAGAGTGAACAAGCTTAAAAGGGCGTAAACAAGGCCCATCAGTTCTAAGTTTAAAAGTAGTCATATGATGTTTGCTAAGTTCACACATTTCATAATTAAAACTAAAAAATTTTGGTAAAGAAGAAACTAAACACCAAAGATTGTCAAATGAAGAATGTCCAAGATGATAATGTCACTGATACGGAGAAGTCGAGGTATAAAGTGCAGATGCAATAGGTGAACAAGACGACTGAAAGTAGTAGAGTTTATCCTTCTTAAATCCCCCATCAATCATCCTCTTCGTCATTAGATTCTGAAAGATATAATGAGTATGATAAAATGTTATCGAGCAATTTAGAGCAGAAGAAATTTTACGAGTTGATAACAATTTAAAAGAAAACTAAGGTAGATACAAAATGAAAGAAAAGGTTAGACTAGATGTACTAATGATACCAATTCCTTGGACTGGAGACTTGGTACCATTACCTATTGTAACAAACGTGGGAGAAGATACACAAGTAATGTCAGACAGAAGAGAGGAGTTACCTGTCATATGATCTGAGGCCCTGGAATCAATAATCCAACGTGTATTGAAGGAAGAATGAAGACAAGTATTACCTGAATCACCAAAAGTAGCTGTGGAAGTGGATGGAAGATTGGCACACTTGACAATTGAATCATACTCAGCTTTGGAGATAAGAACATGCTCTTCAGTAGCAAGATTAGGGGTTTCCCCTCAATCACAGCCTGATTTGCCCATGCAGGCTTGCCGTGAAGTTCTCAACAGTAATCAACAGAGTAATTTGTGCGACCACAGTGTGTACAAGTCCTGCCACCACGACCACCTCTTCTACCATGACCACATCTGCTAGTATGAGGAGGACTACGTCCCTCTCGGCCACCACGTGAAGTATCAAATTACTCAGCTAGAGAAGCAAAGGCAGAACAATCCTCCTTCTCTGTAGTAGAAGAGTGGATAAAGGCACGTCGAAGACGGGCAAAAGTCTTACTAGCAATTGAAAAATCTTTGCCTGAGAGAATCTGAGAACTGATGGGAGCAAGTTCTGGCCGAAGTCCTGATAAAAATTTTGCTACCCAAAATTCTTCTCTATGTTGTTTCTGAGTCTCAAAATCTGTAGTTAAAGGCTGATAAACATTAAGTTCTTCCCACTTGCCTTTCAATTTCGAGTAGTATTCTTCAATCAATCGGTCACCTTGTTAAAGAGAAAAGATATCCTAGTATAACTGGTAGATGTGAGAAATATTCTTTTCTGATGAGTACATTTCTTTAAGTGTGTCCCAAATCTCCTTAGCAGACTCCAGAAACGAAACATTATTAAACACCTCTAGTTCCATACTATTCTATAGTCAAGTCATAATATATGCATCCTCCTATTCCCATGCACCAATCTATTTTTCCTCATTGGGTTTGGGTGACAACATGTAAGAAAATTTTCCACGAGCTTGCAGAAAAACTTGGATTGCCTGAGACCATTGAAGGTAATTGAAACCCTTCAATTTCGTAGTAGTTATCGAGCCGAAAAAGAGAGAGTCCTTATTTTTTGATTTGTCACCCATGATAGTCGAGACTAGACAATCCGAGTACAAGAGAGAAAACTATAGAAGATAGAACATGAAAAATAATTATAGAATATTGAACAAGAAATAGATAAAGAACATAAGACTTTCTTTTTTTTAAGTCATCTCTGCCAGAATTATAGAGAACTTTTTTTTTGGAGACCTAGGGTTCTAGGTCATTTTGCCAAAGAAAGAATAGAGAAACAGAATATACAGAGAAAGACTAGAGAGATTGAGATTGAAGAAATTGAAAAAAAAAAAAAGAGAAGAAGAAGAAGCTTCTTACGCTATGTCTTCAACGTGGATCTTGATACTCTGATACCATGTCAAAAATATAGGCTAAGTTGAGAGAGAAATCTTTGAGAAAGATGAGAGAAATAGGCTTTTTTATTATGTATTCACAATATGACTACAATCTAAATTTATAATGATCTAAAGAACAAAAAATAAGGAAAGCAATAATATATTAAAAACAGTGATTTTTCCCCTAGTTAAGGAATAATTGATATATCCCTAATTAAGGAATAGTTGACTGACGACAATCATTAAACATGTTATGTTAGAGTTGACTTATACAAGATAATATCATTAGGCCAACACGACACAAATATGACTTGTCAACACGAATTAATCTACAAGATATAATTTGTTATGAAGATTCGTGGGTCCCAATTAATGTTGACCAGAAACCTCACCTTGCCCATCACCGTCAATCATCAACCCATTTATGATTAGTAACTCATAACTCCATAATCTTTCCACGTGGCATTAGCCACAACGTTAAAAAGTAAAAAGCTATCACTAAACTTTGGGATGAGCTTACTATGCATATTGGATTATCTGGTGTGTTTAGGGATAAAAACAAGCCTTATTTGGGGTTTAGATCCCTTTCCCATCTTTGTTTTGTCTAGATTTTTCTGTCATATTATCGTACCATTTTTTCACCTCTCCTGCACCGTTTAAACTCTTGCTCAAATTTTAAAAAGATGTTATATATAAAAATGTAAATCAAATACAAATTTTTTAAATCAAATAACATTAACATTGATAAGTTTAAAATTTTCTAACATATCATACCAAATTAATGGGGGAGAAAAAGGTTTTTAGGGCATGCACACATGTATAAAGGATAAAGTGTTAAATTCGCAATATAAATAGGGTAGGAGACCTTCCTTCTTCCCCGCCCCGTAACGAGCGGATTTTCACTCTTAAAAATTGTCCTCGTCCAAAACTTTTAAATAGGCTCCCAAAATCATTTTAAACGGAGCAAGGCGGGTATTTTTTCATTTTTAGGTGTGTTTGACAAGAAATATTTTAGTGCACTAGTGGTATTATGTCACCGTTATGATCAATCAAATATATATTATTACATAAGTGAAACTGTATTTACTTTAGTGAATCTTATCATTACTTATGAGTATTTAATAAATGAGTGATACCATATTGTGTCTCATATCCATTTATTTTAAGTAAATGGTAGAATCTTTATGTAATGTTGTGTGACCTGTCTAACATGGTACGTACCACGTTAATTAGTAATATAAAAGCTTATGATGAGAAATGTCAAGCTAGAATAAGTTATGCATTATTTGTTTCATATATTTCTTTTAAGAAGGTTAGTCCTTTTTTTAATTATAGGATTATGGTATTTCTAGTCCATTAATTTGCGAGTAAGGACTCAAAACTAGTTTATGAAAAACAATAAAACCCAAGCTTGCTAAATTAGTTTTGGTCCTGAATTAGTCTACAAATTAAAGATATTTATTTATATATTAGAATTTTAAATATATTTATTGTTTATATATATATATAGTTATTGAAATAAAAAAAATCAATTATTGATCAATAGATTATTCGCTCTATCATTTTTACTTGATAGTGAAATATATATATTTTAAAATATATATTATTGAAATCAATGGATGGAGAAATTAGGTTGAAAAGTGTACATGCATGCATGTTGAACAAGTGAATGAATCTGGTAATTAAACTTTGGGCATATGGATCTAACTGTTAGGAATTAATTCCCCTTCGTTCAGCACAGGGGAAACATATCATCACATCCACAAATCACAGAAGTATATAGGGAGATAAAAATCAAAAATATTTACACATAACACAATATTTCACATAGTTCACCCAACTCTAGGGCTACGTCTATGGAAAGAGATATTTCACTATATTGAGAAGAGAATATACCATACATGGAAAGCATACCTACCACACACACTCTTTCACTCTCTTTGGACATCTTTCTCCAGGAATTACATATACCCTCTCATTTCCTCACATCACTCACCAACCCCTTACATCTTTCCTCTCTCTTTCTCTCTTTTCTCTTTAACCCTACCTCTATTTTTAGAATCTCCAAACCTATTCCTTCTTGAACAAGGATTCTCATACCTTGTCTAACAAGAAGTTACCAAATCAACCACAATGCTAAAACAGATGTATACAACATCCTCCCCAAGTCTTCAGCTTTGCTCCACAAGTCTTTAGGCTTCCAAAATGAAAACGAAAACTGTCGCAACTGAATTTGAGCCACAAACCCAACACTAACAAATGTCCTCAATCAATTGGGAGATGAATTCACGTTCCCTATGGAAGCGTGACAAGATAAATATTGTAATTTTCTTTTTGTTACTCATTGAGAATATAACTATTCACCATCCTGTCCATCCTACTACATATTATATACATATACAAAGAGAATTAACATGCAAACGATTCACCTTCAAAAAGAGAGAGAGAGAGAGAAGGAGGGAGAGAGATATGACAAAAATGGGATTGATCACGTGGTGGCCCAAAGCCAATTGTGGTGGACGTCCAAGTAGTAGTGGTGGCACAGGCACCACCTGCATGGACAAGTACAAGTACAACAGTACATCAAGTGTACTATTAATCCTGCAGCTTCTACTGATGAAAATAATAATGGTTGGACTTGGCGCCTATCAAAACTCGTGAGAAAAATAGTGATGATGAAGACACACAGCAGTAGATCAATGATACAAACAAGTACTAGTACTAATTATTGTATATTTGAGATATTTCAAAAAATATATAAAAAAATATATTAGGAATCTTTTTTTTCCTCAGAAATACCAAGTCACTTGCCCACGTGCCAAACTATCAGGCATGTGCAGATATCGTGTAGGTTGAGTGCAGATGTCATCCATGCATATAGGTGATATCCTGCACGTTGAGTCTAAATATTGTGCATGTATTAACATTGATTGTGCATTCAATTCATAATCTTATGTGTATAGTTGTTGTACATTTTGGCTATAAATAGAATTGTGCTCTACGAAATTGACACACGTGGCTATAAATAGAGATAAGATCTACGAAGTTGACACACAGAAATAGCTTTAGCCTTTCATTCTTCAGATTACCTTATTCTTCTACCTGTAATAAATATTTTCACTCAGTTTAGTTTAGTTCGAGTTATTTAAATTCTACCAAATACTATATTGGCTGATTGGTATTGTGGGTCAAGTTTTGGCTTCTATTGTTAGTGTTCTACAATTTTATTATCACTAGAGGGCTGTACTGAAGTTGTTCAATTTTCTCTGTACTACAAGTGTATGTTTGCAGAGGATTGAGTTATTGTATCCTAGAGATTGGGACGTCGTAACCTGCTACACCGAGACATCATCTAAAAGGGGCGAATCTACTCTTAAAGTAGTGTGTTCACATGCCTCAGCTAAGTGGTTCTAATTGTTTCCTACACAAAGCAGTAGCTCTGTTTTCTTCTACCTGCTTAAATTTTTACAACAATCTTAAAAGTAAAATTTTTTATGATGAGTATTGTTTTAGTCTCAACTAGACTCATTCCAGACACTTCTAAAATTGACCCATTCAATGGGTATTTCTTTAAACAATGAGCATAAAGAGTTGATTGTGCCCTTGACATAATTAATGTTGCTGAATTCTTCACCAAACATGCCCCTGTTGCTGGTACAGATGAAAGAGAAATTACTGAATGAGAAAAGGGTAACAAAATTTGTAGGCACATCATTCTTAGTACACTGTCTAATGAGTTATTTGATATGTACTGTCCTTATAAAACATGTGAAATTTGGATGAGCCTAACTAAAAAATATACGGTTGAAGATGTTGGTACTCAGAAATATGCCATAGATAATTTCTTAAGTTTTGTAATGACCGATGATAGAGATGTTTCATCTCAAATACATGACTACCACAAACTTGTCAGTGACTTGAAAAATGAAAAAAATTGACTTACCTGAGCTATTTGTTTCTAGATGCTTAATTGAGAAATTGCCCGAGTCCTAAAAGGACTACAAGAATAACATGAAACACAAACGAAAGCAACTAAGCCTAGAAGATATGATTGTTCACATCCGAATTGAGAAAAATATAGGCTAAGAGACAAAGCTAACAAGGCCAAGAAAATTGCTTCCAAAACCAACCTGATTGAGACCAATCCCAAACCCAATAATCAAAATGGTCAGAACAATTGCACTAGGCATAATCTCAAAAATAAACACAAGCCTAATAACCCTCATAAGCCTTATAACCTAACTTTTAAGAAAAAAATGGAGTTGCTTTGTTTGTGAAAAACCTGGGCACCATGTTATCGAATGCAGACATAGAAAGAGAGATGAGAAACCTGCCAAAGTCAATCTGGCTAAGGCAGAAGTTATTGTTGCAGTTGTCTTTGAGGTGAACATAACTGTTAATGAGAAGGATTGGGTGGTAGATTCTGGGGCTACCAAGCACATTTGTGAAAACAGAAGTGATTTTACTTTATATACTCCAGTGGGGGAAGAAGAAGAACAAGTGTTTATGGGTAATTTCAGGTCCTCTCCTATCACTAGAAAAATGAAGGTTTCTCTCAAGATAACTTCAGGAAAGATCTTTTCACTTAGTGATATGCTTCATGTTCCAGATATCTATTGAAACCTTGTATCTGTTTCTCTATTGGGGAAGGTTGGGGTAAAGAATGTTTTTAAGTCTGATAAAATTATTCTGACTAAAAATTGTGTTTTTGTTGGGAAATAGTATTATAATCAAGGGCTATTTGTTCTGAATGTTCTTGAGACCATGAATGGAAATGCTTCTAGTTCTGTTTATTTGATTAATTCTCTTGACATGTGGCATAGTAGACTAGGTCATGGGAATTTTTCATATATTAAGAAAATGAAAGATGTTGGTTTGATTTCTAACATTTCATCTTCAAATTATGAAAAATGTTATGTATGTGTTGAAACCAAAATAACTAAGAAGACTGGTAAGTTTGTTGAAAGATAATTTGATTTGTTGAGCCTAATTCATAGTGACATAGGTGACTTAAAACAAACGATAACTAGAGGTGGTAAAAGATATTATATTACCTTTATAGATGATTTCTCAAGATACAGAAATGTGTACTTGCTTAGACATAAAGATGAGACAGGAGAGATGTTTTTAAAATACAAAGTTGAGGTTGAAAACCAATTAGACAAGAAAATCAAAAGATTAAGAACTGATAGAGGAGGAGAGTATGATTCAAACCCTTTTTGTGAATATTGTGAACAACATGGCATCATTCACGAGGTAACTCCACCTTATTCACCCGAGTCTAATGGGATAGTAGAAAGAAAAAAAATAGAACATTAAAAGAAATAATGAATGCCATGTTAGTTAATTCTGGGGCACCCCTTAATTTGTGGTGAGAAGTCATTATCTCAGTTTATCATATACAAAATAGAATACCCTATAAGAAAACTGGTAGAACACCATATGAGTTGTGGAAAGGATATGTACCTAATTTGTCATATCTAAAAGTGTGGGGGTGTTTAGTTAAGGTCCTTTTACCTGAACCTAAAAAGAGAAAATTAAGACCTAAAATATATGACAGTATGTTTATAGGATATACCCAAAATAGTGCAACCTATAGATTTTTGGTAACTAGAAGTGATAACAATCTAATGGAGGTTAACACAATAATTGAAACCAAAAATGCAGATTTCTTTGAAAATATTTTTTCATTGAAGCATAATATGAAAAAGATTGATTATGTCACTCGTAACATAGCTGAAAAAGAAACCACTGATCACTCTGAGATGGAACCTAGAAGAAGTAAAAGAGGAAGGAAAGAAACTAATTTTGGAGATTATTTCTATATCTTCCTTGTTGATAATGACCATCAAATCTACAATGAGGCAGTAACTTCACGTGATGCACATTTTTAGAAAGAAGCAATTCATAGTGAATTGGAGTCAATAATAACAAATCATACATGGGAGTTAGTTGACTTACCACTTGGTGCTAAAACCATTGGATGTAAATGGATCTTTAAAAAGAAGTTGAAATCTGATGGGCCAATAGATAAATTTAAAGCTCGGTTGATTGATAAAGGTTATAAACAGAGGAAATACATTAACTTCTTTGACACTTTTACTCCTATAACTAGAATTTCTTCTTTTAGAGTTTTGATTGATTTAACTGCCATTAACAATCTTATTATTTACCAAATCGATGTGAAAACTACATTTTTAAATATTGAATTGGAAGAAGAAATTTACATGGATCAACCTAAAGGTTGTGTAGTTTCTGGTAATGAGCATAATGTGTGTAAGTTAGTAAAATCATTGTAGAGCCTAAAACAAGCTCCCAAACAATGGAATGATAAATTTGACAGCGTGTTAGTATCAAATGGTTTCTTGATAAATGAGGCAGATAAATGTATATATAGTAACACTGCAAATAACACGTGTATAATTATATGCTTGTATGTGGATGACATGCTTATTTTGGGAACTAATATTGAGATAATTAATGAGACTAAAATATTTTTGGCCTCTAGCTTTGGTATAAAAGATATGGGAGAAACAAATGTAATTCTTGGAATAAAATTAACTAGAATATGTGACGGTATCATGCTCTATCAAGAGCATGTTGTTGTAAAGATACTAAGAAAATTTGATCACTTTAATTGTAAACTTGTTTGCACACCTTATGATGCTAACTCCCAATTAAAGAGAAATAGAGAACAAAGTGTATCACAATCTGAGTATGCTCAAATTATTGGTAGCTTGATGTATTTGATAAACTGCTCTAGACTTGACATTGCATATGCAGTTGGTAGATTGAGCAGGTACACTCAAAATCCTAACAATGAACACTAGACAGCTTTAACTCGAGTACTTAGATACTTGATAGGTATTCATGACTATAGGTTGATGTATAGTGGATTTCTCGCTATACTAGAGGGGTATAGTGATACTAACTGGATATCTGATTCCGATGAGATGAAATCCACAAGTGGATATGTATCCACTATTGGTTGGGGTGTAATGTTATGAAAATTTTCCAAACAGACCTGCATAGCTCGGTCCACTATGAAATTCGAGTTCATAGCCTTAGAGAAGGTTGGATCTGAGGTTAAGTGGCTTAGATACCTCTTAGCAGATATCCCTATATGGACGAGACCGGCTCTGTCCATGTCTATGCATTGTGATTGCCAAGCTGCGATAGCCAAAGCAAAGAATAAAATTTATAATGGAAAAAACAAACACACGCTTAGGACATAATATTGTGAGGCAGTTGTTTGAGTCTGGGGTGATATCTCTAGATTTTGTGAGGTCAAAAATGAATTTGGCCGATCCTCTGACAAAACCACTAAGCAGAAAGCTAGTGAGTGATACATCAAGGGAGATGGGACTTATGTCTATAACAAAGGTCAACAGTGATGGTAATCCAACCTATGTGAATAGAGATCCCATGAAGTAGGTTCATATAGGTAAAAACAAATTACTGGTTGATCAAGCACAGAACACTATCATATTTATCTTTTGAGAATCCCTCCCTATGGTGTAGATAGTGCAAAACTGTAATGTAAGAGGTTGAATCTATATTCTTAATGAATTTCATATCTCTTTGGTTGGTGTGTTTAGTTGCAATACACACTTGACGAATTCACTTATATGAGTATGGAGGTAGGGCCGCCTCCTATAAGAGTCTAGGCAGACTCTCTAGAGCGCTCATGAGAATTTAGGTAGGGTGCAAGGCCTATTCGCGCTAACCTGTTATGAACAGCTTTGATATACAGTTAACAATGTGGGTGGTTAGTTGTCTGATTTACAATAAGAAATCTTGGTTCATAGAAATATAGTTTCACCAAATTTTCTGATGCATTGGGTTCTCATATTCTTCTGGTTACATCTAGTTACCTCTACAGTTACTTTTGTATTTTGAAATATGTGGGGGATTGTTCTATATTTGAGATATTTCAAAATATATATTAGGAATCTTTTTTTTTTTCTCAGAAATACAAGTCACTTGCCCATGTGCCAAAATATCATGCCATGTAGGTTGAGTGCAGATATCATGCATGGATAGACGTGACATCCTGCACGTTGAGTCCAAATATCATGCATGGATTGACGTTGATCGTGTATTTAGTTCATTTTGAGTTCGAGTTATTCCAAATATCGTGCATGTATTGACTCTGATCGTGTATTCAGTTCGTTTTGAGTTCGAGTTATTCAAATTCTGCCAAATACTATATTAGCTAATTGGTACTGTGGGTCAAGTTTTGACTGTTTTGGCTTCTTTTGTTAGTGTTCTACAATTCTATTATCACCAGAGTATTGTACTGAAGATGTTGGATTTCCTCCACACTACGAGTATACATTTGCCTGAGTTGTCATATCCTGGAGGGTGGAACATCGTAACCTACTACACCTTGACATCGTCTCAGAGGGGCGGGCAATCTACTCTTAAGGTTGTTCAATTTTCTCTACACTACGAGTATATGTTTGCTTGAGCTGTTGTATTTTGGAGAGTGGGATGTCGTAACCTACTAAGTGGTTCTAATTATTTATTAATCTTTTCTCTTCTCAATTGTTTCCTACGCAAAGCAGTAGCTCAGTCTTTTTATACCTGTTCAAAATTTTACCACACTAATACTACGAACGGACAACATCCTAGTTCCGGTATGACCCATTGAGCTATTCACTAAATTTCGATACAAAGTGTATGTGGAATTAATTAGCTAGCTTGTTAGATAGATATATATATATATATATATATATATATATATATATATATATATCTATCTAACAAGCTAGCTAATTAATTCCACATACACTTTGTATCGAAATTTAGTGAATAGCTCAATGGGTCATACTATATATATATATATATATATATATATATATATATATATATATATTGTCCCTCAAGTTTAATTAGTTATAAGCTAGCTTCGCCCCAGTAGCAATCCCAAAACATGTGAAACAGAGTTATTAGCCTTCATTAATTAGACCTGTTGCTTGTATTAATTCATTAATTGTACTATCTCTATATACTCTACGTACCTCTAGCTTAATAATGACATGTTTGTTAGTTTGCTAATATGCATTGCGCGTGCTCTACTCTTTGAACAAGTTAACTGTCCATCGAGAAAATTAAAATGGCCAATTCACACACACGCACACACACATATATATATATGTGTGTGTGTGTGTGTGTGTGGAGATTATTTGTATCCGAAGAGAACCAGTCTCAGCCTTCCATGCTATTGTCTATTACTGCTTTCTTTGCACAGCTAAAGCTTTGAATACTACTACAGCATAATTGAATAATCATAATTTTTATCTTCAAATTACAGATTTGTATAGTAGTGACAAACAAACTTAGCACAGCCAACTTATCAGTGTGGCATGTGCGTGTGTTTGTGTGCACGCTCGCGTCGTGTAGGAGAGAGATTTGCAGCAAGCAACTGCATTCAACTACCTGAATCTGCACTTTCCAATCTTTTCGTTCTTGAATTTTCATCAAACTGCTTAAGGCTGTATCATCTTCAAAGAAAGGGTTTCTGTCGCAATGTCTTAGTTTTGCTTTGAGTTAAACTGAATAGCAGATCTGATTCTGCAGAAACTAATTTCATTGTTTAGGTTGTTAACCACCCCCACCCCCGCCTTCCGAAGAGTTAAAAAAAAAAAAAAAAAAAGCAGTAACAAACAGGCAACATCATATATTTCATTTTCTCTTACAGAAGCTTTACACAAGAGATGTCCTAAAAGATCCTATATTTGCTTGCTAGTCCAACACTCACTGCATCATGCCTACAAAAATTTGAGCACATCGGTGAAGGGCCTGAAACTTTAGTAGCATGGGAAAACTAACTATTTTCTACTCATTACTCCGATAAAATCAAGGCTATGGTTCATGTTCACTAGCACGATGATGATCTGACACGGTCCCCTCTGATGATATTTCCTCTACATCAGGCCGTTTAGCCCGAGTAGGATCTGATTGAGTCTTGCTGGAATCCCCGCTCTCAGTTTGGTCTGGTTTCCTTCCTGGAAGTGGACCCCCCCACAAACCAAGAGGTGAACTCTGCTTAGCCTTCTTTTTCCCATATACATCTTCTGAGTCCGGCAATCCTCCTAGGTCAACAGATTTTGACAAAGGGAGCTTGCTTTCAAGGAAGCTTGAACTTGTCATGCTTGGAACACTGCCTGGAGCAACACAGGATGCCACCAATTCAAGCACTTCAGGGGAGGGGGCTAATCCAGCACTTGCTTTCCTCTGGGGATTTGAACACGCTGATGAGGATGATGGATTCGTCATATTATTAAGAGGAGGGGCCACATTGAGGTTGGGTTCAATCCAAGTCACTCCTGAAGTTCCAGCTGCTGATTGTGTAAGCAGAGGAGGAAATGGTGGGGCCAATGGAATGGAGGTTGAAGCAACATCGTCACTGTGGAGGCTACTTTGGAAGTTATTGTTGGTTACTGCAGTATTGGGTGGGAACTGCCAAAGTGTATGTGACCTCCGCTGCTGCTTCTTCTTCTTCTTCTTCTTCTTCAAACTCCATCGTGGATCCTTTGGTTGGGAAGGAGGTGGGGCTGGGACTACAAATGGAGGAATAGTGGGGTTCTCTTCCCCGTATAGCAAGCGAACTGATTGTGCTATTGCTGAGACAGTTGGTGGCAGTTCAGGATCTGGGGGTCTTGCAGGAGCACTTACAGCTTCACGAAGCCAATGAGGCAGCTTGTTCTTCGAAGAACTACTACCAGCTACCTCTTCTTTCCCCTTGGAATGGGACACATTTGGCCCTTTATTAGAATCAGGTAGCAAAGCAGAACTGGCAGATTCACCACTCCCCATGTTATGGGAATCACGCAAAACATTTAGCGACCTATCAAGAAGACTTGGTAACTTCCCATACTTGCTTGCACCTTGTCCATCCACCTGATGTAAATCAAAGCTACTTGAGCAGTTAAAACCAAGAGAACCCGAGCTATTGGCTCCAAAGGAATTCAGCAGAAAAGGTTGCTCAATCTGTACATTTGAAGAAGTCCCAGGTCTATCAGAGGGTCCCGCAGATGAATCTTCAAAAATATTTGCCCGCAATTTATCGGCATTCCAAGTAGGAATAGGTGCAAAATGCGCATTACGCAAACCAAGTTGATCTGATGGTTCTACATGTTGTAAGCCGGATGCCAGATCACTAAAACCCAATTTCATGTCCGTCAGGTGGGTTTGCCCACTAAATTTACTACCATGCAATGCCCGTGTCATCATTCCATCAGAAATGGCAGGAAACAAGGAAGATTTGGTAGATTTTGTAGGCCTGATTAGTTTTGGCATTGGAAAAGTTGGACCATCCAGGATCTTGAGTTGTTCCTCCTCCCACCTTGCTGACAAATCTTCAGCAGTTTTAAATTTTGAGAATTTTAATCTGGGGTCCTGAAGCATGGCATCCCAATATCCCCGTCCATGTCTGCGAATACCAATCCATAGGAAATCAAGTTCATCCTCAGACCAGACGTCTATTTTTGTTTTCTTTTTGAGCAGGTTGCTCGATCCAGATCCAGATCCAGTTCTCATCATTATATTTTCAAGAACCTTCCTGTGGTTTTCAGGGAATGAAGAATATGTAGGTGGCATCTGACCCAAACCCAACATAGGAGGCACCTCCCTCTCTTGCTGGTTATAGTTAGGTGCATCTTGTCGAAATTTCAAATTTGGCAACAATGGCATTGTGGAAAGGTCTTGCACAGAGTCATTTGCATCTCCAATTCTTGTCCCCAATGATAAGCTGGGTAACAAGTCAGGAAGCGGACGGGGCATGTTTCTGGCAGGAAATGGAAATCTGGGCAGCAACTTCTCATCAAAAGGTAATTTAGGCAGCACCATCTTTTCTGGAATATCAGAGAAAGTTGTGCCTGAATTTTCTAGATGATCAGAAGCTTTTCGTAGAGGGAAAGCCGGAGGATGCTGGAAATAAAACAAGAATTACAATTAAAGCAGATCTGTGGGTTAAATTATTTCAAAATGGAAACGCACTCACACAGCATACCGAATTATACATGAGATAATTATCAGGCATGCTATTCTTCATCCGCTGTTGCAGAATTTCTGCTGATGTATCCGGCAATTTTAATTTGTCTGAGGCAGTCTCGGGACCCATAATATCCATCTCATTGGAACTCCCAGGGCAAGGCGCTATGTGGAATGGGAAATCTGGTCCAATTCTTTGCCGGTTTTGTCTGCTATATGATCTTGAATGGTTCCTCTGTGATGACTCCTTTTGATTAGCGTTTGGAGCACATAGTCCCAGAACTGGTAACAAGTTGCTGCTGGACATTGATTTTGGATAGTTTGTGCCTTGTAACTGGTGACTAGGCAGGAAGATGTCAGGAGAATGATGGACAAGAGGTTTAACATGAAGATCCAGTTGACCACTCAGTTTATGCTTCAATGCCTTGCCTAGCCTTAGGCTTGAGTCTGCCTTGCTCTTCAGTGAATCCAATGTTTGACCAAAATTGTTATCTTCCAAGTTAACCGTCGAAGCCTTCTCTTCAACAGCTTGAACTAATTGAGTCACTTGATCCCCATCATTATCATTGGATAAAGGGTGTTGAGGATGTAATTCAAGTACAGACTGTCCCTCAATGGGACCAGATGCTTCAATTGCATGTCTCTGAGCTAGTCGTTCTTTCTGTCTAGCACGAAGTTTGGCGCTGTTGAACAAAAATAGATGGTAAATGGTGGCATGCATGGGCACAAGAACCTCGGATTAAGCCTACTTAACCTAATTTAATCATAATAAGTCACACAATTACTTGTAGATACCCCAATATTACCTATAGTAGATTTTGTAATAATACCAAATTTTTATCCAAATTATTCACACTGAAAATTGCATTTTTTAAAAAATTATCCAACTTATTCACAATAGTCAGCAATTAATTTTCATATCAAGAATTATTGCCAGCAATGAATCTCAAATCTGTTATTGTGGCGGCAACTTAGCTAAAAAAAATGCTGTAGAAATAGTTCTAGAGAAATCAAACTCACAACTTTGTTTTCAGAGCTCGTCCTGCTGGTGTATACTCTCGCTCTGGCTCTGGTTCTGGCTCTGGCTCCTCTTCAGCACCACTCTGCTTTGACACACAACCAGGGAAAAAAATACTAAGACCAAGATGCCTACAGACTGACACAAATGCAGCCCTTTCAGTTAGTAAGACCATTTCAGATACAATCACAGTGACAATCTTAATTGCAGTTACTCCATGGAAATTAACAGCAAGCACAATAGTAAAGGCCGGCACCACACTCAGAAGAAACACGAGTTCTGCTCAAATATGAAAAACTACAACTGACTATAAAGAATGCTCCTCGTATGTATAATATTTTAAAAACAAACTCGAAATACATGGGAACTTCTAGAACCAATTTCTATGATCACCGCTCAATATGAGACCTCCAAAAGGCCTCGAGGATCGTCTGTCAGAGGGTCCATTTTATCTAACATTGTGCCAATTCATATTTCCCCCTACCAATCATTATTTATTCATTTCACGAAATGTATCGGGCCCCCGTCGCAAGGTTCTCTCTCCCTTCACAGGAAAATAAAATTTAGAAGGCACACAAAATAAACAAAGGATGCAATAGATTTATGGCACTAAGGAACATAGGAAAACCATTAAAAAAGAATTCAGCACTTCTATACCCTCCAATCAGGAGTGGCCATGAACCAGGCTCAGCATCTGCTACAAAATAACAGGTGGCCCATCCTGGACTGACCTTGCACCTAAACAAGCAAATCCAAGCTCAGACCACGAAATTATTTCAAGGCCCAAGTCCAGTCCACCATCAGCTTGACAGCATAGGTGGCATACAGTTGCCTTTTCAACTGACAGGATCGGGTTAAAACGCCTATATTTTTTCGTTCTTTTAATAGTTTTTTTTTATTGTACATTAATTAAAGGAAAAACTGTGAATATAATATATTTAAAATATATATCATTATACATACATGTATCATAACATGTGAAATTCTCGGGTTAGGCCTCAAAAACACTTCCCAAGCCTGTCCCAAAAATTGACAAGGGTTTAAAATACAGTCC
This sequence comes from Cornus controversa, assembly GCA_026545225.1. Classification (NCBI taxonomy): domain Eukaryota; kingdom Viridiplantae; phylum Streptophyta; class Magnoliopsida; order Cornales; family Cornaceae; genus Cornus; species Cornus controversa. Next base: position 67,182,613 of record CM048849.1, on the reverse strand, counting down.
AGCCTGCCTCTACGGACCTACACAACATGCTCAGGCTTTCGCTATGGCCGGGCAAGGTCTGTCAGACCAGGCTGGTCATCAGACCAATGGCCAGCCCTACTGCCAGTCCTTCCCTCCCTATAGCAAAAAAAAATTAGAAAAGGTAACAGATATATGTCACAGTTCCTATCACATGAACCATCTATTAGTCGGTGCTTCAGGGGGGAAAATTGCTCTCCTAAACTCAACCCATAAAAATCCATGACGTTGGGTGCCAAATGAAAGGTATGAACCAGACTTCAAAATCTTATGTCATATGCCTTCTCTAAAGGACTATCTAAAGGACTACAAAATTTAGGCCAAGGCCTCAAAGACGAGCAAAACTAGGAAATTCTTTGCATTGAGGTTTGATTTGAGAAGCATCTTTCAAAGTCCAAATCCATAACAAAAATTGCAGTAAAAGGTAAAATAGTTGACAACCAAATATAACAGATGACTTGATCAACCTCCAGTCAATACAATTAAAAGATGTGTCACATGAACCTAACATATCTAAACTCCTCACTAAACTGAAAAGAAAGGTATTCTAAATATGGTCAGAACAACATCTAAAACACCAGCTACCATAGGGCCTGTTGGGTATCCACTTTGTTTTACTGTTTTTGTTTTTGGACAGCCACTGTAGCAGATTTGGAGTAGAAAACATGTTCTGTGCCAACTGTTCTGTTTGTATGGTGGCAAAACGTTTGACATATTTGGGTCCAAAAGAAAAACACCAAATTGGTGTTTTTGAGTGTTAACACTGTAGCGGCCCAATATCTAACACAACTAAAAAACACCCAAAACAAGTTTAAAAGCGAAAATCAAAACAGCAACTCATTCTTTCGTTCAATTTTCTCTCTCCTCTACACGGGCTGTGTTCTGGCGATTCAAACGGATCTCTTGGTTTTGGCCATTTGCGTGAACAATAAAGTAGATCTAAGCTTCAAACTTGCGTTTGCAGAGTTTAGGTATGGTTTCGTATAATTATTCTGTATCTATCTATCTTTCTATGGTTCGATATAAAGAAGAGAGAGAAAAAGAGGAAGGCCCTCTCTGTATTTGTGTGTGTATAATACACGCACATATGTATATATGTAATTGTATGTATTGTTAGGGCATGGAGGTTGAGGTGTCAAGTTCGGAGCTCATCGCCGGTGGCCGAATCAAGAGGGCCAAGACAGAAGGAAAGCCTTGGAGGCTGTTCGAAGAATGTCAGAAAGCTCTCCAATTGATCAGTAACACCGGATGTGTCGACGGCGATGAGGCGGAGGAGAGCGCCGAGGCTATGTCGTGACAGGGAGACTGATTCGGTGAGAAATTTCGTGAATTTGGGGTTTTTGTTTTCCCTTCCTAGAACAAATTTCCAATAACATTTCCAGGTTGATACCTCAAAGTAAACCAAACACTAGAAAATAGAGAAAATATAGCATTGGTTGTGAAACTGAACTGAATATCTTGAGTTAAGGCTGTGTTTAACATAGATTAATTTATGGGTTGATTTCACACTTCTAGAATATTACGGTATACTGATCATTGAAGTAATTTGGTTGGGTTTTGATATTTTTGTAAATTTGAAGGTTTCGACGAGAATTGAGCTCTATGAGTGGTACTGGATAAATGTTTGCTATGTATTTAGTAGTTGGGTAAATGTTTGCTATGTTACTCAAGGTGCCAAAACAGAGTGCTATGGTGGTGATTATTTTAACCTAATTATGCATCTTTCTATAAGCAACAATTTAATAGGAAGCCAATCAATACTTACCTTCCAACAGGCCCTTCAAGGCATTAATCACAATCAGACTTGTGAATGCTCTGTAATCTAGGAAGTTAAGGTCTAAAGGATGATGACGTCGATGAATTGGTGAAGATCAAGAGGATTACAGAGGGAATGAATTGGGATAGTCAGATTGTTGATCATGAAGATGGTGGTCCTGTAGAGAGTGTGAAGCTTCTGTTTGCAGTGAACTAGGTTTCATTGGCAGTTTTTGTGTTTCATGTGTTCATCACTTGGCTTCTTGTGTATCAGTTTAAGGTTGGGGTGTGGTTGTCACATTGGACATTGCGTGGTGGCTTTTCTTTTTTGGGCTACTCAGTCAAGTGTACATTTATTGTATTAATATTTGATGAATTTGAATGTAAAATTTACTTGAATGTTATGAATAAAGCTTTTGGTGTTTATGACATTTTATTGTGTGATTTTATAAATTAGTATATAGATTGTGATGTGGTTATGAACATGAAAAGTATACATGAGAATAACATGATTTGTAGTATGCCAAATTTCAAATAAGACTGCCAAATTTTTTTTAAAATATTTGCCAAATTTATGAATTTTTCAGCGACGTTAAAAAAAATAACATAATTTATTTTTACAAATTGCGTTTAAATATTGGCAAATAACATTAATTGTAAACTATAATAAATTTTAATTATATATAATAATATAAATATTTTAAAACAAAACACTCAAACAGATTCATACCAAACATGTTTCTTAATTTTTGCTTCAATTTTTTTGCCAACAGTTTGACTTACCAAACATGTTTTGCATGTTTCTGTTTTTAAAAACTTAAAACAGATTTTTCTTGCCAAACGTGTTTTTGATTCTATTCAAAACAAATTTATAACAAAACACTTGTTCTGTTTTAGGCAGAAACAAAACAACAAAAACAAAACGCATGCCAAACAAGCCCATAGCAAAGCAGCTGCTAGCAAAGTTTTGAGGGGTGCTCACTAAAGTAAATAAATGGTGAAAAGAAGATATGTGGTGGAACATCTGTCATCAAGAGGGTACCAATTGTCAAATAATGAAAGCTGTAAAGTAGTTCCAGACAGCTTTTTAAAGGACTGCCTTCAGCTTGGAAAGAAAACAAACTCATCTTTGTCAACTTAGGCAGAAAGTGTCTAATTTGGTTCAGAAATGTGCAACTTTGTGTCACTTAATCAAAGGGCTTAGACTCGACTTCAGCATAAAAGGTTTTCAAGGGACTTAGTGATACTAAAATGCTTCAAAGTATGACATCACCTGTTATTATTAAAAATCTTACAAGGAAAACACTTGATAAATTAAATTGCACCTTTTGAGTATAAGCTAGATTGAGCTCAGTTCACCACAAACTGAGGATTCATACAGCATGGACATTAGGATTCAGTTAAAAGAGATTTATAAAACTATGAACTTGACATTTATTAAAGACACCTCCCTCATCTTATCTTCCACATAGCAGGCCATATATAAATTCTTAGAGAAGGCTGAGATATATGAAATTTCAAATAGGAAGATTTTATTTTTCAAAAAGAAAAATTAACAGAAGTATATAAACTTTCATATGTAGCCATTTCTTACTAAAAGTTTCTTACAGTGACAAAAAGAGCATAGACACACACAATTTTGAAAGTAATTAGCTTAAGTACAAAAAGTCAAATGGCAATACCTCACTTAATGTTTCACTAGGGTGTGGAGCATATGCTTCCCTGTAAGAAACAGCTTTCCTTTGGCGCTTCCCTCGACCAAGTGCTGCTTCCTCCTCATTCTGGTACCTCTCCCATCTACAGGTTCGATATGAAAAAAATGTGACAGAAACTACCCCAACTCACTAGCTACTAACTTCAAGATTTCCTCTGAGAAGTTGAAAGTAATTTATGTTCTTTTTTATTTTCTTTTTTGCAAGTAAAATTACTTTATGTCTTATGAATGCAGGAAATTTCATTCATTATGCTTTAGAAATTCATTACGTTTTACCAAATAAGGTAGCTGGCTTTGGTTTATCATAAAGGAGAACACCCCCCTCCCCACAATTTCATCGACAATAAAATGCACTACAATATTGTTAGAACATCTCTCTGTATTTTAAATTTCTGTCCTCTTACAAGTGAATTGGTGTTTCACCCGCCATACGAAATGTAACCAGCTAACGATTGAAGACTATTTGTGAGCTTTCTACATATTCGTCAACAGCAATAAACTCCAGTAACTCTGACCAAAAAAATAACAGAATTTTATTAAATTTCCCATATTTTGGCTAATTGCACCCTTGTCGGGCTCTTTCTTTCATTTTACCTCTTATACATTCTTTCATTTTGTTTCCTACAGCAGATTAGAGAGTACCTTAAAGGAATAGTTCTGAAGTCTCAGAACATCTAGGCATATACATAATAAGAATGATCCTTGCTGCAGCCTATAATGATATACTTTAGAGTTAATGTGGCTCAATTAAACAATTCATCCATTCATCCCCATTCATATGGGATTAAGGCAAGGATAATGATGATGATCCATCCTCTAACAATGTCTCGTATCTTATATGCTGGCCAATAACTCCTAATAATGTGCTTATACGACCTTCAGCTCATTGAAAAGCTTCTTTTCCTTTTATGAGAGAGAGAGAGAGAGAGAGAGCATTTCAGCAACTGGAACTACATCATGAACATCGGTTAGATAAGTAATTAGCTTGTAATAGCTTTGAGCTTCCATCAATTCAATACAAATAATCACCAATTTTTTTCTTATTTGGGTTATCCACGTTAGAAATCTGGTGTCCATCTCTTTTACTGCTTTATTTATATTGATTTATTTTTCTCGTTGATTGCATGGTTCCTTGGATTAGACTTGAACTTGGTGATTGACTGAGTTGGAAACAATTGAGGAAAGGAGAAGACGTATTCATCCTCCCTCTAAGTCTAATCTATAATCTGGGAATCCTCTGGAATTCTGCTCGTGCAACTCTCAAAAGTTTATTTTCGAAGAGGGGAATTGGCCTTTTAACATAATAGGAAAAAAATAGAAAAGAATATGTTTCCGGCATGCCTGGTTAAGAGCTTAATTATATTCTTGAAGGGAAGGTTAAGGGGAAGTCTAAAAACTTGAAGAAGAAGAAGAAAGAAAGACGGAAAACAGGAATCTCTTGTATACCATTTATATGTGCAGGCTAATTTTGTCTTTCTTATTCATGTGGGAACTATATGCCCAAGCAAATATACGTAGGATGTGTGGATCCTAGACAGAAGACCAATGTTGAATTTATAACTCAAAAATGTATACCAAGCTCAAAATTTTTGGGACCAGGGTAAGACCAATACTACAAATGGTGACCTGTGTTGGGTCTATTTCAGTTATGGTTTAGCAGAGGGAAGCACACAACTATAATGTTTAAGACAGGCCTACCAGCCACTTAAAGAGCCTGTGCCACCCTTCTCACTGTTGGTGCAGCCCAGAAGGTCTTTCTTCTACTTAAGGCAATCAGTGTCACAAGGAAGTAACTTCTTAAAGTAAAGCAACTAGACTTAAGGGGCATTGGTGCAGTTTCTTATGTAATCAAAGTGCAAATCTGTTTCTCTAGTGATTTTGGCCCCAGCCGCTAGTCATCCAAACTTCAATCTTGTTATGTTGTGGCCAGAATTTTGTCTCGGTAACATGACCCGGCTTTGACCCAAAAAATGGGCTTTGTGTGGTCCAAAGCCACGCCCCGGGGACAGCACCCCTGGGAAAAATTTTATGACCCTTTTTTCGCTTAGGAGTTTTGGACCCTGATTAGGATGCTCTTGTAGCCCAATATATAAGGGCATCTAGGGTTTGGAGTGAGATTAAGAGAGAGAACACTGTAAATCGCAGAAAGGGAGTGAGAGAGCGAGAGCTAGGGATTGGAGTTGAAACTTGTAATCTCCTGATTTTCGCATAGTGAACTTTCGTCGGATCTTCGTTGTGGACGTAGGCACATTGTTGAACCACGTAAATTCTTGTGTGGTGCTTGTTTCATTTTTTGTCGTATTTCCGTGTTTCGTGATTGTGCTTGGTTCGTGGTTGTTTGTCGCAACAAATCTCATATCATCATCATCATCGTCATTCTTGTCTTTATCCCATATAAATGGGGTCGGCCACATGAATCCTCTCTTCAAGCTTTTCTATTACATGCCAATTCACCTACCATATTTAACTTTTTTAAATCATTTTTAATAACTTCATCCCATGTTATTTTTGGCTGTCCTCTCCGTCTCTTACTTTCTATTACAACTAGTCTTCCTCCTCTTACAGACGCATCACTAGGTCCCTGATGTATATGTCCAAACCATCCAAGTCTAATCTCTCAAATTTTCTCACCAATGGGTGTTACACCTAATTTTCCTCTCACATTTTCATTAATGACCCTATCTCTTCTAGTCACTCCACTCATCCATCTTAACATTCTCATTTCTGCTACATGAAAGCGTTGTTCTTGTTTCTTTTTTAGGGCCCAACACTCCGCTCCATACAACATAATTGGTCTAATAACAGTCCTATAAAATGTTTCTTTTAACCTATGTGTTATTCTTTTATCACATAAAATCCCACTAACTTGCCTCCATTTTGTCCAACCAGCTCCAATTCTACTAGTTATATCACTATCAATCTCCATCATTTTGTATTATCAATCCTAGATACCAAAAGTGGTTGTTATGAGTAATCCTTTGGTTTTGAAGTGTTATCATTATATTATCAATATCTGAATCTTTATTAAATTTGCACTCCATATACTCACTTTTAATTCGACTAATTCTCAATCCTTTCGATTCTAAAGCATTTCTTCACGTTTCTAGTTTTATTGCTAAGTTCTCTTTAGAGGTATCCAAAAGCACGATATCATCAGCAAACATCATGCACCATGGTATCTCGTTTTGGAATTCTTTTGTTATTTCATCTAAGATAATTGCGAATAAATATGGGCTTAGCACCAATCCTTGGGGCAATCCTACATTTATAAAAAACTCACTAGATTCACCACACATGGTACGAACTTTAATTTTTGTATTCATATACATATCTTGGATAGTTTTTATGATTTGCAAGGGGATTTTTTTTCTTATTAGGGCCCACCAAATTATATGTCTTGGTACCCTATCATATGCTTTTTCTAAATCTATAAAAACCAAAAACCATGTGTAGATCTTGTTGCTTACTCCTACATTCTTCAACTAATTGTCTAAGTAAGTAAATGGCTTCCATTGTTGATCTCCCCGGCATGAATCCGAATTGATTATCGGATACTGTGGATTCTTTCCTTAGTCTTTGTTCTATTATTCTTTCCCAATTTTTATTGTATGACTCATTAATTTAATTCTTCTATAGTTCCCACAACTAATATGGTGATTTGAATAATTGTGTCGATCCCTTCCTTGTGGTACACAGCAATAGATGTCAACACATGTAGATTACACTCACCAACTAATGCAGATGATGAAAGTAAAAGAAAACTGAGATGCAGTCTTAAAACTCACAATAATATCCACTATATATTATATTCAGTATATATACTACTGCCCTGGTATTGTGTATATATAGGCAACAAAGTAGTGTAAAGAAATTAGGGTAGGTTGGGTTTAAAATCAAGTTGGAAACAACTTTTCCCAAAGGTTCGATCGATCAAATTGTCATCAATCTATTGACAATACTCCGGGGGCCCTTGATAGAACGAAATCTATGGCAGTTCAGCACTTAAAAAAAATCAATTAGCAAGTTTCCAAAACTCTTTTCATGCAAGATTAAAACTATTTAGGGAATCAAATTGAATTGAAATCATGAAAACCCTAATTATGCATGCATGAACTCTAATTTGTGGGTGCATCATTGTGCCAATTTACCTTTATGCCCTTGTAAACAGAGATTACCAAATTACCCTTGAATATTGCATGAAACTCAATCTTCGACCTTGGGAGGTAAGTAACACTAACTTTTGAAAAATTTTAAATTAAGCTAGAAATTGAAACAAAAGTCACAACTCAGTTTTGCTCTACGAAATTTGTCAACCTAAGTCCTATTGACCTAACAGTTTCATTTACTTAATTCTATTTGATGAATATCACAGTATAGACTTCTAGTTCTTACAAAACACAATATACAATTTTTGTGAACATTTTTCCCCCACACAGACTTTCTTCTGGATATCACTCAATAACATCAAATTACAAAATAATAGGGGTCAAATAACATGGTGCAATAACTGTCAATGGACAGCTCTGCTGTCCATAATTAATCTTCTTTCCTTCTATTCTTCTTTCCTTATTTCACCTTTACTTAATTTACGTAGGATTGTACAGTTAGCATATTGACAGAATATATAGTTTCCATATAAAGCTAGGCTGCTAAAATCACTCAGCAATTAGTTTCTTTCCATGTATAGCTCTCTTGTAAAAGTCCTATATAATAAACAGATCACTCAAAGGCTAATTGATTCGGCCATTCAAACATATTCTGACTTATTTTGACATGGTATCAGAGCCAAGTTGAATTTTTTTTCTCCTCCCGGTGTTCGTGTGTTGGCGTCTTCTGGATTATTCCTGATTTGAGTTTTTTTTTTTTTCTTTCGCAACCTCTGTTCAGGTCTCGGCCGGAGTTCTCTTCTGGTAAGCCTCTCGACGCGTCTGTTTCTGGTCTCCATAGTTTCTCGGCAGTTTCTGTTTTCATCTCGGCAGTCACATCCTTCTGGTGAATTAGTTTCTTTGTGATGGACTCTGCACCTGTGTGTGTCAAGTTTACGAGCACAAACTACTCTACTTGGGCTTTTCAGTTTGAACTTTTCCTCAAAGGAAAAAATCTTTGGGGTCATATTGATGGCACGAATGTCGCTCCACAATCCGCTACTGACAAATCCAAAGATCTCGGAGCTTCTCCCTCATGGGCTGTCCTTGATGCTCGGATTATGTCTTGGCTTCTTGGTTCAGTGGAGCCACATATTGTTACCAACTTGCGGCCTCATCGCTCCGCTCAATCCATGTGGAATTACTTGAAGCAAGTTTATCATCAAACTAATGATGCTCGTCGCTTTCAGTTAGAACATGCAATTGCCATGTTTCAACATGGTAGTCTTTCCATCCAAGACTACTACTCGGCCTTTCTGACTTTTTGGCAGGAATATACTGATTTGGTTACAGCAGATGTTCCTGCTGGTGCTCTTTCGACAATCCAAACTCTTCATGAGACTAGCCAGCGTGATCAATTTCTTATGAAATTACGTCCGGAATATGAATCTGTTCGCTCCTCTCTACTGAACCGATCTCCTATTCCTTCTCTTGATATTTGTTTTGGTGAGTTACTTCGCGAAGAACAACGTCTTAGTACTCAAGCTATTCTGAAGCAATCTCATGGTAGTTCGAGCCCGGCACCCGTGGCTTATGTTGCCCAAGGCCGAGGATCACCTATACCTTCTAAACATTTGCAATGTTTCTGCTGCGAAGAATATGGGCATATTGCTACTAATTGTTCTAAGAAATATTATTCTTATTGCAAAAAGAAGGGTCACATTATCAAAGAATGTCGTCTTCGTCCCAGAATCGTCAGGCCCAAGCCTTTCAAACTTCTGTTATTGTTCCTCCCGCAACAACTTCTGTCGCACATGGCTCTTCCTCAGGTGCTTCCTCTGATCTTGCACCTCCTGCACCAAATTACTGCACACCAGAAATGGTGCAACAAATGCTAATTTCGGCATTATCTACAATGGGGTTTCAAGGTAAAGATTCTACTAAACTTTGGTACGCAGACTCAAGAGCTTCTAATCACATGACGAATACTCCCACCGCTCTGTGTCATGTTCGGCCCTATGCTGGTCAATCTGCCATTCAGACTGCCAATGGCAGTTCTTTGCCCATAGCTGCTCTTAGAGATGCCTCTTCTAAATTTATTGATGTGTTTCTTGCTCCTCAGCTTTCCACGAGTCTTATCTCTGTTAGTCAATTAGTTGATAACAATTGTGCTGTTAATTTTTCTAGTGATGGTTATGTTGTGCAGGACCAGGTAACGGGGGAGCCGATCGTGAAGGGACCTAAAGTGGGACGTTTGTTTCCACTATTTTTACCTGCTCCAACACTCTCTCCAGTTTCTTCTATTCAGTCTTTGCTTGTAATAATGTTTCTGATCTGAGTATGGTGTGGCATCGTCGTTCAAGCCATCCCAATACTCAGATCTTATCTCATGTATTGCACTCTAATTTTCTTGGTAATAAAGAACGTTCTTCTTTATCTCGAGTGTGATTCTTGTAAACTTAGTAAAAGCAAAATTCTTCCCTTTCCTTTGCATGCTAGTAGAGCTTCTCACTGTTTTGATCTTATCCATAGTGATGTTTGGGGACCTTCCCCGGTTAGTTCACATGAAAATTTTAAATACTTTGTAACTTTCATTGATGATCATAGCAGATTCACTTGGGTTTATTTTCTTCGTTCTAAATCTGAGGTTTTTCGTACTTTCACTGAGTTTTTAGCGTATGTTGAGAATCAATTTTCTGCGACTATTAAGACATTACGTATAGATTCTGGTGGTGAATATTTGCCTACTGAGTTTCAGGCATTCTTGGCTTCTAAAGGTATTATTCATCAACGTTCATGTACTGCTACTCCCCAACAGAATGGAGTAGCTGAACGCAAAAATCGACATCTTCTTGATGTGGTACGTACTCTCTTGTTAGAATCCTCTGTTCCATCCATGTTCTGGGTCGAAGCTTTAAACACTGCTACTCACTTGATTAATCGTTTACCTTCCCAAGTCTTACACATGGAATCTCCTTATTTCTACTTATTTGCTAAATAACCTAATTATGATAATCTCCGTATCTTTGGTTGTGTATGTTTTGTCCATTTACCTCCTCATGAGCGACAAATTATCTGCTCAATCTGTTAAATGTGCATTCTTAGGATATAATGTGTGTCAAAAGGGATTTGTTTGCTATGATCCTACTTTACATCGTACACGCATTTCTAGGAATGTTATTTTCTTTGAAAATTAACATTTCTTTCATGTGTCCTCTGTGCCCTCTTCTTCTACTGTGGTCCTCCCCTCCTTTGAGCAACAGTTCTCAGATCTTCATCAAGTCAGCTCTCGCCTTAAACCAGGTATTGTGTATACAAGACGTTCCCGCCCACAGTCTCTTCCGGTGGCTCCACCGATATTTGATCCTACCATGCTCCAGAACCAGTCAGTTGCAGCACCTCCAGAGTCCTTGGTACGTCGCTCTTCTCGAGTGTCTGTACCTCCGGATCGGTATGGTTTTTCTTCTGGCCACTCTATTTCCGCTCTTACTGCTACATTGTCCAATTTTGATATTCCAACATGCTACTCACATGCTGTCAAGCATGATTGTTGGCGACAAGCTATGCAAGAAGAAATTGCTGCTCTAGAGGCCAATCACACCTGGGACATTGCACCTTGTCCTTCCAACATAGTTCCCCTGGGTTGCAAATGGGTTTACTCCGCCAAGGTTCGATCTGATGGAAGTTTGGATCGTTATAAAGCTCGGCTTGTTGCACTTGAAAATAATCAGGAATATGGTGTCAATTATGAAGAGACATTTGCTCCTGTGGCTAAAATGACCACTGTTCGTACGATTCTAGCTCTTGCTACTTCCAATGATTGGCCACTACATCAAATGGATGTCAAGAATGCTTTTCTTCACGGGGATCTTAAAGAGTGTATTTATATGAAGCCACCCTCGGGATTGTTTCCCTCTCCGACCTCACATGTGTGTAAGCTTCGTCGCTCCCCTTTATGGTCTCAAACAAGCTCCGAGGGTCTGGTTTGATAAATTTCGAACTACTTTATTACACTTCTCATTCAAGCAGAGCAAGTATGACACTTCCTTATTTCTTCGAAAATCAGACATAGGTATTGTTGTTCTTTTGGTTTATGTTGATGATATTGTGATTACTGGTTCCGATTCTATTTTACTTGGTCAGCTCAAGACTCATCTATCTGAGTCCTTTCACATGAAAGATCTTGGATCTCTCACATATTTTCTCGGTCTTGAGGTGCATCGTAGTCCATCTGGTATTTCCCTTAATCAACATAAGTATGCTAGTGACCTGGTGGCTACAGCTGGCCTACAGGAGGCTACATCTGTTGATACTCCCATGGAGTTGAATGTCAAGCTTCGCAAAGAGGAGGGTGATTTACTTGCTAATCCCAGTTTATACTGGAAGTTGGTGGGTAGTCTAGTCTACCTCACCATTACTAGACCGGACATTTCTTTTGCAGTTCAGCAAGTCAACCAGTTTCTTCAGACCCCTCGTCATCTTCATTTAGCTGTTGTCCGTAGGATCATACGCTATGTTCAGGGCACTTCTGCCCGTGGCTTATTCTTTCCTGCAGGCAATTCTCCTCGACTTACTGCTTATAGCGATGCTGATTGGGCCGATTGTGCTGATACACGTCGCTCCATCACTGGTTGGTGTGTGTTCTTAGGTGATGCATTGATCTCCTGGAAGAGTAAGAAGCAAGACAAAGTCTCTAAGTCATCTACAGAATCTGAGTACCGGGCGATGTCTCTTGCGTGTTCTGAAATTATTTGGCTTCGTGGTTTGCTTGCTGAGTTAGATTTTTCTGAGACTGATCCTACACCTCTACATGCTGATAATACAAGTGCTATTCAGATCACGGCCAATCCTGTCTATATGAGCGCACAAAGCATATTGAAGTCGACTGTCACTCTATTCGTGAAGCATTTGAAGCTCGTGTTATCACTCTTCCACATGTTTCCACTGAACTACAAATTGCCGATATCTTCAACGAAGCTCTTACTCGCCATTGAGATTGTTTCTTAAGTAGCAAATTGATGCTTGTTGATCAACTCGCATCAATTTGAGGGGGGCTGTCAATGGACAGCTCTGCTGTCCATAATTAATCTTATTTCCTTCTATTCTTCTTTCCTTATTTCACCTTTACTTAATTTACGTAGGATTGTACAGTTAGCATATTGACAGAATATATAGTTTCCATATAAAGCTAGACTGCTAGAATCACTTGGCAATTAGTTTCTTTCCATGTATAGCTCTCTTGTAAAAGTCCTATATAATAAACAGATCACTCAAAAGCTAATTGATTCAGCCATTCAAACATATTCTGACTTATTTTGACAAAAACTATAGTGCGACACACTAAAGCATTGAAATTATGAAAGTGACTACAAGAAGTAACTCCTTACCTCACTCGTAGAAGCCTGTCCCATTCGTTTTCTTCAGTACCACTGACAAAATTATCCTCCTTTTTTTCAGAAGTTTGTGCAAACATGTCATCAGTTACAACGGGAGGTGATTCAGTTCCCCCTTGCACTTCCGTTGGTTCATCGCTCCACTCCAGCGACTGATAGGTTAGAGGAGGAGAAAACAGCAAAAGGACACAACAATTAAAAGATGTTAGAAACCATACAGCTGAAAATAAAAAGGAAAAAAAAAACAAAAACAGAAGTTCACAATACAACTGGAGAACTATACTTTTCTTCACAAATAGGAGAAACAACTGAAAAGCACAAGGGTGACACCAGAAATAATTATAAGAAAAGGAGAGAGTAAAGCTGAGGAAGTTATACAATCAAGCTAAAATCCCTAGTAAAAATATGAGAAATGACAAGCTTACAAATTTTTAGTTATCTGATACTCCAATGGTCCATGATATATCATATACATGACATTGTTATACAACTTCAAAAAAACCAAGTTGAGATACACCACCAAGCAACTATTTTGAAGTAAAGGAAGTACATGTTATGAAGGAAAGACAGGCGTGCAGAAGAGGAAGTACAATATATGAAGGGAAAAAGAACAATATGAACCATACATATAAAACTCTTAATATGCCAGTCATTTTATGAAGATTACTTTGCATCAACTGATTATGAAAACATTGAAAAGTATAACAGGCAAAAGATCAAACTGTGGCAAGTTCGGACCAGGTTTAGTTCAAGTCAGGTTATACCTGCTCACTAACAAGGGACTACCTGAAACCAGCCTGACAAATTAATATATTATACTACTGATATAGATAATTGAAATTGCACAAATTTGTTAAGGAATAAGTTAGAGTAACTTCAGGGTGATTGAACCCAGACTGGACTTGTAATATCAACCCGAACCTCTTCTATTTGGGTGAGTTTGTGGGCCTGGATTATATGTGATGATGTAAATAGCAGCAGAAAAGTACTGTTATGGCTTTAGCAATTTCATTTTCCTTGTCCCACTTACAGGTGTATTATGTATCAGAACAGGAATTGGTACACCTTACATCTTGAGTATGCAGGTCGTTCACCTAGGTAGAACATCTGTTGCAAAGCATGCTAATAAGAAAAGGTACAAATCGGAAGTTTCGCATGGAGCAGCACACTTTGAACCATGTAACAAAATTTGCGGTTAAACTGATTTTTATGTTAGTTTTACCTTACTATGATGCCAGTAAATTTCTGGTCCACAGGTTAAGACCGTTAGATGTGGTATTTGTTAGGTCTGAATTTTTGTCAAAGTTTCAAAAGCTCCTATCTAAAGAGGGTTGAAGTAGGGCAGCTTTGAAATGGTGAATATACAGGTGGTCAATGGCACTTGTTGGATAAAGCTCTTAAACTGGAATATATATAAAAATCAGAAAACATAAGAAATGGGGATGAATATGAAATGGTGAAGACAGGAGATACCACTTTGGTGTGATATCTTTTAGTGAGGAGCAAAACAACATTTATGAAAAGCAGCCAAAAGCTAAAAAGAAGCGGGCACACTTTTCTCCACAAATTTAAATATAGAGAAGCTGAATGTGTGCTATGAGTGAGATACCAAACATCAACATAAGTAATTCAGGTAAAGGTTATGCCTAGCCGCTCCCCTTTTTGGCTCTCCCGACAACCGATAGAAGCTATCTTGTGAAATCACGCAAAATGTTCTGACTTAGAACCCTACTAACTGGAATCCAAATATAGGTGAACTAGGAACAGCAAAAAATAATAAAGATAAACAACTTAAGGCACGGATTCAATCAAGAAAGCCAACAAGGCTATTAAGGCAAACCCAACTAGGTAGACAAAGCATTGATCTCATCAAAGCAGTAAAGCTATCATACAGATAACAACTTAAGGAAAGAGAAGAATTAAAGCATGAAGATCTTCTTCTCCTGCTTGTATGCTCCTTAAGGCAGAGCAACTTTGCACTAATTTCTAATTCAGGCTGATATCAAATGAAAAAAGAAAAAATGGAAGACCTTGATCCAGCTTCATAAGATGATATACAAATCAAGTTGCCAGTTAATGAGGCAACATAAATCTCCTCAAACAAAAGTGTGGCCTTTCGGATTAAAAGCCTTGTCGACAAGTGTTAACCGGCGAACAGTATGCAAGTTACCTAGACTCATATTTAGACCCGATTTGACCCACTAATCTACAAGGAATCAACAAAGAAAACCAGCAAGCAGTAAAAAAAAAAAAATCAACATCTGTATACAGAGACCTATGTTGTTCTCAAAAGAGAATGCCCTAGGACAACTATACGATTCCTCCAGTTCCAAGTAATAATAAGTTATTTCAGCTAATTAGAAAACATCTAAGATCATAGATGATGACACATACCTATAAATTTCAAAGGAAAATAAATACTCTTCTACAACAATGCATCTAATCTCAGGTTTTTTTTTTTAAAGTTATAACTAGTGATTGATATGACGACCTCAGTAACTATTGAAGAAAAGTTTCTCTTAAATTGATTGCATGTGTACATAGATAAGTCTATCCTTCACCTTTACTGAACCAAGCATATCATTCTCTAAATCCCCTTCAGCATTATCGGGTGAACTGGACTGGAGGTTTGAACGGTCAAGCAATTTCAGAATTGCATTTTCATCCCACACAATCTTGGTGCTGCCATCTGTACACTTATCCTTGTACACATCCCCCAGGCCACCAGCCCTCCGCTTATGCTTATGTTCTACATCTGTAACTGCTTCATCTTTGTTGATATGACTCTCAACTGTATCTTTTCCAGGGATGATAGAGGAATCATTAAAAAGTTCTTCAGTTCCCCATCGTAAGATATCTTCCACCTCCTTTTGAGATCCGGACTTGTTGACGAAAAGCTGATCAAGCATCAATTTCTTCTTAGCAAGCTGCAAGATGCGTTCTTCAACACTAGCACGAACAACAAGCCTGTACACCAAAAGTCTATTTGATTGTCCAATTCGATGAGCCCGATTCATTGCTTGGATATCCGCATGCGGATTGAAATCAGAATCATAGATAATCACAGTGTCAGCAGTGGCCAAATTGATCCCAAGGCCGCATGAGCGTGTTGATAACAGGAAAACAAATCGACTTTTGTCTTGGTTAAAACGTGCAATCGATGCTTGACGATCAGTCACAGAAACAGAACCATCCACTCTCTCAAATGTTTTGGGCCCGAATTCAATGGTCAAATAATCCTCAAGGATATCAAGAAGCTTTGTCATTTGTGAAAATAAAAGGACTCTATGGCCTTCCTTATGTAGAACCTTGAGCATAGAATGCAGCAGAGTCAGCTTGGCTGAAGCTTTAATGCGCATTTCATGAAGGAATTCAACTGACCCAGAATCAGGCTCAGTTCCTGGTATGAGATAAGGATGGTTGCAAATCTTTCTTAATTGCATCACAATGTTCAGCATTGATTGTTGCGGAACCCCTTTTCCCATGTTGCGTAAAATCTGATAATTCTTTGTCAGCATGGCACGATAATATTCAGCTTGTATGGATGACAACTCAACAGGAACCATTCTTTCAGTCTTTGGGGGAATATTCTGCATAGCGTCCTTTTTAAGCCTCCGAAGCATATGTGGAGCAACAAGTTTCTTCAGTTCTTCCACTTTTTCTGCAGTTGTAAGATCATTGAACTTCTCCTCAAATGATGAAAGAGAAGGGAATGAAGCCGGCTGCAAGAAATTTAGCAAGTTATACATCTCTCCTAAATTGTTTTGAAGAGGAGTACCAGTCAACAGTACACGATGTTGGAAAGAAAATGTATTGAGCAAGCTAAAAAGCTTACTACCCGAGTTCTTCAGACGATGCCCCTCATCAACCACAAGAACTTCCCAAGGGACCCCACGTAGATGAGAGGAATCAGCAAGAACCATTTCATAAGTAGTTAACAGAACATTGAATTTATAAGAAGCCGTTTTCTTATTGAACCCACTTGGATCACTGGCATGCCATTCAAACTGGCGAATTATGGCTCTGGCTTTTGCACCCCCATGATACTCCACAACATTAAGGTTAGGAGCCCATAACGCAAACTCGGCTGTCCAGTTAGGCATCGTTGAAAGAGGAACCAAAACCAAACAAGGCAGTGTAGCTTTGAACTCAAAATATAATGATGACATAAAAGCACAAGCCGATACCGTTTTCCCTAGCCCCATCTCATCAGCAAGTATCACATTTTTTGATTTATGCCAGCATTTACGCAACCAATTCAGAGCTTCTAGCTGATGCGGAAATAATAAACCTCCTTCCAGCTCCTTAGGTTGCTCAGAGAGAGTAACTATATCACTTTGTTGACAGTCACGTTTTCCCCTTGGTGTTGCATCTTTGATTGCATCTCTTTCCAATGTCCGGCATTCAAACTGATTACATAAATCAATCAGATGGGATGATTTCGCAATCACAGGTTCATCCATTCTTTCCCAAGTGCATTCATCATAAGGAAGACCAGTCCACTTTACAAAAACTTCGGTTGCACCATCTTTAGAGGAACGAAGAGCTATCACCCGCTGAGGCAGCTTCCACTGTTCCTCAAAGATACTTATCACTGCAGTCCCATACTTTGCCTTGTAATTATCCAGTTTTCTCTTTGCCAAAACTTTCAGCTGGGATTCAGAAACCCAACTATTGTGAATATGTGATTTCCCAACCCACTTAACTAAAAATTCATATGAAACTGTAACGCCACCAGAAGATGCACATTCAGGCAATATGGACTCTTGGAATTTTCTTTCTGGACCGCTATTCGTTATATCAATGTCTGCTTCCTTTATGTCACTGATTTCTTGAGATGCAGGTACTTCACAGTTGTTTGAAACCTGATTATCATCATGACTTCTCAAATTGGCATCAATATTCTCTGATGCAGAATTCTTTTTGACTGTTTTCCCCAAGTCTTCTGTACTTGTATCAGAGACGTCTTCATTTTTATCATTTACCGGTGTAGAACTAGAACCCTTTATATCTTTTATCACTGAACCTGTGGCATTCCCTTCTCTACATTCTTTGGTGACTGATCTTCTATATACCTGTATCTTATCCCCTCTAATATCACTCTTAGTGTTTTTTCCCTCATCCAAATAGCTCACAGTATTATGATAGCCATCAGGAAAATTTTCAGCAACTCCACCATCTAAAGTTGTATCACAGCTGGGATTTTCCTCTGATAGTCTATTTTGTTTATCTGGAATTAGTGAATCCTCTGAAGGCTGGTCACTTGCAACTATCATAGAGATCTGACGTGAAGAGTTCGTGTCATCACCTTTTACTCGACACCCCAAAACCCGATCAACCTGACATGCACATATATATATAAAATAATATAAAATGTATACTGGTTATCTCGCTCCGAAAAAATAAAGTAGCATATTTTCCTTAGCTGACATATAATAACACTGATTAGAGAAAATCTACAGGTCTTACAGTAACCATTCAATTTTACCTGTTGGACTTCATCAGTAACATTATCTTCACATGTCACTGTTTCATTTACAATTTTTCCAGCTTCGCGTAATTCATGCAACGGATGTCCTGCTTCCTCAGGAACCCTCTGCATCAAAAGGAAAATTAATGAACATTAAAATAACTAAAACAATAAATATATTAGCAAAAGAAGAAGAGAGTATGACTATTGAGTATAGAACTCTAAAATGGAACTCGCAGCAGACCAACATGGCAACACATCAATCCAGATTAGAATGGTATCGAACTGTGAGATATAAGAACATTAACTGCACTGACATACAATGAAGGCAACATTGAATCTGCACACAAGCAGTCTTGGCATAAAGTTACACTAGGTATAAATGTGTGTTTGTGTGTCTTTCAATATGAAAAATAAATTAAGATAGTAAGGCTAAGAAAAAATAAAAGAAAACAAAGTCAACGCATGCAATCAGATTGCATCATGCAAATACCTGACTGTGTGCAAAAAATATCATGTTGTCAGTTTGACAGTTAGTTTGTGCTCAACTATCATTTATCTAAATCAGATGCACTTGAGGTGCTTCCGTGCAATCAGATCGTGTCATGCAAATATCCAACCCTCATACACATAAAACAAAATATATCATGTTGTCAGTTTGACAGTTCGTTTGTGCTCAACAGTTTATCTAAATCAGATGCACTTGAGGTGCTTCTGTGTAAGGTCTGGGTGTAAAATCAATATATTTAAAGTGGAATGGAAGGATCACAGGGTTCCAAAAACTGACTCTGTGTGCAAGCGGCCAAGTGGGTTCTCTTCCTCAACTAAGTATTCCCATGGGGGTGCAACTCAAAGCAAATTCCATGTCGGAATTGATTGTTCAGAAGAGTTAGAAATTATAGAATCAGTTCAAAAGAGTTAAACGAGTTTAAGTTACCAGCTCCCTGTCAAGGCTGCCAACAGTTGTTGCGAAATCCAAAACCCAACACAACCTCTTAACCCAACCCATTTAAGTACCCAAAGCTAAACCATTTTGGTTTTTATGTCAGGTTAAGATTTAAGGCAATCCATCTACAAAACTATAAATGAGCAGTTTATGATTTGAATGACCAGACCCCAACATGTTATGGTAATCGTTCCTTGAAAGAAGACACATATTATATTTCCTATGAGTCGTGAAATTTTAAATGTGAAGAAACTATGGTTGTCACTAGAACCTAATTTACCTAATTTGTGGAGCTCAAATCTTTTTCCCCATTACCATTTACTAGTTACTACACACGCAATAGTACTTTCGTTAGGTTTACTATATTTTTTCATTCCTAGTAAAGACAATAAATATCACATGCCAGTACGCATGTAGTAATAGTTAATGATTTATTACCAATTTTAAAGAAAAAAGGACAAATATATGTGGGGCTTGGAATGGCATTAGACTTGATTTCCTTTTACTTCAATTTCTTGAGACTTCAAATTTTCAATCATTCTGTTAACTTTAATTGTATGGTTGGTATTAACAATGGGCCCAATTTCCTTTTATTTATTTTTCAGATTCAATGTTCTGTGGCAAGTGCAAGTTAAATTTTTTTCCCCTTTTGCATGCATCGAGCACATTTTGACAGCTAGAAGTAAGGTATCCATACAGTGACTCCATTCATCTTACTTAATGACAGCAAAATCAGAGGATCATTGAGGATGACGAGACCTCTAACACAGCAAAGAAATTTTTAAATGAAACTTATGCGTTCTTAAATATCAGTTTCTAGGAGAATAATTATTTGTTGGATTTATTGGACCCTTTGAACTTAGAAAGAGCCCATATTTCAATGATTTTTTCAGCTGAGGTAACCATTATTTACTTTCAACCTTGTATATGTGTGCATGGTTGGCTCCTTTAGTATTTTAATACATTTATATGTATACATATCAGAAAAAAAAAAAGAAAATTTTAGGATTTTAACAGGCCTAAAGGTTATTCCTCTTCAGGAGACACATTCCAAATATCTTTAAACATCTGTAGCTATTGATGTGATGGTGTTAGATTACAAATCTAGCTAGGAGAGAGGCAAAAAATTGGAGAGCTTTTCTAGTAAAATTTTAGGATTTTAACAGGCCTAAAGGTTATTTCTCTTCAGGAGACACATTCCAAATATCTTTAAACAACTGCAGCTAGAGATGTGATGGTGTCAGATTACAAATCTAGCTAGGAGAGAGGCAAAAAATTGGAGAGCTTTTCTAGTATATCTTATGGTCAACACCTTACATTACAAGCTCCGGTAAATATAATTCTACAAGATTGAAAGATAAAACAATGTGTTGGCAATATATATAACCACGATTCAGTATTTTGCGAGAGGTATATGGTACATGAAACGGTACATGTGTCAAATACTTGAACAGTTTGTTTATATTTGCCATTTTTTTAATAAAAATAAATAAATATAATTTTATTAGTGAAATAATATTTTTATCCTTTTGCCTCTTTAAAAAATTGTATGTTCCCCATACATACTACTTAGAATTTGAAGTATTTATTTTATGCCCTCTACAAAAGAAGCCTAATAATTAATTATACCTCTATTGTTTTCAAACTTTTTTTAACACGAGGGGATTTGCCATTATGGGCAAAAATTTAACAACTTAAAATCATAACATAAAAGTTCAAATGTTAATGATTGGTATCACATCACGACCAATACTATGTAAGGTATAGTTATTAAAGACATTGTAG
The DNA here is from genome assembly GCA_026545225.1 of Cornus controversa. Lineage (NCBI taxonomy): Eukaryota > Viridiplantae > Streptophyta > Magnoliopsida > Cornales > Cornaceae > Cornus > Cornus controversa. The sequence goes on along the minus strand of CM048849.1, from coordinate 67,161,447 downwards.
GGGTATGACAAATACACATTTTTCCCCCAAAGTGAATGCTGGAAAGTAGAAATATCTAAACTTTTATTGCATTGTACAAAGCTTTACCAATCAATGTAATCTTCTATTCCAAAAACATGTTATCAATACCCTGATTTTCAACATTAATCTCCAAAATTGTATATTTGACACTTAATTTGTAATGCAATGATATTACTCTTGCGAATTTTATTTTTTACTTTTTAGATTTTTTTTTCTTAACATATTATATTTTGTTCATTTTATTTATGAATTAGAATGTATCTTACAATACACATTGGAATATGAAATGCAATACAAAAAATATATAAAATTCAATATACGATAACACATGATTTCCCAATGATGATCGCACTCAACAATATATGGTCAGAGGTTTATGGGGTTCAGCTTTGGCTGAACCACTAGACATCACACATACACACATCACAAAATATTGTATGGTGAATTAGTGAATAAAGACAATCATGGTGAATTAATGATTAAAGAGAGAATGGTAGAACTTTAGCAACTAATTTTATCCCGTTGAAGGCTTTTTGTGTATTCTCTTGGGAGCGCTCCCCTCTTGAGCGCTTTTTAATGAAATCTTACTTATCAAAAAAAAATATAATATTTCCCATATATTAGATTTATTTGCTTATTATTTTATATCTTTCCATTTTATTTTATGAATTGCAATGTATATTAATGTACTGGACACAATATGAAACACATAGAAATCAACATGCTATAATTGATGTGTTTTGACAAAAATGATTCCATGCATCAATATGATGAGAAATATACCATTTGGGCTTCAGTTTTGATTGAACCACTACATATAACACATTCGATAAGCGACATATTGCAATAGAAAAAATCGCAGGATTCATTCACTCTCTTCTGAACTCACCCACAACCCTCCACGCTTTTCCCCAATGGTTTACTTTTCATAATTCACAATACTAGCAGGCTCACAGCGAACTCTTCAAAGGACCACAAACTCTACATTTGCCTTTGGATTTGTCAAGAATACATAGTTGGCCCCTTTCTAATCCAGGGCCCTATTCCCTCAAATCTTTCCTCTACTTGTCAGTGGATGGAGGGTACTCATTGTTTGTGAAGATTAATTGGACAGCCTTTGTCCCTTTTAAATGGCTTTTCCCCTTCTGGAACACAAGATCCCTAACAGTGGACCAGTCAGTTTGCAAGGTGAACTTATAGTCAGTGAGACACTTTTTTTAGGCTGGATTGCTCCATAACACAGGAATTAGACCTATGCTTCAGAACAAAAACAGTTTATGGCTCCTCTTACCATCTATATAACTGACATCAGCTTGCAAAGCTATAGACAAGTAATTTTACCGTTACTCTTCTGAGATGGAGCTACGGACCTCCCCTTTCAGCACTTCCAGAGTCAGATGGGTGCCACCTGCTCCCCTGTTTTCCTTTTTGCTTATGTCATTTCCTAGTTTTGGAGGATCTAAAGGAAAAATGTTGTAAAAATGTGCTATTTTGGCTACTATTTGGTTTATATGGTAAGAACAAAGTACAAAGAGGACTTTCAACATCACATCTCTATTATTTGATAGGTTACTCAAAAGGATCAAATACACAGTATCTTTGTGGATTTCATTGGTCCGAATATTGGAAGCACTTAATTCAGTGACACAGTTGAGGACCGGCCAGATAGTTCACGTTCCACTTCCCATTCATCTGCAATTTTGGCACACAAAAGAATCCCTTGTGCAGACGAAGTGAAAATTACTGCATTGAGTAATCCAGCACCCAAGGTAAAAGGATGTCATTGCAAAGATTACTATTAGCAATTACCCTTCTGCTTCTATAGAGCTGCCAATTATGGTTCCCCATGCCTTGCTGAAATGCAATTCTTCAATTGGAAAGTTAAGGAGGCCGCTGAGAGGGTTTTGACCTTTTTTTTTTTTTTACCATGGCAACTAACTCACATGCCCGCCTTTTTACTACTACAGTTTCAACGGAAAGCAACTCATCCAGCATGGTTTATTGAATTAACCATAATCACCAAGACACTACCCCTAATAGTAAAAGTGATACAGGATCCTGCTTGGGTCATAGTATCACCATCCCTTGGATTCCTAAATAAAAGAATTGAAAGTTTACCACTCGGCCAAAAGGGGAGCTATTATGAGGGATTATTGGTTCTCTCATGCCTTTTATGGACCTCTTCGGGAAACCAAATGAGCAGGTGTGTATGATAAGGTTGATTCACTTTATGTTGGCATGTGTGCGTTAAATTCGTTCATTATGGTTTCATAACCTGAAAGACTTCTAAAGATTCCGAAACAGCCCTTAGTTCATCGACATTATAGCCTTCTTGTGTTTCCTTTCCATTCTGGAAACCTCTTTATCTTTCATTAGTAACTCTCTTATTAATAATGTTTCATTTCTCCTAAAGAGGGAGTATGACATTTATTGGTTTATTACTCTCTCCCTTCAAACAACTGAGCCATAGGCAGGTTTGACCTCCAGTCCTGGGCGATGCCTTCCACTATTCACGACTTTAAGAACATAATCTTTTTAAGCATAGTTATGCAATCGGCTAGAGGTCGCACCTTGGTGCGATGGCAAGTGCCTTCCCCCAAAAGCGATAGGTCTCGGGTTCAAGACTTGGAAGCAGCCTCTACAAAAATGGGGGTAAGGCTAGCCGACATCTACCTCTCCCAAACCCCCCTCAAGCGGGAGCCTTGTGCACTGGGTACGACCTTTTTTTTTTTATGAATCTGCTGATTCTCTACGTATCCACAGAGTCGTAATGGCCAATATATTAGTAGGAATTGGAATCACATGAAACTCGGTCAAGTGTGCAGGGACTTAACTGAATTAGCACATCCGATGGTCGTTCAGGGTAGAGAAATTATCAAGACTCTGGTTTCTGACATAACGGCATAATGCCCTACATCCAGCATTCATTGTACCGCAACCGCATCTGTGACCGAAAACTATGTTTTTAAGTCTTGGATTGTAAGGTTCTCCTACGCTGGAAGTGCCCTATCTACATCCCTTGGTTCTTGAAAAGAACAATACATGAGGCTCTTTAAAGGATTTAAGCTCAATATTGAAGATGTGCAGTAGAATTATTTTCATGAGTTCTTCCAAGAAACTCTTTAATTCTTTGGAAATTTCAGTGAGCTGGTCCTTAAGTACTAAACGCTATTCTCTTCTTATCCTGCATCATTACCTTCGCATATGTGTTGTACACAATATCTCACTCTCTCTTTACTTAAAAAGAAAATTTTAAATAAAATAAAAATAGAAAGTCTTTTTCTTTGAATGCCTCCAAATAAATATCCACTTTATAAAGTCAATAGACTAAGTGTTTCAGATTTCCAAATTACTCTTTGGAATTGGATGTTAACATATCAACTAATGTACAGTGAGAGTTACAGCAATTTTGTAATTTTCACTTGAATGTGAAAATATGCTTATCCTTTTAACAAATTGGAACTCCCAAGATGGACTGTTGATTGGAAATGGCGGTATAATTTATTCCAAATTAACATATATCATAAGAAACAATTTTATTCCTTTTTTTCTTATTTTTGCAATTAAAATAACAATATACGCATGCAGAATCAGGTTCCACTCCCCAAGGTGGCTTGAAGAATGTACATTGAATGCCTGGCCCATAAAAGCATATGAATCATATATGCAGCACTAACTTTGAATGTGCAACTCTCATTTCTTCCAGATACTGTCTCACATTTTGAACAGGAAGAAAAGATAGATAAAGTATTTGAAACAAGCCCCTTATTTTAAGTGCACTGAACAATTAATTGTTAAATGGAAAGCTTCAAAATTTATAACATGAGGAAAAGTTCCAAAAATTGCAAAATTAATCAGCAAAGAAAAGAGCTGTTTGAACTTGAACAAGCACCAATACCAAAGAAGGAAAAAAAAATGATACCTCATCCTTTAGCTGAATATCCACACTCTTTTTGTTTTCAAAATCCTCCTTTGACAGAGACGCAGAAGCCCCATGGTTAACAGTATTACGTTTTCGGTGAGGTTTACTAGCTCCAGGAGATGCGGAATTTGTTTTGGGTCCATGTTTATGAGAAGTATTTGCAGTGAATTTACCTTTATCAGATCTAGGCTTCTTTCGATTGTCACCAATATTTACCTTATGCTTTCTTTTCCTGGCTTTCTGAATAGCAGCATCCGACCCAGGAACAAGTTTGTTTCCTGGGGACCTATTGTTCCAATACAGGTCAGGCTTCTTCTCCAGAACTTCATCATTTGACTTTGACTCTGTAATCCTAGATAGAGACAAGACTTCCTTTGAAGCAGAGAGTGACTTATTTTCTGCTGGTATATCTGTAAGAGACAACTCAGGTTTCTTCTCACTATCAACATTCACATGTGATGAATTACCCCCTATAGAACCACCACAAGATGGATGACTGGCACTACAAGATACGTTGACATGGGAAGAATTTAGCTTTTTTTCAACAGATAGGACTCGGCGAGATAACGAAGATTTTCTTTTGCCCAACGACCTTTTCTTTCCAAGAATGGAGCTTCCAAAAATCCGGGAGACCTTGTCAGTGTCGGATGATTTAATTCCAGCTTTAGATCTTCCAATGATAATCTTCGTTGCTTTTTCCGGAACGGGATCTAGATGGTTTATGGGCTCAAGCGAATCACTTTTCTGACAGCAGCTTGGGCACTGCCACTTTCCCATTGGAATACGCTTGAGGTGATGAATTAAAAGACAATATAAAAATATCATAAAAGAGAAGAAAATAACAATTAGCATTAAATATTGACATATTTGACCAAAATATTGAAACGAGGAGAAACACATTTGCTGTTATCATAAATAAACTAGACATACCTTAAGAGGAGGATTAAGGCACTGAAGATGATAGGTCCTGGGACAGCTATCACAACAAAGCAAGTTCCCACCAAGATCACAAATCACGCATTCATAATAGTACTGGACAGTAAAGAAAAGTCAGATCAAAAGTCACAAGCAGTTTATAAATGCTTATAACACCGTCAATTTGCATCAATAGAGAAAATAGTTTTCAAACTGTTGTGTTCTATTGCCATCTTAGTTTAGAATAACAGTATGATGTAGCTTGCTCGAAAGATGGAGAAGCACGAGCTGACTGGAAGTAACAATATATTAAACAGAAAAATACTAATTATAAGTACGACATCAGCTGGCCAAAACCGCTAAAGAGAACAATTGTTCTTGAAACAAAAAGGAAGCCATTTCGAGGAATTGCCAATGTGCTAGTAGTCATTTCATGCCTTCGTAGTTTTCTCCATTACAGCATTCTATAGTTTCTTTCGAGGAGACAGCTTCCTGCTTTTTGTACTTTTCCTTCTCTTGATGTGAAATTTTGTTTCTAATCGAAGGAGAAGAAGAGGAAGAGATATAAAGAAAGAAAAGAGATAACTCACCCCATCATTTCCTTTCCTCTTGTTCAAAGACTGATCAGAACTCATTTCATTTTTCAGCTTGCGTTTTGATGAAGAAATATTCACTGGAGATTCCAAGGGTACGGAACTGTCATCTTTACCATTGGATATATCTGGACCACATGGAAGCTTTCTCCGTTTGCGCTTCAAGACCCAGTTTCTGTTAATCATTTTAGTAGTCAAAGGACCATTCTCCTTCATCTTTGGATCCTGGATCTTACATTTATGAATATCATTGACAGGAATAATGTCAGAGTCAATAATCAAGTTCAGTCATCAAATTTTTCAGAATGTCATTCCTGCAATTGAAATATATTTCGGCATTAGGAATAGAGACAGTGAATCCTTAACAAAACGGGGAAAAAATGAACAAACAAAAAAAAAAGAGACAAAAATAATAGCATATTGAAATCAGATATTGTGATCCACAGAATTTATATAAGCTACAAAAAATTAATAAAAAGGAAAAAGAAAAGGCAAAAATGAAATTTCAGATGTTTATTCACAAGTCAAAAGAAGATGGCAGATACATGAGAAATCTTTTTCTTTTTCTTTTTCTTTTTCTTTTTCTTTTATCATGGATTCAAACTTTGACCTCGGGTTAAACCCCAACTTTCAGGTTACAAGGAAGATCTTGAAACAACTCACACACCATTCTTATCAATAATATGCTCTAAACTTTAATGAGAAGGCCTATTTTTCAAAGATCTACAGAATTTAAATTCATTAAGGTACACAAACAAATGTCCTCGATCGTTAGTCCAATCACAATGGTCTATGTCAGGCCACATCACGGTAATTTCATTTAAATCATATCACTGAACAACCAAGGAAACACAATAATCCACTTCTAATCGGCTTGTACTATGCAATGGCCAATCACCTTCACTCCTAACTAAAGTAACATGCCATGTTGATCAATAACTTTCCATCTGCAGACTTTGTGCCACACAGAGACAACTTCAACTTCATATACATGTTTATACTAAAGCATTTATTTTGATCAATGATTGGCAACCTCCAAAATATCTAGACTTGCCGACTTAAATGAACCCCCTTTGAAACAAGTTTAAATATAATTTGACATCGGCAGCTTAAGGAATCCGAACTGACCATTTTCTAGAAACTTGCTGATGAAGCCTTGATGATTCTGTGCATCAGTAAACAAGAGAATATATTCAAGCCTCAAGAAGAGTTTTTGTTTCTTCTTCACTGGCATCAACAAATTAATTGACACAAATACGCTCAAAGGCTGTAGACATTATTCTATATCCTAAATAGGTTCTAATACTAGAAATTCTTAGTTGCGATAACATGGACTGCTAAGCATAAATTATTGTCCATCTTTGAAACCTTAAGGCTATGTTTTGTACAGAAAATGCTGGAAATGGAAAAAAATCTGAGTCTTTAAGGAGTTTGATTGCAAGAAAGGGAAAAGCTTTGGGAAAGTAGAATTTCTATAAATGATTATTTTTCCAAAAAGTATCTGCTACAAAAAATATAGGAAAATATTTATTGCCCCTGATAGTGGTGCTCGAATTTCAACTTCTTATTATACCATGCAACACTCTTCTTCATTCCAGAAATTTGTAGGCATGTTCTTCATACTATGAGTTCTTCTTTCTTAAGCTTATTCTATCTGCATGCTTTGGGTTTATAAGCACATCTATGGAATTCTTATTTTTTGAATTTGGATTAGATGATTTTGAGATTAAATTTTTCATTTTTCCTATGAAAAAGAAACATAAACAATTGCGTAAGAAGATGACTGATTTAAAACTAATCCAATTAGGCTTGCTAGTTTGTTTAATAAAAATAAGGGAACTGTGGGGAAATAAAATATTGTAACTTCCATGCTCTCCAATGGTTCGAAGACGCAGGCGCGGACGCCAATGCGAATGCGGTGTAACAGACGCAGGGTGTATCGGGCCTAACGTAGCAGAATCAGTTATCGCAATCGTGAAATTTTATAACCTTGCACACCATCATATGTGCAAACTCAACTGAGGGACTCAGTCAAGACTCGGAAGATTATCCACGGACTCAGTTGAATCTCATGTGATTCTGATTCTCAGCGATATATCTATGAGTAACAGACTCGGCCGAGTCCGCTATGAGCAACTCGACTGATAACGAGAACTATGCTCCAAACCTTAAAATGGAACTTTCTCAGAAGTTCCTTGAAATTTTTCATCCTAACAAAATAAATGTAGAAAAACTTATTTCCCATTCGTTCACTTCCCTTTCTACTACTTCCACTTCCCAACATTCTTTTATTCCTCACCAAACAGAGCCTAATGAGAAATATCTCATCATTAAAATTCCATCTTCAATGATGAATAAAACCAACATTAATAACATAAGTACATAACAACCACACTAATTAACCTCCAAATATTATTAATTGTGACTAATCTTGAAATGACTCTAAAGATTTATCGATTTATCATGTCTCCTTTCACCTTCTACAATACAGAAGAAGGCATCCAATTCTGAACTAATAAAGAAGATGACAGCAGTCCAATGATTCTTTCAAAAGTAATTTGTTGAAGGATTTAAATATTAAAGGTATGCCCTCTCTAAGAGCTTAAGCTTTTAGAGTAGATGGTTGTTAACATGGTATCAGCGCAAGAACCTCACCGTCACACTGATAATTAAAATTAAAACACGTGTTGGACCAAAAGAAGGTCAAATGTAAGTGGGAGTGTTGAAGGATTTAAATATTAAAGTTACACCAGCTCTAACAACTTAAGCTTTTAGAGTAGATGGTTGTTAACATAATTAAATCTACAATATGCATGGAACTCCAAGGAATTCAATTAAATCACCTTCTAATATGAATTGTGATAAGAAAAATAAATATTAAAACTACATAACAAAATACGGCTACATAGATAGAAAATGCGACCCAAAAGCAATGTGCTCCTGAACAAGTTAGGAATGTGCAATTTAAGCTAATGGAGTAAGTGACTAACTCCGTTATTTTATCAGTGCATAATACTATGACAGAATTTTGTCAAACTAAAATGCATGATATACCTGACTTCAAATTTCCCCCCTCTAGCTTGGCAATTGCCCACTTTGTGGGACAAGGGACAACATGCATATGGATTGATTAGTTGAGGACTCAAAGAGGTAGGATACCTCCTAGTTAACAACACACACACACACAAAAAAAACAACAATACACCTGAATCTCATTTTGATGGTTCTTTTCCTAAAAGCAACACAACAAGAAAAACCCCAAGCTACACTATCATTGAAGGAAAATCAATTGCTTCACTCAGGATGAATGGCTCTAAGATATACTCATTCAGTAGCATACCATCCACAATGGTGTTAGTTTAATTTTAGATAGCATAACTACCATCCACTCCACCCACTGAACAGAAAGTATTTTAATAAGGAACTAGAATGATAAAAACTTACCACTGTAACACATGCCCAAAAATAGTCATGTGATAAGAGCATTTGCAAACCCCCACACAAAAATGTACTTAAAAAGAAAGTTACCAAAAGTGCAAGGTCACAGGAGCAATCAGAAGGTGCCGATGAAATGCATCAGATATAAGAAAGAATAATAAGGTTTCCACAGGAACTATAAATAGTTCATTTAAAGGCCATCGAAGGCAATAAAAAGCAAAATATATCTATTTATACCAAACGATTGAAGCAAGGAACGCATTACTACAATTTGATTATGAACACATTACGGAAACATTATAACACAATGCTGTTGCCTACAAAGAAGAACAAGGTGTCCATTTTAGCTTGTTATAACTATATCGACCTAAATAGGCCACCTTGACACCACCATGCAATAAACATGCTTTGTAGTGTGAAGTAATGTTTTACTCATAGTTTATAAACCAAAGCTAAACATAATATCTAGGCAAATAGTTTTTGTAACTCCTTCAACACGGCCATCAAACCCATAAAATTTTCAAATCAATTGTCAATACCAGAGTTCAATTTGAATACGGATAATATAAGAATGGCATTCATTCATATACAAAATTCCTAAATTCCAAGCTCAAATCCGCATAAGAAAACAAATACAAACTGGCAAGGCAAAACCCAACTAATATATAAAACATCATTGCGGAAATTTGAAGAAATGCCAACACTTGTATTCATTTACCAAACAATCAGTGGCCAAATATCTAAACCATCAGAGAGAACTGCCAATTTGAACAATCAAAAGACCAAAACTTGAATGACAAAACACATTCAACTCCTACTGAAGCCGAAACCTCATTTCAGTAACATCTTACCAGTTACCACACAAGGAGAAGCTTTGGAATCAGATTACCAAACTACCCAAAAAGATCAAATTGTTAGACGAAATTGAAACTGATGGCACAATATTCACAAAAATAAAAAATACCATATATTAAGAACATCAAAGCACACAAGAATCAGCTGAAATTTGCGGAAGATGGAGCACTAGCAAAGATATCTACCAAGTAAAAACAAACAGATATCAGTAGCCAGATAGATACAGAAACATACCAATCTTGTTAATGGATCAATACACAAGAAATAGAGAGATAAAATCAATACAGAGAATTTGCCAGATTAAGTTATACGTAGAGAGAGTGAAGAAGAGAGAGAGATTAGGGCATGAAGTATAGAGACGGGAGATACGAGAAGAGGGAGAGAGAAAGGGGGGACACGAATAAATAGAGAGAGAAAGTTAGAGAGAGAGAGAGAGAAGCATATGATACGGACTCGCCGTGGTCATAGGACGGGGTTAACACTTTCTCTCTGACATGGCAGCAGGGATTGTGTTGTTGTGGGAGCCGGAGAAAAAGCACCCATCCAGTGGCATCTCGCCACGTGGCACCCCAAGACGCATGTCCCGTTCTTCCCTCCTCGCACTTCCCAATTTTTTCCCTTTTCTTTATCCTTCGTTCTCATTTTTCTAGAGAGAGAAAGAAGATAGTGTATGCGCGTGTGACTGTTCTTTCTCTCTCTCTCCTCCCTCTCCACTCTCTCTAAGTCCCTAACTTCTCATAATCGCCGCCATCAATTGCTGTTTGCTGGTTTTGATGAGAGTGTTTCTCTTTTGCAATTGCAGCCTTTTGCTTTTGCTTTTCTACTATCTATATACTCTCTTATTATATTACATCTTCATACATACATATAAACATAAACATATATACTTATGTGTTACATACATGTGTATAGTTTTAATTTAATATTTTCAACTTCCAGTATTTATTTATTTTTTTTATTTTTTGGGTGATAAATTCCCATTGTTACGTGTAAATAATGCTACAGTTACCATAAATATTAAGATTGCATTAACCGCACTGAGGGTAGGAAGATTTAGATGAAAAGGGTATGAACGATGTTGAAAATTTTTATTACCATTTGGGTTGGGCTTTTGGTTGAAACTTCGAAAGTGACATGAGTGATTTGTTTGTTTCAACAGAACAAGATTTGTCATTATGGATCAAAAATCTCATTTTACTTCATGGAGTATTGTAATAAATAATGGTCATTGCCACATTAATGGATTATGAAAAGAAGGTTAATTATGAGAATTATGGTTTGCGCCATTAACCTTTTCAAATAGGTCAATTATTTTGTGTCTTTTACTTCTTATTTTTTAAGATAATTTTAATATAAAGTTAATTAATTAAATCTTTTTGGGTCCCCATGCACAATTTTTTTTATTCACATATTAAACGAATATGAAGAATGTAAAAATAACATGAAATATTTTGAATATAGTAATTTTTTTAATAATTATATAAGATCTTCGGAAATAAAAAATGAATAATTATACTAAAAAAGTAGACATAATAATACTCCATCCGTCCTAAAATTCTTAAAGAGTATTTGTTTCAAATATGAATTTGCTATCTTAATTCTTAAACTAGGAAAGAATCAAGTTTATTACATCATATGGGATCAAAGACAAAACTGTTTAGGAAATAAGTGGGTTTTTTTTTTCTTTAAAATATATATCCTTGGTGTTAACTAATTTAAAGGGCCACAAATAGTCACTAAAAATTCTTGAAAATAACTTATAATAACCATTTTACTTAACCTCTCTGTACCAACTTCTCGATCCATTATCTTTCAAAACTTTCTAAACTATATAAATAGTTTTTTTTTTTTTATCAAACATTCTTAAACTTTTATATACTTTTCACTATTTGGTAGTATTAAAAAAAATAAAAAGATGATGTAAAAAAACATGCTATCGTATGTAAATATCACTTAAAAGATTTGATCAAGTTTTGCTTCTTTGAATCCAAGTTAACATTAATGGACCCTCTAACATCTCATCGAGCTAAGTAGGTTGCAATGTCAGCATCCAAACTAACTAAAAATCGTAAACAATTTGATAGGACGAGTGTTGCATTATATTCAAAACCGTAATCATATATTACATACTTCATGACGAGTCACGTGAGATTGGAAATATTTTGTTTCCTTTTTCTTTTTTATTCTTTTTTTTATATATATTTGTTCATAACCAATTATCGAAAAAAATATATATATAAGCTATTCATGACTTAAATAGCTAATCAATTTCCAATGACAGTAAGCAAAACCATTTTTGTTTCCCAAAAATTATTCTGAATTATTTTTTGTGTTAATTAATCCCCCGCCACCGCCAGGTGCCAGTAAAGAAATATTCTTGAAACAACTATTCCACTAAATACTATGCCGTATTTCAAAACTCTCATATCGGTTTGCTCTCGAATCAACTCCCTCCTTCCAAAATTTTTGTTAGAGGCTAATTTAGATCCTAAAAAAATTTCATGGATTAAGTAGGCTGATTTGTGCTCAAATAAAGTTGTTGGGAGATTTGGCTTTCGGTTATTTTGTAATATTTAATGACGCTATTTTTTTTTTTTTTTTTATAGATAATAACAATATGTTTGCAAAACAAACGTGGCGGTTACTTTTCGAAGAAGACAGCTTTTTAGTGCATATTTCAAAACAAAGTACTTCCCCGATGGCTCATTTTTAGGAGCCTGGATTCTCTGCATTGGACGGTGCTTCTATTGTGTCTGTAATAGCCAAAACAATCACATAATCACATTTTGTGTTGATTTGTAAAGCATTTATTAAATACTAAATTGTTTTTGCTAAAGTTATCCAAATAAAAAAATATTTAAAATGTTTGATCCATCTACCAAAAGCAATGTTCATCTTCAAAGTTCCGCAATATATAATTTTCTAAGTATACTTTTGTGTTTCCTTCACTTAAACTTCAACAACTTTTATTATAAATTGAATTTTTTTATGAAATCATTTATGTTAAAAAAATAATTATGAGAGCTTCAATTTGAGTATCACTTAGACTATGTTACAACTTATTTTTTTATAAATAAATTTATTTAAAATCAACACATTTACTTCATAAATAAACAACATATTTTTCTATTTCAACAACTCCAATTCTATTTTTAACTAAATTAATTCATCTCTCTAAAACTCAATTTAAATATATATATATATATATATATATATATATATATCAATTTGAGTACTACATAGACTATGTTACGACTTAATTTTTTTTTAATAATTTTATTTTAAATCAACACATTTAATTCATAAATAAATAATATATTTTCCTATTTCAGCAACTTCAATTCTATTTTTAACTAAATTAATTCATTTCTCTAAAACTCAATTTAAAATTTAAAATATATTTTAGAAATAATATATGTATGTATATAAATATATTTAGAAACATAAAAAGATTTTAAATAAATATTTATAAATTTTAGAATTTATATGGATTTAACATACTTAGGATTAAAGTGAAAATTTATAAAAGTAAAATATAAAAAAATTATCTATAATATTATTTTATTATTTGTCTTTTCTTTTTAAAGATTTATAATATTATTTTAAAATTAATTTATTTAAAATCAATATATTTACTTCATAAATAAACAACATATTTTCTTATTTCACCAACTCCAATTTTATTTTTAACTAAGTTAATTCATCTCTCTAAAATTCAATTTAAATTTTTAAATATATTTTAGAAATAATATATGTAAATATATATATATATATATATATATATATATAGAGAGAGAGAGAGAGAGAGATAAAAAGTGTTTAAATAAATATTTATAAATTTTAGAATTTATATAGATTTGACATACTTAGGATTAAAGTGAAAATTTATAAAAGTATAATATAAAACAATTATTTATAATATTATTTTATTACTTTTCTTTTCTTTTTAAATAGTTATAATATTATTATAAACTTAATAAAAAAATATTATAACTCTTTACAGTACTAAAGTACCGTAACTCTTCCCAACACAAAAGAAAAGTAATATAATAATATTTTAACTTTTTCAAAAAGAAAATAAATATAATAAAGTAATATTATAAAAATATTTTTTTCTATATTTTTATTTTTATAAATTTTCACTATAATCCTAAGTGTATTAAATCAATATATATTCCAAAATTTATAAATATTTATTTAAGGGAAAAGATGTTAGCACTCTCATTTTTTACGTTTGCACTCTCATCTTAAATTAAATGACATTTTTAACCTTAACTTCACAAGTGAATGATTATTGTTTTTCAAATTACACAACTTACTTTTCTGACATCCACTCTATGTCTCAAATCTTTAATGTTTTCGGTATCCTTTGACATGATAAAAAAAAAAAATTACTCAAAAAGTAGTTATCTCTTTCTATTTAGACAGGACCAAAAAAAGTTATCTGTGTTGAAAAAAATATCTCTTTTGACAAGACCAAAAAAGAAAAATATAAAAAATTATTATTTTTATTGAATAAATTATCTTTTTTGACAGGAACCGAAAAAAATATCAAAAAAACAATTATCTCTATAAGACCCAAAAAAAAAACCCCCAAAAGAATGTTATCTCTGTTGAATAAATTCTCTTTTGACATGACAAAAAAAAAGTACCCATAAAAAAAGTTGTGGTAAAATACACTAATCTCTCATGAGGTTTGACCTAATTACACCCGGCATCAAACTAATGGATTTTGTTATAATGATCTCCCCAAATGTTTGCTCCGTTCGACAAAGACCCCCCTCCATCCAAAATTCTGTTAGTTTTGTCAAAAAAAATTGTGGTAAATTACACTGACCTCCCCAGAGGTTTGGCCTAATTACATCCGGCATCAAACTAATTGATTTTGCTATAATGACCTCCAATGTAACATAAATGAACTAATCGACGTTAACTTTTGGATGAAATGTCTATTATACCCTTAATATTATATTGATATAAAAATTAAAATATTTTATATATATAAAATGATATTTTTGTCCATCTAATATAATAATATTTACATGGTGGTGGCCACGACAACTGGGGTTGTGCACGATGGTTGTGGTGGCTAATGGTGGTTCACAGCATGGTAGTCATGAGTGGTGAGTCTGGTATGTGACATGGTGGTGATCTTGGTGTGGTGTCGTGGGGTGATGATGGCAGCTGAGATTATGCATACACACACACCTATATATATAATAATATTTACTATATATATAATATAGTAAATATTATTATATTAGATAGGCAAAAATATTATTTTATATATATAAATATTTTAATTTTCATATTAATATAATATTAAGGGTAGAATAAACATGTCATCCAAAAGTTAACGTCGGTTAGTTCATTTCTGTTACAGGGGATATCATTGTAACAAAATCAATTAGCTTGATGCCAAGTGTAATTAGGTCAAACCTCAGAGAAGATCAGTGTAATTTATCCCAAATCTCAGGGGATCATTATAATAAAATCCATTAGTTTGATGTCAGGTGTAATTAGGTCAAACCTTAAGGTAAGTCAGTTTATTTTACCCAAAAAGTTATCTATGTCGAATAAATTATCTCCTTTGACATGACTGGGAAAAAAAAATTGGCATGCAGAAAAAAAGGACCCAAAAAAGAATTATCTCAGTTAAATAAATTATCTCTTTTGACATAACCGAAAAAGAAGTATAGTACGCAAAAAAAAATAAAAAAATTATCTCTGTTGAATAAATTATCTCTTAATTTTGACATGACCCAAAAAAAAGAGTATTCATTATCTCTTTTGACAAGAACAATAAAAAAAATATCCAAATCGAATAAATTATCTCTTTTTACAAAATAAAAAAAAATTATATTTTGGCCAGAATTAAAAAAAAATACTAAATGAAATAAAAAGATATAAAGTTTATAGTATAAAGGGTAGTTATGGTATTATAAAATAAGGACCGATGCATTAATGAGTTTAGGGACATTCTTGTCATTTTTCTTAAAAGAAAAAGATAAGTGGAGTGCAACCGTCTTCCTTATTTAAATTATCTTTATCTCTCACTCTCTCTCTATATATATAAAATATTATTTTTAAAATATATTTGGAAATTAAAATTGAATTTTAGTATAAATGAATTAACTTCGTTGGAAATAGAATTAAAGTTGTTGAAATAGGAAAATATGTTGTTTATTTATGAAGTAAATGTGTTAATTTTAAATAAATTTGTTTTAAAAAAATTAAATCGGAACATAGTCTAAGTGGTATTCAAATTGAAGCTCTCAGAATTCTCTTTCTAACATAAATGGTTTCATAAAAAATTCAACCTGTAGTAAAATTTGTTCAAGTTTAAGTGAAGAAAACACAAAAATATATAGAATTATATACACCCAAGTAAATAAATCAAAAAAAATATATTATAACTCTTCTCAAGACTTAGCAGCGCAACTCTTCCTAACACAAAAGAATAATAATATCATAACTCTTCCAAAGAGAAAAGAAAAGTAATAAAAAAATATTATAAAAATTATTTTTTTATATATTTTTACCTTTATAAATCTCGACTTTAATCCTAAGTGTGTTAAATCAATATAAATTATAAAATTTATAAATATTTATTTAACCTCTCTTTATCTCTCTATCTTTCTCTCTCTATATATATATATATACTATGAAACATGGATACGAGATACGGATATGACACGATACGGACACGGCGATACAACAAATCTAAAAAAAAAATGATACGTACGGGATACGAATACGACACGATACGGACACGGCGATACGGCAAATCTCAAAAAAATAGGATACGGGTATGGCGGGATACGACAAATATATATATATATATATATATATATATATTAATATAACACAAATTAAGTTTTAACTTAAAGTTTTTTTTTTTCAACATTAAAAGATCTTTTGATTTATTACAAATTAAGCTCCACCTTTAACTAAGATTTTTAATATTACAATATGGCCACCATCTTTTTTATAAATAAAAAAATTACAAATTTGCCCAAACGTATCCCAGAAGTATCCACCACATATCTGAAACCTATCTTGGCGTATCTAAAATGTATCCGAAAATTAAAAATTTTATTTAAAAAAATCGGATACTTCCCGAGAGTATCCGATACGTGTCCGGTCGTATCTTGACCGTATTCGTACCGAATACGTATCCAATACGGCCACGAGACCTCCGGAAAATATCCGTGCTTCATAGTATATATAGCACCATGTATTATTTTTAAAATATATTTGAAACTTTAAATTGAGTTTTAGAAAGATGAATTAACTCCTATAAGTTAAAAATAGTTATAATATGTGATTGGTGAACCAGTTATATATTATTATATATTCTTCTATTTTGTCAAATTATGATTAATTAGTCAAGTGTTTAGAAACTAAATTAGATTAACTGATGAGTTTAAATCATTTATTTTGAGCATCTAGTTGTATATTAAGTTGTCATTTAGTATCCCGAGATATATTATATAACATATATCAGTTATAAGTAATATAAGTTAGACCAATTTATTATATTTTGTCAAATTCTGATTAATTAGTCAACATCTAAAAACTCTATTAGATTAATTGATGAGTTTAAATTATTTATTTTGAACATCTAGTTTTATGATATTAAGTTGTTCTTTAGTGTCCCGAGATATATAGTATAACATATAACAGTTATAAGTAAAATAAGTTAGACTATTTTCTTATATTTTCTCAAAGTCTAATTAGTTAGTCATGTATCTAAAAACTCAATTAGATTAGTTAATGAGTTTATCTGTGAAAAAAAAAATGCTAGACCCAGAAAACAGGTCGGACCGAAACGAATCGTACAGTTTTGTTCGATTTTGTGATGAAATGGTTCATTTCCAATTCTAAATATTAAAGAACCATTGATAATGATTCAGTTTAGTCCAAAAGAATCGAATTAAAATAAATCATATCATTAGTAATAATTTTATATATACTATAATACAAATGTTATTTTTTTATTGGTAGAGAATATAACTTACCATTTACCACAATACGTAAGATAATCATATATATAATATATACAAATTTTGATTAATTTTAATGCACGCATACATATTTATAATCTAAAATCTATATGTATAACTACTTATAAAAGTGCAAGCATTTTTTTATATACATTTTCATATTTTTTAAATAGAAAAATAATATTTTTTTCTTTCATTAACACACATATACATGCATATACAATTATTGAAAAACTCTTCCTTTCCCTTGGAAAAATTGTTATACACACATCTATATTGCCAATTTATGTAATTAAACTCTATTATATATATATATATATATATAATTGTTAAAAAACTTTTCTTCTTCCTCAAAAGAATTGAAAATCTCTCTAACCTTTTCTTTCTCTCTTTAAATGCAAATCATGTTCCATTTTTATACACATCTACATTATATATGCATTTATATGAATGTATATATATACATTATAAAGCATAGTCTCTCTTCATTTCTATAATTATAATAACTACTTAGAAAAGTGTAAGCATTTTTATTTTTTTATATACAATTTTCATATTTTTTAAATAAAAAATAAGATATTTTCATTAATATACATGCATGCATAATTATTGTGAAACTCTTCCTCTTTCTTAGAAAAATGAAAAGCATTTTTGACTTTTTATATAAAATTTTCTTATTTTTTTTAATAGAAAAATAAGTTTTTTTTTCTTTCATTAATACATTGTTGGGGACCTTGGGGTACAACCATGTCGCTCCTTGCATGGGTGGCCCAGCTCGAGTCTAGTGTGGGGCCTTGAATGTCGAATACCATAAAAGACTTGTGTTTATCTCACTAGACACCAATTAGTTTTCGTATGAGATGGCATAAGTCGATGCAAGGTCTTTAATTGATACTAGAGTCAAAGGTCATAGGTTCGAGTCCAAGGAATGTCGTCACGTGGGGGAGGGATTGTTGGGGTACAATAATACCACTCCTTACACGGGTGGGCCAACATGAGCCTGACGTGGGCCCTTGGATGTCAAATACCATAAAAGACTTGGTTTTCATATGAGATGGCACATCTCGATCCAAGATCTTTATACATGCATATACAACTCCTTGCATGGGTGGGCAAACGTGAGCCCAATGTGGGCCTTTGTATACCATAAAAGGCTTGGTTTTCAGGTGAGTTGCACATCTCGATAAGCTCTTTAAGCTTTTTATTCTCTCTCTTTTTAAATGCTAATCACATTCGATAATTACACCCACATATATACTACCATTTTATGTAATTAAACTCTAATTTACACACACACACATATACAATTTCTCTTTATTTAAATACAGATCATGTTCCATTGTTATACACACATCTACATTATATGTGCGTTTATATGGATAATTGAAAGGTTACACTTTTACGCTTCTTGAATTTTTCCAATTATCAAGAATAGTATACCTCCACCATCTTAAGAATACAAAGGAAACATTTCATTGGAAATTGGAGAAACTACATTTTTTAAGGATTTAAGACTAAAAAATAGGTTATCCAGATTTTCGCTAACAAAAAATAATATTATTTTAATAATTTTTTTTAAAAAAATTTAAATTTAAAATTATTATATATATATTTTATTTATTTTCAACGGCTATATTTTTCATCTTATATAAACACTCATTTGCTCATTTATAAAATTATCACTACTTTCATTCTTCCAAAAATTTATTTACCATTTTGAAATTTCAAATTTTCAAAGGCTTCGTCATCACGACCTTTGTCAGATTCTAAATCTCCACATTCTTCGTCATCCTCCTTATCAATAGATATTGACAAATTGCTTGAAGACCATGTATCTACCTACAAAGAAAATTATATTGTACGTCGGAGATTATAACATAAGTATTTCAACCAGCTCAGAGGCGACAGTTTATTCATTATGACCAAGAAGGAAGCCACCGTCAGCTAATGAAAGACTACTTTGATGAGAATTACTTATATACACCCGAACAATTTCATAAACGATTCAGGATGGGCAGAGAACTATTTCTTCGTATCTTGAATGATGTTCAAGCTTATGATGACTTCTTCGTCCAAAAAAGGGACGCGAGTGGCAGTTTGGAGTTGTCTTCTATACAGAAGATGACAACTGCAATACGTATTATTGCATATGGTGGACCAGCTAATTCATTTAACGAGTATATTAAAATTGGTGAGACTACTGCAATAAGTTGTTTGAAGGCATTTTGTACTACTGTTGTTGATATGTATGAGCAGCAGTACATGCGCAAACCAAATGAAACCGACATCACACGACTGCTTTAAGAAGGGGAGGCTATAGGATTCCAGGTATGCTTGGTTCTATTAATGTATGCATTGGGAGTGGAAGAATTGTCCAGTGGCGTGGCATGACACACACAATGGCTACACCCATAAGGCTACTTTAATATTGGAGGAGGTAGCATCAAAAGATTTGTGGATTTGACATTCATTTTTTAGAATGGCTAGTTCATGCAATGATATAAATGTGTTGGATCATTCCTCCGTATTCAATCGTATTGTCAATGGCAGAATGCCTCCGGTTAATTATGTGGTGAATGGGCATCAATATAGCATGGGGTATTACCTGTCTGATGGTATATACCCAAAATGGGTAACTTTGATGCAGACCATCCCAAATCCAATAACTCCAAAACAAAAAATGTTTGCAGAAAGACAAGAGGCATACAGGAAAGATGTGAAGCGAGCATTTGAGGTTTTACAAATCAAGTGAGCAATACTGCAACGACCAGTTAAATATTGGGAGAAGATGGACTTGTGTCTCATAATGAGAATGTGCATAATCCTTCACAACATGATCATTGCAGATGAGCGCCACGACAATACTGGAATTTGGCTGCCATTGGAAGAGAGTATTCCAAATCACACTTTAAGATTAGACCCCAATATTTTTCAGCACACATCTACGTTCGCCAAACTCAGTACCGCAGCAGAGAGACAAATACGTAATTGAGGAAGGATCTGATAGAACAGATGTGGAATCAGATTGGTGATTCATATGAATATCTTTAAGTAATGTTTTTTTATGTACTCCTATCTTTAAGTTATGTTGGTTTTTTATGTATTTATTTCTTTAAGTTCTGTTATCATTTTATGTACTATAATTTCAAGTTATATTGTATTTTTATGCTTGTAAGATGTTATAAAATATTATGCAATAAAATTTTTATTCTGAAATTTTTTTTCACACGACACAATATCCGCAATAGATTTAAAAGAACATAACATAAGTTAAATAAATTACAATATTCATAATAGATTAAAAAAAAACACAATTCCAAATGATACAATATTCATAATGGATAAAAAAAAATATAACTTAAAATAATACAATATCCATTATGGATTAAACAAGTCATATGGATTGCGCAAATTCTCATTTGCTTCTGCACACATTCGCTCATATATCTTTTGTTATTTTCAGATAAGCCATGCTTTCTGTACTTCTGTTGGCATTGAATTTGGATTTTTTAGCATCAACTCCTCTTCTCATATTTTTTTTTCGTGTAGTTCTCTCTCCTGTTGTCTTTCCATCTGTTTTGGCTTTGTCTACATAATAAGATTTGTTTGGGAGTTAAGTTTGGATGTTGCTTGCTGTAAATTGACCTCGAATAATGAGTGTGAGATCTCATATTCTAGCTGTTTCTTCTTATTTTGGCTTTGATTCGTCGCCTTGCGTCGTGCTGATCGCTCTAATGGTTGAGATTCAGCAATATCGGGTGAATATTCATTCATGCCGAACTGTGGGGATCCTTCAGAAGGAATACCCTCGTACGCTGCATTACTTAATGGACTTGATGTGTTTGAGTAAGCAACAGGCTCGTTGATGTTGATTCCAGTACTCCTCTTCTTTGCACGGACAATTATAACTTTGTTCTTTCCTTGATCGAGACAATATGCATGCCATTTTGGAGAGTCTTTCAAAATATTCCAACAAACACGAAGTTTAAAATCCTCATTCATAGTGGATTTATATAGATGTTGAGCTGCTGTAATCTGATTTAAATAATTACACAATAATTAGAACCAAATTATTTAAAATAATTACTTATTAAATACAATCAAGTAAATAAATTAATTAAAATTATTGACTTACCATATCATGATTGTTAAAGCCACTGGTCTGATTATTTTCAATTGTAAGCAAGCATCAAGACCATTTGTTAATTTTCCTTGGATGGTGGACCAACGATTTGCCAAACCTCCATTGCCTTGGCAGTTGGAGCACCAAGTTGTACATGAAATTTGACGAGAATTTTTTGCTATAACATCAACTTCGCTTGGTCTGCACCAATCACTGAATCATTGTTAACTTTCACCCACACATTGCATATAGCCAAATCTTCTTCGTTGGACCAATTAGGCATTCGAGAAACTGGTTACTTTTGAAAAGGTCTGACATTACTGGATTGTGGCAATACTGACAAATAAAATGCAGCTGATTGATTAGATGAAAATTGAGAATCGCCACCATAATATTGATCAGAGCTGTTAAATGATAAAAAATCATCATTTCATAAATGGTTGAAGTTGAAATTTGGTAGTATTGGATCCATGAAAATGCATTTTGTAAAAATACAATTAACTAAATATTGAGAAAATAAAAGTGATTCTAGATTTAGGAGGAGAAAATATTAAATTTTAGTTGTGAATTTATTGAATGTGAGGATGGTGTATTTATAGGGATGAAAAAAGTTAAAAAAAAAAAATTTATTATTTTAAAGCCAAAAGAGCCGTTTTAGGCACTGTTTGGCTCTGCTAAACAGTGCCTTAACAGCTCTTTGGTAGAGATTAATATTTTTTTATAAAAAAGGTCAAAAAATGCTATTCTGATAAATCTTAGAGCCTATTTGGGCGTGCAACGATTATAAGACCGTTGCACGACACGCGACGCCCTATTAGAGCGTCGCGTGTTTCACTTATCAAAACAACGTCGTTTCAATAAGTGAAATTTTTTATAAAAAAATATGAACTTGCATTAAAGTATGTCTAATATAAACAAGATTGGTTCGCCCAATCCAACCAACCACCTAATCCAACCAACGGAATGATTCGCATTTTTTGACCAATCTATTATTGGACTACAGTGTCTTTTGGATTGCCCGATCCATTGCTCATGCTCTAAGCATTAGTAGACTTATTATTACACAGTTCAAACACTTCAGCCCGCCTGGCAGTCGCACAGAGGCATCTAACATATACATCATTTCCAATCGCTTTACCAAGTCTAATCTTCACGCACCAATGGAGCCGGCCAATAACAATCACTAACGGAACCCACTTTTTTTTTTTTTTGCCATAAGGCTCTCGTTGATTGGTGCGTGTAAACGATTGCACTCACTTCTGGCGTCGGCTCGGTACCTCTCCTGACTAAAATCTTAAATTGCCGATTTTTGTAGATAAAACAACAAAAACCATCATTTACACGGAGAAAATAGAGGGGGAGACGTCTTATTTATTTATTTTTTATTATAGTGAGAAAGTCGACTGTGTAAAAAAAAAAAAAAAAAAAAAAAAGAAAAGAAAAGAAAAGAAAAGAAAAACTCTAAAATTAAAGAATTCAGATTTTGAGATGAAAAAGTGTACAAGAGAAGGAGAGAGGAAGAACTCTTTCAGCTTGTAGAGAGAGAGAAACTCTTCAGAGTGGCAATTATGGATAATACTCCAAAACTATCAGTACCAGAACATAGTTGATAAAAACTTCGCGTATTTCAGGTACCGATTGGATCGAAAACTTTTTCTGAATTTTAATGGAATTGTTTCGTTTATGTTTTGCTTAAGTTCGACTTCGATCTTTCAAGATTGTTCAGATTTTCGATTTGTGGGTTTGATCAGTTATTTAACTTCGATTTAGGGTTTTTGTTTTGATTATTAAACCTCAATGAATCTGTATGCATGTAAATCGCAAGCCAGTATTTGATGAATTTGACTTATTTGATTGTAGAAATACGCTTAGTTGAAGCTTAATCTTTGAAAATTCAAGTGTTGCCTTATAAAATATTGGATATTTAGATGATCCAATCATGTTATCGTTTATCAGTAGAGGGTTTTCCGGATTTGGATTTCAATTGGAGGTTGAATTGTATACTTAATTTTGATGCTTGCCTTTGCTTTGTCCATTAACAACTGTACGTTTATGCTAGATTTTAGGCATCATTTTGCTCTTATCATTGCTTTAGTGTAACGTACTCTATTAATGGCATGCCCTTTTGCTTTTCAGTGTCACTGTTTTAGTTCTTCAGTCCTTACTCCTTACCCTAGGTGATTTACTGTGGTCTGGGTCAGGGGTATTTGCTTGCGAAGACCTCTCTTTGTTGTAGCATGTGTAGAAATGCCTGATTTCACACTTTGGGATACTGCATGGAAGATCCCTACGATGCTCCATGTAGATATGAGATATGTGTTATCCTATGTGGAGTGCCACATCATCAATAATGGTCCACATAGCGAAAAGTCAAGTGGTCAATGAGCATGTGGTGTAGTACTTGCCACATCGACTTGAGTTGGGAGTAGGACATGGAATTCTTGGGATCTGAGGAGGTAGTTGTTTGGTGGCTGAACTCCAAGGCCCGTCAAGGAGGCAGGCCACTCTCGTAGTGGTTCAACTGACCTTCGATCTGACTTGTAGAGAGAGAGAGAGAGAGAAAGACCATTGGACTCCCATTTATCCTATCCCCACCTTATCCAGCCATATTAATATTATTTATCTCATTAAAATAATTATTCTTGTTACACTTAACAATCATACACTCTATTATTATCTCTCATTACATTACAATTATCTTTTTGTTATTATAATAAAACTCATATATTGCCTCACCATAACATCATCCACCCCCACATTTGGCCTATAAAAGAGACACTCTACTCGGGCCAAAAGGGAGAAGAAATCAAGGAGGAACCACCAGCCACACAATCTCTCTCTCTCTCTCTCTCTCTCTCTTTGCTCTCTCACCCCACCCTCTAAACCTTTACCAAGGGAGTCAGTGGTGAACTTGCACACTGCCATCTCCTCTCTCTCTCTCAAGTTTGTCTAGGCTTCCACCTCTCTCAGTTCACCTTGGATCTTAATTATGTTGCGAGTAATGCATGTTGTTACACACACACACATATAGAATCTATATCTTCATCGTGACATAGAGCTGTGGTGTCTCTCTCTGCTTCGCCATGGCTTGGCGGAGCGGTCTCTCTCTCACCCCTTCATCGCGGCTTAGCGCTGCTGTACCTCTCTCTTCGCCCGCCACGGCTAGGCGGATAGGCCTCTCCTTCATCTCGGTACATTTCTCGTTGCTGCACCACAGTTTGGTGGAGCGACCTCTCCTTCACCCTTTCATCGCGGCTTTACACCACAGTGCATTCATCTCCTCTTCATCATGGTGTCTTCATCTCTGCCTCATCATGACGCCTCCATCTCCACTTCATCACGGTTCAGCATTCTCCCCCCTCTCTTTCTAATGGGACCAAGCGCTGGGACCCCTCTCTCTCCCTAATTCCTAAGGTGGCGCACGATCCCTCTCTCTCCTTCTCCCTCTACCGCGGTCAAGTGCCGCGGTCCCTCTCTCTCCTTTTCCCTCTATCGCGGCCAGGTGCCGCGCCCCCTTGCCCCACCCTTGGGTGATCCCTCTCTAGTTTCTCCCCTCGCTCCACGTCCATGAATCTTTTGCGGAACCCCCTAGTTGGACTCTTCCTCTCATCCCCTCGTTTATTAGGAGAAGCTTGAGGATCTTTTCCATTGGACTCCACCTAGGCTGGTAACCTTGGACCCTTTTGTTGTACTTATGTCATGTTTTGGGTGACACCAACCTACTCAATGAAGAACGAAACCTGCATCCACACTCTTCAGATTCTTTAACAAATGTAACTGTTAAACGTGGTATTTATTAGCTCTTGAGGTTACCATTAATTTGTGTATTGCTGCATGTTCTCCTACACAGCCTTTGCTTTATTTGCTACAAATTTATACTATTTGATAGTGTGTTTTGAAATTAGTTATCTCGCTACTGCGTCTGTTTCCAATTTTTTCAGCATTTAATGAAAGCAGAAGCTTGTGAAGCATAAGCCCCAACAAGTCATATGCATTCTGCATTTTTTTTTCTGGTTTAAAAATAAATATACCAGTAAAAATCACAAAACTGTAAAGTGGAACTGCTGGCCTTTGTGGAGGCCCTGAACAAATATGTGTTAAGAACTTGTAAATGTGCTTTTGTGGAACGCAATTGTGCATCTGCTGTGTGTTGCGTGATTAATGGTTTCATCTGTTCTTTTTTTTTTTTTTTTTTGAACTTTTATTTAGATTGGTTGGCCATTCTTTAGTGGCTGAGGTTTCCTTTCATTGGATCTTTAGATCATGTGTCTCTTAAGGCCAATTTTTTCAGCTAGAAATGGGGTTTTGACTAAAAGAACTTTTGGACCATCATGGCACCTAGGATTCACTTTTGTTTTTATAATGTTTCTTCTCATTTTTATTGTTTTATTCTTTTTTTTTTTTCTCTTTTCTTCGGCAGAAAGCTCTTTTTATTTTTTTGATTCTTTTCAGTTCTCTCTCTCCCCCTCTCTTTCTTCTTCATCCTTCTCTCCCCTATTTAATTTAGTATCTTTCTCTTCAATAATAATAGTAGTTGTGGCAGTAATAAAGGACGCAACCAATTAGTGCTTACCAAAGCCTCTTGCACATCCACTGTTGAGATTTTATCAGTATACCCAGTAAAATTGTTTAGGATCATGCTAATGTACTTTTGCACCTGCCAAAAGAAAATATGCTACAAATATACTAACTTGTGCCCATCTTCAACCATGGAAGCAGCTGATAACAATATTGTATTTTACAAAATTGTATCACCCAATTTTTGGGATTTTTTCATTTCATTTCTCGAGAAAGATTGAATTACCCTTGCATTTTTATCCCTTGCAATGATACATGTCCAGGACCTTTCTTGTGGGTACCGAATTACTTTAGACGTCTTCTTAGCAGAATTTTCATTTTCATATCATTTCCTCTTTCAAACTTTCCTCTCTACAAGGAATTTCTATCTCAGAATGCTTAGGGAAATTTTTTTTTTTCTATCTCAGAATTTTTTTAAGGTATAACAACCTTGATGCTTGGAGGCTCTATACTATAGCAATAAATCATTAATCATTGCATGCTTGTTGTTCCAATGTTGAGTGGAATCATACATTTTAGTATTTAATTGGGGCATAATTTTGGTGGCCCATCCACCTAGGAAGAGCTTCCAGTGGCCTGTGTATTATCACTGCTATGAGTTATAAAATTATATAATTTAGTGGCACTAGCAACCATCCTGTGTCTTTTCCTTTTTTTTTTTAATATTTTTTTCTCCTTTCTTTTGGTAACCAACTATTAGATTTTGGATAGTAATTTCTGTGAATTATTTCTCAAAAATGTTTTCACTTTAAGTTTTTACTTTGTGGTATATTTGTAAGGACATGTGAATGTTACTTTTTCACATTTCATCCTCATATCTTATATCATCCCGCTGGAATAGTGAAATGCAGAGTACATATAGTTCCTTCCCCTACTCTCCTCCCCAACACCGGCCGCCCCCCCCCTCCCTCTCCTCTTCCTTCCCTTTTGTAAGTAAAATACATGGAGTTTCTTGATTCACAAAGAGAATAGTTTTTGGACCTGACAGGTAAGTGCTAGGGCTTGCAGAAAATTACTGATGGGAAAGGGGAGCTTCTGCAAAACGCGGACTTCTAGTTTTCGATGAGGTAGTTTTGCTGAGAGTGATATGAGGACTGCCTAATTCCTCATTGAAAAGGTTAAAATTGAACAACCTTAAGAGCATTTTATTCATTGAAAATTGACATAATAATCACGTTGTAATTTGTAGTGAATGCATGCTTAATTTGGCTTATTTGTTAAGATGTACACAGTCATATCAATGTATCATCTGAACTTGTTCAAACTTTTGGGTTGATTGATATATATATTGATTTTGATTTCTGTTTCTCTTTATTGGCTGAGATCTTTGATTCCTGATTTCTTCTATGCACTGTCGGATGTTCAGTTTCCTCTAGAATTTTAAAATTTGATCTTTCAGCTTGTGGAGATTCATTTTTTTTTTTTTTGGTTGTTGTCTGTGTGTTGCAGTTTCCTGTCCTTTCAGGGAAGATCATTGATTGCCTCAACAATTGCTCAAGCTAGGAGTCATCTCTGTCAGGGTGACTGATTTAAGAAATCAGCGAAAGCTTATTTCTTATTTCGGAATCCCTGGTTTAGAACTCAAATATTGTTTGGGATAGATGATTCTCTGCTAGCAAAGTTCGTGAAATAGCATCAGTGATACATTCATGTTTTTTCATCCAGCGTTTTGTCCCATTGTAGTTGGGCCAAATGGAGAGAAATAGGGGGAGAGGTACGATAGATCAACATAAAACCTATGAACAAGTTCGATATAATTCTGTGGAGACCCGAAATGAAGGACTCGGGTCTGCAAACCATAGAGTTTTTCAGGATCCCTCTAGTTCCATTAATACAAATATGCGACCTCCAGATTTCAATTTGCCAGTTGGTGCTAGACCTGTGCTGAATTATTCCATTCAGACTGGTGAGGAGTTTGCTCTTGAATTCATGCGGGAAAGGGTGAATCCGAGGCTGCATTTCATTCAAAATGCATCTGGTGATTCAAATAGTACAACTAACTATACAGATCTGAAGGGCATACTAGGAATTACTCATGCAGGATCAGAAAGCGGTTCAGATATCTCTATGGTTACCTCAATAGACAAAGGTCGTGTCCAGGAGTACGAGAGGAGGGGCTCTTCTGTACATGAAGACAAAGCTTGCTATGAGTCCACACGATCAGTGCCACGGACCTCATCAAGAAACAACATTAGTCAGGGATCCCGTGGCTATACCTCTCCAGGGGTTTCTGATAGCTCATCAACAAAGGTCAAGTTTCTCTGCAGTTTTGGTGGTAAAATCCTGCCTCGTCCCAGTGATGGAAAACTTAGGTATGTTGGTGGTGAAACACGTATAATTCGGATAAACAAGGGCATTTCTTGGCAGGAGCTTATGCAGAAAACATTGACAATCTACAACCCAACTCACACAATCAAATATCAGCTTCCGGGTGAGGATCTTGATGCATTGGTGTCTGTTTCTTGTGATGAGGACCTACAGAATATGATGGAAGAATGTCATATGCTTGAAGATGGGGGATCACAGAAACTCAGGATGTTTCTCTTTTCCAGTAGTGATTTGGATGATTCTCAACTGGGTCTGGGGAGCATGGAGGGTGATTCCGAGATTCATTATGTAGTTGCTGTGAATGGCATGGACCTAGGATCAAGGAAAAACTCAATTGGCTTGGGAAGCTCTTCAGGAAACAACTTGGATGAGTTACTCAGTTTAAATGTGGAAAGGGATATAGGGCGAGTTGCAGCAGAATTAGCTGGGGCTGGTGTTGTACCTTTGACAGCTGGTATGCCTTCATCAACAATACAATCTTCTGAGCCTGTACTGCCAAGTTTGTCTCATGCTTATGGATCCAATCAACAGGCTTACCATGTGCAGATGGTGCATCAAAGAGAATCAGAACTGAATCCATTACCTACTGTCCACCCTAGAGAGAGCTTCCATGATATAGATGGCAAAAGTACTGTTCCATCGTCTGTTCCATTGCAATATGGTTATGGTTCTGATCCCTCTAAATATGCACCACTTATGGAAAATGTAGTTCCCACACCTCTTCATGGACACATGAATCAACAGGAAGGGTTGGCTGAAGAGCATCCATATAGTGGTTTTCCTGTGCAAGATCCAGAAGTGTTGGTAAAGGAGGTGAGAGTGAAAAGAGAGAGTTTAGCCCAGAGAACGAATGAACTTGAAAAAAATCAGTCTCTAGAGAAGGAAGTGCTTGTAAAGGAGGCAAAAATGAATAGAGAGAGTTCAATCCAGAAAATGAGTGAACCTGGGAATATTTGGTCTTTAGAAAAGGAAAATATTGTTTCTTCACATCCATATGACAGTTCTGCTCCAAATTATTTTCCTAGGGAAGCTTCAGGTGTAAACTCTGCAGCAGACACTGGAGCACCTTTGTTGCCTACAAAGAATCATAAAAAACATCAGGTATCCATACAGAGTGCAATGCCCCATGAAGCTGTTAGTGGAGATGACCATTTTTACACATCCAGTAAAGCATTTGCTCCTGGGTATACTGACTCTGAGGCTGATCCACTTGACTTTAGCTATCTTGAACCATCAGTGCTACCTCAGAGGGTTTTTTATTCTGAAAGAATTCCTAGGGAACAGGCTGAAATGAACCGTCTGTCGAAGTCTGAGGATTCTTTTGATCCTCAGGTTCTAATAAGCCATGCTCGCTCTGATTGTTCGCATCAAATCATGGAATCAGTTGATAAATTGCATGATGGAGACATGGCTTCGCAGACAGAGCAGTCGATCTCATTTGCAAAACCACCATATACAAATCCTCAAACTGTAGATGATGGACTTGCACAAGTTAAGAAGTATGTAGAGGTAGTCGATAATAATAAAAGACTGAATCTCAAAATTTCTGAGGAGGGTTTTGAGTCGAAGTCCCAGAAATCTGAGCTAAAGCCTGTGGTACTACCTACACCTGTGGATAGCCATGAAATGGCTCAGGTCATGAATAATTATAAAGAACACTATAATGAAGGAGAAACATCAGGGCTGAATCATCCAATAGCTAGCCAGAGAACTTCAATCAAGCATCAGGAGGATTCTGCTTCTAAGGCCCCAGAGTCTCATCGTGGTGGAGTAACTGTAAATATGAATGTTGGGAATAACACTAAGGGGAATGGACAACCTCTATCTCAGTCAGAGAACCCAGTTGAAGCTCTTCCTCAAGGGGAGTCCTCTGTTGGTGTTGGCACTTCAGAGAAGGGAGACATACTTATTGATATTAATGACCGTTTCCCACGTGATTTCTTGTCTGATATTTTCTACAGGGCTAGAAGATCTGAGGACATGGCTATAATCAATCCACTGCCTACTGATGGAACTGGCTTGAGTTTGAATGTGGTGAATCATGAGCCTAAGAATTGGTCGTTCTTTCAAAAGTTGGCCCACGATGACTTCGTTAGAAATGATGTTTCCCTTATGGATCAAGATCATCTTGGTTTCTCGACCCCACGTACTAACACTGAAGAAGGGACTCCTATAGATTATGGTTTTCCACCTTTGAATTCCAAAGGAGTTGCCTTTGATCCTATGGATTCCCATATCAATTTTGATGCTGATATTCAGAAACAGTCATCTGATGCAGTTGGATCTGACACCACAGATTCGCGTCCAGATCACACTCCTCAGATTAATGTAAGTGAAAGTGTGCAGTTCGATGGTCTGGTGAACACAAGAACACCTGAATCTGATAATGAGGTACTTTTATCTATACTATATATTTCTAAGCAAAATGCTTTCCTTCAATGGTTTTTCTAATTTATTTGTATCGCTTTAAGGATGGGAAGTTAGAAGCTCAGCATATTGGTGCACCTCTTGTTGATCTTTCTCTAGGAGAGTTTGATATCAGCACCTTGCAGGTATGATACCGTTCAATTCAACTATAGATGTGCTATGGAATTTTTTTGCACACCTGCAAAAAGGTTTATGCAAATTTTTTATTTTGCAACTTTAATACTTAATATCCCTATAAAAATTTAAGGTTCCGTCAATGGTATCTTGGAGTATCATCTTGCTTTTGAAAATCAGTCTAAGTTTTATTTTTTAAGTAAAATTTTCCAGTTAGCAATTTTATGTTCTTCTCATCATTGTGCTGTTTGATATTTCTACAATACCAAGAGAGGTAAGTTCGAACGAGTTCTAAATAAACTTTCATCCCTGTTCCTTACTGATAGAAGTTCCGACTTATCTCAAATGCTTGTGTTCTAGAAATATATGGTGGACCACATGGAGATTGCTTAATTGACTTCAGTTGTTGTTGATTCTCTATTTTGGTTGCTGTAACACAGATCATCAAGAATGAAGATCTTGAAGAGCTGAGGGAATTAGGTTCTGGAACTTTTGGGACTGTCTATCATGGAAAATG
Organism: Cornus controversa; assembly: GCA_026545225.1. NCBI lineage: Eukaryota > Viridiplantae > Streptophyta > Magnoliopsida > Cornales > Cornaceae > Cornus > Cornus controversa. Next base: position 67,129,610 of record CM048849.1, on the reverse strand, counting down.
GAGGGGAACAGATGTCGCCATTAAGAGAATAAAGAAAAGCTGTTTCACAGGGCGTTCATCTGAGCAAGAGAGACTGGTGAGCTTTCTTTATATCAAAGATATCTTGTTATTTACTAATCTTCCTTTTCATTGATAAATTAAGCACAGATATTAACTAGTAAACTGTCAGTTCTTTATAATCAAGCCTACAGTAATCATTTTAAAATCACATGTCTATCATAAGACGATCGACATATAGACTATGAGGCAAGGAAGGTTTTTGTTGTCGATCCCATATGTCTGGGATCAGGCATTTTTAGTTAGGTGCTTATGATTTCATTTTTCATTGCCTTTTTCTGATTAAGATCGAGACTTGCCTTAAATTATTCTAGTTCCATATTAGATAAATAGAGATAATTTTTGCAGACGGTGGAGTTCTGGCGTGAAGCTGATATTCTCTCAAAGCTTCACCATCCCAATGTGGTGGCATTTTACGGCGTGGTACAGGATGGACCAGGAGGAACACTTGCTACTGTGACAGAATACATGGTTAATGGTTCCCTTAGACATGTTTTACTTTGCAAGGACAGGTAATATCTCTATTCATATATTTACTGAAAATAATACACTTTAACGCTCTTCTTTTTTATTCTTCTTCCTTTTATTTGTTAAATGTCCAGACATCTTGATCGTCGAAAGCGGCTCATAATTGCAATGGATGCGGCTTTTGGAATGGAATATTTGCATTCGAAGAATATTGTGCATTTTGATTTGAAATGTGACAACTTGCTTGTGAACTTGAAAGATCCTTTACGACCAATATGCAAGGTAACTATAGCTATGTAATGGTGTTGCTGTCTATTTATTTATTTCTTTTTTTATTTAGCAGTAGAGATGTTTGATAATTGAATGATCAAACTTCTTTTGGTTCCAGGTGGGTGACTTTGGGTTGTCAAAAATTAAAAGAAATACATTGGTTACCGGTGGTGTTAGGGGAACCCTTCCGTGGATGGCTCCGGAGCTATTAAATGGTAGCAGCAGTAAGGTGTCTGAAAAGGTGGGCTCCTTCCATTTATTTCTAATTTATGCAGTTATAAAAGAAGGCGGTATATAATCTGAGTACTTGATGCTGATCTCTCTCGCACACTTGAGGATATTGAATACACGACCTATGTTACCGGTCTCAAGATTTTAATCCAACCATTTTCTCCAAAAATTATTTTGTACAGAAAATTTTCTGTTTTGAACTCTGTTTTAATGAAGCTTCAATTATTACACGTCTGATTGATGATCACATTACAGATTCCCAGTGTTTGATTTGTTAGTGACTCAAACCTCGCTGGCTCCTGTAATAGTCATTCCTCATACTTCCTGGCCACATTTCCTACATTTTGGCTTTGCAGTTTATTTTTGTTGATGAAGTAGATGGCATTAAAGAAGAAGGAGATTGAGTGATTGACTCAAAAGATGCTCCTTGCACATGTTAGTAATCTTTTTTTTTTTTTTTTTGTCTGTGGCAGGTTGATGTGTTCTCCTTCGGCATTGTTCTGTGGGAGATTCTTACTGGTGATGAGCCTTATGCCAATATGCATTATGGAGCGATTATAGGTGTGTTCATATCTCTATTTCCTTCTGCTTCCCCCACCCCTTTTCTCTCCAATCTCCATGCTCAACAATCAACATGTTTTGCTGGAAATCGTTGCGCTTAAGGGCATAGAGAAATTCATGGTTCAATTGATTGTATTTACTTGTCTAAACTCTGTTTTTTTATTTTTATTTTAGTTACTTGTCTAAACTTCTTTATTCTCTCTCTTTTAGTTACTTGTCTAAACTTCAGTAGCGCATAACTTAATTTTGTTTTACAGACTGAAGGCACAAATGAAAAGTGACACTTTCAAGGATGAATTTGAGGGACCGTTTGTTTAAAATATTTTACTATGTTTCTTTTATTGAACTACGTTTGCGTGTTTTGTATGTTTTTGTTCTCTTGTTCTTGAAACATTTTTCATATGACTAGCTTGAAAAATATATTTTTAATGGTTTTTAAGAAACCTAGAATTATAGATTCTATAATTTATGAATTTTAATGAGACTAGGTTTTATGAAACCAAAAGCTCTAATGTTCTAGAGAAATGGAAAAGTGACCCTTCTAAAAGATTTCTAAGAGTCCTAGAGTATAATGGCTAATGGTTAACTATCTTAAAATTTTTGATAGACGATTTTAAAAGCATTTGAACATGGAAATATTTCATAAAGATGATGTTCGGCTTTTTCCTATATAAGTAGGTTGAGCTTGATCATGACATAACAACTACTGTGTATATCATAAGGACCCATAAACCTGTGCTACATGGACATGGGAAAGTGTGTCAAGTGCAGGTATGTATCCCAGAGTCGGATGTGTCAAATTCTCAAACATAAGGACACATGGACATTGCTAAATATACATATTATTTAATATTATTATTTTATTTCCTAGAGTAAAATAATGTCTTTGCGGTGTTCAATACAGGCATTTCACAAGTTTTGAAGCAATAATGTAATAAAATTAAATTATTGGATATGTTATTTGGGTGCATGTTCTACCAAAAGTGCATGACACAGACACATCCCATACCCATGTTGAGTATTGTGTTCGACACGAGTACTTCAACTATTTTTGAAGAGTCCATGTAACATAGCCTTCAACTACTAATGAGTATTTGAAACCATATTTTTAAGAAGGTCAATTACCCTCAGACCCCCAAGGTTCATTGAAATTCCTCAGATGAAATCTTTTGAAAAATCACTTTGACACCCTATATTAGAGTTAGGACTGTTAGGAAAATGCCCTCATTTTTAATAATGATTATATTTGATTACCTCACTGCTGATGTAAGCAAAGGAATTTTTTAAAAATTAAATATATATTTAATATACATAGACTACATATTATATATGTGTGTGTATATATTATATATATATCTATAATACATTTCAGCATTGTTTTTTGAATCTCCCTAAAAAAAAAAAATCACAATGTAACGGCCAAAAATGCTTAAAAAACCAATCTTATGGTTCAAAATATCTATGCTTATCTACGGTCTAAAATAACTCCCTCTATCGTCGGTCTAACAGTCACGATTCACCCACTATATTCACACCTAAATTCACATACGCCCACTCTTACACCCCTAAAATCATTCAGTCCAACAATTTTTTTTATGGTGCTGTAGGCACGGGCAATATGCTAGTGTATACATATACAATCAACATCACAACCACCACCTCCCTCCGCCATCTCTCTCTCTACCTTCCACCGCCACCACTACTTGCCTCCTAGAGAGAGAGAGAGAGAGAAACACACACACACAATTCAAGTAAAACAGAGGAACATAAAGTATTAAGGTAAGCTTTAGGGAGGTAATCATCAAGATTTTTGGATATATGGGTGGGAGAATTTCATCTTTCACAGGAAACCACCTAATAGTGAATGGCTGCCACTGTAATTTAACTGAGACAACCACAATGGTGTTTTCAGATAATAAAATGTTTGGAATTAGGCATTACCATTTTTTACATTAGTTTCAGTACAAGACTTCTTGAAATGAAACGTTTAAGCATTTGTCTCCTGAACTTCATATAATGTGTGAATATATTTTCCAATTATTTTTAGAGACTCTGTTAAAAGTTTCTTCACATTTTAGAATAAAATACTAAAAAGTTTTTTCTCAATGTTTGAGGGTGTCATCTCATAGAATGCCTGCCTGATGCTTTCCCCTGTAATAAGACCTGATTTATATGCAGTTTGCTGATCTCTTTGCTTGCATGCAGGAGGCATTGTGAGTAACACATTGAGGCCACCTGTTCCAAGCTTCTGCGACCGTGAATGGCGATTGCTAATGGAGCAGTGTTGGGCCCCAGATCCAGTGGCTCGGCCATCATTCACTGAAATTGCTAGCCGCTTGCGTGTGATGTCTGCAGCATGCCAAGTAAAACCGCAGGGTGGTTATCAGGCACAAAACCAGGTACCCAAGTAATGGTGTTTGTTCCCCTCATGTAGGCATGAGCTATAGTGTATTCCAATAAACTCCATAAAGGTGTTGTGTATCATATGAGTGGGGAGAATGGGCTCCCGTCAAGTGTGTGAGAGTATAGGTTTGTTGGTTTTAGAGAATTATTTACTGGACAAGCATATGGGGTTTTGCAAAGAAATCAATTTTATATGTAAATCTATTATTTGTATCTAAGGAGAATATACGAATTGTGATTTGTGTGTTGCAGATTTTGTGAAATCAGGGAAAAAAAGAAAGAAAGAAAAACTGATCGTTTATCATGTTTGAAGAAGTAAGACCTAGCTAGGTATTCAGCGTGTCCATTCTTGGCAGACGCTAGAAAAGGATCCATAAGATGTGTAGTTTATGGATAAAAAGGCAGAGCCAAAACCAAAACCAAAAGCTGTATACATTGAATTGAATTTGTGAATATCGGCATGGAATGCATATATGCTGGCCTCACTTAATTTCTATCTTAAGCTATCTGGTTAGGTCCTAATAAGATCCTATGATGTATGTTATTTGCTTATGATATTATATTTTTTAATTGATAATTTTAAAGGAGTAAGTCTCACTAAAATGACATTTAAACGCATGTCAAATATGTAAATTAATATAGTTGTGTTATTGAATAGATATATAAATGAAGATTTATAATTATTGTCATAACTCACTATATAGTTGAAGAATTATTTTGAAAACACATCTTTAGAAATTAAAGCTGCGAGGTTGATTGTTAATCAATCGCAACTATCCAACACAAAGCTAGTTCATTCAATTAACCAAAGTAATTGAAGTAGAGTCTAAGCAATGAAAGGCCAAGAAAAAGAAAGCCCGGTTGCTTAAGCTGAAGTTATCTGCCTGAGAAACATACATACGAAACGATGGCATAGCATGGCACACAATGCTGGGTTGTCCCACTTGGAAGTTCCATCAACGACTCTCATTATTCTTTTCAACATCAAGAAGATCATTATTAGCATTCCGAGTCTCTTTTTACTGATTCATGGCCGATACACCGTTGGAGGATTTTGGGGAAATTGAGGAGCAGAGTGTGAGTGTGATCCAACGAGAAAGTTGTTGGATGATTTTGGGGAAATTGAGGAGCAGAGTGTGATCCAATGAGAAAGTTGTTGGATGATTTTGGGGAAATTGAGGAGCTGAGTGTGAGTGTGAGTGTGATCCAACGAGAAAGTTGTTGGATGATTTTGGGGAAATTGAAGAGCAGAGTGTGATCCAACGAGGAAGTTAATTTACAGAGATGGGTGTTGTAGAAGAAGGAAGCTCCGAGGAAGACTTCGGAGTTAGAGATTTGAAATGTGAGAGGTTTGTGCGAGAACAAAAAATTGAGAGAGAAAATTAGAGATTGGAGTAGAGTGATGATACTGATAATGATAATGATAATGATCAGAGTGACTAGACCGTTTGTGGCACCTTTTGTTGTTTGTTAGGATTGAATGGGCTATGGCTTCCAGAGATATGAACACTAACAAGGAAGAGTCTTCTGTGATGTTGGTTTGTGCTGTTGTGTCAGTGTCACTTTCTATCCATCTCCTCTCTCTAAAAACTCTGCTGCCTCTTTCTAATATCCACTTGAAGGAGGAGTTTTCGGTATTAAAATAAGGATTAAGGAGTATTTTCATATCAACACGTAGGTAAGTATAATTTTTCAAAATTAAGATAGGTTTCTATATTTTACCCGGGAAAGGAGATTAGTGTAATTTATTCTATCAAGAATAAGAGAATGATTGAAATTATGATAAATTACAGCGACCTCCTTGAAATTTGCGTGTAGATGAAACCTGATCAAATTTTGCACCATACTTACTTGTGGTTTGGCCCATTATAACAAATTCGAGAATATGGTGCAGCAGAGGCATCAAAGTTCTTTGTGCACAACAAGTGCAGTGGAACTCATAGTGCGTGTCGTACACGTAAAACTATAATTGTCTGGCATATCGTTCGTTGAGTACACTTAATATTTATTTGACAAATACTTTTCTTTTGTCCAAAATTCTTGTGCTGCAAAAAAAAGAAAAATGTGCTGACCAAAATGCACTCGAATCCAATTAAAAATAGCTTTATGAACCTTAAAATGCTATGAAAATTACAAAAAGTCATTATTTTAATACTTTTAAAATCAAAACAAGGAAAATAAAAAAATATCTCTTTCCCAGACCTTATCTCTCTACTTGGCGTCCGTCTCTCTCTCTCTCTCTCTCTAAACTGTTTTCCTAACATCTCCATGAATAAAATTACAGAAGCTTCACATACGAATTCAAGAACAAAGTTGGATACATGAAATGTAAATCAAAGGCAATACATTGATCATATGATTTTTAACTACGTTTATCAATGGAGTTTACAATAATAGTTGTAGTCAAATAGGCACGTACATTTGAAAAAAATTTATCAAAACCCGATCACATATAGTTTCATAGAAAAATCACTTTCGCCAATGGTTCAATTTCGAAGAATGACAAAAAAAGCGCAATTCAAACCCTTGAACATCAACTTAACTTTTGATCCCAATCACATCACTAGATCTCATAGTCTCTCCCAACACTGATCTGATCTAGCGATCAGAGACCTAGAAGTTTGATTCTGTTAACTAGTAATTAATAACTACTTTTTCTTTTTGGGAGGTGGGAAGTAAAGATGGCCACATATCTTTATCTTTCCGGCTAAAGAATGAGAAATGTCTCTCCTCTCCTGTTACATCAAGTTGGGGGCGTATCAGTCAAATCATTGATCCTATCCTAGATGTAGTTTTTCCTCCTAGCAAGATGCCTAATGTTAATATTAAGGTGCTGGTACCAGTGCCAGTGCCCCCTCTTCCTTCACCAAGCTTTTTGTTGAATTTTTTTTTTTTTGTTATATATGTCGTACATGACTTTGATTTATGAGCTGCTTTCATAAATTTCGATCTCAAATTGGTTAATTGGAGTCAAAATATGTGAAACCAAACCTGATTCAAGTTGCAGAAACCTTCGTGTACGATATTAGCATTCAAATATGACGCTACTTTACAGTCAATTTTAGAGTCGTTTGAGGCAATGGATAAAGATGATTGAGAGTCCATCTCAAGGAAAACCCTAAGGGATGAAGAACTAAAAGAATAGCTGGCACACATAAATATATATACACGGTTACGGTTACGTATGTATGTATGTATAGATACGTCTCTATATGTATGCAGCTTAATTTTACAGGTTGAATGCAAGGAGTTTAGGATGACTTGTACTTGAAATAGTTTGATATAATGTGTAATGGCCGACAGAGAGAAACAAGATGCTAATTAGATACAATTGCTTATAGATAAGAGTGCCTATAATCTAGTTACAACTACATAGTCAATTATATGAAGTGACATGATCTGCATATATGTGCATGGATTAGTTTGTATTGAAGAAGGACTTCTATGAATTTTGGCTACCTTGAAAAATTTGGCTGAACATGAACGCTAATTAAGGACAAAGTTGAGTGGGACTTGGACTTTAGAAAAATGCTGATGTTAATACGTTATAGTTACGAGCTGCTAAAGACATAAAGTATTTACTTTTAGTATTTTATTTTTTGCATTATTAAGTACAATTATGTAAATTTTTTCTATAAATAAAAGTAAAGAGCTCTGTATTAAGTATTCCAAACAACCACGACTAAACAATTGCATCACGTGCGATCTTCATTTCTCTCTCAATATTCTCCAGAATATTGTTCTATCTCTCACTCGATCTATATCTCTCTCAACTTTCTTTTTCTCGACCTCCTCTAATCAGTCTGTCCGTCTATTTCTTCATCAATTTCTACCTCCCTTACCTCCCTCCATGCTACGATTTAGATTTGCAATTTTTTGCGCACATTTAAAAGTCTTCTTGATTGAGGCCAGAAAAGAACTTAATAGGAAGTTTCATATTCTCTCTCCCTAACCAATCGTCTGATCCAATACAATCTTCAAAGGAGATACTTAGTATTCGATCAACTGTTTACATCGAGCCAACTCCACAGGTGGACTGATTCATTTTATAACCGAACGCATAGGAAGAACAAAGTCAAACGCTTTAACAGGCGAAAGCAGAGAATTCCCATCTCGATCCATAACTTCTACAAATACCCATTTCACCAAAATCACACTTCAATCGCCAACTAAGAGATAATAATTCAAAATTCTCATTAAAAAGGAAAAACCATACCATTGATGCTTAGAACATGAAGGGCAATCACACGATCACCAGGTTGAGCCACCTTGACCAGAGCCCGAATTAGCAATTTTCTACCCTCAGAATCCAACTTCACTCCCACCACCATCGTCCTTTCGCCGGAAACACTCATTTCTCTTTTTGTCTCCAGAGAGGCTAAACTAGTCACTTTTGTGTATTTTTTCCTCTAATGAGTCCAATTGCCCCACCTCCATCACGAGTGACGTCGGATTCACTAAAATGTTTGCCATTTTATTGTAGCCGCTGTAATGCAGTTAGCTCTGGATGAAGTCCTTGACCTGGTTCTCGCCGTCTCCCGTGGGTTCAATTAGATGGCGGTGATTATGGAGGAAGTTGTGGGGGTTGGCGGTGATAGAAGATAGAGATGAAAGAGAGAGAGAGCAGAGGGAAGAAGAGAGAGGAGAGAATGGTTGTGGCAGTGGCAGTGGCCATGGTGGGAGGAGTGGCGGTGACTCTCTGTATATCTATGTGTGTATATATATATGCATATATAATAAAGAGAAGGAAGAGAAAGGGGGTTAAAAGATGCTGACAGTGGTTGGGGTGTGGTGGTGGACATTGTTGGAAGGTGGTGATCGTGGTTGGTGACACTGGTGGTAGGAGGTGGAGAGGAGAGAGAAAGAAAAGAAGGAAAAGAAGAGTGGAAAATGGGAAATATTCTAGGGCAAATATGGATCTGAGACAAGTTCCTATATGCAGAGCCACAGCAACATGGATACTCCTCCATTAAAGTGCCCATACAAAATTTAAACGTAATAGTTGAAACTAGCGCATATGCTTGTATATTGCTCATACATTAACCAAATTATATATTTTAAATGCTGCAATATATGGATGAAGATGGTCCGTCCCTGTGACCGTCTATATTTAAAAGGTTCTTTTTTGTTTTCTGCCGAAGGTTCCAATTCTATATTTACAAATTTGATGCGAAAAGGAACTTTCATTTTATTTTAAAAATTTGGAGTCATCAACCATTTAGATATCTTTCTAAAACTACAATATCTTGAGGTTACAGCAACAATGATCTTTACTGCCCATACTCTTTTCAGTAAATAAAAGCATTGTATTTGCAAGTAATGAGCAGAGCATTAACTTCAACACTAATTTATTCTCAGCCCAATGATTGATCATTCACATAAATCAGTCAGCCTGCTTTCACGAATTGGAACAAGTTTTAACAGAAAAAATGGGAAGACAACAATGTCTAGGTCGATGCAAAAAGAACACAATTTGTTATGTTTTCAATTAAATGTTTGTGTGTGGGTGTAGTCTAACAGAGAGAATCAGAATTCCAAAAAAGAAAAGAAATAAAAAGATGACCAACATGGAGATTCTTTTGACATTACTAAAGCAAGACATTAACTAGGCATTTACCACCATACCATGTTACAGGTACAGGGTTGAGGTGACCATGAATAGCCACTTGCAGAACATGTTGATGCATGATATAGTTCTTGAAAATCTGCACTTTTGAAAGTCAAACCTTGGGCACTATTCGTCTATAAACCGATTTGAAAGTTTGCCCCCCATTTCGCGCAACCTTTTGTCCTTCCTCAGTTGCAGAGCTCAACAGCTTTACAACTGGATCAGCTTCAAGTTCTTCCTCTGTGAGAGCTTCAAACATTGGGTGACCCTCCAAACAAGAATTCATCCACGCTCCAAGTTCTTCCACATCTGTAATTGTGTATATAATCCCACCAACCCCAAGAGTGTAAGCATACTCATCTAACAAGTGCGGGCTGATCACCCGACGGCGATGATTTTTCTCCTTGAAGTGAGGATCAGGGAACAGGAAAAACATTTTTGAAAGCTGCCCTTTCTCAAAGTAATTTGGAATATATTTCATGGAGTTGGTCCGAACCACCGAGATATTGTGGTACTGATCAGGATTAGTAATCCTCAATGCCAAGATCCGTTCCTTGACGTACTCTGTCACCTTGTCCCGCAATTCCATGCCAATCATCAGGGTCCTAGGGAAAAGGGTTGAAAGACTAATTAGAAGACCTCCAAAACCACAACCTATGTCTGCAAACTGGATCTTTTTGGAACCACCATCTTGATCAGACGATGGAAAGAATTGTGGGTAATGAAGGGAATAATCAACCTGAGAAGGCGCGATTGGAATTGGGAAATGAGCGTCACTTAATGGGTTACTGTGAGCTCGTGCTCGATAGAATCGTTTCCGTGGCAGGCGAGTTGTCTTGCTGAGATAAGGATTTGACTCGTTCTTCAACATCACTCTCTCTCAAAAACTGCACAATAGCAACAAGTTAAAATCAATAGGATCATGGCAAATCCAATTTTTTTTATAAGTAGATCATGGAAAATCTAAAGCTACTTGTCTTATAAAAGGAGAAGGAATAACACGTAGGGCTTTGATGACTCTTTAAATTGATCTGCGAAATCTTCAAATTGCATAGTAGAGAAGACCCCAGTTATGCTATGGAATCACATATAGTGAGCACAGACCGGGAAGGGGAGGAGTGAATATGTCTTTTTTTCTCGTGACTTGGAAGGTTGTTCAAATTCAATTTCAACAAACCACAGAATCAAAGAATCATAAAGCAAGAGAGAGACATGAACTGTGGATTGTAAGACGTGTGCTAGTACTCTTCTCCTATTTTCTGAAACTGAGAACTGTGCTTGTAAGTAATTCAAATCTTTCTAGTTTCTTCATTCTACAAATTACTTATAGCTAGACTCATGCTCACTATCCCATCCAGTGCCCAGTTGTTAAGTAATATCACAAAGGTTTCCCAACTTTTCATTAAGAAATGAAAAGACTGAAAGAACATTGAAATTGGATAGAACTTTAGTACATTTATTGGATAACATCCACCTCGAGGAAGACTGCCAACGGTAAATAGCTTCACCAAGCTTGATCACCACAGAAAAAGAAAAAAAAAACCTTGAAATGCACCAACCTGAACCACCTTAATCTAGAGCCCATATATCATATCATATACAATATCCACAAATTATTATCCGGATGGATACCAAAATCTTCTACCAGATTCCCTTATTTTTCTATACTTTTGGGTCATCAATGTGTAGAAGAATGTTCAGTATTAAAACAGAAACATAAAATGAATACATATCATTCGTCTTTGGATTCAACAATACACAATATTTTGTTTAAATACTATGTTACAGTTGGCCCTGGGAAAGGATGTGCAAAAGTCACGGAGTGAGAATTATCCTCTCCGTCCCCGCCACCCCCTTCAAATTCCCACTCAACTTTTTCCCCTAATATTTTCTTTTTTGTCTCGAGCCAAGAAATTTCATTAATAAATTAAGCTTCAGTACACTGCTGCTCCACAATAGACATCAAACCGGGAGGAAAAAATGAAGAAAAACACACGAGCCTCAATACCCATAGCATACTGGGCTAACCAAACAACATTAATTAACATCCCTTCAAACCTAATTAACCAAATAACATTCCATGATCAGAAGCAAATCTAAATAACATTCCATGATCAGAAGCAAATCTAAATAACATTCCATGATCAGAAGCAAATCTATGCCTGTAAGGCTGTAACATATAATCCAATTCAAAGTGGGTTCTTGTACGCTTTTGCTTAATAAAAACCAAATGATTTTCGACCATGAACTATATATTGAGTATTTGATATAATACTCTCAAAACGACAAGTTGGATATTAAATCAGACGTGAAATACGACTGATACTCAACAAAGAGTTCATGGAAGAAGAAGAAGAGAAGAGAGAGAGAACACTGACCGGTGAGACGGTGGTCGGTGGCTGACAGCGAGACGGTGGCAGGCCGTGACTCGTGAGGGGCGAAGGAGTCTGAGAGTGTTCGATGGGTGAAGGCTGATGAATGAATGTCAGTTGTGTACATTAGGGTTATATATATATATATATATATATATATATATAAAGGGTAATTTTGTAAAATTATAATATAAACAGGGCGGGCCCGGCGAGGTGAACTTCACCGTCCCCGTCCCCGTCCCCGTCCCGCACCCCATAACCGGTTTAAACGGGCATCCTAAATCTGAATGTTGGGCATTCACAGCAAAATATGGAAGATGAAAAAATTAATTTAAAGGGAGGGTTTGCATACATACCTCGTTTCTGTTGTTCCAATTTGAGGGGTTTTTAATGAAGTGAACTCCTGCTTCTTCTGACCTTTTGGGACTGCAGATGTCCTAATTTTGTATGGTAGAAAGAAACAAGAAAGGTCGACGACAGAAACGTAACTTTGTTTGTGTGCCCTACTTTTCCATTTCATTTGGGCCTCTCAACTAGTTTCAATTTTTGTTGGGTTTGTTAGACACACGGGCTTCATTAGGTCAAATCAAGCATACGGGCCTTGGATCCCAATGGGTTTGAAATGATCCAATTGGCAAAGCTAGGTCACTCAAAACTTGCACTTTATGTTACATTTACTAATGGTTAGTTATGCAGAAAGGAAGGAATATGGATAGATGGAAAAGAGTAATATATATATATATATATATATATATATATATTTCTAAAACTAAATGACGCTTAATAATCATCATTTCCAGGTTTAGCTAGACGTTAGCGGCAAAAAGGAAGGGTGGGCCTTGGGCTGGCTTTCTTGGAGTCCAGTCGGTTTGGCATGCTTGGCCAGTAGTTTTTAAGAGAAAGTACTGGATAGTTCGAGATACTACGCCTCCGGTTAATGGTGAATTGTTATTTCATATTATTAAAAAAAAATAGAGAGTTTTATTGGTTGGATATGGTATTATTGAATATCGAATCATTTAATAAATATTTTAATTCAACAGTTAAATGAGGAGATTTAATGACTCTTGCAGGGTTTTCTTTTTCTAAAAATTTATTTTTTGTGGAGATTTTTAATACATGAGATTAAAGTTGCATGCCTTACTCTTTCGCGGCATTAGATTACCAGGTCTTGGAACATGTAATGTTGTCATAGGTTTTATCGGGGGGCATTAGATTATCGGGGTCGTGGAACATGTGAAGTTGTCATAGGTTTTATTGGGGTCATAAATTATTGTGAAGCATTGTCTATTTTATTAGTTTTATGTTACCAGTTATATGGATATGGTTTCTATTCTTTTTGATCCTTTGGTACACCAAAATGAAATAGTCATTTTCATTTTATTATTTAATGACATATATGAAATGATGTTGAAATTAAATGATCATTCTTATTCTATGTTTAATTGGACCAATTTAAAACTTAGAATGAAATGAATTTTAAACTGAATTTTCCAAAATGTCCCTTTCATTGACAAATAAATTAAATTAACAAAATAACATTCTTCTATAATTTTTTTAATAGAAATAGTAAAAGACGTCACTGATGTAGGTGGTGGTGGTGGAAGACGGTGACGATGGCGTTGGCAATGATGGAAGGCAACAGTGGTGGTGGTGGAAGGCGACAGTGGTAGAAGGCGACAGCAATGGTGGAGGGCAGTGGAGGTGGTAACGATGGTGTTGGTGGTGGTGGAAGACAGCAGTGGTGTAGGTGGTGGTACAAGGTAGTGGCGATGGTGGTGGTGAAAGGCGACAATGGTTTAGGTGTTGGTGGAAGGCAAGTGACTTTTGGACTTGGAACGTAATTTTTTTTTTTTAAATTTTATTTGAGAATGAAATATAGTCATTTCATATGTTAGATGTGAAATGAATTTTCATTCTAAGAGAATGACCACTTTAATTTTTTCCCCAAACAACAGAATGGGTGAAATGGACAATCCCATTCCATTCGAATCCAATCGAGTGCAACAACATTAAAGTACAGATTTTAGCAATCCCACCCCCCGGCCGCGGGGGCGGCTGTAAAGCTTTAATTATGGAAGTTATATTCACCCAAGTAACTCGTTTAACCTGCATGGATTTTTAAAAATTGAAGAACCCAAAATGAACTCTTATGGGGGTGGCATGGGATAAAGTTTCTTGGGTCTTTAGCTTGGCGCGGGCTGCAATACTTCCCAACCCGCCCAAAGGAAAAAGTATAAACTCCTACCACACAAGCACAAACATAGTAATTCAAGAAAAAACCTCTATAGTGTTAGCACCACAAACTTTTAAGTAGAAAATGAGAAGACACAACTCATCAGCCAATATCATATCCATATCACATCACTATCTTCTTCCCTCAACATAATACTTGTACATCCAACACAACCATGTCCATCCATCCACCATTCCTGATAAGCTTTAAACCATGTTCACCTTTTTTGATTATCTAAAAATCGAAAGTAGGCTCCAAACCGTTTGAAACATAAACATCAGAAGACTTGAGCAACATAAATCCCATGCTCTCTTTTTACAGTATTATAATATCTAGTACCCAACAAACTAAGACAAGCTACCAAGGTAGTCAATCATCAAGTAACCGAATATAAACAAGAGAACTAAATCAATTGCAAGCAATAAAATCACCAAATCTTTAGTAAATACCCTATGAAACCCACAAACCACAAGTATTTTTTTTGTTACACTGCATATCTCTATGCTTTATTGAAGCATTCAATTTATACAAATGCATCCGTGAGGTCAATACAAATATTTACTATGACATAAAGCATCCACATCATATTCAATAATGGTATCTCCTCTCCTCTCCTTTCAAAACAAAAGATAAAGGGTTTAAGTTTTCCAAAGAGCATTGTGGAGTTATTTGTCAGGACAAAAAAAATAAAATCAATATGTGTGTGTGTGTGTGTTTGTTTTCTTTTAAACCTGGTATAATAGCACATCTGAGATGGAAAAAAAAAACATAAAAGGCATCAGGTGTGCCACCAGAGCTCTTCGGGAAGTAGGTTCCATACATATTGATCTAGTTTGTGAAGCAGCATCTCATTGAGCTCTCTCTAATTCCCTTATTCTAAAAACAACACTGGATAAATGAGTACTGGACTATCATAAATAAAATAATTATACACTGTTAATTTTCTGGGAAAAATTAACAAGAAGACTATAAAATACATCAGCTAGTGCTACCAGAGAGCTCTCCAGAGAGTGCGCTTCCATATGATACTGATCCAGTTTGTGAACCAGTACCACCTCTAGCTTTCTGTAATTGCCGTATTCTGAAAAGATTTTTGGGCAACCGTTGGCTCTGGACAGTTGCAGTTTCATCATCTTGCCCTACAAATGATAAGGACCTTTTGACATGAGCAATTTATTGTCTACCATGTACAAATCAGTATTCACGTTGACACATTGCCATTAAATTTCTAGTTTAAAATTTCAGAAGTCCAAGCAAATATTTCAAATCTCCTTGTACCAGTAGAGATTGGACATTAAGATAACTCTGAACTCATAAACGATGAACACTAACAAGATGCTGGTGTCCAACACTCATATGACGTCTAGCCTGTCGACTTTGTGTGACACAAATGCTGACTCAGGCACGTTTCTGTGTATATCTTGTCCATAAATAATTAAGGTTGTTCTGGTCTCATAGAATAGGTCTATTGGAGTCAAAATGTAATAATAGTAAGTGTAAGCACTGAAATTGACTTGTAACATGGGTAAGAATTAGCCAATACTTTCAGTGGATAGGAGGTTTGAAACATACTCTCCAGATCTTTCCTTTTCCCAGGCAGTCGGCCTCTTGACTGTTTGAAAGACAAACCACTTGGAATGGGATGAGACTTGCTTGATCCAGAAAGGTCACTTGTATTTGGTGCAGGGCCAGCTTGCAATTGCATAGAGGGAGCTACTGATTTGCCACTTTGCTCCACTGGTATGTTGCTTTGCAAACATATTGACAATACAAAATCAACATCTGGTAATGGACCTAGCATTTTCACCAATAAACTATAAAAAATTAGACACACCAATAGCATAATCCACCCTGATGATATTGCACATCAGTGGATAGGAGCATATTAATCACTAGTAACCTAGCTACCATTAATGATTAATCATGAAATTTCAGCTACCAGACTTAAATTATGAATATAAGGCAAGCTGACAATTGAAATTAGCATATTAGGAATTTAATATTCCTTTTTTTTTTCTTTCTTTTATATCTGTGGGTATTGACAGTACTGCCAACATTCAAAGAAATAATAATAAGAAACTTGTAAAAGATTATTGCATCATTGCCAGATAAGATTCATGAAAACGGAGAAAGTTATTCCAATGAATTGCAAAACAATCACTCATTCTTACAAACAAAAAAATCGCTTCTTTCAGTTCTGTAATTTTTCTTCAAAGCATTTTTCAACATGGGGGAGCATGGTTAACAAGTATGGACAAGTATGTTGTCCATGTCATGATAAAAACTAATGTATGCATTGTGCAAAAAAAAATCTGGAAGCACTAAAAATATATATATATAAATACCTCTATGTGGAAATATGACCAAATCTAGCAAAAGGAAAACCCTTAGCTTTATTTATCGAAAAAAAACCTTAGCCTTTGTCCATAAATTCTTGTGAAAAGCATGACGAAGATCAAGCATCTAATTTGGACATTCTTCTAAAAATTCGCTTTGAAAGAATCATAAAATGAAGTGTTGCATATACACATGGTTCTTTTAAAGGGCAGGCAGAAAAACTATGCACAATACAGAAGGTAGAAATCGATCATGAGTACGGCAGACAATTTTTGTTCCTTCTTAGGTTTGCAACAATCTACTACACGAGAAGAAAAAAAAGAAAAAAAATCATTATGTGTATTTATATTTGTTTGTGAATGGAGACAGAAACAGAGAAGTGCGCGCTTGTGTGTGTTTTTTTAATCCTAAAACCTTATTTGAAACTTCTTTTTTATTTTTTATTTTTGGTCCAAGAAAAGGCTACCCAGTGGAGGGTGCCCCTACTGCAGTTTAAACTTTACTAGAAATGCTAAAGTCTTATTTGAAGATTTGCTTAAGCTCAAAATATCAGTGTTGAAGAAATTTT
This sequence comes from Cornus controversa, assembly GCA_026545225.1. NCBI lineage: Eukaryota > Viridiplantae > Streptophyta > Magnoliopsida > Cornales > Cornaceae > Cornus > Cornus controversa. The sequence continues at coordinate 67,112,499 of CM048849.1, read as the reverse complement.
GAGGATTACCCCAACGAATATTTTGATATGTCAGATAATTGCATACATAGAGGAGAATGTGTGGTCAAATTTTAACATCTGTAGTTTAACAAGCTGGCATGCAAAAAACAAGATACTTGAGAAGTTCTTAGCACTGAAAATATTCTCAAACATGGGTGTCTTTTCCAAAACATAGATTAAACATCTTTTTGACCATCAGATCAACTTTATACTGCCTGATGGCCATACTTTTCCATCTTAGCATCGATACAGGTAGCTTTTATGCCATAAGAAATAAGGCAAAGAGAAGCAAGACTAGAAACTCGGAATGTTCTATAAAATAAATAATTGTGGGTTGTTGATCTGCCTTATTTAGAGTATGTAGGTTGTGAACATGGAACACACTGAAAATTAATACTGATACAGCCTCATCAATTTAGAGAGAAAAATAAATTTAACTGAACCAGAAGTGAAGTTTCAGAGATTACCCTCTACAGCAGGCAAATTTCCTATAAATGCTACCAATGTAGGCAGTGCTGCTTTCAAAAATTCATTAGGTGCATTGGATGTCCCACAACCATTTAATGCAGTACTTGTGGTTGATATGATGCTTGAATTAGCAGGAAGTCCAGGTGCAGTTGTGCCTGAAAAAGAATCAGTAACTACAGACAAGTTAGGCAGGCTTTAGAAGAAGGGGAAAAGAGTTTTTTTTTTTTTTTTAATTATAGAAAAAGCTATACTTTAATGTTAGGGTAAATATCACTGACACCCCCTTAGGTTTGAACTTATTTCATACGGAGAGAAAGTTTGCTTGTAATGTTAGCATAAACCCAAACGTTTTGCACCGTTTATCCGAGAGACCCCAAACCTTGTATAAGCAGGTATGGCCCCATCTGACAGCGCGCAAAAAGATTTGTATGCCCTTTGACTTTGTCAAATTACCTATTTAACCTTTAAAATCACATAAAAAGACTAAAATATCCAAACTCTTTTTTTTTCTTTTCTTTCTCTCTCCTCTCTCTTCTTTCTCTTTCTCTCTCCTCTCTGTGTTAGGCCTTGTGTTTGTCCGATCAAATCCGTATGTGAAAATTCGCTAGAGAGGGAAACCCAAAAAAATAAAACCCCACCAACACCTAAAATACTCTCTCCAAACGCGTCCTTCTCTCTCTCTCTCTCTCTCCCCTTGTGTTTCAATTTAACTTTAGCCATAGAAAGAAAACAGAGTCCTTTTCTTCTTCTTATATGAAGAGAGAGAGTGGACACCACTAACCCCACCACCAGTTTGGCTCTCTTATTTGTGTGATTCCCCCCCTCCTAAGGCTCTGCAACTTCTCACACCTTCCACTTCAATTTCTTTATTTGTATCAAGTATATATATATAGGCATATGCATGTGTCAAATTTAATAGATTAAAAGTAGTACAGTAATTTGATTCTCATAGGAAATTCTTCTTAATTATATATATATAACAGATTGAAAGGTTGAATTATAGATATAGATATATATATATATACACACATATATCTATATCTATATATCACCCACCATGCACACCCACTGCCGAAAGCTGCCGGAAGCTCATCACGTCTCCACCGTCTCCATAGAAGACCCAACTTCAGCCGCATCACCGGCTTCAAAGCTGAGAACCATGCTGTCTCCACCTTCAGTCCACCAACAAGCTCCATGTCCAAACTCCAAAGCTTGAAGCATCCATGAACTGAACCCATGAGCCATAGCCGAGTCTTCACAGACCCATCACCATCATGTTCAGCCGAGGGAGAGAAAGATTGAAGAGAGAATAAAATAAAATATATATATTAGGGGGCATTCTTGTCTTTTCAATTCTATTAATAAGTCTGTTTTTTTTAAATAAAAAATAATAAAATATTGTGGATGTATTAGACATTTTACATGCAAAATAACGGTGTTAGGGACGAAAATATCAATTGGGGTCTCTATGATAGGTATAAGCAAAGTTTGTCTCCATGTGTAATAAATCCAAACCTCAAGGGGTGTCGGTGATATTTATCCTTAATGTTAAACATATAACCATGAACATGCAACAAAATGATCTGAAATTTCACAATGGAACATTCTGACCCTTGATACTGTTCTTGGTGAAACCTGGAAAAAAGAAAAGAAAAGAAGAAGAAGCTTATGGAACCAAATTTTGAATACTTACGTTTCAGTTTAGAGCACAGAAACCAAGAGATACCTCTTTTCACTGGGTTATATTTGACATTTGAGTTCATAGTGAACCAATAAATCAGTTTTCAGTAGAGTGTGATTAAATCATTTTGTTTTGCTTTAACATATGGATTCCAGCACATCTCCCTGCTTGATATATTGAATTGTGATAACAGGGAAAAAGTTAATCCAGTTGCACCGAAACCATGGCGTCATGTAAAAATTAACTTCATTTGGTTTTTTTCTCATTTTATATTCACTAATGAAATTCAGAATCAGGTATATTAAAGGAATAAGAGTCAAATTCATAGAATTGCACTAAAGTAGAACACAATAACATATGATGCAAATCATCCAGTAATCCAAACAGAAGACAATACCAGATGTCAAAAGCTCAAATCCTCTAAAATCTGACATTATGTACTTTTGTTCAATAAAAAATCCTAGAACTTTTTTTTTCCTTTCTTTTTTCTGGTAACAGAGGGTATTCACCCCCTTCAGGGGCGGGGCTATTCCCTTCGGACACCCACAATAAAAAATCTTGGATGACTCACTTAAAATTTTCTGAAACGTTAATTTTCCAAAATCCTCTCCCCATTCCATTAACTTCAAAATATTTGCAGGACTTTCATGGGATTCCAGAGATTTCTACAACTTAACTCCACTTTTTATGCAAGCAAACTACACATCAGAGTCAGAATTCAGAACATAGACCCCAAATTGACACTAGAAATGCATGAGCTTGTCATATTAAAAATGCTAGGCACATAAACATAAAAGATACACCATACCAAGCTTTTGCCTTGGATCGTAAATCAACATCCTTGAAGTCTCTGGATAAATAACTTTTACAGAGGGATTTGAATTGGTTTTAAGCGCTGAAAGGCCTTTATCTGCAACCCAGAAGAGCAGGATTTACCCAGTGAGAACCAAACACTAACTCTCATGAGAGATCAAATTTGAGAATAAACACAAAAGTACCTATAAAACCAGCAGCCCCAATAGTTTGAGCAGGGTTCTCAACTTTCTTATCAATGTTTATAGAGAGTCACTGAAAAATAAAATAATTTAGTATAAGAATCTAGAGCAAATAGATGAATGTATACTAAAATAATCTCACAAGAACAGTACATTGTAGCAACATACATCTTTAACTCCACATTTTCAATTATGCATGTAGACCACAAGAAAGATGTATAACACACACACACACACACATCTATATTTATATATAAATATATTTATATGAAAATATTTAGAAGCTAAATAAAATTCTTACACTCTTCAGAAACAAAATCCTTAAAACTTATGATTGCATGGACTCTTAAGTGCGTGTTCAGGCTATGTGTCTAGGACTTGTCGGTAACAGAATCCAAGCAAATCTACTACCAAGAGACAAAAGCATTCCCTTAAGGTGAAGTGAAGTGCTCTATTAATTGGTGCCTCTAAAATGGGTGCTTCACTATTCTGAGAACTCCAAACTCATACCTCTATTATACTGTGTCCAAAACTGCCTTCATAAACTTTGAAGTTCCAAATTATACAGCAATCGCTGACAATGAATAGTGCCACATCCCAGCTATGGTGGTTCCACAGCATGAAGATCTCTACACTTCAAGTTGTTGAGCACCGGAATTTTAAGTGCAGCACGGCTTCAAGCTCACGTACCGAAGCTTCAACTTTTACCAATCCACAACTTCTCAAACCTGCCAATGATCTCTAAACATATTCATTTGGAATATCCTATTCAAGCTGACTCAACATCCCAACTCCCAGTGTGGACCTACATAGGAACCTTCTATGTTCCATTCATCCTAAAAAATTGCCAATGAGTGTTTCATTATTTGCAAATTCCACTGTAAAATCAATCAAAATGGCCAGTAAAGCTGTGGGAGACTGAAGGAATATCACCTACAAACTCAGTCATTCTCAACCTATATTCTTCAGATCGTGTGGGAGCTAAATGTAAATGACCTGCATGTGCTTGTTTCTAGTCGCACCTTTCATTGACGTTCCATTCGCCCACCACCAATCCAAATCATGGATTGAATTTATCTCAAGGATGTGCATTTTCCTGGTAGTTCAGTATTCTACTTCGTAGAACATGATTGATTTTACTCATGGTGTCTGTTTCAGTATGTATCTTACACCAAGATTGACTCTGTCCAAAATGGTCTCTCCGAGGTAGACAGATTCATAGAATTTGCATTCCCAGGTTAAACGCCATTAAAAGTAGTTCCTCAAACCAGATTTTAGGATGGGTATAGGACACTTGCATTATCAGGTTCAGTGTCCAGCATGATCTCTTGAATCCCAAGTTGTCTCTCTGTACTTCACATTTTGTAATTAACATACGTAGGAAGCATTTTTACTTGCCAGAAATTATAGGAAAATAAAAAACTATTGGCAGCATCTTTTGCTGGATAGTTCAGCTGCAATGGTCCAAAAGAGGCCCTAAAGCCATTATGGTTGCTAAAATGGCCAAACAACTGGCCTGTCCGACAGCCCAGATCAAACAGACCTTAACAAGAATGCTATAAAGTATAACCATTTAAAAGCCTAAGAAGGATTTAAAAGGCCAATCAAATGACAAGATCGTTAACCTAGTGTTACACAGGCCTTATCAAGCCAACGGTAAATACCTAGCAACCTCAAACGCTTAAAAGAAACAAAAATGAAAAAAGCAAAAACACAACAGAGAAAGAAGTTCCTCTTTAATTCTTCCCCCCAAAAAAAAGGTTAGACTAGGCAACACTTTTGTCTACCATGTAAAAAATAAGACCCATCAATAGAAATATGCAGAATATAGCAATCAATTGGAAATCATGTTCTCCTAAGCAAAATTATGCAATCAACATTCAGAATATAGCAAAATAAACAATAGAAATCCTTATATAATAAGAAACTGAAAGAACATGATGTATATGGTGTAAGGCCAAAATGAGGTGCTAGGGGGATGAGTTGTGTACAGACCTAAGCCTTCGTATTATTTGCACTATCCTCATAATTGGACTGCAATTCCCATGCTTGACAGCCCAAGCTTTTATTATTCCACCAAGCAGTGGCTCTTAAACATTGCTTCTCATCATTATGGAATAGATGCTAACATGAAAATTAAAAAGTAAAAAAATAAATTATGAAAAATAACATTGAGAATGCAACTAAACACTTAAAAGAGTCATTATTTGCTCAATGGGACACTGACTGACTAGAAAAACACTTTTAGTTTTTAAGTCTGACCATTAAATTTTACAACTTTAGCACCTAATATGACAATATCAGGTACTGTGTTCCTCTCCTCATTTAGGTAACAAAGGCATCACAGTATTATGCTTTAATTAGAATTGAATATATAAACACAACTTAATAGGAAAAGAGATGTACATTACCCTGTAATGTCCTACCTATGTGGGGTGATGGGAGAGTAAGATTAGAGACAAACTTAATAGAGATATGGCATTCAATAAACTTATGTAGCTTGATAGAGGCAATTATAATAGTAGGTTGTAGAAGGACACTCTGGACGGAGATTATACATCTCGCTTTAAAAAGAAATGAACTTTTTGTTTTATTCGTGACTTAAAAAATTTGTTTGTAGCAAAGCAATGCTGGGGGTAGAAGGCCCGTGGTTAGTGAACCTTTCCTAGAGAAGAAGCAATGACGATAACTGGAGAATAAATATCAACTGACATGTTGCCAATGGCCGCAGTTATACAGAATGTTAGGAGAATATCATTATAGGAGTGATTTAAACCATGATAGAATATTAATTGGAGTGATTCATGGAATGATTTTACCAAAGGGCCAGTGGCCCAACGGTGTGAGCTCTCCCTCCCCAAAGGAGAGGTTGGGTGTTCGAGCCTAGTGAAAGCATTGTGTGCGTGTGTGGTTTTACTTACCTACCCAAAAAAAGAAAAGAAAAGATTTTAGGGATACTCCATCAATATAATTCTCATATTTATCACATGTTTGTATTCTTTCACCTATAAATAGAGGTGATCACTAGAAACAAAATTAAGAAAGAATATAATGAAAGTGATGTAGCCCTTTGAGCTTTGTGTGTCGTGGATGTAGGCCGTAGTGGCCGAACCATGTTATATCTTGTATTCTTCTTGTTTAATTTCTCTCTTCAATATATATTTATCAACATGGTATCAGAGTAGGTTTATCATACCCTACTCTAGACTCGTTCGGCTCTCCTCCGTCTCGCTTGAATTTTGTGATTAGATTTACTCATCTCCGATCTCAAGATCAACACATTTCAAACCTTCGAATCTACTCGTCTCGAATATCAGAATAAACTTGTCTCGGATCTACTCATCTCGGGCTCTCAACAACTTTGTATTTTGTTTCAAGTTATACATTTGCGTTAAAATCTCTGTGTACCAACTTGAGGGGGTTGGGGGAGGGGGAGGGGGGTTAGGAGAATATCACTGTTGTAGTGATTTGGGAATGATTTTAGGAATCCTCCATCAATATATTTTTCATATTTATCACATGTTTATATTCTTTCACCAATAAATAGAGGTGATAATTGTAAACAAAATCAAGAGATAATATAATGAAAGTGATGTAGCCCTTAGGGCTTTGTATGCCATGGATGTAGGCCGTAGTGGCCGAACCATGTTATATTCTTGTGTTCTTCTTGTTTAATTTCTCTATTCAATTTTAATTGTTATCAATATGGTATTAGAGCAGGTTTATCATACTCTACTCTAGACTTATTCAGCTCTCCTCTATCTCACTTGAATTTTGTGATCAGATTTACTCGTGGGATCTACTCGTCTTGGATCTCAGGATCAACTCGCTTCGGACTCTTGACAACTTCGAATTTAGTTTTAAGTTGGATACTTGAGTTGAAATCTTTGTGTACCAACTTTGGTGGGGGGGTGGTGGTGGTGAATATTATTATAAGAGTGATTTAAGCCTTGATATAATATTGATTGGAGTGATTCATGGGATTAATTTTAGGGATCCTCCATCAATATATTTTCCATATTTATCACATGTTCTTTCACCTATAAATAGAGGTGACCATTGTAAAAAAAATTAAGAGAGAATATAATATAGCTCTTCGGGCTTTGTGTGCCGTGGATGTAGGACGTAGTGGCCGAACCACATTATATTCTTGTGTTCTTGTTTAATTTCTCTTCAATTTTATTTTTCTATCAACATAGGGGCAGCAAGTTTTATCAAAATTGATTCAGCATAAAGCGTCTATAACTAGCTTTTTATTTTATAAGTTTGCTGTCAAATCCCATTGCTCAACCCCGAACAAGCAGTGGAAACTATCAAGCTACAATACACAAAGGGAGAATTTAGGGGGAAAGGGATCTTTTATGGAGCAGTGAAATGCGTAGAGCTCGAAAAGAACACCAACAGAGCAAGCACTATGTTGCATGGCTTGAAGAAGCAAACATGGTGTAACAGATGTGTTGTGATATTGGGCATAACCTTACATATCATCAGATGTGATGACTCAGCCGAGTCCTTGGGGACTTGGTTGTGTCTCATGTGATTCAAATTTCGACCGATATATCGGTTAGTATCAAACTTGAACTCAGCCAATACGAAGAATTATGCTCTATTGGGCCAAAACTGACACTGAGAGACAAAACTAGGGGACTGAAGGGGGATAAGGAATCCCACTGGTCTTAGCCAATGTTTTAAAACGCAGTCGCAGCTGTGGTGGCGTGGTCTCAGGTTGTAAACAGGGGTTACACAACGGGTATGGGCCATTGCGGGTGTGAAATTATTTTTTCAATACTAAGAAACATGATCAAAACAAACTGATATGCAAGTTTTAATTCCAGAATTCAATAAAACCATGTTTTTAATGATTTTTAATGAATTTATTGAACATTCATATGAGTAATGGCCTTCTAATTAAATTTGAAGGCATTGTCAGCAGTATCAGTGTAATATTTTGTATTTAGCACTAAATTTATTGCCACAACAATGACTGTTATTCTGGCTTCTATCTCAGTCTGACTCAGACTCGGCCAGGTTTTGTAACTATTGTCTTAGCTATAAACAACGAATACTAGTAAACAGTGCGTATCGACCTGTGTGGTGTTTTAAGTTGTAATAAAAGCATTAACTATCCCACAAGGAAAGTACAGTTGCAAGAATAAAACTCAAAGAATTAGACAGGAGCCCGCACAAGCAGGGGAGCATATGGTTTATTCCAATGCAAAATAAGGAACCTTACCAGGGCTTGACATGCGTGAATCCTCTTTATTATGCTATTAGTAGAATTGAATATATGAAAGCAACTATATACGGATCACCATAGTCATCATCATTCTTGCCTTAATCCCACATTGACATGGAATTTAATTAAATTATGTCATTTGATAGAAACAATTATAAAAGTAAGATGCAAATAGACGGAAAATACTTGCCTCAGGCCATATCAGAAGGAACTTCCTTCTACAAGATGATGTGGCCCAACCAAAATACAATACATGTTACAAATTTAAAAAATTGCTAAAACCTATTTCAATGTGATTCTTCCTCTCCTCTCTCTCTCCATACATACTGCAAATTCTCAAGTATCCTTCTATCATACAGTTTTGTAAAATTAGACACCATAAAAGAAATGAAGAGATTTAAATAAATGAGTTCTTCAAACCCAATTCATCCTTTAAAAATTGATGTGCTCGTATTATATATATAACACACACACACATATATATTTATATATATTGATGTATATATATGTATGTGCTATATATGCTATATATATGAGGATATTTATATGTGTGTGTGTGTGTGTGTGAGATGAAGATGCACACGAAGACTAGTTAGGAAAGAGACAATCTGAAAATGGTTATGGTTCATCCCTTAAAATTGATTTACATCTTTATTTTTTATTTATTTATATATTTGAGACATGTTAACATTTGGTTGAGCCACATCGCCTTGGAAAAGGAACTCCTTCTTATGTGGAACCAGGAGACACCCAAAACATGTCAAAGGCCACAAAAAACATAGCCCAAACCTCTCTCGCAATTGGACAATGCAAAAGAAGTTGATCCACCGATTCCTATGCATTCTTGCACATGTAGCACCGATTCACCACGACGTGACCCTTCTTCCTGAAATTGTCTAGAGTCAGAATCTTCCCAAGAGAAGCTGTCCACCCAAAGAAAGCCACTTTTAAGGGGGCTTTAGATCTCCAAATAGCCTTCAATGGAAAAGAAGGCATCGGGATTGAAATAGAACTCCAGTAAAAAGATCTCACGCCAAAAACTCCTTTCGAAGAGTGCTTCCAGATAATCTCATCCGTCCCCTCCACCTCCTGATGGTAGAGGAGACCTAACAACTCTGCAACCTTAGCCTCATTGTTGCTCACCTTCTATCCAAATTAAGTTTTCTTTTTTCATGGGTGCATCGACAGGTCGAAAGTTCGAAACCAACTAAGCCTACTTTCCATTATTTTGTCAGTATTAAGTGTTACCCTTAATTTGTCCCTCGCATTGTGATTAGATAGGAAGCACGAACACGCCTAAAAGGTCACAAGTGTCGGGCCATGTCAGACACGCCAAAATACAAGTCTGTATTATTATTTTTTTTTTTTGACACACCATTGACATGACATAGACATGCCTTGGACACGTATCCAACATGCATGTCGTATCGTTAGGGAGTTTCAATAAAGTTTTAAAAAAAAAAAAAGATAGGTCTAAGTGTAAATATGATGACTTCTTTGAATTTTTTAATGGTGGTCATAACATATAATATTTCAAGTGTTTTAGTTTAAAGATAATTATTATTATTGTTGTGGAGTAAATTCAATTGTGTAGTTCTTTAAACGATAAACTAATTATTTTTATAACTCATTAATTATTATGATTTGTGAAATTTTCATTGTTAGGTTGATGAAAAATAATATTACTCTTAAAATATAGGATCATATATAAAAAGATATATTTATTAGTCGTCGTGTCCCTGACATGTCCTCATCCTAATTTTTTACAATTTGTTGTGTCCCTCCGTGTCCCATATCGGTATCCGTGCTTCTTAGGTGATTAGTAAGCCTATCTCTTCTAGTCACCCCTATCATCTATCTCAGTATTCTCATTTCAACTACTTGAATGTGTGGTACTTATTTCTTTCTTAGAGCCCAACATTCTGTCTCGTACAAGATAGCTGGCCTAACAACAGTTCTATTATATTTTCCTTTTTAACTTATTTAGTATTTTTTATCACATATGATACCACTAGTTTGAGGGGTGACAATTTCCTCCGCCCCGCTCCGCCCCTAATGGAGGAGATTTAGTCCGCCCCTAATAGGAGTAGGGGCGGGTATGATTTTTTTAAGAAAACCCGCCTAGTACCCGCCCCGCCCCGATTATATACATACATACATACATATATAATATATATATATATAGTGACATAATTGTATGAAGTGTGCCATTTCTTTTATTATTATATTACTTATATAAATATAGTATACTAGATATATAGCAGCCACTAGGGTTACCTTGTTCTGCTCTATTCCTCTCTTTATCTTATGGCTAAAAGAGAATTCTATCTATCTTGTGTACATAATAGATCTATAATAAAAAAAATTCTTGAAGACCAAAATCGTTTCTATCTTCATCTACACATGTATGTATGTTTGTGTCATTTTCTTTGGTCTTATATATTGGGGTTTTGACTGTAGGAGTGTTGTCTCATCGTTTGGGTACATTTAGCCCAAACATCGAATTCAAAGCAAATAAAGCAAAGGATTTTAAAGATTTTATTATTCCTCTCTTTCTCTAAATGGGGCGGTGGTGGTATGCTTATCACAAACCCGTTAGGGTTCTTAACGGGAGATGGATATGGATTTGCTAGTAATATCATTGTATATCTCCCGATCGCTTTAGAGTATTGATCCTAAGTATCCAAAATGATTATTCTGAAGAATTCTTTGGATTTTAATTGTCACTGTTATATTGTCGCCTTCTGATGCTTTGTTAAATTTGTATTCCATATATTTTGTTTGTCTTACTAATTCTTAATTCTTTTATTTGTAACGCATTTGTCCATATTTTTATTTTGTTGCAAAGAGTTCCTTAGAAGTATCCAATATCACTGTCACCAACAAACAACGTGCACCACGAAATGTCTTTTTGTATATCTTTCGTTATTTCATTTAAGACTATTGTAATTAAGTATGGACTGAGGGCTAATTCTTAGTGCAATCCCACTTTTATAGGAACCTCATTAGTTTCTCCACGTAGAGTATGAACTCGTCTTTGTCTCATCATACATATCCTTAAAAATGTTTATAAGTTTTAAAGGGACTCATTTTCTTTGTAAGGCCTTCCACATTACATCTCTTGGTACTCTATCATGTCTTTTTTAAGGTGTTGTTTGATTACTTAATTCTGCCCTTAATTCTTAATAGATTAAGTGTTTATTCAATTAAGTGTGTTTGATAACGTGATTTGAATATCACTTAAAAAAATAAATGGCACTGAAAATGAGTTAAAACTTTAAGCGACTAATCATTGAATGTTGAACACTTAAAATTCAAAAAATGTATATAAAAAAAAAAAATTACAAATACCACTTAAAACATCAGCACTTAAAATTTTCGGTACTTAATTTTCAGTGTTATCAAACAACACCTAACTCTATGAAAACCATGTGCAGATCTTGTTGGTTGCTTTTACATTCTTCTATAAGTTGTCTAATTAAATAAATGGCCTCCATAGTAGATTTCCATAGCATAAATCTAAATTGATTTTCAGTTGACACGTACTGTAAGATAGTTATTTCAGTTGACGCATACAGTAGAGAAAATACTTTACACATAAACCATACCAAGTGAGGGCTAAGGCCGGGTAGATATAAACAAACCAAAAATTGTATACGAAGGTCAACTTGAATCTGACCCCGCAGCCCCTTCAAATATAAAAGTTTAAACATCTATTAAAAAATACATTGAAATGTTCATGATGAAAATCTGCAAAATGATCAGGTTGATTGGATTGTGGGATTCCCATTACCCGATGGAACTGTATATTTACATAAACAGCAGGCCATACTTGCTGAAAAGGAGGGGAAAAAAAGTTGACAAAGGTAAACATTCAAGGTTGATAAAAGAGCTTACCGCCGTAGGAAATGTGGACAGAAGTTGCTCATATATCGGCACTGCCTCTGAAATTGACAAACGCTAAACAAATAACAATAATTATAAAAATAAAAAAAGGCACCATTATAAGCTATGAATCATAATCTAAAGAAACATTTCAACCAAAAAAAAAATTCACAATCTAAAGAAAAGAAAATTAAACACCAAGAATTTCGAATAACATACCAGTGCCTCATTTGCAAGTATTTCTGCAGCTTCAACATTGTATTTCTCAGCCATAACGTGTTACCTTATTCTTTATCCTGCAAAATCAAAATTTTCTGTGACTCAAGTCCTGTGATCAATCAATATCTAGAGAGAGAGAGAGAGAGAGAGAGAGAGAGAGTGCTTACTATGAAGAGAGAGCTGTGCTCCTCTGCAACCAACACGACAGTGATCAATCAAATTTAAAAGTTAAAACCAAACCCAAAAATTCTCAATTGAGCGGGCTAGCCAGATGCCCGCCTGTCTGCCCCGATTATGCAAATTGAGCTTTGTTTGGATTCGGACTTTAGTTAGACTTTTGTATGTCCAAAACATACTATAGGTATTTTTTTTTATTTTATGTTAAGGTAAAATGTTAAACACCCCCAAATTAAATCAAGTAGGTGACACTCCTGATCATAGTTAAGAGGAGTTTGTTTCTAATAATTTAAGTGCTTTAGCATTGTGCCCTCTTATACCACTCTTACAAGAAATATCCAAACTGCCCTTGAAATAATAACTCTACAAATCAAGTCACCTGCTCTCTGAAACGTTACAATACCAAAAGCAAATTAATTTTTGGGTTCTGTATTATGTGTATGTGTTTGTGTATGTGCAGAATATTAGTTGAAAATCTCATCTTATCGATCTTCTATTATCTCTCAAATTCTCACAATCTCTCCTCCACCATGAAGCCCCAATCTTCAGAACCCTAATTTTGTCGACACCACCAATACCTCCAAAACTGTGTGCCCACCAAACCATATTCTTCAACCTCTAGTTCCCTGTAACCCATTGAAGAACTCCTTCCAAAGCTCCAAGAAATCGTCGAACTCTTCCAAGCTGAACAAGAACCCAAAGCTAAGTACGAACAACTCTTGTACAAACCGATTCTGATTTTACGGGTAAAAATCGATGCAGAAGAAGGCGTGTGTGACAGATTTGTAGAAATTTACAGGGGTTTCTGCTGCTCGTTGTTGTTGATTATAATGATGAGTCGAAGAGGAAACGAATCGCATAGTTGGGTTCGAATTGAAGAGTCTCGCTATACCAGATCTCACTATGCCACTATGGTGTCGTGTTAGGATGATGATTGATTATGTAAGGCCACATCTAATTTTTTATTTAATACATAAATTGTATTTTTAATTTGTAAAAATATATACCATATTCAATGATATATTAATAGAATTTATATTCTGTCATGATTTATATTCTGCCATAAAATTATATAATGGCAAAATTTGTGGGGTATTAAATTTTGTAAACTAAATACTTTAATATTTTAGAGGAAGAAAATAGAGAGAGAGAGAAACCAGAGAATGAAAAAAATGCAAACTTTGAGATGGAAAGGGTGTACAAAGGTTCAAATATTTTTGGCTAAAATTATAATTTTAAACAATAAAAGTAGCTTTGGTATTTTACTTTTTAAAATTAGTTGACTTTAGACCAACCAACGAACCATTAACAAAATAGGTATCACAAACAAATTTGAAAGAAGTTGACCATATTTTTCTAGCATTTTACCTTTTTTTTTTTATTAATTAATTTGCGCCATCAGAATCCTTGAAGGGCCGAAGTCCACTCCATATACAATTTCACCATTTCATCTCTCTATAAAAGTTCCTTTCACAACAATATACTGTATATGATTTTTTTCTTTTGTTTTGTTTAATTTCAGATTATTATATCCTATGAGCGAATCTATTTTATCCTACTGATCCAGTCTATTCTTTTGTCTTTTGAAGATTTTTGATATGATAAGAAGTCTTTTCTAAATTAATAATGTAAAAAAATCACATGAAACTCTTCTGAATTATAAAAAATTGCACCCTTGCACTTAGTTTTTAAGAGATAACCTGAATATTAAAATTTTTGTCATACACTCCTGCATTAAAGTTACTGTTAAGAAATAAATAGTCAAAATATCAGACTTTTTTAAAGCCTAATTTATTCTTTTTCATCCTGGATTATAAAAACAAATATTGCATATTATCCCATATTTAAGGTGTAACATTCAAATTTATTATAGTTTTTGTGAAACTAACTTTATGAAAAAAATTAGAAGCTTACAAGGCACGTTTAGGCTCAAACGGTTAGGCTATTGGCCTTATTTGTAAACTTTTAATAGTTAGGAAGTTAATTTTATTTAATGGATGTAACATGCAAATTTTTATGTTTCAAGAGAATTTCGTGCCATTAACTTTTTATCTTTCAATATAATATATATTTGACTAATAAAATTAAAAGATATATATATTATTGTGTATTTGATAAATGAAAAATATTTTGCTCTCCATTTCAAGGAGGCCTATGAAATTGGAGAACATCATGTTCAAGGAATAGGGTGGGCCAACACTCCTCTATCCAGTTTTCTTTTTTCTTCACAAGAGATGTGACGGTATTGAACACGTGTGGAATATGGTCCGAAGTTGTGTCAGATACAATTAAAAGTGTGTTAAAATTTAAATATTTTATTTTTATATTGAACACAACATAGACAATTATAAGATCATTAAAAGATTTGGGGGAATAGTTTTGTAATTACATTTTTTGGAATAATGAAATTTATTGTAATTTAAAATATATTATGGATTAATTAAAAAAATAATATAAAATTTTAGAAAACTAAAATAACAAGTAGTATCTCTAAATTCCAAATTAGTGATTTCATTCATGAGTATATCGATAAAATGAGCAAGAAATATTATTTATATAATATATTGTATTATTATTTTTTGACATATCAATGCTTTTTTCTTGTTTTGTCTTTTTTAGATTTGTCGCATCGCACGTATATATATTGTGTCAAACTTAGATGTCTAAGTTTACGGTTTGGCTTAAGAGACCCTATTTGGTGCCCCAATGGTATACTTGTAGTTTTATGGGTGCAGGCGTGCCGAGACGCTTAAGTCTAAACTTGTGGCTGAGCTAGTTTCAATCGAGCTTACTAAAACCAAGCAAATATTTTTGACTTTTACGGTCTTAAGGAGTTAGTTTGGTTGGCCTCATTTAACTTGATAATTGTAGAGAATAGGAATGACCCTCTCACATGTTCGTTCACTTTAGCTTAACTTAAAGTTTCTGAGTTATATTGAAGTGAATTAAGCTTGCTTACAAGTAAAAGGGAAGGGAGAAGAGATGGATAAGTGAATAATTCAATATCTTAAGTAACAAGTAACATTCTCGTCATTAACTTTTTCGCAGTACAATGAAGTTCGGTTAAAATCCTTGAGAGATACAAAAAATAAAGTCCTAGTTACATTCTACTATGGTTAGGATTGAACCTTTATCTATGAGTTAAAACTTGGATTGAAATCAAACTTGGTGTCACAAGATTACATAAAGTCCTTGTTACATTCTACCATGGTTAGGGCTGAACCTTGATTACAACACAAAAGACATGCATTATTAATGAGCAGAGTCACAAGTATGAGTTGCAAACTTGAGCTGAACCTTGATTCTACCATTGTCAAAAGATTAAATAAGTATACCAAGACTAATATTATAACAAATTATATTAAAATTAATTTATGATTTTAAAAATTTTTAATTACATAATTCTAGTTTGCTTGCCCCACCACGCCAACACAAAATATTTGGCTCTATTCTTGATAACAGAGGTTGAGCAAGGCAATCATTGGATCAATTCATATATGGAGACGATTGAGATTAAAGTTGATGACAAGAGACAATTCTTCGTGTGAGAATAAGGGTTGCAATTGACATTAATGAAATATCTGAACTGCAACGCTAAAATGAAAAAGAAAATGATACGTCTGATGTGACAACTTAAAAGAGTTTGGTGTCACGTATTTAAATGCTCTCTCTGTTTTATTTTTGTTTGTCTACTAAACTCTAATTTGAGTGCTGATGTGACATTAATCATGTAGATCTTATTGCGTTCTTGGAGTTGTAGGACCAAATGTTCAATTTGGGTGTAAGTAGACCCTCAACCACTGGACTAACCGTGTGGGTTAGGGAACAGAACAAATTGTAATCCTTAACGGTCAAATGCCGATAGTTGTAAATGTAAATCGATACAGTATTGGGGTTAAACAGATAAATGTTTAAATAGGTATACTATTGTGCAAATTAGCAAAATAAACTGATCTCCTGGTAAGTGGTAACTGAAATGGGTCTGCCTCTGGACTACGTAGGGAGAGAGAAGACGAAGCGAAGAAGACCCTCAACAATCGTTGCCATCGTTGGCGCCATTGCAGTCACCGTCGGATAAACCAATTATTTCTCTCTCCTTTGGACAGTCTTCGATCTCGCGCAGTATGCTGAGAGCTGAAGATCATATGTGGATCATATATGCTTCTGGTTCTAGTTCTCAGTATTGATTTTCTTTGAAGTCAATTATAGTCGTTCGATCTGAAAGTCGTGATTCCCGTATCTGGATCGACGAGACCTGTAAGTTATCCCAAGAGATATATACTATTCTCCACGTGTATGTAAAATTGTGTGTACATATATATATATATGTGTGTGTGTGTGTGTGTGTGTGTGCGCGCGTGCGCGTGCGCGTGCGTGTGTGTATAACATGACCATGATGTGCGACCAGTAAAATCATGTTCTGTACCCATTAACATTTGGTTCTGAAACCTTTGCTTGCTGAAGCAACAACACGTTTAGCAGGCTATTCCATCATTGAAACCCAGATCGGGAAAGGGGTATTTTCTTGTAATAGACACAATTTCAGGAGTTTAGATTTATGCAATATTTAAGAACAAACGTATTCAACTTTGTACAAGAGAACAAGGAAAGAAAATTGGGAATTGATGAATGAAATCAGATAACAGGCCCCAATTAATTTGGTTATGTTTAATATGAAATAGGTTTTGATTAGTCACTGATAAGAGGCTTTTGTTGAAAGCAATTGCACATAATTTGTTTGGCGAGTAAGGGAAGGATTGTAGACTCCAATCTAGGACTTCATTTGGTTCTATACAAGGAATTGACTATGCATTAATGATTATTATTGTTGTCACTGTTGTTGTTGTTTTGAACTATGGCATTTGACAAGACATTTTTAGAGGCAAATTTTATACAAAGAATCACTCAATGCAGTTACACACAACAAATAAGAAAAGTTAATTCACAAGCTGAAATTGTAAGCTGACTGGGTTTATAGCATCCTTATTCAGGAAAAAAATGAAAGAAACTTACAATGGGTTTTCTTTTAATATCATTAATATATTAAGATCCCAATTAAATTTATGAGGTAGAAATTATGAAAAGTGGAACAGGGGAACACACAAATCACTAGAGATATCACTCAATACTTATTCCAAACAAATATCATGTTTACTAGATAAGTAATCCTTAAATCAGGTCTTGTTAACTTGACTGCAGTTGTTTTGCAATATGTGGCTAACAAGTTCCCATTACCTGGTTTCTGCAGGATTCATGAAACCCCAGTCGCATGTTGTTGCTTCTAATTATATGCTTTTAATGCACAGATAACTCAATTATTATTCAACTTATTTGTTGTCGAAGCTCAATTATACCATGTAAAGAGGGAAGTAAGATTTCTATATAGGTACTGAAACTCTGGGGATGAGATGTTTCTTTGCACATCAGTTGTAAGTTTTCGCAGATATGGTGTTTAGAAGGTTTGCAGAAATTGTTTCTGCTACTGCAATTCGTTTGTCAGCCTCAAAGCCTTCTACTGCTTCATATGTATCAACAGAATCGTCAACTCAAGAAGGTTCTGTTAATGATTTTGGTTTTTCTAGCTCTGTGCAGAAGAATAATTTGCGACCTTCCTCATCTCTTCAAGATTTATCTGCATATCGCCAACTTGATCCAGAACAAGGCAACCTAAATCCTGGAACAGATGGGAGTTTGACCCATGTGAAACAGCCTCATTTCTTACAGAGAGAAAATGCTGGGTCAAGCTTTTCCAAGGAGAAGGCATTGCCTGGAATCCCTTTGGTACGGAAGAAGTGGGTGCGAGTGATCATGGTTCTCCTGTGCTTATTGTTGTTTGCTCTTCTTATATACATGCTACAGTTTTTTTACTCTAGTTGGTCTCAAGGGGATTCCAAGTTCTATGTTGTACTTGATTGTGGTAGCACTGGGACCCGAGTTTATGTATATCAGGTGGCTGTTAATCACAAGAAAGACAGAAGTCTCCCTATTTTGTTGAGATCGATACCAGGTCTGCAGAGGAAACATAGTTCACAGAGGGGGCGTGCTTACAATCGAATGGAGACTGAGCCTGGGTTTGACAAACTGGTGCATAATAAATCTGGTTTGAGGGGAGTAATAAAACCACTTATTCGATGGGCAGAGAAACAAATCCCCAAGCGTGCACATAAGACTACTTTCCTCTTCCTTTATGCTACAGCTGGGGTTCGCAGGCTGCCAATTTCAGACTCAGAATGGCTTCTTAATAATGCTTGGTCCATTTTGAAGAATTCACCTTTCTTGTGCCACAGGGAGTGGGTTAAGATTATCAGTGGCATGGAGGAAGCATATTATGGATGGATTGCTTTAAACTATCACACTGGTGTGTTGGGGGTTACACCAAAAAAAGAAACATTTGGTGCACTTGATTTGGGTGGCTCATCATTGCAGGTTACCTTTGAGAACCCGGAACATGTGCATAACAAAACTAGCTTAAAGCTGGGCATTGGTCCTGTTAACCATTATCTCAGTGCCTATTCTCTATTGGGCTATGGTCTGAATGATGCTTTTGACAAGTCTGTGGTTCATCTTCTCAAGAAGCTTCCTGCAATTAATAATGCAGATTTAATTAGTGGGAAGATTGAAATTAAGCATCCTTGTTTGCAGTCGGGTTACAAGGAGCGATACTTCTGTTCTCAGTGTGCTTCTGTTTACCAAGGTGGGGGTCCTCCAATTGGAAGGAAAAAAATGGGTAGAGGAAAACCTGGAATTCCAGTCCAGCTTATTGGTGCTCCAAAATGGGAAGAATGCAATGCACTTGCAAAAGTTTCTGTCAATTTGTCTGAATGGTCAGATCGAAGTCCAGGACTTGATTGCGAATTGCAACCCTGTGCTCTTGCGGGTAGTCTCCCTCGTCCTTATGGCCAGTTCTATGTAATGTCTGGATTTTTTGTGGTATATCGTTTTTTTAACTTGAGCTCTGAGGCAACACTTGATGATGTGTTGGAGAAGGGTCAGGAATTCTGTGAAAAAACTTGGGACATTGCGAAGAACAGTGTTGCTCCCCAGCCCTTTATAGAACAGTATTGCTTTAGAGCACCATACATTGTGCTCCTATTGAGAGAAGGCTTGCACATTGGAGATAGCCAAGTTATTGTTGGTTCTGGAAGTATTACGTGGACACTTGGGGTTGCCCTGTTGGAAGCTGGGAAGGCATTTTCAACCAGAGTGGAGCTTCACGGTTACAAAATACTCCCGATGAAGATAAACCCAGTTATTCTTTTTGCAGTTTTGTTTGTTTCATTGTTTTTCGTAGTTTGTGCGTTGTCATGCATTGGTAATTGGACACCAAGATTTTTCCGTAGGCTATATCTTCCCCTTTTTAGGCATAGCAGTGTCTCAACCACATCTGTTCTCAATATCCCATCTCCTTTTCAGTTTCAGCGGTGGAGTCCTATCAGTTCAGGTAAACTCTTCTACAAGATCTGTGACTTCTATAATTTTTGGAATACTACAAAAAACTTAATATTCTATACTTTTTATCTACCAAAATGTGCATACCTATATATATATAATTATATATGTATATATTGTTACATTTTTGCTAATTACTCCTTAAGAATTGTGCTTCTACCTCTTAGACCTAATCTTCCTGTATGTAAATTTCCTCGTACAACACACAAAAAGATTCAGATTGACTATGCACAGGTTTGTACAAACAACAAAGTAAAATAAATTAATAACATTCAATTGAAAGGCCTAGTGCACATTAGATTTTTAATTTCCCCAACCCTCTTGCATGTCAATAGTTGTGGATTACATTTTGTCTGGGCTTGGATGTAAACCTAAATAGCTACTGTCAACTGTCACCTCATGGGATTTCATTTCATTTATATAGATGGCTCATATATCTGGATGTGCATAGAATTTCAGACTGCTGTTAATCTCCAAGTCAGCTTCTCATTTAATACTGCGATTAATAAGTTATTCCCCAAGACAGACATTCAGTAGGCAACTAAGTTTTTAATATCTTAAATATAAGTACTTGTGGTGTTTTTGCGACTATGAGCAACTTATCTCTATGAATTTGAGAGCTTGAGCAGTGCTGCTGGCGAAAGCTTCTCTGGTAAGTAGTGCTATGACTCACAAGGAGGAAAACTAAATTGACCAGGTCGGTTGATCGGACACTGGGATTTTAGATTCTGCTAACCTTATCTAGCATATAATTTCATTTCTTACGTCCATCTCATGTGAACCTGTTAAGCACATCTTTGTCTTTTGAGCAGTTACATTTTTCAATTTCAATGTCCCATGATCAAAGCCGCCTGCTCTTCCTTGTAGCACTATGGTCAAAATCACGATGACAAATGCTTGTCACATGTATGGATTCTATTTGTTTTTTTAGGTTGCTCATTATTCCTTTTTCTAGTAAGTTTTTTTTTTTCTTTATTGTTAGTTCGTATGTTGTGTGAATATTTCATTGTAAAAGCCTTTTTCCTTGTGCAAAATTTTGAGTCATGAAAATTGTGGTGTTTTAGGTGATGGAAGAGTTAAGTTGCCACTGAGCCCAACGATTGCTGGTGCCCAACAGAGAACATTTGGCTTTGGCATGGGACATGGCTTGAGCGGCGGCGGTAGCAGCATCCAGCTCACAGAGTCTTCCTTGTACCCCTCAACTAGCAGTGTTTCACATAGTTATTCCTCAGGGAGCTTGGGGCAGATGCAATTTGACAATAGTAGCATGGGTTCCTTTTGGTCTCCTCATAGAAGTCAGATGCGTCTTCAAAGCAGAAGATCGCAGTCTCGAGAAGACCTTATTTCTTCACTGCCTTAGCCACATTTGGTGAAGATTTTAATTGTGCCTCTGGTCTGGTACAATTGGGTGATCAATCTTCAAATAGAGGAAATGAAATCAAAGGTTACCTTTGAAAGTTTTGCTTATCTACTCAAATAGAGGCATTCTTTTTTATTCCATACACAACTCCATTCGGCAAAAATAGATTTAAGCTTAGAGCTAAATCCTTAGACTTGTTGTTATATTCACTATGTTTAATTTCTGACGACCTCCAAATGTGTAACTAGCTGCTCACTCAGTTATTATAGAAATTATGATGATGATGATGATGATGATTATTATTATTATTATTATTAATTCAACGAATGTTTTCTCATGATTTCACATTCTAAAACCCAGAAAAACAATAGGCATGGACCACTTTTGTCAGTCAGTCAGTCATTTATATGATATGATATTGAAGCAATTATAAAGAATCGTCCATTACATTGCGCTCACCAAAGACCACCCTTTCTTCAGTTCTCATTAGCTCTCTGGGCAGGCAAGCGAACGGTTCTTGTAGCGTGGTTGAGAAAACAACTTTTCATTAAAATAATAATAATAAAAAGGCATGGCAACTTCTAAACACCACTGTCCCTGACAAACAACAGAATTGACCTCAAATTATTGAATAATGGCATCACCACTTCAGTCAGTACTGGATTGACAAATTAAAACAAAAATGTCTTTTTTTTTTTGTACCAAAATAAAAAATAGAGTATACAAAATCCCAAGCTGCAGGCCCTCGGTGGCCTTCATAAGTAGTAACTCATCATTTCTTAAGCATACTACCAAAAATATTTGTCACATTGACAAGAAGGCTGGCCCAGTAATGAGTAAACTAGTGTAATTGAATAAGCATACTCTCATAATGTCTGTTATATTATTAATTAATACGTTTGCATGGGGACAATGAGCTCAATTGTTTTCCAGAAACAAATTTTAAGAAAATGTTTTGGAGTTGAACACCCAAACAGAGAGATGGCCTGGTGGGGCCCACCGGCTTGTGTCTACTTCGGATATCAAGTTTCGGACCTGTATTATTTATTGCTCTTTAACAAAATGACACTCATTCGGACTACCTGGTCTGTGGTCCTACAGCTACTCCTGCATGATATCCAGAACGAAGTTCAATGATTTTAGGCTAGAGGTCTGAATAGGTATCTCTTAGATTTAGGTCTGTTCTTCAATGTACTATATAAAGAAATTTGCAGATACTGGGAAAAAATTATGACGAGTCTCTGGAAGCACTGGGAAATAAATCCAATCCATGTCATCTGATCTAACCAGGCGGCCACTTCATCTGTCTCCCACCAAGTACATGCAAGTGGAGATGGTAAACTGATTGACCTGGAGAGAAGAGAGAGAGAGGTTAAAACAAGTCTACACTGTGGAATCAATGAAGTTCCATTTGATTTTTGAGAATGTGGAAGAGAATTTGAATCTCATGACTAATTGGGTTGAAGTGCCATAAAGCTCAAAGTGCCAGCTAGGATAGCTGGTAAAGTCTCTAAGAAGCCATACTAGAGACCTCGGATCAAATTCTACCTTTTCTCCTGGTTCAAGCCATTGGACCAAGTGTCACAAGGTCTAACAAAATTTTCTCCAATTTCTCAGCAACCAAATTGGTAACTAGCACAAAAAAGGAGAATAAGAGAAAATGGCTTTAGAACTTACATGCAGTAGGACCATTGTTGATAACAACACGGAATCCATCAAGGATGCCTTCTTTCTCTGCAACTATTCTCGAAGCGTAGAGAAGATGGCCCAGTATCTCTCCATGTTTTGCTTCAGCCTACAATAATAAGTTATATTTCTAATTAAACACCAATCCAATATCCAATTATTGTCAATTGATATGCAGATCATGTATCGTCTTTTTATTGTATTTTTTTTTTGACATTTTTGAAAATAGGTATGTATATACAAAACACATCAAGACCGAACCAGTAATATACAGTCAATAAGCAATATCCAATCAATTTATGAAAAACATTGCAACTTAAATATGCAAAGACATGCATTGGCCATTTAACCTTGGACAACCACCTCCCAAAAAGCTCAAGCTATTGGGAATGGTCCCAACAAATGATATCAAGGTTTCACACCCTCCCTCATGTGTGAACCCCCCTATAACACGTGGGGAGACGGATAATAGAGTCCAAACAAACTGAATGGGGGGACAAATGCTAACAGAGAGAGATTGGAAATTAAAACCTCCTAAAATCAAGACTCTAATTCATGTTATACTTGTACCAAAGCTTAAACTTTTATGAATGGGCCAGAAAGTGTATATCAAGCCCACACATTTAACACAAATAATTAAGATTAGAAAAAGTCAACTAAAGACGGAGAATTTTATGTATCAATTCATCCTACGATCCATAAAATGAACTTTCCTAGCTTGAATTTGTCCCCAAGAAATCCCTTTTATGAATTGTTGCTCACAATTTGAACATTTATCTCTCTCTTCAAAAAGCTTTACAAGATCATCATTAAAATCACTAATCATTTTCTTCAAATGATCAAAAGTCTTAGAACCTCAATTGAATATTCCTTACACGTGACAATAACAACCCAAGTGTAAGGTAAAAGAGGTTTCATCTGGATAACCAGCACACTAGTATACACTAGTATTGCCACAATAAATTCACTTCAACTACAATTATAATTTGTCTCTGTGAACATCAACTTTAGCGCAAAGATCCATGCATGATTCGAAGATGCAGACAGAGATGCAGTGTAATGGATTCAGGCCGTATTGGATGTAACATAAAATCGGTTATTGCGGTCAAAATATTTTCTCGACCTTGCACACCATCAGATGTGCTGACACAGCCGATTCCCTGGAGACTCGGTCAAGTCTCGTCTGATTCGATTTCCACCGATTTATTAGTATCGGAACAGACTTGGCCGAGTCCATTACGACTCGGCTGATACAGAGAACAATGG
Organism: Cornus controversa; assembly: GCA_026545225.1. NCBI lineage: Eukaryota > Viridiplantae > Streptophyta > Magnoliopsida > Cornales > Cornaceae > Cornus > Cornus controversa. The sequence continues at coordinate 67,088,077 of CM048849.1, read as the reverse complement.
ATCCATGTCGGATGGGTCCCTTCCTTCCTTTCTCTCTTTCGGGGTCTTTTAGAGGGGGGAAACCAGAATCTAAAAGCAAATAAAACTCACCTTTAGCAAATAAACCATAAAAGCCATCAAATCTCTCACAAAATTATATCTACTCTCTTATCGAAACACGTGAAAACAAACAAAATTGCAATTTTTATGTACTCATCTCATAAAGCAATGTTAATTGCAATATTCAAGAAAGATAGTTACCGAAATGGCATGTGTCTAAAGCTTAAAATACTAGAAATCTATAATTATGTTTTCTATTGATAGGCAAATAATAGTTAAGTTATAGTTGAGTCATTTATTCCACACAGCTAAACATGCAAGTGTCCTAAAAGAAGTGAGAATGGCATCCATCTAAATATTAATAGCTAACGAGAACAGATGAAATAATAAAAGACAAAAAATAGAAAGAACATAACCTTGCCAAGCTCTGTTAACCCATCCCTAAACTTTGGAATGACCAAAACATGAACAGGAGCCTGTGGGTTGATATCCCGAAATGCCAGGACCTTTTCATCCTCATATACAATGGTGGAAGGAATCTCCTTAGCAATGATTTTGTCAAATCTAACAAAAACAAAATAATATGATTTAAATGAAAACACCATTCATTTGCTTGAAGTTTTAAAAACTTTAAGGTTAATAATCACTTGAAATATAAATTGGAACATCACAAATTTTTTGGGTAAAGTGCATAAAACACCCCTGTAATTTGAAAAATGTGCAAAAAGCCCCCTTCATGTTCACTTCCCACCCTTGTAGTTTGTATTTTGTGCAAATCAACCCTTCTGACATGTAAAATTACCTTTATACCAACAAAATATTTCAGCACAAAAATGTGAAAATATATCTTATTGTAAAAAGACCAAAATGCCCTCAACCAAATTTTCTTTTCTTTTTCTTCCACTTTCTATCTCTTCTCATTGTCTCACCATGAAGACGAGACCCCATGCACCGTAGCCGATGAGCCCCAGTGAAGACCCACGGCCGGACCACCACCTTCTCCGACCACCATAGACCCACCACAAGAAGACTCTCTCCACTACGAGAGGCCACCCACAACCGTGAACCACCAAGTCTCCTTTGAGAAGACCCACGTCTAGGTCTCATCCAACTCCAGTCATCTTCTCCGGCCAATCATCCAATTCCGGTCACCATATTTTCCACCAAACAACCCTCTCCACCATAAACTCCACTACCATGAGGATCCGCAGCCGGACCTCCATGCTCCACCATGTTCAACCTTTGGCCTCTGAAGACCCAGTACAGAAATGCCATGCACCACCGTCTCCATCATCACTACCAACTTCATCTGCAAGCCACCTTCACCCATCACCATCCTATGCCACCCATTTTCGAACCACCATTGTTGCCGAAATGGGTCTCTACCATTGAAGCACTTCGCCGTTCGTCGAAGACCCATTGTGTGTATCAACTTCACCACAACTGGACCTCCATGGCCAAGCCAAAGCACCACTGCCCACCATGTGAGGATCACCTACATGGAGGTTTTTTCAATTGTATATGATTGAAGTTGTATGGATTTTGTGGTGATCATTATTGGAACAGAGTCTACGTACAGACCCTGTTTAGTTTAGTTGTTTGAATGATTTTTATTAGCTAAAATGGTGGTTGCTAGGCTTAAGTTGAAATAATTAACTTGTCAGTTCTGTTAAGATAATAAAACAAACTATTGGGAGATATATAAATGGTCTCTCTACCTCTTATACAAATATGTGAGGAAGGCCTAACACTTTAATTAATTACTGAGTGAATGAAGTTTATACTTAATATTATTTGCCTATGTGTGTGTGTGTATATATATATATAAGATACTATGTATATAATAGTACTATATAATAATACTAATAAACAAAAATATTAATAAGTGGTTCTGTCAGTGAGAACGGCAGTGGTGCGACAGTGAGAAGAGAAGAGATAGAAAGTGGAAGAAAAAGAAAAGAAAATTTGGTTGAGGGCATTTTGGTCTTTTTACAATAAGACATATTTTCACATTTTTGTGTTGACATATTTTGGGGGTATAAAGGTAATTTTACATGTCAGAAGGGTTGATTTGCACAAAATACAAACTACAAGGGTGGGAAGTGGACATGAAGGGGTTTTTTTTTTGCACATTTTTCAAACTACTGGGGTGTTTTATGCACTTTACCCCAATTTTTTTAAAATTCCAAGCTAAATATTCATTGGTTTCATCTTTTTACATATTTTTGTTGTATATATACAAGAGACGAATTTTAAGTAGATTGTGTAGTTAATATGAGAAATTGCAATATGTTACAACTCTTAACAAACAAAAATAACTAATCAAAAAAACATTTGAGACAATTTGACATCATTTTAAAACTTGCTTGATAACACCCCTTGATTTCTTCTACATAATTTTTTCTCCAGATTTTGGATACACATATAGGGCTTCTAAATATAAATTATTTTACTTTTATTCCTTCCAAATGTATTGACTTGATTAAAGTATAAATAGAATTTGAATACACTAACATCCAAATTGAATTTTTTTCAAACTAAATTACATGACATAACAAAAACAATATCATATGAACATCAGCAGGCAAGAAGGATAATACATGGTTGGAGCTCCACTATCAGCATTGGCTGCAGCTGCTTTGGCACTAGCTTCTTCATCATTTATAGCCCTCACATTGGACATGGCTCTGGAAGGAAAAGCAAAAAGAAGCAAAATCAACAACAATATAGTAGTTTCTAAAGGTAATTAAAATTAAATTCCTCAATACATACTCTAGATGAAACATCAATAGAATATCTATATATACATGTTAACCACCATCTCCTCTAAAAGCTTAAGTTATTAGAGAGGGTGTAACTTAAATATATAAATTCTTTAACATGCCCTCTCACGTGTGGCCTTCTTTTGGTCCAACACGTGTTTTCAATTTTAATTATCAGGGTGACAGTAAGGTTTGAACATAGGACGTTGCCTGCTCTGGTACCATGTTAACCACCATCTCCTCTAAAAGTTTAAGCTCTTAGAGAGGGTGTAACTTAAATATATAAATCCTTCAACAATACATACATACATATATATATATTGTTAATATTAAATCACTAACTTTGAGGAACTTGAAAAATGAGACTGTTACAAAACAAATACAAGAGTTGCTAGACTTTTTACACACCACATCTGGCTAGTAACATAATCCACATGTTATCTTATAAGACCACAATTCAAAAATTGCCCACATGCTAAATCTTTGCTAGTATAGTTTGCTCTCATTATCTATCTATTGTGCAAAATACCATACTTGATATGAAGTATAAAAGGTGCTTCAATGCCAGCACAGTTGTCAGCACTTTCCATCTATATTTTAAGTTTCCAATGCATTTAACAATCTAGAGTATAGAGGGAAATGTTTGGGCCAATGGCAATAATATGCAGCTGCAATTATTATTTTGCCACACTTGGACAACTTATGTAATTGGATCCTCCCCCAAAGTGGGATCTGAAAACTTAACACACATGTATATGGTAAATCAGGCTCTTGAGTCCAAAAGAATATTACTAGAACTTGCTAGGGGAGTATTCTCATGTATGTTGCTGCTATAGCAACTAGCTGTTCTGACAATTGTGATGAAATATATTAGGACTTGTCTCCAATCGGCTTAGATGAGTAAATCTGTAAGCCATGGTTGTCTAGCAATATCCAGACCAAATTAGAGCCCTTGCTAGTGAGAAGCAATGTGCATTCACAAATTGATGATAATATACTTCAGACATATTCTAGTGGAGCATGGTCTTAGAAAATTGACTATTTTGCTGATTTTTTGGCTTTGGATTTTTAAGTTATGGGAAAGAATTCAACAATTTATGGCTCAAACTTCTCTAGTGGTACTCACTTTAGTCATCCAAGATGCCATAAGTTACGTATTATTTGGACTATGACATAGCCTTTTATTTTAAGAGCAATTCAATTTAGTTATGGAAAAATGATAATTTGTTGCCTTTAAATTAAAACATGATTTGCAGACTACTAACCTTCCTCTGCATCTTTCAACAAAAAAAAAAAATCTTTAATCCATATGGTCTTAAGAGTGTCAAGAGAAGGCCCATCTTGGAGGATGGGAGATCACTTGCTTTAGGGTAAAGGTTATAATCAAGGATATAATATAACATATGAAAGGCAGTCAACTGTTTGGCCTTCCACTAATCCTTATAGAGTCTCCATCATAGAAAAGGGGTAAGAAATAATAATAATAATAATAATAATAATAATGGTTCCACTTTAGGTGTAGTTGTTGGTCTTTGTTGCACATGACAAACCTTTCTCACTCATTTTTCTCATCTTGTCCACCATTCACTTTGAATGTTATAATAGAGTCTACTATGTCTTCTTAATTTTTCAGTTATCCATCTCAACATCACCATTACAATTATGGTTGTCCTATATAAATCTTGTTTTCTTAATCAACTTTACTGGGGTAATGATAGGGTAAGCATTGGATATTATGGCAAAGCTAACCTTGTAATCTATGTTAGATAATATATTCAATATTATGTTGCTTTCTATCCTAATCCATCTAGGATTCCTAGTTCAGCTGATTAAGATTTCTTATCTCCTAAGTAAACTTGGTCTCTAAGATTATGTGCCTATAAATAAGCCTTTATGTATTCTTCATCAATATCAATTCAATATATATTCTTCCCATATTTGTCACATGGTATCAGATCCTACCAATTCTTGGTAGTCTTCACTGTCCATCACCGTCATCGCCGGGGATGACGGTCAATTGTGAAAATAGCTTCTGCCAAATCAACACCTAACCAACGTCGTTACACAAGCAAAACTGTTTTGGTCAAAACTTCTTTGTTACTAATCCGAACGACCTGAGACGAATTCCAAAAGATAGGAAATTCAAAGAGCTTTGATTTGATATATTATATGTCTATATCGCGCTTCCATGCGCCTCTAGTAGTAGTCATACCGCGCTTCCATGTGCCATCATCGCGCTTCTATGCGCCTCCCGTAGTAGTCATATTGCACTTCCATGCGCCTCAACATCTTCACAGCTCTGCCATCGCTTTCATGTATCCAAACTCTGGTTTTATATAACCCACATTGAGTTTGAGGGGGCTGTTAGATAATATATAAATATATTATGTTGCTCCCTATCCTAATCCATATAGGATTCCTAGTTCAAGTAGCATTAGGATTTCTTATTTCCTAAGTAAACTTGGTCTCTAAAATTATGTGCCTATAAATAGGTTTTATGTATTCTTCATCAATATCAATTCAATATATATTCTTCCCATATTTCTCACAATCTACATGCAAAACTGTTACTGATAGGTAGCAAAGGTTAGAAGCAGTAACTAAAATAGGTTTGAAATGCATGTATAGTATACCTACCTGCGGAAATGAAGAGGAAGACGAAGACGAAAGAGGGTGTGTGTTTGGAAAAATGAGTTTTCAGCTTTGATAGTGGCCAAACTTCGTACAGTAGTCGCTGTAACCCTGTTGAAAGAAGAACCAACTGAATGAATTCAAGAGAAGAAAATGAATAGAGATTATTATATTATTACAGAATGACCCAGCTGAATGAATATGAATTCAAGAGAGAGAGAGAGAAAGAGAGAAATAAATAGAGATTATTACCAGGCTTACCTGAATAGGGAGGAGGAGGAGATTATCGCAGCCATCGTCTATTTGAAGGAACAAGCGATTGCAGAGAATCAATCAATCAATCAATAAACCCCTGTTTGGATCGGATCACAGTTTAAACCGGATCATGCACTATAATTCGGGTTGGGTGGGTGGGTTTGGTTCTTGACGGTGTGAAATACCAAGATTAATACTTTTTATTTTATTTTTTTGTTTTACTTTTTTGCAACGACTACATTTTTCATCTTATATAAAGATACTCATTTGTTCACAGGAGAATCATCACTACATTCATCTCTTATATATATATATATTTTAATTAATTAAATGCAAAAAATGACTTTAAAATAATTTTTAAGTAGTCAGGCCTTAATGACCGATGAACCACATGCCCTAATAAAAAAAAAAAAAAAGGCACTAATTGATTCCCTGATTGAGTAAAGGCTCGGGGTAATCCCCAAGTGGCTCTCGACTCTTGGAAATGGTCCACATCGAGCTCATCGAAAGTCCGATGTTGATGCTCCGACAACAAACAACAATTGAAATTGTAAAAAATATGTCAACCGTGAAAAATTATAAAATACCCCAAGGTTGGGTATCATACCCTTTGCACATGTAGTATTCTTTTTCTTCTCTTCTTAATTCACAGCAAATCATATACATGCATATTTATATATGAATAGAGTACTACTAATATACTATAGCGAGGATTATAACAGTACTTAACACTTATTTTTTTATTATATTTGAATTTAAAAAACACTTCATTGGACTTGGAAGGGTCACAAGTAATTTCTTTTGCAAATCACATTTAATAACCATGAATAGATTTTCTATACAAAATCACCGTAAATAAACATAAGTTAATATTTTTAATAGAGTTTTGAAAAAAAATTCAGCCGTTGATTTTGCTTGGTATATGTGGAAAGAAGGGCTGCATCTGTTTATGATAAATTATAAAATATTTTAAAAGGCTTGACACCACCATCGTCGTCAGAAAAAAAAAAAAAAAAACCTTACCCTGGTTTGAACTAAAAAACAAGCATATTTGATTCTTGATTAAATCCCTCCCAAAAAAAAAGTAATAAAAAATTAAATAAATCTTTTGAACTTTTAATATACTCCAATATAATTATATAATCAGAATTGATGAGGATTAATTCATCAAATTTCCTCCAAGAAAGGACTGTGAACTAAGTCACTCCAAACAATCAACTTTTGAGGGTCGAGGCAATAAATTCATGTATCATTAGCCAGTTCAATGGGTTTCTATCGTCATGTCCAAATGCAAATCCTTTCCGTAATAGATCAACTAGAACGTTTCCAAATGAAAGCCCTCATTAACACCTCTAGCCAGTGATCATTTAGCCAAATATCTAAAAAAAACTTCGCGAGTATAAAAGCGCAAAACTGAATGGAAAATTACATCGATTTTTTTTTGGAAAAAGGAGAGCATGAAAATGAAGGAGCATCCAAACATCATCTTAAATAGGACACACCAACTACTTTAACTAACATCATTTTTGCTGCATTTGCTCTCTCAGACCTCCAAGAGGGCCATAACCTCTCTCCCTTACATCCTGTTTTTTGCTACTACAACTACAACTACCAGTGTTGAGATTCGCACCGCACTTGAGACACAAACCTTTGCACCTTGGATCACATAGCGCGTTAATGGTGATTTCTACGTGCACCATGTCTCTTATATGCTTTGAAATGTCAATTTCTTTTTCTTCGGGAGGAAAATACAGCCGATCATCTAAATCAATTGAAGCTTCGTCGGCTTCCTCTTCCTCTTTGCTACTTCCTGAATTTTTGAATATGTCTTCACCAAATATCACTCCCATATTAATAGTATCCGGTTCTTCAATGGGTTCTTCAGTTAGTAAGAGTGAGAAATTGGAGAATATGCACTTAGCAGTTGGCTTACCACATCTTCAGCATAAAACAAAAACAAGATCAACATCCATAATGAAAGGAAAAAGAATATATCATGCACGAAAGAAACCACAAGCAATTAAGCAAACTTGGAAACATGCTATTTGTTGTCCAAATTACCAGAATAAGGAAAGCATAAAGAGGCCACATCAAAAAATTAGTCGATTTTCTTTCTTTATACATTGGAATGGCACACCTCCATGTTTCAAAATGAGACCCTTATGAATGAAAAGACAAAAGGACAAATGACTACATGTGCACAAGTTCAGAGAATTCATTCAAGGGGAAGAACACACAAAAGAACAAGAAAAATGATATACAACACATCCATACATACAATACATATATAACGGTATGAAGAAAAATGATATTGAACTTGGAATTATTATAAAACACACATACACTAAACAAATATCATCCTTCTGTTCACTTAAAAATGTGCTTCATTGGATATCAAAAGTGCTGGTTTAGGTAGGCATGGGTATGAAGAAAGACTTGGCGATGTTGAAAGTTACAAGCCAATGAACACAGGTAAATTATTTGCAGATAAAACAATAAAATCTTTCAGAAACCAAAAGTTAAAAAGTGCTTACAAAAAAGATCTGTGAAGAATTATACCTCAATTAATTAAACAGGATTTGCATTGTGAACTGAGTCTACAATTATGCATCCAGAGCAGGAAACCAACAGAGAAGGATAGAAGAAAGCTAATGACATAAAGGGGCAGAAGTGTCTGTCGGAAAGACAAAGCACTCAATACCCTACTCCTATCCTTTTTCTTTTTCCGAGGACATTAAGCAATGCCAATAAATAAACTGATACATTTATTGTTTCCTCCTCCTTATTTTTTCAGGAAATACTAATTGAACATACATCTCTGCTCCATGGTCATTGCAACTTCACCAGCAAGACAATATAACTGTGTGCATGAGTCCCTACTTTTTTCTTCTTCTTCCCCCTTTTATTTTTTTTGGTGGGTGGGGGGTGGTAGCAACTTTACCATCAGGATATTCTCAATTGTGCAGTGATATGAAATGGAGATAGTTATCTGAATACCTACAAATATTTGTTATTCATAATACTATAATGAAAAGTAGTTTTCATTCACACTTCAATGATGGAGATTTCATATGAATATTTGCCATATCATGTAATACTGTAATGCGGCCTAGTCTCCGTCTGTTTAGAAGTTGTTTAGCAAAGACTTCTGCTCTGTTCAACCCAATTTCTTTCTCAATCTTTCAAATACAGCAAATACAAAATATTTATGATTTCTTTCACCTAAGAAAAGCCATTTGCTTCTAGAATAAAAATTGTGCGACTACACCATCCAAATGCACCTTTCTTCATTTGATGAAATCTATAAAAACCATAGCCACTGAATCTTGACACCTCTAATAATTGTAAAAAAAGAGTCACACTAACAAAAAGGAACTTATTTTATACATATTAGTGTGTGATAATTCGGTCCAATTCCCAGATGTAAATCATTTAGATTTTTGGACAGGTATGTAAGATTAGGTTTGACTTAGCAATTTCTTCATAAGTTGTCACAAAACAAGAACAAATAGTTATTTTTTTTTTATTTGTTGGAAAATAGAAACAAATCCTTAATCATTCACGAAATAGAGAAAGGGCTAATCAAATAAAATTAACAGCACTGGCTTTCTTACAACAACACGTCTATAAAACATTTAATCACCATAACCCTTTTTATGCCAGACCATTTTAATGTTTCTAACACACAAAAAACAAGGAATGAGGTGCGAAGTAGGCACATCAAAAACAAAGCAAGAGTATAAAAGCATAAAATTTTGGGGTTGTAGAAACACAAACTTGATGACTAAATAGAATACCTGTTGCAACCGAGAGTGATTACAGTCCGTATGATCCCATCGAGCCTCAACTTCTGCTTCTTCCTTGTCACATCAATAGAGATCAGAGTAGGTGTCCCAAGCGGAAAATCCTTCACAGCTTTCGTGACACGTAATCCCATTACTGAAGCCCGAGATTTTGAAATCTCAGTTGAAAGCTTCCCTAACCCAAGTCTCTCTAACGTTGTGCAGTATTCCACATGTGAGATTGAAGCTTCTCTCTTATAAACAACTGACCCTTCCCATGGTGATCCCATATTGTCAATGTCTCCTTGTTCTTCAGTTCCCCAATCATAACTAATCGTGTTTTCCTCACCACATAGCTCATTACTGAGATTCTTGCATTCTCTAGCTATAAGCTTCAAGGTACTGGGTGGCCTGTTTTTGAAAATTGTAGTTGTAGGTTTGGTATTAGAAGGTAAATATCGTTGTGTATTGTAATGAAAGAAAACGAAGTTTGGGTTCAGAGAAGCCTTTCTTTGGAATTTCAGATTGTATCCCTTAAATAAGGTAATATGAGAACAGGAACCTATGGAGGATGAGGAGAACACAAGCGACATCTCTTTCTCTAATATTTGGTTTGGAACAACTCTTTGGGTTTCAGCACCCAAGGTTTCCGGAGTACTTTAAACTATTCTTTTGGTAAAGCCATGACGAGGTCAGAGTGCAAATGGTAACAAGCAAGTCCTGTGGCAATAATGGTTACAAGTTAGAATAAGAAAATAGGAAGTAAATTATATTCAAATTTAGAAAGGCCACCAAATGAGAAGCAACTGAATAATTTAAATATATGGCTAATAATTTAAGTTACATATTCAATTTAAATACTATTAATATCATGCATTAACAAGAACAAGGACGATGATGTAACATTTATAGACAGCAATGAATAAGAATAGCAGCTATTAGCAGATATCCTAGTAAAGAGAAAGCAGACACTGGCATATTCACATGAAATAAGTGGCTTCCTCAAAGAAATAGAGATTGATTACCAAGTGTTGGTACAAACAGAAAGCAACTGAAAGTATTAAAGACAAATATATAATCAACGGGATATGTTTGATATCATGCTGATGTTTTATTTGACACACTATATCATTGACTAAGACATGTAATTAGTTCGAAATTGAAGAATATTGAGATTTTTTTTTATAATGTTATAGGCACTCATATGAGGAATTCTGAAAGAAAATGCTACTAAAGATTTAGCAGTGGTTGTTACTAACATATTCACATAAAGGTAAAAAGTTCCTAACAAAAATGGAAACATTAAAATTGAGAATGTATAACAAATTTACATTCAGCTTAGTCGTTACACTTTTAAAGTTGATTTTGGAATTATCTAAAATTTTCATTTTGCTAGTCAACTACAATCAATAGATAGTAAATTAACTAACTACAGTTTGTTCTTAAATTTTAATAACTTCTCAGTTTGGAAGAAAGGCTAGCCATCAATCCTTGAAACATGGACATTTTTCTAATTAAAAGAATGTAAGATTTAAATCTTTGTCTTGACATGTAATAAATGTCACCATTTCTTTTTGCTTCCATTATTACTTTGGAGTGCAACCATCCATAGAGAGTGGAATCCAATCGGTGATTATACAAGAAAGTAATGGAATTTGATAAATTATATTAGGACAGGCTAAACTGAAATAACATTTTACTTAAAAGTCTTAAACTAAAATAAAAAATAAAAGATAAAACCTCATAACTTATTATAAAAATATAACTCGAGTTATATACTAAATGGATTTACAGGGTGTCATATAAGTTTGGAAAGGGCTGAAAAATAAGAGCCAGATCAATGTTCTTCTTCCCCAGTAAGAAGTGTTTTTCTTGGCACAGCAAGGCCCCGCCCCATTATGTTTTGGTAGTAGCATTGAGCTTATTGCTGGGTTGGTTATTCAGAGCCAGCATTTGGCTGTTGGATTTCATCCCACAGATTGCTTCGGGAGTCACCGTGGTGTGGCTGAATGGCCCTTGGTCTTCACTTTTTTTTAAGACTCGTTTTGAGATCAACCACAGTTCCACCCTACTCAAGTATCAACAACTAACATGATTAATAACTAAAAGGAACTAAAATCAATCCTAATATTCACTATCAACATATCTAAAAATGGTGAAATTTAATGAAGTTATGCAATGCCATATAATATAGAAAGAATCGCATTCTATAACTAAAATATAAAAATACTAATCCAGAGAAAAAAAATCCATAACTAAAATCCACAATCTATTACTAAAAATAAAATTAATGAAACTATAATCTCAATTCTCAAAAACCCACAACCCCCTCCCCCGCAACTGGAAATGAACTAAAATAAATGAAGACCGATTCAACTAAAATCCACTGCATAAACACCAAAGTGTGGTTAGCAGAGTGGTATGTTATCAACCTCCCCGAAGGGAACTACATTCAGGAAACTCATCATACAAACTAACTTTAATATGTAATTTCTCACGATTCCACGATCAAAATATAGAGATGGATAAAGCAAATTATACCAAAGCAACAAAATTAGTCTACTGAAATACTAGAAGCAAATCCAATTACGAATACTTCAATAATAATTTACTTGAGGAGTGCAAGAATGGAAAATGAAGTTGATGTACGAAATTTGAGGTTGGAAATTAAGTAATAAATGGGTAGTTTAAATTAGAACTAATTGAATATGATGTGCAAGATGGACTGATTGATCTGAGGATGGCCAGAAATCAGAGCGCGCATGATGTGTGTGTGTATGTATTTATAAGCAGAGAGAGAGAGAGAGAGGGGGATGGAGGAGGAATTTACGTACCGGAGGTTTTGGGCTGCGAAAGAGACGGACGGCAGCGGCCGGTGGGAAGCTCTGGTGGAGTAAGAAAGAGGGCAGTGGCTGGCTTTGGAATTTGCAATTGGGGCACGCTTTCACCTTAATAAAAAGATAAGGAACGAAAAAGATGAAAATTTTAACGGTTCTGATGGACCAAAATATGAATCAGACGTCCTTTAGAAATCCAATAGTATTCCATTATAAAGTTATCGCCACCACCGTATTATTTCTTGTGGATATTTAGTGGAGTGGTGAGAAAGAGAGAGTCCAAAAGATGGCTAGTTTTCTACTGCAACTCCCAAACAATTTCAGGACCTTCTCCGTTTCGGCATCCTCCTCTAACGGTACTCTTTCTCACTCTGCATATATATATATATATATATTACACGTCGCGTATATGTGCTTCTTAAAGTTCTACAAGTTCAATTAAGCAGAAACCAGTGAGTAGTTTAAGCAAAAATCAATCATGGGTTGGTTCTCTAGAATTTCTGTAAAATATGATTTCTCTCTCTCTCTTAAAATTCTTTGGTCTTTCAGGGGCTCCTTCCGGTGTTCCTCAATCTGGGGGGCCACTGATTGTGGAGATTCCTCTGGATAGAATTCGAAGACCACTGATGCGTACCAGAGCTAACGATCCACAGAAGGTGAATGACCTCATGGATAGCATCCGTCAAATTGGCCTTCAAGTACCAGTAAGTACGCATCCCATCCCAAATTTCCTTCATTTGCTTCAAATTACTTGCACTTTCTATAATTTCTATCATTCTGGTACTATTAGCATTGCAACAGAGCTGTAGAATAATCTGTTTATGCTTATGAATTTAAAACTGTGGAAGTAGGTATTGGCTTAAAGAAGACTTATTTATTTATTATTATTTTTTTAAAAATTCAATTCGCACAATCCACAAGACCACAATTTGCAACTGGGTAATGATGTCTGGAGTGTGATATCATGTTATCAGTCACACCATTTGTTGCAAGTGTGACCAATACTTCTGGTACCGTTACAAGTTACAACACTAAATTTTTACCTACCCCTCCAAAAAAAGAAGAAGAAGATCATAGTATGATTTTTTTTAGGTTATCAAATTAGTTTAGGTCGTGTTTTTCTGTAAAGATTTTGAGACGGTTTATTATTCTCAATATTTCACCGAACTTGGTGCTCCACTGAGTTTGAATCCCTTCTATAATCCAACCCAAACTTGTTTAAATCATGCTGAGATTTTGGTTCAGTTACATAGCTAGCACTTGTTCCGATCTATGACTTCAGTTGTTCATGTCCAATGCCTATATTTCAAGCTGACTTCCAAAGCTAAAAAATGTTAATATTGAGACTATTAGCAACAAGAGATTCGACAAATCATGACGTGTGAACCCACATGATTTTGAACTCTTGTGATTTGTTAAATTCAGTGATTGAGTTCTTGTGCTGAGAATACAATTTTAAGCAAAAGAATATTATTGTAAATAATGAAGTATGACAATATCGCAAAATAGAACTATGTGAGGGTGAGCCTTGGCGCAATGGTAAGGTTGCTCCATTTTGACTAGGAGGTCACAGGTTCGAAACAGACTGACTCCGCAATGGTGGGGAGCCTCATGCATTGGGCTTGCCCTTTTAGAACTATGAGACATGTGAAAGACTTCAATCCTTGCTGTTTTACTATTTGTGATGCCTTTCTGTCTCTGTTTTCTGTAATTGCTAATTGGAGGAGTTGAATATGTACTTTTAAAGAAACATTTTGAAACACTTCCTTTCCATTTAGTTCTCCAAACAGAAACTATGTGTCTGTATGTTATGCATGTCTTTTATGTTGAATATGTACTGATTTTGCTAGGTAAACTTGTACAAGAAGGAATTTAAGTTATATTTTCATCTAGAGCAAAATGTAGCAGTAGTGGATATCCATGGCCAAGAGATACCCAAAAGTGAGCACCTTTTTATTTAATTTTTTTTTTCTAGAGGTTAATCTGTATAGAATAAGAGAAAAATGAATGAATTGGAGAAGGAAGTGTTGTGTGGTTTCTGAATACTATCAAGTGAAAGGAAAACTTCATTAAGGCTGGCTATGCATTATGCCTTGAATACTGGGTAATAAGAAATAATATGCTTAAAGAAATGAGTGCAATTGAGATGTGAATGTTAAGAATGATGATTACTGATACAAAAAGCATAGAGGTTAAAAAACAATACATTTTTGAAAATTTCTGATGTGTCAATTGAAGGAGAGATGAGAAATATCGTTTAATATGGATCGTATGCAATGGAATCTAGAAAACATGCCGATAACAGTGACTGGTTTGGTCCAATTAGAAGTTGCTATAAGGCAACAGGAAAGCCCTGAAGAACCTTGATTGAGATAGTGAAAATTGCACATTGACTAATGATTCAATGTAACACGTGGCCCTTGATAGAGCCAAATGGCGAAAACGATTTATGTAACTGTTTTTCAATAGCTGGGATTTAAGGCTTTCATGAATCCGATCGAGTTGAATGAATTAGGTTACTTTCTGATTTTTTTTCCCAGAATTCTTTAGCAAGATTTCTGTAGTTGCTCTATTTTAAATTGTATCTTTTCTAGTAGAGAGCCTACAGAACTCATTCTTCCTCAAATTCTTTTTCCTAGATGCCAATCCTGTTGAATAGTATTGAATGAAATTTTGGGCTATTTTTATAGTTCACAGTCAGGTTTTTTGAACATTTATTTTTGAATATATGCAGATTGACGTGCTCGAGGTTGATGGTGTTTACTATGGTATGTGCTTATTTAAATTCTTCAAAGAAAATTATTAAATACTAATGTTTCTTCAATTCAACAATTGGGTATTCAACTGCTTTAGAGAATATATCAATATCAAATCTCCTCTTCCCTATCTCGCTACATGGCTTATGACCTCTAAAGATCAATTTAGCTACCCCCAACATGATGACCTTGAATGTTGAATGTACCTCTACATGATTAAAGCTTCTCATTCCCCTTTTTGTACCTCCACAGGTTTCTCTGGCTGTCACCGGTTTGAGGCTCACCAGCGCCTAGGTCTCCCAACAATCCGCTGTAAAGTTCGACGTGGAACAAAAGAAACTTTGAGGTTTTTTTTTTTTTGTTTTTTCTGCTCTTGCCTTGTTACTATCATTATCATCATCCAGCAATGCTTTTAGGCTTCCATTTGTGGTTCAGCCAACCAACATTTTTCTATCTGTTTTTCTTGCAGGCATCACCTCCGCTGAGTCATAGTGAGCTGTCTTCTCAGAGTTGGGTCAAATTAGTGACTTACATTGTGTAAGCTGTGTTTATGGCATTTGCCAGTATATTATAGTTATAATTTTATGGTTATTAATTATTATGGTATGGCGCTTATGGAGGCTTTGTAGTACTTATGTATAGTATGATGACTTAATTTATCTTAGGGAATATGCTCGGATATAAGCTGTTGTTATCAATAAAGACAATCAGAAAATTGAGATTGTTTTTTTTTTTTTTCAGAAGTTAAAAATTGTGATTGTTGTAAATAATGAAAATGACTTTTATAAGTTTTTTCCATTCAGAAAGGAAAATGATAATAGACCTGACGTTCAACACATGAGCCACTTGACTCCAAAGTTCTTACCATTACTTTGAATCTACTTGGTCTTCCCATTACTTCAAATGATAGAATGATGGTCATAAAATAAGAATGTACAAAGTAAACACCCATAGCAGTTGTATAACTCTCACAGGTTAGTTGAGTTGGCATAAGCCTATGGGAATTTATTTAGAGATCCTGTGTTGAACCCTAAGGGAGTCAAGCCTCCTTCCTTGGGCTTACCCGAGGTAATTTGAGGGTGATTGTGGGTATCTGAAAGGAGTAGTCTCTTTCAAAAGGAGACACCCTTCGTCTTAGTTAGTTAGGAATGTATTTTTTTTGGTGGGTATCTGAAAGGAGTAGTCTCTCTCAGGGAACATCCTCCGTCTTAGTTAGTTAGGAACTTTTTTTTTTTAATATTCGTCTATATAAAACATATTCCCTGTCATGTTCCACTCAAACTCCTCACTCCCACCTTTTAGAGCTTTGAGTTTGTAGCTTCTTGTTGCAAATGAGACTCCTCCTCGATGGACGATTAGGTGTATTACCAGTTAATATTTAGTTTCGAGAACTCTCCATCTAAATATCTACATATTTACAAACTTTCTAAATCTTCTCCAATCTGCCAATTTCTACAAACTTTTCAATATTATAGAATCCTCTCTCTCTACAAAACTCCATACTTCCTTATTGTTTCTACAAAACTCCATACTTCCTTATTGTTTCTAGTCTTTTATATCATTGAAGTGTGGCCGGATTTTTAATGGCAAACTTTTAATCAAAAAAATAACACATCCATATCCATTTACGAACACATTTATCTCATAATATATTTTACGAACTCCGATATGTCCATGTTGTTTAAGAAAAAAAGACATCTACCAACAATGACATGGTCCGATACCACTTTCGTTGGGAGGGTGAAAAAAATGATAAAAGTCCATTTTATAACATGAACACCGATATGTCCATGTTATAATGGATAAAGTCGTAAAACATACAAATTTAAATTTTTTTTAGGTGTTGTTTTGTACAAAGTAACTAAATTCTTATGCTTGGATATGCATTTATTACACTTGGCAACCTGTATGTTACTGTTGCATCAAGCAAAAATCTCTATCCGGTAACAATGACACAACATCTTATTACAGATTTAACAAGAAACAAATAGTTCACCACTTATGCTACCATTAGTTCCTAAATTATAATCCAAAAAGCTAAAAATTATTCAAGAATAATGGAATGTGCCCCCTTTGCCTTCGTAGAATCATTCTTGAAATATTCGTAGTTACTATGTGATCTAACCAAATATTGTAATAATACTAATCTTTTCCACGATAAAATTTCCAAAATCAAGCAACCCAGTTATATCCAAAACTTCTCCATATGGAAATGGGTAAAATTCAAAATATTAATTTTGATAGAATTTCGGTACAAAGAAAGAAAAGGAGTGCACTGGCAACACATGACTGGATAAAGAAATCTAAATAACAAATGCATACTATCTAGCTTCTTTGATTTTAAAACAACCCCTACATTGCACAAATTTAAAAAGGCCTTTAGAACAGGATTGCCTGCATCACACTGCAAGGGTTCACTCAATGCTTCGCATCTTCTTCTTCACAAAACTTGGAATATTGATCCGAGTCCATTAAGGACTTCAATTCAACAGTGTTGCTCACATCCACCTTTATAATCCATCCATTTTCATATGGACTCGTATTTACCTGAATCAAGAAACTACATGTTAAAACATATAGAAACGAAAGCAAGTGCAGTCAAAGAATGTCTCAATTAGTTGCATTACTACAAATTGCAGAGAATCAGAACGTCAACGTGAACAGTTTCAGTTAAAGCAAAATGTACAAATTGGTTATCTTTGAATACTAATTTAACCTAAAATTGCATCATATGAGAACAAAACATTACTTTCCCAAACTGAAAGTTACAATCACTGTCAAAATGACTCACCAGACCAGGGGAGTTGTTGAGCTCTTCATTGATTTCGACCACTTTCCCTGAAATAGGAGAGTTGATATCACTAGTAGCCTTGACACTTTCAACCGCACCAAAACTGCCGCCCTGTGTTACAGCAGCTCCAACTTCAGGTAATTCAACATATACAACATCGCCTAAGTGATCCTGAGCATGGTCTGTTATGCCTACGATACCAGAGTTACCTTCAACTTTTACCCATTCATGGGAATCAGCATACTTTAGATCCTTCACAACTGCAAAAAGGAGAAATAAGAATGTCTTTATGAGATAATCAGTAGATAAATCACATATTTCAAAATCATCAGGAGTTGAATTTAGGAAGCAGAAGATATAAGCATCACTTGAACTGCAAACAAATACAGTTCAACATATGTATTTGTATGCGCGAAAAAATGGATTAATACAATATGAAGATGGAAAATGGAAAATGAAAATTAAAATCACATACAATGCAAGGAAAAAGGAGGAAAAAAAAAAGAAGGAAAATTCAACAGAATATAAATAAAAGACTCAAGTATGAGATGGATGTGGTTGATTATCATTTAATGGTTGAAGTCATCTTTAATCCAAATGGAATCAGAAGTTCCATTTTACATTCCTGACTGGAAGTAACTAAAAGAAAAAGTAGTACTAACAAAAATTCAATCAAGGGAGGTTCTTTATATAGAACATACTAAAAGCCCCTTAGGTAATAATCTGCTACATCTCCGAAAGGGTTCCTTTGAAACATTATGGGGAAGAACTCCTCCTAAATAACAGAAGCATCACCTACCATAAGCTATCTCCTAAATAACAGAAGCATCACCCACCATAAGCTATCCTCATCTCTAAGGTTCCATATTTTAAGTGCAAGAAGTTCTGCTTCTTTATTGCTTAGCGTTAGGTGCAAAGTCCAAACAACCAAATGCTCTGAAGTAACTGTATCCAAGAAACTTTCTCAACTCTTTTCTCTCTCTCAACCTCACTGTACTCAACTTCTCCCAATACTGACTTCGATCTTCTCTCATACCTTTGCTTTTCTTTTTTCCCCAAGTCCAACTTGCAATTGGTCTCACTTAACCTCGTTCAAGCACAATATACCCAAACACAACTTTATTATGTGTTTGGCTGTCAAGAAAAGACTTAGCACTCTTGACAGAAACTCAGTTGCATATAAGCACACATACCAAATGCCTGTTTTCTTTGCATATCCCAAGCTGAGTCCATAAATCATCTATTCTTTCAATGCTCAACACATATTCTCATTCTTTCAACATTTCCTTGGTTATCATATCTTACCTAGCTCATGGAATCAACTGGTGGACTGGTGTGCCAATCATTGGGTATCACCCAGGGAATCAATCCAATTCCTAGTCCACAAATTAGCCTTATGTTCCTCAGTTTACTTCATATGTCTATAGAGGAACTCAAGGGCCTTTAAAGATAGATCAACACCTCCTCAGGCCTTACTGAAGCAAATAAGGGACTCAATCAGACTGAAGTTGGTTACTACAAGGAAAATTATGACTGAACGGGACTTGAATGCACTAGATTCTTGAGTTTAATGGCAGAGATGGTAGATGGGGTATGGACTCGATGCAAGCCTAGAGTTCTGCTGCCTGATTCACACTCTTAGCTGCTGATATTCTTTTGTTAACCTCCAGAGTTTTGCCTTGGCCTGTTTGTATAGTTCTTTTCCTTAATACACTTACCTTTTACCCGGGGGGGAACTGTATCCAAGAATAGTCGAAGGATTTAAAGCTGAGTCTACATTTGGATCACCAGAAATGTAAAGCTATAGTTATTAGGAATATAGTAGGAATATACATTTCATCAACCCGTTAATTTCCTAGCCTATCCAAGCAAAACTTGAATCATTTCAGAACAACAACACATATATATCTACACGAACATGACCCATATTAAAAACCAGATCTTTACTTGAAAAAATCACAGATCAGGCACTTTTAACAGAGAAATGAATTGGATTTATACAGCTGATCGAGAAGCAAATAAAAAAAGCGTGAAAATGGATTGGAAGGTGAAGGTGGATTTACCAGAAGAGAAGCCTCTGTGGAACACTGAGATCCTGAGGTATGAAGCAGCCCTTGATGCCCATAACCTTGACGCCATGTTACACCAACCCAAACCTCAGTCTCTCTACAATACACTCTCTCTTTCTGTGTCTCTTTTATGTGTTGTGTGCAACTTATTTGATTCTCATATCAGAGTTGGAAATAAATAATAAATATACAGAACAGTGCAAACTTTTCGAGTGTAAAAACCCCACGAAAGGGTAATACTAAAATAAAAAGGTGGTGGGTCAACTTGTCAACAAACCCATTAGGTAAGTGAGGGTGAAGCTGCATCTTTTTATTTATTTATTTATTTTTATTTTTTAAATTAGGGCTAGATTTTTGTCCCTCAGACATAATGTAATAGGCGAATTTACAATGAGAGCCTCTCATTACTGGGTTGGAGTTCTTACTTCTTACCGTCATTGATCAAAATACACATCATAGTATACCTCTAGATCCTACTATAGAGAGGACACGATCAATGAGAACATTCATCGTAAAGAAATCATAATAGGCTCGATCAATTTCGCCCTGTTTTCGGAACCTCTGATAATTCCCTTTCACGCTTCTTAACCATAATATGGAGTTATGGACACATGACATATATAGTAGATATATGATTGCAACAGATCATGTGCAGAAACATGGATTTAATCGTGTAAATAATGTCAAAAATTATCTCTCCATCCAGTCCAGTCTACTCCTCTCGTCAGCCCACCTAATGAGATTTTGTAAAATTGAGGGGTGGGTCCACATAAGTCCGCCCCTGACTGTACTCCATATTTATCCTAACACTAATCTCTCCATTAGTGTAGAAATTTCAATGGTGACAAGAATCTTTGGTTATGTTGTCACTTGAAAGCAGTGTCTTTGCGGGCATGAAATGAATCAGATTTGACCGAGATTTGATTTGATCTGATCTGAAATCCAATTGCATCTAATAACTCCAGTTCACAGTGATAGTGATTAGTGACATCAATCCATCAACTCGATTAAATTTTCAAAATAGTTTCTAAAAGTGGCCAAAATTGGGTTTGAGCTGTGTTACTGCATATTCTTTCTGTGAACATTTTTTCTATTTCTATGTAATAAGCACGGTTTATAAAATTTCCTAGCAGAGGCATAACTTATAGACAATGCAATCATTGTATATTAATGATTCTGTATTATTTCCTAGTCGGAGCTGTTGGGATTCTGCAGGCTTCATGGTGGCATGCTTTGAATAAGATGGCAGGCATCAATTAAACCAGCAACTCGGTCTTCATATCCTTGTGCATTGTTCTAATTACAGTAGTAACTTGCTCAATCTGATCTTCACTTGAACAAGCTGAGAGAAGTACTTTGGCAGTTCCTCCATCTGGGTAACAGCCATCATCAATCATTTCTTCAAATATTTC
Organism: Cornus controversa; assembly: GCA_026545225.1. Taxonomy (NCBI): domain Eukaryota; kingdom Viridiplantae; phylum Streptophyta; class Magnoliopsida; order Cornales; family Cornaceae; genus Cornus; species Cornus controversa. The sequence goes on along the minus strand of CM048849.1, from coordinate 67,066,743 downwards.
TAAGCATCTTTTGTATTGTTTCTTCCTAGAGTAGGCTCCAAGCCGAGAAGTCCAAGTCACCACATCAGGCTTCAAGTTCTTGGTATGAAGCAATCTGAAAAGCTCTTCCATTTTCTCAAAAAATCCTGCTTTTCCATATGTATTGATCAAGATGTTGTATGTGCTGATATCGGCTTCATATGGTCCATTTTCCATAGCAGTTAAGACTTCCTCCATCTTTTCAAACTGGCCCATGCGGCCATACAGGTTCAGCATACTGTTAAGAACAAAAGTATCTGGTTCAAGTCCAGAATTGTGCATCTGATTCACGATTTCTTCACACTTTGCCACATTTCCAACTTTTGAATATGCAGATAAAAGTAGCATGTGAGATTTCATTGTTGGAGTTATCCCAAGCTGCTTCATCTCTTCAAACACAGCTTGTGCATCTAAAACAAATATAAACTAGAGTTAAACATAGGGGATGGATAGATTCATGGAGCAAAAGGAAAGTTCACAAATACTGTAAGTTCAAGAAGCATATCAGTACTAAATGCAGATGGAGGTTGTTGCGACAGTTTCTTGTTTGAGCTTTACCTCAGTTTTACGTGGTGTGCTTAAACCTCACAGCTGTGCTTTGAACTGCTTTGGGAAGTTTAAATTGTTTAAGAATTCAAGGATAAAGAATATGTGGATTGAACGTGATTCTAATAATCTGATATGGGTTGGTGCAAGAAATTAACAAGAAGAGAACACTCATAAAAAATTACCATTTGTCATTTTGATATGAGTTGGACAATTATGGGAGATCTATTTGAAAGCCTTCATGCTTTCTTTTGTAACATGAAGATCAGAATTAACAAAAACGAGGTTTGCAGGTAATGGTCACATTGACCAATAAGATGCTTTAAATGACTGTAGAAGCAATAGAATGATCTCTAGAAAAATGCCGCTCATACTATTTATTGCATTTGAGTTAGCATCATGTGCCTGCTCATAAGAATGGCATAACCGCCAACCATGTTCTCCACCGTAGTTACAAGGCAAACATATTTTTCAAGATTAGAGCCCTCAAAGCAATTAGAGCCATCTCAATATTACAGTGAGAAATTGAAACCATGTCCAAGAAATCATATAAAAGTTCCTGCACGTGATCTTAAAAATGCAATGAAATTGTCTCATTTCAGTTTCCAGAAAACAAATGGGACTCTTAATTACTAGCCCTTAGCTTTGCTATGAGGCTCTCTTTTTTTCAAGTGTCACTTCTTAATTACTTCTAATTTTTTTATGAGCAAGTCTGCAAGTCTAGATTGATATAAAAATTGAAAATTGAAAAAAAGCTAACATACTGTTTCAAAACTTTTTAAAGCATGAAAGATTTTCAGAACTAATGTCGTAATACTTAAAAAAGGCTGCAGACTTTCAATTAGTTTGGTTTTTCTGTAGATAATGATTGAAAAAAAAGAAGGCTTAGGTAAGTTACCAATACGCCTTCTCAGAATATAGTACAATTTTCAGCAAAAATAGAACCCAACCAAGTTTCAGTGACTGATAGGTAACATGGGTAAACAAAATTAACATGATCACTTATCAGTGCAAGTATTTACCCTCGTGAAGACCTGCTCTACCATATGCATCCACCATGATATTATATGAAGCTCTATCTGGTTCACACCCCATATGCTGCATAAGTGAAAATATCTCTGCAGCCCCATAGGGAAAACCTGCACGACTGTGAAAAGAAGAAGGTAAAAAAATTCTGGGTGCATTTGGCTCAACTCCAGGGGAACCAACTTTATTGGATGCTGGAAAATTTCTGAATTGCCTATTCAAGGGTGCATGTGAGTGCATAAGTTCACATAGGTACGACTTACTATTTTAGCAGTTATTTCAAACATGGTTTTTAAGCAAAATGACTCTCTCCCCAAGAAAAGTAATATACTCGCTAGTTTCCATTAGAGAACATTCTTCCACAAACGTGCTTCATTCAACCATTGCTCATGTTGTCTGAAATTATTTCTTGTAACAGTGAGCTCAAGGTAAATTAACTATTTAAACACTTCATGGAAATTGAACAGATCCATGCATTTTCACATAGGATTGAAACACTTTAACTATTTAAACACTTTATGGTACTGAATGTTGGGCAGCTAGGCAACAACATTTGCATAAAGTGAGTGTCACAGAAATGCGAATGTTGAGATGGATGCGCGGGAAGACTAGAAAGGATAGAATTAGAAATGAACACATTCGGGAGATGGTTGATGTAGCACCAATTGGAGATAAAGTGAGGGAAAATCGGTTAAGATAGTTTGGTCATGTGCAAAGAAGACCTTTAACTGCGGCGGTCAGGAAAAGTGACATAGTCTAAATTGAGGGCAATACTAGGGGAAGAGGAAGACCAAAGCTAACATGGGTAGACGTAGTAAAGAAAGATATGATAGCATGTGGATTAACTGAGGAGATGACCTTAAATAGGGCGGAATGGAAACATCGGATTCATGTAGCCGACCCCAAGTAATTGGGAAAAGGCTTAGTTGTTGTTGTTGTATTGAAAAGAGCTCAACATGTTTCTTGTACTTCTAAAGGAGTCATTGTTTTCAATCATATTTAAAACAACTTCCACCTCATTCCTAAATTGTTATTACAACTTTGGGCTCTGTACCATTAGTACTGTTTTTCATGAAGCATGTGCTTGAGTACCATAGATCAGAGCTAGAAAATTCCAACCTGGGTCCAGCAATCCCCCAAAAATAAATGAGCTTTGTTTGGCCATGATGTTCAATGAGTCCAAGAAGCATCTAGTAGAAAACCTAGTTATACCAACTATATTTTGTTGTGTTATGTACTTTCTCACATTTTCTAATATTTAGAAACATCCTTTACTACTATGAGGAAGCTATAATAAAACAAAATAAAATGATTCCCATTTCCATGGGACATCCAAACATCCCAAAAATGTTTTAGATAATAACCTGTAACCTTCCATGAGAGCATTATACGCGTAAACATCAGGCTCATATCCAGCTTCCTGTAGCTGCTCAAATATTTCTTCTGCTTTTTCACAAAGTCCATCTCTAGCAAATGCATTCACCAGAGCAGTGTATGTGCAGATATTAGGTTTACATTTTTGACTTCTCATTTCATGAAACAACTTCAAGGCCATGTAGGACTTGCTTGCCTGCATATTACAATAGATATAAACGAACTTGCATTTTTTGAGGAAGAAACAAACTACTAAAGATATAGGCAAAGCCAACATCAGAAAAGAAAATCTTAAATCTTTATACCCAGACTCCAGAGTGCTATATATATCACTTTAACAGATGCCTTGCAAGTAAAAGTGAGAACCAACATTACAACACCCTACTTTAGATATCTGCAGGGTGAATTATTAGAATGGTGAAATAATTTTAGATCCTTTACTTAGCGGTATTAAAAACAGTGAGAAATTTTATTTTCTCGTAATAAGTTCCAACATAGTATTTCATAGCACTAAAAGCCTCATAAGTACTGACAATCTTATGATTTATCCTAAAGTTAGTGAACTACTGCCACTAATTTAATTATGGTGCTTTAGCACTTGCACTTCACTTCTGAGGTTTTGATTTTAGTCACACCATCAAACTCTCCTTGATGTTTTAAAAAATATCAGTGACATTCTTTAATGATCCGCAGAGAATATTAATTTCCAGTGTTAGAATCGTCAATGTCAATGATGAACAATAGACTTCAGATTACAAGACTACTAAATAACTAAAAGAAAACTATCTACACCTTTCCATATAAGTTGATCAACATTGTGAAAGTGTCAGTAGATGGTTGGCAGTGATCTCTCTTCATTCTTTCAAAGATCTCCACAGCTTTTTGAGAGTTCTTTCCCTTCATTAACCCGTCAATGTAAGCATTGTATACAACTGTACCTGCATATAATTAAGGATCACTGCATTAACTTTCATTCCTGCTCAATTTATATGGGAGTACTTAATTTGTGCCTGTCTGGCTGATTAAGTGATAGGTAGAATTTACAATTTAAGGTACCAAGATGAAAAGTTTTAAGCAAAATAAGACTATCAGATTCAAGTACAATCCAATCATGACATGATTTGGCAGCATGTCTGCAGTGCAATCTCTCTTGCAATTATATGCATTCATGGAAAAGGGGGCTAAGCATGATATATGAGAGTTGAGTATCAGTTTCAATGGAAAATGACCAAAATTATAGGTTTGGAGACTTGGTATGCCTTCAAAAGAGGATGCTTCAAAAGTTCAAATTGCCACATACTCAGACAGAGCCACAAAGTTTTGCTCAGTGGGGCTTAATTTAAGTTGGCAGAAGACTGGAATCGTTGTTCTGCAATTGCCAAACCAGTATAACTTCCCCTGAAAAGACCATAGATGACAGATAAAATAAGAACTTTGAAATTACTAAGGGACCCTTTCCCCCTTCCTTTATATGAGCCCCTGGCTTGGCCACATAGCAAAGACAAGAACCTCATCTTCTAAAACTTTTCCTAATTACAGAGATTTACAGTTTTTTCTAACATGAAAATTGAATTGTACTTCTCTCCTCCATAAGCCCTTTCTTGCTAGCATGCTACAATCTTTTTCCTAGTCTATGCTTAAAAATAATTTTCTGAGTTATTAAGACGCATAAAGTCAGCATAGCACTATCACACACTCAGAAACACTTCAGTACACAAGAACATGTGATAAAACTCTAAAAATAATTAGTGTTCTTAGTCAAACTAACTAACTATATATAAAAAGTGGTAAGAAAGTTGTTTGGAGGAAATTTAATTTTTTGTCTTTCCTCTATTTTTTGGTTTTCATATTTGGAGGAAATCATTCGAATATTTTGGTGAATGAATCTACAAGGAGAACTTGAGTTCCTAATAATAGGAACCCTTTTCTTTTTAAAGGGAGAGACTTTCTGTAATCATTCACAAATTCTAATGGGATCTCATCGAAGAGGACAACCATGAACAGGAGCTTTTTAATGATCATATCAAATCATATTATATTATATGTAAGAAAGAAAGAGGAGAAATAAAATTTTAAAACTTTTTGGTCATTGACAGGTTATACCATTTGGTTGAATGCTTTTACTATTGCAACTGATCAGTTAGAGCCCAGTGACTGTTATAGTCACATTGTACTGGAAAGGTGTGTAGGCAGCCTTTCAGCATCTAAAGATTTGCCAGAGCAGGAACTGATCCAAGTCTTTCTCTCTATTGTCTCCCTCATAAGGCAGATTACTTTTACATCTTACACATTTTTGTCTAATTGACTTGTGTTTTCCTGAGTGGGGTTCTGGTTCCTTAGACCGTCTTAAGAGTTGCACATTGTATCAGGGAGATGGCTTTCCACGAGTCCATCTGCGTCATAGTAGGGAAATTGCTATCTTTAAGATACATAATTGGAGACAAACGAATTTCCCTTGTCCAGTTATCTCTATTTCTTTGAATTTGTTCTTTGTTAGTATGGTTTATCCAGAGTGGCTGATATCATGGTCTAGTTTCCATTCCTACTATTCCTTGCACTCCACATTCAAACTTAGCAAACAACTAGTATTAGTTCTCTCCCCCTTCCTCCCTCTGTCTCTCTCTCATTTCACCATAGAAGAAAGAGAGGAGGAAAAGATGAAAAACAAGAACAGGAAAGAATGTTCTTCCTATGCAGTATTTAGGGCTCCCTATGATTGACAAAAACCTGAAAAAGGAAAGACTGTAAGTTGCTTACTGATAAAGTAGCTGCTAAGCTCAATGGATGGGGTTCTTTAAGCTTGTGATTAGCTGGTAGATTGGAACTCATCAGGTCAGTGATATATCCAATTATTCTTTACTGGTGTAATGCTTTCAAATTGCCTATTGCCATCATTTCTGGTTTAGAAAGGATGATGAAAATTTTCATATGGGGTGGTAGTATGAATTCTAAAAAGCTACACCTGTTGAAATGGAAAATGATTACTTGTACAAAAGCTGAAGGGGGATTGGGGTTGAGAAAAGTCTCTGAAATTGACAAAGCTTCTAAATGTAGTTTATTCTGGGATTTTATTCAAGACAAGAACAGAATGTGGATTCCTTGGTTGAAGAAAAAGTATACTCAACAGGAATCTGTGTGGTCTTGTGGTATTAATCAAAAGCATTCTGTGTTTGGTGAAGTATTCTAGAAATCAGAGATTTTATGGCAGAAAATGTTGATTTTCAAGTTGGTGATGGCCACTCTTTGAAATTATTTTCAGATCCTTGGTGGAATGGTTCATCTTGATTACAAAATTTTGGCCACGGGATCGTTAGACAATTTGATCTTACTAAAAATGCCTCCATTAATGCTATTCTGCAGAATGGGAATTGGGTTAAACCAGAGTTTATGGAGGGAAGTATTACTGATATTTGGGATCAAATTGCTTCTATCCCTGTGAAGACTGGACCTGATAGGTTCAGATGGAAACATGGGGATGCCTCATTCAAGTCCTTTGGAAACATAATAGGTCTGAAACTCCCAAAAAACATTGGTCCAAATTGGTATGGAATGGGGGTAGACCTGCTGCCAGTGTCACTACCTGTTTGTTTGGCCTTACACAATAAACTTCTAACTCTATCCAATTTGCAACATAGAGGCATTTGTGTTACGCCTATCTGTCATAACTGCATGAGAGACTCTGATTTGAGAGATCATGTTTTCTACAGTTGTCCTACTGCCCAATATGTTTGGAAGTGGTTGGTTGAGTTATTCAACTGGAATTGGGGGAATGTGGGGAATTTTGATCAAATGGTAGATTGGTTTGTCTCTCAATCCTCCAGGAATCCTCATCGCAGGAAGATGGTAAGATTAGTCTTCACTTTTACTGTTTGGCAGTTGTGGTGGACAAGAAACCAGAATTTTCATGTTGTGGCTAATAATTCCCAAGTTGCATCATTTGGCATATTGTTGACTCTCTGGGCTTCAACTTGCAGGACTTGGTTGGAATGTTTATCATTTGATTTCTGGTTTGGTGTTATCAGCTCCTTCAGGAGCTTTGTTCCTGTTGGTGGTGCCTTTGCTGTTTCATTTTGTTTGATTCTTCCTTCTAAAGGTTTCTTTTCCTTGTTAGTTTTGAAAGCCATTTTTTGGAAATGGGCTTTCTTAATTGTGTTATAATTGTGGGGCTTGCTGTTGCATCCCTGTACAATATTCTTTGTTTTTTTTTTATAATAAAATGCTTGCTTAGGAAGAAAAAAGAAGATGAAAAACAAGATTCTCTAACCCTCTACATGTTCGTGTTAGATTCAGGTGAGTACACTCTAGCTGATCTACCTCTGCCCCTAGCAGGTCTACCTCTGCCTCCAGCAGGTCTGCCCTGCCTCTAGCTGGTCTGTCCCTAACACCACCAGCACCTCTACAGCCTCTTGCCAAGTCCAAGATGATAACATTAATGACCCTAGTCTAGATTTAGTTAATTTATTTAATATTATTTTGGCCAATGGTGAGAATCAGACCCTAGTCCCATCCCTCCCTATTAGATGCCAGCCATGCAACATTGAGTTACAAGGGTTTTGGCTAATTAAGTAAATGATTTAGTTCATGTGAGATATTAAAAAGTAAAAAACTACCATTAATACGTTCTGATTGTGCATATGCATTCTCTACTGAAAAGAATAAACAAATAATACAGAAAAAGTGTTGACAGTTAAGCAAAGTATTACCTAAGAATCAAATGCATAAAAAGCACAATTAAACAACTATACAACATAGCACAAATAATGCTCCGCTACAATAATCATAAAGAAGTACTAGTGCATCCTAAATTATGATTGGAATTGGGATGTGATAGAGCTGGGAAAGGATTTTAAGTTTCCAATAAGGTTTTCTAAAAAGATTTCTTATTATCGTAGCATTTATAAGGTGAAAGGATAATTTTTTTTATTGAAGTACATATATATATATATATATATATATATAAAGAGTAACTTAATATTTACTCGTTGTCTCAAGACCATTCCTGGCCGTAACATTCTTCAAAATATGAGTGGCCATAAAACAGCATGGAAAACATACTTGGGGGAAGACCATTTTTCTTCATCTCGGCAAAAACAGCTTCAGCTTTCTCTAGTAACCCAGATTTGCAGTACGCACTTAGGAGAAGTGCATAAGTATCTTCAGTAGGGATGCACCGAGCTTCAAGAAGTTCTAAGTAAGTGGATTCTGCCTTCTTATACAGTGACTTCTTCCCATAAGCATCTATAAGCAAATTGTAGCAAATGGCATCAGGCTGGAATGAGCTCCTGTACAATATCCATTCACACATCTGGAAAGATGCTTGTTACATTCAACAAGATCAATAAGATGGTGAAACTTTAAGATATATTAAGTGATGATAATTAAGAAATGGTAAATGGATTCACTTACTAACACCTAACTAATCCCTACAAAAACAAAGAAAAGAAAAGAAAGAGAAATGACCCACTTTGAATGAGACAGACAAGACAGAGGCCAAATGCAAGTGTTTTGCAATATGTTTAAAATTAATATATATATATTTTTCCTATTGAGCCTTTTTTGAGATTTTCATATTTTCCCAAAGCAAAATCTTTGGCCTTGAAACTCAACTGGATTGGGATAATATAAACCATTGATGGCATAGTCTTCCCAAATGATAAACATTCAAGGTGAGTAAACCAAATTATGATACTAATATCTGAATTGCACACTTTTGATAACAAAACCGTGTTCCTTCCTCCTCTGTCTTTGGGTGTCGGAAAATTGTCAGTGTTTTGAGGGTTGAAGACATCCAGCAGTGTTTTGCATTCAAGGATGCTCTACTGGAAGATCATATTTTCATTATATATATATATATATGTTGTATGAGGCGGAGTGCTGGACCCTAAAAAAGGGACAAAAGCAACGTCTTCACGTAGTGGAAATGAGAATGCTAAGGTGGATGATTGGAGTAACTAAGGTTCTTAATGAGATTGTGAGAGAAAAATTAGGAGTAACACCCATTTGTGAAAAAATTAGAGAGAGTAGATTGAGATGTTTTAGACACATATATTGGGGACCTAGTGATGTGCTGGGGAAGCGAGGAGGACTAGTTGTAATAGAAGGTACGAGACGGAGAGGGCAACCAAAAATAACATGAGACGAGGTTATTAGAAATGATTTTAAAAAGTTAAACTTGGTAGGGGAAATGATATGCAATAGAAAATATTGGAGAGAGAAAATTTATGTGACCAACCCCATTCATATAGGACTAAGACAAGGATGATGACGATGATATATATATATGCAACACATTGATAAAAAAAATTGTCGGATTTCTAGGGAATAAATTAGGAAATTCTCTTTTGTGCAAATCTGAAATTACTATTTCTAATTTTATTTTGTTTTCTTTTTTTCTAGCCTAGAGTTTTGCTGATTTTATGGCTTCCTGATTTGGTGGCCTTTCTCTACTATTTATCTTGTAATCGTCTCTCTTGAATTTTAATAAGAATGACAATTCTTCTTCTCAAAAAACCTTCATGGTATCAGAGCCAAATGTTTCGTGTTCAAACCTCACCGTCACCCTGATAATTATAAATTGAAACACGTGTTGGATCAAAAGAAGGTCACACGTGAGGGGGCGTGTTGAATGATTTATATATTTAAGTTACACACTCTCTAACAGCTTAATCTTTTAGAGTAGATGGTTGTTAACAAAAATATAGATAGCATTTTCGTTGTTAATTTAGTAAGGATTGAACTAACAGACAGCCAAGAAAGACCCAGTAAGACCAACTAAAATTGAAAGCAGTATTATCGCCATGGCTGTGCTAACCAATTCCTTTTGTATAACTCAGAAGAAAAAGTATCTGAACTTCTCTACTTCGACCACATAAAATTAATTAATTGCAGATTATTCCAATTTGGAAACTGATAAATCTCAATCTACATGTGAATCCTTATGCTACTGTGAACTAACACCACACCCGCCCTACGACCCAATAAAATAAAAGCAAAAAAAGAGTATATGGTTCTTACCAGTATGATTGGATCCCATTTTTTATTCAAACGAAGTTGAACAGCTACATTGATAATATCATCCCATGTGGTGTTAGTGGGAGGAAGAGTATCAAGAGAATCCCAAATTCTATTAGAATCTACTTCCTTCTGCACAAAATTTAGAATTTGCTGAGCAATGGGGCTTAAGACTGGGAAAATACCATCCACAAACCCAGATCCATATTTCCATCCTTGACCCCGTAAAGAACCACCTATACAAAAATGATGATTAAAGCATTTACAGGTGATATATACTTTGACATATGAATGAAAATGACAGTGCTTAAACTTTGTAGTACCTCTTCTTCTAGAAACCTTTTTGTGATTAAAGTTTGTCAATTTGCCACGTTTATCGATGAAAAGACTGTCACGTTTGTACTTCTGAATAGATTCATCTTTTGAGATCTTGGCTCTACATCTGTGATCACTCTTACAACTTCTTGGCTCAATGAGAATATAAGTCACTGTGCATTTGACAATCAACCTACAAAATTCCAGTAGAAAATAAACAAAGGATCGCATTAGATATAAGTACACTTTCCACTGAAGCAATCGACTAAAAGGAGTAATCAAGAATACAAGGATGGTTCTTCCAAACAACAAGTGGACAAAGGTTTTATCTCTTTCAATCTAAAAGGCAAACACTTAGTGTGACAAATCCAGAGCATAACTAAAGTTACTAAACTAAAGCTTCACATTTTTAGAGAGCAGATCAAAATCATATGTATGGCAACAGGAACTCGATTATCTTATTCCAGTTGTCCATCAGAAACTGGTGACCCAAGAACTATTACTTGCTGCAACGATATATTCCTCAGGTTCCATATTTTTTGAGTCAGAAAATCATGAGAAATTCAAAATTACCCAAAAAGAAAAAGAAAAAGACAGTGAAATTAAAACGCTGCCAGAATCTAACTACTTACTGCTGTGGACATGCTTTTAAAACCAAATTAAGACGATTTATGTTTAAATTTCAGTTTTAAGTGATTTAGAAGGTCGGTATGAAAATTCATTTCTTGGTATGCTAGTGTTTATATTATCATGGTGACCCAGTATATAAACCAAATCAAAATGCTACCAACCATAAACAGAACAACACAAGAATACAAGAATGCAAGAAACCTGACCCCCCACAAAAAAGGAAAAGGATTTTTTTTTTATAGAGAAAAGAAGAACATCAATTAATTTAACATGTAATGTGAGTTATATATGGATGTAGAGTTCAATATATCTGCTAGTGTGTGTAATTTGTTTGAGGACCCATTTCCCAGGACAAGGCAATAAACCAACAAAAAGTGCTCGATCGGACAAGATTTCAAACTGAGATCGAAAAGCCATCACCAAATTTATAATATAAGTGGGATAGAAAAAACTTAAGAAGGTTTTATAAATGTAGAAGCAGTTGGGAAAAGAAAAAAAAATAGAATGCATGCATAAAGTGAGAGAGTAGAGTAGGAAAGGATAAGACTTACATGAATACATATATGAGGTGAGGTGAGTCCCAGTTGAGTATATGAATCTTCAGTGGTCAACAATATATATACATCGCGAGCGTATATGGAGGATGATGGGTACCAATATCTCGTTGTTGTGACCAAAATATCTCACACACGTACAGACAATGAAGCTCCATCTCTCTCTCTCTCTCTCTCTCTCTCTCTCTGTGTCTCGCTTAGTGGTAAAAAAATCTCTTTAAAAAAGGATTCTTTTCTCTGTAGTCACTGCCAGACCTATTACAGGCAACACAAAGTGTGTGCATGTTTTTTACTAGGTGACATTTTATTTACAAACCATCAAGCCAAACAGAAATACTAGAGGCAACTCCTCTAAGAAACCCTATTTCCAAAAACTGGGTCTCAAAAAAATTAAGTAACTTTCTATCAACCTCAATTTGCCAAATAATCATTGATTTTTATTCTGCAACACAACTAATTTAATTAAGCTTCAATTCTGGAAGAGTAAGAAATTCCGGATGTGAAAAGTAAATATAAAAAATAATTACCCAAAAAATAAAAATAAAATATTATGCATCATAGATGAGTAGAGGCAAAATGATGTATGTGTGTATTTTAAGAGAAATCAGGATGTTCATTTTGAAACCATTAAAAATACTGTGAAAAATGCACAAAAGGTTAATTTGGAACTACTTGTTGAACATTGGACATTATTTGCAGCCTATTTCAAAGTTTGCATATTTTATTTTTGTCACAATAGTTTTTCAACAAGAGCACCAACACTGCAACCTTCCTTTTGTAGAATATATTGACTTGTTTTGTTAAATATTAGACTAACAAGGCCCATGATCAATTATTTCACAATACTTCAATTACTTTGACCCTCTTCTCTTGAAACCTCCAAGCAAAATTCCTTTTTTTTTTTTTTTATACAAATTGTTTTCTGTTTTTAAAACTATCAAAAAATGTTTATTTTCCGAGAATTAAATGAAACAGGTTTAAATATTTAATCAAGATTCATAGGAAATGCATTACCACCCCAAAGTCCAAACCCACCCACAGTGTTACACTGTTACTTGCATTTTCAGCATTCCTCTCCCAATTTTGGATATTTAACGGAAAATACAAAATGCCTTTCCTGCCCTCGAGCTTCCTTCCGACACCAGAAAACACCCACCTCAAAGTTGGAACCCCCCCCCTCTCCACACACATAAACACATATGTATGAATGTTTGTAATGAATAATTCTCATGTTCGTTAGAACTGACACAGTCCACACTCAATAACTCAGCACAACAATGCTCAGGAACCTCCGCTCACGGCGGCGACCCCGTTACGGAGCACAAGTCTGCGCCGTCATCGCCGCTCTCCTCCTTCTCCTATCAGTCTCTCTCCTCCACAGTCGTCTCGGCTCCGACCGACGCTCTCATAGCCACTACATACGCTCTGACGACGTCATCTCCTACGCGGATCCGTTGCTCGACGACGCAGATTTCAACGATCGCTCCACCAATGCTTCCGATGACCGGATCGACGAGCTCGACGTTGTTCAGGACGAATCCGACCCGTCTAGGGTTTCCGACGAAGAAGAGATTCTCAGAGGAGTAGAATTTGATGATGAAGAAAATGACCAGTCTAGGGTTTCTGGTTACTACTTCGATCACGTTACTGGGGTCATTCGGCGAGCTCTCGATAAGCGTTCCATCGATCAGTGGGAGGATTATGCTACTTTTGGTACGAATTTGCATTCGGAGGATCGAATCAGGCTTGCATTCGGTTCGGACGACGTGCCGGTGGATGAAAACGTGAGGAGGAAGATGGGAGAGGTGAACGGGATCGAGGACGCGCTTCTGTTGAAGGCGGGTTCTAAGGTTTCGCCATTGAGGGAGGGTTGGGGACCCTGGTTCGATGCCAAGAGTGATTTTTTGAGGAGGGATAGGATGTTCAAATCGAATTTGGAGCTTTTGAATCCATTGAACAATCCTCTTCTTCAAGATCCCGACGGGGTTGGAGTCACGGCGCTCACTAGGGGCGATAAGCTCGTACAAAAAAGTTTGTTGACTGAGTTCAAGAAGGTGCCTTTTCTTGTTAAGAAACCATTGGGAATTGCAGAGCCAAATTATGGGTCGAAACTGAAACCAGAATCCAAAGATGTATTAGAGGATGTGATCAAGAGGAGTGGTAGTAATTTGCATTTTAAGGCTAAGGAAATTGAGGGCATTGAGGAGGGAAGAAGTGAAATAAAGAGGGCAGAGCGAAGAACTTTAGATGCCAGTGCTAGTAAACCTTTGTATAGTGACGGAATTGTTGATGCTAATGTGTCTTCGAGTAAAACTGCAATTGCAAATTCATCCTCTAAAAGTAGTAATAGGAGTGAGGTCATTCAACAGGAAACTGTTGTCAGCATTGGCAAGGTTGTTGATTCTTCTATTGGTCAATTAGGTGGCTCTAAGAATGTGGAATCTAATGCTCGGATTAAATCCGACTTGTCTGGGCAAGTATACGCGGATGGCAAGAGATGGGGTCATTTTCCTGGCCTGCATCCTCGTCTATCTTTTTCAAACTTCATGGATGCGTTCTTCAGGAAAGGCAAGTGTTCTATGAGGGTATTTATGGTCTGGAATTCACCACCCTGGATGTTTACTGTTAGGCACCAACGAGGCCTTGAAAGTCTTCTCTTCCACCATCGAGATGCATGTGTGGTAGTATTCTCTGAGACAGTTGAGCTTAATTTCTTCAATGGCTTTGTAAAGGAAGGGTAACTCCTTGCTTCGAAATTTCTAACCTTTATGCATAATTAGGATTAGTTATATTTATTTTCAACTTTACAAATTAGCTTATTTTTGGGTAATTAATATGGTTGTTTTGTCCATTAAAAGATGCACATACTTGATTCAGTATGTTGGCAGTCAATTTCTTTGGACTGTTAAACGAGTTTTGGAATATAGCTGCTCACATTTCATGTTTGAACAAGCAGTACTTGTCATTCTATAATTTAAATTAGGTCAAACAACATATGAAATAGTTAAACAGTTTTCTTACCTGCTTCCCAGCTTCAAGGTGGCTGTTGCCATGCCAAATCTTGATGAACTGCTAAAGGATACACCTGCCCACATATTTGCTTCGGTCTGGTTTGAATGGAGGAAGACAAAATTCTATTCTACTCACTACAGTGAACTTGTTCGGCTTGCTGCTCTCTACAAGTAAGCTTGTTCAGTAATCTACACATCAATATATTTGAATCTTTAGATTTTGCATTAGAGTGAGGTTCTATGATTTTGTTTCAGACTAGCAACCAGAAAGATTTTGATTATTCTCAATATCAATAGATACACAAATGGGTAATTGAATACCATGACATTTGAGGAATGCATCATGACCTGGGAAAGAAAATTAGAGTGAGGTTCTATGATTTTGTTTCAGACTAACAACTGTAAAGATTTTGATTCTTCTCTATATCAATAGATACACAAATGGGTAAAATTGAATACTATGATATTTGAGGAATGCATCATGGCCTGGGAAAGAAAGATGATATATCACTAGAATAGGGACATAAATTAGGGAAAGAATGGTAAACATGAACTCACAGATGACAGTTGTGGAATATTATAATTCAATAGAAAATTTGCCAAATTGTTCTCATAGGCATAAAACCTAATTGAACTAACTTATTCACCACATATATATATATATATCAAACTACATAATGTTGGAATATTATAATTCAATAAAAAAATTGCCAAATTGTTCTCATAGGCATAAGACCTAACTGAACTATCTTATTCACCACATACATATATATATCAAACTACATAATGGACTATAACATGAGTAAGAGATGTTTTTAACACTTCAATTGAAGAACTGATTTCAGTTTGGCTCAGATAATGGCAAGCATGAGCAATGTTTTGTGGAATGAAGGCATAAACCAAATCTAAGGACCTTTATGGTTTTGTGTGTATCTTTAGGCTGAATCTTCATTCTCAAAATCGCTCACTTGGTAAAAAAGTTCTAAATGATGAGAGAGGTTGAAGAAAGGATACACTACAATAATGAGATACAAACACATGCAAAGTACATTGATTCACCTTTCAGGTAGAACTGTAGAAGTGCACAAATTTAAGAGAGGCTTTTTTATGAATTTGTTCTCTTTTTCCTTTATTAATTTATTTTAATTTGAACAACGAAAGCACATGTCATTAGCAAACAAC
The DNA here is from genome assembly GCA_026545225.1 of Cornus controversa. Lineage (NCBI taxonomy): Eukaryota > Viridiplantae > Streptophyta > Magnoliopsida > Cornales > Cornaceae > Cornus > Cornus controversa. The sequence goes on along the minus strand of CM048849.1, from coordinate 67,051,076 downwards.
ATGCAATGATTGAACAACATTGTGTTATTGTAAAAATTGACCCCTTTGATTTACTCCATTTAATGTATTTTTTGTTGTGTCATCCAGATATGGTGGAATCTATCTTGATTCTGACATCATAGTTCTGAAATCATTATCTTCACTTAATAATACTGTTGGTATGGAGGGTCAGCTTGCTGGAAGTTCTTTGAATGGTGCTGTGATGTCGTTTAGAAAGAGCAGGTACTTCAAACACTTGGATTTTACGTGTGGGAGAATCCATTTTTTTTTTTCTTTATATCCTTTGTTGTCTGTTTACAAGAATATAAAAGTACAGTGAACTGTTGGGGTATGCCTTTATATTTTCCATTTAATATAAACTTTGTTTTCTCATATGTAATTTGAGCAATTTATACATTTATGGTTAAACCATAAATTACTTATCTTGCTTGTCTGCTATACATTTATGGCTTCTCAAATATTTTGAAAATAATACTTCTTATATTGTGAACTAAATTATCATTTTTATTAAGATGTGGCCTATACCTGTTTCTTAAATTGCATTTAGTAGAGTTTTCAGAAAGGGTGGTGGGAAGTGAGCATGGGGACACTAGTTTATACTTTAAGAATAATGTCTTGCTGCAGTCCGGATCTATTAATTTTACTAGAGTTCATGGAAACCTATTTGTTGATACTTTAATACAATGGAAAAGTTGGTTAGCAATCAATATAGCACTTCATTTTTCCTTGCTTTCTTGTGCTTTGTTAGATTTGAGATTTGTTTATGTTTCCATGCAGTCCTTTCATAATGGAGTGCTTGACAGAATATTTTTCAACATACGATGATACCCGATTGAGGTGGAATGGGGCAAATCTATTGACAAGGGTAGCTAGAAAATCTTTGTGGAAAGAAAATATTTCTGATAATTACATGGAGCTGAAATTGCAACCTTCTTTCATTTTCTTCCCTATTAGTCGTAACAACATCACAAGGTACTGTTCCAAATCTTATATCTTTATGCATTTGTGCATGTGTATGAGGGCATTTATATTCCACACACTTCTTTTTATTGGATGGGGAGTCAAAAGCTTTGAGTATATTCTTCTCGGTACTTCTATGAGATGAACGATATAAAAAAGAGGATAAGTACTTTTATAGATGACCAAAATCTGACTTATTTTGTGTTTGGTTTGTTGAAATATGGGGAAATAGTGAGTTTTTTCACCAGTAGTCATAGATAAGGGCTAGCCCAGTGCACGGGATTCCCACCATTGCGAGGTCTAGAGAGGGTCATATGTACGCAGCCTTACCTCTGCATGAGAAGAGGTTGTTTTCCTTTTCAAATCCGTGACCTCCAGGTTACAATGGAGCAACCTTACTGAAATATAGCACATGCTTGTTGCTTAGGCTGCCTTGCTTGTACATGCCTTGTTGATTGATGCATCTGTGCATTGTGTAATATTCTGCATTGGCATTTCACAGGATGGACTTGCTCATTTGCCATGTTAAAAAATATAAAAAAAGATATGAGCATTACAACCATTTAATAGAAATTTGGGCAATAAGTTGACTAATCAATGGAGTTACTACATGAATCACACTGATAGTTGTGTAGGGTACTATCAATTTGAGAACTTTCTTGGTATAGGAGGAAGGCCAACAATTCTCCTCACGTTACTTACCGAAAGAAAACAAAAAAACAATTCTTTTCACCTCAATGCCCGACAATAACAGGCTATCTTTCTCATTTGTTGTAGGTCAATCAAATAGGTGTTAACATTAACTGCAATGGCATGCACACAATAAAAATTTGCCTGATTACCTTTACGGGGGAGTCCTACTTGATTTCTTAACCCTTCATTTCTGTAACAGTTATTTATGTCTATGATAGTCATTTTACAGTAGCTGGAAAATGGAAAATTACATGGGAAAATATTAATTTGCTTTCCCACTTTCTCCATTTTAGATTAGGTGATGTAGTTCTTACATTAGGAAGGACATTCAAAATTTTCATGGAAATATCACACCAGGCAATTCTCCTTGACAGGATTACTGTTTTTCTCCCGTCTTTGATAATAGTATTCAGATGCATGTAAATGGCATGTGCGATTAGTTTGCCTTACTTGCATGCACTATTGCATATAACCGTATCTTCAGCTAAACCGGTGGTTAGAGAGAGATTAGGACAGAAGAAAGAAAACAAGAAAAAGGCAATGCACAGAGTGGAGGAGATAGATCCATGCAAGTAACTGGAATTAAGACTTCTTGAGTTGAGTTGAGAATATTACTCATCGGCCTTCACAACGAGCACCGGAAGAATGTTTGTTATATATATTATAAAAGGTTGCGTATTACCAAAGGTTATAATCTAGTGGTACTTCCTAATGTTCTAAAGTAGAGGGTTGAGGTTTCAAGTCCCATAGGGGGCAAAGTGGGTGCTCGAGTCTCAATGAAGAAAAAAACAAAAAGGTTGCATATTGACAAAACCTACCATGCGTATGATCGCATGTGACCAGAATTCTGAAATTGTCACATAATTGATGGTTACGTGTTACATCTAAGCCACTTTCGTCAATTCATGATTACCATATATTTAGAAACTTGACAAACGGAAGGGAAAAAAAAAAAAGGATTGGCATAATTAGGAAATTATCCAAACGATTTTAATAATCAACATTCGAAAGTTGCCATGGAACAGAAAATAATAATAATGGTCAATCAATCATGTAAATTGTTTCCTCCCAAAATTTACGCTTCAATCTTTTGATGCACAGAGGAGCTGCTACTTTTTACCACCAGAAAAAGAAGAAACACTTCCAATTGGCTGATCTGCTTCGGGCAGAAAAAAATAATATATGCCCTTGTTTGTTATTGTTTTAGTATGTATTACAGCTGGATTTGAAAGATACCTTCATGTGTAGTAATGATTCTTAGAAAAAATCTAGTTTGGAATGCATGATTGTCCTGTTTATGCTGTTTTTGAATTCTTCCCATGATCCTCATTTTGTGCCTAACCTTGTAACTTTTGAGTTGCAAACAGATACTTCACTGCACCAGCAACAGAGACTGAAAGAGCTCAACAAGATGACTTGTTCGTGAAAATACTGAACGAGTCATTTACTTTTCATTTTTGGAACAGCTTAACATCTGCTCTCATCCCAGAGCCCGAGAGCCTTGTAGCGAGGCTTATTAACAAGCCTTGTATACACTGTTATGATGTGCTGTAATTCACAGTGAAGCAGAATGTGGGAATATTATAGAAGCATTCATTTTACTTAATGCTATCTAAGCTGTCAAATAGGAGTCATGAAGATTGTTGGAAAGTTGGCTAAAATGGCCATGCTTTGCTGCTTAGATGATGTCCATACAACAGAGAGGGAAATCAATTGTGTGCAGAAACAGGGAAAAGACTTGCATTTGTGGTGGCCAAGAGTGTGCTACTTGTGAGACTCTCTCTGCCGAAGCTTGGTTATGAGAGCTGTGCGGCCTGCGCCTTCCCAAGGACTCTGGCTGATTTGATTTTTCGGAATTGAATCAATTGATGAATATATAGACCATAGGAAATCAGAAATGTTAAGACCTTGGTTGATTTGTTTTTTTCTGGTTGAAAATTCTTTTCAACTGTTTTACAAAAATAGAGTTAGAAAAAGATGTATCAGATGATGGTCTTTTTGAATTGATAGGAAAAAAATCTCAATTCCCTGACTGAACCCATTTGATTCTCGTCTCTGGCTCCCTATCTTGCCTTTTTCAGATATCAAGTAGATGAGTTAAGTGGGGGTAAACCGTAGGAAATTATACTCTACCCCATTGATGATCAGCATCAGGGCATGGCATAGTAACAACAGCTACAGTGGTTGGGAATCTGGTGAAGTAGTGAAACACTCTCGTCACACTGAAGTGACCTGAACATCTATCTCATAAGAAGTCAGTGCGTAATAGAGTAGAGTGGAGTTAGGACCATTGCGGTAATTGAGAGGAAAAGATCGGTTTTGATGATGGATTGGAATTGGATGCCTTGAGGAAACATCGATTTTCTTTTTCAAATCAGCTTACTTAGTTAGCTATCATTTTTATAAAAGCGAGAATATGCCTGATAACCTTATCTGCTATCAATTTCGTTCTTACAGTGTCTTTAAAAATGAAAATTAGAACTCAGCAGCTTTGATTTGAAAATTTTAATTTATGCTTAACCGGTTGTCAATTTTTTAACATTTCTTTTATTTTTATTTTTAAAATAAAAACACATTACCAAATGATGTGGCTTCTCATTTTCTAAAAATGGCAAAAGAAAATAAAAAATGATCAAGTTATCAAAAAAGTCCTAAACAACTGAGGTTCATGGAATGGGTGTAGTAATTAACTACTGTGGTATGTACAACTCCCGGAGATGGATGGGATGACATTGTTTTCTGTGATGTTTGAACCTGTTTGGTCAGTGTAGAGCTGGATGGTACAGAAGAAGAGATACAAGATATCTCTTATGGTGGATTGAAAGAAGAGAGATACTAGTATGCCACATGGTTTGGTTTCAGTAGGTACATGTTGACAATTCTTCAATCTTCTTTGTCAAAACATAATCATTTAATAAAATGCTTGAGATAAGAACCGAATAATGACCACAATCTACTGGAAGTTTGAGGATGACCGCTAGCGGCTAGCCTTTATGATTTGATATACATAGAGTTGCTGCTGCTACCACTTGTTTCGACATTTTTTTACAAGAGCTTCCCAATGACAAAATAATATAATAGTATTATTCAAAATCAATATATATATATATATATATATATATATATATATATATATAATGCATCCAAAGTAAAAAAAATGACAAAAAAATATGTGGTCATGCATGATGTACATAGCTGCTGACTGCTCACCAAATTCATGTAAGGATTCGAACTTAAATAAAAGAGTAATTATTGAAGTTTCACTATCAAGTTGAAGTTGATATTAAATAAGATGTACTGGAGAAATATTTTGTTTTGTTTCAATGTTGTACAACTAGAATATTTTTGACACACATTTTAAATAACTTCTTCTACCTTATTATTTAAAATCTACACATGCATATATTCCACTTGAAACATTTCATGTATGCTGTTGAAATTTAAATATAAATCTAAATCTAAATTAATGTTAATTATATTTTTTAAATAATTGACACTAATCCATTCATTTGAAATTCTTTGATCCAAATGGAGTCTAAAATAATTTGGTGTTTACAGAGTTGTAATGGTGTTTTGTGTTCCCCTTTCTTAATATTTGCTTCATTAATTCTAAATTCATTTGGAAAAATCAGGATGTTCTAGGCTGATGAACCATACTAATCATTTCATTAAGTGCACAAAGATCAGATCACTTGGATGAATTCCAACCTTCAATTTCAATTAAATTTCTCGCCACTTCAAAATTTGTTCAACAAGTTAGTATGCTGTTCAAAAGGTAAAAATTGTCTAATCATTTTTTATTTTTGGGTATTTTCATCTTGCTCAAGTGATAGGTCATAATATTTTTTTCCTAGTATTAAAAAATTAAAAGGATTGGGAGTTAAACGAACAAAGATTAATGGAGGAAATTTGAGCCCCCATAGTTTTCAATAAAGTAAACCATTTCATTTCGTGATGGAACTAGAAAATGATTTGAGAGGGAACGACCTTGAACAATAATAAGAGAAAAAAAAATTCAAATTGCCGTAGTAAAAAAATACTTTTAACCTAATAGATATTTTCATTTAAGAATACACATACTTCTATTTTAAGTTATTTTTATCGACACAGAAAAATTTTTTATTGTTTTTAACCTATATTCTGAAGAAACTTCTCATATCAATAAAAATTTAGCAGATTAGGAAAACAATAAATAATTTTAGAGAGTGATAAACAAGTTATAAGCCCTAATCTCTTTCTATGATAAAATTTTGATTGACCTTTCTTTTAAAATCATAATTCTCCTTCTTTACAAATAAAGAATAATTTGATAAGTGCAGCTAATTGAAGAGAATATCAGTCAATGAATCCTACATTTGCAATACTAAGACAGATCTAAAGTAAACTTAACTGCAAAATTTTATTTAGAACGAAATCATCATAATGAAGTAGTCTGTATAAAATGAAAAAAATTCAAAGCCGCCCGCCCCCACTGGGGAGTGAGTGGGTGGGAGTGCTACTTTTGGAGAATACTTTTTGCCAATAAAATGAAGAGATTGATGAACTCTTTTATTACCCCAGTTGGCCCAACGCAGAAGAGCCCCTCTACTCTCCTGCAACTCTCTTTCAAGGTAAGCCCCTGTTTCTCTCTCTCTCTCTCTCTCTCTCTCTCTCTCGACATGGCACACACATACATACACGTGCCTTCTGAGGGGCTCGAGTCTTAGATTATGTTGTTGGCTTATTTGTTCTAAATCAAATTCTTTTAATTTGGGTTGCTGTTATCTGAAATGCTATGGTTGTGTTCCATTATATGTCTTCGGTTGAGTTATTTGATGGGTGATTTTGTTCAATTCTTTGCTCCTTTGGATTTTATACACGTCACTGTAGAGAAGAAGAGAAATAGGTGACCTTTGATTCATTTTAGACGATCTGAGAAATTCAACTGTCGTTGCTGGGTGATTATACATGGGAAAACCCACTCTTTTCTTTATATATATATATATATATATATATGCATGTATTAGTAAAATTTTCTGTTTTCTTAAGGGGTTTCATATTTTTAGGAAAATATTGAGTTTGCAGAAACTTTTGTCCACTAAATTGGATTATTTTTCTAACGGAACTTCTAGATTTTTGGGTCAACTTTATACAATTCTGAAGACTCAGTTCTCAAGTAGTCAATTATATTTGATTTTGTTGTTCTTTTTTTCCCCTGATCAATGGATTATATAATCTCAGTTGATGGTAATTTAGTAATGCTCGTCTTTTGCTTGGGTCATTTCTGGTTTCATTTTTCACAATCTGTTCCTTCTTTTTTTGCTCCTCGGATAATCAAGCTTATTAAAACAAGCTTAGGCCGTACCTCAGTAAGTTGGTTTTGCATCTTTTTGTGATCCAATGGATTCTTATATCTGATTTCAACTATGTTTTATGTTGGATGTGGTTGTCAGTGACCTTTTTGCTTCTGTTGGCTGATAGTAGTATATTACTAAGTTCTAATTTTTTTAATAGATTAGTTAATGAAAATTAAATTCTGATGGAGTGAATACTCTTTTGCTAAAATTAAGTAGGAAAATGAAAAAATTAGTCACCTAGTGTTGCTCCCACTAATTCAGGGTGCTAGAAAGGTACAAGTTGAGACACAAATGGCACAAAATAATTAATTAAACTTTGTTTTATTGCAGCCTTGAAGGCAAAATGAGAAATTATTTAATATGAGGTGTGTAGATTGGTATGAGAATAAATTTCCTCAAACTATATGCATTTGGTTTTAATCCCTTGAAAGATACTAACGACTTAGACTAAACCTTTCTTAAAGACAGCAAAATATTATGATATTGACGACCTTATCAAATAAATCATCATTATCATCATCCTTGCCTTGTATCATATGAACGGAGTTGGCCACATGAACTCTCTTCTTCCATTCTTTCCTATTATATACCATGTCTCTTCTAATATTTATTTTTTAAAAAAATATTTTTAATTACTTCATTCTATATAAGTTTTGGTCGGCCTCTTTATAGCAAACAATCCATTCTCTGCTAACTGATGCATCTTCCACTCTACGTTGTATATTATCATATCACCTAAGTCTAGTTATCTAATTTTATCATTAATAGGAATTATTCCTAGTTTTTCTATCACACTCTTTCATTACTAATCTTATATCTTATAGTTACTCCTATCATCAATCGTAACATCCTCACTTCTGCTATATGCATGCGTTGTTCTTACTTCTTTTTCAACGTCCAACACTTTGCTCCATACAATTTAACTTCTCTTTTAATTTATTTGATATTCATTTGTTACATAGGATACAATTAGCTCGCCCCATTATTTCCACCCTCCTCCAATCCTACTTACTAACCCTAAATAATGAAAGTGGTTATTTTGAGAATGATGTAGGACAGTTTTATCGTTATAGCCCACTTTTTCTTGAAACAGTTCGGTCAGACCCTTTCAATTCAAGGAGACCCATTCTCGATCGGAAATGACCCAATAAGCAAAACCCAGCAGCTAAAGCTGCTGGCCCATTCCTTTTTCGGCCAAATTCGATCGTCTAAGGCCTCAAAATAATGTTTTTCCATCCTATAGGAAGACTATTAATTATTTCGATATTTTTGTTTGTGGTCAAGACAGATTCGGATTGGGATAAAATTTTATATTCAGTAGTTTTTAATTATTAGGTTTCTTATTTAATTTTTTGAGAATTTATAGAGAAAGTTGAATTTTTGAGTTATTTTTAGTATTAGTTTCCTTTTGGAAATAGTTTTCCTTTTCCTGTTAGGATTAGGATCATGGTTGTCAAAATCCCGATTCGAATCGTAGAATCCTGCGATTCAAAATCAACAAAACGATTCAAATCGCACCTAAATCTTTTCTAGAGCAGAATCCTTGTAGAATCAGTAAAATCCCATATAGAATCGTAGAATCCTTCGATTCTATGTGATTCTGATTCCACACAATAAGCAATTTGAGCCAAAAACTTAAATAAGTTATTTGGGTTTTGTGTAGTTACTTGAACCACAACTTAAATAAGTTTGGAAACCCAACCATTTTGGGGCCAATTTACTTACAAAAAACAAAAACAAAAATAAAAATAAAAACATTTTAAAACTAAGTTACTAAAGTACTAAAAATAAAATATGATCTATAGTTCTAGAGCTCGAAGCTTCTTCTCTTCTTCACTCTCTCTCTTTGCCTTCTACGGCTCTACCAAACTCCAGCAGTCAACTAGCGTGACCTCGTCAAGTCTCTTCGACTAGCTCGAGCCACCCAAGGTTGTTAAAATCGGGATTCTACCTTGGATCGTTTTGGGTTTCGTAGAATCGGAATCGTAGAATCGAATCGTGAATCGTAAGATTCTACCAAACTAGTAGAAAAACAATTCAAACTAACTTTTTAAATAATAATACCTCTAAAATATAACAACAATAAGCACAAAACACAAAAATATATAAAAAAATACCATTCCAAACATATACTAAGAGAATGTAGCTCAAAAGGTAGAGCTCTCATGCCAACTATGCAACTTCTAAATTTTTGAAGTTGGGTGTGAGGAGATCAAGGTTCGAAACTTCGAATCCTTGCATTCTTTTTCATGCCAACTATACAATTTAAAAGTTGTGAAGTTGTGTATGAGGAGATCAAGGTTCGAATCCTTGCATTCTCTCATATTACTTCTTACCTAAAAGGCTAAAAAAATGTCACTAACTAATATTTAACAAAACTTACACTAATAATTTTATAGAATATCAATTAGCAAGTATCATGTCAAGCAAAAATATCAAACAAATACTAAAGTTAGAATCCAAAAACTACATGTCCAATTGTCCATAACATAAGTTCACAAATCCAAGTTTTCATATTACACATACAAGAAGGAAAAGAAACTAATAATAATCATCATCATCATTATCATCATCAAAATAATTGTCCAAGTTTTCTTGATTGTACGCCACGTAATTATAATAAGCATCACCACCACCACCACCACCATCATCAGAACCATCACCACCACTATTGGCGTCCTCTTCATCATCATCGTCATTACCATCCATCGCCGTCTCACCAAGACCCAAATTTCTTGAATCATTTAAGGGATACTCGTCTTCATCATCATCAATTTCATGAATTTTCCCAACTACAAAATATAAATAGAGGACATATTTCATAATTCATACAATACAAGTTTAAACTTTAAATTAGAAATAAATTTGTAAAACTTGAAATCTTACATGCACTTTCTACATGTCTAGTCATGACTTCCACTTCATCTTCTTCATCCGTATCTTCTTGAGCATTATTCTCAAGAACCCTCAACCAATTATTTTTTATTGGAAGAACTGGATTCTCTTTTTCAGTAATCCATTCATCATCGGACGGGATATCCTCAAGACAAATTGGATCAATGATAGCTTTTCTATTCATGTTCCTCTCCCTCAATTTTAAGTTATACATAACAAAAACTAAGTCATTCAATTTCTTTTGGAGCAATCGATTTCTCCTTTTTGAATGCACCTAAGGTATTGACAATAGGGTAAAATTAAATTACAACATAATTAATTAAAAATTCAAAACTATGCATTATTCGGTAAGAAAATAAGTTAATATTTTACCATCTCAAAGGCACTCCAGTTTCGTTCACATCCTGAAGAGCTACATGTTAAGCTCAATATTCTAATTGCAAATCGCTTCAACTCAGGACACTCATCTCCATATGATTCCCACCAATCAGCTGTGATAAAAATAAACTTAGTTAAATTTGATATTAATATGGTAAGTATTGGATTGAATTATGAATATTGACATAAACTCAAACCTGGAGACTTCTTGTTTTTTGTCATTTTGGCAATATCCATACCAAAGAGCCCTCTTGCTTTTATGAAGGCATCTATTTGTAAATCAATTTTCATTCTCTCATCAGGATCAGGAACCATTCTACTCAGACAACTATATAGCCCAATTTTCACCTCTGCGTCAGCAATGAAATTTGAACTATATTGGAATTGGGGATTCAAAAAAAAAGCTGCCGCATGCAAGGGCCGATGAAGTTGAGATGCCCATCTATCATCGATTATCTCCCATATAGGACCATAACTGCACATTCATTATTTTTGTGTCAAGTCTACTACTTTCTCACTATTTAAAAGTTTGTCTAAATTGAGTAAATTCTAAAAAATAAAAGAACTTTACTAAATACAAATTAAATAGTTTACCTCTTCTGAATATTATTAAAATTCCTTTGAATTTCCTCCTTGGCACGATCCATTGCTTCATAAATGAATCCCATAGCCGGTCTCTCATCAGAATCCACCAATCGAAGTACTTTAACAAGAGGCAATGAAGCTTTCAGACACATTTCGATATTTTTCCAATTTTGATTGTCTAAAACTATGTCTGCAATTTTTTTTCCTTTATTTGCCTTTGCAAACTTACTTGACGTCCACTTACTAGATGAAAAAAGAGACATTAATGCTCCTTTTTGCTCCTGAAGACGCTGCAGAGTTAGGTAAGAAGTGGCAAATCGTGTCACTGCAGGTCTAAGAAGCTCCTTGCCCTCTGTTAATTCCTTCATCCAATGGGTTAACATAGTCCTTGAATAGATGTATGAAACAACCCTCCTCGCTTTTGCAATTGTCACATGATGAATTTTAATTTTCTTTTCAAAGTCCTCCAACATCAAATCAATGCAATGCGCGGCACAAGGTGTCCAATACAACCTTCTTCTTTTTGCCATCAACATCTCTCCAGCCAATTTATAGTTAGCAGCATTATCAGTCACAACTTGTACAACATTCTCTTCCCCAACTTTTTCCACAATCTCATCTAACATTTCAAAAACCTTTTCGCCTGTTTTTGAAATATCAGAAGTATCTTTGGATGACAAAAAGATAGTTCCTGATGGGCTATTGACAAGAAAATTACATAGTGAACGTCTCTTCCTATCTGACCACCCATCTGACATAATTGTACATCCAGTTTTCACCCATTCTTCTCTAAAATTCTCAAGCAAATTCATTGTTTCGTGCACTTCCTTCTTCAAGAATGTCTCTCTAATTTCGTGATAAGAAGGAGGAGTGAGCCCCTTCCCATAATCTCCTATCCTCTTAATCATAAGAGGAAATACGGGATTGTTCACACAATTGAACGGGATGGCACTAGTATAAAAAAATCTGGCTATGGTTTGGCATACTTCATTCCTCTCCTCCTTTTTAAATTTCTCATTCATTGTCGTTTGTCGTACTCCCGACTTCTTCGTGACAAAGTTATACATTAAACCCTTTCCTTTTTGCTTCCTTGAATGCTCAAGCTGTTCTACACATTCATCATCATCATCATCAACACTATATAACTTTCTTTTCTTCTTTTCTGCTTCCTCCAATTGAGTTTCAAGAAGACTTCTAAATTTTTGCCTCACTTCTTCGGGTACTTTCGGACAAACCTCAACATTTTGATGGGTACAAGCTAAGTGATGCTTGTGCCGAAAAATACCCCCACTATGAACAACATTGCAATACCGACACCGCATTGTTTTGGGATTACCATTTTCCTCAACCCCATGTTCCCATCCCGGATCTAATCTTTGTCCCGAAGCATTTTTTCTCATACTTTGGACGGAACTTGATTTGGATGACATCTGCAATATTAAACATTTAAAAACAGAACACTACAAAATGGACACTACTTAAATTCCTGAACTCTCCAAGTCTAAGAGTCTATTAGTCTAAGTCCTAAGTAAAAACTTGATAGTATATTAGTTAAAATTCAAAATTTCAGACCAAATAGAATTAAAAATTATTAACAAAAGACTTTATTTATGCATGTGAAGGGAACAGAGAAACAATAAAATTGGACTGTTCTGTTTCTGAGAGGGAGGGAAGTCTAAAAGTAATTCCTTGCATGTTCCCATTTCATAGCAATAGATAATGTTAGCAAGGTACTTAAAAGAATCTGACTTAATATGAACAAACACTAGAACCCAACATATGGTAAGTTGGTAACATTTCCTCCAGCTGATTTGATTCATCTTATCATGCTCCGAGGAAAGATCTAGATTTCAGGAGTTCATTCGATAAAAGAAGGTTTCAGCTTACATCACATTTGTGTACTATATTCCAGTTTCATCAAAATCCCTTCTTCAGAGTTTTGAACTACTCACCCAGTGGCCAGTGAGATCAATCAGAAAAAGGGGGGTATTGGAGGACCGTCCAGTGAGTTTCAGGATGACTAATGCTAGAATATAATTGAGTTTACAATTATAATAGATTTATGTTTTCATTATCATTAATATATTTTTAGAACGTCCAGATTCAGAAATGAATGTTCTGCAAATGGTAATGGACCAAAAACAGAACACTTCAAAATGGAATGAAACAGAGTATAGTCCAAAGAAGCAGGCATTCACAACTCAAACTGGAAAATTATTTTTTTCTTCTTTAAATTGATTTATTCCTGTCATAAAACTTGCAAAATCAAACTAAAAAAAGAAAAGACTTGCAAAATCAAAAGAGAGGAGAGAAGTGGAGACTGTAAAACAGAGAGCTAAGAAATCTGTACTGTTAGTTGTGTACCTTTGCTGAACCACACCGGAAGTGAACAGAGAGCTGAGCTTGAGAGTGAGAGACCTTGTCGCTCGGTGCTGCTGGACGATGCCGGAGTATCGCAGGTCTTCAAGACTTCCAAAAGAAAGAAAAAAGAAGCTTTCGATGGGGCTTCGAGTCGTCGACATTCGACAGTGAGAAGTGAGAACAGCCGATCGCAAGTCAAAAAGAGTGGCCGATCACAGGTCGCAAGTCTTCGAGTCGTCGCCACTCGTCGCCAGTCTTCGACTTCAAGTCGTCGATAGTCGTTGCAGATTCTAGGGCTTCTGTTCTTCAAATGGGGCTTCTTCTGTTCTTCGAACAGGGCTTTTGAATCTTATAAGTTATAAGTTATAACTATATATATAATGTAAGACTGTAAGTATCTTGTATGTAATATGTATATAATATAATGATAATTTGTTGGATTGTTTAGGCCCAACCGAGGAGGCTTGTTTTTATTTGGGCTTTGTTTTTCAATCTTTGACCCATTTTAAGTATTTAAAATTTTAACCCAAAAGGCCCAGACTCCAGAAGCCCAATAAAAAACAGCCAAAAATTGAATTTTGTTGAATCGGTAGAATCGTTCAGAATCGTACGATTCTACGATTCGACTCCCGATTCTACCGATTCTACCCCATTTCAACACAAAAAACGATCCTGTTACGATTCGACGCGTTTCTAACATTTTGGATCGTAGAATCGTACGATTCTACGATCCAAATCGCGATTTTAACAACCATGGAGCCACCAGCTTCTCTAGCAAGCTCTTTTTCTAATTCAAAGATACACATCTTCTCTAGTCTCCTTAACCAATAACCCAACACTCTGTTATGTTTAAAAAAAAAATTAATCGTGTCACATAGTTTGAACACGAACACGACCCACTTATTAAACGGGTGACACGACACGACCCATGTAACCTGATGTAGGTGGGTGTTTTATTAAAAGAATGTTGTTGTAAGGAATTGAACTTAAGCGATGTACAACTTCTAAGTTAGTTAAATGCTTATGCCACTAGTCCACCAATGACTTTTATTTACATATGCCACAACAATAACAGTTAATCTACAATAATGAAAGTTTGAAACATTAATTAAATTACAATAATATTTTTTCCTCATTTTGAATATAACAAACAAACGTTATTAATTATATTAACTAAATAATTAAATCAAAAATACAATTTTCACTATCTTGAAATCAAATAAAAAAATATTAATATCACTCAAATAATAGAGCATTTAGAACAAACATTAAGTATATATCTCATTGAATTAACATATTTTTTTAATATAAATTAATGTTGGAAGTATTATTGACAAAAAATAAAGGAGTGGTCTAACTTATATTACTTTAACTATTATATATTATACTATATATCTTGGAACAATAAAGGAAACTTAATTTCATAAAACTAGATATTCATATTAAATGGTTTAAACTCATCAATTATTCTAATTGATTTTTTAGACATTTAATTAATTAATCAGAATTGAGGAAATATAAGAAAATGGTTTAACTTATATTACTTATAACTGCTATATTTTATATTATATATCTCGGGACACTAAAGAACAATTATGGCCATCATTCATATATAATTATATATATATCCACCATATATATATATATAATTATATGTTTATATCTCCACCTAAATATAATTATATATATATCCTCCATATATATATATATATATATATATATATATATATCCACCAAATATTACTTGCACCCCAATAATTTAATATACATCCCCATCTCCTTCTCAAAATTAAATAATAAGGAAGAAAAGAAAATATATTATTCTCTTCAGTAATCATCACTCTCATGGTCAAGTATGACACAATCAAGCCCACATCGGTATAACATAAAAAAATTGATTATCGTATGAATTTGATAGAGATGAGTTTTTACTAAATTTTAATTAATTTTGTGAATTTTATTGATTTTTTGGAGACCATTTAACATAATTAATTATTCATTTATAAATTCCATGTCCATGTCTTTATTAAAAAAGTTAGTAGTTGTTTTATTATTAAATGAATCAATGAATACTAATAGATTTAAGAATAAAATAAATGAACATTTATACTATATATAACATATTAGAAGATAATATATATATATATATATATATATATATATATATATATATAATGCATGTCAGCACAAATAGTGTGAAAATATATGTTTACATGTTTTTAACATTCTAAAACAAATTTACAATATTAAGCTTTATTTTTTACATTTTAAAATAAATTAATAAATATTAACGCTAAATGGGTTATGCGGGTTGAACTCGAACCCGACACGTTTTTTTTTCGTGTCGTAGTCGTGTCGACCCGTTTATGACCCGAATCCGTTTAACCCAAATCCAAACACGCTAATTTCGTGTCAATTTCGAGTCGTGTTGTCGGGTCATATTGAATTTTGCCACCCCTAAATGGAAGAAGTAAGAATATAATCAATCAACAGCGTATTCCAATTTCTATAATATTCTTTCCATATTTAATTTTCATGTATATCCATTGCCTTAATTATTCTAAAGGAGTACAAATTTTTAGTGTTGTTTATTTTTCATCCAAATAGTTGATTATTGTTTGCGAAGTCCAGCGCCGACAATGAAACATGTATTGCTTTATACAAATAAGTTGCACATTAATATTGATGATACATATTTACTGGATTCTGAAACTTGATCATAAATTGAGTGCTTCAAGAGCAGTATATCTTTTAAATATTACAACAAAATAATAATGAGATACAAAGATGGATCCTTACATATTGAGATATGCAACTAAAACAATATAAATATAAATTGAACAGAAAAAAGAATGGCTATCCAAAAAGGTCAGTCTTAGACGTCTAAATATATAAACTTTTTCTAGATTGAATAAATATTTAAGTGTTTGTTGTTGGGGATGGTTATAGAGAAAATTTAAGCTACATTCTCTTAGATATATGTTTGAATTTATCCCTAACAATATTTGGAGTGGTATTTTTATATATTTTTGTGTTTTGTGCTTATTGTTGCTATATTTTAGAGGCATTATTGTTTAAAAAGTTAGTTTGAATTGTTTTTCTACTAGTTTTGTAGAATCTTACGATTCACAATCCGATTTTACGATTCCGATCCTACGAAACCCCCATCGATCCTACGTAGAATCTTGATCCTGACAACCTTGATCAGGATTTCTCTATTATAAATATATGTACTACAGAGAGCAGATGACACAGTCAATTATCAATACAAAATCATATTTCTCTATAACTTTTGTTTGCGTTTATCTTAACTTTGTGGATTCAAAGTTACCATTGTTTGTGCACGAACAAGTTCATAGCTTCCCTTTTGTTAGTTGGTATCAGAGCCTTGTCTTTTCCTTGGCGATTGATTGTTTTGGTAGCATCCACTTTGTTGACGATGATCGCAAAGTGAAGGCCCCTTGGGCAACCATACATACTCAAGAATGGCGATTTGATAAGCAATGTAGATAGATGGATGGTATTGGAATTGGTGGCAACCAGGTTCGTGATCCAGTTCGGGATCGTGTTGGAGTTGTTCCTCGTAGCCAACCGAATATAGGTTATATTCCTGTACATCCACGTAGGCCTCCAGCTTATGCGGATTATTCTGATGATGAGGAGTTTGGATTCAGAGGACTTGCGGCGAATCAATGTGATCGAAGTAGACGCGACAGAATCTATAAGTATCCAGACAATTGTGAGTTTTAAAGACAATCGTGAGTTTTAAAGAAAACTTGATTTACTAACTTTTCATGAAAGTTTTATTATTGAGGAAGTCTTGGATTGGCTTGAAGAAGTTGAAGATTTTTTTTTATTATTTTGATCTACCCGAAAACAAGCAAGTTCCACTTGTAGCCTTCAAGTTTAAACGATGTGCTTCAGCTTAGTGGGATCAGACACAAACTAACTGGATGAGGCAAGGAAAACAACGTGTGCAATCGTGGTACAAGATGAAAAGGTTGATAAAAACTAAATTTCTACCACCAAATTATGAGCAGATGATGTATAACAAGTATCAAAATTGTAGCAGAGAGATTTCATCTGTCATCGAGTCAACAAAGGAGAGTAGTGATAATTTTGTAGAAGCAACCAGTGATTCTCAAGAGATTGATTGGGAGCAAAATTCTGTTGCTTCGCCTCTAATAGTTGAAGATGACAATGATGCTACCAAACAGACAAATGAAGTTGTGCATGATTTAGCCGTCATAGATGCACTTGGAAAGAATTTCGAGAAGAATGCTTCAGAGTCCAACATCAAATACTTAACTGATGAGTTAGAAAAACTAGATATAGAACAGCACGTTGATAAGGAGGAGAGCTATATTGAGCCGTCCAATTTGAGTGTGAGGCTTGGAGACACTTGTTGCCCAATCAAGGACATAAACCCAAGTTTGAAGGGTTACAATGGCTCATCGATAATCAAATCTATTTTATCATGGGGCAACGCTACTGGTGATGGAATTCTTGATGACTCTTGGATGTCAATTAAGCAAATTGGAACGGTCAATAATTCTAGAAGTGATGGTCAGAATGGGTTAGCTTTAGAAGGTAGTTTCATGGATGGTGAGTCTGTCTTCCCAAATAAGAAACAAGAATTAACAAGCACAAGTTGACCAAGATAAAGTCAAAACAGCAATTTCCTAGACTTGGGATATGGAGTTTCAGACGCCACTGGTTGAGAAAGTGCAATGATTCACCTTATGCGATGAAGATACATTATTCACAATGCTTTGAGAAAAGTGACAGCATATCAAGGGCAATATTGGACTTTTAAATGTCCAAATAAGGATGATGAAATCTTCAGAGGCTAATAATTTGTTAAGCAAGTTTATGAAAGATTAAATGCAAGCACTCAATGGTATAAAATTATGTTCATTCTCATATATGATAAGCTAACTTGTTCACAACTAAACTTGAGGACGAGTTTTTTTGAAGTGGAGGGGACTGATGTAGGACACAATTTTCAACAAAGTTATTTTGAACCAAGGAGACCCATTCTTAATTGAAAACGACCCAATGCCGATGCTCTTTTTCGGCCAAATTCAGTCGTTTAACGCCTCAAAATCACGTTTTTTTCGTCCTATAGAAAGACTGCTGATTATTTCAGAATTTTTGTTCAGGGCCCAGACAAACTTGAATTCGGCTAAATTTCATATTTAATAGCCTTTAATTATTAGGTTTCTTATTTAATTTTTTTCAAAATATTTGGAGAAAGTTTTATTTTTAGCAATTTCCTTGTGCTGTTAGGATTAGCTCAGAGAAACTCTTGGTCTTGAATTATAATATTTATAGTCTTCTTCTGCTACTTTATCAAATTTACGTTCCACATATTATGTTTTAGTTTTATTAATTTTTAGGCCATTTGCCTCTAAAATTTCTCCATGTTTCTAAATTTACCCTCCATATACCCGTGTTTATATATATGTTTATCTATTTACATTTTGAGAAACTATGTTGGAACACTGATTCATGTTATTAATGATTCAATGATTAATGTATTCTTGAATTGTGGCTGGGGGGAAACAGTACTAATTTCTGCAGGTAATTTATTCTTCAGCATTCTCTTCAAATGGCTCGTTCTGCACTAGACGAGATGTCAGAAACTGGTGCTTTTATGAGAACTGCTTCAACATTCCGTAATTTTATTTCACGAGATCCAAGTTCTCCATTCCCAGCAGAAGCTGGACGATATCATTTGTATATATCATATGCTTGTCCCTGGGCATCCAGGTGTCTTGCATACTTGGAGATCAAAGGGCTTGACAAAGCTATCAGTTTCACAGTAAGTTAGCTTAAGTTATATTATAAATTCTTATGCTGGACATGAATTTTTAAATAATTTTTTTGTGTTCCTTCACATTCAGTCAGTCAAACCCGTATGGGAGAAAACAAAGGAAAGTGATGAACACATGGGATGGGTCTTTCCTCTCCTGGATACAGAGGAAGCAGGAGCTGAACCCGACCCTTTGAATGGAGCAAGAAGTATAAGAGAACTATATGAGTTAGCAAGTACAAACTACTCGGGAAAATATACTGTTCCTGTATGTATTATAATTATTATTCATATAAGTGACGTTCTTCCTTTTCAAGTATATATTCAATGCTCAAATTTCTCAGATTATATGATGGATTTATTGTTTTTGAAGGTTCTTTGGGATAAGAAACACAAAACAATTGTGAGTAACGAGAGTGCAGAGATAATTCGCATGCTTAATACTGAATTCAATGATATAGCAGAGAATGCTGGTTTAGATCTTTATCCTCTTCACTTGCAAGCCAAAATCAATGAAATTAATGAATGGATATATGACGATATAAATAATGGTGTTTATAAATGTGGGTTTGCTAAGAAGCAAGGACCTTATGATGAGGTAAATCATTCTTTTTCCTCTCTCTCTCTCTCTCTCTCTCTGTTTCTACCCAAAGAAATTGATGGATTTTTTTTTTTGTAGGCTGTGAAAAAATTGTATCATGCTTTGGACAAATGTGAGGAGATACTCAGCAAGCAGCGATACATGTGTGGAAACACACCAACTGAAGCAGATATTCGGTTGTTTGTGACCCTTATACGGTTTGATGAGGTATGAATTTGTCTCCCAAGGGAAAACTGATGCCTTCTAGATTATTACGCCACTTTACTATCATTTACACTGTCCAGGTAACTTCAGTTTGAAGACCATCATACAGTTCTGATGGACCATTTTTAAGGAACTTCAAGGGAAAATGATTATGACAACTGCATTTTCATAAATCCTTTATTTCCCCCCTTTTTGAAGAGGAGTTTTGATTACATGCTCAAGATCTGTGTTACTATTACCTTCTTTAAGAGGAAAAGAAGGTGAAATCTTTGGTTCATGAATGCTCAAGCATGCCTTAGAATTTGCACTTTCTTTGCCACATAATCATATGGTACCAGACGCATTACTTTTTTATACAATCATGTGTAGCCATGTGTGAACCATTTGCATTTTTTTTAGAATTTCCTTGAAACGCTCCATTTTATTGCCAAGATGATGAAGGAGAAGAAAAGATGCTTTGGAATGTAAAGCTTTATTTTTTTTTTTTGTCTTATCTTTTTGCAATTTTAATTTTTTTTTCTCCGTCTTCTCAACAACTAAAAGGATTGAGAAATCAGAACTAAGCTGCCTCATCACAAAGCTTGTTGTGCAATTATGAAGTTGTGACTCTGTAATGCTGTACAGCTATTGTCTTTTTTTATTTTTGTATTTTTTGGTAATGATATCACTAAATTGCTTGGCAATCTTCATAAGACTATATATGTTTACTGTATTTGATTCCTTAGAGCAGTGACTTGACATGAAGTAAATGGCTTAAACAATCCTTGATTTTTTCAGTTCATGAAGGTTGCTAAGCCTTTATTTTAGGGGGAAGAAATGGCTTATCTACGTTTATGAACTGAAAATATCAAGGAATTGTGTTTGACTATTTATGGAGTGAAATGACCTAGCAACCCTCATGTGTTAAAAATAGGTATTTGTTTAACTGTGTCGAAGATGACACAAGGCAATAACCAAGCAAACAGGAACTAAAATTTGCTCGAGCAATGGCATTTGCATGGGGCAAATTGCTCGACACAAGAACATTGTTATTATATCCAATTGAGATTGTGAAAGGTTGAAAGTCTGCACTGAGGCAAGATTGGTAAATTTCCCTTATAAATACAGCTTTGTTGAGTAAGTTTTTGGTGGCAGTGGCACACTACTAAAACTCTTGTTTCCCAATTAAAATTGTTACATATCTTCATATATTAAATGTGTTATATTGCAGGTTTATGCAGTTCACTTCAAGTGTAACAAAAAGCTGGTACGCGAGTATCCAAACCTGTTCAATTACACCAAAGATATATTCCAGATCCCGGGGATGAGCAGCACTGTCAACATGGAACACATAAAGAAGCATTATTATGGAAGCCATCCCTCCATCAATCCTTTTGGGATTGTCCCTTCTGGCCCTGATATCAATTTTTCTTCTCCTCATGACAGACACAGGTTTTCTTCTTAGAATCTATGCATTCACCATAATAATACACAGACTGACACACAAACAATGCAAACTTATGTTTGTTTTCAACAAAAAAGTGGATCTGTAAAAGGGAGTGTGTGTGATATGTCAAACACATGTATAAACACCAGTGTGATGTTTGTTTGTTTTTTTCTTTTCCAACAGGATATTGTTATGTTTTTTAACTGAAATCATATATATATATATATATATGACTCCTTCACCCTCTTCTTTTACTTTTTCTCACGTACACGTCGGAATTCTTTGACCCTCTTAGCCAGGACGGCTCAATATAATTGAAGGCCTAAGACAAAAACTTTATGAGGCCTAACACTGCAATCTCCATATCATTTCTGTCATCATATTTTTATGATTTTTATTTTTCTTGAGTAAGTTTGCAACTTTGCATTTACCACCATGTCATCGTAGTTCTTCCGATTCTAAATAGTTTCTACTCAATGTACTTACACATCACATTGAAGAAGACTCATCATACATAGACATATTTTCATTACTCTTTTCACATATTTGCACAAGCCAACACATTAGAGCTCTCACTCTTGTCTAGCCAAACACCATTGCACTAAAAAGAATAATTATAGATACTAATTTACAAAAGTTGTACAACAATTAAACTAACACAAATCATATGCCTCACTCAACCACTGACATTGTATCATATTACACTATTATCATTTTTTTTTTAAAAGTCTTAAGAAAAATTGTAAGTATTTGAAATTATTTCAATAATCAAACAAATAAGGTTTCTGAGAGAGATAACTAATTTTTTTTATAAAAAAACTGGTAATTGCAACTTCACATTTTTGGTGATGGTACATAATGGTAGATTATTTTGGTTACTCAAAACAAAGTTAAATTTTAGAATTTATTTTTTTCAAATCAAATAAATTGGATAAATTCATAACAAGAAGTAAAAGAACTTGATGAACATAAAAAGAAAAAACGTAACATTATATTTTTTTTAAAATGATCCACATTAAAAAAGGTGAGAGTATACATAATACATTCATTGAAAGAAAAAAAAGTAGTAGCAGCGGCAGGGGCCCTTTTCCCAATCGCGACTTAGGTGATCGCCCTTCTAGCTTCTCTCTCTGTTTGTTGCTCTGACTATTTGGTTCGATGAGAGAAATGACATGCGTCCCCAATTAAGCACAACTTTGTGCTTGCATGTTTTGGATATATGGCTCTTAAAAATGGGGAAGATTACAAATGTATGGATTTTTGGAGCCTAATTTACAACTTTGGTCAAAGTCGAAAAAATGAATTAGACTAAAATGCTGATGTGAATATTAAAAAAAAAATAGTGTTGATTTTAAGTTGATAGCTACACTACCCTTTTTATTATTTTGGAGAATAACCTACTTCACTATTGTATGTACAAACAATTAATGGTATCTAAGTGCAATTGATTACTTTGTTAACATGATTGATACCTCAACCGAAACAACTTTTAAACTCTCTTTTTTCACAATTATATTTGTATGAAGGTCATACAAATATTATATTACTATAGAACAAGAGGTACAATTAAACAAAGTGATTTATGGAACAAGATTGGCATCCTGATGTCATACAAATGTTATATTATTACGTTTAATTGTAAAAACGAGTTTAAAAGTTGTTTCCATCCATGTACCAATTCTGTAAAAGTATGTATCACATTTGTTCACAAAAATACCACTTTTTGTGTTCTTAGGTATCATTTTTTGTACACGTCATTTTCACAACCGACGAGTTAGGTCATTTTCCAAAAAAAAAAAAGGGTAGTTTGGGCATCGGCTTAAAATTAATAATATTTTTCCATGTCACATTAGCATTTTAGTCAAATTCTTTTTTCAAAATTTCATGAGTTTGGCTCCATAAAATTGTCACTCACATTCTTTTCCACTATCCTTCCTAGCTCTAGACCCCGGTCCATCCTTGATCTTGATCTGAGGTGTACATGCATGCATATATTTCAGCCCTAGCTTGTAACTAGTTGGTAGGACTTGGTGAAGTCTCCATTAATTACCTGTGCATAGGGATGGCAACGCGACGCGGCGGGTTTTGTCTTCTCCGTCCCTGTACCCATTTAACTTTTCCCGTCCTACCTCCGCCCTACAACTATTTACAAAATCATTTTTAAACCCTATTCTCGAAACCCTTTAACTTTCCTTCCTCTGCAGGGCAGGCACGGGTACCAATCAGGGTAGGGCCTTACCCCGCCTCTGCCCTAAACCCGTGCAATTTTTTTTCCTAAATTTTATCACCACTCAATTTTCTTAAACGATTTCGTAAACAAATTTTAAATGGAGTGTTCCGGATAGGGGCAAATTGCCATACCTATCTTTCATTTGCATATATAGCCTGATAGTAGTTAATTACGTACTGAACCAGTTTTCATTTGCATATCCACAATGTCAACACACCCATATGTATTTGAAGTACATGATCAAGTAATGCTTCCCAGCTATCATACACATGCACCATTGGTCGATCAACCACATTATATAAGGAACATTCAGTCAGTAATGGATCAACGTTCTTAATTACATATATACTAATAATGTATTTGACCATTGATGAAGCACTATTTCAAATGGTTGGTCATGATGGAACAAACTGGACCTATGATGACAAAGGTGAAAATACACAGCTATCATACACTTGTCTCCTGTTTGGTTTACCTAGCTCTAATTCGAAGCTGTATATGAACACAATTGGTGATGTTAAATAATTAGAGAAAACACACACACACATATATATATATATATATTAAATATATTAAGTATTGTTGTAAATGATGCGCTTCAAAATATTATAAAAAGTACAAGCCCATTAATATTAGAAAGATAAAATGATTAATAACAAATAACGATAAATAACGCATGCCTTTCTCATATATATCTTAATTGGAAAAGTGTTCTTACCTGTTCACAATACTTACATCTGCATAGTCAATACGTCAACAGACTTTATTTATTTATTTTGGTCGAGAGAGAACTACGAATATCTATACATATGTATAAATATATGAGCAATGCTACATGTTTTGAATAAATATTTTGAAGTATATTTTAAATTTATGTGACAGGTGATATAATTCATTATTTAAAAAAAAAATTTAAATGATAAGTTAGTATTAATGAGATTCTCTCATACACAGAGTCCCGGTGGTATACATGTTGATGTCTAATTTTAAGAAAAATGCTAAACTTTATGAAATTATTTCATGAATTTCTTTCATGAATAATGTGGCAGGTAATAATACCATTGAGATTCCGTGTATGTGGGGAATCCCACCAATATTAACTCACCATATAATTGTCATATCATTCATGATAGAAATTCATGAAATAATTTTATGATGTGCAGCATTACTCTAATTTTAAATAAACACCATATCACCTGTCACATAAATTTGAGATATATTTCGAAATATTTATTCGGAACATGTACCATTTTATTAAACATATATATATATATATATATATATATATATATATATATATATAGTTTTCCTTGACGTATGATATTAGAAAAATGCTAAACTTAATGAAATTATATCATGAATTGCTATCATGAATGATGTGGCAAGTAATAATACCATTGAGACTCCGTGTATGAAAAAAATTCCACCAATACTAACTCATCATTTAATTGCCACATCATTCATGATAAAAATTCATTAAATAATTTCATGATGTGTAGCATTGCTCATAATATTAAGAGGTATAGATAATAGATGTCAGGTTGGTAAAAAATTCATGAAACCTTGACTTGGTGAGCAGAAGTGGGGATATATGCTTGCCAAATTTCTACGTTATATATTAATTGAATCGAAGAAAATAAGAAAAATATATGTAGCAAAGAATATTATTGAACAAATGAACCAAATCCTCTTTTTTTTTTTTTTTAATTCTATGACGTACATATGAGCTAGGATCGAGTTACCTGGATTGAGCAAACATAAAGCGAATTCCGGAGAAGGGGCATACCGTGATCAAGGAATTAATTCTTCTTATTGTTGGTGAATGAGTGATTGAAGCTGCAGGATGACCTGATGGAACCATATCTACGAAGCTATATATATATATATATATATATATATATATTTATATATGATTACTTCAAACAGATTTCAACCTGCCCCTCTCCAAACTCGATCTTGGCAAAACTCACAAGGACCTTAACAACAAGCCTAGCTAGCTAGCTACACACACACACATATATATATTCCCATCATTCCTAATTAATATCATCCATCATTATTAAGATCCCAATTCCCACTAAATTCCAATTTTTTTTTTTATATCAAATGTTCATCCATCTAGTGGTACTGCGTCTATATTGAAGTGGTGTAAGAACAAAAAGAAAGAGAATGGCTTGTTCTTACCAGATCATGCTGGCAGCTTCAATCTCTCAAACCAGCATCTATATATATATAACATCAGAGAATTAAGAGGTTTGATGAGCCAAAAAGATGAGGTACTGAATAGGGTTTGGCCTATTTGGGGAATGACTTTAAGGTGAGGCTGCTGTTGCAACACGAACTTGCATGTTTTGGTTGGTACCCTCGTAGTTCTTCTCCCGATTATATATATATATATAAACCCATCTCTCACCCTCTTCTTCTACTGTGTCATACATAAATTTTCAAGGGTTGGTTTTGCCCCTTTCTTACAGCTATTGACGTTGACCCAATGTTCCTCCCTTCTGAGTTCTCTCTCTCTCTCTCTCTCTCTCTCACACACACACACACACACACAATATTGGACCACTAGGATTTTCTGAGGGCTTAGGCATGGTAATATATTACTACTAGGCTTAACTCAAGGTAACTTCGGTAATATTATTAGAATATATCATAGGTTAAAAAATAATTGGTTTGTGGCACAGATGTTATATGTGAGACTATATATATATATATATATATATATATATATATATATATATATGCGTGCAGGGTTGTGAATTTTTATAGTGCAGTAAAAATGGGCAAACCAAATAGTTGCGAAAATTGTTCCTTTATTTTTTATACATATTGAGTGCATCATGCTATATATACTAGCCAGCGTATCAACCAAATATTAGTGTGTCTGTACATAAATATCCACAGGATGGAAGAAGAGTTAATTGGTAAAATTGTGAGTTGATGTAAATGTGGAGTTGAACCATATATAATGCGCTTTAACTTGAGCAATTAAGGGTACGTACGTACCAATTATCAAAAGGGTGAAACTAATTATTAATAGGAATAGGGTGGGTAATTGATTTGGATATATATATATATATAAATGCCTAATGCTTGCTTGCTTCTTCTGCACATGGCTACTCTTTTAAGTGCAGTTGTTTTCAATGTTAGCTAGGGCTACCTACATTAACAACAACCAAATAGTTGTGTTCGTTACCAGCTAGGGTTTCATGTTGGATGTACATTCACATTAGGCTAGCTGTTTTTCTTAATTTTTTCCCTAGCTTTTATTTCATCAACAATTATATATTCCATGTGTGGGGAAAAAAATTATATATATACATGTATATATATGCATGCGCGCTGCAATCAATATATGTTAGAATTCTTTGAATGTTATCGAGACTAGAGCTTAAAACTTATGGTATCTTTTCTATTTTTGAGAGAAATGAAAGTTTGAAGATTCAAATCCTTACTTAACCTCAATGCTAGCTACAACAACTTTTATCTTTTGAGATTGCAAAGACTGTATTCTTGTGCTTGGTGACCGGCCACCACAGGACAGGGTAGCAAAACTCTTTAAATTAATACTGTTTCATTATGTATATTTATATAAAGAGTGTGTGTGTGTGTGTGTGTGTGTGTTTATATATATAATTGGCCAGGTTGGTGGAATCAGCTGAGCGCATCTTTTTGTCTTTAGCTTTGGGTAGTTCTTCTGTCTTTCGTGTCCATGGTTGACAAACAAAGACATACAGACAAGGCCTAATGGAAAGGGAAGGACCACGTACATGCCACTTTTCTTATGGTTTAATTAATGGATCGGTGATCACATGGTTTTGCCTTGTAATTTAGCTCAAAGAGTTGAATCTTCATTTGATTAAGCCAGGTTAGTCAAGTGATGGTTGAATGATAATGTCCTTGTTAGGCTTTTCTTTTTCCACAAAAAAATAGGAGTTTCTTCTTTTTATTAATAATTTTCTTCTTAGTTTTTTCCATTTTATGGTTTCACATTTTCTTTTTCTTTAGGAAATTCTACCTCAGTAAATGATATAGAAATTTATTTTTATCAATTTTTCTTTCAAACGTGGACCGTTATTAGAATTATGTTTGATTGCATGAAATTGATACCTTGAAATTGGAATTGGAACTAGAATTATGTTTGAATAATTTGTTTGATTCATGTGGTGCCACTGGCCATAATGTATATATATGCTGTCTACATATATATATGCTTCTAAAAAGCTTGACGTAAGGGAGAAATATTGGCCCTCATTTAAATTGTTTGTAATCTACTCCATCCGAGTACGTTTAATCAAAAGGTTATTGGTTTATGCGTTTAAATTAATTAATGATAAATTAAAGCTATCATTTTAATATAGTGGGATGCATGGTTTCTAAATTGGATATATGGCCATGTGATCTGATATATATATATATATATATATATATATCAAATAACAAGTCTATTTTACTCTTACATGGGATGGGATTGTCACCTTGCTTGGCCAATTTGAAACAATTAATAGCTGACCGTTTTCTAGCTCTAGCTCTAGCTAGCTGCTCGTGAAAAATTCATTTGCTGACAGCCTGACAGTCTGTCGTGAAATCCACTTCCTTTATTTTGATTACATCCAGAGGTACGTACGTATGCAAGGATTGATATATCATCATCCAAGCATCCAGTACTATCTCATTTTATTAATCATGCTTTCATGGTCTAACCATCTGATGAGATTGAATGAAACCTTAAAAACACTAATAATTACCCTCTTGGCGGTTCTGCTTAATTATTTTTAGATTTTTACACTTATTCTGATTATATATATATATACACACACACATGTGTGCATGTGTGTGTGTGTGGTTTGATGGCGGTACAGGAAATTTTAGATAAAGCACCATAGTTAATTAAGGATCGATGTTCAGGAAATTAATCTAGTGCATCTATCATGTCACAACTGTAATTTAGCTTTACAAAACCATATAATTAAAGAAGTACAACTTTCAGTACGCTTAAGCCGAGGTAGCTAGGTTGAGCTAAGCCAACAAGTATACATATGGAAAAACATGCATTTGTAATTAACATTCATTATATAGGTCATTAACACATGAAAAGAGAAAAGAAGAAAAGAAAAATAAGATCGAATATATAAATATATATGTGTGTATGTGTGTGTGTGTAGGCCATTAAGGGAATTAATTAGAGGGCCTCGATCGGCTGGTGTTTTGGAAGTGAATTAACTTATTAATTAATTTGTAGGGTCCATCTAATATGATTATGTCTCTATGTTATACATATCAGTGCATTGAGGAGTGCTAGCGGTAGTTGCTCAAGTGAGTGTTCTTGTACAGTTGCTTCACTGACTGGTGAAAATTAATTCCAAAAATTAAATACTTTCCTGTAATAAATGTCCTACTTTTTCATCAATCAATATACCTTTCTAATTCTAAAGTATTTACATTGGTGTCATCAACAAACAAATAAAATTATAAACATAAAGTATTAAATTATTTTTAATAATATTTTTTTATATATTGTACTACTTTTAAATATTTTTAATAATCTATATACTTATTATAATCATTTCCTATATAATTTTTAAAATTTTGTAATTATGGTTAATTGAATTAAAGAACAAATTTTTAAAGTATTAAAATATTTTTATTAATATTTTTTTATATTTTCCTGCTTTTAAATATTTTTAATAATCTATATACTTATTCAATTCATCTATATACTTTATGTTTATAATTTTATTTTTATTAATATTTTTAATAATCTATATACTTATTCAATTAATTTATATACTTTATGTTTATAATTTTATTTTTATTAATCTATATACTTATTCAATTAACCATAATTACAAAATTTTAAAAATTATATAGGAAATGATTATAATAAGTATATAGATTATTAAAAATATTTAAAAGTAGGACAATATAAAAAAAAAGTATTAATAAAAATATTTTAATACTTTACGTTTATAATTTTATTTGTTTGTTGATGACACTAATGTAAATACTTTCGAACTCGAAGGTATATTGATTGATGAAAAAGTATGACATTTATTACAGGAAAGTATTTAATTTTTGAGATTAATTCCCACCAATCAATGAAACAACTGTGTAAAAATACTCACTTAAACGACTGCCACTAGGACTCCTCTTAATCTTATATATGGTTGGCATATATCAAATGCACGGGAGCCAATACCACAATTACCGTTAACACTGTTTATACCCCAATTACCAGAAATTTCAGCATCAAAGGAGCCATATAAGGGGAAGACACGTGGCTACTTTACAATATTGATCAATGATGAAACTTACATAAATGCCACCTGTCTAAATCTTAAGAGTATGGGCCACTTGTCGTGTTGTGGCAAATCAAGGAAAGAACTAATAAAAGGATGACACAAATCAAGGAAAGAACTGATAAAAGGATGACACGTGGCTTGATTGATTTGAAAGAGTCAAAGTTCAGTTGATGAGAATAAAGTTGTTCGGGGTGCACGAAGGAAACTAATTGAAAAGTGGTTTAATCACATTGAATTTTTTTTTTTTTTCCGACACGTGTTTTTAGTTTTAATTATTAAAGTAACGGTGAGATTTAAACACAATTTTACTTGCTTTAATATCATGTTAACAATTATTTGCTTTAAAAAACTTAAACTATTAGAGAAGATAGTAACTTAAATATATAAATTTTTTAGAAAAAAAAAATGTTAGAAAAGATAGTAACTTAAATATATAAATTTTTTAGAAAAGAAAAAAGAATGAAAAAAATTAAAATTTTTGTAAGTTTGGTTAGCCAAAAGCAGCACAGAATGAATTTTCTTCCAAAACAATTTTAATAAAAAACACCTGAAAATTTTCGTATTCTAAGTTACAATTATACTCATGTTTCCATCATTATATATTTTTTTCACAAACGTACTTATGTACTCATAAAGTTTTTGAGTTCGATTCAGAAGAAAATTCGATTTGGTGGGAAAGGCTAGGTCGAGAATCGTGATCTAAAAAAGTCAAAGCAACCAATCTTGATATGCTATCCTATCATGATGGTAGCAGTGATAAATTTTATGTATCTATTTATACCCATTGTTTTTCCATATTCCTTAGGATGTGAAACAATTGTAGAGAGCTTTCTTACTTACTCTACACAACCTTACAAAATAAGGATAATTTTGGTAAGTGTAATCATTTTATTTTCACTTTCATGTTATCCAAACCAACAAAGTAATATTTCCTCTTAATTTTTTTAAAAAAATTTCATACTAACCAAATGCATACTAGAAAATTAACTTTCTTTTCATTCAATTCACTTTCTTTTTTTCATTTTTCATTTCTTTCCTTTTTCTACTTAGATTCTATCTGACCAAACTAAGCAATAAGGACTTGGAAGAAATTTTAAACAAGTGGGGTTCTATAGAAGAGAGGATTCCAAAATATTAGAACACTTGGCATGAATAAGATAAGTGTTCTTACAATTTAGGAAGAAGACTAACTGGAATGTGAGGAGACCACGTTAGAGTTCTAAAGGAATTTCAAACAAAGTGGGATCATGGGAGATGTTACAGGGTTAAATTCGAAGCTAAATTTTTTTCGCCTATAATGGCACTTGGGGCCACCAAGTCTCAGCCAACACACTGTATAAAGAAGTTAGGGCACACAGAGTTACGGGACAAGGTCCCAACCTTTCGCTTTTATTAACTCAAAAGCTTGTACAAAGGATTTCGGGCTAGGCTCAGGCAAACACTCGCAGTGTATCTCTCTATCCCTTCTCAGCCACTGACATGCAGTTTATATAGGCTACAATCAAAACTGCCTATGAAACTGCTCTCACCCAACTGCCCATGACCTGCATTAAGGTGGTTACAGCCCAACCACATAGGCACTCAGTCAATCACGAAGCAACAGATGCCCTAGGCAGTTTCCTCCCACAACTACCTAGTATATATATATCTATACATATATGTTGTAGTTGACATCCCCAACTACTAGGTAACCAACCAATGGAGGACACACCACTCCATTTGCAGTTCACACCCCAAACTGCTAGGGTTAGGTTCACCATTTGATTTAGCCACGTAGGTCTCTGCAGTTGACAGCCTTCAACTGCTAGAGTAGTGCACACACAACCGTCAGCAACTGTTACAAGCCACCACTTCGTCAAGCAACTGCCACAAGCTATATCCTTGACTGCCATGCACATTGTCACACACAATCACTTGCCACAAGCCAACCGCCCATTGCTTGCAACTGCCCACACCTGTCCATCTTTGAATGGATAATGTGGTCTCATCAATTAGTGTGCATCACAGACCATGCACGTCATTAGCATCCAAGGAAAGCCATCGACTGGGCTCACTAGCTTGCCCAGCTAGTGAGTGTGGGTGCCATGGCCCAAGCCATGCCCCAAAGTTAGGCACCACCAACCTTGTCTAGCCCACGTGTTATGTTGCCCTTGCCCAAGCAACGTGTGCCCATGCGCTGCCACCACCAGCCATGGTGCACTGCTAATCCAAAAACCAACCACCGTGCTCAAGGGTCCGTGCGCGTGCTGTGCGCGTGCTAGGGTTGCCAAGCCCTTGCACAATGCGTGGGGCATGTCCATGGCATAGCGGTCCCATGGCAAGCCCACCCTTGGCTTGGGGGGAAATTCCTTCAAGCATCCATACCCCCCTATATATGCAAAAGTAACTTTCACGGATCTGCCAGGAGAAGACATACTATATGTCTGAGGAGTCATAATGATAATTTTCAAAAATCCCAAATATTCCAAATTACCAAAATACCCTTCTAACAGAACTTGCATATAATTACAAAACTGCCACTGAGGCTAAGTCTGCCAATCCTTAGCCACGCAAGGGCATGGCATGCACCAGCCTGCCCATGTCTTGCTCTGGGACACTGTCATGCGCGCGCGAGTGCTCTGCCTTACGCTGGGACACTGTTATGCGCGCGCGGGTGCTCTAGGACACTATCAAGGGCTGTCACACAGCCATGCAAGGGCATGGCATGCACCAGCACGCCCATGCCTTGCCCTGGACATGTCAAGGGGCTAACAGGAGACCTCTTGCAAGAAATTAAACTTCACATGAGAAAGTGGTAGACTAGAGCTTCACATGAGAAAGAGGTAGACTAGAACGTGG
The DNA here is from genome assembly GCA_026545225.1 of Cornus controversa. Classification (NCBI taxonomy): domain Eukaryota; kingdom Viridiplantae; phylum Streptophyta; class Magnoliopsida; order Cornales; family Cornaceae; genus Cornus; species Cornus controversa. The sequence goes on along the minus strand of CM048849.1, from coordinate 67,018,449 downwards.
ATATATACTACATGGAAATAGATTTTCATTATAAGGGAATAACCATTCTCACATTAAAATTCATACCAAACAAATGAATTGATGGAATGGTCTCATTCCTGTTACCAAACGAAGTATAAGATGAATGATTGGAGTGACTAGATGAGATATCGTCAAGAGAAAAATTAGAAGTAACACCCATCAACAAGAAAATAAGGGAGAGTATACTTAGATGATTTAAAGATATATATCGGAGATCTAGAGACGCACTAGTAAAACGAGAAAGACTAGTTTTCATAGAAGGTAAGAGACGAAGAAAACAACTAAAAATAACATGGAATGAGATTATTAAAAATGACTTTAAAAAATTAAACATAGTAGGTGAAATGACATGTAATAAAAAAAGATCATATGTGATTAATGAAGAGATAATGACAATAATACTTTGAAAAAGAGAGAGAAGACAAAATTAACATATATTCAATAAAAGCTAAATACATCTCACTCCCGCAATCCATAGAGAAAGAAAATGGAACATCATAAAATTAATCACTAAATTAAATATGATAGATTAAATGGAATATTGTTTGACATATACTGTGCAATCGACTGATACTTCAAAAATTAAAAGGTAATTTCAATAAGATAGCTATTAGACGAATCATACCCAACAAGACAAGTGTAGATGACATAAACGTGAATGTTCAGGTTAGATGTCTGAAAGCCAAAAAATGAAAAATGAAAAGCGAGTACATTAATTAGATTGTTGGTAACACTAAAACCATCTCAAGATAATGTGAAATGAAGGTAATCAAAATGGTTTAGTCAGTATTAAAGACCATAAATAACTACCACATAAGAAAATTTGATGTTGTACATGTTGAAAGTAAAAATTGAAGAATGCGAAGACCAAATTTACATGGTTGGAGATAATTGTGAAATATGACATGTGATTTAATTGGAGTTACGAGATTATTATAAACTTAATGGTTAAGTAAAAATTTTGTTAGATTAATAAGTTGTATACTGTCATGTTCTCCATTGCATAGGACTACACGAGAGAGAGAGAGAGAGAGAGAGAGAGAGAGAGAGAGAGAGAGGGGGAGGTGATTGAGGTATGCCGACCAAACTTGATTTATTTATTTATTGGTATATATTTGCTTCTACAGTACTATCATGCTCTCTTAATTATGACTATTTGATAGAATAATTTTGAATTAAACAAAATTATTTTAAATTATAAAATTAATTTTTTAACCACTTGTAATGATTAAATTGATTTTTTTTATCCTATTATACCCAACTTAAATGTAATATAGATTTTTCAAAGAAAATTCAAAAGACTAGGCTACCGTATCATGCACAAGCATCGCGTGCGCTCTGTTGTAGTTTAATGCATGAAACCCAACACCATAGTAGAAAATGTTTGAAGTAACGATGTCAGGACACGTGATGTGATCACGTGACCCCCTCATTGTTTGATATGGATTTATTACAAATCAAATCTCTGGCACACCCACATGAATGGTTGCAAATTACAATACAAAACCGGCTTCAAACACACAGTGCCCACTGCAGTTGGTGCAGCGCAGAGGGACTGATAAAAATTCATTCCTTCCTTCCTTCCTTCCAATGGCAATGGGCAGCAGATGTCTAATCTCATCCTCATCATCTACACTCACTCCCTTAAGATTTTGTCCAATAACCACATCAATTCCGCCATTTAATCAGCCAAAACTGTGTTTGGGTACAGATTCTCAACCCTTGAGAGGTCTAAATCTCAAACATGGCTGTTTCTGTAGTAGGACTCTTTCCTCCTTCGTCGCCACACCCACAACAACAGTCTGCACAAAAGCTGTTTTATCAGAAATTCCCAATCAGAAACACTACGCCAGAATTGGTGCTGAATCAACAGGCCCCATTCCGTCCAACCAGCTCCTGCAAGTGGTTGAAATTGCTGCTAAGACTGGTGCTCAGGTATGCCTGCCTCATTTCCCTCCCTCCCTCTATACACATGTATTGAGCATATGTATGTATGTATGTATGTATGCATATATACCTATTTATTTTTATGTCTACATCATCATTTGCCTTTATTCCAATTTCCATGTAAAGGGGTGGGTAAGTCACATGATCTAATTTTTTCATATTACTCCATAACTTATGTGGTGGTATCTGCAATTTATGACTTTTTGTTTCATTTTTATTTATTGAATTTATAATTAATTGGAGCAAATTGGTTGCCCTGAAATTTTTGATCGAGGAGAAACTGAAATAACTATCAATTTGTTCGGAAGATTATAAAGTTAAGAAAGGGAAAAGAAAAGATAAGCGAAAACATGAGAAAGAAAAGATGTGGAAAGACAATGAGTTCTGTTTTCACTTGAAAAACTGCATATCTCTTGTTAGTTAGGACGAAGAGGAGGAAAGGAAAAAAAACAAACCCGTCTACAATTTTTTAACTACTTTAACCTTTCTTTTTTATAGAAAAATTCCTGAAGCTTGTAATACTGGAGGCATTAAGGACATCAAATTTACGGAAATGTATGGCGATTCTTTTACGTATCAACTCATTTTAATATCATAACATCTATAAATAAATATGCGAAAGCTATATAATGAGACATGGTTCTGTGGATTAAATTCTATAAAAGTCTACACGAGTTGAAGATACTTGAGAACCATCCAAAAGGAGACAATCACAACCTAAAATTAGTATCTTTTAATAAATTTATATTCCAAAATCAATCTAAATCATCCATAACAGATTGCTCTACAAAGTAAACTTTTTTTCTGTTAAGTCATTTATCTTTTAAAAGGGGTGCCACAATTATCTACAAGTACTTACGAAAGTCATTTCCTTCATAACTCAAGTCATCATGACATAAAGATTTCAATTCATGCCAAGCATGAATATGTTCCAAACATGTTCAAAAAAAAAAATGAAAAGAACAAATAACATTTCAAAAGAGTTGTACAGACCAAAAAAAAGAATAAAAATGGCCTGAAATTAAGTTATAAAATGTGAAATTGGTCTACAAAATTTGACCTCCTGAAGTCATTTCTTTAACAGGGACACAGTGCTCATGTGCATAAATAGTACATCCATATATGTACACATGTTTACATGTATGAATGTTCTTGCATCTTATAAATATGCACTATTTATTCAATAACCTATCTATTTGCATATGTATGGGTATATATCACATTGGCAAACAAATGCACATATATACTCATATTTATACATGCCCATATAGGCACACAGGTACTTGCTATACTTGTACGTATATAGACCTATGTATGCCTAAACGTATAAGCACACCTTATATATACATAAACTATACATATCTGCACCTATATAGATATATATTATACACAAAACATGTGCATGCTCACATACTAGTCTATTTATAGGTCTACAGAAAGTGCCTATATCCGTGGTTATATGTATGTTTGTAAGTGTCTACCATCAGCCACAAACTAGAAAGGAAAAGGAACATCATCTTTTCTTCATGCAAAATATTTACAGATGGGAAAACATTTTTCGTTATAGAACTTTTATGTCAAAACAAATGAAGCCTGAATACTTGGATATCTATAAATGGACTTTCTGTCTCTAGCTGCCTTGGCAACATTATTAATTGATTCTTTATTTATATCACTACTTCTACACCATCACCTATATCATCAAAGGAGGAGTTGTTTAGCACAGTCACAACTTGTTGAAGAGGTCAACCATTGTTTCTCTTTTGCAGTGGGTTCTTACACGTCATGCCAGAAGGGTCAAAGGAGTGGGGAGAGAATGAAGTGTCAAAGAAAAAGTCCATAATGTGGGAAGGATAGTAAGAGCTAGAATCCCTTGCTCATAGGCAATGAGGTTTTTTTATAAATAAGACCACTGTGGGTAAGGTGAATGTGAAGGGTATCCAATAACATAAGGCATGTGTAACCATTCTTTATCACAGAGACACACACGTCCGCATCTATTTCCCTTTCCTTGTGATATAGACAGACCAGGTTGTCTATACCACTACTGGGGGCTTATTATGCATGCCTTGACGAGGCTAACGACACTCTTTCCATGGCAACATCTTATAACTAGCACTTTTCTTCTGACCAACCAAACCAAAACCTCCTTTGGATTACCTTCATGACAAATCAATACATGACATGGTATGAGTCCGACCACTTGACCTCCTTGTAATAGGTGTTCAAATTTAAGTGTCAACACACTCCTTGCCCTATTTTTTGTGAAGAGTTGTGGCAATTTTTCATAGTTGGAAAATGAATTAAGTAATCTTTTTTTATGCTTCAAGTTTGCCTATAGATAGGAAACAAGAAACTCTAACATTAATTTCACTAAGCTACATGCATAGCAAGATCTAAATTTCACACTAAAATACATATACAAAGGGGGTCATCATTGTGGACAAGCGTGTCTGATTTAAAGGGGAATTTTAATTAAGCAATCAATCAATAAACTCAAAACCTGCTGTAGCGTAACTCTCAATAGCTTGGTGCAATGTAAAAGTTCGGCTACCAAGTGTTAGAACGAGAGTTCAAGTCTGAGAGTAGACACTTTGTACAAAATTGCCAAAGATCAGGTCTTTACTCTCAATACACCCCTCTCAGCAGCCTCCATCAATGATAACCAAAATTAGGTAACAACCTTTTAAGTGAATACAAACACAAATTTTTATCATGATTAGAGAACGCCAACCATTTTATGGCCTTTAAGCTTTGACTTAACAATCTACCTTTTTGTTAATGGACTTCAGGAGAAACTAGTCATACAACTATTAAACAAGCCATAGCAATTATTAAAATGCACAAAAATGGTTTTTAGATGATTGTTGAGTATGTAATTGTTGAATTCCTTGCCCATCCTTTTCCCACAAAATTGTATGACAAAGTTGTCATATTCTATTGTATTGTGAGGGCTCCATCAACTTTGTTTCTAAGTTTAAGTTGGTCTAGGAATGCATTAATGAGGGCATCGTTTATTTGAAATATCATGTAAGTCCCTTTTTTAATATTTGTCAAGCCATTATTCTAATATTTTTTCAAATATTATTTTAAAATATTACTAAAATTGATGTTTTGGTTTCTTGAATGACAAATCTGGCTTTCTTCTTCTTTTTAATGAAGCTTCTTATACAGTGTCTGTAACGCCCCACCCTATCCCGACACAAATTTGTCCGCTTTTGGCTATCCCAGACCAGAGACTTCCCAAGGGATCACCCATCCTGGTACTACTCCCAGCTAAGTACGCTTAACTGCAAAGTTTTGGTGGGTTCACGGTCATCACGACTTTAAAAAGCGTTGTGTCATAGAAGGGTGATAAACATACATATAACACTTCACTAGACCCAGGCGATGTGAGATCGTGACACCTGTAGCCTGCCAGTGTTCGCCCACAGCACACCCGCCCACAAAGGTCGTCATAATCCACTCCCCTTGGAGGCTCGACGTCTCCATTGGCACATTTTCGGCTGAGCTCTAGCTCTGATACCATTTGTAACGCCTCACCCTATCCCGATACAATATTGTCCGTTTTTGGCTCTCCCGGACCAGAGACTTCCCAAGGGGTCACCCATCCTAGTACTACTCCCAGCTAAGCACGCTTAACTGCAAAGTTTCGGTGGGTTCACGGCCATCATGACTTTAAAACGCGTTGTGTCATATAATTGTGATGAACATACCATATAACACTTCACTAGACCCAGGTAATGTGGGATCGTGACACTCGTAGCTTGCCAGTGTTTGCCCACACCACACCCGCCCACAAAGGTCATCACAATCCACCCCCCTTGGAGGTCCGACGTTTCCGTCGGCACACTTTTGGCTGGGCTCTGGCTCTGATATCATTGTAATGCCCCACCCTATCCCGATACAATATTGTCCGCTTTTGGCTCTCCCGGACCAGAGACTTCCTAGGGGGTCACCCATCCTGGTACTACTCCCAGCTAAGCACACTCAACTGCAGAGTTTTGGTGGGTTTGCGGCCATCACAACTTTAAAACGCGTTGTGTCATAGAAGGGTGATGAACATACATATCACTTCACTAAACCCAGGTGATGTGGGATCGTGACATCCATAGCCTACCATTGTTCGCCCACAGCACACCCGTCCACAGAGGTCGTCACAGTGTCTCTATAAACTTCTTGTTCAGTTCTCTATCATTCCTGCGTGAAGTTTCTTATGCTTTGCCTTCAAGCTATGCTTTTCCTTCTATTTGCAATGTGTTCTCGCATTTCCGGTCATTATCGTAACTTCACTTCAAACTTTATGGTGTTGGATCATATTGTTGTTTGTCATTCATCTTCCCCCCTCTGCCATTGTCCATCAAAGTGACTTTTAGATAGAAGTTGTTTTGATTTTTGAATTGTCTTTCTTTGGTTCATTATATTTGCTGTTTTTCTTATCAGGTTGTGATGGATGCTGTGAATAAGCCCCGAAATATTACCTATAAAGGACTCACTGATTTGGTGACCGAGTAAGACCAACTGTTTTGAAGTTCTAATAATCATAATGCATGTTTTTATGCTACTGTTGGGGCTTGTAGTCATTAAATATGCTATTGTTAAAGTTAGTACTCTGCATTTAAAAGTAAAATAATGAGTGAGATTTTACTTATTTGTTAATAAACATGCCTTTTTTTTTTACCTAGTTGGTACACACCCACCCACCCCCAAAGAATTGTTTGCACCCAAGAGGACTTGATCCTTAGATCTAATGCTTGCTACGCACTAGGGCCAAGTTCTTTATCCACTTGAGTCAACCCCTTGGGGGTAAACATGTTATTATTCATCTCAATAATTTGCTTAAGTTCTCATTGGATTTATACAAAACAGCCTTGAACTCTCTGGATTTGTCTTTGCACCTTGCATAAACTCCCAATTTTATCCGTCTTTCAAGTTTGATTGTTATTTGATCAAGATTAATGTTTAAAAGGTGGGACTTAATTTGCAGAAGGAAGCTTCAGAACTCTATCAGCTTCCAAGAGATAGGGTTGGTACTAACCAAGACCTCAAAGTCAATTCATATCAAACTCACCATTGGTTAACCAATTTATTTTTTGGTTGTAAAAACTCACTATTCCTAAATCATTGTAGCAATGAAGGAATGAGGAAGCTAAGATGAATAAATGGAAGTACAAGATAAGGATTAAGCATTGATTGCATGTATGAAATGCTGGAAATAGCAATATATCATTCCTTGGGGTCAAGATGAAGGAAAGCGACTTAGATGTTTTAGTAATGTGTAATAAAGTACAATGAATGCATGAGTGAGGAGTGATTTGATTCGAAATTGTCAAAGTGGAGTCTTCAGACCATAAAAAATGAATTTGATATGAAAGTTCATAATAAATGGTAAATGATGGATCCCAAATATCATCTGCTACCTACATGATGAAGTTGAAAGAGGAGGTGGAAGGAGTAGTGATGCTGAGGTGGCAATGTGGTCAAGGTCGTGCGGTGGCATTGGAGTGGGTTGCCAGTGCAATGATGGTAGTGGTGTGATGATATTAGGGTGCTTTTTGTTGGTAAGAATGACCAATGTACCATAGGACGATATATATATATATATTTATGTTATCAATTTGTTTTTATTATCTTCTTTTGGTATTAGTTTATATTCACTGCAATGTTTGTAATATGTTCATCTATGCCATCTTTGATGCATGTGGTCTTCCATTTTTGGTTTAACCTTTAAATGTATTTGACACTATTGACCAACTGCTTTACAGTTACTCTTGTGCCTGCAACTTTCCTTTTAGATTGACTTTTGTCTTCTGAAACACATATCTTTTCTTTTTGACATTTTTTTCCCTTTCTTCCGCTTGCATTGTTCTCTCCTCTCTCATTTTCTTCTTGTTTGACACTATCGATTTGAATTTACTTGCAGCACCGATAAAATGAGTGAGGCTGCTATTCTAGAAGTTGTGAGAAAGAATTTTGATGATCACCTCATTCTTGGGGAGGAGGGAGGGCTCATTGGGGATTCATCTTCTGATTACCTTTGGTGCATAGATCCCTTAGGTTTCGATCTCTGTCCCTTAATATATTCACCTAATTCTCTAGAACTTGAGAACTTTATTTTTGATTTTTGACTATGTGTTGTAAGTGGTTACCATTTCACAGTGTTACTATATGCATATTATTTTTACAGCTTGGAACAATGCAGTACTGTTTGCCAGAAACCCATCAACTTATCGGCAACTATATGTTAAATTTTCTGAAATGGAATTAAATTTGTTGCGTAAACCATGTAACTTTTTCCTCCTCCTTTTTTTGTTATTTTTTTTTTGGTGGGGGGGGGGGGGGGGGGGGGGGGGGTGTTGTTAAATAGCTTTTTTTGTGATAACTATTAGAAAATTTATTTGCCTTGCTTGATAAACTGTCTTGGCTTGTAAAATTCTAACATCCATGATGTCTTGCTTGAGAAGTCGTGTATTCTTTAGGGGTAACTTTGGTTTTCCAGATTTATTATATTTTCAGGGTACCATATGTCCGTTTTCTCCTCTCTTTTTTCTTTTCTCCGATAATGGGCAAAAGAATGCAGCTAAGTTTAATTATGCATCTCTAGTGTAATTAAATAAGAAGTCTCTAACTGTTATATATGAATGAAGTATTCTGGGGATGGAATTTCGATTAATTAAAAAAATAAATGGAAAGTAGGTTGCTTCTGAAGAGCACTTTTTAGGATTTGTGGTTTATCTATCAGGAAGCTTTCTCCTATTAAGTTTTTCAAGTATTCAAATTGGACTTTGAAACTTATTGTTTTTCTCTTTGTTGCATTAACCATCTGTAACCAAAACTTGAGCCTTGAAATGCGCTCAAATATGTGTCCTTGCTGAAAATTTCATCATGTTAATACATATTTTGTTTTTGGTGGTCATCCATATGCTATTTTATCTTTCTGCATTTACTTCTTATGATAGCAACCAACGTTTTGGAGTTAAAGCCATCTTACCTCTGATATCTACGCAGATGGGACAACAAATTTTGCTCACTGCTACCCTAGCTTTGCAGTCTCTGTGGGAGTTTTGTTTAGAGGAAAGCCAGCTGCTGCTGCTGTGGTATTTAATCACCACCTATATAACTTCTGATACACATCTGCATAATTTTAGTATGGCACATCAGATGGAAAGTCTATAATATATTAATAATAAGTTAAGTTTGAAAAATCTTATCAGAGGTAAATGATAGTTTGCCTGAGGATGCTATATGAAATGGACTTTTTATGTTGGTTTATTTTATGAAAATGGTAAATATCTAGAGCCTTCCTAGGTTTTCTATTGTCACTGACCTTATTACTTTTCTGAAGTTATGTAACATCATCATACTCCACCACATTTTTTTTTTTTTTGTAAAACTTATTACTTTGACAAATAACTGTAGAGCCCTTGCTGCTCTTTACTTGATAACAAATCAATTTCCAGTTTCAACACCATCATTGACTCAGGTTGCACCCCCTTAATGCTCTTTAGTAGTTGGGTTCACTTGTGCTACAACTTAATATAGACTTGTCCCAACTATTTGGGGTTGGCTAGTATGTTTACCTTCTCAAATAAAAATAAAATAAAATAATGGAAAAGCCTCTTTATGTATTGTGATAAATAAAGTTATGAAAGAAGATCACCACCTGTCCAGAAGACAGTGCTCACGAAATGAGGCTAGTCTACTCAGCATCTGATTTAGAAGAAGATCGATTAGAAATTAACATATTTATGAGATGGCTGAAGTAGCGCTAGTTAGAGATAAAATGAGAAAAAAATGATTAAGATGGTTTGGACATGTGCAAAGAAGACCACTAAATGCACTAGTTAGGAAAAATGACATTGTCTACTAGTTAGAGAGAAAATAGATTAAGATGGTTTGGACATGTGCAAAGAAGACCACTAAATGCACGAATTAGGAAAAGTGACATTGTCCACATTGAGGGTAATCCTAGGGAAAGCGGAAGATCAAAATTAACATGGGTAGAGTTAGTAAAGAAAGATTTGATAACATGCAGTTGAATGAAATGGAAAAATAGGATTCTTGTCGCAGACTCCAAGTAGTGTTGGGAAAATGCTTTGTTGAGTTGAGTTACCTTCTAAACAAGTTAAATTGACTCAGGGTTGAATCTTAGTGAATCATGGCAGCAGAGCCACTCTATGACTTACAATATCCATCACATGTTAAAATCATTCAAAAGATTCCACCCATTGTGTGGAAGGAACTGTACTTCAACACAGCCCGCACAACTGTCCATTTAGTTGGCAAACTGGAACTTTAAAATAAATTAAAAAACATTGCACATAAAATTTTACGTGGTTTTGGTGACAGTTGGACATAGGGTTGATCAATCTTGAGGAAGAATCAAAATTGGTGGAGGTAAGACAACTAAATCGATTATAACAAGAGCGAATTGGTAGAACTACTGAAGGAAGGATAAGTTTAAAGGAAGAGGACAGTTTATGTATAAAATCAATCTTGCAGACTTCATTGCGAGTGATTCGGAGTGAACAAGTGCTCAGAGGAATTGGAGTAAGACATCAGTCAGGAAGAAGAGGGGGAGAGGTAGAAAGAAGTAAAAATAGTAGAGATTGGAAGCATATTATGAACACTTATACTGGTCCTGCAAGCCCCCTTAATATAGGTTGTGTTGTTGGATACCACTCTCATGTACACGTGGCACTCTTAACAGGATTTGTATTAGCCCGTAAAAGATTAAAGTTTGCCCTCCTTAATATCAATTGGTTTTAGGTGAGATGGCGGCTTGAGATCCAACAAGTGGTATCTGTAACAACCCGCTCCACCTAATGGTATGATATTGTCCGCTTTGGGCCTAAGCCCGCACGTTTTTGTTTTTGGGTTTTACCCCAAAAGTCCCCATATCATTTAGAGAGAACACACTACATATAAGCACATCTCCTTCTCCACACCCAAGCGATGTGGGATTGAGCACCCTGTAACCTGCCAGTGTGGTAGCTCGCCCAGTGTCGCACCTGCCCACGTCGCACCCGCCCACATCACACCCGCCCACAAGGGTCACCACAATCCACCCCCCTAGGAGACCCGATGTCCTCGTTGGCACACTTCTGGCTAGATCTAGCTCTAATATCATTTGTAATGACCCGCTCCACCTGATAGTATGATATTGTCCGCTTTGGGTCTAAGCCCGCACGTTTTTGTTCTTGGATACCATTTGGAGATAACACATTATATATAAGCACATCCCCTTCTCCACACCCAGGCGATGTGGAATTGAGCACCCTATAGCCTGCCAGTGTGGTAGCTCGCTTAGTGTCTCTCGCACTTGCCCACATCACACCCGCCCACAAGAGTCACCACACTCAGAGCCAGAGGTCATGGGTTTGACTTTGCAGGAGTGCCATCGTGCGAGGGAGTGTTGTTGGATACCACTCTCATGTTCACGTGACACTCTTAACAGAATGTGGGTTAACCCGTAAAAGATTAAAGTTTGCCCTCCTTAACACCAATTGATTTAGGTGAGATGGCGGTTTTAGATCTGACAAGAGGTTGGATAGGATTCTTGTGAAGAAGCTATTACTCTTAGGTTGTAGAGGTCCGTGTTGTCCTGGGTCTAAGCTTAGGAAAAACTTGTACTAATTGTTCCATGTGTGAGACCTCTATGTAAAGTAAACAAGAAGCTAATAAATTACACATATCATATATACACAATCAGATCATGCGCAACTTGACCAAAAATGAGAAATAGTAAATAGGAAGAATATGAGGGTGTGCCTTGGTTCAACAATAAGGTTGCTCCATTTTGACTTGGAGGTCACGGGTTCGAAACAAGAAACAATCTCTTTGCATGTGGAGATAAGGCTACATAAATCTGACTCTCCCCAGAATCCGCAATGGAAGGAGCTTTGTGCACTAGGCTAGCCCTTTTAGTAAATAGGAAGAACATGAAGTGATCCTAAATGAAGAAGTATCGTAAACAAAATGTGGATTGGAAACTACTAAACATGAATTAGAAATCGCTTTAAGCTCCCAAAAATCTTCAACTTCCATTTTTAATTAATATCAACTGCAGCCAGACCACGAAAATTTTTCCCATTGAAAATTTAAATCTTTCTACAAGTAAATTTAATCTGAATGCAGAAACTTTTATGAATGTTGTGGATTGGATGACCAGAAAGCACTGAAATAGCAATTCTTTTTCTTTCTTTTATCAACAAGAAGAATCAACTCCTGACTTCACCCCAACCATCTAAATGTCATGCTGACATTTACCCACAGTGCTATAACGGCTTTGGTCTGCATTTTAATTTCATTCCTGATCCTAGTTTCCATAACGTCTTGTTTAACTTACTCTAAAAATCGAATTGCATCCCTTCATGATCAATTGTATTTATTTCCAAATCTACACATCCTATATCTGCAATGGCTGAAACATGATCTTCAAGAAATTCTGTAATTACTGTAACTCTTATTGATTTCTCAAAAGTTTGTCATGACAATGCATGTTAATTGAGGTTTTTCGAGTGAAATACTGATAATTAAAAGATAAAGCCAGTTTATGGTTGAATTTAATGAGTCTGAACCCATGCTTAATGCTGGAGGTGACAGCTATGTCATTAAACCTCTCACTAGTTTGAGAGTTACTTTTCCCATGAATCGAAGTTTTAGACTAATTACTGATGCTTGCTAGGAGAAACTATTGCATTATTTTCCTATATGATCCAAATCACAGAATGGAGGATTAACAACTGATGGAAGGTGAACAGATATGGTGCTGTGTGCATCCTTAACTAGTGCCAAAATTTCTCTTGTACTTGTATTATATGCAATGGTCTATACAGTTTACTTTGAACTTAATTCATGAAAATTTTTGGAATTAACACACGGAGGTTTTAATTATTAAAATCAAAATTTTAAGATTGTTGAATGGATCATCTTTTTTCACGAAGGTCATTCACCAACTAGCTAATATGGAATCTTGCAATGCCAACTTTAGTTAAGGTCAAGAATCATCTGTTATAGTAGCTGAGAGTCCCTTCTTGTCTTGGTAAACAATGATATTCGTAACAGAGAATCCCTAGTTGCAAGGGAAAAAAAAAATTCACAAGTGAACGATGTCATAGGAAAAGTATGTTGCATGAATTGCTGATTGGATGTGGATTTGATGGTATTTAAGTGGCACGCATGAGAAATATTGCGAAAATAGGATACATACAGTCTAGATGCAACGTTAAGCATATATTCTTATACACAATGTTTAAATAAGAAATATAATTGTGTATTTGAATTAACATTTCGAATTTACACCCCCCCATCTCGTCATATCTAATTTTTGAACATGTATACCAGCTGGGTATTTTAATCTTGATGGATATGATTTTCATTGCCACAGGTGGATTAAAAATTTTAAATCTAATTTCTACAATTATACACTTGTTTGAAACATAGAATGATATATATATGTGTGTGTGTGTGTGTGCGCATGCTCGCGTGTGCGCGTGCGCGGATCTGTTGTATGTGTTTTACACTGTCAAATTAGGCACCTCTCTTTATTAGGTGTGTGCTACTGCTTGAAAGCAAGATATAAGATGTAGAAAACCGTGTACAAGATCACAAAAAATAATGAAATAAATAAAGAACATTTCGGGAATGTGATTAATTATCATATAAACAAGGGCTTCGGGAGGATCTCGACTAGCTGAACCTCTCCATTTGCCTACATTGAAATCAATTAATATGTAGGTTAACTTCTGTACTTCCATCCAAGTAGTGTCATACTTGAAGAATCTTAGAAAGATCCTCTGGTTATTAACATTGAATTTTTAGTTTATTTTTCTACAAAATAAATACTGATAAGCCATGTCATTTGCTGATGCTTATTTCTCAGAAAATAAAGTTATGAATTCATTCTGGATTGCTGAATGAAAGGAAAGATGACAATGTGTTTTCTATTTTAGGTAGAGTTTGTTGGGGGCCCTCTATGTTGGAATACACGCACATTTTCGGCAGCTGCTGGTAAGAAGGTTCTACTTCCCATATGGACAGGGTCAACCACATGAATTCTCTTTTTCCATTCTTTCCTATTATGCACCATATCTTCTCTAAATTTAATTTTTTGAAATCATTTTTAATTATTTCATCGCATGTGAGCTTTGGTCGTCCTCTTTGCTGCATACCTACTAGGCAAACAACTCTTCCTCTTTTAACCGGCCACGTTGAATATGGCCATACCACCTAAGTCTACTTTCCCTAATTTTATCATTTAGAAGTGCAATACCTAATGTTCCCCTCAAACTTTCATTATTTATCTTATCTCTTCTAGTAACTCCTATCATCCAACGTAACATCCTCATTTCCACTACATGAATGCGTTGTATTTGTGTCTTTTTCAACGCCCAACTCTCCGATCCATACAATATTGCTGGCCTAATAACCATTTATAGAATTTTCCTTTTAGACTATTTGGTATTCGTTTGTCACAATGAATACCACTAGCATGCCTCCATTTTGTCCACTCGGCTGCAATCCTATTTATTACATCACCATCTATCACCCCATCTATTTGTAGTATTGATCCTAGGCAACGAAAATGGTTATTTTGAGCAACTCTTTGATCTTGAATTGTAATATTTATATTGTCTTCGCTTTTTACTTTATCAAATTTACTTTCCATATATTCCGTTTTAGCTTTACAAATTCATAGACCTCTTGATTCTAAAGCCTTCCTCCATATTTCTAATTTTGTTGCCAAGGCTTCCTTGTAAGGTTCTACTTGAGCATTGATGTAAAATGTGCTTTGATGATTAAATTCAAACATATAGTTGTGGCTGAATGTTTAATCCTCATGATTGTAGGTGGGGGTGCATTTTGTAATGGACAAAAAGTTCACGTGAGTCAAACTGACAAGGTTTGTGCTATATCAAGGCTAAACTGTTTAATTCCAAATAGGTGGAAATTTCAGGTTTTCACTACACATTCTTGTGTACTTTTTTTTTTCTCCTTTTTATGTTCATGATGCACATAGTAAAGAGTAAATGACTGGGCATGTGCCACACAACATTGTCTCACTATCTGTATGGCTTTTGGACTCAAGGAACTTGGCAATGCATGAGCTTTACAATGCTTCTTGGAAATGCTTGTATTCAATGAATATGCCATCTTTCTATGAAATTGATTGTGTTGCTTCTCCGACTTCCAGAGACTGTTCATGACCTTTGAAAAAGAGAGAGTGAAAAGATGTGAACTGGTTTCTAACTGCCAATTCACAATCTTTGAAAGGCTATATTTTTCCATTACATCTAACCTTCTTTCAATTTTTTTTGTAGTTGGAGCAATCCCTTCTTGTGACTGGGTTTGGGTATGAACATGATGATGCATGGGCTACCAACATAGATTTATTCAAAGAATTTACAGATATCAGCCGGGTAAGCTGATGCTTTTGTACCAAATTCAAAATTAGGTCAGTTAGATTGTGGAAGATCTTAAGTTTCTCTCTCTCTCTCTCCTCCTTTTTGGCATTTATTTATAGGGTGTGAGAAGGCTTGGTGCTGCGGCAGTGAACATGTGCCATGTAGCTCTAGGGATTGTGGAAGCGTATTGGGAATATCGTCTAAAACCATGGGATATGGCTGCTGGTGTTTTGGTAATTGGTTACTATTTTATAAATGTGTCTTATATTTCTTCTCGATAGGCATAAGAGGATTTCTTTTATACAAGCAGTGAAATAGAAAAAGTTATTGTTGTCATAATAAAAAGGAAATATTTTCTAGTCTTCTCATTTTTTCTTTTTGTTATGAACCTGAGCATGGTTGACACAAACTTAGCCTTCTTAGTTAGATAGGTTCTCATATCGTCTCCAAATGTTTGGGTATCTCTTAAATGCATTCCTAGCAATTGAGGCAAAGATTAAATAATTCATTAAAAATTTCAGGATTGTTTCTGAACCATTCATAAGTTGGTTATCTAGTCTCCCTTATGAGGCACTAAGAAGTCTGGTCCATTAGTACATCTCACATCCACAAGACATTACTTATCTACATCATGAAAAAGGGAAATCGACTGTTCTGTAGTTCTATAATTCATTTAGCTCATTTTTAGACTATTAGCTCATCAAATATAAATAATTGTCATTGGGAATATGAAAGCTATTTTAGATATGTAGTATTCGTAAAACTTGCAGATCAGATGCAAATCCATTCCACCCATGTAATACATATAAAAATTTCTAGTCTGAATCACAAACTCTGAACATATTGCTGCTTGGTGATGAGCTAAACCATGCCGCAAGACAGTTCTAGCCCGTGTTTCACAGATAATTACTAGTATATGTGTTGCACAAGTGCCCCAATTTTTTTTAAGAGACTCTCGATTGATGCAGAAAAAACATGGTTTGTGCATTGCAAGAGAGAGAATTGAAAGAAACGAACTAGTTTTCAATTTATGAGAAGTGGCTCAAACCATTTCCATTTGTTTGCATTGGAATAACCAGTGATGAATTGCAATGTTGCTTCTGAACATTGCCATACCTTCTTCAATAGTAACATTTTTTTTGAACCAGCTCAGTCCTTTATTCCTTTAACACAAGTTTGCTAAGATTTGTAAACCCCTTCTTGCTGTGGACCTATGACACAATTGTTCAATACAATTAACTTGTCGTCCGTCATATAAAGGCTTCAAAAAGTACTGCCTCTCTTCATCACAATCAGTAAGTAGCACTGTCAGATAGATTTATAATGGAACACAATGGTTCTAATAAATGCACCCAAAATTTCATTCTTGCGATTTTCCTCTCCCTCTGTTTCGTACTTTCTGCTCAAATAGTCAATCTTGAGAAATGATTACTTCAATTTCTTACTTCCGATCAAGGAAGTCGCTTTTGGTGTTCCAAATGTGTGTCTCAGTTATTTATTGTATCTACTTTCATTTGTATGCCAAGTAGATAGTTGAAGAGGCTGGTGGGATTGTTTCTTGCATGGATGGTGGAAAATTCTGTGTATTCGATAGATCCGTCTTGGTATCTAACGGTGTGCTACATGCAAAGGTTATTCTTCTTCCTTTTTTTCATGGTAAACATGATTTGAACGTCACATTTCTTTCTGTTTTCTGCTGTCAAGGTTGTGATATACACACTCTACTTGATTTTAATAAAAGAAAGGACTTAATTATCCATCAAAAGCGTAAAAGTACCTTTTGGAATAATTGTGGAGTGTGAGTCCTTTCAAAGGAAAAATGTCATTTCCTTTTTTCAGTAAAATGGCTGTGAAAGTATAAAAGTGGAGTGAAAATATCATCTCCCAATCTTAAATAAAAAATCCAACACCGATCACATGATTCAAATTTAAAAAAGGAGTAGAGAAACTATAGAAATCACAATACAAAGTCCACTAACAATTTAATATATTGTCTGTTTGACTTGAAGTCTTGAACCACTAGTGGTTTTTTTTTTTCTTTATTTGTCAAAAAAAACCACTATGTAGATTATGTAGGTAGGATGTACAACTTTTTAATGAAACTATGTTCTTCAAATCAAACTCTTGTAATTCCTGCAACCCACAACATTTTACAAGTATAATTATCCATCACATGATTCAACATTTAAAATTAATTGGGAAAACTACTTAGAAAAAATAAAAAGAGGGAAAAGTTTCAGGTTGCAACATGAAGTGCATAAGATTCTTATGTACATCAAACTTGAACGACTACTTAGAATATGATGCATTCAAGCATACGATGTGATTCCATACATTGATCTACATGGAAGCCGAAGTTTCTAAGAGGGAAACAAAGAGGAAGAGTCTTATAAGGGTTTTGATGTGAAGCAACCCCTAATGTTCTCAGCAGCAAACAAACTGACTAAATGCAAATTTGATTAATATCAAAAGTTTCCATACAAAGCTGTTATATCTTTCTATTTAGAAGGATTACAACCATAGACCCTTCTAACATTAAATGCTAGCCTTTAGACAACTTCAATCTCAGGTGTACATTGTAAGTTGAATAAAAAAAGTAAGAGGAAAAGACAAAAGCCCATAATAACTATAGCCATCCTTTAGCTAAAATGTGAGTTCGAAAGCGCCGAATTGGGTTTCCCACTAATTTTTAAGTTCTTTTTTCTCTTAGGTGTAAAGGTGGAATTGAACACTTAATTGTCTACTCCAACACTTCTTGTTGATGTGAACTTTGTTCTAATTTAAACTGATTAATATTGTTGCTTCTGAAATGCAGCTTTTGGAGAGGATTGGTCCTGCAACAGAGCATTTGAAGAACAAAGGGATTGATTTCTCGTTGTGGTATAAGCCAGAAAATTACTGCACAGAACTTTAACATGCCCAGAGTTTTTTTCCTTTGTTATCTTTGCTAGAAAGATCTCCAAAGCAATCAGGTGCAATTTGTATTTATTTTTGTTACACCTTGAATTATCTTTTGAAAAGTTTCTGATGAACTGTGGTTTCATTGATTGATACCAATTGTTAAGAGCTTGTATTACTCATTCAGACATAACCAGATGCATCATTGGCCTACCACAGTTATAGATACATGCACATGTAAACTGATAGGTTATTATGACTTGAATCTCTAATTCCTTTTTGTCATTTTTCTCCTGAAAAAAGGAATTGTAACCTGAATGCACTATATATATGCTGTCTTTTCATGGATCAAGAATTTAAACCAGTTTAACCTGCGAGATAATCATAATGGGAGAATTGAAATAAATGACTCATTCCAATTTTCGTAATAATTCCACAGGTTTTATTTTCTTATACAGACAGACTGCTTATGGATCCTCTCTCTTGCTCTCTCTCTCTCTCACACAGGATGTATCCTCTTTTTCCTTAATTATCTTTTACCATTTTCACCTAGATTGAGCTTCATCCAAATCTTTTGTGTATTTAGTGGAAACATGAAAAGTAAAACAATTTAGGAAGTGTTGGTACTTTAGCAAATTTTGATAGAAAAAGAGACTGGAAATTTGTCAAAGAACCTGTTTGTAGTGTAGGCACCTAGATTGAACTGGGGAATTTTAAAAATTGCTGCAGGGGTAAAAGAAAAGAAAATGAAAAATAGGTTGTATGAAAAGTTTGTATTGCTTCTGTGAAGTCTGAGTTTGAAAGCAGAGTAAAAGAAATTAAAGCATTTTTTTTTTTGGACACTCATTCTGTATTGTGAAGCATTCTGGCACTTGTTATTCATAACATGTTTCTGAAACACTTGCATAAACTGCATGTGTGGTTAATATTTCAGCTTTTTGGCCTAATGGCAACACCTTTAATTGCTAGCCCTTTCTTCCACTTCCCACCTTCATATTCACACAGGGAGAATTCAATTTTTCCGACCTTATCTGGTGACGTCCAAAACTGCCCTACTGGGATCTCTATCCATTGCCCCCTAGGCTTTTCCATCAAGCTTTCTTTGTGTTCTTGTTTGTTTCCATCTGGGAGAACAAGTCTAAGCTTCACTGGAACTTCCCACCCATAAGCAGGATCTGTCAACATTATAACAAATACAACCTCATAGGCAACTCCTGGTGAGAGCTTTACTGTCTCAAATTTTCCATGAACTTCCAGCCAGCAAACATTTAGCAGTTGGGCAACGTCAACAAACACATCACTGTGAAATGAGATGTAATCATTAAGAATCAAACTATATTAGATGAAACACTAGTTGTGAATTCAATACATCTTCATTTTCATTCCAATGCATCAAAAATTGAAATTCTGGTGGAAGTTCAGGACAGAAAGGATTAGATATTTCCCCTACTTGGTTTCTTTGAGGTAGGGCCAGTGCCAATAACGTTTGTCATCAGACCAAGTGATTGAGAGATCCCTTGCAAACAACATGAAGCAGTTGGTGTTAGACTTCTCTTCAACCCAATACTTCTGCAACATATTTATAAGAAAGTTTTGTAATGATAACAGTAGCAATATTAGTAACAATGGAAATGACAATGACTAACAATAACAATAATGATGATGATTATTGTTGAAAAATTCTTGGAAATAATTTTAAAATTCTGCAACTAGTGACCTCATCATGTGTGCATAAGTTTGAACTGAAGGCCAATTGGGATAAAGTTGATCATGCTAATGTTTGGACAAAAAAAACAATTATTTTAGAATTCTACAGCTAGTTGTTAACTGAGCTATCAAATTTGAAACTTGTCCTGTCACAGTGTGAAGACATTATTCAAGCCTCAAAAATCTGATATTGTCTTGAAATGTTTTTAATGTTGTGATTAATCCAGCCCCTCGGTATGCACATATGACTTGCCTTGGTCTTGTGGTTCAAGAATACTCCAGCATGGAGCTGATCATAGAGGTTCTCTCTAGAGGACTTGTTAATGCCAACAGGTGAGTCTGAGTCTCAGTAGTTCCCTTGTAATGAATGTCACGGTCCTCTTGGCTCTGGCTCTGGCTCTGTGATATTGCTGTCTTCCTGGGTTGTTCTTGACTAGTCTGTGAAGACACCTCATCTTGTGACAACCCTGACCCCATCTCGACACCTTAATTCCATGGAAATCCTGCTTTTTTTTATAGGATGGCAACTGGGTTAAATTTGTCATTTTTGTTGGCATATATGCATGCATCATGTTCATATATATCTGTGTAGGTGCTGAAAGTGTCGAATCTGGTTCCAGGACTCAACGGTATGGTATCTGTTTTAATATTTAACCATCCATTCATTCTATGATATCTTTATTCCTTCCTTCCTTTTGACAAAGTGGTGCTTGGAGAATTAAGATGAGATGATAGAACATATATATCTTGCATTTTGCTTCCTTTACCTTTATGGAAGAAGGAATTAGATCAGAAGATGGTTGCTTTAGGGACCATATATTATATTATATTATCAACACCTAGCTCGCCGCTGTCATTGCGATACTGCACACTTGGATTATTCTATTGTTCTGAAAAGACATTAATTTTGGGTTTTGCTTCTGTTCGTCCATAATTGAATTCCCTGTTTGATTATTATGCATCTTATAAAATGTCGTGTATATATATATATATATATATATATATATATATATATATATATATATATCTATCACAATTGCTAGCTAGCAAGTCCTCCGAAGAATAGATTCCCATTCATCTTGTAATGATAATGTTCATTCAACTTGCTGATGATGATGATCTATCCAGGCTATATTTATCCTTTATTTTTCAAGAATAAATTGGTGTTGGTGTTAGATTAGATAGTGCATCGATCTTGACTTCTTTTATGCTTTGGGGATCATTATTTCATAGTTATGGCCGGTGACATCCAGTGGGAGGGAGGTGTACGCACTATGTATGTATGTATGTATGAGAATAATATGCTTGCTGCTTGGATTATTTATTTTATGGAAATTGATATACCCACCGACGTACCTGATCGATGTTGAACACGTACAATCGCCAATTTCTTTTTTTAGTTAGACAAGCATTTCAACCTATAGGGAGAGATGCCTATTTGGGATAAAGGTTTCTCACCTTATAAGTGTTGCTACAACATAACCCTAGCTAGAGAGAGAAGGCCCGAGACACACCTAACATTTGATATTAATTTTACAAAGTGACTATTCTAAGACTTGAACTCGTACTAATGACATTGATGTTCAAGTGTTGAGTCAAGCAAGCAATGGCCGTTGGATATATATATATAGCTCTTCTTTTATTTTAGTGTCGCATTCAATTTTCCTTCTGAGTGTGTGAATTGAAAATCTCAAATATGATCTTATATTATAGTATCATAGAAGAAATACAAGAACCAAACAATCTGGCCATCTCTAGCTTGAAGTTTAATTCAACAATATTCAAACTATATATATATATATATATATATAGAAGAAGCAATCTACAACATCAGCTTAATTTAATTAATACATTATTCAATAAAACACTACAATAGCACTACCTACTACATCTTAACCTGTTTTGGACTAGATTTTAATACCAGCAAGAAGCATGCCACCCTTCCACCAGATACTCTCAACTAAAAAAACATCCCAAACTCAACACTAGTAGTAGTAGTAGTAGTAGTAGTGTTGCTGTTTGAGAGTAATGTAAATTCTCCTCCAGGAACTTCATGCCACGTGTCCTGTTTCACCCAGTAGGGCTCTAGTAGAACGCTGCGCTCGGTTTCTTCTCCGTTGAGTCTCACCTTGAACTTGACCGGAGCAGAGTGCCAACCAAATGCATCAACCCTGAACTTAATTATATAGAATATTGCATATCTTGTTTTTTATTTTTTTTGCAGGTGAGAGAGCTATTTTCCCTATGACCTCAAGCCTGTTCACTTGTAAAAGCGTTGCAGCTTCTTCAAACCCGATCAACTTGTATGTGTATATATCCCATCCCATGCATGCATAATACACAAATTATATATATATTACACACACACACACACACACACAATAATAATAATGCATCAAACAAATATATTTATTTATGATAGAACAAATTAAACAACTAATTCTTACTTACTTTTTTTGGTCTTGGGTAAGTTTGATGTGGTCCCAATAACGCAGATGGTTGCCCCATATGAAGTCCAATGCTCTGGTTGGGATTCTTCTCAGTGCAAAATCTTGGTCACTTGTGAAAGAGTGATCCTTTTGAAAATAGATAAATAAATAATGTCATTTTTTTAATTAATTAATTGCATGCGATAGCTAGATCGAATATTTAATCATTTGTATGAACCAAGTTAGGGTCATTTTGGATGTGATTCGTGCATCAAATTAATAATGGAGATAATTAAAATATGCATGCATGAAATGTCGGAAGAATTTATAAGTCCCTAGCTCGCTAAAAATTAATGGTTAGAGAGAGAGAGAGAGATTTATATGGAGATGGAAAGAGGATGGAAAAAGAGAGTTTTACTTTCGCCCTTCAAGTGGGCAGAAGTGGAGTTACCATTTCCTTGCTCATAATCCATTTTTGGATGGATGGATCAATCAGAATTTTTGTTGTTGTTTAAATATTCGAGCCCAAGTTGAAGGATGATGTGAATGTGGTAGCCTGGATATATATATATATATATATATATATATATATATATATATATATATATATATATATATGGATTATGGAGTTATTTGGGCCTACCAACTCAAGTAAAGTGGCAGCACTAAACTAATCAGAAATATATTTACTTTGCTAAAGTCATAAATAAATAAAGTTTGCTAAAGATGGATTGGAAAACATTTTGAGATAAAAAAATAAATAAATATACTTTGTTAAAGATGGATTGGATAACTTTTTGATCGTGGTATGTATTGCAAGGGTAGATAGATAGAATCAGGATGTGTAAACAAGCAACCTGAAGCCGTACGTACTGTTTGTCTTTCTTTCTTTCTTTTGGAATAATTAATTAAGATGCGTTTGAAGTACTTACTGCTCTTTACTTTATTCCTTTTGTCACTTTAATTAAGTCGTGACTCGTGTAGCACGAGGAGGAGGAGGAGCTAGGATGTATTGACGAGTAGTGTTGTGTTATATACAGCACCATCTCGATATGTGATATATATATATATATATATATATATATATATATATATATATACTTGTTGTACGAATGGCAACACCTTAAATTGCCACTCCTTACCTTCAGATCCACACACACAGAAATTAGAGAATTCAATTTCTCCAACCTTATCTGGTGACGCCCAAAACTGCCCTACTGGGATCTCTATCCATCAAGTTTCTCTCCATCTGGGACAACAAGTGTAAGGATCAGAGGTTGTCCCCACCCGGCCATTAGCAGAATCTTTCAACACCATAACAAATACAACCTCGTACTCAACTCCTGGTGAGAGCTTTGTTGTCTCATGAAGCACCTCCATCCCTTCTTGTAGATTTGTTGCTGTTCTAAAACACTTGTAATCATTAAGAATCAAACTACTACTGTATATTAGATGAAACATTTGTGAATTCAATACATCTTTAATTTTCATTCCTATGGATTAAAATTTGAAATTCTTCTTTTCTATTCTGTTCTATATATATATATATATATATTGATACGGAAATTTTACTAGGTTAGAAAGTTCAAAAGGGCAAAAGGATAAGATCTACTTTACTATTTTACCTCTACATGTTGGAGAAGACAATTGAATGTAACAACTACTAAACACTCTCCTATAAGGTACACAAACATTAAATACATATTTACTTTTTTGTTTCGTAGATATCAAATGTTGACAGGATTGCGAATTTAAGCAATTAATAGTTGATACCGTTTGTGGAAAACGATTAATTTCTTGAATAAATTAACGTTCTGATGCAATCCAGTTTGAAAGCAGTTGGAAATCGATCCCTGCAAGTTTTTGGTCAATTGCATCATTGAAGAAAGCTTCAAAAGTGAAATTTACATACTTTTTTCCAACAAGACATACACTTAAGAAGCACATATCCAAATAAGCGACACAAATACAACACGACACGACAAATTGTAAAAACGTAAGACGTAAGATTCGGACACGACGAGAACACAATGACTAATAAATATATGTTTTAATATATATGATCTTATATTTTAAGAGTAATATTATTTTTCATCAACCTAATAACGAAAAATTCTCAAATTATAATAATTAATGAGCTATAAAAATAATTACTTTATTGTTTAAAGAACTACACAATTGAATATACTCCATCAGAGATGATTTTATTGCAATGGTTATAATTAAATATATCAGAGTCAATTGTTTTGGGCCTACGATTCTCTTTTGTGACCACAAGAGCACTATCCAAATAGCTCACAACGACGTGAAAATATTATATGTTGGGACTATCATATTTTATTAAAATTTTTGAAAGAAGTTATCATATTTACATTTTAACCTATCTTTCTTTTTTAAAATTTCTTAAAACTCCCTAACCGCATGTTGGATGTGTCTATGCCGTGTATATGTCTTGTCTGTACTGTGTTTAAAAATAAAATAAAAATTCAAACATGTATATTGGCATGTCTGACGCGTGTCTGTGTCCGACACAAATTCTTTAACATTTTAGGCGTGTCTGTGCTTCTTAGACAATCACTAAAACGGTAATATCTTCTTCATCCGATATTGAATTGAGTCACCATTTTTGTCAAAAACGAAGCAAACAAACAGAGTAACGTTTGTGAAAAAATTCAGAATTTTTGGAGTTTGAAAAAGCTTTCCAATCAACCTATAAAGTCGCGATTATTATGCTATGAGGACTGCTCTATCCACAGTCCGGTATTTTTGTCATAACTTTTGATCTACAAACATATGTGAAGTTTGATGGACGTGGGTACGTTGAAGTACCACACTAGTACTGGTCATGACTTATATATGTTGTGTTTGTAGTTATTAGTTCTCTTACAGTCTCCCAAACATGCCTATACAGAAATATCTCAACTGATGAATGAAAAAGAGGATGTGAGCCAAGTTTACTTTATGCGCCAATCACTGATTTATGTGATCGAGAATGAAATCAATCGTGTCATCGTGTGTATATATATATATATATATATATAGAGAGAGAGAGAGAGAGAGGTTGATATATAGCATCGCAAAATCTTTTCGATTTTATTTAATATGAAGCTAGGATTCTTAATTATTTTTCTTTATTAGCTAGGTAACAATATTAGCAATACAATTATTCAAATGAAGCATACATAATATATATATATATATAGATAGATACATGCATATTTATTATTGATTAATGCATGGTATTCTTTCTTTTGGTTACAAGTACTCCTCTTATTATAATGTAATATATATATATATATATATATATATATATGCGATGAACAGCTTGGTTCAATTCTTGACTGCTGGTGTCTCCTCTTTAATGAATGCATGATGAATTCGCAAACCACCTTTCCACTTGCCACTCCATACTTCATACAAGCCAAAATAAAGCGTTTGGTCGTTCTCCAAAGGATTAATGTAGACGAACAAATCGTCAGGAATATCCAAAAAGTCTTTATCATTATTATTGGCCGTTAAAAGCAATTTTTTCCCATTGTATTTTCCCTTCTTCCCTTGCTTAGCCATAATGTAGACAGGACAACCACTCCAACCAAATGCATCGGATGTCAATGACACTCTGAACCCAATTTGGTACCTTTTTGAATAGTTTAGATTGATTGAACCGGATACCTCGAGCCAACACACTTGTAGTAATTCTGCAGCAGCTTCATCCCCCCTGCATATATATATATATATATATACAATTAATTAATAGAATAGAATTAATCCAGCTAAGCTAGCTAGCATCGAATCCATCAGCTATAGCTAGCTAGAGAAAATATATATATATAGTTAACATATATGCATGACTGTGGGGCTAGCTAGCTGCTGCTTTATTTGGAATATTTAATTCAAACCGAATGAGATAAATAAAATTGGAATTAAAAGGGAAAATAAATAAATAAAAATAATTCTTTCTGCAGCTAGAATAAAAAAGGTATATTAATGAAGCAATAATATATGTACAAAGAACTCACTTTTGGTCCGGGTTAGGTAAGCGCCAATAACGATCGTCTTTGCCCCATACAATATTAAGACCTCTAGGTCGAATTTTACAACAATACGGATCATCAGACATCTTTTCCTGCATGCATATATGCATGAAAATATCATCCTAATTAATCATGTTGAATATCATAGAGAATGCATGCATAAGAGAACTTCAATCATTACGAAGTAATGTGATCATCTTCATATTTATTCCTCATCATGGATTTCCACAACCAAGTGTGACATATATATATATATATATATATATATATATATGCATCAGTTTAAATGGAGAGATAACTTTAATTTGCAGAAATAAAGAAGAAGATCGAGTAGATTTACCACGTAATTTTCGTTGCTGTTTGGCTCGTAATGAGGATTGTTTGAAGCCATAGGTAGGGCAAGCAATTAGAACAAGAAAATGGGAGCTAGGGTATGAGTTTTTGTTCAACCTTCTATATATAATTGGAATATATATACATATATATTATGTTTACCAGCTTGTGTGTATATAAATATATATATGTGTGTGTGTGTGTGTGTGGATGGGGTAAGCATGTAGGAAAAGGAGTATTATGTGTTATGGTAAAGCACATATCCTCTATTCCACTCAAGGAATATAATTAATTATGAAATGGTTGCACTCCACAAAGAGAGATAGAGAGAGAGAGAGTAAAGGAATCAGAAAGTGATATGGACTATATCAAAAGAAAGTTGCATGCCTTGCCCTTTTAAAAAGAGAATATTATTTGTGCCTGGATTTTCAGCAGAGGTATTCGAATCGTCAAGCGGTTCATATTTGAACACGCAAGTGATCAAAACGTACTGTTGGTAATTAAATCAATTTTCAATTGATATATATATATATATATATATATATATATAATGTCATCAATTCAATTCGAGATATATAACCCATGTTGCTCAATGGATATTCAGTATCAACTCAATATATATACGTGGAAATCAACTCACCAAATTACAGATCGAAATACTGTAATTTTCAAATCACAGGAGCCATATATATGCTAAAAATTTCTACATTAATCTCAAGTGAGAAAATGACCTCACACGTGATGGTTGGGCGTCCAGTGGAAATCCAATTGCCTCATTGTGTTGCATATAGATATATATACACAGTCTCGAAACAATTATTATTCATGAAATTTAAGCACAAATCCCAAATCGTTGCATGTTCCGGTATTGACTCCTTTTTCTATTAAGGCCTAGTCTATACGATATATATATATATATATATATATAAGAAATGTTAAACGTCATGAAATATATATATGTTTAATTTCAAATACCAAGTGAAACAAAAATCGAACTAATTAATGTCCTTAGCACAATCAAATAAACCTTTTAATGATCCTTAAATCTTTCATGTCATTACAATTTCCCCATTGGTTGTTACCTTTAGCCACCTTAATAGGAAAACTATATATTGAAAAGGCTATCTCTCCCATAACCTCCTATTTTGGATGAATTTGCAATGTACATTCATACATAAATAAATACATACCTACACACGCACACGCAAATATATATATATATATATATATATATATATATATATATATATATATATAAGTTCAACCGCGCACATTAATTGGTAAGCACTTAGATGGAATCAAATATTGGTCCATTAGCTAGTTACAACTTTTTGAAGAATCAGAATAGGGAATAAAACCATCCTGTATTATAGCTAGCTTTCCATATATATTTTTGACGGTGTACCATTTACGTGATATATATAATTGTCAAATAATAAATGCAGATTTTTTTTTATTTTTTTGCGTGTGGCGGTGCAGTGCAGGCATGCCATTCGTAAACAATAAATAATTTGGCCAGATGTGAACCGTTCATTTCCTTATTTCAGAATCGCTGCTACATATGATAGCCAATAATAATCAGGGTTAAATCATTAGAACAGGTTTTAAGTTTTTATACATCATATATAAATTATTATCTACATATATTTTAGCAAATGATAAAAATATTTCTCCAATAAACAATTATTAATTTTCCCCAAGTGAGCAAATTATTAATTTTGTTCTTTGTACTTGGATCATTTCATATTACTGGTGAATGCTGAATGCTGATATGATATGCTGCCCTTTCTTTAAAGAATTGAACAACGTAGTGTACGTGTAAAGGAAAAATAAAGTTTTGTTAAATAGCATTCATTGTGATGGAGTGTATTGGCTTAATTATATATGCAGCATATATATATATATATAATCTGGTTGTAAATTGAAGATCCATCTTCTTAACAAAAACCAGTTCAGCAGCTACCAGTATTTGTAATTTGTCACGCTAGTCAAAAAAAAAAAAAAGGTCATAACAAAAACCAGTTCATTCGATCTTTCAACATGCTAATAGTAATAGACAGTGTTGATCATGGTCAGTTCAATTTTGAGAAGTTAATCAATTCTCCGATCGAATTGGAATATATAGTACGTATCACACTTTTAATGTTGAGGTAGTTATATAATTGGGTACCTACGTTCACAGATCGAAGCTAGCTACTTAAAAATCGATCTTTCAACTTCTGTTCTGCGAGTTGGATGTATGTTGTCAAGTTTTGGGAATTGGAGGAAGAGTATTATTACCACTTGATGTAGGTAGGTTTTTTACACTCTCTCTTGGACCTGTTGGGCAACCGTCAACCATTTTTGTTTTACGTTTATGTTTTCATCTGAAACATAAACAACGATTATGTTATAACGTGTGTTTAATAGTTATTGAAAGTATGTTTAGTAACTAAAATTTGTTGCAAGATCTTTAAAAGTAAAACATGAAACCATGTTTGGTAAAAAAGTGTTGTGAGATTTAGAAATAAAATGACTAGTTAAAAAATGTTACCTAGAGTTTTTTTTGGTACCGCTACAATGTTTTTGCTACAATGTGAAAACATTAAGAAACACCAATTTTTTGTTTTCTATTTGGACTTCTTTTTTGCAACAAATGCAATACTATTCAAATAACAAAATGTGTTGCGGTGTTTTGTTTTGCTACAATACCCCACCTGCAACACAAAACACAAAACAAATACAGTTCCTAACCCTTAGCCATTTGTTGTGGAAATTTTAAGGATTGCCTACTCCCAGCTCTACTTGATGGGTTTTTTGGAATTTCCAAGTATAAATACATTTTCCAAAATGCAACAACTCTTAAATGAAATTGTAATCCGATTTTTCAATTAATTAGCATTTATTGGTGTCATTCCATTGTGATACTCACATATTCGAAATGAAAATTAGTCTTTCCACCTACAAAAGTAAGACTCCTAACATTTGACCTCCCAGAAAACATAAGTTTGTGCATATATATATATATTAAATTTTAGATATAAAAGAAACTATAAAGGTAGGGCTCACATTAGAGAGAGGGAATGACTAACAATTAGACTGGATAGGAAAGAACAAGTTAGAAAGAACAAACTGCATTTAAAAAATGAGCCGAGTATGAGATGGGATAGAGAAAAAGCAAGTATGACTTGGAGAGAGGGGTGGGGGGTCCAAAATCTAGAAATTGTCCCCACACCATGGGGTATTTATAGACCTGAGGTGCAGGCCTCTGACAACTGTCATCCTACATAGCATGAACTCATCATGCCACATGTCCACTCCTTTAACATAATTGGTTGGAGCCATGGACATTCCCTTTGTGGTCGCGGGTAAGTATTATGCATTATTCTATGACTTAGAATGTTATAGCACAATACATAATAGCTTCCACGAGCCAAGTAGTTATGTTTTAGACTTCAATGAGCCTTTCTCTCAATCCTCCATTTCACACTCGACTCATCTTTCCGTTTGGGGTTATGACGTCATATGCTTCGTTATAACACTATAACCACTCAGGTGATACCACAGTACGCTTCTGTGCCAAAAATGACCCAAGGACCACTATGGCTTCATACAAGCTCCAACCCCCCAAGGTAGAAGTAACGTCGTGACTACTTTCTATCTTGGAAAGAAGAGCTGGTAATCTTCTACACAGTCCTTGCTACAAGAGTTATCACTTGGGGTCATGAGCTCAGAGCCACATGATCACTCATTCATCCATGATCTCTTACAGCCTTGGAGTATGCCAAGGTAACAATCTCAGACTACTTACCTAAATATACCAGTAAGGGGAGATTGACTCCCAATCCCTCCCGTAACCTTCTTGTGAGTTAAAGCCACTCACAACCGCTTGTAATACCTTTATGAGTTAAAGCTACCCACGAGCGCTTCGTGAGTTAAAGCACACACAACTGTTTGCCTTACTATAAAATCCTTAGAATGAGACCACTTGTCATCTCAAAGACCACAAAACCAAATCATCAAGCAACAAGTGAGCCATGCATCGAGTAACAAGTGACATCCATGACCTGTCAAGGTTACGAGAAAGAGTCTAAGAGTCCCCGGCGACCCATTAGGGTCGCGAGGAAGGGTTCCTCGTGACCCTTAGTCTTTTATCTGCTCACTTTGTCCTTTCTTCACTTTATTCCTTTGAACTTTTGCCTTTTTGCTACTTACCTCTTCACAGAAACTAAGATTAAAAGAATTGCGGTGGCATCCCGATCTCATAAAGTGATATGCATGGTGGTTTCTACTTCTCATCGTGAGCAGATTGTACACTAAAAGTTTGAATCGTGAATAGTCCACCCTCCGATCTTTCTTCCTTAACACCCCCAGATAGGCAGAACATAGATTGAATAATGGATAAATTTAATTTATGATTACTTTTGGTGGCCTAATTACAAATACACCGGATACAAAATAGTATATGCTCAAAAAACAACTTATCAAAAATAATTATAAATACGTCCATTTATATTATTTGGGTCCAAATTTTCCTTAAAAGCTTTTGACTATTACACAAATGTCCTTCACTTATCAATTTACCAAAATACCCCTAAATAAAGAGAGAAAAAGTTATTGACAAAAAGGCTTCTCTCTCTAACGTTTCTCACTCTATGTGATTCTCTCTCTCTCTCTCTCTCTCTCTCTCTCTATATATATATATATATATATATATGTATCGGTGCTATAAAATGCACACTTGTGCACTGTCTGAAATAATTTTAATTTTTTGTTGTTGTAATAATTTACTACATAAATATTAAACTTTCACTTCACAACATTGATTACCAAAATTTGGTACATTGGTCACTCCAAAATTTCATTCAACATTAGTTTTATTCTTGTGTTATTTTGGACTACAATCTTTCAATGATACATTAAAATTTAAATATATATGTTTGTTTCTTTGGTTGTAATATGTTTTTGCATTAAGTGAAACTTTTACTAAATAAACACTGCACCATGCCACCAATGTGAACTTTCACTTAACAACATTGATTGTGAAAGGAGTATTTTTCACTGTTTATCAAAAAGGTAAGAAATGAATAATTTGGACAATGAGTAGAGTGAAAAATATCAAATACGTTAGTTTATATAGTTTTGTATAAGATACTTTTTCACCATATCTATTTAAAAGACACATTTAGCAACCAAAAATGATCATAGATTAAATTAATCCAATAATACCCTTTTTCAGACAAGATTAGACTTAAACTAGATTCATGCTGAGTGATAACACCTCTAAGGCTAAATTATTTATGTCCAAAATGCAAAGTCTTAATAAGAATCTCTCGGGTCCAAGAAAGCCACTTCATTTTCTGCCGTCACAGTTGTTCCCCAGTTGCATTAAACAAAACCATTACGTTTGAAACTACATTTATCCACACGTGGAATAATTCTATATTATTGTGTTTGGTCAAGTACATAAGCCACAAATTCCAATATTATTATTATTATTATTATTATTATTATTATACTAACAATATTGATATTGATTATGGTGATGGTGATGGTATTTTGATCATAACATTGATACAGAGATAGAGCTGCTAAGTGTGATGTTTACATTAAGTATGAATATAATCATCATCTTCATTTTTGCCTTACGGAGAGATTTCTATTTTTTTTTATTACACCTCATCTCACCTATTATATTCAACTTGTTAAAAATTATTTTTAGTAACTTCATTCCAGATTAATTTTAATCTAATTATCTATCTATAAAATATCTTCCTCTTTCTTACGCTCAAATTAGTAAAAGCAATCAACCACACTAAAATAAGTAAAAGCAATGAACCATTACATGAAAAACAACTTCAAGTAAGCACGTTTGAAAACTCACGCCCAAAGTCACACAGAACAAGAACGGTAAATTTCATGTCATGCATAGAGAGTAGTAAAGTGCGAGTAGAGTGGCACTCATTTAAAAGAATTATGTGAACTTGACTTACGCCAATCCAGAATAAACATAATATATTAATCCAAATGTGAAAAAATAATAATAAATAAATTAATTAATAATTGATCATATGGCCAGAACAATCAGCCCAAGAAATGAGACCGTTGTGAGCAAATACTTTTCATTAATCCAGGTAAATTTGAAGGCTTGCAAATAACACCAGTTCAGTCGGGGCAAAAGACGGGCCTAACTGCACTTGCAACTAAGGGTGTACAAAAAACCGTTGAAACTGAAACTGGAACCGAGAAGAACCAAACCTAAACCGTATCGAACCGTTAGCTACGGTTCCTGTTCCGGTTCCTAAAATTAGGAACCGTTACCAACAATTCCAGTACCGGTTCTAGGGCCGTGGAACTGTACTGAACCAAAATCGTTGGGAGTAACGATTTCCTGGAAATGAATCGGAACTGTTCTATATTAAATATATAATAATTATATTTATATATATATATATATATATAGGATGCCATTTTTAGATTGTAGGTCTCACATTTATTTAATGAATAGGGTATTTTTGTATTTATATATAGTTTTTTGTATTTTCAAGCTTCTTTGAATCATTTAAAAAAAAAACAAAACCGGAACCGAACCGCGATTCGGTTCCTCACGGTTCCAACCGTTGGTAACATTTCCAATTCCGGTTCCACCAAGAACCGTGAAGAATCGTACCATGTGCACCCCTACCTGCAACACATGATACTGTATGAAATTCAAATATAATCAACGAAGCAAAAGTGGACTACAAGATTATAATTATATATTATATGAACTACAACATAATTAATCTTCTTACAGTGTTACAGAAACAATTAACACTACAACATTACATTTATATATGAACTACAACAACATAAATAATCTTCTTCTCACTCTAAATGGCTTAGCATCTTTTAACCAAATGAGCAAATTCAAAATTTTAATCAGAGGATCCATGTTCAAACATGTATTCATCATCTGATGCCATTCAAATTCCCGAAGGTCATGATCGGATAAAGTTAATAGCTTGGAGATTTCAGCCCTCGGGATCTGTGAAGTACATGGGGCTTTCTATTTCACCCATATTTGCAGAAACAAAAGATTCAAAGGTATCTACAGTCGAAAGGGAAGAAGGAGACCCATCAGAATCTGAGATGTCCTCGTCATTGATAATGATGTGTTCATCCATTTCTGATACATCCTCGTCATGAATAATGATTTGTTCTTCATCAATTTCTGAAGTATCCGATCCGGATGCTCCTGACAAAAGCTTGATTATTGCAGCTTTGGCAGTTTCAACAAACCACTCATCCTCAGGCAGTGCACTAATGACAAATAACAAATTAGTCACAGGTTTGAAAAGAATATTTAGAATTTAGTGCTTAGATAATTGAAAGAGAAGAATAGAGGAGAAAGCATAGAGGAAAATTAAGAGAATAATAGTATGTTAGGTTTGAATCTCAGACGACCACTATTTCAAAAGAGCCCTCACTAACATGTGACATTCATTAGATATTTCCCCAACATATTTAAGAAAATAGAAAGTGTACCTTTGTGGGTCTATGCCTCTAGAAGAGAACGTCCTGATTGCACGAGCAATTATGGCTGATGCTATCTGGTGCACTTGTCGTGGTGGATAACCCGCAAAATGTGCAATTTCGACAGTGAAGTGCATATCAAGAATCAACTACCAAGACAAAAAAGGTTGAATAAGATCTCAATGGGGAGAGAGACGGGTAATTCAGTGACATTTGCATATTAATGCAGGAAATATCTCCATTCATGATAAGATCTGGTCTGCATGGCACAATCCTGGATCCCCAAGAATATTTTAAAAGCAATATGCACCATGCCATGTGACGCCATTCCAAGTCATTGACAGCAAACACTTTTTATGTCATACATTTATCATATACTGCAAACAAATTTGAAATAACATAACTCCAATTTAGAACAAAAACTAGGTTAGCAGGTAATCATAAACACATCAACTTGACACTCATTTCATAAGATATACATCGAGAATGAGATTCCTAATGTATTTGGTGGTACATGACAAGAAAATTGTTGAACCTATTTTATAGGTCTGTCATAATACTCAACATGGTCTTTCAAATACATGGAATTGAATGAGTGCAAGCCCAATCCTCAGGTACAAGTTTGTGAAACGTCAACCATAAATTGATTAAACCTATATATATGTAACTATAATTATAAATAGAGTTTTTTATTATTCAAGTCCCATAATTTTACATGCTTTTTTATAATGGTCCTTTTCTAAAATTAGTTAAGACACTAGTTCCATTTTTAACCAGAACCATTAATGGATGGTTCTACTAACTTCTATTAATTAGAAGATGGCTTTACTAGTAAAAAGACTAAAATGCTCTAACATAAAAGGGAAAGATGTAGAAGGTTGAAATGAAATTTTCATACCAATAAACCAAGTATCAACTAGCAAGAGAAACCTCCACAAGCACACCAAGCCATACTTGATCAAAACCATAAACATAGCACACCAAGCCATACTTGATCAAAACCATAAACATAGCACATACATAAAAATCTTATTGATATCAAATGAAAACTGGATAATTTATGTGTTCCTTCCACACAGCTTGGAGACAAAAGATGGCCTCTAAATTCAAATCACAAATGTTAACCACCTGAGATGCAATATTCAACTAGAGATCCTCACTCACCACACCTGCCTTCCCCCTCATTTCCTGCCAAAAACCTCTCAAATTGTCGGAAACTACCATCACTCACCAAGAAACCACTTCAAATCTGACCCTGCCAGGCCACCTAAATCCTCACTTGTTAGGAATTTTGTCTCGATTCTCGAATTTCTATTCTAATTAGGTTTCTATTTTAGAGTTGAATTTTGTTATGAAATTTTTTGTTAGGCAAGTCTTGGACTTCAAGGAATTGTAATCCCTATACAACAAGGAATTGGGTTTAGGATTCTATAAATAAATACCCAGGTTATGGGTTGAGACTTATGAGATTGAGAGAGACGCAGCCTTAATTCTATAACAGGAAAGTGGAGGGCAGTAGTCTCAAGGATAACAAACGATATTTTTTCTTATTATAAGTAAAAATTTCCTTTTGTTGATAATTCAGTCAATGATCAGTAGACTAATAATTTAATTAAAGAAAAAACGGAATTGAACCATAACTATTTAAAAACAAAAATTGATGTCAAACCACCTCTAAAATTGTGAAACTTAAGTTAAAAAACTCACATAATAAAAATAATCCAGCATGATCCCTCATTTGGTGTAATTTTATCACAAAAATAAAAGTAATAAAAAAAAAAACCTAGTGGGAGAAAGGACAAAGAGTACCTGTGCGAACAACTAATCATCGAGTATAATCAAGGTTCCCAACACAATGCCAACAAAATAAGAGTATTTATATATCTAATCTCAATGTAATATAAAAAAAAATTAGGAAATAAAAGCTTATTTTCAACTTAAAAACTGAAATATTAATCAACTTAAAAATTGTACTTGTTATATACTCCCTCCATCCCATTTTATGTCCCTTTTTGGAAATCTACACAAATAAAATGGGACGGAGGGAGTATGAAGGAATCCAAGAGCAGGCCTTGGAGAAACAATAAGGTTGCTCTATTTTGACCTGGAGGTCAAAGGTTAGAAACAGGAAACACTCTCTCTGCATCTAGAGGTAAGGCTACGTACATATGATCTTTCCTAGACGCAGCAATGGCGGGAGCCTTGTCCACTATGATAGTTTTTTATATAAGAAGTGTTACAATGATAAAATTGTCCATCAAAATTCAAAACCAGATAACGCTGTTGAGTAACAAGTGGAATGTGAAAGTGCTTTTGAAAGACATTGTGTCCTTTCCTTTTTAAATAGAAAGTGGAGTGTGAAAATTCATTTGGGAAATGTGAATATCACTTAATGGAAACAAAGTTCTATTAAAGGGATACATATATAAATATAATTATATATGTTCTAACCTATGTTGCAACAGATCTGTTTCAGTTTCCTGTAATAGAAAAAATAATTAGTTGATGGTGGTTCTTTATTATATTTAGTTTGGTTCCACTCTTCATTTTGCATGTTATTCTTTAAAAGACTAGTTTTCCTTCCCGTGTATCACTGTGATTCTCTTGGTTTATGTTCATTTTTATTTAAGACTTTGAAAAACGACAGCATTGATGAAGTACCTGCTGTAATCCAAGTGGCTGAAGAGGAGCCGAATCATCCTCTAACACACTCCAGAACTCCTGCTCATCGGACAACCACATTACCACCGTCTCTGTTAGCCTGGCAAGTAAAATTTTTTGTATTTTCTCTTTTCCAAGTAACACATCTCCCGCCACAGTTGCCAACTGCTGCAGCTTCCCAAATAATGCCTGCAAGCATCGCATGAACATCATGTTTAGTATATAATGCTCTAATCTTACCGAGATAAAAATGGGGAAACAAGAACTTGGCTAAAAAATTGTATTCCGCCCAAATGTTAATTGGCCAAGTAAAACTATAACAGGTGACAATCATGTTTAAAGGTTGTCAATGACACTGCACTTTGCGGGGAAAAGGAACTTGTGTTTTAGAAATAAAACAAGATTGAATGTCATTGGTTTTCTCAAGATGCATTCAAATTAGTTTTTTTACACAATGTGTTGAATGAAAACAGACCACTAAACAATGGATTCTTATACCTCACTTCGACTTGAAAAATAAAACAATAACATAAACACGCACATGCACAGTAGCACAAAAACAGAGGCATTAAAACATATTTCATAACGATATCCAACATGCAACCAGCAGAGTACCTCCAAAGAGCCCAACAAGTCAACAAATCCGAATATTGGCAGATTGGTTTTTTTTTTCCTTCTTTTATTTATTTATTTTCAAAGGTATTCTTGGTAATTTCTTTCACTTAATTAGTTTCACATTCTTTCACAGTTTTGGGAACTTAAGAGGCTGGGTAGCAGTCTTCTCAGACTTTGAGTAGTCCATGTTAGAATTGTGAATTTGTGATGCATTTAGGAAGGTACTTTGACTGTCTAGGAAGTCTAAAGTGTAGTAAAATAACATCATTTTATGTAAAATTGGAATGCAACTGTAATACCCCGCTCCAACACATAGTATGATATTGTCCACTTTGGACCTGAGCCCGCACGGTTTTGCTCTTGGGTTTTACCCCAAAAGGCCTCATACCATTTGAAGAGAACACACTACATATAAGCACATCCTTTTTCCACACCCAGGCGATGTGGGATTGAGCACCCTGTACCCTATCAGTGTGGTAGCTCAGCCCAATGTCTGTCTTTGCACCCGCCCACTCACACTCGTCCACAAGGGTTACTACAATTTATTGTTTTTTCCAAAAACTAAATAAACTAAAAATAAATAAAAGAATTATGATAATATAACCATAACCCTGGCCCATCAACTTAAGCATATCCTTAACCAAACCATTCCAGCCCAAATTCCTCCCTAGCCCAATCCAAAGCATTTAAAAATTTAAGACAATACATGATCAATAAACAATTCACATAAAATGATCAAAATAAAAGCAGAGAATTTCACATGAAAAAATTGGAATCTATAAAAACAAAAACAATTCACATAAAATAATAAACAAAATCAAACTTATCAATTCACATGAAATGATAAAACGCTTATAAAGGAAAAACAACTCGCATAAAATGATAAAAATAGAGGCAAGACATTTCACATGAATCAATAAAATAATATAAAACAATTCAAAATTTTAAAATAATTGTCGTCCAAATTTCTGGGGTATTACAGTAATGAACTAATGAAGTAGAACATAGATAACTACTTCTAATAAGGATAGATTAGAGAAATACTACCCTAACTTGGATTCTCCCTCAACTCCTTCTTTCATCACTACCCCTGGTAGCGATTGTGGATCATCTTAAATCTATCTACTTGCTCAAGTTGGTCTATAGTCCTTTCAGATCAATTTCAGGCTGATCTGAATCAGATTCATAGTTAACCATGTATGGAGTAAAGTGGTCCCAACCAAAGGTCTACTATTTGCACAATGACCCTGGACCTGAGGTTCTTGTGATCACACAATGCCTCTCACTTTCCCTCTTCTTTTTTGTCCACAGTCCACACCCACAAATATTTTTATACTTTCCTGTATGCTCCATTTTTATTCTTGTAATTTTCTAGAACCTATGGATGACAACTCAAAATAGGAAATACATATTATTTCTAGATAGACTATTTCAATTTATCTTCATTACCAATATATATAAAAGAAATATGAAAATTTAAGAAAAATTCAAGGTTATACATTAGGTATTGCTTAGAACTTAAAAATTTCTTTAAAAAAATTAATGATCAATTTAAATAAAATTTTAAGCTATATTTAATTTAGTGATTCAGTTAATGTTTTATTCCCTTTTGACATAAAAACTTATTTATATGACAAAAACTTAGTATTTATTATTCAATTTATTTAATTCTAAAACTTTATAACTAAAACATTATATTTTAAAAGAGGACTTGTAATGACGTCTAAATATTATTAATTTTTAAATATAATTATTGTAGTATTTCACAAAAGTTATGTTTGAGGTAGAAATTCCTTCCCCCCCCCCAACCAAAGAACATTTTTATCTACCAAAACATACATGAAACTTCATATTTTAATTGGGGGAAAAAAAACTATCAGATAAATATGGAATAGTAAAAGAAACAGAGAGGTATTAAAGTATAACCTGGAATGGCAGCGAAGGCAGAGGGTCAGAGTCCCAAAACAGATCCTCCCCTCTCCCATTTAGATAAATCTGTGCATCTAATCGTGTTTGGCCATCACTTGAATAAATGAAATTTAAAACATACTGTCTACAGAAGTGATCTCTGAGCTTGTCCAATGAATGCTGAAGATTGCGCCTCCAATCCTTAAAGTCTGTATTACCTGTGGTAGGCAGAATGTTTTCAGTGGGTCCTCTTCCTGCTTCCTTGCTTTCATTCAGTGTGCTCCAAATTCTCGATACAACCATTGGTAATAGTTCCTCTGCAACAGTAAATGCAGTTCCCAATAGTGCAAGCTGTTGGGAATCTGTTTCAGCTCTAAAAGGTACAACGTCTTTCTGCTCTGTAAGATTATCGTCTTCAGAGGGACCAGGTAAGGCCTTAATCAGAGTATCCATGTATTTATCAAAAAGATGTGAAACTCTTGTCAATATGTTTCCTCCAAAGTGCAAAATGACCCAGGGGGATAGCTGTTCCACTAGATCCTGTAAAGAATATTTTACTACAAGATTAAAATATGAACTAATCATTTAGCTATCATTAACCATATATCTGACATTAATCAGTAAAATTATTGCAAAATATGTTTTTGTATCTATCTCCAATCTATATCAGCTCTGAGTTAAACACCTGAGTGAGGCCTCCAAGACAGCCATTCTCAGTCCATTCCCTAGTCAACACACAGCCAGTCACACAACACAACCACACATATATTCCAATCTGAGATAACATCTTCAATTTAGGATGTATTTCCTTTTGTAAAAAAATATTATGGTACCTACATGCACAAAACTATATGCATACATATGTACGCAACCATATATGTCCATACCTATGAAGTACGGATACTTCCAAAAAGGAGCTCTATTTGTATCGCGTACATCCTCCTCAGATTATTGCAGATGTGTTTGGTAATTCATAATTATATCCGAACCTTAAATTATTTTTTTTAAATTTAAACAGTTAACCTATACTTCTCAAATATTTCACGGTATTGTCCAACACATATTGAACATCGACATATGTACTGCTGATATAACATTGTAGCATAATTTCTAGAAAAAAACATAACAAAGGTTTCAAATATATGGACTATATTATAAAGCAGAAGAACTGGGATATAATGAGTAAAAATCATGTCAAATTTGGTCCTAAATAACCTCTACTTTCTCATTGTGAATTTAATAACAGAAGACCCTTAATTTTCTCATTTCAATTTTTTTTTTTAAAAGTAATTTTCTTGTTTCATTTTTAATTGTAAGCTAGAAGCTTATTTGATAAATTCATTGAAAGTAATTGTTTGTCACAATGTGTATACATCATGATACACAATAATTGCTAAAAGTTTTGTACAACTATACATATTTATATTCTCGTGCACTCACAGTACCTGTATCTTTTTCTTATTATTTATTGTGCCTCCCCCCCCCCCCCCCCCCCGCCCATGATTTTTTTTACATTTGATGCATAAAGTTTTAAACTCACACAAAATGCCCCCCTAAAATTATTTTTTTCAAAAAATCTCTCTAATTCTTTCTTTTCCTTCTTACTCTTCTTCAAACAAAAAATTTATTCTCTTCAAAGAAATTTGCATTTCCTTTCTTCAATCAAACCATATTGTTTTCCCCTGTTCTCTCATATTTTTCTTCTTAAATTTTATATATATATATATTTTATCATGTGTTAATATGCCCCCCCCCCCCAGAAAAAAAAAAAACAATTTCCTAGCTCCGTCCCTAGTTGTATCTCTCCCTTACTTAAATCCATACTTCATATACCCATACATGTGGATTGCATGAATCACACTAGACTATACAGATGTAAGAAGCATGTATTCTTGACGACTGCTGGAACCATGAACGAACACAGCAGAAGATACCCACCTTCAGATGTCCAAAAGATATTTTAACATCCTAAATTCCTAATATTTCTGCAATCT
Organism: Cornus controversa; assembly: GCA_026545225.1. Lineage (NCBI taxonomy): Eukaryota > Viridiplantae > Streptophyta > Magnoliopsida > Cornales > Cornaceae > Cornus > Cornus controversa. Next base: position 66,977,002 of record CM048849.1, on the reverse strand, counting down.
CTTATGTGAAACCTATCGACTACTAACTTCCAATTTTCTATTTGCCAGCAATGTGAACAGCTAGGTGCTTGTGGCAGTTCCAATATTGGATTCAAAATGATTTCCAGAGCAACTGGAACAAAAAAGGATAACTTACTTTGACAACAAAAACGAACCTCATTCCAGTATCAATAAGCACACTATCAGACGATGGCACAAATGTAGACAGTGGAGATGCAAAGCGAGGTGATAATAGCAAACTCTCATCACTTTCGGCAAAGTCAAGAATTACTCTTCTTGCCCGTCTAAAATTCAACTCCAAAACTTCTTCAATGTACGGCTGCAAAAGCACCAAAAGCAACTTTGAGAGTTTCAGGCCTTGTGATTCCAATGCAGAGCAGTGGTTAAGACTAGTCTGAATGCAAATGCAAGCAGCACGTAAAGCAAAAACTGTCTCCAAAGAAGGAGCATTATCCTTAACCAACCGTACTAAATATTCAATTTCCCATTCTGCCCATTGAATGACTCTGTTAGTATAAACAGGATTGTCACCAAACATTGAACTGGATTCTTTTGTTGCCAGTGAGATTGTAGAGAATATAAGGTTAGACAAAGTGGCCGGATATGTGGCAGGGTAACTAGGACACCATGGAAGAAAAGTCTCAATGCTTTTGTGGAGGCGCGACCCATATGATTTCAGCAGCAGCTGATGTGCCATTGGACCTTTCCCAAGCTTTAATAAACCAGATAACCGTTTCTTCAGTTCAAGACTAGGAAGTGAGGGCTGTTCAATGATCTCAACAAGCTGATCCTCAAGCATTGCCTTTCTTTTTAGAAAAGCAGACTTGTAAGAATATGGTTCATTAGATGAAGCATCTACCAAGCCTTTTAGCTCTGGATAACGTCTCTCTTCGGCATCTATCGCCTCTATCGCTTCTTCCACTTTATGCTCAGCCAGCAGACCATCAACATTCTCCAGAAAAATTGCCTTCTGATCTTCTGCTTCATTTGGAGAGGGATCTTCAAGTTCACGATTTTGAGGGTTCTCCTGACCTTCCTGGATATCATTACTCTGGTTCCACTCTTCCAATTCATGGCATACACCACTCATCAAATCCTGCACAAGAATCCCTTGAGCAGAAATATGCTTTCGCAGCTCATTCAACTCATGCTCCATTTCCACGACTTCTTCAGATAACCTAAAAGTTATTTCAATCAACACCATAAGTATGTGGAGTAGCTACATAAATCAATGAACCAAATTACAGAAATTCACATAATTTACATCTGGAAGTAAGGAAGCAATAAACAATCACAAGCAGATAATTGGCAGGGTGAGAATCACAGCAACAAAGAGTTGCATTTGTTCTGGCACAAATTAGAGGTATAAGCTTGAGCTTGAACTTGGGCTAGGGATGATATGGGATCATAAATGACCAATAACTCGAAGATGCCATGTACTGGAAAACTCATAACAAGACTGATAGCCTGATTCCAGAGGCCACTAAATCTGCGTCATCTCTAAGTGCCAATTTACATTCTTAAGAGCAAGAAAGTTGATGGTGATTGTATAGGGTAAGTTGAAAAGAAATACTTCTTTCTCAACCTCTAACAAAATGACTTCCGAGTTTAATTTCTAGAAAGAAGCAGGTGGTACCTGCCGCATTTGGGAATTTATTCAACTGTGCAAGTGTTCTTTCCTTTTGCTGCAATCAAACTTAAGTCGTGAAGGATCCAGCATGAAATAATTTGGCCTAGTTTGAAATTTAATGGAGTCCAAATGGGTGCTTGGACTGTTGGACATTTAATAGAGCGTATAAAATGATAAATGTGTTACTTCTCATTACAAAGGATGAGATGAGAGCATTAGAATTATTCAATATTATCTCTTCTAACCAATTCCACAACAACTTGGGAAAAGATTTTAAGTGAAAATAATCAAGAAAGTAAATTGATTTTAACAACAAGAAGTGGTATGCACTGTCAATTGATTTTATTCTCAGAAAAGAAAACAGTATATTTATTGACCTACTGATTAAGACTGGAATCAAGTTGGCTTGACAAAGGTTTCCCTCTCATTCCCTTTGCATGATTTTCATATCTTTATTTCCAGGAGGGAAGAAAAAATTCTGTTCAATAAATGTATATCGGTATATCTCATACTACCCCCACCTTGAATTGTTAGTCCTTTTCAGAAATTCCAACTTTAAGGAGACGGCATTTAGAGTCGCATTCAAATGGAGGGAAGTGTGAGTTTCTAAAAACTAACCCTCCAGAACTTAGAGATTCACTTATTGGATTGTGTGGAAATTTTGTAAAACCTTGGTAATCTAGGGAAGCTATAAAGTCTTGTATATTAACTTTTTAAAGCAGACACAATTACAGGATACCCAAAAAGAAATTACGACAGATGGAGTGTAAGATATATTTCTAGTATGCAAACAGCCAAATGAGCCAACATACTGGTGAGTAATGTAATATAGATTTCAGGATTTAATAGCTCATTTTGTTAAAGACATTAGTGATTGTTCATTTCATTTTGAATTATGTTAATTTCAGTATTTTATCCTCAGCAGTTATTTGAATCTACTTAAGCTGTCATATGTTAGCAGATAACCATTCAAGTGATATAGCACTTGCACTTAATGGAATTTGACACCTATGATAAGAGAAACCGATGCTTAGTTAGAGTTTTTTCCTTTATATACTTAGTTTTACCTCTTTGGTAGGGTAGGTTGGAGATTGTAAGAAACCATTTGGTGTGTACATTCTTCTATTGCCTCTGACTCTCATACACCTTCTCTTCATCATCCTCCAAATCCTCTAATTATAATCTTATTCCTCTTCTTCTCTTTCTCCTTCATTGACATCTTATTCTTGGTGTTCTTCTCCTACAACTTCTCTCCCTAGTTTGGTTGTCTGGAAGCTTGGGACTGTACTCTAAATTTGTTGCACATTCCTACGCTCAAGAAAGGCTGCATTGCTTATGCCTCTACAGTTAGAGTGTCTAAATTATTTACACACTTTTGTCACATGTAATGGGCTATTTACTAAGTCTTAACGGCTGCAGATTGATTTAACTTTTATAAGTTTTATCGTATAAGTTTGCCTCTAAAATAGTTTTAACATGCACTTGAGCATTCTCTGTTTTATGATTGCCTTGTGATGCTATCCTGCTCAATTTGGTGGTACTTAAGAGTGTCCACTTTATATCATTTACAAACTTTTGTCAAATGTAATGGGCTATTTACCAAGTTCTTAATAACTGCAGATTGATTAAACTTGTATAGTATAAGTTTGCCTCTAGAATAGTTTTAAGTTTTAACTGTACTTGGCTTGCACTGGAGTTTTCTCTGTTTTATGATTGCTTTATGATGCAAGCCTGCTCAATTTGGTGGTACTTTATTATATATAGTTCACCACAATCTCCTAGAAGTATTTTCGTAACAGTTGAACTGCATTATAAACTCAAAGCCATAGAGGAAATTTAAGAAATAAGATCAACACACGATCCAAGAGTCAAGGGCCATTTCTTGGTGCAATGATAAAAACTCGTGTTTTCAAGTGTGACAAGATGAGTTCGAGTTTGAGAACAGTCACTTTACAAATAATGCCAAACGCTAAATCTGTACCTAATTTATCCATCCCAGCACCCTCAATTAACAGTGATCACTCTAGGTAATAGTCCTCTTAACTAGAAGATTGAAAAATACAAAGATTCTGAAACCTTTTCAACTGTCTGGAAAAACTACACAGTACACACTAAAGTTAAAACCAGATATGCAACACTTTAAGGTTAACCTATATCTTTCTAATCATGCTACCGCATAGATATACTACCTAATTGTTTTTGCATCTAGTACATGTACTTAGAAATTCCACTTGGATAATATTTCTACTAGGAGTCATAATAATGTCTAAATCTCATACCATTGGAAAATTTGGGGCATTTAAACATCACCATGCCTCTAGAAGCACCTTTTAAAAAAGTAACAAAAGTAATAATATTTTACCCAAATTATCAAGACATCCCAATGCTTTAAGAAGTGTCTAATCAAGATAGTTGCAATAAAATCAAGTAACTATGTTGACAATACATGCTGCGACAAAAGGCATTCTCAAGATTCTATATTAGTTCATGATGATATTGCTAGTTAAAGCACAAAAACTAATGATCGAGTTTGTATTCCACTTGATGGGTCATATGGTCTTCAGCATCTTAATGTTATGAATTTTTTTTTATTTTTGATAAGTAATATATTATAGACAGCACTCAAAAGGGGAGCGCATGCCGCAAGCTACACAAGGGCCTAATAGGGCCCCTAGACACTCAGAGCATCTAAACAATCCACTATCTCCCTTATATATTTATAATTTCTCCCCCGCATTCAAAAAGTAAAGTATAAAGCATAGAGAAGTTAAGCACACTAATATGAGATTCCACTCACTCAAAAGATCTCCTATTTCTTTCCTTCCACAGAGACCACCAAAGGCACAATGGCGCCACTCTCCAAACATCCCTAGCTTGAGACCCAACTGGACAGCGCTTAATGTTATGAATTTGAACATACAAAACTGTCCAAAGATTACTTGTAATAGTTCTTTTGTTCTGTTAAAAGTATTTACTTATTACAAACATTTTTGTTTATTTCTTTTGGAGGGGAGGAGGTGGTACAGAAGTCTTTTGCTTGTTGCAACCACTGTCTCACTATTTTACCTTGTTGATCGTTACCTAGAAGGTGAAGCCTTCATGTGAGTTTCCCGGTCAGGACTTTTATCAATAGTAGTTTTCACATTGAGTCATATTTGATGTCCTAAAACTGTAACAAATCTGTTATTACATACTTACATATGTGCAAGGCTTGTAGATAAAAACTACTAGCTTGTGAAAATTTGCAAACTACATGCATTCATGTGAAAAATTTCCTAAAAATTTGTTCTGAAGAGAAACTGTGTTGTTATACTACCTCAAGAGATCCAATTATTGGTTTGAGTGGTATCTCCTGCCACTTCCAAAGGGGAGGTGTCAAGTACCAATAGGAATGCAGGTGTAAATGTTGTAATTAACAAAAATTATAATATTACCTCAGGAAAGCTAAGTATTTTGTCCGTGTATTTCCACATAAGTTCTCCACTGCATCCTTTAAATCCAAAAGCTCAAAACAGAGCTTTCTTATTCCCTACACAAGTATACATTCAACTCATGATTATGGAAGTGAGACACCAAAAGAGTTGAATTGGAAATTGCTGCTTAAACAATGTCAAGAAAAGGCAAGAGAATGAATATATATTCTCAAATTCAAGAAGGTTTATAATCAAAACCAATGGCAAACGGTCAAGATCATGATCCATATCCTTTTTTTGGCATGCAAATAGTTGATATATATAGTCATTACTCAAATAGTAATAGAAAGCACTGAAGCATGCAGTAATACACACTTCCACATGCTTGTGGCTGTATAACATGATAAAAAAACACAAAATTCATCCATAGAGAGAACAGGTTTTTACATTCTCTCTCACAAAAGAATTTACTCTCTCTGATTACAAAATTTTTTCTTTTATTTTTTATTTTATTTTTCAGTTGCAAATTTTTGGCTTGTTCTTCTTACATGTTTGAAATTGAACTGTCAAATGAAGAATACAATTTGAATTTGAGAGAACCAACCATCATTTTCGCATTCCAATATTGTAACCAAACCTACCAAAAATAAATAAATATTATTCTGAGAATGATGGATGTATGGTTGTTGTCTCAAATTTGATTGAATTCTTAGACATACCAATGCTTAATTATATTTATACTGCCAATACATAGCAAAGAAAACTAATCCAATGAGGCATCATTTGAATAATATTGAAAGACCAAATCCAGCCAATATCCGTAGGATAATTTTTTCATTTATATGAAGAAGGCAATGGTAAACGATATAAACCAACATAACGAGAATGCATGAGGCTATTGCATTGCCCTCGATTTTACACCAATAAAACATTAACAAAGCAGGACTAGAGCCTCGAATGACATGCATCCACCCAATCCAGGCACAAACTTACACTCCTTCCGAAAACTATAGTTTGTGTTCATCATGCACTTGTATTATAGCCTTTGTTTACCATCTCATCAGATACTAATAATGCATTTGCATCTTTAGTTATGTTGCAAGCTACACACTGATGCCGTGTTTGTCTTCTTAATTAATAGATTAGATACCTCAAATATAATTCATGTTCCATTCTGTATAAGTTATTGACCCTAAGGTTCACTTGTTCTATGAAGTAAAGTAATTTTTGAACTCAGCTTTCACAGCATAAGGCATGGCCCAAGGCACAAGTTTTGCATCGAATGAGACCCCCACATACTTGAGACACAAGATTAAAGGACGTAAGCCTCAAACATTGAGTGTGAGTTTCGGTCAAGTTTGAGATATAACACACGCCTTTTTGAAACTACAGAATGCAATTATTACCATCTTGAACATACTTTTCCAAGTCAAATATAAAAAAAGTGCCTGTGATGACTTTTTTACAATGCTTGACATGCTGGTGACTCTCCTACATTGCTTAAAATGCTGATGATTACCATGAGATAAAATGCTATTCTTGGAGTTAGCATTTCCTTAATTTGTATGGTACATACTGCAAAAAGTATGCTCTGTTCAAGGATGAAGGTGTAGACTTCATGTGAGCTTCACAAGTTAAATCATGAGACTTAAACAAGGTTGAGAACTAAAGCTTGACCCTCACCACAATTGAGTTCTGAAGCACCTAACTTTCACAGCTTTTAGAAACATGCTGCGCACTGCAGATATACTTATTTGTTTGCCTTACTTTTCCATGTTAAGAAGCCTTCTTACCATCTTGAACACCTAGAATTTATATATTATTTTTTTTGGTGAAGCCATATTGATATAGTACACAGTAATACGGTTGTAGGTAAACTAGTATTGCAATTAACTTTATTGAAGGGTACCTTGTTACTTCTCAGATAACTCAAATTCCTGTCAGACACCAGTAGCACATCAATGTCCTGGTCACTTAAGCTGAATGAAACTCAAGGAATAGTTTTGCGCCACTTGCTAATGTTCTTCTACTCTCTTTCACTTCCTATGACAAGAGAAGGTGTTCTCTATTACTCTCAGAAGAAGTAACAAAAATGAATCAAGATGATGGCCCAAAATTTTTAAGAAGCCAGAAAATTGCATATCTTATGCTTTTAATCATATAATTACAATTACTATTATTATGGTTACCAAGCAAAACTTCCTATAGTTTACCAAACTCATCATGCCTAGAAGAAAGAAAAATGCAAAGAGAACAAACTTAAATTTCATGGTTCTTTTATCCTCCTAGATCATCAAATCTCTCTTCTCATCAAATAATTCCCTCATATTTTAAAGAATTATATCATTTCACCTTTAAGTTTTAGGATAATTACAATGACCTCCCCTGAAGATAGGCATAACAAAAGTGACCTCCCTTTAGTTTTCAAATATAACACTGACCTCCTTGTCAGTGATGGTTTCGTAAAACTAGCCTTTCCTGTCAGTACTGCCACTAACAGCATATGTTGATCTCATGGTTTTTAAAAAGTAAAAATCCCAAAATACCCTTAGGACGTTTGAGAAGACATTCTTCTCCTTTACTAGTATGGTGAAATGACCAAAGTACCCCATTTTCATAAATTAAGTGGACCACACACACTAGATAGCACATTCTCTCTCTCTACAGAATTCTCTCTCTCTCATTAAAGAGGTGATAAAGAGGTAAGCCCTAATTTTTTCAACACTGCACAAATTCCACTCTCTCTCTCATTCCCTCGTTAAAAAACTTCCTTTCTCTCTCTCTCAAAAATATTTACTCGCACAAAAAATAAAATAAATATTCAGTCACACACAGAGATCTATTCATAGTCACACACACGAACATATATATATGTATAATCAGAAACCAAGGTGGAGGATATAAGGCACCAATCAACCATGCTGCCGATATACAATATCTCAAGATGTCTCGTGTGGGATCTCACTCAAAAATATACCTGGTACTCTTTCACCCTTCAGTTTTCCTTAACTTTTCTTTTCTTTATCAGCTTCTTGAATTTGAAACATCATAACAGCCAAAGATATATATATATATATATATATATATATTGTAACAAAAGAAATCAGTTGGCCTCTAAGTGTGATTTTGATTTAGAGAAAGGGAAAAAGTTGGTAAAAAGTTGACTTTGATGTGAAAGGCAAAGTAACCCATGATTAGGGTATTTCTGTATTCTTCCAACAAAAGATGTTTTTGGATTAAATGACACATAAACGTACGTGGACAATAGGGTCATTTTGCAACATCCGTTAATCAGTTACTCTGACATTACTGACATGAGAGGTCAATGTTATTTTTTAAAACTAAGGGGAGATTGCCGTAATTTAGCCTATCCTCAGGGGAGGTTAGTGTAATGTTCCCTTAAAACTTCTATTTAAAGCTTTCTTAGATGGATTCAAATGTTTTCATGAATAGTATTTAAGTTCAAAAAACAACCACGATGAGCTTACTTGAAAACCAAAAAAATCAGAGACAGCAGAAAATCTGACCCTTTAGAAACTCAAACAAGTATCCTATCTGAGAAAATATCCTACTTATGTGCCCAAGAGATCAAAATCACATTATTGGTCATACGAATAACTAGAGGCCTACAATTTCAATGCTGGCTCTAAATAGACAAGCCAATTTCTCATAGACAGTCCTGGGTTGCAGTTTGAAACTATCTAGGGGCCAAAATAACAGGCAATTAAAATATGCATTTACTAAATTCTCCCATACTGTTAAATGTGATAACATTTTCCAACTAACGATTAAAGAATCTCAAATAGTGATACCACCCATAATTTTTTTCCCAAGTCCAGTTATAAGCTTAAAATCTCCCTCTCTCTATCTCTCTAAGACTTTGATTCCTCAATGCAGGTAAATTTTAGTTTTCAATCAATGAGTGGTTTTCCAGCAAGCCAAGCAAAACTTCAGCAATTGGATCTTGTCAAAACTCCAGCAATTTAAGAAGAATTAGATCCTTGGAAATTTTTGTTGAAGAGGGTGAGGATACAGCAATAGTCTCCATAAGTTCTGCTCTGAACGAAGTTTTCTTAATGTTGAAAGACAAACCTACTTCAATAATGTAAAAGACCAAATACCAATTGTTCGCCCTAATATTTTTTCTAATGTTGCCATACAACTAGCCCAAGATTCCCGAAAATGTTCATTAAATATGGAAAAATTCTACTTAATGGGAAGCTTGTGGTGCATGCAATGTTCCTCTTATGCAGTTCACAATCTTGAGCAAATGATGTCAATAACAATAGGCCCATCCTTTACCACTATGAGAAGCGTCATGAAGGAAATCTTTACCCTATGCTGAGGGAAATTTATTTTTTATATATTTTAATGGTGTTACTGCAGCAAAATGTAGAAATTAATATAACAAAAGGTTCTACAGATGAGAAGGAAAGTAAAATAAAAAATCTGCTTCAAAAACTAACGGTCGAAAGCCAAATTCTTAACATCTTTGACTCTTATGAAATTCCAGTTCATCCTATTTCTGTTCTTAATAGTTCAGGTAATCAACGTTTAATAAAAATTTCATGGTAACAAAACAAACAATAGGTTGAATTCTTTAGAGTGTGGCCCAACCACAATCACTAATGTCTCACTGATTTAACTCAAAAACGATACAATTTTATAAAGAAACCCCATGCAATATAAATTTTTTGCACACCACCGTCTTGAATGGAGAAAAACCCAGATAACCAAATACTAAAATAAAGACAAAATCTACAATGCCACCCATATAGGCCAACAGTCCACATACATTGAACCCAAAATAGTTTAAATCCCAGTTAATTAGTCTAATGACAGAACATGAGAGGTAGGTAATCGATTTCTTAATAAAAGTAACTTGAAACAGAAAACCCAGAATAGTAAAACCCAGCTTCTTTCGTGGAAGTAAACTTCAAACAGAGACGACCCGGATGAATAGAAACTATTTCATCAGGGGTTGGAAAAAAGAAAGTATATCAATAAAGGATCAGAGTTAAAAATGCGATACTTTTACAAAACTTAGGAACAAGGATTTTGGGAAAACCCACTTTGGTTGGTTGATGGGAAAATGCAGGAAAACAAACAAAGTTGGACTTTCCTTCGGTTGATTACCCAAAACCCACTCGCACAACAACAACATTACTTGGGAAAAGAGAAGAGAGACCAACTCAACTAAAGCCATAGCGAAATAATATTAGATATGGTTGAGTGGAGATTTTAGTTTTAGGATTTTAATTTATTTTCTCTTTCACTTTAACGCATTTCTTCAGCAACCAAACAAGATGGAAGGAACAGAAGAGAAAACAAACCTTTTCAGTCTTAGACTGATATACGGTGTCGATCTTAGATTGAGGAGTGACGGATTCGATTGATGGGAAGTCGTCGTCTTCTTCACTGCTCTCCATTTCTTGTTGTGCCTTTCTTCGCCAACACTCTTCTTCTTCTTCTTCTTCTTTCTTCACCGTCTTAGTTGCAGTTTTGAGAGAGAGAGAGAGAGACACACACACACACAAATCAACTCTAAACCCAAAGACCTATCAAAAAAAAAAAAACTCCTTAAAGCCAAAGAAAGGTGTAGATATTGAGTGCATGAGCTCGGCGCATCCCAGCCGTCCGTGGCCTCTTTTTGATTGAGGATAAATTTTGAAGTACAAAACTGGCTATCCAGGTAAATGGTGACAGCCCCAATCATAATAACAAGCCATCTCTGTGACAATGAGACCCACTTATCAAAACAATGTCATTTTTTAAATAAAAGGGATTGTAGTTTGTCACTTTTAAATAATACAGAGTTTTTTCTATTATTATTGGGTTGATAATTTAAGAGTATTTTGTAATAAAGCAATAGTTCAAAAGGGTTTAACGCTGTATATACACACACACTAGTTTAAAGTATGTGGGATCCACATAAATAAAAAATAAATTAAAATTTTATTATAACACTCAAAATATTCAAAACTATTATAATATATTCAAACACATTAATTAAAATATCAAAAATTATTTCCATCACGTAACCTTGGTAATATAAATTCCCTTGTTAAAAAAACTAAAACTATAAGTTAACTATTATTTACATAGAAGGAATCATAAGAAAATTAAAGGTATAATTATAATCATTCTTAAACAATCTATTACTATTTTTTTGTAAATTCTTAACACTTTTTCCTTTTTATATTTTTGAGTTCTTCTTCAAATAAATCATTTTCAAGTGAAACTTTTTTCATAACTGGCACCACAATACTATTTTTTATTATGTCATTTTTACTTTTGTCTATCTTGATCATAAAAAGAAACAATTTTTCTTTGCAACTTGTCACTTTGTTATAAAATTCATTCATCTACTCGTCCTACAAAAAGAATAAATTTATTTTAGTAATATTGATACATTTCAAATGAATTGTTTTATCCATAAATTTTATGAGTGAGAAAAAAAGTATTACCTGACTTTTAACTATATTAGTTTATCTAGTAAACAATTTATTAATGATTGAAAATCATCAAATATTGTTAGATATACATTATTTGTTATATCTTTGATACGAAATTGCATCACAAATCTGCATAAATAAGTATACTTCATTGATACATAATAATAAATAATGACATATTTGTCATATTGTAATTTTTAAAAAAAAATAGAATGTTTAAAGATATAATAATACCTTTGAAAATATTTAGTGTCTTTTGTTTTGCAATTAGTACAACTGAATCTATTCTTTATTACTTCAACTTTCTTCTTGCATTACTTAGATGCATTGTACCATGGTTCAGATGCATTTTTAATCTCCATAATTCTTGCTTCAAAAAAGTAATGTATTTTTTACAAGTTGAGTGACAAAATATATTTTTTTTAACAGAAATTAATTATAATCATGTGATATAATAAAGAAAGATTAAATGAATATATAAAAATAATACTAATAATAATAATTTAATACCTTGAATGTCATTGCGAATTTTTCAATTATGTCTTCGAAGTTTTTCAGCCTCTTCGAATAATTAATATTTTGAACTTGAAATAAGAGCATTTATGTCTTTGTCATTTACATTTTCTTCAAATTTGTCAAAGCATAATAAATTATTGGAACAATATGTTGTTAATATGTACAAATACACAGACACACAATCATTAATTAAACCTTATTATAGGTTTCATGAACAAAGAAAGTTGTAATTTTTGTTTATTTTTTGTTTTATTTTTTAACTATTGATAGTAAATTAGCTTCCACCAACTATGTCCTACTAGTCATGATGTCTTTAAATAAAATAAATAATTAAAACCTAATGAAAGTAAGAAGAAATAAATAACCAACTAATATCGTAATACTTTGACTCTTTCAATTTTCATGTTAAATTTTGTAATGCAGATCCTGGTTGTATTTGAAGACTCAAACTTGAAATATAATATTATTTTTTATTTTATGTTCATTTAGATATAATAAAAATATATAAAGTGAATAATCTCAATGTTGTGTGATAAGTTACCTTTGAATGTATTGATTGACAAATGTGTAACCGTGATAATAGGTTTTTCGTTTATTAGCTTCATTATCAAATTTTCTTTTTTCCCTTTTCAAACATATGCTTCATTGTTATAATTAATATATCGATGAACAAAAATCATTTCCTTTGTAAGTGAAGCTTCCAACATTTGTCTTTTTCTATTGTTTTTGTGGACACTTTGATCTTTAAATCAGTGCCTCATCATATATATAACAATTATAAGTTCCTTCTATATTGTAAATGATATATATGATCTTAATAGGACAGATTTACACTTCACACAGGTTTATAAGCTTAGTTACAATATGATCTTCAGTGAATACATGTCTACTTTTAAAAAATTGTCTCAAGTTGTTTCCGGATCAAACATGTTGTACGTAGTTGAAATGGGTCATGAAGGAAGAGAACAAAAACAAAAATAATTACTTTCTTTTGTAGGGAGAGAAGCCGAAAATAAAAAAAAAAAAAGAGAAAATGGAGGAAAGAAAGTGGATCTTCTTTTTTTTTTTTTAAATAAAAAGCTCTTTTCTTGTTCTATGGGGGGAAAATAGGAAAAAGAAAATAGAAGAAAACAATACCATGTAGCTTTCTCTCGAGAACAAAAAGTTAAGGCATATTAATTTTTGGGTAAATATCACTGATACTCCCTGTGGTTTGGACTTATTTCACACGGAGAGAAAGTTTGATTAAAGTGACTGCATAAACCCAAACGTTTTACACCGTTTATCAGAGAGACCCCAATACGTGTATAAGCAATTCTGACACTATGCCAAAAGACTTATATGCCCTCTGACTTCATCAAATGACTGATTTAACCTTTAAAATTACATAAAAGACCAAAATACCCTAACTCTCTGTTTTTCTTTTTCTTTTATTTTCTTTTTCTTTCTATCCCTATGATTTCTCTTTCTGTCTCCTCTTTCTCTTATTTCTCCTATCTTCTCTCTCTTTATATAACATTCTGTCTATATATATATATATATATATATATATATATATTTTTTTTTTTTTTTTGTGTGAGAGAGAGAGAGAGAGACAGACAGAAGGTGGTAATGGGTCTTTCTCCATAAGATTCTCTTGCATTCTCATGCATTACAACCTGGTTCAAGCCTCAAAGTTTTTCGTTTGTCAAACAATGGGATTGCATCCTTAATTCAATGAATCCATGCACTATTGGATTGGCACTACCAGTGCGTTTGAATTGGTACCAACAGATCAACTACATGCCAACTGTATCACAGTGAATCAAAAATGTGAACCCATCACAATTGTGATAAATCGAGTATACTCAAAGTGGGTCTACAACATTGCACAAAACGAAAGGTCTCCAAAACGCTGAGTTGACCCACTTACCATTGTTAGAGTCGTCAAAGTTACACCCATTGTCGGAGTTGAGTTTTAACAATTAATTGTCTTCCTCTCTCTATATATACATATATATACATACATAGAGTAATCACATACACACACATATATATACATGTTAAATTGGCTGATAGTTGGGTTTACACAACACCCATTTGTTAGGAATCTCTTTCTCTCTCTAAAAAAACTGATAATGGTATGGTGACTCTGCCCACATAAATTTGAGTCAACAGTATTTTCTTTTATGTAAAGTGAATTGGAGCAGGTCTTCAATCTATATCACATAAAAATTCAATTTAATTACACCCCAAACTCATAAGTTGAACATAAAAATTGCACACTCATTTCGAACTGGTCATTGCTTAAATATATATATATATATATATGTGTGTGTGTGTGTGTGTGGAGATAATATATAGAGAGATCGAAGCCAGTCGTCGGAATAATGACACGAGAAAGGGGGAGGGAGAGAGAGAAAGTGTAACGACCCGCTCCACCACATGGTATGATATTGTCCGCTTTAGGCCTAAGCCTGCATCGTTTTGCTCTTGGGTTTTACCCCAAAAGGCCTCATACCATCTGTAACGATCCGCTCCACCACATGGTATGATATTGTCCGCTTTGGACCAAACCCGCACGGTTTTCCTCTTGAGTTTTTCCCCCAAAAGGTCTTATACCATTTGGAGAGAACACACTACATATAAGTACATCCCCTTCTCCACACTCAGGCGATGTGGGAATAAGTACCATGTAGTCTACCAGTGTGGTAGCTCACCTAGTGTCTCTCGCACCTGCCCACATCACACCCGCTCATAAAGGTCACCACAATCCACCCCCTAAGAGGCCCGACGTCCCCGTTGGCACACTTCCAGCTAGGTCCAACTTTGATACCATTTGTAATAACCTGTTCCACTTGATAATATGATATTGTCTACTTTGGGCTTAAACCTGCATGGTTTTTCTATTGGATTTTACCCCAAAATATCTCATACCAGTTGCTCTTGGTTGTGTGGAAGAGGTGTGGTTTTCCCCTCTTGCCCCTAAGGGTGCTCAATCCCACATCGCCTGGGTGTGAAAAGAAGATGTGTTATATATGTGGTGTGCTCTCTCCAACTGATATGAGGCCTTTTGGGGTAAAACTCAATAGCAAAATCGTACGGACTTAGGCCCAAAGTAGACAATATCATACCATCAAGTGGAGCGGACTGTTACAAATATTGTGGTGAACCTTGTGAGCAGGTATAATGTGGGCGGATGCGAGAGACACTGGGTGAGCTATACCATTGGCAAGCTACAAGGTACTCAATCCCACATCACCTGGGTGTGGGGACAGGGATGTGCTTATATGTAGTGTGTTCTATCTAAATGGTATGAGGCTTTTTGGGGTAAAAACTCAAGAGCAAAATCGTGTGGGTTTGGTCCAAAATAGACAATATCATACCATGTGGTGGAGCGGGTCATTATAGATGATATGAGACCTTTTGGGGTAAAACCCAAGAGAAAAATCGTGCGGGCTTAGGCCTAAAGCGAACAATATCATACCATGTGGTGGAGCGGGTCGTTACAGATGGTATCAGAGTCAAACCCAACCAGAAGTGTGCCAACAAGGACGTTGGGCCTCAAAGAGGGTGGCTTATAAAGACCTTGGTTGTGTGGAAGAAGTGTGTTTATCCTCTCTTGTCCCTAAGGGTGCTCCATCCTACATCGTCTAGGTGTAAAGAAGGGGATGTGTTTAATATGTAGTGTGTTCCTCCAACTGTTATAAGGCCTTTTGGGGTAAAATCCAATAGCAAAATCATGCGGGCTTAGGCCTAAAACGGATAATATCATACCATCAGATGGAGCGGGCTGTTACAAATGGTATCAGAGTCTGACCCAGCTGGAAATATGCCAACGAGGACATTGGGCCTCAAGGGAGGTGGATTGTAAAAACTTGGTTGTGTGGAAGTGGTGTGTTTGTCCCCAAGGGTGCTCAATCTCACATCGTTTGGGTGTGGAAAGATGATATGCTATATATGTGGTGTGCTCTTTCTAACTGGTATGAGGCCTTTTAGGGTAAAACCCAATAGCAAAATTGTGTGGGCTTAAGCCCAAAGCAAATAATATTATACTATCAGGTAGAGCGGGCTGTTACAAATTGTATCAGAGCCTGACCCAGCCGGAAATGTGCCAACGAGGACGTTAGGTCCCAAGGGGGTGAATTATAAAGACCTTGGTTGTGTGGAAGAGGTGTGTTTGTCCCCTCTTATCCCCAAGGGTGCTCAATCCCATATCGCCTGGGTGCGGAAAGAGGATGTGCTGTACTTTCTCCAAATAATATGAGGCCTTTTGGGGTAAAACCCAATAACAAAATCGTGCGGGCTTAGGCCCAAAGAGGACAATATCATACCATGTGGTGGAGCGGGCTGCTACAAATGGTATCAGAGTCGGACCCAACCAGAATTGTGTCAACGAGGACGTTGGGTCTCCAAAGGGGGTGGATTGTAAAAATCTTGGTTGTGTGGAACAGGTGTGTTTGTCCCATTTTTCCCCAAGGGTGCTCAATCCCACACCACCTAGGTGTGGAGAAGGGGATGTGCTTAATATGTAGTGTGTTCTCTCCAACTAGTATGAGGTATTTTGGAGTAAAACCCAAGAGCAAAATCGTGCGGGCTTAGGCCCAAAGCGGACAATATCATACCATTAGGTGGAGCGGGCTATTATAGAAAGAGAGAGTAACGCTTTGGATGGGGAGAGAGTAATCTGTTGGAAGACCCAATTATCTCCTCCGGTGAAGCTTACTATCGGAGAACCCAATTCGTGGAATGTGTGTATGTGTAACTAGTGTGTTGCGAAAACATGGATGCATATTACAGTGTGAGCAGAAATATAGATGCATATTACAGTGTGAGCAGAAACATAGATGCATATTACAATATAGGTTGGTTGGAGTTGATCGTGGCAGTGGCCTTAGGCTGTGCGATGGCAACAACTAGGCCGATGAACTTCAGCTTCGGCGACGGCTGAAGATGATGGCGAAGATAAGGACTAAAGAAGGCCTCAATTTTGGTGACGGCGAGGCTTTCATGATGGTAAAAATAATGGCTGTGCCGGGATAAAGAGAACAGTGACTGACCGTCGAGAGGGTGATGGTGGTGCAGGCTATTGTAGTGACTTAGACGATGGATGCAACTATGGTTCAGCAATAGGCTTCTTTGTTAAAAATGGGTATTCTCTGTGGGTGTTTCTCTGATGATACTAAAGGGTGGCTCTTCATGTAATGGAGTTGGACTTGACGTGGAAGGATTTCGACAGAGAAAAGGTTAGCATATTTTTGTGCCACTGGGTCTTCTTGGTGCATGTGTGTTATGGTGGATGGTGGTGCATGGGCATGGTGGTTAGTATTGGTCAGTGAAAAAACCCATGGTGTAGTTATTGAGTTCTGCACTGAAAATGGGTCTTGGTTCAGTTGTGACCCAATGATGGAATTACAGTTATCATAATGGAGCTTGGTTGACGAGATGATGGTGGTTGATGGGTCTTCAATGGTGTTTTGGCAGTGGTGTTCGATTTGGAGAAGGTGGTTGCATGGAGTGTATTGTGCTTGGTTGCATTGAAGATGAAGTTGCATGGTGGTGTGGTAGAGAGGTGAAAGCGTATGCGCATGGTACAGGTTGGTGAAGTGGTGGCTTCGGCTGTCAATGGTACTACAATGGAGTCTCGACATGGGACTCAAGCGTGGTGTTTCTTCATGGACGGTTAAATGTTGGTCGGTGGTGTATGGCTATGGTGTTTGAGTTTTCCTTGTTCATATGTGTATATATATATATATACATACATATATACATACACATATAGGCACACACCCACGGTTTTATTTCATGGCAACACCAAAAAGCTGAGATCCACACTAAATGGCGTCGCCGCCACTGACGACGATGACACTCTCTTTGCCACCGTCGCTTGCTTATGCTTCCCGTACTTTCTGGGTCTCATTCTCTTCATCCAGCCGAGGGAACAGAGTGAGGATAAACTATGTGAGGGGCCCTTTTGGTGTTCGGCAAAATTCCATTAGTGAGTGAAGTGGTGTCAACATTAGTAGTGATGGTGACAGCGGTGGTAGGAATATGATGATGTTGAGGTTATGGTGATTATGGTGGGTGGTGGTGTTGGTGGATTCGGTTCCAGAGAGGGAGTAGATAGAAAATGAAAGGTCAAATAATGATGGGTAAAATGGTTTCTTTGAATAATATTAATATAAAATTGAGGATATATTAGACATTTAACACTTAAACTAATGGAGTTAGAGACGAAAATATCAGTTGGGTTTATATGATAGTTATAAGAAAACTTTCTCTCCGTGTGAAATAAGTCCAAACCACTAAGGGTGTCAATGATATTTACCCTTAATTTTTTCTTCACTTTCAGTATTGACTCAAGTGTTATGTTCTCCATTACTTCTCCAAAGAAGAGAGCAAGGATTTAAGTCCCAACGCACGTCATGTGTATAGGAGTATATTTACTAATACAAAAAAAAAATCTTTTAATCTATTACATTCTCTCCTTTTATATAAGATATATATGACCATCAATGGCCGAGATAACATGACTCATTACAGACGTAATTTGTTATTAAAAAATTTTGATCTCAAAAGTTAATAGCAAACAATGAGTAGGAAAAAAAAGTTGAAGAAAAGAACTCATATGTAAGTCGAGATAAAATCAAATCGAATGGTTGTTGATGAGATCTGAGATGAAGCTGAGAGCCATGTTGATGAGAGCCGAGAGGAAGAATGGAGAGTCGTAACCGTGAGGAAGAGTGATTTTATAGGTGTTTAGGGCTTTGCAGGTTATAATTCTATTTTTAAAATTTAGAAATAAAAAGAAAGGGTTTTTTGCTTGGAAAGGGTTTTGCATAGGTAATTCTATTTTTGGAGAGCTGTAGCCGAGAGGAAGAGTGATTTTAGGTGTTTAGGGTTTTGCTTGGGTAATTCTATTTTTTTAATTTAAAAATAAAAAAGGAAAGAAAAGAGTGATTTTAGGTGTTTAGGGTTTTGCGGGTTATAATTCCATTTTTTTAAATTTAGAAATAAAAAGAAAAGATTTTGCTTGGATAATTCTATTTTATTAATTTAAAAATAAAAAGGAAAGGGTTTTGTTTTTTAAAATTTAGAAATTAGAAATAAAAAGAAAAGGTTTTGCTTAGGAAAGGGTTTTACTTGGGTAATTTTATTTTTTTAATTTAAAAATAAAAAATGAAAGGGTTTTATTTTTTAAAATTTAGAAATTTGAAATAAAAAGAAAGGGTTTTGCTTTGGTAATTCTATTTTTTTAATTTCAAAATAATTTTTTTTTAATTTCAAAATAGAAAAGGAAAGAATTTTGCTTGGGTAATTCTATTTTTTTAATTTAAAAATAAAAAATAGTGTACTAAAACTAAAAAATCCCTTTGTACTTTTAATAGTAGTATAGATATACTAATTAAAGAGCATGTGCGATGCACGTGGACATAAGTGAATGTATAACCTTAATTGAAATTCTTATACAAATAATTTTGCATTGAGCTTAACATCTTATTTTAAATCCTTATACAAATAATATTACATTTTTTTTAATGATAACAACATCTAACAAATATTAATAATTCATATATATATATATATATATATATATATATATATATATATATATATTGTTTTGGGTAAAATTTATAACAATTATGATTTATCAAGTCTATGTATGCATATATATTAATAAAAAAAATAAACATAGCAAACTACTTATTTCATATTTAGTTAAGTACCAAAGAAAGACAAAAGAATTTAGTTAAAAACTTTTTGTTTTCTTCTCCTCTTTATTCCTTTTGGTTTCAATTTCATCAACTCTCTCTCTCTCTCTCTCTCTCTCTCTCTCTCTCTCCCCTATAAAGATACATTATCTCTCTTTTTCTTTTTCTTTTCCCTTCGTCTATTCTTTTTACATACATCCTCACTCTTTCCTTACAGGTTTATATACAAATATAAATACATATATATAATTGGTCAATAACATTTTTGATTTAATTGATTGTTCAATTTCATTAATTCAAAATTTTCAAATCCTTTCTCTAAGTTGTTTTTCATTAGTTCATTAGTGACTCATACAAATTACTAAGGTTATAACATATGCCTGCGTTCTTTTTGTTTTTTTCTTTAATCAAAACTTCTTTTGGTAAATTTAATTTTCTCATGATAGTTCATTAATTGCTTTTTAACACCATTATCATCGAGAGAAGGAAGTATTAATATATGATTGATATTGAATTCTTAATTATAGAAAAATTCTTTTATTAATAAACTTCATTTATTATGTAAAAACTGTGTTTCAAATCATTCACTCCCATCAAATTTCTTTGACTAATAAACTCCTAAAAATTCTATATATGCTAATAGACTCCTAAACTTTGTCATTTAACCTATTTCGCCACTCAATTAACCGGCCATTTCCATTAAAAAAATAAGGGAAAAATAAATTTAAAATATCACTCAAGAAATCAATTAAATCAGAAAATTAGTAGGATGTAATTGGTGTCGATAAAATATATGCATATCAAATCTTGGTACAAAATAGTATAGATGAAAAATTAATGTCAAGCAACTACATCAAAAAGCAAAATAAAGAATAAATGGATCAAGCAGATTGTCAAAGATTATGATACAAAATTGGCATACCTCATATTCGTTTCCCAAACCTTTTCCACAACTGTTATAAGTATTTTTTTTCCTGAATTTTAGGGATAGAAAATGGTAAGAATAGAATACGTGATAATATGGTAATATTGTGAATAAGATAGTTCCAAAAATTCTCATTAGATTTGTTACGAATTACGGTAACAATTCAAACATTCAGAAATTGTTAATGAAATTACATAAGAACTAACAAAAGTAAGAGTTTCTGGTATGTAAATTTTTTTACCGAAAACATATTGCATACTAGAAACTTCATCAAAATTAAATATTATATAAATCAAGTTGATTTATTTAATCTAACAAAATTCATAAGATAGAGGAGAACTCATCTCCAAAGATAACTAATATGAAAAACTACAAATCATTTCATGGAAGTTTTGTATTGAAAAATTATATATAGAAAGAGAAAATGGTCAATAAAAAGAATAATAAATAAAAATAGGGAGAGAAAAGTAATAAAAAAATAAATATAGAGACTAAAACTCATTAATTCAAATCAATCACCATGAAAAATAAAATAAAATTACAATGACACCTAAGTAAATATTTACCAACTTAATCCAAATATTAGTTTGGTATAAACTCAAATGAAATTTTGTTCATTCTATTAACTAATTAAAATTAAAATTTTAATGCACATATAGTAGCATCCACCATGAGATGAGCATTGAGTATGAGTAGCAACTAATAATCGTTTTTCTTCAAAAGAAAGTATTCGATCAATTTCAAATTATAATGAAAAATAAATAGTAATTTCAAGTAAGTAACATTCATGAGTTTCAAATATGCCTTAGGACAATGAAATCAGAACGACCTAAAGAAATCAAACTAAAAAAATAAGAGTCAGTACACACAAATAGATAAGTATTCATGTGTATAAAGTTATGAGAGAGTTAAAACTTGAACCAGTGAAGAGATACTATAACCTAATTATATGAGAGTTAGAGGGAGACAATTCTCATTACTAAAAGTGATTTCATAAATCATACTCCTCATGCAATAAGGTTTTATACCATCTGTTCTTTTTTCAAAATTTCTAATTTCTTTGATATATATTTGTCAAATACGATTAAAAGTCTCGTTCAATTGACTGTTATTCATAGCAAAACTTATCTATCACTAATTATAATGAAAAAAATAATATATAGAGTTTAGGAAGAGTTGATATATAATTTTTATTTAAGAGTTTATTAGTAAAGAAATTTTGATTGATAAAATAGAATAATTGATAAAGTTAAGGAGTCTAATTTTAGCCAAAAAAATTTGATTAGTGATTTGAAACACCTAAAAAGTTTTTATATAACTATAATAGAATAGTTTTTATCTAATAAATGAAGTTTATCAATAAAAGAGTTTTTATATCACTAAATGACTTCAAACACCTTGTACTTTTAAAAATAGTATAGATATATATGTATGTATATAAAGCATGAGTATTTTCATAGAACTTTTTATATTACTACAAGTTACAAAATTCTCATTTGAATTTGGAAACAATTCAATTCAATACTCATTATGAATAAATTATAACGTATATTTAAATTAAGTGTCTTTCATAATACAATATATATTACTTAAAATGAAATAAAATTTTAAGAGAACAAGGTTTCTTATCAGTGAATACTTGGAATTAGAAAATGTATGGCCCTGTTTGGATTGGCTTTTGAAAAGCGATTTTTCGACTTTTCAAGTTCAAAAACTGTTTTGGATAGTGTTTGGATTGGTAAGGCGGAAGAGTTTAGGAGTCCAAAGAGAGCGTTTAAAGGAAGCTGGTGGGTACCAGCTTCCTGATTTAGCAACTGCTTCTCTTTTTCTTCTGCGTAAAAGCTGAAACAAAAGCTCTGCTAAACAGGGGTTATATATAAAAAAAAATCAATTTGTAATAAGTCCATAAAATTCAAAACTTTAAATTTAGAATTTTACCACTTGTAATTAAGAGTGCAACTTGAGCGAACCAAACCAAATCCAACTTGACTCCTACCCAATTTTTCATGAGCTTAAACAATTAATTTTACGGTTAGAGTTGGTTTTGAGTTAAAAAAAAAAAAATTAGATTTTAGTGACCAAAATTGAAAAAACAAATTTGATCTACAGTGAGTTGAGGTTGGACTTGAGTTGAGGTGTCAATAACCTGAACCCAAATTATAATTTTATTTTTAATATATTATATATATTTTAAATTATGATCACTCATTTCTTTTCAACTTCCTTTTGTTTATATCTTAATTTATTGTATATTAATACTTTGAAATTTTAATTTTTTAAGATTTTTTTTTTTGTAATTTTAAAAAAATTTAGAATTTATGCTTAAGAGTAATCTAATCCAAAACTAACACGAGATCAACTCAATCTTTATATTGATTTCTCTAACCTGAGTTCAACTATCTTTATATTGATTTCCCTAACATGAGTTCAACAAAAATAAAGATTTAAAAATGAAGCAAAACTAAATTGTTAAGGAAAATCGATTTAATTTGACTAGATAAGATACCAATCCGACTAATTAGGCCAACCTAGCCATGATAGGGCTTGGGCTAGCCTTTTCTAATCCGAGGTCAGGTCTAACTCAAGCTTAGGCAACATTGCCATAACGCAGGTTGGGCTACGGTTGACCTTCAACTGACTCGAGTTGTACCCCTACTTGTAATAATGAATTTTGTATTGTAGTGTTGAAATTTCAAAATAAATGTGGTGAAAGCTTACACCCTAAAGTACTGGGAGAAAGAATGCCAAGAGAATTAGTATGTTACAAGTAGCAATTACCCTAAAATAAGTATTACTTGAACAAACTCCTTTCATATTTGTATAAATAAATGTATCACAACCCAATATATTTTTCCCATATGAAATAGAAGTATATATATTCTTGAAGTATTTGTCCAAAGAAAAACATTATACACACAAATTTCGTATCCGAAATTATAAGAACGAAAATTAGTGACAAATAAACAATTTTTATTGATTCAAGAAAAATGGTACAATCCTCTGTAAATCTTTACAAAAGAAATATGAAGATAAGGTCCTCTAATTCAATCTCCTTGGTAATCCGACTTCAAGGGCTGCAAGAGCTTGATCTTGAGTTGGATTGAAACTTTAGTGAAGAACGGCACGTGGATGATGTGCTTGTTGTTCTTCTCCTTCAGGGTTTATGTGTTTTGGAGTTTTGGATTTTGAGTGAAGACTTCTGCAGAGTTTCAGCTTTTTCTGAGAATCTTCTGGTCCTCTTCTCCCACCTCTAGACCTTTATTTATAGGCTCACCGGAGGAGTAGATTTGTAACTTTCTTTTCCTTTAATAATTATCCTATAATTATCTTTTATGATAATTTTGATAATTATCCAATATATATATATATATCTATTAGACCCATTTTCAAGTGGGCTTTGACTTCTTAGACAATTTAGACCAGCCCATAACTCATTTATTTGTGGTGGGTCTGGGCTTCAAATTATCTGACTCATTGGGCCACATTTCAAAGTGGGCTAAACTAAAGATAAACCCAAATTGTATTTTGGGTCTATCATGTAATTTTTTAAAGTCTACAAATTGCCTCCACTTCAAGTGTCGCGCTATCTTGAGCTTGTTACGAACCTAAAGCGGGACTTGAAGTATTTAACTTCTGCAATTTTTTTTTTTTGCGAAAATCCAACTGCAAGGATTTTTTTTTCTTCCAAATGGAATTGTAGACTTGAGGATCCTATTGCAAATAGGATTTTTTTTCATTGTCCAAGTGGAATTGAAGACTTGAGGATCCTATTGCAAATAGGATTTTTTTTCTTATCCAAGTGGAATTGAAGACTTGAGCATCCTATTACAAATAGGAAATTTTTTTTCTTGTCCAACTGAAATTGAAGACTTAAGGATCCTATTGCAAATAGAATTTTTTTCCTTGTCCAACTGAAATTGTAGACTTAAAATCCAATAGCAAATAGAATTAATTCACATCTATATATATGTGACTTATGCTTGAGACTCTTCACATCAGAGATAATTGAAGAAAATCTTCTAAACTCTTGTAACGGTACGCTCTTATCTTCTTTTTCTTCTTCTTTTTTTTTCCTTCCTGTTCTGTCTTTTTTTTTTTTTTTGTTGCTGACTTCTGTTATACATTCTGTCTTTTTTTTTTTTCTTCTTGCATGACTGTTTCCTTTTTTTCTTTTTTTTTTTCCTCTTCCAGCGCCTGTACTTTTCCTTTTTTTTTTCCCTTTTTCTTCTTTTTTTTTTCTTTTTCTTCTTCTCTTTCAGGCAGCTACTTTTTTTTTTTTCTTCTTTATTTCTTTATCTTTCTTTTCTTCTTCTCTTCCAGGCACATATCTTTTTTTTTTTTTTTCCTTCTCTTCTTTTTTCTTTCCTTCCATGCCACTTTTTTTTTCTCTTTTTCTTATTCTTTCTTTTCTTCTCTTCTTTCTTTCCTTTTTTTTTTTCCAGGCACATGTCTTTTTTCTTTTTCTTTTTTTCTCTTCTTTTTTTTCTTTCCTTCCACGCCACTTTTTTTTTTGTTTTTTTCTCTTTTTCTTCTTCTTTCTTTTCTTCTCTTCTTTCTTTCTTTTTTTTCTTTTTCTTCTTCTCTTCTAGGCGGCTGCTTTTTTTTCTTTTTTTCTTTTTACTTTATTTTCTTCTTCTCTTCCAGGCACATGTCTTTTTTATTTTATTTTTCTTCTCTTCTTTTTTTCTTCCCTTCCCTGCCACTTTTTTTTTTTCTTTTTTTTCTTCTCTTCTTTTTCTTTCCTTCCACGCCACTGTTGGATTTTTTTTTCTTTTTTTCTTTTTTTTTCTCTCATGACTAGTTGTGTAGAAACATGGAAAAAAAAAAATAAAAGGTTCTCAACTTTCCATGCTGCTAGCTGGTGTTGAACTTAAGACCTCAAGGAGCTTTATTATAGCATCAAACAATCTCTTTTGCACCACTCTTATGTATTATAAACTCTTGAAACAAAATATATATATGGCTAAACTTTGAAAGGAACATTTTTCTTTAGTAACAACTTTGTCTTCCGTGACCGCTATTAATCAAATCTATTTTTTTTTAGATCAGATTCCACTTGTGGGCCCTGCTCGAATTTTGTGCTGTCTCTAGAACGACGAATAGATCTATCGAACTCATTGAGGAAGATAACTTTACGTAAGTCAGTCAACTTTTCTTTGCAAGTTTCAAATTTTTTTTTTCAATTCTTGCAGGTCAAATCATCCTTCTCAGAATATGGAGTTCCAGACGCCATTCATTAGTCCCTTCGGGGTCCCTTAGTGCATTTCGGTGTCACTTTTTTTTGTCCCTTCGGGGTCCCTTAGTGCACTTCGGTGTCACTCTTTCGTCCCTTCGGGGTCCCTTAGTGCACTTTAGTGTCACTCTTATTGTCCCTTTGAGGTTCCTCAGTGCACTTCGGTGTCACTGTTTTAGTCCATTTGGGGTCTCTTGGTGCACTTCAGTGTCACTCTTTCGTCCCTTCGGGGTCCCTTGGTGCACTTCGGTGTCACTTTTTCGTCCTTCGGGGTCAGGCTAAGTCACCACGATACAGCAGACATCCGTCAATATCTCAGCGGCAGGTCAGGTCACCCAACTCTTCTCTTGCAAGCTTCAATTTTTTTTTATTTTTTTTGTAGAGATAGTTTATACTCATATCAATGAGTAATTATTTTTTTTTTCATGTAGACAGTTTATACTCATGTCATGAGTGTTTTTTTTTTTTGTAGACAGTTTATACTCGTGTTAAGGAGTGTCATCTTTTTTTTTTTTTGGTAGGCAGTTTATACTCATATCAAGGAGTGTTTTTTTTTTGGTAGACAATTTATACTCGTGTCAAGGAATGTCATCTTTTTTTTTTTTGGTAAACAGTTTATACTCGTGTCAAGGAGTGTCATCGACAGTTTAGGCTTGTATCGGGGAGTACTTTTAACTTTAATTAGTCTTTAGCTTTGCAAGACTCAGGAGACAATCCAAGCTTCTGTTGAAAGGTGTGAATCAACTCAGCGTCAATTTGAAGATTTTTTTCTTATTTTATTTCTTCATTATACTCTTCTCGTACTTGAGAAGAAACATCATCTTCGAACTCGTCTCCCCACCCAGAAGGAAGAGGTATTTTATTCGTCATGGTCCATGCAGGAGGATTGAACCTCACCCAATATGCTTTTATTCTGCTACGAGATTCGATCCAGACAGCATCTTTGGGCTTTGGTCCCCACACTTTTCTTTTTTCTAGTCTTTTAATTTTTTGACCCTCTCGTTCCATCTGGGATTGTAAACGATTTTATTCTTGTTCCTCGCTTTCTTCTTCGAGACCTTCGTTTTGCTGATTGTTAGAGACAGTTCGAGAAAGTGACTGTTGAGACATCACTCGTGTGTTTCTGGGCCATGATTCTTGCGAGATCTTTTTATAATCATTCCCTTCTTGAGCATTCTTCTTTGGCCTCCAAGCAAGCACAATATTTTGAACTCTCCTACTTGAAGTTGTTTGAGTGAAATTTGACGGATTATTCCGATACCGCATCTTCATCACAAATCCTCGAGATTCGTCATTTTGGTTATGCTTTTATTTTTCTTGTTTCCTTCTTTCTTATTTCTGGATTTGATAAAATGTGTAGGCCTTTTTAAAAGACAGCCGTGAATCTTGCCCCCATGCCAAGGATATTTCATGTGAGAGAGCTGGGAATGAGTCTTGTATAGAAGGTTTGCCCCCTGTCTGTTCAGTCTTCTATCAAGGTTTTCTTAATTTAATGTCTTATTTAATCGAGAACTATTAGATGAAGTCACAGAAGGAACACGATGTATTTTTTGATACAGGTCGTTAGAGACGATACTTGTAACATAAGATGTATTTATTTCATCGTCTGAGTTAGGAAGTATTTCGTCTTCCTCTTCCTCTTCAGACTCAACCTCTTCATCTTTAAGACAGTTGTCAGACAGATTGGGAAAGGCAAAAGCCTTTGCACCACGAACTTGTTATGCTGAGTTCCATATCATAGGCACGAGTAACCAATTCTTCAAATGTATGAGGCTTGATTCCTTGTAGAATGTAAAGAAGCTCCCAGTGCATGCCTTGCATATATATTTCGACTGCTAATACTTTAGAAAGACGGTCTTTGCAATCAAGACTTAGAGCTCGCCAACGGTTGAGGTAGTCGACCACAAGCTCGTCCTTAATTTGTTTCGTGCTAGTGAGTTCTAGCATGTTTACTGTTCTACGAGTACTGTAGAAGCGGTTAAGAAACCCTCACTCCATCTGCTCCCGACAGTCAATGTTTCTAGCTTTGAGGTCCGTGTACCAATCAAATGCATTCCCTTTGAGGGAACGAACAAATTGCTTGACAAAGAGATCCTCTTCGGTGCCAGCGTTATTGCAGGTCTCCACAAAGTGTGCAATATGTTGTTTGGGATTGCCTCTTCCATCAAATTATTAGAACTTTGGCGGTTGATATCCCACTGCGTCTTTAAGCTGTCAATTCTTTCGGTGTAGGGTTTTGAGTACACAAGAGTGCTTTGAGGGTCGCCGCCATACTGTGCTCGGATTGTGTTCATTATTATATCTTGCAACTGTTGGACAGATAACAAAGTGACTGGCGAAGCAGGGTTAGTTTCGTCAGCCATGTATCTTGACACAGATGTGTGATGATGCTCTTTTGATTGGGCACCTTGAAGAGAGGAATTTGAAGTATTCGCAGGCAAATGTGTTGACTTGTCAGGATTTTGGATTTCAAGCTTTCTCATTAGCGCGGTGATCTGCAAGTCCTTCTCTTCGACAGTCTTTGTGAGGTTTTCGATTGCACGCGCCATGACTGCCAGTTGGTCTTCCATCGAGGTTGTTCCAGTCATCATAGTTGTGACAACATTCGAATAGGAAAGACCTTGAGGGCCAACATTTTTTGAAGTGACCAATTGTTCTGAAATCTCGAGTAACGACTCTGAGAGCGAATCGACACTAAAGTTGGTGTCAGAGACGGAGTGGGGTGAATGTGGTGGCACCGACTTTTCTGAAACTACGCCAGAGTTCTTTGCCCCCTGAGGACTAATGGTGTTAACATGTTTAGTTTTCACATCCATTGGTTTAGCAGGATTCACCAAATCTTGCTGATTCTTAAGCGAAGCAATTGCTTTGGTCTTGCTACGCGTCATAGGACCTGTTGAGGTGCTGCTAGCACTTGACAGGTTCCTAGTGTTCTTGTCACTGCTTGTGGCAACTTTGGTGTTAGCCATTGCAGCAGCGGTTTCTTTTGACTTTTTCTTGTTTGTCGTCTGAACCTTGGTAGGAGCCATAGATTCTGATGAATAGAGTTTTGGAGGTATGATGTAGGAGACAGAGATGAGAGGCAAAGATGGTCCCACCGGGCGTGCCAGAAATTTGTACATACAAATTTCGTATCCGAAATTATAGGAACGAAAATTAGTGACAAATAAACAATTTTTATTGATTCAAGAAAAAGGGTACAATCCTCTGTAAATCTTTACAAAAGAAATATGAAGATAAGGTCCTCTGATTCGATCTCCTTGGTAATCCGGCTTCAAGGGCTGCAAGAGCTTGATCTTGAGTTGGATTGAAACTTTAGTGAAGAACGGCACATGGATGATGTGCTTGATGTTCTTCTCCTTCAGAGTTTATGTGTTTTGGAGCTTTGAATTTTGAGTGAAGACTTCTGCAGAGTTTCAATTTTTTCTGAGAATCTTCTAGACCTTTATTTATAGGCTCACCGGAGGAGTAGATTTGTAACTTTCTTTTCCTTTAATAATTATCCTATAATTATCTTTTATGATAATTTTGATAATTATCTAATATATATATATATATATATATATAATTATCCATTAGACCCATTTTCAAGTGGGCTTTGACTTCTTAGACAATTTAGACCAGCCCATAACTCATTTATTTGTGGTGGTTCTGGGTTTCAAATTATCTGACTCATTGGGCCACATTTTCAAAGTGGGCTAAACTGAAGATAAACCCAAATTGTATTTTGGGTCTATCATGTAATTTTTTAATGTCTACAAACATATTTCTTTATTTTCCTAATATTTGGGACTAACTTATGAGAAAAATGTAAAACTAATTGTTAAATATATACTGCGTCTATGTATGTAATTAAAGTGAGTGGCAAGATTTTTAGACTTCTATACATTTTTGCAGTTGATTTTTTTCTAATAAATCAAATGACAAAATTGTCTTTAAAGAGTATTTGTTTAAATAATTATGGAGTGTAAGAGTGTATCTGAGAAGCAAGTGCATTAGGGGTAGGAAAAAGGGTGTAAATATATCTATTAACTTCAAAACATTATTTTGAATTTGAAAAGCCTTTATTATAACTTGTTTGACATTGTTGTTGTAATGGTGATCGAAAAGTGAATAAAATTGCGATGAGTAAAAAGCATGTTAGGTATCTGGTGATGTTCTATAAAGCATTTTTTAAAGGGTTAAGTGCAAAAAAAACCCCTCCCTATATATAGAATGTGCAAATACCACTATCGATATTCAATTAACCCCCTATAGTTTTCAAGTTGTGCAAATAAGGACAAATCGTTAATTTGCTAGTACCAGAATTAAAAAATAACAAAAATACCCTTATAGTATTTTATTTTATTTTTTAAATAGAGAAGATGTAAAATGTCCAACATGGACAACGGGTTTTTCAAACAACAGGAGGCTATTTGCGCATTTTCTATATAGCGAGGGAGATTTTTGCACATATAGAGTAAAGTGAAAAGGGTAATCTCATAATTTCAAAAAAAAAAAAGCCAAATATGATAGATAATGGTTATTTTTGAACAAAAATTCACCGGAAGGGGGTATTTGCTCATCAAAGACAACCAGTGGGAGTTATATGAGCATACTAAATTGTAGGGGAGTTTTTTGCACCCTCTGTATATAACGAGGGTATTTTTTGCACTTAACCCTTTTTAAAATTTTAAACAATTTTAAATTTGTTTGATAACAATATTGCTTAAAGCACTTTTATTACTAATTTTACTATATTATCCATAAACATATGCATTAGCATGGACCTTAAGCGTGCAATTTGGGCAGGCCAACTACAACTCAACCAATTTTTTATGAGTTTGAGCAACTATTTTTACAATTAGGGTTTGACCCTAGTAAAAAAATCTCAATCTAAACTTAATTAGGGTTGGACTTAAGTTGAGGTGTCAGTAACTCAAGTTCAATAAAATTTGAATTTGAATTTTATTTTTTATATACTTTGTATTTTAAACTATATATATATATATATATATATATATATATATTATACCTAACACTTAGAGCGACGACAATAATAAAAGTAATACAAAGTGATATGCGATAGAGTTCCAGCCAACAATGGCAGCAATCGAGTCTCATAATTGGTGATAGAGTCCTAGACAATAATGATAGTAATGTGATAATTGAGATTCCCAAACTTGACACATTTGTTTAATATTGTATTTATAAAAACTAAATAAGGATTATATTGTGCAAAAAATAAATAACCTAAAATATTGTAGATGTAGCTCGAATGCAATTTCAACAGCTCCAATATTAAGTTTCACTAAAAAATGCGTTTTGGATTGGGTTAAGTGCAAAAAACGCCATCGCTATATACAGAATGTGCAAAAACACCCCCTAATGTTCAACTAACCCCTTACAGTTTCAAAATTGTTTAAATCAGGACAAATGGTCAATTTATCGGCACCAAAATAAATGAAAAAAAAATACCCTTAATGTATCATTGTTTGACATTTTCAATTTTCAAATGTTTCAACTTTTTATAGAAAACTACTAATTTACTCTTCATCACACTTGGTGTAAAAACCAAAGGCCTGCTTGGTTTGTATTTTGTTTTAGGAGTGATAAAAAACACAGAAACTGATTTTTTGTATTGCTTGGAATTGTTTTTAGAGAATAGTTCTTTGAGAACTGAGTCACCTAAGTATAGGATTTTAGAGAACAAAAAAAAAGTTGTTTTGTGAGTTTTGAAGATAAAAGAGATAACAAAGGAAAACACGTAGCTACGATGCGTTACTTAAAAATACGGTAACTCATGCTCGTTTAAACATCGACGAACACCCATGGCCATCATCAAGCTTCTGCTCAAAGCTCTAAAGCACACCCACCAGCAAATCAAAGAACATTTCCATAACTTCCCCGTCGAATCAAAGAACGATTTATCTCTGCCTCAATACACCCCTACCTCGTCAGAAATCCAAACAGAAACTCGTCCGCCGCCGCTAGCTCTGCCACAGATAGTATCTCGAGAATCTCGTCATCCTTCGGCAGCGATCTCATCTGCTACAAAATGTCCTCCGACAGTGTCTCAAACCTCTGATTTTCACTTTCAGAAATTGCTGGCATGAAGCTCCTTCCATCTTCTCATTCTCCTACTCTCTCTCTCTATCTCCCACAGATTCTTTCCCTCTCTCCTTTTTTTTTTCTTTCTTTTTTCCCCTTTTCTCTTGGCTTGCATTTATCTTTCTCTAGCTTTCCCTTTCACTCTCTGTTGACACCTCCTGTTATCATTCTTCTTTATATCTATATATATATATATATATATATATATATATATATATATATATATATATATTTCAATTGTAATTATGGCTGTCTTCCACTGTTTAATTGTAATTGGGCTTTTAACTAGGTTGATATACAATTTGGTTAATTTTCACAAAATATATATATATATATTGTATTCCTTTCATTTGTTTGATATAATTTGAGAATTACTTTAATTAGTGAAAATTATTTTTATTATAGTAGTGTGCAATTTTTGTTATTTTATTTGTTCAGAAAATTATTTTTAGTACCAAGTAGATTTATTAAGTTAAAAACACTAGCTTAAAAGTAATGCACCTCTAACACTTATTAATAACAATTGCATTATTAGATTTAAGAAAAATAAAGTAAAAATTGTTCTCTGAAAACTGGTTGGTAGATACAATCAAGTAGATTTATGAGTTTTTGTTATTTGAAAACTGTTTGTAGTTTTACCAACCAAGCAAAATTTTAAACTGAAAAAATTGAAAACTATTTTCTGTTTTGATTCTCTAAAAATTGAAAAAATTGAAAACAGAAAACTGTTTTCACAATTGAAAACCAAGCAAACCCCAACTATCGGTAACATTTGGGTTTCGAGATATATATATATACTAGTTTAAAGCACGTGCGATGCACGTTGATTAAAAATAAATTAAAATTTTATTATAACATTCAAAATAGTCAAAATTATTATAACAAATACAAACACATTAATTAGAACACCCAAAATTATATCCATTATGTAACCTTGGTAATATAAGTTAACTATTATTTACATGGAATGAATCAAGTATAAACTACAAGAAATGAAAAGGTATAATTTAAAAATAAAAAAGGAGAGTGTTTTGCTTTTTTAAATTTAGATTTTAGAAATAAAAGAAAGGGTTTTGCTTGGGTAATTCTATTATTTTAATTTCAAAACAAAAAAGAAAAGGATTTTTATTGGGTAATTATATTTTTTTATTTAAAATAAAAAAAATAGTGTATTGAAACTAAAAAAACCCGTTTTGCTTGGGTAATTCTATTCTTTTAATTTCAAAATAAAAAAGGAAATGATTTTTCTTAGATAATTCTATTTTTTAATTTAAAAATAAAAAATAGTGTACTGAAACTAAAAAACCTCTCTGTACTTTTAATAGTAGAAAGGATTTTGCTTGGGTAATTCTATTTTTTTAATTTCAAAATAAAAAAGGAAAGGATTTTTATTGGGTAATTCTATTTTTTAATTTAAAAATAAAAAAATAGTGTACTGAAACTAAAAAAATCCCTTTGTACTTTTAATAGTAGAAAGGGTTTTGCATGGGTAATTTTATTTTTTTAATTTCAAAATAAAAAAGGAAAGAATTTTTCTTGCATATTCTATTTTTTAATTTAAAAATAAAAAATAGCGTACTGAAACTAAAAAACCCCTTTATACTTCTGTATTATCTAATGGTCTCAAGTATATATTATCTATGTAAGACCAACTTTAAAACTATTAATATAATGAATATTTTAATTTGTAAAAGGATTTTACCCATCTTTATGTATTAATATGTATATGTTTGTCTAATTCTATTTATTCTTTCTCTTACACTTCATTCCTAATACAAAATCTTCCTATTTTTAAAATTTAAATAATTTAAGTAGAAAAATAATTTACGGAGTTTCAAATCATTTAATTTAATTAGAATTTTTCTTTTTCTTAAATGTCTAAAGAATTTCAAATCCATTTAGAGTGGCTTAATTAGGTTAGAATTCCAATTTAGTTCACACTTCATCCCTAACACAAATTCTTCCTATTTCAAAAAAAATAAAATAAAAATTATAATTTTTATTTTTATAACTTTTCTAATTCTATTTATTCTTTCTCTCACACTTCATCCCCAACACACCTATCTTTTTATTTTTAAAATTCAAAAAAATATATATTATAATTCTTATATATTGATATTTTTTTAATTATATTTATTCTTTCACTAACTTCATTCCTAACACATACTCCAAAAATACAATATTATTTAAATAAATATATTTTTTTTCTAATTCTATTTCTTCACTCTCTAACTTCATCCCTAACACAAACTCCTAAAATATAATATTATTTATTACACAACCATTATCAATTATATATCTCTAAGTGCATTATGCATATAAAAATCTAATCATTTTCTGTTAGAGTTAATATTTCGAGCTAGGCACAAAAAATCTACACCAATATGGCTTAATTAGGTTAGAATTTTAATTTAGTTCACACTTTATCCCTAACACAAATTCTTCCTATTTCAGAAAGAATAGAAATAAAATTATAACTCTTATTTTTATAATTTTTCTAATTCTATTTATTCTTTATCTCACACTTCATCCCCAACACACCATCTTTTTATTTTTAAAAATAAAAAAATATATATTATAATTCTTATATATTGATATTTTTTCTAATTCTATTTATTCTCTCACTAACTTCATTCCTAACACATACTCCTAAAATATAATATTATATAAATAAATATATATTTTTTCTAATTCTATTTCTTCACTCTCTAACTTCATCTCTAACACAAAATCTTATAATATAATATTATTTATTACATAACCATTATCAATTATATATCTGTAATTGCATTATGCATATAAAATCCAATCATGTTCTAGAATTAAATTTACACCAAATATGATTATATACACCAAATATACACCTAATAGTTGCATCAAAAGTCAAAAAAGAGACCATACATATATCTATGTATCCTACTTACTTACGATATACAAGTTGATAACCAAGAGAGATGGTTAAATCTCTCTTGGTTATATATACACACACACACACTATTACATACTAGAATTATTACTACATGTTAATCAATGATTACCAAGAGACACTGTACATGTTGTTTATAGATCATATAGACGTACATAAATGCATATATATGTGTAATACGTACTGTGCATGCATGTATGGTAGTTTAGGAAAATTACCTGCAAAATGTTTTGAAACTTTGTGAAGATTAAACCGTTTGAAATCACCCGCTTCAAATTATTGAATCTCTTGTACTGTAATAATACACGACCAAGTTAATTGTTTATTTATATATATAAAGGAAATGGTTTTGCTTGGAAAATAATTTAAATAAAAAAGTAAATTTAGAAATTAAAAATAAAAAGAAAGGGTTAATAAAAAAGGAAAGGGTTTTGCTTGAGAAATAATTTAAATAAAAAAGAAAAGAGTTTTGCTTGGGTAATTCTATTTTTTAATTTAAAAATAAAAAAATAGTGTACTGAAACTAAAAACCCCTTCGTACTTTTAATAGTAGTATAGATATGTGTGTATATATGTATATATATATATATGTATGTATATGATATACAGAGCCCTTCATCCTTTCTATGGATCTCTCAACTCATTGACTTATGCATCTCCAAAACCCCAACTCTATATTCATATAGATAGGATACACGATATATATATATAGATGTTTATTGTGGGAACATCGAAGAGGACATTCCTTCAACTCACCGGGGAACCAACCAGTCGCTTCTTTAAGTCTCGATTTCGACAGAGATGGAGAAAGATTACAATTCAGAATTGATTCTAGCATTGTTGAAGTCCCAATTTCCAAGGGAACTCATGGAATTGTTGCTGGATTGTACCCCATCTGATATTGAAACATTGTTCTGAAAATCATATATCGAAAACGACTATGCCAATAAGCTTGGAGTGGCCCAAAGTTTCTCAAAGATCTCCATAACAGCCAATTGATGTTCCAGTGACTGAGATATGAGTTCTTCCACTTCAAAGAGGGAACACTTTTCTTGACCATAAGAGCATACCAATTAGTGGAGGGTGATAAGAGCATACCAATTAGGAGAGTGTTTTTTTTCTTCAGAATTTTATATATAACAAGTGTGTTTTTTTGCACTTAATCCTTTTAAATTAAAACTCTACTCCCTAAACAAATTTGTTCTTTTTCTTTCTAAACACAACTTTTAAAATTAAGAGTGCGTTTGAGTGGTTGGAGAGCAATCACAAACGGATAAGTGTTAGACTTTACTGCAACAAAAGCGCTTTTAACTTAAAATTTTTGTTTTCCTTGTACTTGGTGTAAAAAGAAATATATATATATATATATATATATATAGTAAGTGCTTTAATGACTACGGCCCTGTTTGCAGAGCTTTTGCTTCGGCTTTTACGCAGAAGAAAAAGAGAAGCAGAAGCTAAATCAGGAAGCTGGTACCCCCCAGCTTCCTTTAAACGCTCTTTTTTTACTCCGAAGCTCTTCTGCCTTGCCAATCCAAACACTCTCCAAAACGGCTTCTGAGCTTAAAAAGCCGAAAGCCGCTTTTCAAAAGCCAATCCAAACAGGGCCTCCTAACTGCATCCCAAACGCTATTTGACATTGCAAGGCAGCACTCTTTTAATAGCTACATTTAAAAATAAAAATAAAGAATTGTTCTAAGTTATAGCAAAACCAAACAAACCTTAGGTCATACCAGAGGTGTAAATTTGATCCATGAACTTGAGGCTGGTCCGTCCCATTTTTTAAGTTCAAGCTTGACTGTAGACTCATGGCTCAACTCAGATGAAAGCCCGGTTTGAATTGACTTTTGAAAAACAATTTTCGACTTTTCAAGCTCAAAAGTTATTTTAAAAAATGTTTAAATTGATAAGATTCAAAAAAAACTTTTAAAGAAAGCTGGTGAATACCAAATTCTTCTCTTTTACTTCTCCGTAAAAGCCAAAACAAAAATTCTGCCAAACAGAGCCAAAATGTTCCAGCAAGCCACTCACTAATTGATTATATATATATATATCCGTGAACAATAAATAATAAAGAAGTAAAAGCCTATAATTTTAACGAGGCATACTCCACTAACGAAGTGTTGTTCCATTGGAAATTAAGGCATTATTAGCATCACTAATCAGACCTTGGCTTCTATTCCAAGTACAGATGGTGGCTTATTTGTTCTTTCTTCGCTTTCTGTCTTAATAGAGATGTCGTTGCCATATGCTTGCCAACTATATACTGTACACTTAAAAGCTATTGAAACATAATGGTGCCCCGGCTTAATAAGGGTGAGACCTCACCCCATCATACCCTAAAGCCATCAACTACTTGGTATTAACCAAGAATAACACGCAATTTTCCTGCTAATGGAGATATTACAATTAACATTATTATTGACGCTCACCGGCAGCTTGAAGGACAACTTTTCATCATAAAGTGTTACAATTTAAAAGCAATACAGAGAATTAGACTGAGGGTACAAGTCTTATCGTTCTTAATTAAAAAGAAAAAGCAAAGAAAAAACACTTTATGATCAAAAGTGGAAATCACCCATCCGTTGTATCATTTAATGCAGTATCCGTGGAGTTATAAGCAGCATCAGCCGAAGAGGTGTCAATATCATTCAGTCCCAACTCCTCGTTCTGCTCCCAAGACCTCTCATACTCCTCAACTAAGCAGTGCCAGTACAGTTAACATCAGAAGAAAATTGAGGAAATACAAACCGACTCTAATCAATTATTGCAAGAGGAAACACAGTAGAAAACAGTTTAGTTAATAGGTAAATGAGATGCCAATAGCATCGTGAGCAATATACACAATTAATTTTCTTCTTACTCTGTTTCCCACAATGTTTATGCACTCCTACCCTCTTCTTTTAAGTGTTCCTTGTAAGAAGATTAATCTCAGACAGTACCTACTGATATGTTCTCCACTATTAGATTATAAAGAGAGCCGATAGGCCCGATATCACTTTTCACAAACACATCTCTGAGAATGTTATATATATATATATATATATATATTTCTGAAAACTTTCTTCCCAAATTAATAAAACCATTGATTACATCTGCTTGATCCATCATATTCTCAAGTTGATTCATATAGATTACATTTCAACAGAATGCATGCTGCAGAGTCACAGGAGAAAGACTCACATGTTAACTGGTTGTCATCTTTAATATCATCAGTCACCGGTGCCACAAAAGAATTTGCTAAGGCATCATCCATGATTAAAGTCCAAGGCTCTTCCAAACTCAGAAGCTGTAGAAACATCGAAGGCTTGCATCAACAAATTTTTTTATAAAAAAATTGAAACAGAAAAAAATAATAATAATACACGCACAAACACAAATATATATACATATTAACAACCTAAATTTGTTAATATCCAAATAGAAGAACCGCTCTCAACATCACATTGAATGTTCAATTTGTGGACACTTACAGGTAGTTCAAACAATCACAAGTTTAGCCCATAACATTCATTTAGTCCCAGGTGCAAGTGTGCAACAGATACATTAAATAACTAAAAGTACATTTGAAATCAATTTCACAATTTATGGACAAGTGCACAAGTGCCAAGATTCAACATCAGAACCACCAACTAAAAGAAAAAGACATAACTATTTATAAGTTGCTTGTGAATTTACAACAAAACAAACTTTGGTCTGTTTTTCATATTGTATGTGTTTCGGAATGTGTAGACTACCATAATAGGCTCTGCAACAAAAATTCACTACACTTCCTGGTTAAACAAAATTTTAAACTAGATAACAAAAAACAACTTGTACAGGCCTCAAATTATTAGCAGACATTGTCGTCATCCCTACTGCCTGATCTCAAGACAGTTAATCCAGCAAAGCAAATTTTCTAGGCATCACATTAAGTCATTCATTCCAATCCATGATCTCATTTTCCTTTACAATATAAAATAAGATTTGGCGATCAATTGTGTGGAAACATGATTTTAGATAATAAAAAGATCAAGGAGGGGAAGAGAATGACACTAAGCAAAAGATTGGTACCATGTACATGATAATAACACAGTGCAAATGGTTAAGCCAATAAATTAATTGCTATTGTTTTCAATATTATAACAGTTCAGCCTACATGCTAATTCTATATTCAGACTTCGTTGCAAAAGTGATTGTTAGGTGCACCTTGTTAAGCCTTGCTCTGAAGTCCTGCCACTTGCTTTTTGTTCTTTCGTCAAGACTGTCTCCAAAGGTAAATCCATGTACTCTCTCGAGATCTGCAAATTAGTTGTATAGGACATGGCCCAATATAACAAAGAGAGTCGTGTAAGAGTTGATACATCAAAAAGAATAAAATTAAGTATTAGACTTGTCAAAAAAAAAAAAAACTACTAGACAATAAAAACAAAATACCAGGAAGTTTTCAACTCAACATTCTATGACATTTGCACGATTTATTACATTGACCAATTAACCAGGCCCACACCAACCCAAAAGTATCTTAATTAAAATACTAATATATGAAGGTAAGAAATTAATTTACGAAAGTTGGCTAGGTCCATTTCATCTTTCAAAAAGATTATAATAGAAATCTATTACCACAGGGAAATGCAAAACGGTCACCATCACTCTTTGTTGTTTAGTTTATAAAACAGAAAAAATATTTTACATCCTCTGAAATAACAAACCAAGTTGCTTTATATCTTAAGCACATGCAATACCAACAGTTTCATTTAGGGTTTCCAATCATACCAACATGTTAAGGCTCTATTGCTTAATGTAAGGGACCACTTGGTCGAGTGGTAACACCTCGAACTGCCAAGTGTGAGAACACATATTCGAGTATGAGACAACCACTTTAAGTAGATGATGTATCAAGTCTACTCAATCCATCCCTCTTAACACTTTCAATTAACGGAAACCACACTAGTTTCTCTTTATTTTATTTATTTATTTTGGTCAATGATGGTGGTGTCGGGCTTCTTAAAGCACCCCATAGTACACCACGGAGTAAATGAACGCCGTCCCACATGCACCAAGCAATTACCAGAAAATTCTCTAGAAGTCCCAAGGTGATTTGAACTCCCAACCTCCAAGATGTGAGGTTAGAGCCTTGCCATCATGCTATCCCCTTGGGCTTCGGGAACCACACTAGTTAATGACTTTAATTTTAGCAACAAGTCTGGTAATATCTTTTTCTTTGGGAGAATCTAGATCAACTTCAAATTAAACAAAATATATTGACTTTAGAGGAAAAAGAGTCCTAAGGTAAAATGAACCTTTTTTCCTTCCTTTTTTTTTTGTATATAAAGGTGGCTAGGATTTAAAGTAGCTCCTTTAGAAGAGAGAGAACAACCCAACTGATAAATCAAGTAATCAACATGATAAAGGCTATGTAAAATTGAGTTTTGATTATAATAAAAGGCTTCCACAAGGAGCTAGGAGATGGGCATCAAGACCTCAATTTGACTCAACACAAAAACACTGGGTCTCATGATGTATACTCATTGATAATTTAATAGTTTTCATGACAAGAAACCGAATTTGGAATGAATTTTTAATGAAATTTGTGGAGAACGCTTTATAATAGGGGATTTAGGACCAATAGGACGACAAGTGAATACTCGGAAAATGATTTTAAGAATATAATAAATGAGGAGCGATGGAGATGAGCACAACTCCTCGTACGCGTGAGCCGCACGTGACTTTCACCTATGCTAGGAGACGGGAATGAGGAAAGATAAATTTTAGGATTTTCCTATATATATTAGGAATTAGAATATTTAGTAGTTATGTTTATTTTAGTATTTTTGGCAATCCTTGAATAATTACTTAATCAGTAATTAGAATTTCTTAGGATTGGCTATGATTTTGCTTATTAATATGGCCTTATGTAATAGGATTCATGAGTTTTGATGATTATTTATTATTGAGATTTTGAATACCGAGATTTCTTCTCCCTAATTCTCTTTCGTCTTCCCTATTCTTCTCCTCTTTCTTCTCTGGTTCTACATCAATTTGGTACACGAGCATTGTTTGTCTTGCATCACTTGACATCAGAGCACCAGCCTTCTGCATCAAGGAGCTTACACAATACGTGTATATATAAATATATATATGTAATGTAAATAAAACATAATGGATATAGTGAACGAGTGCTCCTAAAGTGTACCACAAGGGGCCTTTTACTAATCAAATTTAAGGAAAATTCTTGTACAACATAAAAGGCCAACCTGCTTTTGCAACAGAGCATTGGGCAGTAAAGAGAACAAATGCTAAAATGGCTGTGAAAATTGAAAATTATTATATTGACTAAAAGTTGAAGTTCAGGTAAATCAATTAGCTTTAGGCATTAGAAATCTGCACCTGTGCTGATGAGAAAGCAAGAGATGACTACATGAAGGGTTGGGGGGGCTGAAACAAATTATCTGTTGGTTGAGAAGGATAAGAGCAAAATATGTGTGGGTTGAAACCCAGCAAAATATGGCAGGGAATGGTTCAAGTGTTTGACCGAAAGCATGACCATGAAACAGCGATGCAAAAACAAATTCATGTAGCTGATCCCTGAAAGCAGCATGAGGCATAGCTGGTAAGACTTGAAACCGTAAGCTCCCTAGCAATGGGAGAAGCCCAGGACTCTGACCGTGTGCCTGTTGAAGAATGAGCTGGCAAGTCATAGGCAGTGGCTGGCTTCGTTAAGGGAACCCACTGGAGCCATACCGGAAGCGAGTCTTCATAGGGCAGTACCCTCACTCTCTCTCTCTCTCTCTCTCTAGTTGAGTGGGAGCAGCTGCTTCCACTGGACCTAAAGTGGCTCTGCCACTGATCATATGGACCACAAAAATTTCACCGACAGGATAGAATGTAAAAAAAGGTTAACGAACCAGTCCTACAGTAGGGAAAAAAAATTTACAGCAATGCCCTGACAGCAAAATCTGTGAGAAACTACTAATTCAATAATTAATTTAAAAAACAAGTATGTGTGATAGCATTAGTATTTTTTTATCTTGTACTAGATTCTCAGTCTCTAAGGAGGTAGGTTGGATGAAATCCAGGGCAAGAAATCCAACTGTTTATGTAAGGTTACAATTATAAATAAATTAATGAAAAGTTACAGGAATCAAAGTGATCTTTACTTAAATAATAAAAGCTGTGCACGAAAATGAGAAAAAAGGTAGAAAAAGATACTCACTTTCACTAATTTTTGCAATCAAGCCTTCAACAGTTGTCACAACTCCACCCAATGTGCCACTAGTTAGCTCCAACTCAAGCTCTGGGACTCTCACACTAGCAGTATCTGACTGATGTACTTCAATTAACATTGTCAGAAAATGCATTCAAACCTCATAAAAGGAGACCAACTAAGAATTTAGGGCCTGTCATTTGAGAACTAGACATGTAATATCCACAATGTCTATATCTATATTATATATGTACATAATTAGTATTTTATATATAGATATATGCATAGATGAACAGATAGAGATTTTCAATTTTTCAAATTAAATACTCAGATAAAATAAAAAGATAATAAAGAATTATATGGGTATTTATGTGACATTCTAAATAATAGAGGATGTAGAGACCCGGGAAAAATATTATTTTTTTTATGTGCATTTATGTGACATTCTAAATAATAGAGGTATATGTGCATAGATATGGTATAGGTATTATATGCGTCAATTAAATAGGGGAAAGAAAACATGATAAAAGGAAAGAAAGAGAAAAGGAAACACCCAAAATGGTGCCTTCACCATTTTATACCAGAATGCATTTATATGATAATTAGTTTTAGACCAAACCCATTTAATTGACAAGTGGCAAATGGAGAGATCATCCAGCATATTAAATTGCTGGTACACATGCTGGCAAATGAGGATACCAAATTCCCATGTATGTTCTCGGTTTTGTGTGGATATACTTTAGGTATCCAAACCTCGGCGCTTGCACCGAGGTGCATAACTGCATATATATGTATAAGAGAGAGAGAGAGAAACAGAACTGAGAACAAAAGAGGAAAAAAACACAGAACAACCTTAGCCGCCTCCTTCAACCTTTCTTACTCACATCTAGGAGAAAGTGAGAATTTGCTAAGGGTCCAAGAACGGAAAATATTTCCCTCAACGAGCTCTACAAGATTACGGTTCGAAAAGTTCAAATCAAAGGAGTTTCAGAAATTGGGTACTTCGGATTTAGCATTAAAGGTAAGGGTTCTCTAAACTCAATTCATTATTGATGATCTCTCTTAACAACTAGGTATAAATTATTTTTCTAATACATGAAATTATGTGTTGTGCCATTGGTTCTTGTTTCTTTTTTTTTTTTTGGATAAATAAAATTTCATTAAAAGACGCTCAAAGGGGAGCGAACCCGAGGGACTACAAAAAGCCGGAAACCGGCCAACTATAATCTTAAGCTATCAAGAACGTCCACTACTTGACCATTCGATGTATAGTTTTTCCCGTATACCCAAAAAAATAGAAGTGTTAAAATATTATATTTGAGAGACCAAATAGAAGACTCCACATCCTCAAAGCACCTCCTATTCCTCGCTTGCCACAAACCCCACCATAAACAAAGGAGAGTGACCCTCCAAACATCCCTGGCTCGGCTGTCCACTGTACACCCTCTCCAAGCCTCGATCATATCCTTTGTGGATCTGAGAAACACCCAGTCCATACCAAACGCAACCAAGAACAGAGACCAAACGTCCCTCGCCACTGTGCAATGTAAAAGAAGATGGTTCACCATTTCTTCTGACCTCTTGCACATGCAATACCAATTCATCATAATTCGACCTCTTCTCCTGAGGTTATCAATGGTAAGAATCTTTCCTAAGGTAGCTGTCCAAGTGAAGAAGGACACTTTCATGGGGGCCTTTGTTCTCCAAATAGCCTTCCAAGGAAAAGTGGGACTCGTGAAATCCAAGAGGAGTTTGTCGTAAGAACGAACCTCAAAGGTTCCCCTCTTGGATCCTGTCCACACCATCTCATCCATCCCCTCCCCCTCGATCACCTGATTATACAAACTGGTTAGAAACTCCGCTACCTTTGAAAGCTCCCAATCATGAAAAGCCCTACGAAAGCTCACATCCCAAGACAGTCTTCCGCTATCAAGCTGATAACAGTCGGCTACTAAGGCTTGTCTGTTCGAGGCAATCCTGAAAAGTCGAGGGAACCTACAGGCCAAAGATAGATCCCCGCACCAAATGTCCTCCCAAAAACTAATGTCTCCCATTTCTTACCCTAAATCGAATGAGTTTGGAAAACTCATCCCATCCTTTCCGAATACTCTTCCAACCCCCACCCCC
Organism: Cornus controversa; assembly: GCA_026545225.1. Classification (NCBI taxonomy): domain Eukaryota; kingdom Viridiplantae; phylum Streptophyta; class Magnoliopsida; order Cornales; family Cornaceae; genus Cornus; species Cornus controversa. Next base: position 66,932,810 of record CM048849.1, on the reverse strand, counting down.
ACAGGAAGGTTCATCTCCGTAGACCGCAAACCACCAGCTTCTTCTCCACCCTAACAAACAACAACCCTCCTCCACAATCTAGACCTCTCAACTCCGAAGCGCCAAAGCCATTTGCCCAATAACGCCTCATTAAATAGTTCTAACCTCCTTATTCCCAGACCCCCTTTTTGAATCAGGGTGCACACCTTCCCCCAACTCACTAGGTGGTATTTGAACTCATCCCCTAACCCGTCTCACAAAAACTTGCTTTGAATCCTCTTGAGCCTCCTCACAACTGACATCGGCATCGAAAATAAAGACAGGAAATAAGTTAGAAGATTCGAAAGAGTGCACTTCATTAGAGTAAGGCGCCCTTCTTTCGATAGGTACTATTTTTTCCAACCTGCAAGCCTCCTCTCATATCGCTCTACAACAGGGTCCCACGTGGAAACCATTCTCGACGACGCTCCCAACGGCATCCCCAACTAAGAAGTCAGAAATGAACCAACTCTGAAACCCAAAATATCAGCGAACTCGTGAATTCTCGCCACTTCCCCAACTAGCACCAACTCGCTCTTTCCAATATTGTTTGTCAAGCCAGAAATCACCTGAAAGCATATCAAGATGTACTTCAAGTGTCTCAGTTGATCCTCCCTGGCATCGCAGAAAATAATGATATTGTCTGCATAAAGCAAATGAGACAACTAAATGATTAGGCTCTCTCCCTACTAGAAACCCTCTGATAACCCTTAGCTCCTCTGCCCTTTTCATCATCCTACTAAAGGCTTCCATAACAATGATAAACAGAAAAGAAGATAACGGATCTCCCTGCCTCAGGCCCCGAGAGCTAAGAAAAAAACCAACTGAGGATCCACATTCACCAAAATAGAGAATCGAACAGTCGAAATACATTGGTGGATCCATCTCCTCCATCTAGGCCTAAAACCCATCCTCTCTAATAAATACAACAAGAAATCCCAGCTTATATGGTCATACGTCTTTTCAATGTCCAGCTTGCATACAATTCCGGACAGGCCACTTCTAATCCTTGCCTCCACACACTGACTAGCAATCAGCACAAAATCCAAAATCTGTCTGCCTCCCACAAAAGAATTCTGTATATCTGAAATCACCACGTCTAAGACCCTCCTTAACTGATTAACAAGAATTTTAGCAAAAACCTTGTAAATCACACCCACCAAGCTAATTGGCCTAAAATCCTTAGCATCAACAGCTCCGCCCTTCTTTGGGATAAGGGCAATAAAGGATGCATTGAAGCTCTTCTCAAAGTACCCTGTTGAATGGAACTCATTAAGGGCCTCCATCACTTCGGCCTTAACCACTTCCCAATCCTGATGCAAGAAAGCCATCGTGAAACCATCGGGCCCAGGAGCTTTATCCCCAGCACAACTCCTCAAAGCCTCCACCGCCACCTCTTCCTCAAAGGGTCTCTCCACCCAAACCCTATCCTCCTCTAATATGCCTACAAACTCAAGACCTCCCAACAAAGGCCTGTGCCTAGAGGTTTCTGTATAAAGCTGTTGATAGAAGGTCACAATCCCTCTTTGAATGTCCTCCGCTCTAGATAATAGATTCCCATCAATTCGGATCTTGCCTATGTGATTTCCCCTTCTATGAGCATTCGCAAGTTTGTGGAAGAATTTGATGTTTTGATCCCCTTCTTTCAGCCACAGTGCTCTGGACTTCTGTCTCTAGGAAATTTCCTCCATCATTGCAATCTCCCCAAACTCGGCCTTGCACTCCTCCCTTCTGCAAACCTCCATTTCACTAAGGCCCTCTTCCCCTCCTTACAATCAAGCTTTACAATTTCAGATAGAGCTCTGTTCTTAAGCCAATTAAGATTTCCAAAGACTTCCTTGTTCCACTTTTTAATATCTTCCTTCAACCGCTTTAGTTTGTGTGCCAATCGGTAGCTTGCGTTGCCCCTGCAATCATAGCTTGCCCACCAGTTTTGAACTTTATCCTTGAAGCCCTCCGCTTTTAACCACATGTTTTCAAACCAGAAAGGAGATCGCCCTCTACTCAAACCCCCACAATCCAGTATAATGGGAATGTGATCCGACACCGCTCTAGCCAAAGCTACTTGAGCCACATCTGAAAACTTCTCCTCCATATCACTCGAAATTAGAAATCTATCGAATCGAGAGAGTGTAGGATGCTCTCTGTCGCTCGACCAAGTATATCGAGCACCTTCTATAGGGAGGTAAATAAGCTGATGAGCATTGATGAATTCAAAAAACTCCCACATTGCTAGCGTTCTTCTCGCCGCTGAAGATCTCTCACTAGGATCCCTTATCTCATTAAAGTTTCCTCCCACACACCACGGGCCCAACCACCTCAATCTTACAGACTCCAATTCCTCCCACAACCCTCTCCTCTCCACGCCCCCTACCGGTCCATACACCCCGGAGAAAATTAAGTGGGATCCGTCCTCCTCCAAAGAAAACAAAAGAGATAAAGAAGACCTCCCTTTCCACGTATCAACTTTTGAAACCCACCTCTTGTCCGAAAGAATCACGATGCCCCCCGACGACCTTACTGCTTCAAGGGCCTCCCATTTAATGAATCTACCTCCCCACAAACTCCTCATCAGTCCATCCGTCACATCAACTCTCTCGGATTCTTGCAAGCAAACAATGTGATCATTTAGACTACGGATTAAGAACTTCACCACTCTCCTTTTGTCCGGATCATTTAGCCCTCGAACGTTCCACGTCACTATTTTAAGCTTCATAACACACCAATTCTTTTCCCCTCCCCTCCCCCCTCCTACCTCCACTACTCCTCTCGCTCCTCCCACCATTCCTCCCGTCATAATTCACATAGGAGATTAGGTTTCTAAGTTCTCTTTCCCCCTTCCTAGACGAACTCTTTTTGCAATTAATTTGATCCCATCCTTGCACAAGTGAATTAAATGTTTCAAGGTCTAGCCCATCCTCCCTAGCAAATGTGAGACCCATCAACTTTCCCATTTCCTTAGCACTTCTCACAATACTATCTCCATGAACTTCTGCCACTGATGGAATGACGTTTTTGTCCTCCATCCTTGCTACTCCAGCTACTGCCAACAGGATGTCAACCCCTAGCTCTTCGTTGCATTCCCAAACTGGTGGGGGAAGGAACAAAGATTCAAGAGCGCGCCCTGCTTGGGCCTCTTCTTCGTTGTTGTTGGACGAAAAATCCCTCCTTGTCTCTTTTAGAGATCTGTTGTGTCCACTGCATTCACACCCAGCTCTGTCCCCTACCTGTTTGTACCTACCTGTGTTTGTGTCGAAAGCACCGGCCACCTCTGCAGGAGTTGGTAAATCCTTGTCCGTGTTCTTGCTTGGATGTTCTATCCCTCTGTGTAGTCTTAGCTCTTCCAACTAAGCATTTGTTGTCTCTGCCCTCAATCTCATCTTGACCCCCTTGCCAATGCATAATATCAATTCATCCTTTTCCTTATTGCTGCAGATGTGAACCTCCTCGTTACCCTCGCTCATAGGATTGCAGACCACCACATTGTTAATTTCCACGACCTCTTTAGTTTTGGCTCTATTGACTATGTCTTTCTCGTTTCACCCACACCCATCTTCCACTCTCCTCGACGTGCCCAAACCCACCAGAAGAGATGAAGAGCTAGGAGATCATAGAAAGGACTACTTGCCTTAGATTTTCCAGATTTCCAGTGAAGACTTGCTTCTCCGTTTCCGACCTCGGTACCCATTTTTGCTTCTCAGCTCTTGTCCACTTTAGTCTCTTCTTGTTCCTTTTGTTCTGGGTGATCTGTTTCTCTTTCTCAGTCCAGGTTACCTGAGTCGGCTGTCTGCTTCCTTCTCCTTTGTCGACCTCTCTTCGTCTCCTATAGATCTCAAATTTGTTCACTCTTTGTTTTGCAACTTCATCTTCTCTGCGTTGTAGACTTGGCTTTGTTTTGGACTTCTGAAAGTTGCCAACAAAACATGTGTTTTGGGCCATGAGATCATTTCTTATTTTTGAGCCCAGAATATCAAATCTGTTTTGGGCCATAAGTTTTCTAAATGAGCCCATATTGTTACCTATTTTAGACCCGTTCCCGCTGGGCCCATTTGATGGCCCATAAGCATTTGAATTTGAATGTAGAAAGGTACGATTGCGATTTCTTTTAAAACTTGGACCATTTAAGAAACTGCCACGTGCCCTATGAAATCCAGCCTTATCCTTATCCACTTCCTCTTTATTGACACGTTTCAGTAGCCCTCTCTTTTGTCCGCCACTCGCCTCATGCGCGTGGACTCGCAGTCACCCCTGCCCTCTTGCATTAGCCTCCTTCGGTGCCGAAATCTTGCTGGTTTCTTTTCCGGCGACCTGAATGTTTCGTCTCCACGACTCATCCTCCATCATTAGCTGACTAACGTCTCTCCCTACCAGTGATTCGTGCCTCAGTACCAACTTTGGAGCGATCTATTCCGACAAACTCACTTTGTAAGCCACTCGTTCATCTTTGACCAGAACGAACTATGGGACTGAGCCGCCATCCTTGACTGTGACTATAACCCTTTCCATGTCGATCATATCATTCGCCTCTACATTTTGAAAACCTCTGCATAGATCTCCGATTGCTACGAAAAGTTTATAGCACCAAAGGTGTAATGGTAGACCATAGATCAAGATTCTTCTTTCTTTCCTTTGTTTCAGCAAGCCCGCACATCCCACCCTAAAATACGATACATCCAGAAGCTACATAGCCTCGCCCCACTTTCTCTTTCCCTCTTTCAGTACTCTTTTAGCCTCCTTCTCTGACGGAAACTTGAAAAGCAGAAGGGAGCCCGGCAAGGTTAAGATCTTTACACCGCTTGACATTTTCCATGCTCTCTTTGTCCATTATTCAATCCTTGCTAAACTTCCCACCTCTCTATCGAATCTCCCAACCAAGCAAGTGTGGAGCATTGCTCTCCTTCTATCTGTGTTTCTATCAGCCACTCGGAGCACATGCCCTCTCTCTGTTACCAGGCTTTCAACTTCACCGGACATAGAGAGGCTGAGAAGCCTCGCAACATCCACAAAAGATCTCCTTTCTCCTTCGAAGAAACGATTCATCACAGTATTCTGTAAAAAATTAGTTTTAAAAAAATATATAAAGAAATTTACATTGGCCCTCCAAAAAAAAATTTCACACTCCTAGGTCCGCCCCTGTGGGTAAGCAAGAGAGGAAGGAAGTGATAGCTTAGTTAAGAGTGAGAGGGAAAGAGAAAAATTGACACTCCTAGGTTCTTGTTTCTTACTTATATTGGGTTGTGTTTGATGCCTAAATATAAATTATATGCGGATTTTAAAAGTTGTGCATATAAGGTGTTTGTTAAAATGTCACATAAATGAGGAATTTTGCATATTGATGTGGTTTTGTGTTAAGTGGCATTGTTAAATTTTTTTGTCTTGGCTTGACTTGTTTGAGCATAATTTTGAAGGATTTGGATTATATTCACATATGAATTGCTTATTATTGGTCTCATGAAAAAGGTTTAAGGATTGAAGTTTGGAAACTTTTGAAGGTAAATGTGAACACGATGACATTGTGGAATTGTGCCAGTGTGCATTTGTGATTGCGTGTGATGGGATTGAGTTCGAAAAGCAAGGAAGGGTTTGGCACCCTTGGGTGAAAGGCCCTAAACCTGATCAGGGGAAAATAACTAGAGGGCTTCCCATGTCCTTCGGGGTTGTGACCCGATAAAGCGTGGGACAACTGGAGGAATCTGGGTGTCCTTCGGGATAGTGACCCGTAAAGCGTCAGAATTGTTTGAGATTGTGGTGTGGAAAGTGTGTACAATTTGGTTATTTATGAGATTTGGTTGAAACATGTAATTATTTCTTTGTGCTTGGTATTATGACATCTATTAAATGTTTCATATTGCTCTAACACCATCTGTCACAACCTAGTCCAATGTGTAGATATTGTTCGCTTTGCACACACTCCATGCTCATGGTTTTCAAACCGCGTCTACACAGTTAGGAGACATCCACACATATAAGTGCCAACAACCTCACCCCCCCCCCCCCCCCCCGGGGAGGAGGTGGTATGTGGGTACTTAATTGAGTGTGGGGAGAAATGGAAGAAATAAGTTAAATGAAAAGTTGGATATGTTCCTTACCTAATGATGAGTATTATATGTGAGGTTGAATGTGTTCCTTACCTCCTAATGAAAGGTTGGATATGATGCATTCCTTGCCCCTTATCGGAAGGTTGGATTCATTTCTTATCTATGGATTGGATGTGTTCCCTACCCGTGAGATTGAATGTGTACAGGTAATTGAGAATTGAAAAGAGTAGAAGATTTGTAATGTGGAGTTGCTAGTTATCATATGCACATTAAGATAATGTATGTTATTGGTATATTGTTCAGTCATTATTAAGGTATAGTGCGAGTTTACTTGTTGAGTTGTGAGTTCACCCTTTACTTAACATTTCAGGTAAGACACCTATGGAGCAGGGGTGATACTTCAGTGGTCTGCATTTTTCTCTGAAACATTATTTTACAATATTTTCAATTTTCCTTTATATTTTCAGCAGCCAAACAGAGAAAAGTTCCTGACTTTCAGGATGGCAATTAGATTGCTGCCTAAATGAAATCCCATCTTCCTCTTTTTCTTTCTTTGAAACTCAAAGCCACTAAGTTGGTAATTGGAATGAAGAAAGAAAATAAGTGGGGAGAATTTGGCGATGAATGCTTAAATAGAATCAAAACCTCATTTTGAGAAGAACGAGGCTTCAATTGGTTCACAAATCACTTTCAGCCCAACAAACCAAACAATAAGAAAAGGTAAATGAGAGACAAATCTAAATCCTTCTTAATTCCTATAGACTTCAGTTAACTTAGGCAAACTAAGTGAAAAAATAAAATTTTACTAAGTTTAGCATAAAATAAGCCAAGACATACCTTTATCACATCACGGCTTAGATCCCTAATGTTCTTCACATGAACAGTAATTTTCTTTCCTTTTGCAGGAATACGGCCACCAGGTTTCAACTGCAAAGACAAACATGATTTCATCAAATTATTGAAAAGAGGGGCATTATCCGGTCCTGGTCCTGGTCCTGACATGGTAGGGTGTTGGGGACAGAGGACTCAAGACAGTCCAAACCTTTGGTATTTCACAAAGTGGCTGCTCTGAGGCTCGACCTCACACGTGGCACCGGTGCTCAAGAGTTTTACTGTTGTACCAGGCAACATCCCTCAATTTATGAAAAAGTGGAAAGCAAAGAATCAGTATAGAATTACAAACCTCAGAATTACGGTAACCGCAAGCATCACAAGAGGAAGCCATGACGATTACTTCCTGGAAGTATGGAATCTCTGTATATGGTTAAGTTTGACAAAAATCATACATAACTGTACTAAGTAAAATACTTAAGAGAATTAAGGAAAACATGGTTTCCACAAATTGTAATACTTGAAATAAATTCTGCCTCAACAACACAATTACTCTGTTTAATCTTGTATTTTGAGTCCCCAACAATAAGCATTTACTGACTAATAGAACAACTACTAGTCCAACTTTCACAGAAGTATTACACCTATAAAATGCCAAGGGAAAAGAAAATTGTAATATACTTCCAGTTCCCAAGTTCGTTCTGGAAAACAGACAAAGTTGGACAGCACACTCACCATGTAAAATAAAATCTCTTATAAGTTGACAGCATATATCTTGAAGTAAGGCAACCATAAATAGCCAGTTGTGATAGAAAAATACTCTTGCCACACAATGCAGATGACTAACAAACACCATCTCCCTCCTCAATCTGCTTGATCTTCAACTCTAACTTTTATACAATGAAATTCTTGACTTGACTTGATTCTCACTGACTACAAAATTCAGAGCATTGGCAACCATCTGAAGATCCTCAACATCATTCTCCTAAACTTATTTATCTGTTAAAAGCCATCATTATTTTATATGAGTTTCTTCCTCTCCAACTTTAAGAACTCTTAACTACTGACATTCTACAATGAATTTCTTGACTTTACTTGATTCTCTCTGACTACAAAATTCAGAGCATTGGCAACCATCTGAAGATCCTTTACATCATTCCCCTAAACTTATTTATCCGTTAAACGCCATCATTCTTGTATATGAGTTTCTTCCTCTCAAACTTTAAGAACTCTTCTAACTACTGATATTCTATTCAGGTCATCCTCTCAATTGGTCTAGAGTATGAACCATGGGCACAATGCCAACATAGGTCTCTGAGATAGAACATTCTCCATAAAATACTCAGCCTTTTTAAGTGTTTCTACTTGAGTGTGAAACATTTTATTTTTTTAGGAGAATAAAAATAGCTTAGAGAGCTAAAATGCATGCGGTTCATAGGCTTACACAACAGAAATGAATGCAAGTACACTTGCAACAATACACATGCATGTAGATTGCTTAGTGCATATAAACTTGCTACTTATGTTTGTATACAAACCTATAAACACTTAAAGATATATGCAAATGCACGCAACTAGTATATATATAGACACGTACACTCACAACATGTAAGGCTATATTTGGGGTATATACTTGTTATGTATGCAAATGAATGTTTGTACACAAACCTTATATTTGGGGTATATACTTGTTATGTATGCAAATGCATGTTTGTACACAAACCTATAAACACCTAAAGATATATGCAAATGCATGCAACTAGTATATATATAGACACGTACACTCACAGCATGTGCCCATATTTGGGGTATATACTTGCAATGTATGCATGTATACATGCTAAAACATTTCAATACACATTTGCAATTTGTGCGCCTTTATGTGCATGCATGTTAACTCCGCCTGTGTTTTTTTTTACACAATTGGTCCCAAGCCCGGATAAAGGAGGAGGGTTGCGTCAGGTAGCTTGACAGCCGGCGTAAAACTATGTCATGACCAATATGAACATGAATCCTATGAATACATGAGTAGATACTAGGGCGTTCCCCTTAAGCGACGCGTTGCATCAGCTTTCAAATGCTTCGAAAAATGGGGCAAGGGGCGCCGCATCGGCGCCCGGGTGCGGTAAAAAATCGGCAAGGGTTCTCGCATTTTCCTGGATAAGCGCGGGTAACAAAGTTAGCTCAAGATTTTAAGCTTAAGATAGAGACTTGGAATATAGGAACTTTGACAGGTAAGGGAATGGAGTTAGTAGACACTATGATTAGAAGAAAGATTAAGATCCTATGTCTACAAGAAACTAGGTGAGTAGGTGAAAAAGCTAGAGAAATTGAAAGATATAAATTATACTTTACCGGAAAGACTAGACATAGGAATGGAGTAGAGATAATCATAGAGAAAAATTTAAAAGATGATGTAATAACCGTTACTAGAAAAGAAGATAGGATTATCTTAGTAAAACTCGTATTAGGAGGACATATAATTAGCGCATATGCACCCCAAGTAGGATTAAATGACAATATTAAAACACTTTTTTGGGAACATATGGACGAGTTGATGCAAGGGATACCCGAAGGAGAAAAAGTGTATATAGGAGGAGACTTTAACGGCCATGTAGGAAAAGAGAGCAGAGGCTATGAAATGGTACATGGTGGGCATGGATATGGAGATAGAAATCATGCCGGAGAGACTATCTTAGATTTTGCGGTAGCATACTTACAATTAGGAATACATTTTCTATAAAGAGAGATGAATACTTAATAACCTTTAAAAGTGGTTCAAATGTAAGCTAAATTGATTTCTTTTTAACTAGAAAGGTGGATAGACTAGCAAGCAAAGATTGTAAAGTTATTCCTGGAGAGAGTGTAACCTCACAACATAGGCTTTTTGTCCTAGATTTATGTATAGAAGGGCAACCAAAAAGGAGAAAAAGAACCATAAATCCAAGGACTAGGTGGTGGAATTTAAGTGGGGAGAAAATGAATTTGGTTAAAAAAAATATGTTAAAAGAAGTATCGTGAAATGTAGAAGATTTTTTTTTTATATAAGAATCTTGGTGGTGGAATGACGAGGTTCAAAAAATCGTAAAAACAAAACGGGAATGCTATAAAGTTTGGCAAAAAACTAAGAATAGTGAAACCTTTATCAAATATAAAAAACAAATAAAAAAGTTAAGAAAGTTGTAAGTGAGGCAAAACATAGAGCATATGACGATTTCTATTATAAACTGGGTACAAAAGATGGAGAGAAGAATATATATAAACTTGCCAAGCTAAGGGAGAGGAAAACTAGAGATTTTAGCCATATTAAATGTATTAAGAGTGAAGATTCACGGGTTTTAGTAAAGGACGATGAAATTAAAGAAAGATGGAAAAGCTATTTTGAGAATTTGCTAAATGAAAACCATATAAGAAGTTTAGACGTGGAGGAAAATGTTAGAGATATTATATTTTTCCGTAAGATCAAGGAGTGGGAGGTTAGGAATGCCTTAAGGAAGATGAAATCGAGGAGGGCTTTAGGACCCGATGGCATTCCTGTCGAGGTGTGGAAGTGTCTAGTAGAAATTAGCTTGTCTTGGTTAATAAAATTATAACAACCAAGAGGATGTCAGATGAGTGGCGCCAAAGTTTTCTTGTACCTATTTATAAAAATAAAGGGGACGTACAAAGTTGTAATAATTATCGTGGTATTAAATTAATGAGTCACACTATGAAACTCTAGGAGAGAGTAATTGAACAACACCTAAGATGAGAGACGGAAGTGTCGGAGAATCAATTTGGATTCATGCCGGGTAGGTCAACAATGGAGGCTATTCACTTGTTGAGGAGACTAATGGAAAGATATAGAGAGAAGATGAGAGATCTCCATATTATTTTTATTGATTTGGAGAAAGCCTATGATAGGGTACCTAGAGACCTAATATGGAGGGTTTTAGAAAAGAAAGGAGTCACAAAAGGATACATCGACACAATTAAGGACATGTATGATGGGTGTGTAACTATAGTGAGAACGCCCGTAGAGGAAACAAGCGAATTCTCAATCACTTTAGGCTTACACCAAAGGTCAGCATTAAGTCCATACCTCTTTGCTTTAGTGATGGATGAGCTGACAAGACACATCCAAGATGATATTTCGTGGTGTATGCTGTTTGCAGATGATATTGTTTTAGTTGATAAGACTAGAGAAGGAGTTAATGCCAAATTGGAGGTTTGGAGAGAAGCTTTAAAACTAAAAGGGTTTAAGATAAGTCGAAATAAAACTTAATACATAGAGTGTAAATTTAGTAAATCTAGAAGGACAAAAGAGGATGTAGTGAGGATTGAGAATCAAGAGGTACAAAAAAGTGAACATTTTCGCTATTTAGGCTCAATTATTATAAATGAGGGAGAAATTGGAGATGATGTTAATCATACATAGAATCAAGGCAGGATGGGTTAAATGGAGGGGTGCATCTAGTATATTGTGTGATAGGCGTATCCCCTTACGATTGAAAGGGGAGTTTTATCGAACATCTATTAGACCAACCATAATTTATGGTACCGAATGTTGGGCAGCTAAGCAACAACATTTGCATAAAGTGAGTGTCGCAGAAATGCGAATGTTGAGATGGATGTACGAGAAGACTAGAAAGGATAGAATTAGAAATGAACACATTCGGGAAATGGTTGGTGTAGCACCAATTGGAAATAAAATGAGGAAAAATCGGTTAAGATGGTTTGGACATGTGCAAAAGAGACCTTTAACTGCGCCGGTTAGGAAAGTGACATAGTCCAAATTGAGGGCAATGCTAGGGAAAGAGGAAGACCAAAGCTAACATGGGTAAAGGTAGTAAAGAAAGATATGACAGCATGTGGATTAACTGATGAAATGACCTTAAATAAAGCGGAATGGAAACATCGGATTCATGTAGCCAACCCCAAGTAATTGGGAAAAGGCTTGGTGGTGGTGGTTGGGGGAAAAGGCTTGGTTGTTGTTATTGTTGTTGTTGTGTGCATGCATGTTAAACATACAAACATTACTCTGTGTGTGTATCTATCTGTGTATATGCATCTATAGCTCATATGCATGTATGTACCTTGATTCCGAAGCCTTTTTCTCTTTTTCTTTAATTTTTTTGAAAAGAGAAAAATCATTAGGAAAAAGGAACTTACAAAGACAGGGGGATCATACATCCATCTAGCTCTAGAAGGGGTCAAATTAGCGCTCCGCTAAAAAAGAACAAACCACCCGCATCCCCAACGACACCAAACCCAACAACAAATCCTCGTGGGCACCTTCAGTGGGACAAATTATCTAAAAATTAGGAATAACTATATTATTTAGCCCAACAGGCTGACTGCATCATGGGATACCCATATATTTCCATAATCTAAAGCAAGAGGCATATATGAGACTTCAAGCATAAGGTTACCAGAGACAGAATAAAAAAATGTCATTATGTATGTGCCCTAAAAATTAAATTCGCATTCACATGGTGAAAAGAAAACTGTGATTAACAAGGGGATCATATTACAAACAAAAAAAAAAAAAGGAATTAAATCAATACAAAAATTTTTAGACTTCGTTATTTGAAAATAACTATGTCAGTAAAGGAAATGGGAAAATAAAGGAACAAAACGAAAAGAAAAAACATTTTCAAAGAATTTGACTCAGAAATGAATACTTGCAGAGATATGTATATCATTTGTGTCCCTGATATTGAGAATAAAAAGAAACATGACAGTGAGAATAAAAAGAAACATAACAGCCACACTGCACTGCCATGTTACATCTGAATAAAGTGAAGAAAGAGTAAAAAGGATACTGGTGGCAAACATTCGAGTCTCACACCTGGCAGCACAAGCTCCACACGTTGATGGGAAAGTCATAACCTGTAAGTATACGAGGAAACAAATGATATAAATCTAATTAATAAATTGGAAGAACTTCCATCTCGAAAGATAGTGTACCTCCTCTGGAGCAGAGTATCTAAACAAAGCTTCAGCAATTTCCGCGCTATTACCCTGAGCAATAGCACGATGACCAGCTGCAGCTCCAATTGATCCATGTGGTTCTTTATCTATTTGAAGTGGAGCATTATCTGTTTCCTCTAGTGATGCTTCATCACCAAGTTCTCCCACCTGTGATGGGCCAACAAGATACCCCAAAGACGCTTGTTGCTCAGGAGTTCGCTCATAAAACTTTATTGTCAGTGATGGATCCGGAGATGGAGCAAACCTATTACCCCACAGATCAGTAAAAGAGTACAAAAATACAAATAAGATGTGACTATAATCTAAACACTAGTATGAAGATTGATAGAATTCAATTGTCCCAGAGAAGGCACGGGAATATTAACTTTAGAAGGAGAAATATTCTTTTTTTTTCATAGGGATGGGGGGAAGGACATCCTTTCTACAAAGCAAATATTGTTCCATTTTAACCATCATCCAACCTTGCGCATAATGAAGGTACAGTGGAATTTTATAGAAAAATCTCTTACGGATTCTCTATGAAGCTGTTGCCAGCAGGATCATCAAGAATAAAGGTAAAGGATGAATCTCCAGTTGCACAGGCTTTTAATTTTAACAAGAACTTGTCTATTGCTTCAGCAGTCTGAGGATCCACTTTCTGCAATTTCCATATATAAACTGTTAGGACACCAAGAAGAAGGAGGAGAAAAAGAGGAGGAGAAGAAACATGCGAATTCAAATTAAATATACCTTTCGCTCTTCTTGAAGGGCCTGCAATTCATCCAGAGCTCTTACGAATATCCCTTCAACCTAGAACAGATAACCAGAAATATATTATATGAAAGAAGGGGAAAACACACTTTTTTATTTATCAACAAGAAGATGGGGGACAAAAGCATCAACAGATAACATGCAAAACACACAATAACAACATGTTAAAAGTTACAAGAGGTTTTACACCACAAAGCACAAATAAACTGTTGCATTGAGGTATAAGGCCCTCAAGCTGTTCGAAATCTAATGCATGATAGACCAACAAGGCAGAAACCTTGAAGAATACATTGAACGAGCTTTAATTTACTGATTGTAGTAACCCTTATGGATGGGTGTGAGTGGGTGGGTGCGAAGATAGACACTGAGCTGAGCTACCACACTGACAGGGTACAGGGTGCTCAATCCCACATCGCCTGGGTGTGGAAAAGGGGATGTGCTTATATATAGTATGTTCTCTTCAAATGGTATGAGGCCTTTTGGGGTAAAACCCAAGAGCAAAACCGTGCGGGCTCAGGCCCAAAGCGGACAATATCATACCATGTGTTGGAGCGGGGTATTACACTAATTCAGTCAGGTCCCAGCACAAAAACTATTTTTAAAAAGCTGCTCATAGTAACAATACCACTTCATAAATCTCTTGGGCCAAATGTTAATATTTTAACATGATTGAATATTTTTATTATGCATGGAAAGTAAGATTTCATACCCATGGTGGACGAGAGAAAAATCTTATAATAATGGCAAGCTACACAGAACTTTTTATGAAAATGTCTAGCCCACTATCCTTTCATTAGAAATCATTAGCGCGCCTAGGTTCATTTATATTAATTTATGAGTAACACCAGGAGTTCCAAATGAACATCCACCATGATTTGGATTATAAAATGTCATTCAATAGAACAAGCTATACTTGCAAATCATAATAAAAAATTAATGATAGAGATAACAGGATCTCATTTACAACTCATCATCCCGAGGATGGTCTCAATGTGTTGAATACACTGAAGATGAATCCCCACTTTTAAGGTCATTTTTCTAATGATGCATTCCAAAAAAAAAAAATTCAATATGTCTATCTATATCAATATACATATATAAATGTACCAACAAATTATTCTTTTTTTTTTTTTGGACAAAATCTACCGGTAAGCAAAGAAAATTTAAATTCTATATATAAGACATCACATCAGTTTAGAAATTCTCTCAAACATGACTTCAAAATATGCAAACCAAATTGATTTAGGAACTTTTCTAACTTATATTCAATATATATGTATACCCAATACACATGTAGAGATGTGTGTGTGTATAGAGAGAGAGAGATATGTGAGATATGTATTTTTACATTGATTTTTTAGTTTGTTTAGAACTTTAAATTTATTTTACTTTCTTTTTTCGAATTAGGTTTGTATGTAAAGCATCACTTTACTTGAGTGCAACATCTTATCTATGAGAACTCTCACACCATTAGTAAATTCAATTTCTCTCTGCACTTTGCTTATTTAGCTTTGGCAGGCCTCAATGGACTCTCTCTCTCTCTTTATCTCTCCCAAGTTTCAATTTTCTTTTCTTTATTTGTTTATTTTTCTAGCAACCACGTGAAGCATGATGTGAGTTTGACCTTGGAAGCCATGGTAAGTCTCTCTGCAAGCATGTACTTTTTTCTTAATTTTTCATTACTGATCTCCCTAAGCATTTGATGATCAATTCAAGTCACAAAACCCTAATTTCGACCAAAAAAGAGGATTCAATTGAGGAACTGCAATTTTAAACATTTATTCTAGAGATATGATTATTAAGATTTCTCAATTGTGCTTCTTTTTATTTCTTCTCATTCTTTTACCAGATATTCCTCGTAATTCGTAAGTGCAAGCAAAGCTTATCCTACCAATTCAAATCATTTTTGTTCTTTTTAAAATAATTATGTTTGCATATATACATATACATATAACATAATTATCAGAAGTTTTACATTTATGCTGAATATATATTTTACATATTACGTTTTGTTTTTCCATTTAAATGATCATCGAATTACTATAAATTTTCAATACATTGTTGGTCTACTATAAGTTTTGATAACTTCATAAAGTTTTTAACAATGTGCATTGCACACGTCTCTCTACTAGTGTGTGTGAGTTGGAGGTAATGCAAAGAATTTCTGAACCAAGTTTGTGTGTATATAAAACTATATACACACATATACAAACGAAAGAAAAGGGACACTTTTTCCTCTATTACTTAGCCTCCTTAACACCCTCCAAATCAATCTACTGACACCTCAAAATCTAATATATCTGACAGGACAAGATCACATAAAGTTCCTTGCAGTATGGGAAAAGAGTACCACTTCAAACCAGACAAAATGATTGTAGAATTAAAACATCTTGAAGAAAAGGATATTCATAAACAGCAGCAGAAATTAGAATCTCGATACTGAAGAGAATATGAAATTATATATTCAGGATACAAAGGAGATACCGTTGACAGAGATCCGCGCTGAGCTTCTGGAGGAATCTCAAAATCCAGCTCAACAATCTGCAAATATAAATAAAGAGCAAGATAAAATGCAGACTCCATACATTATGATATCAATTCAAATGTCTTACTCAAAACAAAACCAATGATAATACTTTGTGCATAGAGACGTCAAATGAAGGAAAAGTGGTAACTGACGACCATGTACAACAACAAACCTTGTAAGGTCAGAACATTAAAAGTGGAAGCTGCTATCATGACATGGTAATGTTAGCAAAGGGGCCCTCAATTTTCTTTTTATACTGCACGAAATGTCCATCAATACGAAAGGAACCTGTAGTCAAACTTCTGCCACTAAATACCATCCTAAACCTTGAACCAACCCTTCAATTGTTTTTCCTTTTTATCTTTTTCTTTTGGGTGGGGATGGGGGTGTTAGAGGTAAGCAAAAAAAAAAAAATTTAAATAATAATAATAATAAGTAAGATTATTCAAGCATGTGCTGTTATCTTGCACTCAACATATGTTGATATTCACCATTTAAACTATCTAATTTTGCCTTTCTTCTTAAACAATAGCAATCATCACGTATATACAGCCACTTTGTCTAAATAAAATTCAATGCCGATTCTGTCCAGATTGAATATCAATCTTAAAGGTCATTAACTCAGTGGTCCCTGTAGGTGTCCAAAAATCCATATACATTTTTGAACATCAAAAAACTCAGATATACATTGGCACTCAATATCATCATACTTGAATCATAGCATGTTTATTTTGTGAATTGTAATTTGAAAGATGTTAACATCGGCTGCTCCAACTAAGCCATGGAAGTTATGTGATCATCCATCTCTACAGAGGCGTAGCCAGGAATTTGTACAAGTGGGTACGAACGCAACAGCTCCGGCCATAATTTGTTTTTTATAAAACTAAGTGGGTACATCACTCGGGATTTAATAGGTCCTCCCAGTTCTAAACTCCAAAAAATTGTATTTACTATATGTAAAAAAAAAAATTATAAAATTAAGTGGGTACATAAGTACCCACTAGTGCCTTCATACATCCGCCCCTGCATCTCTATCAACTACTAAATGCAAAAAATCTCGAGATGATGATGCTTTTGTTAAGAGTTAATTGAACAAAAAGATATATATATACAGAGAGAGAGCGGAGAGAGAGATAAATATGTACTTTATATCAGCAATAGTAATATTCAATTGCCTCTGCCAACAAAGAAAAGAAAAACTTGGTTCAACCACATTGTAGTAAGGCCCACCCACACCATAATGGAAGGCAAACATTCAAACTATGATCTAAGGAGAATCAGGTGATCAACAGCCAGAGTTCATATCATAAGACTATAGAAGTAGTGAAACATCAATCATGTCTCACGATAAAACTAATTATAAGAAACATTATAATAGCAGAATTCAGTGCTAAAATGTTTTCTGTATTCTCATAAATTGATAGACCAGTTTAGCAAGTAGGGTTAAGGAACATGCAAAAATTGAGAGTATAAGTTTGTTAATCATGTAAACTTAAGGCCAGTCATCTTAATCTTCATGTTGCAAGATGAGTCGGTAGCAAGTAAAGTTGGGTTTCCAAGCAAAAAAAAAAAAATCTAGACCAGCAATCAAATTATGTATATCATTGATCTAAACTTCCAACCAACACAAACAGACTCTCATTGCCTAGTTCATTCTATACCAACAAGCCTATATAATAAAAATAATCTTTACAAAATTGTAGATGAAGAAAAGTGAAGAATATTTAACAAAAAGGTGAATGAACAAATGTGTCGATGGAAGTCCAAGTTTTTTGGTAAAAGGAACCCAATAATGTACCTTAATAGTGGCAGTTTCAGATTTCACTACTTGTCGATTGAGCATCTGCATAGAAGAACCCCCATCAGTCTAGCACTCATATTGGAAATGCAGTTAAGTTAATAAAAACAATGAAGTCATTAACAACAATTCAAATACTTTGGATATTTTTTATGTATAAAGAAGCAAATATAATGACTGCATGTTACAAACACAAAAAACCACAGAAAGAAGCCAAAAAATCATAAGAATAGTTATTCGCTTTTGGGAGGACATCTAGTGTGGCAACATATTGTTGGCAGGCATGTTCCCTAGACTTTTCAGGATTGCCTTGGGCTGGCATGCCGTAGTGGCCGACTGTTATCGGCTTGATAGCGGGAGGACGACATGGAATGTGCACTTTTTGAGGCTTTCCAGGATTGGGAGTTGGAGGACATTGTTGGATTCTTGGAGTTGTTGTATCGCCGGGAGGTGGATGGTGGAGGGTCTGATTCTCGAGTCTGGATGCCTTCTTCTCAAGAGAGGTTTGATGTTCGCTCTTTCTATAGGGATCTTTCAAATTCCCCAGGACCTGCTTTCCCGGGAAGGCGGTTTGACGTACAAAGGCCCGCCTTGAGGTGGCATTTTCCTCCTGTTGCATTGCCCTGTGACCTGGGACAGCTGGGGGTTGCTTTTGGGTCTATTAGGGGTTCAATGAGTTATGCCTAGATCTTTGAGAGGCATGATTGAGGCTTGGAGAGATTGTTCAGTGGGTTCCCAAGCCCGTCACTTTTGGAGAGTGGCGCCTTTGTGCGTGTGGTGGTGTTTGTGGAAGGAGCAGAATAGAAGATCTTTCGATGGGGAAGAGACTTCTACTGGGGTGCTAAAATTCTCTACCAATTGCTCTCTTTTTTGTTGGGTTCTTGGGAAAAACTGTAAATCTTTGGGGGAGATAGTTGATTTTTTTGGATACTTTGAGAGATTAGGGGCCGTATTTGGTCCTTGTGTAGCTTTTGCGAGATGTGTTTCCCATTTGAACGCTTTCTAATTTAACCTTACTTATAAAAAAAAAATAGTTGGCAAGAAGGTAGTTGAAATAACATCTTCAAATAAATACTTTTGACACAACTTTGTCACTCGTATGCATACATAGATCCACCAAACTAATTCAGAAAAGGCACAAGCTTTACTAAGGAAGACAAGACATCTTGTTGTCCATATTAACAACATAGTATGACGGGGAACAATGAGAAAGAAATATAGAGTTTGAACTTTCAAAATAATATGGCAACTTTAATATTGCTAAGGAGTTTGAGATATAGGACTTCAACATTCTTAAGTACTTTCTTAAAAACAAAGTTGCTACACAAAGAAAGCGTATCTTTATCTCTCAGTTTAGACCTTTTGGAGGAAAGAGGTGTGTTAGGCCGAATCCTTGCTAATACACCAATAGAACCAAATCATAGACAAAGTGACGTGTTTTGGCTTGAACGGACCTTTTTTGTACAACCAACAACATGAGTTCTAATATAAATAACATTAAAGGGACAGAATTTCTAAAGACAAGAAATGATAGAATTAGAAATGAACATATTCGTGAGATGGTTGAAGTGGAACCATTGGAGATAAAATTAGAGAAAATCGTTTAAGATGGTTTGGAAATGTGCAACGAAGAATACTACGTGCACTAGTTAGGAAGAGTAACATGGTTCACATTGAGGGTAATGATAGATGAACGGAAGACCAAAATTAAGATGAGTAGAGTTAGTAAGGAAAAATATGGTAACATGCGATTTTACTGAGGTTGTGGTCTTATATAGAGCAGCATGGTCAACCCCAAATAGTTAGGAAAAGGCTTTGTTGAGTTAAATTGAGTTGAGGAGAGAAGTTCTAAGTCTCGCTCTTACTCTTTCTTTCCTCTTTTTTTCTTCATTCTGCCTAAATCTTTTGTAAAATTATTAGACATGCAAAAAGTTTAGAGGCCAATATTAATCTTAAACTGTTGGGAAAATGGTCTGAGTTTGTATTTAATATTTTTTTTTGACAAGTGAGTTCGTATTTTGTTTAAAGTTTAAACAGGCAATATCATCAGCATAAACATTCATTACCATTTCTAGCACCAAACTATTTTATTATGTTATGATGGATGACCCTTGGTTTCTTTTAAGGCCACATCTTCTCGAATAAAAAAAGGATAATTCAAAATGGTTGCAATATTATGACTTAAAAGGTTACATTTCATAAAAATTTAGAGTAACATGGTTCACATTCATGCTACGTTTGGTACGTAACAATGGAATGGAATGAGCATTCCATTAAAGTGAGAATTGAATGAGAATAAGAATGGAATGGAATGATCATTCTCATTCTATTGTTTGGTTTCAAACATGAAATGATGCAGGAATGGAATGATGATTACATTATTTTTTATAACTAAATTTTTTTTTTAATGTTTATTGGGAATGGAATGACCATTCCATAGGTTGAGTAGTGGAATGAATTTTCATTCTTTTTCATTCCAAAGGAATGACGCGGACTGGTCATTCTCACTTTTATTTTTCTTACCAAACAAAGGAATGGATCAAAAAATGTAATATTGGCATTCCATTCCATTCCATTGTTGCGTACCAAACACAGCATCAGGATAATGCAAGATGAACGGGAAGACCAAAATTAAGATTAGTAGAGTTAGTAAGGAAAAATATGGTAACATGTGATTTTACTAAGGTTGTGGCCTTAAATAGTGCAGAATGGTCAACCCCAAATAGTTAGGAAAAGGCTTTGTTGAGTTGAGTTGGGTTGAGGAGAAAGTTCCAAGTCTCGCTCTTACTCTTTCTTTCCTCTTATTTTCTTCATTCTACCTAAATCTTTTGTAAAATTATTAGACATACAAAAAGTTTAGAGGCCAATATAAATCTTAAGCTGTTGGGAAAATGTTCTGAGTTTGTATTTAGTTTTTTTTTTTTTTTTTTGATAAGTGAGTTCATATTTAGTTTAAAGTTTAAACAGGCAATATCATCAGCGTAAACATTCATTACCATTCCCAGCATCAAACTATTTTATTCTGTTATGATGGATGATCTTTGGTTTCTTTTAAGGCCACATCTTCTCGAATAAAAAAAAGACAATTCAAAATGGTGGCAACATTATGACTTAAAAGGTTACATTTCATAAAAATTTATTCCAGACGACACAACCTTTTGGTCACCTGATGGAAACTCCAAACGGTAGTAACACCCTCGGGGCTGGAGCTCGCCAGCAAACTGCACTTCATTGTTCCTACAGAAAGCTTGAGAAATCATTTAGGGGATACAGTTGACCTGAATACAGTTTAAGATCTTCACATCCTCAAGGGGGAAAACATTTCTTACCTTTCACCACAATGTGGGCAGTCAAAGGCTGATAACAAGATCTGCAAGGAAATAAATTTGTTTTAAAAGAACATTACTTTTGATAACTGTCCATAAATGCGAGCTAAATTAAAACAATGTAACATTGACAATATACATGTGTGTGTTGTTGGTGGGGGGGTTTGGGGGGGAGGGGAAGAGAGACCCATCTCAGATTTTCTTGATTGTCTAAGTTTAACCTTCTTCATGAAAGTTAATGGAACTGTTTCCAATAGTAATAATATTAACGCTAAACTTCAAACAATTATTTGGACAATATTCAATAAAAGATGGCAAAAGATAATGGCGTACCTTTCTGAAATGCGGAATTAAAGTTAATAAAAATCTTGTTATCCCCTGTTAACAACAGCCACCATGTGAGAAAATTTTCACAAAGCTGTGATTAATCTCTCAATACGAAACCAAATGCAAATACCAGTTATATCTATCTCAAACAACTTAGCCTAACAATATCAATATTTTAAAAGGAAAAAGAAGAAAAAAAAGTGATGAAAGTCCAACAAGCATGTAAATAGTAAAATCAAACTCACTAACAGGAAAAGCCAAAAAACAAAATAAAACAAGCAACAATTTGTCTAATTACACAAATTACTTGAAATGAGCATCGCCATTTCATACACAGATATATGGAACAAGTTAACATGTGCATGAAACAGATGGAGCAACAGATATGAGGATACATATTATTTTACTGAGGAAACATAATCCACCATGGTTTACATTTTTGGCTGCTTGTGATATATTTTACTTTTAATTCCCTTATATTGTACATAATGATGATGAGACCAAAACGTGAAAACTATAATTTACCAAGAATCAGCTTCCACATGTGACAATGAGTATATGCATGATAGTGACTTCTAGCAGACATTAATAGCTTGTTACAGGTAATGATAGTGAAGCTGAAAAGGAAGGTCTCAAAACCCCTGAATGGAAAGAAACGACCTTTTTCTTTCCTTTTCTCCATCAGCTATATTCCTCTTTCTACGAGCCCAAACAGGTTCTTGGCATCATTATCTTTACAAGTTTTCAATATAGCTGACTTTTGAAAAAAAACTATAGCAGTTTTCTGAAAACCGCCTGTTCGATCTTTTGGAAAACAGTTCTTAATGCTCCACCAAACTTTCATATCATTCTCATTTTTCCCTTCCCAAAACAGGAAACAATTCTCAAAAGGGATATTGAAAAGAGCCCTCAAATCTTTTTATTCCTGCAACTCTATTGTCATGTAGTTCCTGCAGCTTATTGCAAGTTCACCAAACACAATAACATTTATAAAGATCCTCACTTTTCGAGAGAGATACAAAGAACAAGAACAATGACTACTAATGTTCAAGCACAAGCCATAACCGAAGTGTAACAACTTCAAAATTTTCTGAGTGTTTCTGAAAGCGCCTATAGATGAAAAACCATGGTGGATAATGACATGACACGGGTATGGTATGGTAAAAGATATGCATCTGACAAATCAACAAATGGAGACATATGTGACAGGCATGTAGCCATGTAGGTAAACTGATAAAGAACAAGTAGACATAATACTAAACAAGAAGTTTCCTAACATATCTCACTGAATATGTTTCGCCCGTTACACACATAATTTGAAATAAGTGTATTGTCCACATTTGACATTATAGGTTCCATCATTATATCATTTTGCCTAGGCCCTAGGCTCTGTTGAAAGACATCTTGGACACTTCAATATATAATAATTGTGTACTTAAGTCATAAGATTTGAGAATTAGATGAATTCGACAACCGGACATACCCCAAAACCTAACTTTACTCGTTGATTGAATAACATAGACAGATGTTACAGATCTGGGATCATAAACTCTTTAAGACTTTGAAATTGGATATCTAACATAAGTACTGTCGCAGCTAGTTTTCCACAAACTAAGTAGAACAAAACAGTACAAAGCTTTACATGGTTAACAAGGTGGGAAACCTCCAAATATTGGAACTCACAATGGAAAACCATATTTGTTTTTCCCTTTCCAGTTTCCTAGTCCATGTTAGGTAAGCTATTTAATATTTAGGAGAGATCCTGAACTTTAACGATTTCAGAAGGCAACTCTACCAATGTTCATTACATATCTGCAAGACTTTTTGGGAAATTTCAGGGGATGCAAGACTTTGACACAGTTTACCCAAACTCTATATTCTTAAGCTCGACCGTCATTAGTACAATACAAATTTTTTGACATCGAAATTCGATACAATATATTAACCAACAACGAAAAGGTACTGCCTAAGGAGAGGGGGAAAGCAGAGACGGGGAAGAGTAAGAAGAAGAAGCACCTTGCCTAGAACTGTAATTTGTTAAATTCAATCAATCAATCAAGACAGCAATCAAGTAATTCCTTCCAAAATAAGTTAACACAAAATCTTCTGAAAATGACATTTCATACATATGATTATTGCATTTTAAGTATGTACGTATATAATCATCGATTAGTTCGTATCTTTTGACATGAAATACATGTAGAGAGAGAGCATACATTTTCACCGCAACGCATGCAAAGGCTTTCAACCTGGTAGAGAGGAGCATCACTGTCGTCTGTAGAGACAGCTTCCACCACTGATCTTACATCCACGATTTGGTTTCTTGTTGTTTCCATTGTAGCAGTAGGTATTATGAAACTGTTGCCTATAAACTTAAAAGGAAAAACTAGTGTGTCTGTAAACTTAAAGAAGAATTAGGGTTTCCGTTTTTAGCCGTTGAGCTCTAGGCAATGGAGTGTATGTCGTATGCGCGTAAAGCATCTAGTATCTAGAAACTAGTAACTAATACAATTCTACAAGGAATGTGAATAGCAGAAGTCCAACTATATGTATCATACAGAACTAACGTGAAGCTCCGAGAAGGGCCTGGAGTTCAGATGAAATATTCATTATAAAACTCGACAAAGATCAGAGCATGTGAGCCGTCTTAGCTCAGCCGGTAGAGCGCGTGGCTTTTAACCACGTGGTCGTGGGTTCGATTCCCACAGACGGCGTAGTTTGTTTTTCATCAAACGGATTTCCTTCCTTATTTTGGATTTTTCCATTATTTCTTTATTTTTATTTTATTTACGGTAAGATTCGTTTAACCAGTTCACATATGATTCAATTCATTGACTCATTCTCCACTCCAAGTTTTGATTTTGTTAGAGTGTAATGTATTTATACCTTTTTACATGATTTTTCAAGCATATTTACTTATTTGAATTTTTACTTTTTTTGTCTCTCAATTTTTTTTAGATTGAACTAATTCATTGATATCTATTTGACCGGTCTAACATCTATATTACGGAAGCATGAAGTATGTTGAATTGACATCAAGACAGATGGATGCAGCATTACCTCTTATAGAAATATGTTAATTTTTAGATCAAAAGCAATTTTTTGATTCCACCCGCATCCATCCTCTTTGGGGGGTGTGGTATATAGTTAGTAACCTAATAAATCAACAACCCAATTCCTTATGATCGTCCATCCTCTTTGTGTGGGGGTATATTGTTAGTAACCAAATAAATCAAACAACCCAGTCCCTTATGATTGATTTGATGAGCCTTTTTGGTCTTTGTTTGTATTGTATATTTATATGTTCTCTCAATGGTTTTTCAAATAAAAGTTATTTGTTTTTTTTCGTGATTTCCAATTTTGTAGTTGTTTATTTATTTTAAATATATTCACAGGATGATTGATTTTACCATTGCACTTATGACTGAACTAATGATCCTTTAACTACGATTATTTGCTTGAGTTATGGCTAAGCTAACAGCCCTTTTTAAATTGTATTGGTCTTGCATTCACTGGTACATAGTCTACTTCTCATCCTTGCTTTAAATTTATTGCTAACCCAAATCACTTGAGCAATATAATAAATACACAATCGTTACAAGGTCTTATGAAATTGTGAATATCTCTACAAATCAACTCCTCTCAAACTTTGGATTTATGCAAGACATTAGAAGATAATAAAGCTAGTTTCTTAATTTGTATAGTTGGCAGAGAAAAATACGTCGTATTAAATATCGCAAGGTGTCTATTATATACGGAGTAATATCCTCCGTCAATTAATATTGACTATTTTTCTTAGGGCAAACTACACTAACCTTTCCTGATATTTGGTCTAATTACACTCGATATCAAACTAATGCATTTTGTTACAATGACTTCCTTTGAGATTTGCTCCGTTATGACAAAGATCCCCTCCGTCCAAAATTTCATCAATTTTGTCAAAAAAATTAATTAAATGGATCATAATACCCATCAAGTATATTTGTGTGTGTGTGTGTGTATATTTATATATGAACATATATGAATTTCAAAATATAATAAGATTATACATATACAAATATATATATATATATATATATATATATATATCATCTGCAACCTAAGTACCTCCCAACTGTCAGCCGAAACCCTATACCCAAATGGGTCTCTTCTCTCCTACAAGGTCACCACTTCTAAACCTCCTCTGCCAACTCACATTGTTGCCCTCGCCAACCGGAGATAGTGCTTGTTCTTGTTGATGGCAACCACAACACTAAAGGCAGTAGAGCTGCCGTCGATGGTGCAGGATATACTACTGTTCGGACTGAGAAAGAAGCTGAGAGAAGTGGAGGAGGAAGCAAAGGAGAAGCTCAAGGAAGGAATCCTGGAGGCAGAGAGAGGAATCGAAACGGTGGAGAAGGAGATCGAATCATCAGTGAGCTTCAGGGGTTTGGCCTAGGCTGGAGCAGTGGCAATGGTGGAGTTTATTAGGGTTGTGGTTGCTACTTCTGTTGTGAGGTTTGACAAGGGCTTCCTCTGATCTTGACGGCGCGACTTCTTTTTCTCATGTACCAAATATCACACCCTCACCATCTGGTTCGTCGACAACGGTGAGCATTTCGGTTGTCCATTATATTCTCTTCTCTTTCTATACATACATATAAATGTACTGTAATATAGATATTGATACAAATTGGATTTTTTTCTGGATTTTGGTGTAGTTTTTTATTATCAATAATAAAAATTGAAATTATGTATATATATGTATATTGATATGAAATGGGTTTTCAAGTTTTCTGGAGTTTTGTGGTAATTTTGAACTATAGACAGTGCTTGGTGGTGATGATGGTGGTGGTAATGAATTTTTTTTTTTAGGTATGGATGGGAGCAGATTGGGTGGTGGCTGTCATTGTAGTAGATTGGGTGGTGGTTGTGGTAGTGGTTGCTAGGGTGTTGGCAAGAGGTGGCCTTGGTAGATTGGGTGGTGGTGGTGGTGGTGGTGGTCATGATCGTGGTGGTGGTTGTGGGAGTGTTAGAAGCTTTTCCGGCAACGGGTCGGTGGCCATGGTGGGAGGAGGTGGTGTGACTAATGACTATATGTGCAGAGAAAGAGAGGGGAAAGAAGAGAAAAAAAAAAGTGTTTTTTTTATACACGGGCAAATTGGTAATTTTATATATTCAGATATTTTATCAATTTTAACAATAAAAAAGGGAAAACACAAAAATCACTCTATTTTTAACGTCTGTTTTGCCAAATCCGTTAGAAGAGAAGTGAGTGCAACAAAATGCATTATTTTAATATTATGTGTAATTACAGCAAACCTGATGAAAGGTCAGTATAATTTACCATTTTTCTTAATAATATAAAATGACACGGATTATTGACCACGCACTATATTTGAAAGGAAAATGATATAATTGACGACATCTTCTCACCCGACTTAAAACAGACCTACGTGGAAAACTTACGTGGCTGAACACGTAATCTCAATTATTCGTCTCTCTCTCCATCCCCAATTTTATCTCACAAAATCGTTCGCTCTCACTCCATCCCAATTAATCTCTCTTGCTCGTTCTCTCTCACTCGCAACAAAGAATTTAGCAGAGAAATCATGAATGAAAGTAAAAACCAAAGAACACAATCCATTTACAGAGGTAAATCATTTCGAATGGCATTATATATGCTACTATTCATGTCTTTTTGAGAAAAAAAAAAACTAAAGGGAATGGAAATAACAGGGAAGAACACGTAAAAACCAAAGAACACAATCTATTCAAAAAAATATAAATATATTACATAAATTTAAAATTATATTTGAGATTTCAGTTTCTTCGTTTGAATTTTTTTTTCTTAAAACATTGATTCTTCAAAGCGTGAGGCAAAGGAAATGAAAAGTTGTCCGAATTTAAAAATATGTTTGTTTTAAAAATGAGTTTCACTTTATTTGACACATTAACCAACCACGTAAGCATGTCAGTAATAATCAATTTTTTTTGATCGGGTGCTATAGCATTACTCATATTTGAAATGGTAAATGACACTTTTGTCAAACTACCAATGATAGCAACTTTACTTTCGCAATTAAGTTCCTTGATTTCATATGTCACCTGTGGATTCCAACTTTTAACCACTGCTCATCTTCATTTATGTCTTAATTCTATAAGAAGGGAGTCCCCACACGCGAATTCTCTTTTTCATTACAAATCATCTACTTTATGACATATAACTTTTAAAATTTTATTTTTAATAATTTCATAACACGGTAGTTTCAATCACTCTTCTGTCTCTTAAGTAACATTTTATACGCCATTGCACCAACAAAATTCCTAAAAAAATTATAGAAGACACCTCAAGGTTAAAGCTAACAGGTCATTAACTTTTTTTTCCTTTTGCATTTTTTTTCTTATTTGATTTTATTTAAAACATATTTGAAAAAAATTGGAAAACAAATATACTTTATTTATTTTCATTTAAAGAATTTTTTTAGAGAACAAATTTCAAAATTCCTTCGTTATTTTATAACTTTATGTTCCAAAGATAATACAAAAATTGTTGGAAATATTTTCATATTAGACCAACGTTGATGCAGGGCCGGTCCTGTAATTCCAAAAATGTTGAGAGGCCCTAGGCGGACTTTCAAATGGGGCCTTTTCTACCTAAATTTTCACGTGCGGATAAATTCTATAGGAGTGCAAAATTTTTATTAAAATGAGACAATAAGCAAATAAAATATATTAATGTTGAAAAAAAAATCCTAATCTTGGTGCTTTATAAATAGCACGATCCAGTTCACATAAAAAAATTAAAAGAAATATTCAACACACTTTAGTCACAAAAATCAAAATTGAAATTCATATCAAAGTAAATGTGATGTGATCGTCTTACATTTTGAGCTGCAAAATTATCAATTAAAGTGCTCACAATCCCCAAAGGAAAGTCGTTGCATTGCTGTTGTGAAAATAGTAGAATAAAAGAAAAGGAGTTCTAAAAGAAAAAAATGTCTAAGACAAATAGTTATTAGTAATTTATTTAAAAAAAAAAAAA
Organism: Cornus controversa; assembly: GCA_026545225.1. Taxonomy (NCBI): domain Eukaryota; kingdom Viridiplantae; phylum Streptophyta; class Magnoliopsida; order Cornales; family Cornaceae; genus Cornus; species Cornus controversa. The sequence goes on along the minus strand of CM048849.1, from coordinate 66,904,198 downwards.
AATGAGGCCCAGACCATTGTATTGGACCATTATCAATATTTTTTAAATGAGACCCACTTTGTTATTGCCCAAACTAGTGTATTGGGAAGGAGTTTTAAAAAAAAAAAAAAATGCCTAAGACAAATAGTTAGTAGTAATTTGTTATTTTTTTTTATTTTTAAATGAGGCCCAGACCATTGTATTAGACCATTATCATTTTTTTAAATAAGGCCCACTTTGTTATTGGCCTAGACTAGTGTATTGGACTATTAGTTACTATATATATATTTTAAATAACATCTAGTGGGCTGGGGGCCCTCAAAAAATTAAAAAATTTTGGGGCCTTAGGTGACCGCCTGGGCCGCCTAGGCCCAGGGCCAGCCCTGCGTTGATGGTTGCTTTGCATAAAAATCAGGGATGACTCAATTACTAGGCAATTGAGGTGGTTGTCTTATGCCTCACGTAGATACCTTAAATAAAAAGCCTCATTTAAGTAAAGTTTAATATAAATAATACTCTTTAATAAAAGACCTCATTTAGGTCAAAGGCTATATAAATATGGTTAAATAGATTTAGGAGATTTTGGTAACCAAATTTTAAAAAATTTGCTTTATAATGACTTTAAACTCAATAAAAGGTAAATATGGATCAATCTTGAAAAATAATTGTCAATGAGTGACCATTTAACTTTAATGTCTAAAATACTCTCTCTTTTATTCCTTTTTCGTCTTCTCCAATCCATCCGCAAATATCAAAGCTTCAAAAGGCATAAGAGAATTCTATGAAAGATAGTGTATATATATATATAAGAAAGTATATCTATATTACATTTAAACTTGGTATAATAAGACAAAAAAAGTCAATTTAATGGTCAAAAGTAATTAAAAATTCAATCAAGTGATTCGAAATATCTTTGCATATATACAGTTCAAAATAATCCTATCAAACGATCATGATTAAGAGTGTATGATAGTGTCGTAGACACGAGCATACATTAGTATATATATATAGAGAAAGAGAGAGAACATTTGTGACTTTGAATAATAGTTTACAAATGTTCTCTCTCTCTCTCTATATATATATATACACACACACATATGTTGGTCTTAAAATTAATGCACGTGCATTTTTCAATTTATTTCGTGTATGTCTAGTTTTTTTTTTCCCTTTTTGCCGCCAGTATGTCTAGATTTAGCAACTTAATCCTAATTCCAATTTAAAAAATGAACATCACTTTTTTCAATATATCTTGGTTGTTCAAGAAACGGAAAAAAAAATGATTCGTTGGGTTATTAATACTAAATGTGAGGTTTGTAATTAATTGCACCCAAATTAATTAGTTTTTTTTTTTGTTAATGAGATATTAATACATATGAATACATTTATATATATTATTATATCTTCTTTAGAATGTATATATGTTTTACTCAAGTCATCGGATGCTTAATTTGAAGTTTATGATATTTGAGAGTTGGAGTAGACTAATAAAAGATGGGGATCTATGGAGAGAATGAATGGTATTTTGGGTATTAAGATTAAATAGTCACCCATTGGCAATTAATCTTAAGTTTGATTACGATCCTGCTTTTATTAAGTTTACGGTCACAAAAAAGTAACTTTTTTCCAATTTAGGTCACTAAAATCTAATTTTTCCTATATTATAACTTAATTTAATTTTCGTTAATTGTTTCCTTTCTTCTGTATTTCTTTTTCATATTTTTTCTTATTTTTCTATAATTATTCTCATTGTTTATAATCTATTTTTTTTCTATACTATTTTCAATTGGTTAAATAGTAAAGTTTCTAAAAAAATAAACCTAATTAATATTATTTATAGTAATATATTTAAAATGAAAACAAAATGTTTTCTTTAAATTTTTCATATTAGGCCTCAATATGTATTGAAATAAATCTGATTGAGGGGATATCTAGGGATGGCAACGGGACAAGTTCCCCCTTTCCTGTCCCTTTCATATATATTTTTTAAAATGAAACAATAAAAGGGATATTAGTTTATGAGATGGTATTATATAGGGTATTTAAATAATTGTGTAATATAAATGAGGCGGGCACCATCACCCTGTTCTTAATTAAACTACTCCAAACACATCCTAATAGCACAGTAATTTGTCAACCCTAGGAATATCCCCTTTTTTAGATAGACTAATTTTTTTGCCACACCTAACGATATTCTCACCACCCTTGTTGATATCCCCTTTGTTGGATACCTATCACCCTTACTCCAAACCTCACCCATCCAGGAGCGATAATTTGCCATCCCTAGGAATATCCTATCTTTCAGATATGACTAATTTTTCAATTATGTTATTTTTCCTAGGGATATCCCATCCTTCATACATTTGTCATCTTGTTCAAAAAAGCTTAAATTGTGAGGTAGAGTTGCCTATTCGCCTTTATAAGTCCAAGACCCTTCACATTTGTATATGATGTGAGACACAACCCTTATGACATTCTCTTCCATACGAACTTGGGACTCATTTGTCGTAGTAAGGTCACCTTTTAGAACGGTTAACCTTATCATCCTGAGATAATAACTTAAACATGAGTTAGACATCTCGTGTGGGCACTTACAGTGACACCTGTTACCCAATACTTGTCCATAGAAATGGGCGTGAATAGGGACTTTAGGCAAATAATTGAACTTTTTTGGTTAAGTTTGTTTTGACAAAAAGTAAACTTGTTTAGACTTTTGTAAAATAATTAGTGAGCTTATATATTCGACAAGCGATAATGTAAATGCTTTATCTATAAAGCTCTTATGTACTTAAATGATCTAGTAGATATAACAAGTGTAAGTGCTCATGTAAGTACAATATATCATGCCTGTAGTGTGTGAAAATGTGGATTACACATTTTATCAAACACATGGTATGCAACTTGATTGGTAAATGGATATTCAAATTAATGCTCAATCAATCAACATATTCCAAACAATAATCTCATATAAACTTGTAACATTCATATATAAAAATATAATGAAATTAAGCATATGAAATGTTATTAAGTAAAGGAGTTCAGGGTTAGAAAAATACTAACTCAAGATACCACGGTTTATATGATTTTGCACTTATATTGGTCGCCTACATTCATGCCTCAAGAGAACCTCTTGAGGTTTTTACTATCGAGCTTCCTTTAAGGGTGGAAAACAAACATTTACAATTATCAAATGCAATACTTGGGTTTCTTTGAACCAAGATTTCGTTATTTTGAACTAAGATTTCATTGCTAAATGCACTACCTGGGTTTTCTTTCTCTTTTGATGGCTAAGAGATAACAATTGCTCACTCTAATGGGCGAAGAACGTTACCCAATCATTCTCTTTATAAGGTAGATAATGAACCTTTATAAACTTCCATGAAACTATCCTTTTTGCCAAGAGCACCTCTTGGACTTTATATCGAATAGAATGAATAATAATTTGAGTACAGTAGATAATATCTCTCAATTGATAGATATACAAATGATATCTAACATACCTAGAGTTATCAATGAAATACTTAATTGAAAGTTCTCTACTAGGATTTTGCCACTATGAATGATGTGCAAGTGTTTAGCTCAATAGTGGTGACTATGAATAGATAAATGATATGATTATTTAAGCTCTAAGATAGCATATACGAACAATATATGATCATATAGGGTTATAATAGTTTCTCTCGCTCGTATAATATACATATAAAGCATATATATAGCTCAATAACAGATTTCGGCAGTTTATAGCTGTTGAAAGTGGTTGGGAAACATTTCATCAAGCATAAAGAAGTTGAATTTCTTATAGAAAAAATTGACTCTTTTAGAAAAGAAGTTGACTTTCTTTTTAGAGAAGTCGACTCTTTTAGAGCTTTAGACATGCTCAAAACGGTGTTAGAAAAAATCGACTCTTTCTCTATATGTTATATAAAAACACAAGCAGTGAGCTTTGTATTAAGCATACATTGTATATAAGACTCAGTAGAATATGGAAATGAATTCAAGTCATATTCTTAGATGTTAAGAACCAAATGAAGTGAAAGAATGAGACGCATATGGTCTTAGAATCAATTAAGTCATGATGAGTTGTGTTATTTGAATGCTTGACAAGTTTGAACTTCTTCAAAGTCAATTACGGCCTTATGATATAAATTAATATGATCCAAGGTGTTTGACTTCACAACTTCACTAAATGTGAATATTGCAAATTAAAGATATTTTCAATTGGAGATCATCTCAATATTACCTAAGGTTTTTCATGATCCAAACATATAGGTTAAAAAATTTATTTCTCTAATTCCTAGAGATCATTTCAATGTTTTGATTAACATACATGCCCCTAGTATTATGACTTAATAGTTAAGTTATTTCAAAATTTATGAAAACTTAGACTAACTCAACTTTAGCAAATGCCTTGTGATGTTATAAATGAAGTTCATAACTCATTACTTGTGAATGATATGCTAATAGCTTTCATGTGAGTAGATCAAAGTACTTTACAAAAATTACCTATACACTTATCAAGACTAAACTACTTAATTTTTAATGTCTTCATTGATTTTGACGTGCACCGGGTAAAGTCTTATTTCTTTGATGCTATTACCTTCATCATTTTGTTGTGTCGTTGATATGAGCTTTGGATACCTTTACAAGTTGCTTGTCTTACTTAGAGTATTGTCAAAATGCAACTTGTTTAAACACAAAATAAAATAGACATTAAATTCTAATACTAACAATATTTTGTTATCATCAAAATAACTGATAGAAGAGAACATTGGTTGAAAATCTTGATTTAACAAAAAAAAAAAAACCAAATAAGGGGTTAGGCATTCTAACAAATGAGCGCCTCTCATTCAATCCAAAATCTTAAATTATTAAGTGCAGCGGTCTACTACTAGTACTTACCGTGCAAGACCCTCTCAGTTGGTATCCAAATTTGAAACAAAATTGCTGTGACACTATCCGGAAAGAAGTACTGTAATATAAAAATATTTTAAGCTTACCTCAAAGTTGACATTGATAACAAACTATAAAAGGGATTGCTCAACGATTGCGTTAAATATGATAAATAATAGATCCTCGTTGATAATGTTAGATCCATAAAACATTATTGTTCTATTGATGGCTGGGGACGCAGAAAGAAACGTAGCGATAAAGAAGGATTTCAGTTGTGCATTAGAGACGGGAACCACTTCCACCGTTTTCTTGTGAAAGTGGAAGTTGGCGTTGCGGGCCCGCCAATTAAAGCCCATCATCCAAATCTCCTACCTTTTTTCTTTCTTAAACTCTAATTCTAACACCTTTTTTTTTTTACTATAGTAATTATAAATTAGCATAGTTAATCATTTATTTAATGTATATACAACTTTAGAAGAATCAAATTGCTTTCAAGATGCATAATAAATATCTAATAAGTTTAGAAACTATAATTATTGATTTTTTATTATAACAATTAGCAGTTAATTGACTAAATGGATAGTAGATGTTTTCCCAATAATTAGTTCATGCGATTTTTTTCAAATTTTCTTAAGAAGATATTGAATTGGTCTATGTGTCCAGTTATTATGTTTAAACAATTATCCATCACGATTTTTTTTACAATAATTGCCATTGTCATGTTTTGCTCGTATCAACCTCAAATTCAACTTTGCTTTTAGTGATATTGAAATTCAAACATTTAGTTTTAAATAGATTATTTCTCTAGAAACCAATTAAAAAATTGGATGTTCCAATTTGTTCAACACTGTTGTTATGTATACTCTCAAAAAAATCAAAGGAACATTGCTCAATACAGTTATTTGGAAAGAGAATTAAAAAAACATAGAGATCAGTTTTCAAAGAATTATAAAATAATGTTATATGAAAAGAAGATTTTTGTTTAAACCTAATTTTCATTAAACTGTTTTTCAGAAAAGATTAACCAAACATGCCTTAAAGAATTAGTGTTACCAAAGTTATGCTCTCAGCCTCTCACCATGATGTGAAATTTTGATCCATAAATGCTGGAATAAAGAGATTAAAGGGGTTTTTTTTTATTGGATACTTTCTTTATGCAAGTAAAAAAGGCGCTCACATAAATTTTATAAAATCAGAATCACACACTCAAATTAGAGATATGAAAACTAAAAATAAAAAAAAAAACAGAATTTTGCTGAAATTTGAAACAAATGGATTCAAAATTTGAAAAATAAAGAATTTCAACTTTTTAAAAATTTGACTGAAAAACAAAAATATCAAGAAAAATGTAGAGTTTAATATTATTTGTAACTTATTTTTCATACTTTATAACTTTTGAAAAATACACTTTTAAGAGTAGCGGGCAACAAATTATTATATGTGACTTTTTTTTTTAGAAGATCGTTTCATTCAAATATTTTGACGTAAAGTCAAATGACCAACTATTTTTAACTGTTTTATTGATCGAAAATTTTGTTAATGAAATTACCGAAAAAAAGATAATTATGCAGTTATGTAAGTGAGAGATACTACATGATTGTTACATTCCGAGAAAACAAATTTCATTAAATTATTTTAATTATTCCACTGCGGTTCATTAAAAACAAAGCCATTCACTAACGCAAACTTTTATTTGTCCTCTCTACGCGCTCTTTTAAACCCTTCATTTAAACCTCTCCCACCTTCTATTTCTCTCTCTAAAAAAGCAAAAGAGCAATAGAAGAGCGAGAGAGAGTGGCAGATAAAGCAGAAGAAGAAGCAGATCTGCGCGAAAACCCTAAGGCAGAGTCCAGAATTCATTGAGAAGTGAAAAAAGGATGGCGCAGAAGTCACTGATCTACGCATTCGTGGCTCGAGGTACTGTGATTCTCGCGGAATACACCGAATTCAGTGGCAATTTCAATTCCATAGCGTTTCAGTGCCTACAGAAACTTCCAACGTCGAACAACAAGTTCACTTATAACTGCGATGGCCACACCTTCAACTACCTCGTGGAAAGCGGTTTCAGTGAGTTTTCCCCCATTTTTCGTTCATTTATTTTCTTCTTATCCGGACGATTTAGATACAATGATTTCCAATATCTGTTCGATTGCTGAGAAAATTTGTTTGAAAATGAAGATAATTTGATATATTTAAATTAAGCTGAGATAAAATATTTGTTAGGTCTGTCTCTGTTTTGGTACACAATTAGTGATTTCCTTACTGACCTGCTTAGTTTCAATGATTTACGGTGTTATTTTTGTGGAAACTGTTTATATTTTGCTGTGAAAACTAAAAGGAGTTGAATTGTTATATGGTTCGATTATGGTCGTGTTTAATGTTTTCCTTGCAGTAGGTTTAAGATTATTTGCTGAAATGTTGGTTTGCAGATCAGGCTTCCAGATGCCTGAATTTTGTGTCCTTTGATTGCATGAATGTCACATGCTTGCTCATAAATAAATCTAGTAAGAAACGCCTTTACAGTGCATAAGATGGACGCTGTCAGGCAGACAGAAAAAAGATAAAAAAAAGGCAATGGAATTATGAAACATGAAAATGGATAATTTATGGGGTGTAAATAAAAATGATTAAACTGACTTGGAGTGTTGTAGGGAATAATTTGTAGGACATAAAAAGACATTTGAAATTCGATCTAATAATAAAGTTTCTATATCAAATATAAATAAGGAAATCCCTATAAAATTAGCTTACGAATTTTATGACACACACACAAACACATATTATAAGTCCTATAAAGTTTATCATATATAAGTTTGAGTGTTTGATTTTAGTATCCTCAACTTGTCATTCAAATTTATATTTCATTAAGAAGAGGTATATATATATTAAGAAATGTTTTAAAATTCTCAAATATAATAGAAGCAATAAATTGGCATAAGATAGCACGTTGGTTCACTCCTTACATATAGCAAAGCAATTTCCTTCCAGTATATAGAAGGAAGTATGATATGTGCCAAAAGCAAGTTAAAGGTTTTTACTGAACCTCTTTTATTCTTTTACATGCTTTTTAAGCTTCACGCAGACCTAGCATGGATAATCAGCTGTAGCTGTTATTGAGTTTCCAGATCTGCATTATTTCTTTTGTTGCTACCTTAATTTCAAAATTTTGATCAATCCAAATTTCACCTTTACAGGGTGTTGTCTTGTAACAATGCAACTGCATATTCTTGTCTACCATGGCCGTAAATATATATATATATATTTAAAATTGTTCAATTATTCAACGCTTTAAGTAAAGGTTAGACAAGAATTCCTTTTGCATCTATTTTTGCTTTTGCCTCTCTAGGTAAGGGCTGGAAATAAATATTCAGAGAGAGGGAGAGAGAGTTATTTGGGCTTTCTAAGTGTAGATGAAGACTGGAAATGGTCTGAGAGAACATGGTGAAGCATAGAAGATTTTGAGCACCAGCAAGTGGAGCATCAGGATAGTGGTTTATCTTTCATGGGATGGCAAAAACCATGGTGCAGAAAGTGGCTAATTCAAGAATTGGAAGGGAAAGCAGAACTGAGAGAGAGAGAGAGAGAGAGAGATGATAAGGGTTCTTCATTAACCTTTGGACTACAGGGGATGCTTTTGTCCTCACATGTTAAGTGCAATGCTAGCGGCTGAGAGAGAGAGAGAGAGAGAGAAGGATTCTTCATTAGTCTTTGGAGTACAGTGGACGCATTTGTCCTTTCACACTTTAATTTTCATTTGTCTGTGAAGCAACATATCCATCTGTGGCAATGGCACCCCACAGTAAAATATTGAAGGAAACTTGTATTTTTCCAGAAGGTTGGCTTAAATCATATAAATTGAAGTGCAGTGCTATTGGCAACTCCAGAATCACTTCTTGTGCTCGATCCTCTTTGTCTAACATTCTTGTTGGTCATATAGGCATGTTGAACACACAACTATTTTACCCAATTTAAACACAATGATTTTACTTATTTTTAGCTGGGGGTGTCTGTGTAGCACAGACAGTTGGTATCCTGGCAAATATTTAACATCCAGAAAACCTGAATTCTTGTACATATGTAACTGTATAGAGAATGATAGAAAATTATTGGTTTGCAAACTGATATAAAATTACTTTTTATTGGATGTTGCAGCATACTGTGTAGTTGCTGATGAATCGGTAGGAAGACAGGTTCCTATGGCTTTTCTGGAGCGTGTTAAGGATGACTTTTTGTCTAGATATGGAGGTGGAAAGGCTGCGACGGCTTCTGCTAATAGCCTTAACAAGGATTTTGGGTATCCTACTTTGACTAAAACCATGACAAGATATGGTGGGAAGAATTTGTCTTCTTATATTAGTTGATCATGGTATATTCATCATTGCAGGTCAAAGTTAAAAGAGCATATGCAGTACTGTATTGATCATCCCGAAGAGATAAGCAAGCTTGCAAAGGTGAAGGCTCAGGTTTCTGAAGTGAAAGGTGTCATGATGGAAAATATTGAAAAGGTATGGATTTTTTGTTTTATTGGTCCCTTACTTTTTGATTTATTTTAAAATACATGCAATCCAATAACCTTAGTGATCGCAAAATGCACAAGACTGACCTCAATAGGTCATGTTTTCTTTTTCTAGTTATGATCCAAATAAAATATTGAAATTTTGTGGTAAGAGTTATTAATATATTCATTATTATTATTATGTAATAGTTTGTGATGAAAGGTGATGCATGGATGATCAATTGTCTTCTTTTGATATGCAAGATATGTGGTTAATGTCAAATAACACTTTACCTGCCTCAGGTTCCTGTAACAGTTATATGCAAGGGATTTTGAAATATGAACACTCCATTCTTATTTCTAAACTGAAGCAAAGCTCCAAAAAGTGCTTGAAAACTCTTTCAATTTAAATTGTGAAAAGGAAAGAAAATGAGTGAATTTTAAAATTACCAAATATGTGATGCAAACGAACTTCTTCGTTGTCTATAAGTTGCATGCCAGCATATGGTCGTAATTGGGTGCACTAGCAATACCTCTGAACCTCAAGTGAACCCACATTTGGGGTCTAAGTTGGTTCATTTTAGTTGAACCTTATACGAGGCAAGACTCAGGATTTTCTCAAGATTTAAGCCATGTATGCCTTTGGTATCATTGTTCTGAATTAACAAGAGTAGTCTTTTCACCTTTTCTTGAAATCCATGTTGCATATAAATTTTATTGGAGTTATTATTCGTTAAAACCGAAGGCCTCAATCATCTTGATGAATGAAGTGGGAGCTTTTTAATGTTGTTCTGCACTGTCATAATTAGACATGGTCTCTTGGTTGTTTCTTTCCCCGTCATTGAGTTGAAGTGAAAGGCTTAAGTGGCATAATTTTGAAATTTTATTGAAGTAAAAGTCATGAAAGTCAAAAGAAGTCAAATGCACACAAAATTAGAATATAATCAGGAAGTAACTGAAAATTTTCTCCCAGTCACCATGCATCATATATCTCAGTAGCAATTTCAAAGAAAATTTTAGAAGAAAAATGTTATTGTTGAACTTGACTCTTGCTAACATGTTTATAAAAATTTTCTTGGATTAACTTAATTTTGACAGAGAATAAAGTAATGCCACTTTCCAAGGATATTTTGTTCAGAATAAATGGAACTCAATTTCAGTTATTGAGATAAAATGTATGCAGTTTCAATTATCAATCTATAAGATAATCACGCTATTCAACAAAAAAACTTTTGGGAAAAATTTTCAGAAGTTACTTATCCTTGAGTGGCATGGACACTTCTGAGGACAAGTCATGTCATTGTTGGTCACCTGCCCTAGTGCATTTGTGTATACATGCTTGACACATCTCGGATGTGCTTGTAATAAAAACAAATTATTATTAGCTTTTAAATAATAATGTCGCTCTAGGTTGACACTTCCTGGACACGGCTGGATGTGTCTATAGGCCTTGGACAACAGTATATTTGTACCAAAACACAACCATCTTAGAAAATTATTCTCCCCTTTGGCAAAGATGTGTTTAATTCCATTTGACTATTAGTTAAACTAGTCACTTTGCCTAAATTGGTATGGAGTTGGAACTCCCAAATGCAAGGAGTAGTGTAAAGGAGAGAGGTTTTGTTAAATGAATCGATCAACATGCCATTTACCTCTATTATGGTAAGTGGTAACACTAACATCTATTCTGATGTGGGTTTCAATCACCTCCCCCCACCCACATTGACATATCTGGGCCATATGCACATCCTATTTTGGAGAATCAAGTTGTTTTGTTTGTCATTTCAATAAATGTTAAGGTAACATAGTCTTTCCAACAGCTACAAAATCTTAATTATCTTATTTTACCTTATCTAGTAAAAATGGTTTTTCTCTTACTGCCTCAAATCCATGTCTTATTCGCCTTTTCCTTATCCTCTTAGCATGTTTAGCTTTAAGCTTTCTGCACCTATCTGTTATTTGGTCCCTTGTTGCATGCGTCTGAGCTATCTTAATCTACTGCCTCATAATCCCTGTTTTATATAAGTCATTTTTTGCATTATTTTTTGTTCTAATCTTGACGTTCTTCGTTGTCAACATCCTCTTTGATTATAAACTATGAACCAATTGCTCACCATACTGTACTTTGAAGTATGGGTGATCTTCAAGTATATTAAATCTGTCAATCCAGTTCAGTTATCTTATATTAAAGTGAAAAGGGAAGCGCTTGATGCTGACCTTCAGTGTACGATTTAAAATGCTCTTTTCATTCGTCCAATGATTATGAAATATTTATAGTTGTACAATATGTCTTTAATGATGTTAATGTTATTGTTGATAAAATAAAATAAAATTGAAGAGAGAAATTAAACAAGAAAAACAGAAAACGTGGTTCGGCCACTACGGCCTACATCCACGGCACACAAAGCCCAAAGGGCTACATTAATTTTATTGTATTCTCTCTTTGTTTTGTTTACAATGACTGCCTCTATTTATAGGGGAAAGAATACACGTGATAAATATGAAAAATACATTAATGGAAGATTCCTAAAATCAATCCCATAAATCACTCCAATAATATATTCTCCAACAGTTATCTATTTTGTATTCCTTTCTTCTCTGATATTTAGCTTTTCACTTGTGCAGTTAGCCATTTTTGGGGGTTTTCATTTTATTTTTATTTTTTATCTCAGTGGAACTGCCAGTCGTTGCTTAAATATGAAGATAGCCTATAGGATTGATGCCTTTCTATAAAGCTGAAATTATTTCATAAAGCCTACATTTCTTATTTATTTCATGTGCCCAATTATATGGAATTAAGGCAAGGAAGATGATGATGATTATGACATTTTTTTTTTCTTTTGAATGTTGATATGTTTTTTCTTGTGTTCCTTATTATAATTAGTAAGTTCTATTCTTCAATACCGGGCACAATCTTAAATATTTTGTTTCTCATATATTAATGCACAACATTTTTTTCCTTGGTTTTAAATCAAGAGATCAATAAGTCAAAGAGTTGTTAACTCTTAAAATCTCCATCATTGATTTGCATGTGTGATTGTACATCAATATGGATTTTGAGAACATAGATCTGCTGTACAGCTTGTTTCTTGTACACGTAGAATGTGATTATAGTTTGGAATGTAACAGTAAGTGGGTTTGACCTATGAATTTCTTTTATTTTTTATTAAAAAAATTGGACCATTAGATTGTGTTGCCATTGTATCCATGGAACTTCTAAAATTCTATAAACAGTTAGCAGTTTTCAAATCATGTCCTCCAGAATTATCTGAGTGACTATGATAATGACAATTTGAGTAGGGTGTCGAGGGTCTTAGTTTGCTGATTCCTTCACTTCAAATTGGTCATTTGTCCAGGTATGATGCTTGAAAATCCATGCTTTAGACTTGAGACAGATGAGAACTGTTGTGTTATAAACAACGTGAAACTGGCTCTCTGATTCTGAAAACCTGTGTCATCTTGTATCCTGAAATTGTCTCATTATGTTTTGGACTATACTTGAAATTCTCATGGTGATTGAAATTTGAGCAATCAAATATATGACCAATCTGTTTGTTATTTTAAGACTAGTGATTCATGATCTCTTTATACGTCTTCAACACTCAATGTTTGAAACTTCTATTCTTTTTCTCTATTGAACCATAAAGTTATACTCCCTCTGTCCCCAATTACTTGTTGCCTTTGGGAACCGCAACTCACAACGTCCCCAATTACTTGTCGCCTTTGGGAATGGAGGGAGTATAATATTTGGGGTGTCTATTCACATGTCTCCAACAAAAGCTTGAACAGTTTCCCAACTTGGTTCATATTGTTTCCCATATTCATTGATCCAAAAACTAACTTGCACACGAACTTGCAGAAGCTTATTTGCTTGAAGTGATGGTGGGCTAATTTTGTGCACATACTACTTTTACTGTATCTTCGTTAACTTGTGTACGATAAGCTTTAGAAGCACTGATAAAGTGCCTGGGCTGTGAGTTTATAATACTTGCACTATTCAAAACACACTTATCAGTGAAATTTTTTTGCCTGTACTATTAAGTTTTGTTTCTTTTCCTGTTCTTCTCCCTTTTCCCTTTTAATGCTGAAATTTTTGAGCTTATTTTTATTTTTGGATAAGCAACTTGTATTTCTATATTTGATAATCTAAATATATGGGGCACCACCAATGCTGTAGCCTAGTAGTATTTCTTCATCTTCCAAGTAGAAGGTCAAAGGCTTAAGTCCCCCCGTTGGGGCAAAGTGGATTTGTGAGTTTCAAATAGGGGAAAAAAAAATCTTATGGGGCTTTTTGGTGTTCCACAGATATTGGTTCAGTTCATTGTGTTTTCACTTTTTCTGATAGCATATAAATGTGGGTAAATCAGAATAGAACTGTAGGTTTTTATGATTTTTATAATTGACCTTTTCTCAATCTCTTCTTGGTGATTTTGTAGATGTGTCCATAGAAAGAAACCGACTTTTACATTCAGATCCATGTAAAGCTTGAGAGGTTGAATCCCTCTTCTAAGAGGGAAATTAGGGGAGAAAGAATAAAATAATTTTAATGCGTTTTTGGCTCATCATAACTTGCTTTGCAGAAAAAACTCTTGTGTTCAAGATCAAGGAATTTCCATAGCTTGAATATTGATGTTCACCTTGTTTTGCTACATAGGTTTTAGATCGTGGAGAAAAGATAGAGCTTCTAGTAGACAAGACTGAGAACCTTCATAATCAGGTCTCTCTCTCTCTCTCTATATATATATATATATATATATACACACACTCTCTTTCTCTATATATATGTGCATGTGTGTGTTTGAGTGAAGAGTTTTGTTACAAAAGCACGACCACTTAACTTCACATAGCTTTGTATCACTTGAATTATTTAAATGTTAGTCGTTGATTTTTTTTCCCTCAGAATTTGTACTTCAGTGAACTCTAATGAGCCAGGATTGCGTCCAAAGTGACTGCAATTGAAATGTGAAATTTCATAAATTTATTCTATTCCTGGAGTGATAGTGTTTGAATTTCAACTCAAAGTCTGGGTTTCAACCTATTTAATCTGCAAAAATTGGAAAAAGAAAAAAGGAGTTGCAATTGAGAGAACTTCAGTTGTATATTCTGGAGAATAGAAGAAAAGGAAAGAATATTCTCTATATAGAAAGTCTATACCCTGGCTTATTTGACTGCAATGGGTCATCAAAGTCATATTTAACTTCCAAGTGTACCACTGCCATATCATTGTTAATATGAATTCAATATAGAGCTTCTGTTTATCAAGGGGTTTGTAATTACTATGACGCCTCGTTTTTCCTTTGACACATTTTATAATTTTAGTCATGATTCCTTCCGAAACAATATTTACATCTTCTAACCTTGAGAAAAAGAAAAAAAATGTTTACATCTTCTATATTTTGCTCGGAGCAGGCACAGGACTTCCGAAGTACAGGAACAAAAATTCGGAGGAAAATGTGGCTGCAAAACATGAAAATCAAGCTGATTGTGTTGGGTATTCTGATTGCCTTGATCCTCATCATAGTCCTCTCTGTTTGCCATGGGTTCAACTGTGGAAAGTGAGCACTTTTCTCTCAGAACAGCATAGTGTAAGAAGAAGAGTTCCACTGAGCTCATTGTTAAAGCCTTTGAGTTCAAATTTTAATAGAAATGTGGTCGAGTGATTTATGTATGTAGCAGAAAGTGAGCAATTCCCGTATTACTACCGCAAGGAGAACTTATTTTTCACATGATGCGAACCATAAATTGTTATGTTTTATGAGAATGTGTGTAAAGATAAAAGTTAATAGTCTTTTTGTTCACAGTAGCATTGAAGATTAGGTAAACCAAGCTGGAAGATTGAGTTGTGAGAGGCCAAGTTTTTAATTTTTGAACTATCTAATCCAGATTCTTAATGTCATAAAATCTTTCTTGTGTTGACATTTTCCTCTACTTAATACATTTATTTTTTGGTTGAAACTATTTAAGGCTATGGGACTGGAGTGAAGTGTGAACATGAATCAGGTCAAGTTTAAGATTTGATCTTGCCTAGAGCACAAGAAACATACAACTTACTTTAGGAAATCTGTAGTTTCATGCAACATTCTTTGTAAAACAGATTGAAGATCATCTTATTTGCTTGGAGAGATCTGTGAAGAAACAGAAAAGCTTTTTAAAGTGGGGTAAAATTTACTACCAGATTGAACTCTCAATCAAACATCTCTCAGAAAAGTAGCAGCAAAACACCTCGTGTTAGAGCCAGAACTGCTTGGCGGTGACAAAAAAAATGAAACAAGGTACGTTATATAATAGCTGGTGCTTGAGTCCTTCCACTATGTCATGTGTGTCACTTGTAGAAAGCCAAAGCCATCCATACAACATGTGGAGTCGATTATACAAACTATACAGTAGTATGTGGTGCATTTTAATAGGAGTTGTAAACATAAAATCTCTTTGTTATATATAAGCAGACTCGATAACACAACCTCTGTCATATATATATATATATATATATATATATAAGGGTGATCAAATGAACATATACCAGACTATATAAAGTCTCTTTTCCTCTCTCTCGTCATGAATTAGCAACAATTGCGCAAAACTGCCGCTAATTTTCACTCTGTGAATGAAAGGGAAGAATTTGAAAAAAGACGGTTGAAGAAAATCGATGATATATGATATATTATCATCTTGGTCTCTTGTGAGGGAGGCCACTCTTCTCATCATCTTGATCGCTCCTATTTCCGCACAAAACTCTCTTTCCTCCTCTACACACCCCATTCCTCAAATCCACACCAAACCCTTCCTTTCCTCTCACCACACTCGCATCAACACCCACACCCACACCCACGCCAATCTTGAATCTCACCCTCGGCCGCTTCGCCGGCAATTCCATCGTCTTCTTCTTCTTCTTCTTCTTATCTCTCTCCACCTCCATTTTCTCACCAACCGAACAACCATCCACATTCCCGCACGAACCAAACCCACCTTTCTCTTCTCTCCAATTTCCCTTTCCACCAATTTCAAATTCACTCATGTCCGGAAGAGCCGGCAACCACCTCGGAATGAGTGAATTTACTCCATCCCAACGCTTACAATTAATTGACTTTTGCGATAAAGCTGACTGTTTTGACGAATAACGACAACGAACTGGCTTCGCGAACGGAATTTCATCGGTGTACTTAACGAATTTGATGATATCAGCGAGAGTGGACGAAGCTAAAAGTCTTCTGTTCACAGTTGATGCGCCGCCAAAGCCTTGTACGGAGTAGAGGTCTTCGAGTGCGCGAACGACGTCGAAGAGGTTGGATTGAGCCCGGCCGGAGGAGTTGGCGAAGGAGGCGGCGGACTTGGCCAGAGCTTGGAGGTACCTGGCGGCGACGTCCGTGAGGGTGTCGACTGCCCACCGTTGGGAGGCTTTGAAGCCCACCGATTGGCAGATCTGCGCCACTGCGATTCGCATGATCGCGATTGAGAACTCCGATGGACTTGATTCCTGATCCTGGTTTTGTACGGTTTTTGATTTCATGTTGTGATTTCTACGATGGATTTCAATGACGAGAAGAGGGTTTCATCAAAACCCTAATTTCTCCCTCATCTCATGTTTGTTGTTTAATTAAAATATGGATCGGGTTTTGTATAGAAATCACATAAATAGATGGACCAAATCTTGAGCACCACCCAATTGAAATAGGATTTGCTAGCCCACGCCAAAGCCCATTTTTCTTTTCTTTTCCTCCCATTAATTATCCTCTTTGGGCCATCTCTTTGTCAGTCAGCGGACTAATGGTGTGCAAACAAGCCCATGACGAATCCAGGCCACCAAAAGCAAACCAAAAAAAAAAAAAACCACTCATTACAAAATTTCAAGCATAAAAAATTGCTTGATCGATCTAACAATTATCCGCTCACACACACACACACACACACAAACACATATATATATATATATATATATATAATATTTTTTCCAGTAACTTTGTTCATTTTTAGATTGCTTGGTGATTGCAAGTATCTAACTTCACCCACGTACATGTGCCACTACTGAATTAAGAGTCTCAAAAACGGAAGTATAAAAAGATCAATTTTCACACGCTCCTCCTGTTGAAAACAATGTGAATGCATAGGAAGAAAACAATTAATCCTATTTCTAGCTTGTTAGATTATATATTTATTATTATTTCCTTTCCTAAACAACAAACGTTTAACTTAGTCTCCAAAATTGTGTTTATAAATACGCTTTTGTGTATTATTCATACAACATCAATTAAATACAATATAAGCATTTGTATATTATTCATACAACATCAATTCAATACAATATAAGCATTTGTATATTATTCATACAACATCAATTCAATACAATATAAGCATTTGTATATTATTCATACAACATCAATTCAATACAAATTTTCTATTTTTCTAACATAGCAAAATTTCATTAGAATATGAAAGATCAAGGTATGCAAGACCATTTTGGTCTTACCGAAAAAAGCCCATTTTAGTTATTCACAAATATTGGAGCCTGTTTGGTTCAGTTTTTTTGAGAATGGTTTTCATTTTATGAAAATCAGTAAGAAAATCTATTTGTTTAGCGGTTTCTAAAATTCTATTAAAAAAAAGTTAGTTGTAAGAGAAGTGTGTTCATAATTTTCTTAAACTGTTTTTAAAAAATTGAACCAAGCTGTTTTTTATTTTTTATTTTCTCCTCCTGTGCCTTTATGACATTTGCGAAAAGCAGTTAGTGTTTGTAAACCTTTGTCAAAAAGAATCTGCTTCGATCATTTCAGGCAGTATTTCAAATATGCCATTGTATGGTTGTGAAATTAATAAAGAGACAAGTGCAAATTACCCACCCAACTGTTATTTTTCTCACTCGTGTATATTATATATATATATATATATATATATATATATATATATATATATATTTATTTATTGGGGTTGTCTGTTTCCATGCATAGTTATTCTTCTTTTGGTATAACAAGTAGTTTTAACTTAAACGAAACCAATTAAACTGGGCGGTACCAGGACCACATCATGAGGAAGACTCAAAGTATAAATGTGATTTGGCCCACCCAATGGCACATCGTGATCATACTTTGGCTTAAATATATATATATATATAGATCGATGACTACTCACCACACACACACACATATATATATATATATGTACTTAATTACTAGGCTAAGGCTATATATGCTAGCTAATAGATGTATGTATGCACAAAATTTAGCTATTTTGTCAATAGCATATATATATATATATATATGCATCCAGCAGCCTCTCTGATTGATATATAAACTTCTTTATTGCAGAAATATTGACGGGTCCAATCTCAATCAGTTTGGTTCTTTAAGTCTTTCATACAATGAAACTTTCACTTCAATTCATGTTTGTCATATATATCGATCTATTAATGCATTTTGGATTATGTGGAAAGATATCTATCTATATATATATATATGATAGAATTTTCTGAGTACAACTTGTCGGCTGTGTAACTTGCATGCCACATGTTGGAAGGAAGAGTAATCCAGAAAAAAAGGAAGGAATTATACAATATATAATTCAAATTATTGTCAATTTTACGTAATTTCATTTGGTGTTGAGAGAGATAGATGTATATATATTACTTCAAAAGCAAGAAAAATACTTCAAATTTAAATTGTTTACTGGTTAATGTCTGCATACATTTTCAAATTAAGGTGACTTCTATTGCAAAAAAACAAAAGATACTTCCACCAATTAAGTATGTAGAAGTCATAAAATTGCCACGTGATTCAGCTTTCAACTAAACTTTATCTTTCCAATAAATGGAACAACAAAATAATGTGTGTGTGTGTGTGTATATATATATATATATATATATATGTTTTTTCAATTGAGAAATTAATGCTGGTACTTGTGCATCATATTAAAGGTCGGCTTCTGCCTAACTGAATGGTTTTTGTTTCGTTGTTCAAATTCAGACTTTCTTAATTTTCTGTCAAATAAATTAGGCGTTATTTGGAAGTGTATGCTAGCTTCATAGTTTCATTTGCTTCTCAATCAATCATATATTTGTAGCGACATTTTGAGCAACTTGTACACGTACGTATGTATGTATATATATATCTATACACATACACACAAGACAACAAAAAACTGAATGCTTCTAAATCAGCTTTGTCAAATGATAATTAGATGCATGTGACACGCTGGACGGTATTATTGAAATTGATGCTAGCTGATCGCATATCAATTTCAGATTTATTAAAGTTATCATCATCAATATTGTCAATGTGATGCATTTTTTCTTTCTCAAAACCAATCCATCCGTTAGGTATTGGGTTCAACAAATCCTGTGACTGCAACATGAGGTCTTGTTGAAAGAAATATATATATATATATATATATATATATATATATATATGCATTGGAAAGGAGACTATGACCATTATTTATATTTTTTAAGGTTAATTAATTTGATGCCTAATTAGTAATATAATTGAGGGAAGTTGAAAGTGATGGACTTTGCCATGTTTTTGGCATTTAAAAGTAACTATAACATATTGACATGTGTGGCGGTGTGAACAAAACCTTGTGTGTGCATTATTCCAAGAAAGCGACCTCTACTTTTTATTAGGCAAATATTATTAATTTCAAGAAGTGGTAAGCTTGAATTTTCCCAAAAGTTCAATTGAAAAAGACAGCCATATATATATATATATATATATATAGATGTATGTTTTGACTAAATCCAAATAAGTGTTGGATCGCCATTAAATCTGAAATCAAAAACCAATATGCATATCACATCATTATAGAACTCAAAGTTGAAGTTGTCCCCCACGATGGTTCATCTCAATTTGGTTCAAGTACTTGACAAATGACTACACTAGGGCAATATATATATATATATATATATATATATATATATATATATATATATATTCAAATGAATTTTCGCTATCATGCTTGTCCAGAAGCCTCCAAAAGAGAAATTCCAAAAGATGGAAAGACAGGTCCAATCGCAATCAGTTCGGTGCCCATTTAGCTAGCGTTGTATGTATATATGCATCATCCATAACTTTGATTCTTGTTTGTCAATTTTGTGAATATATATCTATCTGGTGCTAAGTTTTGAGCACAACTTTTTTGGCTTTATATACCCACTTGTCAAATTCTAAAATTAATTGATTTTTAGGGAATTTCCAATGCCTTGTCTTCTACTACTTTCTTCTTTTCTGTTTAGTTAAGCAAAAAAGAAATTGCAATATTAATTCAACTAATTTCGACAAGTTGATTAATTAGCCTGCATCTGGAAGCAACCTAGCTACTTCAATTATATATATATATATATAGATTGATAGTTACCTAAGCTTTAATCACTTTCTAGACTAGTCGATCATATGCTTAATTTTGTTCATGCTAATTTTTCATTAATTATTAACAAAATGGACAAAGTGATTGCAAACTACTTAATTCAAATTAATTTGACCGTTGCTCAGAAGCTAGCTAATTAATTGAAACATATATTCTAAACAATGCTACACAAAACTAATTACGAAATTTAGAAAGGGTCTTAACTATTTAGTATAAGAAACATTATATATATATATATATATATAGGAGACTGAATTTTACGCACAGACACAATTGATTTCTCTTCTTAATTCGCTAAGCATGTTGGTGTAGATATGAACAAGTTAATTAATTGATCAACATTAAGTTGATGGAGATAATTAATTAGGGTATATATATATATATATATATATATATATATATGTATATATATATATAAGATCAATCAATTAACATTATAAAACTGATTAATATATAGCACTGCGTGAGGCTTGCATTCATGCATACACTATAATGGTGTCAATTCATTGGATCTCCAATATTAATAATGACCTTTATAAGTTTCTTTAATATATATATATTGTCAGTTTATATCTTTTTGTTATCAATTTGGTCAATAATTAATCACAACTTGATGGAGCACTTATACTAACTTTATGCTTTGGAGGACCCAACATGATATATGCATGCACACTTTTGCTTTTGTAGAAAAAGCATGAGCACTTTATCACTAACTTCAAATTAACTCTGATTTGGATACCCACTTTTAAAAGTTCTCTAAACTCTTTTACTGAAATACTTTTTAATTTGTGTTTCATACTAGGCTTACAATCATATATATATATATATGCCAACTACTTTAGAATTATATATATAATATACTTAATTTAATTTACTGATATATTATTCTTGAACATGCGAAGATGCGCACAGTGTAGCCTCACTTTTGGTAGGTCTTTGCGCATTTGATTTGAGAACTTTTTTAGTCACCATGCACACACACACACACACACACACATATATATATATATATATATATATATATATATATATATATATATAAAGGAAAATGGGATTTCTTAGCTAGGAATTCGATTGGAAAACTACGTACTGGGAATTAATTAAGTCTCTAACATATATATATGTCTCACGTCTAATGGCTGAGGAGACGTGGCCGGCCGGATAAAGAATTAAAAGAGAAATTAATTGGGATCGATCCTGTAACCTTCCTATGACTTTAGTATATATGTTCATATTTTTTTATGCAAATATGTTTATATCTTCATTATACTATACTATAAATATAAAGTTGGTCTAAAGGTAATGTAAGATATTGAAGTGGTCATTATCATGGTATGCAGTATATGTGTGTGATGTAAATCACAGAGTGGTTCTAACAAACTCTTATTGAGATTGTGGGTTATCGAAATATATATATATATCGATCATATAAATTATTATATAGTCTCATCAGTATTCTTTACTATAAGTATGAATATAAACAAACTGCTCCAGTTCTTGAACTAAATGAAAACTTATAATATATATATATATATATATATACATATGAATTTTCATGTATTATAAAAGATAACAATATTGTTGGAGCAAGGTTCACTTTCTTTAATGAACCTTATTGGATGGAGCAATTAAGTTTCACTTTCTCGTGGAACAAACAGCGCTTAATTATAATTTCCCATTATATATATATATATATATATATATATATGCAGATCGAGAAACATGAACAGAATGGGTACGGTCATTTTAAAATTGGACACATCTGAAATTATATTCCGTGCGTGCCATGTGCTACTCATGATATCATGTCGCAACTTGCAATCTAATATAACGAAAATGTGTTTAATTTCCACATAATTAAATATTGATGCCTTTGGAGATCATATATATTGTCATGATAGACATGACAAAAGATACCAATACATGATTTGCATATATTTAAAACCACATTAATTCTTAGCTAGCTCTAGATTTCTTACTTGTATATTTTAATGTACTTATCTCACGATATTTCTGGGATCCAACCTGTTTAACACACATGAAAATATCATATATATTATTTAGATTCCCATTATGATATAACAATATATATATATATATAAATGACGGTGCAATTTATAGTATTCTATAATATTTTTGAGCTTTGATCATGCATCGATCTCCCTCCATCCATTGTCTTGATTTATATATCATGACGGTGCAACTATACAAGGTTTGAAGGGTATATATATAGTTGTGATATATGAAAGTAAGAGAGAGAGAGAGAGAGAGAGAGAGAGAGAGAGAGAGAGGGAGGGGAGATGGTGGATATGGAATCCAAACTGCATGCTTTCTTCTGTCGAATACTTTGTATATATTTGTTTTTTCTCTTTGGGTGGTAAGTGGTAACTCATTTTCTTTATGTTGTTTTATGTTGGTTGTGCGTGTGTGTGTGTGGAAAAGTGAAGAAACGTATAAAAAAATGTTTATAGTTGCGGACATGATGGGATGATCGACTCCTCCATTTGACTGAATCTGGTCAATACTCCATTTTATTTGAATGGGTTAAGAGCTAGCTTGTCTGCAAATTCTAAATTAGGTTTGGTAGTAGGTAAGGACCCTAATTTCAATTTTTTTTTTTGTTTGTTAAGGTACCTAATTTCAAATTTCAGGTGCCAATAATGTGACTTTTTCGTTTTAGTTCAAGCAAATTTGGCTCTTTATGCTAAATCACACACACATATATATATATATATACATGTAAAATTTGAAGTTTTTTTTTTTTGGATATAATAAAATTTTGTAATGCATTGTCTCGAAGGCATATTGAAAAAATTGAGAATTTAAAAAATGTATAGTATGGTGTTCCTACTTCACACCAAATTTCATCATCATCCTTGAAATTTGGTGTTAATTTTCACACCAAATTTCCTTTCCTTTTACCAAAAACCACAATCAATTTTGCACACTCATGTCCAACTTGTGCTTGCCTGTCCTACTACATCCACTAAATTCAGTCACGTACAAAAATAGGAATGCAAACAAGTAACAGCATATTCATATATTTTTTAATCCCTTTAATCATGGAATATACACTACTATTACTAACAACATATACATAACTCAAGTTTTTTTTTTTTTTTTTTAAATCTTCTACAATTTTCTTAATCAAGGAATACATGAAGTGGCATATACACTAATCATTCCATTTATGGGATTAATATAATCATGATAATTGTTGTAATGAACCAATTTCTCTTTTCTTTGAAGAATATATACTAGTTAATTAACTTAATTGTCATATATATATATATATATATTTTGGTGGTGTGAATGGCAAACGTCACATCCTTGTTAAGTGCAACAGCATTTAATTTCCAGTTTTTAAATTTCAGCTTTTTTTACTTTCCCAAAAAAAATAAAAAATCACCTAAGTTGTTGATTCTGTAAATGAATTGCAGTGATGCTAAGACTCTCCCTAGATGGGAGCTTGCCAGGCGAAAAAAAAAAAAAAAAAATGAATTGCAGTGATGCTAAGACTCGCATCAAAATATGGTGTACCGTTTCATAGTAGAGTAGTTACTCATGCCTAGTTGTCCGTACACAGACAACACTAGAGGAAGGAAACAAGGTAAGGTAGAGGCAGCGAAACAGGGAAACCGCAAATAAACAGACGTGGGCCCTACTTTGCCCCTAAATAGTGGGCCCATACAGACGTGGCAGCAGTGCTCACAAATTGTCCAGATCTGGACACCTCACACGTAGCACATGCGGGTCCCACTACGTTACAAGACTTTGTTTGAGAACCAAAAGCCACGTTGTACTGTAGCGTCTGCTTGCGTGGCAGCCGTTGCAGGAAGGTGAAACGTGGCAGATATCTGGCTGTTAGTTACTAAAACCATTATCACAGCCACGTAATCACGTAATCTGTGTTTCTCTCTCTCTCACACATAGTTGGTGACGTGAGTTCCCGTAAGAGCCCCTACACATTCTGTTATACTACGAAAAACCCACACTGTGAGGCTGCGAATAGAGAAGTTAAGTGGGGAGTCGTTTTTTGACCGTGGACAAAATATTAAAAGCAGATCCAACACGATTTGGTTCTATTTATGAATACAAATCAGCCACTCTGTTTTACTAATTTTGAAGAAGATTATTATATATAAATATATATATAATATAAACTTTCTTGCTCTGGAAAGAATTAGATTGGATTATTCTCTCTCTAGAAAATTTTGACTTTCCCTCTCTCTTTCACTCTCTATCCAAACAAAGTGCTTAAATAAAGCAAACGCAGCCACTCCCCCACCTTCATTGCATGCTCTGCTCATCTCCTCCTCGCTGTTCATCTTCCTTCTCTCTCTCTCTCTCTCTCTCTCTTCAAAGCACACGGACCAAAGCCAAAATCACATAGAAGAAGCAAGGAATAGCACCCCTTCCATGGCCGTTGAAGCACGACATCTCAACCTCTCTCCTCCACAATACATCACGAACAGGTTCGATTTTATTCTTGGTATATCACTCTTTTTTTTTTTTTTTTGGTTGAAAATGTTTGTATATCAGTCTTTTTCCAAATAAGTGGGTAATTTTTTTCCCCTTTCTGTAGATCTGTTTCATTTTATTTATTTATCATATGGGTTTGTTTAACTTGCAGAGATTTGATGAAAACCAATGAAGCAAACTCAAATATATACAATACCCAGATTGGGTCTGGAGTTCCTTTCAGCGGAACAATGCCTGAAACACTCTTACCGGCCTTCCATCAATATTCTCTCATTTACGATAAGGTTCCGTCAAAAACGTCGATGAAGGCCGACAGCGGACTGACCTACAATCTTCCTGCTCCGAAGAAGCGTTCCAGAGATTCAATGTTAAATACTTTCCTAGTCCCTCAGAAGAGCAACCTCTCCGATTTCTCATCCACTATTGGCGAAGACATTCCATTGCAGATGATACAACAGCAATTGGAGATCGACCACATCCTCTCCGAACATGTATGAAATTCTTCACCTCTTATCAATCATCTGTTCTATATATATATATATTATTTATTTTAGTTGATTAGTATGTGTTTCTAATTTTCTGTTGTTTTGAATTTGGTGATTGAGCAGACAAAGAAAGTGAGATTGGAAGTTGCAGAGAGACAAAAGCAGCACGCGAGATTGTTGGTGTCGGCTATGGGAGAAGGAGTCATGAAAAAGTTGAAGGAAAAAGACGAAGTGATTCAGAAAATGGGGAAATTGAATTGGGTTCTTCAAGAAAGAGTGAAGAGTCTACACATGGAGAACCACTTATGGAGGGATTTGGCACTCACAAATGAAGCCACAGCCAACTCTCTGCGTAGCAATTTGGAACAAGTCCTCCTGGCACACGTTAGCGACGAGCCGCTCTCCGCCGGCGGCAGAGGCGGAGGGATTGCGGATGACGCTGAGTCATGCTGTGATAGCAGTGATTACGGGAGGAATGGGGAGGAGCAAAGGCCGCGCTTGTTGGAGGGGGTGAAAAATAAGGAGGAGCTGGTGGTTGGTAGTGGTAGTGGTAGTGGTGGTGGTAACTGTATGTGCAAGAATTGTGGGGAGAGAGAGTCGCGTGTGCTGTTGCTGCCATGCAGGCATCTATGCCTCTGTACTCTTTGTGGGTCCACACTCCTCGAGAGTTGCCCTGTATGTAACTCTGCTTTGAATGCTACTCTTCATGTTAACATGTCCTGAATTATCAGCACCGTCAAAAATCATAAAGAGAGAGAGAGAGAGAGAGAGAGAGAGAGAGGAGGAGAAAAGAAAAAGTTAGAGAAAGCAGAACAGAGATTTTGAAAATATAGAAAAATTAGATTAGTGTAAATATCTTTAATACAGTATATGAATTGTTCATTCTTTTCATGAATATACATTATTATTATTATTATTATTATGTTTGTATTCTTTACAAATGGCGTATTCCTATTCTTTATTTTATTTTATATTATTTTTAAAATAACAAAGGCTGCAATTTGTTTTGTCGGTCACGAGGAAGAATTGCCCTAGAAAAGCTTTAATGTCAAGTTTGGTTTGGTTTATAGTTTTTATTTATATATGCAAGTTTCTTTCCTTTTCACCCCCTCCCCCCCCCCCCCCAATTTATTAGGGCTGGCTGGTCTGCATTCCTTCCAAGGAGGCTTGATATTCCATATGTGCAAAGAAAAGCATACTTTTCAAAGGTCACTGTGAATTAGTGTAGAGAAGAGACACAAGGCATATATATATATATATATATATATATATTGGGCCATTTCAAAGTTGGAGGGCATGGTATAGCTTTTCCTCCTCTATGATTGTTACGCAATTAGCACTCACATCACAATACGATATTATGTTATTACTATCATGTATGTATGTATTTATTGTTGGTTGAGATGTCGTCAATTAAGTTGATTGGTAAGATAACATTTGTCTTTCGTATTTAATTATTTATATCCCGCATGCATGCATAATACTCAAACAAGAGGCCCAAGCAATTAATCACTCCTCCTCCTCCTCCTAATTTTATGCAATTAATGTATGTGATTTCAAATAATTTATTCTTTTCAAAATTAAAAACATCCTCCTAACTACTAGCTAATTAATTAGCTTAGGTTAGGTTCGTACCCCACCCAGCTTTAAGCTACCACTAACCTATTTTGAACTTTTAAGCAAACAAGTGCAGCAGCAAAAGAGAATGGGTTGAATTACCTAGTATTGTTTCAGTGAATCTCTCTCTCTCTCTCTCTCTCTCTCTCATAGTGTAGTGAGTTAGTGAGGCTGGCTGGTGGCATCATATCATTCATATCATATGTGCACCAAAAGACAAAAGAGGACAGTGAAAAATGTAGCCATATACATTCACATAGCCTAGCTTTTACATCTCTCTTTTCTTTACGTGTCTTCAATTATGGTGGGCTCCTGAATTCCCCGTGCCATGACATCATATGATGTTCAAAGTCCAGATTTTTTATTTTTATTTTTATTTTTATTTTTGTCGTTTTATACATTCATTTATTTCCCATTTTCCAAAACACGATAATGGCATAGCTACTGATATATCCTCCCACTCCTCTTCCTTCAATCCTCCTCCCCACATAAATAGAATCTATTGGCTTCAGCGACCGAAAAGTTTAAAGATAATCATTTTGCATTTCTCACAAACTTTACCATCTATTTTACTATTTATAATTTAAATAAACACCAGATTTCAACTGAAATTTATCTTTTAAATATGTTTTGAAAGTAAATATCAAAAACAATTTTTCACTAAAAAGTTTTCGAATTAATTTTATACACTACTCAGTTTGAGACTATAATGTACGGAGTGGAAGCAGAAACCCCACACGTCAGACTGAAGCAGACTCCTCCAACGGTTCGCTAATTCCACCGCAAGAGCGAAAGACACTGCAATGCGCATTATAACATGACTCCGCAACCATCAGTCAAAACATAAATAACTACATATAAAGATAACAAAGAGGAAAAAACTAGATAGTGCAATCTATATAATAATAATAATAATAATAATTTTAAATAATAAAAGAAAAAAAAAAGAAAAAGGCGTACTCTGCGCCACCACGCGTAGCATAGGAGAAATGCATGACCGATAAAGAAAGAGAACCCTTAAAAATCGACGTGCAAAGCGCGGATGGCGTAGGTTAGCGGGGGTGTCAGTCCTGCTGCGTATGACAAAGGGTTATGTGTGCTTTGGGTTTCGCGGCGCGCCATGTCTCCTTTCCTTACTGAGGAGTCCTAAAATTATATAATTAATTAATATGAGGGAAGATATATAAAGACAAACGAAAGGTGGGTTCCACGTGGGTCCCATTGGGGATGGTGTCTCGTGTTGTGACGTGAGTGTTTTTCTTTTAGACACGTACTCGTTACGCCTTCCAAGTCTTATGTTCCCCTATTTCGCCCGGAACTCAAACTGAAACCCACAACGAAGTGCTCATAGTTTTTACTTTTGAGGAACATAATTTTCAAACCCATTTTCCAAATTTTGTGGATAGTTTTTATTCATCAAATTTGATGCAGTACATGAGATTCACATTTGGGTTCATTTAGTTCATCAAAGCAGTAAAAATTCCCTTTACTACACACAACCACTTCAAAAATAAGTTCAAATAATATTGTTTTAATTTTTATGTGGTCCACATTTAATAACTATTTTGATTTTTTTCATTTACAATGACTTACTTAATATTGAAAGAAAATCTCAATATTTTCGATAAATATACTAAATTATTTAATAAATTTAAATATTTTTTGAATAAAAAGTTTCATGAGTAATAGTAATAGACATTATTAGTTCTCGTCATGGTATGATCTCTATTTTTTACAATGAGAGATTGAATATTTGGACTCAATTAAAGGCAATCTTATAATAAAAATTAAAATATTCTTTATTATCAAGAAAGTACAAACATGTCACTATTAAATTAACACTGGAATAGTCTTTTAAAACCCTAGTTATTATCATTTCTCTTTAAGTCTAAATGGGTAAACAAGTTGTAACATAAATATTCACTAATTAAGTTTGTCCAATGTTTATTTATCAACATTCTTGCAATGACACATTATTTAACTTTAATGTTGTATGCAATTGTTTGCATTAATAGCTCATTCACTTCCAAAGCATAACAATTTTGGACAATACTAGTTGATGGGGTATTTGATTCCAATTGTATTTCATGTGAAGTGGGCGATCGTGATTCGCATGACGTGGATGAGAGGTGAACATTGACCACGACTCTTCTATCTCTAGATAGATTTGGAAGCTGAAGGGTTAGTCTCTTACTCGAATACAGACTCATCTGACTTCTATAAATACATGGGCGATTCATATTCCAAGTATGCAATTAATACCCTCTAACTACCTTAAAAACTTCTTAGGCTCGTTCGATTTCTGAGTTGACCGTTAGAATGTGGTCGGCCGACACCACGCCGGTGTCCTTCCGATTACCCTTCTCTTGTCATTTTCAGGTTAGTGTTAACCTGGATCATGCTATGATTTCTTCACAACCGGATAGGACCACCCTGTTGGCCACAACCTTCTAGTTCGCGAAGACGGCGTCCCAAGGGCTTGGGAGTGTTAGAATCTTCGAGAGGGAAAAGGAGGCATGCAGCCCCATGGTCATGGAGACTTGCCTGGAGTACATCTTGGAGCCCCAAATGACTATGTAATACCCCGTTCCAACACATGGTATGATATTGTTCGCTTTGGGCCTGAGCTAGCACGGTTTTGCTCTTGGGTTTTACCCTAAAAGGCCTCATACCATTTAAAGAGAACATACTACATATAAGCACATCCCCTTTTTCACACCCAGGCGATGTAGGATTGAGCACCTTTTACCCTGTCAGTGTGGTAGCTCAGCCCAGTGTCTGTCTTCGCACCCTCCCACTCACACCCGTCCACAAGAGTTACTACAGATTAGGAGTGTGTCGCAGCGTTGGAACACCAGATTCAGAATTTGAATAAGAGTCTGATCCAAGTGCTCCAACAAAATGCGACAATTCTGCAACGCCTTCCCCCCGTAGCACCGGTGCCATCACAGAGTCACCTCAACCCAGTCAATCCAGAAATGAACTATTTTATGCAAGATAGTGGGATTCTGGCAGACGACACTGCCCAAAGTCATGGAGATTCAATGCATGTTGGGGAAACTACTTATTATGACATGGATATGCAGGACCTCAAAGCTAAAGTTGAAAGCATGGCCCATGCCTTGAAGAGGAAGGGTCCGGCTACAGTGGAAGATATTATCCAACAAACCAATCTCCCTTTTACCTCCGGAGTAATGAGTTATCCTTTGTCCAACAAGTTCAAGATGCTAACTCTTGAAAACTTTGACGAGACCAAGGACCCACCAGGCCATCTTGAGACCTATAAGGCTCTGATGTTCTTCCAAGGAGTACCAAATAAGATCATGTGTAGAGCTTTTTCCACTACTTTGAAAGATTTTTCCTGGACATGGTTCAGTAGCCTAATCGTCTCTTATGGATAGAAAATGCCCTTTTTAGAGAGAGAGTTTCATTTGGCACTGAGAGGTCAAATTTTAATACAGAGTGCGAAAACCTGAACTCTGAGATAGAATCCATATGCTCCTCTTATGCAGGCGAGATCGACAGCCTCAATTCCTCGACTCCACCATGAACAAGATGAAGTGGCTAGGCTTAATGTTGACATGGCCGGGGTGATGGCGAGAATCGTCGAATAGTGCAAGGATTTGCCTAAATTTGACAAAATCTACAACCAATCTTATGTTGAGGGGTTCGAATGTTTTCGAGATTTGGCACAGGGCGTGTACCCAGGAATATACTTCTCTTGCGTTCAGCTGAATGATATTGAGGGGCAAGGCCCTTGATTTTGATAATTTTTGTAGTATTATTACTTCGTGATGTAACAAGCCTATAAGTTTCGTGCTACTTCCCTGTTTTTCCTGACATGCTGTAACTTAACAGTAATAAATTGTTATATTTTTATACCCTGTTGGAATTAAAAAAACTTCTATGAAAGCCTTTGCGGGATTTGTCCCGTCATTTGTTAAAATTCCTATAAATGACTTATACCCCAATGGGATCGGTTGACAATGTTCTCGGAATTAATTCATCCGCCCTTTTTCATTAAAGGCCCTCTGAATAAGGTATGTTCCAATGGGGTCGATTGATAATGTTCTTGAAATTAATTCATCCCACATTTTTCATTAAAGGCCATCTGAACGAGATGTGTCCCAATGTGATCGATTGACAATGTTCTCAGAATTAATTCATTCCGCATTTTTCATTAAAGTCCCTCTGAACCAAGTGTGCCCCAATGAGTTCGATTGACAATGTTCTTGGAATTAATTCATCCAACCTTTTTCTTTAAAGGCCCTCTAATATGCAAGTTGATACCTTGCCAGTACATCATGAGGAATAAGAATGTAACTAAGGGATACAGAATAAGGGCTATAGAAGGTTGAGAATGGGCTAACCTTAGCCAAGGAGACTGGACCGACCAAAGAGACTAGACCGGCCACCGAGGACTGGTCAAGGCCAGACATCCAAGACTGGCTAAGGTCGGGCATCGAGGCTAGGTACCCAGAACCGACTAACCAGGGGCTGGGTCCCAGGGATTCCTTAGGGTAGGTCTGACTTGGAAACCCGATGGGTTCTGACTGGGCGTATATCAAAATTCATTTTCTCTTTATATAAGAGTATGGGTCACGACCTAACGGGTTAATTATGGTGTTCCTAAGGTTCGAGAAGCAACTCTCATGAATATAGGGCATTTGATGGGGTATTTGACTCCAATTGTATTTCATATGACGTGGACGATTGTGATTTATGTGACGTGGATGAGAGGTGAACATTGATCACGACTTTTCTATCTCCAGATAGATTTGAGAGCTGAAGGGTTAGTCTTCTACTGGGATACAATCTTATCTGACTTTTATAAATACATGGGCAATCCATATTCCAGGTATGCAATTAATATCCTGTACGTGTCTTTACAGATTTTAATGCTTTTTCGATTTCTGATTTGATCGTCAGAGCGTAGTCGGTTGGCACCACGCATGTGTCTTTCTGATTATCCTTCTCTTGTCTTTTTTATATTAACGCTAACTCAGATCGTGTGACGATTTTTGCATCATCACTAGTATATATCGTAATTAAAAGCTAGCTGCCAATCTGATACTGATTCACTTAAAAAGTTAACCAAGTCACATGGACAAACACCACACACGCGCGCGCACATGTGTGTGTGTGGTGTTTTAATAAAAATAAATTACAATAATTTAATTATATATAAAAGTGAGATCAGGCAATACATTTTCTAAACCCCATATAAAAAGACTTTATTATATAACGGTGAGGATATGAATGTGTTTTAGTGATACATGGATTGTTAGGCTCCGAACCCATTGTTAAAAAAACTCACTATCTTTTTCCATCTTCGCGTTTTTTCCAACTTACTTTATTATTGTTATTTTTATTATATTATTCTATGCATTGTGTTTTATTTTGTGTTGTCTAAATTTTCTCTTGGTCGTGAATAATTGTTTTTTGTCAGCAAAGGATCAAAGATTACAAGTCAATTAGTAGTATAATTAATTAACATAAACACATGCATTAAATAGGAGTATACTCGTATAAGAGAACAGAAAGATGGCAGACATATACAGTACTAAATGATGGGGCATATATATATATATATATATATATATATATGCACTGAACAATTAAAGAATGAAGATTTGTCATAGACTCATGGGATCTTGGAAAGTAGGACCACCCGTTAGATTGGGAGAGTCTGTCTCTCCTCTTTTTGACCGGCACAAGACTTCAAAATATGTGAATCTCATTATTTTACCAATTCCTAATTTTTAAATCGA
The DNA here is from genome assembly GCA_026545225.1 of Cornus controversa. Taxonomy (NCBI): domain Eukaryota; kingdom Viridiplantae; phylum Streptophyta; class Magnoliopsida; order Cornales; family Cornaceae; genus Cornus; species Cornus controversa. The sequence goes on along the minus strand of CM048849.1, from coordinate 66,871,133 downwards.
AGAAAGAAGCTGAAAAGGTTAGTTGTATGTTTTTTCATTGTTTGTTAGTTGTATGTTTTTTCATTGTTTTTATTTAATTTATTTGTTTTCATAATTGCTAAGAAGTCAAAAAAGATAAATTAATCAACCCATTTCAAAATATTCTATGTTAAGCGACCTTAATTATTATCTCACCTCATAAGCAAATCAGAATCAGAATTAATAGTACTGTATCAGGTTTGGGTTTAGCATAATTTATTCACATAATTAACCACATTTCAATAATGAATTACTAATAAAATATAGGATTAAGAAAGGTGTTCGTAAGAGGAGTGACATATTGCTTAAAGAATGTAGCTTTATTTTATGACTAGTATCTTTGGGTTTAGCATAATTTATTCACATAATTAACCACATTTCAATAATGAATTACTAATAAAATATAGGATGAAGAAAGGTGTTCGTAAGAGGAGTGACATATTGCTTAAAGAATGTAGCTTTATTTTATGACTAGTATCATTATCTCTAGGGGAGTTTTTGGGGATGGAAAAAAGTAGTCCTTTCCTTCAGAGACGGTCTATGCACGCTAGTCGCTAGCTCTTGAGGGGCACACCCATACATGTACTGTTTCCAATCAAACCTTCTTGCCTCTACTAGCTTTCCTAGACGTACGGGAGAATTTTATTAGTCATGTTGACCAATATATATATATATATATAGATAAGTATTATTGTAGTAGAAGCGATAAGCGTGACAATGCTATGTTTGAATTGAGGGACAATTATTTTGATGTAAAATAATACAAATAGTTAGCTTCACTTTCAATCTTTTATGTGAACACCATATGTAGATGAAATAAAACTGGACAGTGCATCTATGATCTTTCTATATATATATATATATATATATATATATATATATAATTCATTTGCTATAACTCCTTCGAACACTACTTATCGTATGTCCTAGTTCATAATCCTTGCTTCCAAACACAATTCAGAATGATGTTAGATGATATAGATAAATTTTATGGAGTCAAAGAATCGCAGGTCTCGCGATGTAAGGCAAAACAAATAGCTGAACTATATATACGTACGTGGGAATATTAACTTTGCAGCTAATTACTAGCCAGCTAGAATCATGTTAATGTTTATTTATTGAATTGTTTTTCACTAGAGAAAGAATGAGTAATGACCTTATCTTTATTATATTTTTTTCCAATATCATTTAATGATAAGTTGCAAATCAGCAAGCTCCATTGTTCATTCCTATAGCACAACTTTTGAACAAGTTTATTAGATTTGTTTTAAAAAAAATGTTTATTAAATTGATAATTATTTTGAAGTAATTGGCAAACACAAGTTTGGTGACAAAATTATATTATTATTAATGAATGTAAAAAAAACTTCTGTTTGAGTATATCTATTTTCACTAGTATAAAAATCTTTAAAATAGTCCAAAATGACGCTATCTATGAAAAAGATAATGCTTTGTAGAGTAAGTGAAAAGTTATCACCGGTAACCATTCATTGGATTGTGAAAGTGTAAGTTTCATTTGCACTGTCTAAAGATGAGAGTGATTATTTTCCTAATTCAGTAATAATTTTTACTATACTTATCATTATTCCTATAAAAATTAAAAAATAATAGGATTAAGAACCTAATCATTAAACTAGAATAATTCCAAAAGTTAGAATTGTATTAAGGGTGGAGCCGATTCTAATTAGCAAAGGGTTTCTATAATTTAAAACAGACTAATCAACTTACATCCCCATTTCATTTGGCCTTTCAGCAATCCAAATTAATAGTCCCTATAGAACAAGATGAGCACTTTTTTTTTATTTTATTTTATTTTATTTTCTAGCAAAATTTAAATTTTATGCATTCAAGAATGCATGATCTTTAGTGGTTTATGTACCAAATGACATTTGGATTGGCCAATCCATGCATTCCTTAATTAATTATTGTACTACGTGTGAAATTAAGAAAGTGAAACACCAAAAAAGCGCAACATTTGCCGCCCCATATATTTTAAAGTCAAATAAAATTATGGTACGTACCCAAGATAAGAATAAGATGGTACCAGCCTAGGATTTTCATTAGTCAAAAAGTATTTTTGTGATTGACGTTGAAAGGATGAAATTGAAAGTTATTGAGATTATGATGATAAGGAGTTGTTAAATTGTACTAGTACGTATTGTATTGTATTGTATTGTATTGTATTGTATGTATAAGATACGCAGTTTGTATTGTATTGTACATATATATAAGATATGCAGTTTGTCATGTAATGTAGTATTATTGTCTCTCTATTCTCACTTTTAAATTGCTTTATTTTGCACAAATTAATTCAATCAACATTCAAAATTGCAATCAAATCTGATCTCTCACCTCCGAATTTGATCGAAAAATAAAAGGGTAAATGAAGTCTGCACATATATAATAAATAAACTTGTTTTATTTTTTATTTATTTATTCGGAGGGATGATATTTTTTACCGTGACCAATGATTTGTTAAATGATAATCAATTCAATGTATTTAATTTTTAGAGTTGACTCATGAGGGTCCTCTATTTCAAAAGAGTAAATCATTTTCTATTAAAATTCTGAGTATAATTACAAAATATATTCATTCGTTTTTTAATTGCAACATACTACCTGTTTACATCGATCTGTATGCATATATATATATATATACATAATAATACATACACTAATTCTCATCGATGGAGATGTTAAGCTAGGTGCAGGTAATCCAGACAGACAGACAGACAAACTCTCACTCCGATTCGATTCGACAGGATAGGTAGCACTAGCACTAGCACTAGCACTAGCACTAGCACTGACAGGGAAACCCAATTTCCGGAAATGGGCCCAAAGGTAGGATTCCAGTATCTCGGCCCATGTTTTTGTCCTTAATCGGGTTGATGGAAGCTACCGGGCCCACTTGTGTACAGAGATGGAAAGGTGCCCCATAAAAGTTGTCCACTTCAACTTTTCCCCCATTTTATTTATTATCCATATTCCAAAGAAGGTGGGGTAAGGTTTGAAGATGAGGCGCGATGTGGCCAAAAGCTAGCATCAGAAAGATGGATTCAATTATATTATATATATATATATATATATATATAAATATAATATAGAATTTTATGTGGTCCAATTTGTGAACACTAACTCTCTCCTATTGTGTCAGTGTGGACCGTGTGGTTGGGATATGCATTTGTTGGTCCATCAACTTTTAATTGATGATTCTTTCCTTTGTTATATACTACTTGCAACATGTTTTCAGTTGTAACATGGATCCCACACCCATATGACAACTTGATATATATATATATATATATATATATACAGAGACAGGGAGCAATGGAGCACCACACATCTAGAATGATGAGGTTCCACGGTACATGCATTTTTCTTTTATGTGGGAATTTTGATGAGGATGGGTTTGAGTTTTGTTTTTGAATGATTTGGTGGGATAGGAATAGATAGTGGAGTAGAGGTAAAGCCAAAGCTAGACTAGAAGAGTATTTATTTCATGGTTGAATCAAAACCAATAAAGATACAAGTACTAGTGTTGGAAAGCAAAATCACAACATTAAGAAAGAAAGAAAGAATGAAAGAAAGGAAGAATTATTCAAACTAATCTTTTTATAGATCGAGGTCACTGGCATAACATGACACGACATGAGGATGGGTGTGTGTGTATATATATATATATATATATATATATATATATATATGCATCATTTTCTGCCAATCGTAATCCCATTTATCGGGGGGCTTTGGAGATTGCATTATCAAAACCAATTAGTGGAAAGCCAACTCCCCATATCGGTTAAAATGATTATTATGTCTTGCTTTTTCAAGTTTTAAAAACGTACAACTAATCCTTATCAACCAACAAACTCAACCACCCAACCCAAGATACATAAATACTTTTACTATTAGATATTTTGAGAGAGAGAGAGAGAGAGTATCGTTACAATTCCATTCATTTAGGTGCAGTGAATGAAACCAATATTTTTGTAATTAATAATTTTAAATGTTAAAATTAAATATAATTGAGTTGTATTTTTTGAATTATATTATTGTCATTGATCATGTAATTGAAGTTTTAGAGTGAATATGAAATTTTACACCAACCATACAAATGCTTTTCAAAGAATAAATGTTGAATTTTTGAAATAAATCATCAATGGTCCGAACATGGATTCAATTGATGGAAGTTTTCGAATGATTTTGATTGTATAAGAATATCGTTGATCAAATATAAGAGTCACGTAATTCAGGTAAAGTAGTGAGAACACATATTTCAAACCGTGTGATTCCGACCTTGAAAAATAAAATTTTTGAGCAGATTTTTGAAATATTCAAGGTTGGACCGATCCAGGATTTAGCTGGACCAGTCCATGAGGTCTTAGCATCTCAATATGAGATTGCTACAGGACCTAGACCGGTCCAAGACTTCTGGTCTGCAAGATTTTGTCTATTTTGTTCAATTTTAACCCGGATTTGACTAAGAACTTTCCTGAAACGTGGGGACTTGTTTCCTATTGATTATTAACTTTTTTTTAAATGAAAAATTAGGAATTTTTTTTAACATCTATAAAAACCTCATATGTTCTCTCTAAGTGTGAAAAAAATTAGTACTTTCACAAAACTTTCAATATATATCAAACTGAGAATTTTAAATAGGGAAAGTATTGAGATTTTTTTTCCAGTTCTTTGTTTATATTTTTGAGAGCACACCCATATTCACCGAGTGATTTAGGGTGTCTCTATTTGCTTGATTAACTGTTTAAAGGCTTCATTAAATATTTCTTCGTGACTAAGTTACTTGATTGATTTTTTCTACAACTGTTCGTTGGTGAGGAAGGAGAAGAAGATCGAGCTACGAATATGACATAATACTTGCTGAGTGTTCGTGTTCTTCCAATTACCTTTTCGAGATAATTTTGACGTTAGCCGGGAATTTGCAGTAGTTGGATAAGGTAGTCGCAATAATAAGCCTAAGGTGTTCTGCATCAAAGTTCTTGTTAGAGTGAAGTAAGTGTGAGTCTGGGACATAGTCTGTTGTATTTTACTTTGGTGATAGTGGATTTGTTTCTCCAAGGCTACAAAGCCCCATTTGTGATTTTTTTTCAATCTGAATTTTTTATGTATATCTGGTGCATTCTTTATTTTACTGTACTTTATTTTATTTACTTGCTTTGTGAAATTTATTAGAATTTTAATTGGACTTAAAATTGGATAATCTGAAAGATTAAGCAAAAAAATGAGTAAACCTAATCATCCCCCTCTAGATTTTAAATCTAACTTTCGCAGTTGCTTTCGCACAACACAACTCACAATTGGTATCAGAGCAGTGTCCTTTAAAATGAAAATTTATTTTTGTTTTCAAAAATTATTATGAAATCTAGTATGAAAGATGGTGGATCGATTTAGTGAACTCATTTGTTTGATGGTTCAAATTACACTTTTTGGAAGTCTTGCATGAAAGCCATTCTAAAATTTCAAGGTGAGAGAGTTTGGATGATTGTTGAGAATGGGTATATAACTCTTACCACTACCACTACCATTACCACTGATGATGCAGCTATGACTGTAGATAAGGATAAAACAACATGGTCAACTGCTGAGCATGAAGATGCTAACAATAATAACAAAGGTTTATATGCTATATTTAATTATGTTGTTCCTTCTGAATTTACTTGAATCTCTACTTGTTCCACTACTAAAGAAACATGTGATATTTTACAGGTAAATCATGAGGGTACCACCCAGGTAAGGAAATCAAAATTACAAATGATAACAATTAAATAAACAATTAGAATGGATGAAAATAAGGTGTTTTCTGATTTTTATTCTAGACTTAATGATACCTTGGTGAGAAAATTTCATCTTTTCAGGTTATAAGAAAAATCATAAGATCATTACTTGATAGGTTCCAAGCCAAGTTGGGAAGCCTTAGATGAGAGCATGGATGTTGATTCAATGGAAGTGGCAAAATTAGTTGGATCAATTCAAATTTTTAAGATGAAATATCCAAAACTTTAAAAAATAAAAAAATTGGCTTTGAAAACCTCAAAGACTTTCAAGTCTTCAAGTTTGTCAAATATTTTAAATTCTTCAAGTTAAAAGTTTTGAATATAATTCAGATAATGATGTTGTATTCATTGCTAGGAAATTTAGAATCCTTAAATATGAAAATGATAGAAATTTTAGGAAATGAAATTCTTCTAAATTTCATAGTCAAGGCTTATCATCTAAAAATAGGGATAGGAAGAAAAAAAAAATTGATGACTTTAAGGATTCTAAATAGGGGTGACAAAAATCCCCAACCAGGCGGGGACTCGCCTCGGCCCATTTAAAGCGGGTTTGGGGAGCCGTTTATTTAAATGGGATGGGAACGTGTTTTGTTATTTAAAACCCGGTCAGTTTCGGGGCGAAGTCGGGGCAAGGTCACCCGCCCCGATTATACTACACTTAATTGTTAGTATATTATATTATATTATATTACTTGTGTATATATACTTAAAAAATGTTAATTTTCAAAATATTTGGTTTTGTTGGAAGTTTTGTAATTCTTTATTTTAAGCAAAGACAACAAAAATAAATAAGAAAATTTTGGAAAGGGCAAAATGTTTATGTTTGGAGAATGTTGAAAATTCATGAATCAAATGAGTTTTAACCGGTTATGGGACGGGGTGGGTTAGGTCGATTATGGGGTGAAGGAGAAAATTTATAACCGTTTATGGGGTTTTCAAAATCAAACAATTATGGGTATGAGGATTGGGATCCCCGCCCCATAATCAACCCGTTGCCATCCGTAATTCTGAAATCACTTTTTGGACATGTGGTGGTAAATGTCAGACATCTGCTCAATGTCTAAGTCCTAAAGAGAATAGCTTTAGTGTAAAGAAAATTTCAAAAGATAAAAAGAAAGCCATAAAAGCTATTATTTATGAATCTGAGTCTTTTATTGAGAGTGATGCTTTTGCTTTTGTTGCTCATATTGATGCTAATACTGCTAATGATTCTTCTTCTGATGTAGGTGAAATAGAGATGTATACAACTCTCAGTCAAGTTGGGTATAAAGATTCAAGACTTGAGCAATCAGATGAAGAACCATGTGAGAGCAAGCTGAATTTTTTTTTCTAAATTTTACTAAAGACTTATAATAAGAAATCTGAGAAGCTGAAGCAGATGGAAATTAAAAAAGAAACTTTGAAGAAAGAGAATGAATAGCAATTGAAGTTGATTGAAGAAACAAAGCTAATTTTCAAAATCTTCAAAGTAAAGTCAAGTTTTTTGAAAACGAGGTAAGTCAAACTATTTCTGCTAAATATATTTTTGTTGTTAGAATTAATTTTCTTGAGTCTGAATTGAAAAAATAACAAGAGAAATTGATTGCATTTACTTTTGGACGGATTAAGGTTGATATCATGATTAGTGTTGGTAAGCCTATAGGAGATAAGATTAGACTATGTTTTGTTGGGTTATCATTTAAGGGTAAAATTGCTTTTGTTAAACCCAAGAACTTGAATTTGTCTACACTCAAACCTAAGCTTCAAATTGACTCTTCACATGCTAATGTTGTGTCCAATATGCTTCATTATTCTTTTTGTGGTAAGAATGGACATAGTCAACACTATTATTATAAGAAAAGAAAATATTTTAATTCTGATTTTTATGTGCATAATTATTTTGCTAAGAATAGGGTTCATGCTAGAAAGTCATTTTTTTGGAACAAACTCAAAAATTATCAAGCTAAAAGACCAAATTAACTACCTTGGACTGGTCTAAGGATAGGCTTGACCGGTCCACATAGGCTCAGCCAGAGCACTTTATATGTGCATGTGTGCTATATGTTCATAATGTGCCTTCATTCTCTAAGTATGCGTTTTTTCCTCACTTTTCCATAACTCTAAAGGCCTGTTTGGATTGAAGGAATTGGAAGGAAAAGAAAAGAAAAGAAACAAAATGATATTATTTTTTGTGTTTGGATTGTCATTGGTGAAAGAAAAAAAAGGATTAGGAGTGATTTGAAGGGATAACTTATCCCTCAAAATCTCTTATATGTTATCCTCCTAAATGTGGGAAGATTTGGAGAGAAATGATAAGAATAAGTGAATCTTTCATAATACAAAAATAACCCTAACATTTTAAAGAACAAAATTTAAAAGTTATTTGGATATATCTTGTAATATAATCACAAAAGAACAAGATAGTAAATTGATTAATATGGTTTCTTTTTTCTCCTTTACCTTTTCCAAACAATAATGCAATCATTTCATTTCTAATTTATCCAAACATGAATACATGCTATCTTCGGAGGATTTGAGGTGATTGATCAAACAAGTTGTGCTTAATTTTTTTTTTTTTTCAAATCTGACTCTCCAAGTGTTTGACAGAATTCTTTAATGGGGCTTGTGACCTTATTTATTATTTCATTCATTGTAACTTTCATGATTATGTCTGAAAGAGCTAGGAGAGTGTTTTTAAAAGTGAAATGAATGTCAACATTTGAAAGACATTAGTTGTGGGTCCTTATGTAATTTTGATGACATATTTTTATTTAGATATTTTATCTTTTACAACCAAAGTATTTGATATTATCATTGAGGTGAATACAACTGTTATAACTCAAGTAATTAGTGTTCTTGATCTTAACAGGCGGTACTATTTTGCAATATTTGAGGACAAATTTTGATAAACCATCTATAGAAGATAATGATTCGAGCCTTCTGAGAGGATTTTGACACTAATCTTTCTGACAGGATTTTGACGTTAGTTGGGAATCTGCATCAATTGGATGATGTAGTCGCAATAATAAGCCTGAAATGTTCCACATTAAAGTTCTTATCAGAGTAGAGTGAGTGTGAGTCTGAGATGGAGTCTCTTGTACTTTGCTTTGACGATAGTGAATTTGCTTCTCCGGGACTACAAAATCTCACTTGTAATTTTTTTCGATCTGAATTTTCTACGTATATCTGGTACATTCTTTACTTTATTACACTTTATTTTATTTACTTGCTTTTTGGGATTACTTAGAACTTTAATTGGACTTAAATTGAATAAGCTGAAAGATTAAACAAAAAATGAGTAAACTTAATCACCCTCTCTAGATTTTAAATTAACTTTTGCAACCGCTTTCGTACCGCACAACTCACAATAAATTCCTATCTACCTATAATCCACATGGATCATTTTCAGTGCGAAAAGATAAAAGAAATTAAAGATACTGGAATAGACTAAGTTTTAATATATATATATATATATATGAATTGAATACGACAAGTGAAAGAAAGATTTGAATTAGTGGGTCAGGGAACTTAACTAGATCTAGATGATATCATGCCCTTTAATGGGAGTGGCATATTTCTCTATTCTCCTATTTGAAATAGACTCACTTGCACGAAAAAGGTCAAAAAGGGTGGGTTGTGACCTTAAAGGTGACCTAAGTTTAATTTATTTTTTTGGATGAGTTTAAAAAGCTTAATTCGTACCCTAGCTTGAATTTTAATAAAATCATTTGGCATGACCACTGCAAAAAGTAAAGGACATTGGAGCGAGCTAGCTTAGGTGCATGTGACCCATCAACCTTTATGGGCCTGACCAGTTAGATGCATTTTCTAGCTTTAGCTCCGTTTGAATTGGGGAATTTGGAAGGATAAAGAGAGAGAAGAAAGGAGAGGATAGGCCATGTTGTGTTTGGATAAATTTCATTAAAAGAAAAGAAAGGATAAAGAGGGATAAGAAATGATATTTATTATTCCTTATCCCTCATATCCTGTCTTCCAAAAATTGAGAAGATTAGAAGGAAAATGATAGTGTTTAAGTAGTACTTTTATAATTTCAAAACTGCCCTCAGCAATTAGAAAGATAAAATTATTATTTCACTCATATCCCATAAATATAAAAGAATATAATAGTAATTTAGTTGTTATCCTTTCTTTTCTTTATCTTATCTAAAGAAGAATTGTATCATTTTCTTTCTTTTATCTCCTATTTATTCAAACATAAATAAAATTTGTTATTAGTATCTCATCTCCTTGTTTTTCTTTTATAATTAATGTTTATCTTCTTCTTAATATCCTCATGTTCATCCGATCGGAGTAAGAGATGTGGTTGGACCACTCAGCATATGGTCAAGTCATCAATGTATGAATAGTATATAATTATAATAGACATTTTGGTCAAGTCAACTGACTAAAGCTGCTCTACACTATTGCAACAAAATTTCATCTCATGTGTAGGTTTCTTGGTACCAAAACTTGATGATGGTTTAATGCCAAAATTTCAACGGGCGTGGCTCTTACGTTCAATGTCGTGGCTACGTGTGACAGCATGCCACTACCTTAGCTAGCTAGATAAGATAGCCTACATCTACATAGGTAGCTCTAATTTAATGTAATGTAATTATCGTACAGGCACACTCAGTCAAGGACTATGGATTGGTCCTCCTATACTCTCTCACCAACATTTACTACTGTTTGCAAATCACGCGTGGGTACGATCCTAACCACTCAAGTTGGGTACCACTTTCGACCTTTAACAGCTAGGAATATCAATTTATGCAAAAATTAATTAATGTTGTTACAAAAACAACTTACAATCTCAAAAATCAACCGATCCACATTATTTCAGATGCTATGAACTCTCAACCTTTCGTTTGAAATTTTCTGGGCAAATAATAATTGGATTTGACTAATCAATATCTTTAGACACACTCCCAAGTTGAGTGAGCGAAAAAATTCTTATGAGAGCTTTCGTCTGGGTTGAGATTTGAATTTTGAACCAAGACATTTCAAATTTGATCTTCAACACTCAAGCCCATGGAAAGACGGAAGTGACACCTAAAAATAGTTTATCCCATTAATTTAAAGCTATTTCACATCCTTCCCTAATTTTGTACTTGAGTTCAACAATTTATATAATTGGCAACCATATGACATAATATGCGTATGTTTGTGTGTGTGTGTGTGTATGAACATGTATATATGTATTTTAAATCATATAATAGTCGATGGTGCAATAAGATTTTTTTTTTTCCTTTGAAATATCATCAATTATTAGATCAAAAGATTCTTGATATGGACTACGGAATTAGACGGGTTCCTCCAAAATATTATTAGTTGTTCAAGATTATTGACTTATTAGATATTAATTTAAAAAGGTGATGGTTTACACATTTGCTGTTAGTTATCCTCAATATCATTGTTTCACTTACGTTAAAACATAGTTTTGGTCCATATGAATGAGAGAACTCCATGTGTCGGTGGTGAATTAGAAGAAGCTCTACAAGGTTCGCTCGCTCGTTCCAATTGAATGCTTGTTGCATCATGTAAGCACATGTTGATTTGTCAATCACATATTAAACCCTTAATATCAGCGGTCAAAATTATTCAAAAAAATTTCCTCCTTTACTAACATTAAAAAAACCTATCACAAAAAAATCAAAACTTTCATCTTAACAAAAAAATCAATCCAATATCTTTTGAGTCATTTTTAAATTCAACATCTAAAAAATTAACAGAAAAACAACGCAACACAACTGTAACTCTGCACCCTAGACATGCAAAACAAAATCCATGACTAAAGAAATTCCTAATCAAATAAACTGAATTCGTCTTCACTCTCTTCCTTTGCCCTAAAACTATCCGCTATATATGTAGTCATCACAGCCTTTTAGTTTACAGTGGCAATGAGTCTTTAAAATTGGTCTATGAAAGTTATGGCAGCAGTTTCGGCCACCACTAAAGGTCTTTTTATTTTTTTTTCCGAATTGAGGCGGTCAAAACTTTTGAATAAAAAGTTTCATGAGTAATAACAATAAACATTAATTAAGATGGTATAATTTCTCTTCTTCAAATAGGGAGATTGGTTGTTTGAGACGAGTTAAAAGGACAATAAAAGATGAAAAGATACTAAAAATAGAAAGATTCTCTCTCACTATTAAATTAATATTGGAACAATATTTTAATGAGTTATTATCTTCCTTGTAATCATTTCTATAAATTGTTCAACAAGTTGCAACACACAATTCACTAATTTCTAGAGCGGCCTTTGATCTGATCTGTCCATTTGATACAAATTCACCTAAAAAGCTAACCAAACATGGACCAGCACCATATATAGTTTGCACATGTCATTCAGTAGTTGGCGTCATTATTTTAATTAAGTGAACCTCATTTGAATTGAGCTTTAAATTCTCAGTTAATCTATTTGCTTACTAATTGCAAGAATGTTCAGAAATTAATAAAATCATTTTTAACAATAAATTTGGCCATATTGATGGGCTGATCGGTTTGTTGGTCTAAATAACAAAAAGTCAACGGTTCATAATAATTATTTACTAATACTCTTCATCACTATTGTTAAATTTATCATCATCATCATCATCATCATCATTCATTATTCAGGATAATCGGAATATCATAAGCATTTATAGGAAAATTTTGAAAAAGGTGTAATTTCTGTATGGGTAATACATTATACATTATAATACATTATAGGGGTGACAATGAGATGGTCTCTAATACATTATTATACATGTATGTATCTGAACTGACCGACCATTCACAATATTCATTAACATCTTTCTCCATTTTCTAGTATGTCTGGATGATCGATTTATAGGGTTTTACAATAGCACTTTGGAATTTGTTGACATGTGAGGTCTATTGGCTGTACATGTAATGGAAGTTTGACATCTACACCTACTATAACTACTTATGTAATCAATGATTCAGATAAACTTACATTTGTACCACTGACACAGGTTTACATTCAAAAGGATATGATGTTAACAAATACAACTCCACAAACTGTAGAAGAAGCATCTCTCATCCCAAACCTCTTGCAGGAGTCATGGTTGAGACCTGCCAACAAAAACCAAATCCTTTCAGCCCCTTCCACACCAGTTGGAAGAATTTCAGCAGGTCATTGTGAATCAGGCATCTTTTTTGGAGTAATAATATTCACAAAAGAAGAAAAAGAACAACCTGCGTTATTTTCAGCAACATTTTCTACAAGTCAAATAAGCTAATATGAGCATTGTTCATAATTTCAAATATTGATCCAGGAATTTTACTTGAATGCAAATCTGCTAAAATAAGGGATGACATAGTACATATATATATATATATATATATATATATATATATTGTAGAGTCGATCTATATCTTGTGTGACATGCACCTTCTTCATGAACAAACTCCTATGTCCCAAGCAACTAGTTGTACATGACAAACTTGAAACAGCAGTTTATCAAAACTTCATTCAGATGAAGGTCATTTGTAACCCAGGTGTCAATTCTAAGAGAGGTTAGAATTTCAATTGCAGTTGGAAAATAGCTATGCAAATGAGAAACATGAAAAGATGATCATCCATAGAGTGAGCTTGTCATCAACTTGTGAAAGGAAACAACCACCATTATGTTTAGTTCTTTGTAGAGGCGGAGCCAAGATTCTATGATTGGGGGGCCAAATTATAATTTTTTTTTACCATACATGAGAATATCTAATGCAAAATTATTTATAAGCCAAAAGTATTTTATTATTTATTAGATGCATACAAAAATATATCTAGCCAAACTTTGGTATATTCATTTACGAAAATAGACAAAAATATTTCCTTATATCTATTCAAGAATGAAATAGATATATGTATAAAAAAAAATCAAAAGGATCAAATATCAAATATAAAAACAACGAAAAGTAACATGGTACAAAGCTTCTCCTAAATTTGTTCTTCCCAGGTTTGACGTTTGATACTTGCAGTAGCTCTGTCTTCACAAACAAAGAGAAGTTCGAAACTTCCAGTAGTTTTGCTTTTAAAAACAAAGAAAAGTAAGACAATATTATTATATCTTATAGTAAATATGATATTATGTTACTATATATGTGATTTATTATGTTACTATATATGTGATTTATATTGCTATTGGGCTTAAGAAACTAAAATATTTATTTCAATGGATTTAAACTAACTAAAGGCCCAATGAGACTAATATAGTCTGAATTTTTGGGGACCATGTTTTTAAGCGCACCTTTAAGTCCTCCGGGGCCATATATATATACATATGGGTAACATTTTAAAACTTTTAAAGGGGCATGTCCTTCCCTGGCACAAAGCCAGCTCTGCCCCTGGTTCTTAAAAAACTTATACATGTTACAGTTCTAACTAACTAGAGCGAAGTAAAACTTGTTATATCACTATCTGTAATTGTGCAAAACATGTTTATCTTGAATTAAGTTTCTTAGATTGTCAAGTGAAACTACCTGACAACCATTCCATTTTGATTTATTTGTGTAGTCTCCATACATAGTGCCCATATCACTGACTGATAATGTGGACAATTATAAATGTACTTTTAATTAAATATGACTCAAAGCATAAAGGTGATTTGATACGTAGGTCCCACAAGGGACATGTACTTTCATTCGCGAGTGAGATTTGGCCCATGATCACCTACTCCACAAAAGCCCCAATGTGAAATTTAACCAAGAAGCCAGGGTATAATAATTTGATTTGTACTTGTATATCTAACATCAGAAGTGACAATAATATAAACAACTATTAGATTTGATAAAAAAACAGTAAATTAAATGAAAAATACTTAAACATACCATGCATGTCTATTGGTTTCATGCCGATGAGGAATGTGTCATAATATGAAAATGGTGCTGATAACATATGGAGACCACCGATGACATGTAGGAAATCTTCATAAAAAAAAGTCAGAGAATAATCTGACATCAAGAAATTTCCAATATTCAGAATAAATTTCGCATCAAAGTAAACTAATTTTGGAGTCAATGCGGTAAGAAGCACCAACTTAAGTTTTTAAACTTGTAAACAGGCCTTAAAGTTAAACTGACCTTGAAGGAGAAAATCCTAACTGTTAAATTTTCTACTGAATGATATAAAGCTCTTGTTTAGCTATAAAGTAATGACCAATGACATTCCCTGGTTCCATGATAAACTGCTCCTGAAATGTACCCATTCTCTTGCGAGATATATCAATCGAAAGATCTTTATAATTTGGCAAGCCCTCTACTTGTATACCATCTCCACATATAAGGAACTGATTCCCAACAATAAATGATCCTGATACACGTATTGAAACTCCATCTCGACCATGAGGACGGCACTGAAGATTTTCCACAACATGCACAAGCTTTTCAAGAGGCCACTCACCCACTAATGTAATCCGAATGTTTGACAAAGTTGCGAAGATGTCATTTGGACCTAAATATTCTTTCCCAGAGAAACTAGAAATATAAAGGTCTGTATTAGCAAACAAAAAACTGAGATCACAGATGCAACCCAAATGGAAAATCTTAACTATGCATCTACCCTCAAAAGTTCAAAAATAAGCTCCAATTTGGTAGAAATATGAATAAATCACCC
Organism: Cornus controversa; assembly: GCA_026545225.1. Taxonomy (NCBI): domain Eukaryota; kingdom Viridiplantae; phylum Streptophyta; class Magnoliopsida; order Cornales; family Cornaceae; genus Cornus; species Cornus controversa. The sequence goes on along the minus strand of CM048849.1, from coordinate 66,855,734 downwards.
TTCATTTAAATTTTAAGCGACAATCATAAATTCTCAACTAACTAGATGCATAGAGATCAAGCTTCGACAAAGGTGACTCTTTTAAATTATATTCCCACCATAAGTCCCATCTTCTGTGTTCATCATGCACACATGCATGCATGCAATAATATTCAAGAGCAATGATTTTTCCCAAATTTAGTACAAATATGCATGAAGCTACCTTCTATTTAAGACATAAACGACTAAACCTGAATGTAAATTTCGCAAAACTAGGAATACATTATGATCCAAGAAAGATCGAGATCAAGAGACCAGCCATAATTTACAGGACATAATGTTGAACAGCCAAAAAATAACATGTTCACGAAATAAGCTTGGCAAAAAAAAAAAAATCACAAACTGATATGGATGTATGATAAGACCATAAAGGATACAATTATAGATGAAATACATTCATGAAACAGTTGAAGTAGCAACCATTGGAGATAAAATGAGAGAAATTGCAACCACTCATAGTTGTATCAGCAAGAAAGAATGGCATGTTTCACATACCGAGTAATGCAAAGAGAAGGGAAAGACCAAAATTAACATATATTAAGGAAGTAAGAAAATATACAATAACATGTCGTTTAACTGAAAATATGACCTCAAAGAAAAATGGACCATGAAATAGTTGGACAAGGCTTTGTTCAATTTGAATTGTGAATTACATCACTTGACCAATGTTTTTATCTTCTCTACTGGACAAAGCTTTGTTCTAGTTGAATTGTGAATTACATCACTTGACCAATGGTTTTATCTTCTCTACTCAACAAGGCATTAATCCCAACGACTTGGTAAAAATCACACACAATCTCATTAACTCTCTCTGAAGTATGAAATCTAACTTTTGCATCAATAAAAAAATATGAAAAAAGAGTCACTGAGAAGTTATATACCTGAAAACTGAACATTCACTATATAAGGTCTTTGTATGTTGCCAAAGTTCATCTGGTCCATCAAAAAGCAAGTAATAGTGTATTGTGAGCATCTGGTCAAGAAACCATGAGTGAAATTAATACTCAGAAAAACAGAATGAAAACTGATTATATTGACAAAAAGAATACGAAAAGAATAAAAAGTGATTATTTGACTGTCGGTTTGACCAAGAGTAATAGTTATGAATACCTTTCGTTTCAGTCTTTCCTTTGGAACAAAATATTTTTGACATTACGTTGTTATCATGAGGTTGCAATGTACCCCTTCTACAGTACATTGTGATCCCAGATTATGGTGCTATTCTTGACATTACGTTGTAATCCTCATGGTTGTATGTAAGCAATGACATTCAGCCTTTTAGTGGTCAATGGTGGTCAATGGTACGATTAGTGCACTACCTTGTGATCCATGCAATTATGGTGTGTTAAATGGGTATCATGTCATGATACTTGAGAAACTTATAATGTATTGGCTAAATAACTTAAGCAAATGCAAGCCAAGGTTATAATCCAAGCTACTCACATTGTGTCTTGTCACTTGAACACAGACATTGATCAGATTACCGAGGGGATGAAGCCAAGGCATTTCGAGCGCATTTTCTGGGTGAATCTAACTAACTTGCATATGCAAAACACCTATAAATACTTGTCATTCTCCAAATATAGTGCATAAAAAAAGAAGGAAATACTTGGCGGTAATCTCCCAATAACTATCATGGGTCCTGTTCATCTCCTATTATTTCCTGACCTATGCATACCAAGTAAATACTGGCTAAAATGGTTTAGGTGTTTACAATGAAGACATATATAGAAGATTGACACAGTCCATATTGTTAACGACCATCTACTCTAAAAGCTTAAGTTGTTAGAGAGGGTGGAACTTTAATATTTAAATCATTCAACACGCCCCCTCACGTGTGGCCTTCTTTTGGTCCAACATGTGTTTCAATTTTAATTATTAGGGTGATGGTGAGGTTTAAAGATTGACACAGTCCATATTGTTAACAACCATCTACTCTAAAAGCTTAAGTTGTTAGAGAGGGTGTAACTTAAATATTTAAATCCTTCAATACATATTAAGGGAAAAGTTAGGGATAGGAGAAGACCAAAATTAATGTGGGTTGAGATAATTAAAAAAGACAAATGAGAAGACCAAATTAATGTAGGTTGAGATAGTTAAAAAAGACAAATCAACATGTTGACTGACTAAAATTATGACCCAAATAGCGCAAAAATAATTAAATAGCATTCGTGTAATTGACCCCATATAGTTGGAAAAATGTGTTTTATTTAGAGTTGTAGCCAAACGCAAAATGCTACTCTCTTTCAACTTTTGTTTATAGCAGCTGGGCATCTTGAAGTTTAATTAATCAATGCTCTGTATCCAAATCTACCGAAACAATATCTGAACTCAGATTACAATACCACACACCCGTTCCTTTCATTAAAGCTGTGAAGTTTATACAATTGCTAGCATAGTTTGGTGGTGATCAATAAGTGATAAGAGTTGGTTAAGTTAGTTACCCACATCTACTAAATCCTTCATCCTCTGTGTAGGATCGAAAACGCTTCGGACAAATGCTGCCAAGTCCACCCCAGCATCTTCATACTTGGTAATAAATGGGTGTGAAAGAAGCTGCAGTAGAAAATACCAATCAAACAATGTCAAGTTCAAAATGTCTGGTCCTCGTATGGTGATTTCAATGAAGAATTAAAGATCATATACATTCACATGAGAACTTCCTTGTGTGAGTGAAAAATTAATAGGTTCACCAATTAAAATCTTTATACATTAAAAAGCTAGAACCATATATTGGAATGGAAAAAATGTCTCATAAATGACAGAGAAATATGTGAAAGAGCACATAAAAAGAGTTCCATAGCAAGAAAAATGAAGGACCATGTAATTTAGAACGTTTGTGCTTAGAGTAAAGCAAGCATAATATTACCCTAGACTAATATTGAGTGGAATTTTGTGCCTAAGATAAACTGATCAATATCAGGCTGAGTTTTGGTAGGGCAGGCTATTAAGGATAATGTGCGGTCATATAGTAAATGAAAAATGTAAAGTTTAACTACTAATGAATATATATCATTTGGAAGTAGGTTCTGAACGACTATATTTTCAACCCAGCTTGAACCTGAATGATTGCGAACTCTAAATTAGAGGTCTAAACCTTCTCTACATAATGTTCCTAAATCTCTAAACATACACGTGATCCTTGCATAAAGAGGTAAGGGAAAGATAACCGATTGACATGCATCCAAATGATAAAGCAAGTACATGCAAAGATCAAAATTTAGATTGTGAACTTCATATTCTAATATCCTGCCGGTGCTAATTTTTTCATACTCCGTAGACAGTAGGGCATCAGAACTTCTTGACGCATTATTTATAAAGAGATGTCTTCTTTATCATACAAGGGATGTTCACATTAGCTGCTATTTGCAGAACTCAACAGAACTTCTAGTACAGAAAAGACCTCGTTTCAAATTCTTAAAATGTGGCCTTACGTAGCATATACGTAGCTACTGTTATCAATGCTGACATAAAACTTGAGCCTGCTTTGCCTTATTAAATCTATAACAGCTCAAATTGCTTATGAAGGGGTTGCCTTGCAGCATTATAACTGTTTTATCAACAAATCTTTGTTAAAAATATCTGATTGTACAACACAACACCCATTTCATCAGCACAGTTTTAGCATATTTGATGTTCATTACGAGCTTTGCATCTGTAGTACTACTCAAAATAATTACCAGAACTGCTAAAAGGGTGTCTGGACCATCCAAAAATTCACTCTGCCTTGACTAGCATACAAGCACGCTAGTTACACAACAAGCATGCTATTTACAGAACAAGCTGACTTCTCCGGATCACCAAAATATCCTCATAACTCAAATCTCAAAATCCCCTTAATCAAGTCTTAATGAAAGTAAATAACTCATTTTATGATCCCAAATCTTATATAAAGCTCAATCGATTTACCATGGTATTGTCCAAAGTTTCACCTTAAATAAATGTTGAACCTGGTATCTGCTTTTTGCTCACCTGCTCTGCTGTTGGCCTTGCATCTGCATCCTTCTGTAGGCAAGCATCAATAAATGAACAGAACTCTGATGAAAAGATGCATTTTGATGGCGATGGTGATGGATCATCTAGGATCTGCCATGAAGAACTGTGAATTGCTATTGTTATGAAACAAAAACATGCATGGTATGTAGATAGAAACATGTCAAATGGAATAAATGGCATTAAATGTACAGAAATGAGTAAACAATATATCAATAACTACAACCTCAAAGAATAAAAAAAACTTTTCAGCAATTCAATCACTAAAGATATTATGGTTTTTCCTATTATTTAAACTTGATACGTCAGATTTAATTTAAATCTATCATGAAAATTTCTTTAAAAAGGAAAGGAAAAAGATAAAGAAGCAGCTCTCCTTTTTTCTTTCTTCCTTGCTGAGAAGTCAAAGATTCCTTGCATAATGAACAATTAAACATATACGAGCATTTATGCCAATTATTTAGGCAATCAGTTTAGTGCAAGGTTGACATGTACAATAGTTAATTTCTGAAAGTTTAGTTCCTAAATTCAAATAGCTAATATTTGAAAAAGATATCATTGATTAATTGATATATATATATATAAAATGAAGGCAACATAAATTAATGGAATATGAAGTGTTGGGAAAAAATTGGAATGTCACCTGCAACATAAGATTAACAAGTCCTTCATTGGCCATATATGGAAATTCCCCTGTACCACACTCGAAGAGCGCAAGCCCGAGACTCCAAATATCAGCTGGATAAGAATATCTTTCATTTCGAATTCGCTCAGGTGACATGTAAGTAACAGTTCCAACAAAAGTAGCACACTGGTAAACCCAATTCAAGGAGTTAAATTAGTATCAAATCTTGTATTTATGTACATTAATATGCATTTAAATTAAAAACAAAAAGCAGTAAGAAACATTTAAAGAAAGTACAGACTGATGCAATATCTGCCACTAACCATTGCCATTGTATTGTCTAAGCCAGCACTTATACCAAAATCCGTTATCTTTGGTTCTCCCTTGAGATTTATAAGCAAATTTGCAGGCTTTATGTCTCTGTGAACTAAATGTCTAACTCCATGCAAATAGCTTAGTCCCTTGCATAGAAATACAGCACACATAAACACAACTCTAAAAGAATAACATGTAAAGGGAAATGCCCCCTTGAAAAGAAGAAAATATTCTTACATGCAAAAGCTTTTGAACCATAGATGAAAGAATTGGTTCTGGTATACATTTCCGCAGTTGTATTATATCTGTTAGGGATCCACCATCCATGTATTCCAGAGCTATGCTTATTTGTCCAGAGTTCGGAGTGTAAAATGCTCCATGGAATTCTACAAGATCCTGATAACAAGGTGCCTCACACAAAGTCCGTATCTCAGTAAGAAGCTGTTGCCTTTTCTCCTGATATGCACAAGAGCAAATTTATGTAAGACAAAATGAAAAGTCAATGACATTTTTCACCAAGCTACCACTTTAAAACACACTTTTAATCAGCACAAAGCCACAAACTACATTAACATTGCTTTTAGTTCAAATTCAACAAGTTAACATTTCAAGCTTTGCCATCATAAAGTCAGGATATTCCAGTGATCACTGGCTTTTACTACACCTTCTCTTTCGTGCATAAAGAAGAACATAGGATGTGGACAATGGACGTAAAGAAACAAGGGAAACACAAGCAATATGGAAATATCAGCATTCCAAGTATAAAAGTACTTTCTTACCAAAATTAACAAACTCAATTCTTCAAGGCAGGGTAAAATGCATCAGGTCCAAGAGTGAAATGCCAAAACATTGTAGATTTTTGGAATTTATAATCTTAGAATGGATATAAAGTTGACTTCAAGTTCTACATACATACATATATATTCCGGACAGGAGAATCTACTTGTAGTTTTCAGGGTGTCTTTGGGTTTTGATGCAATATATCAACCAATTGACAGGGTGTCTTTGGGTTTTGATGCAATATATCAACCAATTGACAGGGTGTCTTTGGGTTTTGATGCAGTCAAAAAATAGCATAAGAACCAAAATTCTTAGTATCAGAACATCAAAAAAATATAAGGGTAAAAAGAATAGATAAATGAAAACCTTTTCAAAAATATTAATCTTCTTCAAGGCCAGAATTCTATGAGTGGGTATGTGAATAGCTCTCTGAACCACACTGCTTGCACCACTACCTATAGCTCCTCCAAAAATCCTCATTTCATGGGAAGCGCACCTGTATGTCCTTTCACTATGGTCCGTGTCCTCTACGGGTGATGAAGTGCACTTTTGTAGTCCAAGCTCATTAATGTTGTATACTCCATACGATCTACTCAATAAGTTAACAGTACCACCATCCGATAGCTTCAGAGAAATTGACAACATATTAGAGAAATTGACAACATATTAAGTAGAATTTGACAACACATTAGGTAGAATTTTCTGTTCTGTATATCAAGCTACACGTGTAGAAGAAAACTTACCGTATAAGAACCACTATGGTCCAGTGTTGATCCACATGAAAAACCCTTCTCAGCATCAAATAACGGTGTGAGCTTCTTTTTCAATTCTTCCAACCCAGCCATCTTGAGTAGAAAAAGATAATGCTATAGCATTCCTTCTTCCTATCAAAAGCAAATCAGAAATATCAACACCGTTTGAACAACTCTACTAAAACAAAATTAAAACTAACGGGCATTCTTTTAAAGAACAGCCAAGAATGTCCTTAACAAAGAAAAATATAAGCTTGAACAATGATATTAGATTAAGCCGTTTCTTTGCCCTCTCTCGAGTTTGTCCTTATATATTTTAAGAAATGGAAACTCTACTGGAAAATTTGAGCATGCCCTAGATTAAATGAGTGTTCAAAATAAAATCTGAAAGGAACTTTTTTACTTCAAGAGCACACTTTTTTGGCAAAAGGAACCTTAGGATATCACGATAGAGATTGTAAACAGTGTAATCAAACATATCTCATTAAGACTCCTATAAGCAATTGAAACCTTAATCTGGTTCAAAACTATAAGACTCCTATAAGCAATTGAAACCCTAATTTGGTTCAATACTATAACACATTAATCTTATGAACACAATTAAACAGAAACCCTAATCTGGTTCAAATCTATGACGCACTAATCTTTTTTTTGATAAATAAAAGTTCATTAAAAGGCGCCCAAACGGGGGACGCATCCCAAAAACAAGTCAAAGTCAAAGTCAAAGTCTTAAACTATCAACAAAAGTTAGCAGTGACTCCGAAGAGTTACAAAAGAATCCCCCCGACCAAAAGAATAAAGAGCTAAGAAAAGAGTATCTAAAGGCTTCCAGGGCTGCTCTTTATCATCAAAAGATCTCTTGTTCCTCTCATTCCATAAGGCCCACCATAAGCAATGAGGGGCAACCCTCCACGTATGTCTAGCATCATGCCGCACCCAAGAACCATCCCAAATTGTAATGCAATTGGCCACCGACTTAGGCATGATCCACTACACTCCAAAAATACCGCAAATCAAATCCCATCCCTCCCTACCTCTGGGACAATGAAGGAGAAGATGATCAACAGTTTCCTCCGCCTGTTTACACATACAACACCAATTCGCCAAAATATGCCCTCTCTTTCTTAGATTATCAATAGTCAAGATCTTCCCCATGGACGCTACCCACACAAAGAAGGCCACCTTTAATGGAGCCCTAGATCGCCAAATACCTTTCCACTGGAAAGGAGGCCCACGGGAATCCACCAAACTCCGATAAAATGACCGGACCTTGAATCTCCCATGACTCGTGCCACTCCAGGCCAACTCATCGCAACCTGCTCCAGGATAGACCTATTTGTAAAGGAATGCCAAAAACTCTGTCATTTCCTCTATTTTCCAATCATACAGGAGCCTCTCAAATTGAACATCCCAAACCAGTCGTTTGCCATTAAGATGATAGCACTGAGCGACCATTGCCTGTCTATTTACTGCGATTTTGGCTAGTCTCAGATAGATACCCTCCAGCGGTCTCTCACCACACCAATGATCATTCCAGAAATTCACAAACCTTCCATCCCAAATCCTAAATCGAATGTGCTTTGAGAACTCATTCCAACCTTTTGCAATGTACCTCCATAACCTAACCCCAGCTGGAGTTCTCAACGTCAACGAACACCATCCCCCATCCTTTCCATATTTGAGACATATAATCCACCTCTAAAACCTGTCTCTCTCTGTCCTAAACTGCCAAAGCCACTTACCCAACAAAGCTTTGTTGAAAAGGTTTAGCTTCCGCTCCCCTAGCCCTCCCCTCTGAATAGGATGACAAATCTGTTCCCATCTTACTAGATGATATTTAGGTTCCTTCCCCAGGCCACCCCATAGAAAGTTCCCCTGAAGCCTTTCCAACCTCCTTAAAACAAAAGCCGGTAACGGGAATAAGGATATGAAGTAGGTAGGGAGGCTCGAAAGCGTGCTCTTCATCAAAATATGTCTACCCCCTTTCGAAAGATACTGATTCTTCCACCCAGCTAACTGCTTCTCAAAGCGCTGCACAACAGGATCCCAAGAAGAGGCTCTCCGTGCCTTCACACCTAGTGGAAGTCCCAAGTAAGTTGAAGGAAAGGAGCCCACTCTACAGCCCAAAACGTTTGCCAAATGATCAATCCCTTCCACATCCCCCACAGGAGCAATCTCACTCTTTGCGAAATTCACCTTCAAACCCGAGACAGCCTGAAAACACAATGGAACTTCTCTCAGGTATCTCAATTGCCTCAACTCTGCGTCACAAAACACAATAGTGTCATCTGCAAACAGCAAATGAGAGACCTCTACATGGCAAACCAGATTCCTTCCGACCTTAAAGCCTCTATAGAAACCCCAGGTCACAAGCTCTCTTCATCAGTCTGCTAAAAGCCTCCATCACAATAATGAATAAGGAAGGGGATAATGGGTCCCCCTGCCTCAATCCTCTCGAACTACCAAAGAAACCAGACGGGACGCCATTAACCATCACCAAAAATTTCATCGTGGAGATACAGAAACTGATCCAACCCCTCCATTTCTCCCCAAATCCCATCCTTTCTAGGAGATAAATCAAAAAGTCCTAGCATGCGTGATCATATGCTTTCTCCACATCAAGCTTACAAACCACTATATTTGTACAACAAACTATCGAATATCATAAAGAAATTTGAAGAAAACAATTTTTAAAAGAAAAATACAATTGAAGATCAATCCTTCAAAATACCTTAATTTAGTGTACTCCCATGCGATTCAAACAATTTGTAATGCCACGTATTAACACAACTATTATTTTTGTGGTGTGTGTGAGTTGCACGATGCAGAAGTGGCTGCGAAAAAATTTGATTAAAACCTAGAGGGGGGTGATTAGGTTTACTTACTCGTTTACTTAATTTTTCAAATAAATCCAATTTTAAGTCCAATTAAAATTAAAGCAATCCCATAAAGCAAGTAAATAAAATAAAGTGTAATAAAGTAAAGAGTGCACTAAATATACGTGAAAAACCCAGATCGGGAAAAAACCACGGGTGAGGCTTGTAACCCCGGAGAACCAAATCCACTATCATCGAAGCAAAGTACAACAAACTCTATCCTAGAGACTCACACCCACTCTACTCTGACAATAACTTGATGCGGAACGCCTCAAGCTTACTTTTGTGACTGTCTCGTCCAATTACTGCAAACTCCAGGCTAACGTCACAATTCTTTAACTGGAAGAACACGAATACTCAGCAAGTATTTTGTCCCTTTCGTAGTGTGATCTTCTTCTCCTTCCTCACCAACGAATAGTTGTAAATGAAACCAAACGATCCAGTGACTTGATCAATAAGAAATCTCTGAAGCAGTATTCAAACGATTGATCAAGCAAAGAGAGAGAGAGATAACCTAAATCACTCATAGTGTATATACGTGTGTAATCTCTCAAAGAAATATAAATAAAGAATTAAAGAGGAATTCTCTACTCTAAAAATACCTCTATGCTCTCTCTCTCTAGAAAATAATCTTTTTGATGTATATTGAAAGCTTAATGAGAGAGAACACATATGAGGTTTGTTTAGATGTTAAGAACTTTAAATTTCCTTGAAAAACAAGTTAAAAACCAATAGGAAACAAGTCCCAACATTTTAAGAAATGTCAGAGTCAAAACCCGGTCAAAACAGGACGCAAAGCCAAAATTCGCCATCAAAGGGCATGGACCGGTTCAACCCATTCTTGGACCGGTCCAAGGCTTCTGCCCTGAAAAATTGAAGTCCCGAGACTTCATGGACTACTCCAGGTTTGAGCTGGACCGGTCCAACCTTGAATATTCTGCATTTATGCCCGAAAACCCTCATTTTCAAGGTCGGAACCTCCCGTTTTGAAATATATGTGTTCTTACCACTTTACTTGGACTACGTGACTCTCATACTTGACCGTCCACATGCAATTGAAACCATACGAAAATTTCAAACGATCAAATCTTTGTTCAACACATTGATGCCTTCTTCCGAAGTTTCAAGTTTCATGCCTTTGAAGATCATTTGCATGTTTGGTGTAGAACTTTATGCTTGCGCTCTGTCTTCCATTTCATGATGAATTACAAGAATATAAAGAAAAGATTACACGATCATGTTTAATTTTGACACCGAAAATTACCAATCACAAAAATATACGTCACAAAATGAGTATGCCTAACACATAGGTTCACATTTCCTTTTTATCATAGGTTTACATTGTGAATACGTAAAAGGATTAGGATCCTATAAGTTAACTATTGTCTAACGTAAGTTGAACTTTTCACTACCACTTGTCTTAAAAAACAAAAGCAAATTGACAAAAAGGTGTTGGGTAATATACAACGGTTCTAATATGCTTTTGCAAATTCACATTTGTTTTTATCCATGTAAACCGATAATAAAATGGAAACACGAACCTATTTGTCAGGTATACTCATTCACCACGTTGTGCCAGAAAGGGTGATAATAGCGGTGTTAATACCATAACATAACGTTACAAATTGTTAGAACTTTTGAAGGATTGATCTTCAATAGTATTTTGTATTCAAAAGTTGTTTTCTTCAAATTTCTTTATGACCGTTTTGTTTCTGTGTAGTTGTGTTTATAAGATTAGTGTGTCATGTTCTAAACCATATTAAGGCTTCTATTTAATTTTGTGTTTATAAGATTAAGGTTTTTGTTTAGGTTGCTAGTTTAGTTTTCGTGAGCATTATTAAAGTATTTATAGTCCACTTCCACATCTTTATACGCTCTGTTTGGAACCAAATCCTTTGGGATTAGGATTTCAAAAAGGAAATGGAATTAGATTGGAATTGAAATGAAATTATTTGTATGTTTGGAACAAATTGGATTTGAAAGGAAAGGAATTCCTTTTTTAGGTTGGATATAAAATGGGATTTGGAATGAAAATAATATTATACCATCTTTGCCCTTGTTAAAATAATAAATAGATTATTTGTTTTAAAATATGATTATATAAATATGAAATTGTAAAGTGAGTCAATAAAAAAATGAACTTAACTTTGTATAGAATTGTATAGAGATGTATAAAATTCTCAAAAAAAAAAAATTGTAATTGCTTGTAAATATCTTAAAGATATTTTTTTGAATTATTCTAGCCAATTCTATAATATAAATAGGAGTAAGAGCATTTGCTCCACAACCAGCAACAATGTCTTGTAAACCCTCCCCTATATAAGCTCTTTACTTTAAATAGTTATCTACCAAATCAATTGAGCATAAAAAAATTACGTTATTTATTAGGGCAAATTGCACTAAAATCCTATAGTTTAAAAAACTTGCAAAAACTCTTCCACTATTTGGTAGGGAAAATATGTCAGAGGTTTTGGGAATATCCATTGGTAGTGCTATTAAACTACATATTTGTGACACTGTATTTACTTCTTCCCCTTTCAACATATCAATCTTGAGTACAAACATATATATACACACATATATACAAACATATACATACCCACACATCAATATAGAGAGAAGAATCGAAAAAATACAAAAAGAAAAGAAAGAATTATTGCTTACCCAAATGTGTGTGAGTGATTTTGGATTCCACTACCTGGACGGAGAGAGAAAGAAAGACCTAAAGAACAGTTGTTTGTAAATAAGAACTGTGAAGGACCAACAGAGGAGTCCCAATTCGCTACGTGGCAAACGAATCGATCGAACAGCGTAGTCACAATTCTCTAGGTGGCAGACGGAATGTTAAAAAGTAATTAAGGGAACGTTTGACTTATTTTAAAACTATAAACAGAAAAACATGTTTGTTAACCTTAAACTGTTTTTAAAAAGTTCAACACAATATACTGCATAAAAAGTTAGGTTCATGCTCCAACAAATCTATACAGCAACAATATAGATAAAAAAGAAACTAATAATATTGGGTTACATATATATCTATACGTTACAAATTATACTGTAAAACTAGAATGACACATAACCCAGAAGGCCAAGATCAAAATATATATAACAATGGGAAATTGAAAGTTTTATAATTTGTATGGGTGAGAAGAGGGATTTGGAGGGTATGCTCTTGTTATTGAACTTCTTCTGCTACTACTTTCTTTTTTATTTTTTGATTTCTATTTCTCTTTCAACACTGAAAATGAATGAATGATATGAGTACAAAATATCATTCTTGTTTCTTTGACAAGGAGATAATTGGTACCTCTTTGCTCTTTTTTCCTCAGATAAGTTTTTTTTTTTTTAGTACGGGTACCCCTAAGTAATTTTTTCTTATTATCAAGTAAAATAATAATTATTCATATTGTACCCAATATTTTTTTCACTCAATTGATACTCTTCAATTCTGTCTACACTTAATAATTCTTATATTTTTATCGTTGTATCAAGCAATAGCCTTTTATAATTTTTTTCATTTTCTCACTTTTAGCTTCACTTTTTAATTAAAATAATATAATCAACATTTTAGATAAAAAAAGAAAAAAAAAGTTTTTATAATAAACATAAACACTAAAACACCATTTTGGTGTTTAGGATTTGAAGGCTTAGATACAGTATTGTTTTAAAAGTGTTTTGAAAATTTTTAAACAAAACAAAATTTATCAAACATTTTTATCGTACAAATTTGTTTTTATAAAAAATAAACACTAAATATAAACGGTTACCAAATGGGCCCTAAGTATATGGTTGTAGATGGTGGTACAGAGAATATGTTGGGTTTTTAAAATATCAATTTTTTTTAATTTTTTTAAAAATATGAGTTTAGAATAGGTATTTTGTAACTTTTGAAACTACAGGAGTTAACTAACTACAACTGCCATTTTCCATGCTTCAAAAAGTAAACTAAAATATATCTATAGAAATTGAGATGCACATATTGAGGGAGGAAATTAAAACAAACAGTTTGCTGGATATGCATGACAATTCAAATGGATAGATATAGAGAGAATTAAAAGTACAATATGCACAGCATCAAATAAGTTGTAAGACTTGAAAGACGCGATATGAAACTGAAAGAGTATATAGATTTTTAAATAAACAGAGAGGGGAGAGAGATATTTAAATAAGGGTATATACAAAATATTATAAATATATCTTATGTGTCTTTCAAATCCCGTCAATTTCTGCCTATTTTGATGGGATTTAAAATTGTAAACATTAGTATTTAAAATTCCATTTTTAATTCCGTCTTTCCAAACAACACAAATCCTTAAGAATCTGGCTATTTTGTTTGTTAGTTTTGTTGTTCCAAACAACACAAAACCTTGAGAATCTGGCTATTTTGATGAAAATTGAAACCAGTAAAAATTAATATTTGAAATATCAATTCCAAATTTCAGTACCCTTAAGAATCCCTTTTTCAAATCCAAATTCCTTCGATATTTTCTCATATTCTAGGTCTTAGATATTTTGTTCACATATATATATTTTACATGCCATTTTTAAAATATCTATTATAGATTTTTAAAAACTTTAGTTAATATCATAAGATTTACTTTTCATGGAATGCTCTAGAAAAATATCCTACTTGATGCATTTTTCTGAAACTGTTGCATTGTACTTGAGGCTTTCCCTTTGGTAGGGCCTTTGTGAAGATATCTGCCACGACTTTTCCTTTGGTAGTGAGATATCTATTCACTTGCTTCTTAGTTTTACAAATTTTGAGCATGAATTCTCTGTTAGCTCCACCTTCCCTTGGAAAGTCATAGTGGTTGCAATATGCTATATCTTTGTATGTTTCTCTTGTTGCTCCCCCATGTCTTCAACAATCCTTCAAAACCATATAGCTTGACATGATGGACCAGTTGCTCAATGTATTTGGCTTCATTGCGGCCCACGAGAATACTTTGAAGTGTCAAAGTGTAAATTGTGAACTGAATTGACTCTAATGCTTTTACTATTTTTAGAATTTTAATTTCGAAATGGAAACAAACTGATACAATTTGAATTGAATAGGATCAAATTGACGGTTCGAAGGATTTTATCAGTAGTCCTAAAATCATTTATGAATTGTGATGAGATGGAAAATTGTAAAATTCAGCTTCTACACAATTATGTATTGATAGAGTTGAAGGAAAGTATTTGGAAATAACTACTTAAAGAGAATACACTCATTGATGCCCATAAAAAATAAATGGAAATTTTCATTATATATATATATATATATATATCAAAAATCTTGATTTGGAGTCCCATAAGGCATAAGAGACAGAGAGGAATAGAAGAGACACAAAGAGAGAACTTACAGATACATAAACGGAGGCTGTGTGGGAAGTGATTCGACGCTTCCTGAAAGCTCTGAAAATCGAACGACTGGCCATTTCTTTTAGCTCTTCCGAGCTTGGAGATGATGGGTTTGGATCCTCTATGTCTGCTGCTCCATCGAGCGGCCGAGATCAAGCCAGCTCAGCTTCATAGAGATGGGATTCAATTTGAGCAAAACGGCGACGTTCTAGGTTTAACAAGGTAATAACAGAGTAAAATCAGTAATAAGTGATTGTGATGATACTGGAAGTATTAATCATGTTCAATTGAGTGATTTTGAAGTGTTAATTTGATATTTTTATAAAATATCAGAAATTGTCAATCAATTCCCCCCCTCCCCCAAACAAAACCCACTCACTCTCTCTCACATGCGCTTCCTTTGGAGAATCAGATAGCCAATGTCTATTTTTTAGTCCTTCTCTTTTAATAAATTCATTTAATTTTTTTAATAAATAAATTAAAACATAATAAAATACAGTTATTCATGTAAATGTACTCGGTGAAAGTTAAGTTTTTTTTCCTTATTACGATGGTTTGAATTTTTTTTTCTTCTTGTTGTTAAGCCCCCCAAGGGAAATTTTCGGAATAAGAGAAAAGGACATCTGATATAAAGATTAATAACAAACAGTAAATTTGTAAAATTAAACTGTTTAAGGAGAAAGTGAATTCTTCATTTAAAAAAAATTTAGCAATAAAATCATGCAATGCAGGGAATGATCAATTTATGAGTTTGAGATGATCAGGCAAGAGTGTTTACAGCAAAGCTAGGAAGCACGGACACACCAAAATGGGCGAAGAATCTGGACACGGCATGGACACGCCAAGGATACGCGCCCGACACGGCATGGGTGCGTGTCCGACATGCGTGTCTCATTCTTGGGGCATTTTTACAAAAAAATTATAAAAAACTGGGTTGAAGTGTAAATATAAAGAGGTTTTTTAATACCTTTTAGTAATATAATGGTTAGTATGTAATTACTTAAAAAATACTAGTTTATAAAACAATTTGTTATTAAAACATCAGATATTTAAGTTTGTACTTCAGTAGATCAAATTCAAATGTATACACGATTATATTTGGCTCTTCAACTTTGGATCTCTTGCTCTCCACTGACAAAGCTTGCTGCCGCTGATCCGACGCTCTCTCCAGCCTCCTCCAGGTCAGTCTCTCTTTCTCTACTCTTACTCTTTTATTTCTTCTACTTCTTCTTCTTATTTTCTTTCTTCTTCTTCTTCTTCTTCACAAACCCTAATTTTTTTTCTCTCTTTTTTCTTTCAAAACCCTAATTTCTTTGTCTTTTTCCTCTTCTTTCTCTTGCTATACACTATCAGTCTGTCAACTACTATCTTCTGCTGGTTTTGTGTTTGGATTGGTGGTACTATTGTGTACTTGTTATTTTTTTGCATGCAAACCTGCTACTTGTTGTATTTAGACAAATGTGTTTTGTTAATGACAATTCAACATGCAAAGCCATTGAAATTTTTTGTTTCCTTTGATATTAATTTATAACTTATGATTTGTGATTTTTTTTTTGTTAGGTTGATGAAAAATAATATTACCAAAATTAAGAGTACAACATAATATATATATATAAAAAAATAAAAATATATATTTATTATTTGCCGTGTCCTCGCCGTATCCGTGTCCTAATTTTTTAGGATTTGTCGTGTCGTCGTGTCTGTGTCGTGTCGTATCCGTGTCCATGCTTCTTAGCAGCGGAGCAACAAAGAAACCAAAAGAAAACCAGGAAAAAAGAAAAAAAAGAAGAAATAACCACCCCACTTACTCCCCGAACTATAAAAAGCTTGCAAAGAAGACCAGTAGGACAACTCTGTTAGGTTTCTGTTAAGTACATAGTAGAATTACCTTTTTGACCCTTAAAAAATAATAAGAGTAATTTACTATCTCATACGACATCTTTTTGGCAACTTCTTATAGCTCATAAACCTACTTCCTGCTCTATCTCCCTCATGTTTGCTGAGTTCGACAAGTTTCAATCTCTATGATCTCAATCCCGTGTTTGTCACATCACTTCTTACTTTTATGTTTTTCCTGATGCCTATATGTTGTTTTCTCTCCCTAAGACTAACCTATATGTATATATATGATGTTGTTTCAGGGGTAGGGTTGCAGACAAGCCGAGTGTTCGACAAGTAGCTCGACCTCAGCTCGAGTTGGGCTTGGCTCGTTAGTTCATGAACATGTTCATGAACAAGCTTGTCATTCAGCTCATATTAAGCTAATAATTATATATAATTATATAGATATACATATATACATATACACTATATAACTATATAATTTTAGGCCCATTTCACTGTCCATTTAAATAAAACATTAAGCCCAATCCAACCCAAATAACTTCATTCACTTTAAAAGGCCAATATTTCAGGCCCATCCTCTATATTATTTATTTTTTTAGAGAAGTTCTAGATGTTGGACACTTGCTGTCCATGCATCCTTGTGGCTGTCACGTTTCACTTTCTTTATTTATTTTTTTTCTCTGGCCGCCCCTCTCTCCTTTTTCTTATTTCCTTAGTGTGCTAGATTTGATACCAAAGCATACATATGCAATTTCATGCAATTTAAGCATTAGATTTGATGACACTTGTACAATGAAGTGTCCAGGAAGCATGGATACGGATAGAAGACACAGGTACGACACGATACAGGTACGGCGATACGACAAATCTAAAAAAACAGGATACGGGTACGGACAAGATGCGGCAATATAAAGATAATAAACTATATTTTTATATATGCAAAAAATGAGTTATTAACATTTCATTATAAAATATTATCATTAACAAACAAAATAAGAGTTAAGAGTCATTGTATAATTAGCATGGATAAATTTTGTACTAAATCATGATATGTATCTCAACACTTTTGTTTTAAATGAATTTTAAACTTTTCTTAACAATTATAATATGATATTATTGTTGAAAAAACTACATTTTCATGTTCAAAACTTGTTAAAAATGTGTTTTGAAGTATCAGAGAAGTGTTGGATATGTGTTAGAAATAAAAATATATATTTTAAAATTATGAATAATTTTAGGAAGTATCCGTATCGGATACAGACACGATACGGGTACGTTACTCTTGTAGAAGTACCCATGCTTCCTAGAGTGTCCATGAACCTAACGTGTTGCACAAGTTGTGTTCCAACAACTTAAACATATAATTATATGGATAGATATATCAGATAAGTGACCTTCCATTGACCACATAGATATCCGCAATATTCTGTGTAGCACAAGTTGTGGTCCAGCAACTTAAACATATAATTATATGTATAGATATATCAGATAAGTGACCTTCCATTGACCACATAGATATGTGCAATATTCCAACATTTGAACCAAACACAATACCAAATTAAGAATAACCTCTAACACTCAGGTTCCCACAAAACTATTCACATATATAACAATTCTCTTCATATTAATTCTCATACATGCTTGTTCCACTCAAACAAAATGCATTACAAATTAATATAACCTAAGGCCCAACTGATTTTATCATCAAGAATCGAATTAAACATGTTACGATAATCTATGAAAATATATGCAAGATATGTTTATAATGCCACTGCTCATCAACCAATAATATTATCAAAAATGATCCAACATTATACTTGAACCGTGGTGCCAAGTGAACCCATGAGGAACCCAGCTTGCTGAGTAAACCGGGTTTTTTTTATCTCTTATACCATAATGACCACAGAAATAAAGTGATATTCCTGTATCTTCATTTTTAGGGTCATTACAGTTTCTCTCTCTCTCACACACACAACCAATTACCGCATCTCATTTCAGAATTTGTTGGGATAATGAAGAAAAAACTATAGCATAAGTGTGACTATTATTGCCGGAATCACAACCTACAAATTCTAGAACAAAGAAAACCTAGATCAAGCTTCTCTCTCTCTATATATATATATGTATGTACATAGAAGAATTGGAGAATCGAACTATATAGATGTGGGACAAGAATGCGAACAAGATATGAATCAATGAGGATCTACTACTTAATACAAAAAAAAAAACAAAAAAAAACATAGCATAGGAATCGAGTGAAGAAAAGAAACTCAGTACTGTTACAAACATATATAAAAACCAAAGTTAAAAATCTGTAAAAGCGTGATTTTGAGGATTGTCTTAAAACAATCAATTAAACATCAATTTTGACAGTGTTCGTAGCAGCTGAGACGAGATGAATGCACCTAAGCTCAGTCAATGCCGGATTTCATAGCAATAATTTAAGAGAGAGAAAATCTAGAGGGAGAGAACCTGAGTGTCTCAGTTTCTGCTTGTCGAAACAGGACTTTGATTGCTTAGCGAACTACAGAGATGAAGATCGAACGAATTTTACTTCAGATCGGATGCGTGTTGATGATGAATTTGGAGAGAGGGACTGGTGTGAGAGAGAGACTGATTATACAATACAGATCGTGCATGTGTTCTATTCTTTGGGGTCAAACCAAAAGACGTCCGTTATCGGTTTTTTTTTTTTATCAGATTCAAAAGAAAAAATATCAAATATGTTTTTTTTTTTTTTTTGTGAATATCTTTTTTGTCCTCTTGAAGTGCTTTGAACTAGGAAAAAGAAAAGAAAAAGGAAGTGGTTTTAACATATCAATATAAAAATGTAGAAACGTCGCCTGAGAGATTCGAACTCTCGCGGGGAAACCCCATGTACTTAGCAGGCACACGCCTTAACCACTCGGCCAAAGCGACGCTTTGCCTTGTTTAAACACTTTATCTATAAAATATTATTCTCTCCCCTTTAAAAGTTTTTTACAAGTTTGTATTAAAAAAAAAAAAAAAAATTCAAAAGTTAAAAATAATTTAATACAAACTTCCTACATTATTGGGAAAAAAAAGGAACAAGAATCTTGGAACATAGAGAGTGTATAGTTACGAAAAAATAAATAAATTATACTTCATAATATTATTTTAAAAAATGACAATCATCTGCTAGCAAAAGTCAATTGTGGAACTCTCTTCATAATTTTGATATATTTAATAATCAGATGCAACGTTGAAAAATAAAATCAGATATAAAATTAATTTTTTAATTAAAAACGAGAAGATTATAAGTGTTTGTTTGGTCCGTTTGGGAATTGGAAACGTTTTGAGTTTTTATTTTTATTCAAAATATAAATAACATTTTTGTTGTGGAGTGTGTTCAATAAAGATTGGAAGCATGTTTGATAACGAAAATTTTTTTTGCAAGAGTTTTGAAAACAAAAACATGAAAACATGTTTGATAAAAAAATGTTGTAAGATTGAAAAACGAAATAACCGGTTAAAAAAACCAACTAGAGTTTTTATTTATTTATTTATTGTGTATTGTTCACTGCTACAGTGTTTATGGTACAATGCAAAAACATTTGGAAATACTAATTTTTTATTTTCGATTTGGAATTCTTTTCAGCAACAAATGCACTACTATCCAAATTGTAACAAAAGTTATTAAATGTGTTTTAGTGTTTTGCTTTGCTATATTACACTATCCGTAACAAAAAAGATGAAACAAAAACAATTTTCAAACAGGCCTCAATGTTGCTTTTTGAGAGATTAAAAGTGCTTTTGATTTTGAAAATTCTCTTTTAGACATGGCTGAAACAAAAAATGTACTTTCTAATTAGGGATTTTAGCACAGTAAAGTTTTCAGCTAAAGCTAAAAATTGGGAGGCCTGTAATATCAATAAAATGTATATAGAAAGAGTCTATTTATAAAAATGGAATATTTCTAAAAATTACTTTACATACTGCATTACCAAATATAATTTGATTCTATGGATAAGCGAAGTGCTTATTATAAGCTGTAGAGACCACTAGGGCTGCAACTCGGACGAGTTGAGCGGGTTAGAGGTATAACTCGGGCTCAACCCTACATATGAAATGTTCAACTCTAACTCAACCCTAACCCTACTTTCAACCCTAACTACTCAACCCTAGCCCAACCCATCCTTAAATTTTTAAACTCGGATTTGCAACTCGGGTTGAGATTTCGGGTTAGAAAGTCGGGTTAATTCGGATTATCTATATCACCAATCTCCATATAGAAAATTTAAAGTGATCTTTAATAAGTTTCATATTATATTACTCCTAAACACACACAAAATTAAGAACTTAATGTAAATTTCTAAAAAATTACAAACAAATTTTTAGGAAATTAATTATCCAGAGTGTTAACATACAATAAATTAAGATTTAAATAAAGGAAGTTGAAAAGAAAAAATGTTATCATAATTTGAATATTATATATAATATATTTAAAATAAAAAATATGTATAAAAATAATATTACAATTTGGGTTCGGGTTGGGCTCGGGTTGTTGACATGTCAACCCTAGCTCAACCCTAATTAAGTTCGGATTGAGATTTTTCAACCCAAGCTCAACCCTAATTGCAAAAATAATTGCCCAAACTCATAAAAAATCGGGTTGGGCTCGGGTTGAGTTCGGGTTGCCCAACCCAAGTTTCACCCCTAGAGACCACCATTTTGCCAGTAAATAATGGATGGAAAAGTAAAATCACGATTTTGCCAGTAAAAAGCTTTTCTTTATGCCGATCACTGTGAACAGACAGAGACCAGCAAACAAGTACTACAGTGATGTCCTAACTACTAAATCCATTATCTCTTCCCCACACACTCTCTCTGAGCTATCACACAGCCATAGCCATAAATTCACCAATCATCATCAATTGGACATTTTATGCAGAAACACCACCACCGCTATTACTGAATCTATGCATAGCAAAATAAGGATTCTAGGGTTTCTCTGTTCCGGTCTCATCCTCGGCGCCGGTTAGATGCTATTACCTGGCAGTCTAGGGTTTCCGAGCATCCTATTGGTGTTCTTGTTGAGCATCGGCCTCGTAATCCGCCAGAAGTGGAGGAATGCGGTGGCGAGGAAGGAGGAAATAACGAGGCTTCTGATTATGGTGTCTGAAGAGGCGGAACTGGGCGAGCTCGATGCTGTGGTCGAGTACAGCTCGATGCCGGTGGTAAAACGGTATCAGTGCGCCGTGTGTTATTGCCCTACCACCACCCGGTGCTCGCAGTGCAAGGCTGTTCGATACTGGTGTGTTTTTTTGAAATTCTTCTCAAATGAATTGATGCACACACATGTATAGATATAGATTGTATTATTTTGAAGTTACAAATGTTATTGTCAGTTGGTGTTCATGTCTGTTAAGAGTTTTTATAGGAAAGAAGAACAATCTCGATAGATAATTTCAGACAATAGTAGCAAATGTTTGTTGTGGTTCTTAATTTGATGGTTGAAGATTATATTAACAAACGATAGAAAGGAAATGAATATGAAATTGCTTGTTGCTTGTTGCTTGCAGTGTGAGTCTCTATTGTCTTCTTAAAAGGATGTATTTTAATCTTGACTTTCGGATGTATTATCAAATAAAATGGCGAATCAAAGTGTTTAATGTTCAAGAGCTTTGATGGTCATTTATGGGCAGGCTGTACATCAATTGGCTCATAATATTATATAATTTTTTGTCCTGCTGGATGCAGGTGCTTTTTCTATTAGTTGCATATGAATTTCATTTCAACTCGGATTCTTAAGTTCCAAACTCCTTTTGAACTCCTATTGATCCTTCATCCTTGGTTTTTCATCCTTTCATGTCATGTCTTTGTCTTTAATATATGTTCTTATGCATCTTTATGATGGTAATAAGCTGAATCTTCATGTCTTAAAAATCATTTTCTCATTAATTTTTTTCTTAGAAAGGGTTACAATTGCTTCTTTATGCAGATTTTGTGAATTTACTATTGCCATGTACTTTACCTTCTCCATGTGGCGACATGGGGTAAAAAAGGAAAGAGAGGGATGGGGTTTCTCTCGCTTTTTGTATAGCAGGCCCTAGTGGGAGGCTCTCACGCCGGGCTATTAGCTCAGTGGTAGAGTGCCCTCCGCCCTCCTGATAATTTTGTCGTTCTACCTGGGCTGTGAGGTTCAATGCCTAATCCTGAGATGTGGATCATCCAAGTCACATTAGCGCGACGTACTCCTATTCAAACTGGGGTTTGGAACTAGACTTCTCCTCAAGCCACTTCCGACTTCTCCACTTCTACGTTTGTCATATTCAAGAGAGCTTTCTTCGTGGCAGAGCATTTAGCAATGCCGACAGCTTGGTGGGCTGTCTGTCTGGGGATAGGTTAAGGCAGGGCCTTCTGGGCTTGCTTCTCATGAGATTGGGAGAGGGAATCGGAAAAGGGCTCATAAATCGGATGGGCTTTTGGGCACACGGAAAAGGGGAAGTGGATGGAGGGTGCTTCTTAGCTAGAGTTGGGGGCAAGTCGCTATAGTGGCTATGGTGAGTCTTCGTAAACGACTGGGGGCCCAAAGCTATAGTGGCTAGAGTTGTGGGCAGGTTGCTATAGGGGTTACCCTGACATCCTCTCCTAATATACTCGAAGCTCTTCATAGTTAGGCGGGGTAGAAAATCTTCTATAAAAAGGAGACTGACCAGAGATGACTGAGGAAGGTATTCGGTTAAAAAAGTATACAACAGTCAGAACAACTTCAACCTCTTCATTTTTGCATATGGCATCACCACTTCCTTTGGCAACATCTAGTAATTCGGAACTTAACCTAAAAGCCATATTTTGACTCATTAATAACCAACGAATGGCAAGTGCTTTTCCTTGTGTGGAACTTATTTTAATAGGAACTTGATGAGTGGATCCACTTACATGTCTTGATTTTATTAACCAAGAAATATATCCTGCCTGCTAAAGAAAACTGCAATTGCAGTTTATCAACCACTCACTAGACCACCAAGATCTTCGACATAGGTCCAAAGAGGAGTGTTGTTATGCATAACTGTAACAAAATGAAAAAAGAACATTCTAACAACTCAGTTTTTCAAATCTGATAACGCTTTTCTTTTCAGTATGCCACCCCGTGAGCAGAACTAATTAACATAAATCAACATATCAAGATATGAATAAATATATGAATAGAAGCCATTTGAACCACATTCTACTTCTTGTTCTTTTCCTTCTTTCCTTTGTTCTTTTCCTTCTTTCCTTTGTTGTGACAAGGGGCTGTGCTTATGATTCTCCATTTTCTACTCTCTGAGTCCGGCACTTCTTTTTCCACCCATCGGTGTTTCCACTTGTGCATATGCAATCTTTTAAGAAAGGTATATTTTTATAGATTGTGCAATCCTCTTTGTCATTTCGTGTGCTGTTCGCATTACTGATTTTACTTTTACCCAAAAGAATTTTGTTCCTCAAGATAACAAACTCTTTATGTATTTAAGACAAAAGTCATGTATCTATTTTTGATGATACGAGTATATGACCCATCAAGAGCTTCACCTCAGTTTCCTGGTTTAATTTTATAGTGATTCCTTGATAGTAATGACTTTGATCTTTCCATTGCAATTCAGACAATATGTATACTTTTCTAGACAACATCCAAATTCTAGATTAACGACACCCGTTATTTGCTATTGCCTACATATTGTTCTTCTACATGTTCTATTCTACTTATTTGTCATGTACTGATTTTGAAACTCCAATTATTCCAAATGGAAGCAATTTACCACTGTCGAAGGGAGGACTTCCCAAAGAACGGGGCATGGGACTTTTTTACCATCATGGTAGAAGAACTGGTGTAATGGAAATGGGCTTTCATAATGAGTTGCACTTCTATTTTTCTCCCCCAAAACAAAAGATTTAAAAGTAGATGTATATGCATATGGGTGCAGGATTCTTCGAAAAAACGTGGGTTGACTCGGAGAATTGGGACCTTGGCTTAGCAACAAATGAAGATGAAGAGAAGCTCAAAGAGCTTTCTCCGCCAACGGTTTATGTAGTTGTGACGTCCCATTGCTTGAGGGGAGAAGTTGCTGAGACTTATATGTGTGGATACCTCTTAACTGTATAGACACGTTTTGAAAATCGTGAGCACCGAGAGGAAAGTGTGCAAAGTGGACAATATTTACATGGTGTAGGGCGGGTCATGACAGATGGTATCAGAGCCAATCCCGAGCTGGAAATGGGGAGAGCGTGCACAAGTCCATGAAGGTTCGACCAACAAGGATGCTGGTCCCAAGAGGGGGTGATTGTGACGTCTCACATTGCCCTTGGGGGGGGGGGAGAGGGGAGTTGCTGAGACTTATATATGGATGCCTCCTAACTGTGTAGACACGTTTTGAAAACCGTGAGCACCGAGAGGAAAGTGTGTAAAGTGGACAATATCTACACGGTGTAGAGTGGGTTGTGACAGATGGTATCAGAGCCAATTCCTAGCCGAAAATGGGGGAGTGTGCACAAGCCCATGCGGGTTAGGTCAGCGAGGATGCTGTGTCCCAAGATAAGGTGATTGTGACATCCCACATTGCCTAGGGAGAGAAGTTGATGAGACTTGTATGTGTTGATGCTTCCAAACTGTGTAGACGCGTTTTGAGAAAAATCGTGAGCACCAGGAGGAGAGTGTGCAAAGTGGACAATATTTACACAGTGTGGGCAGGTCGTGACAGTAGTGGTCAGTCTTATAAAGCTTGTGCAAAATGAATAGAATAAATGGGCTTCTAGCTCGAGAAGGCATCTTTGGATCATTGAAATTTCACTCCTATAATGAGAATCACAGAGATGCACCAAGGAACATAATGAACTTCATATTTTCCTTTTCCACTCGATCCAGAAACAATAGTTTGTCTGGAACTAAATGTACCCATCTTTTTCCACCACGACGTATATTGGCGTGGTGTTGCTGGATGCTTCTAATCAATAGAACAGGAAAAGGAGTCCGCTGCAAAGCTTCATTCTACAATCATTCCTATTTATAAGGGTATATGGTTTTGGATAAAAAATATGGATATATTTCATTCTCCTTCTAGTGGTCACCAGGATCTTGAAGTCAGAATTCTTGATCTCAGGACTCAACCCTATATTGATGATTGCTAAGTTGCCATAGAGCAACAAGGAAATACTTTTTCTCTTTATTAGTTGGACTTGGAAAAAGGTCTTTGTTAATTGAGATTTTTTGTAAGAAATGCGCATGAGGACATATCTTGGATTCAAAGATATTGGAAGTGACGGGAAAACATATGAACTTAAGAAGGCTCTTTACGTGTTTAACTAAGAAGTATTAATTTGGGGAGTAGCTTTTGATAAATTTATTGCAACTTTGGAAGGAAAATTTGCTAATAAAGCTAAGTGATTCATATTTTTATTACTTCAACAAGAAGGTGGACTTGTGTTGGAGGTTCTTGTCCCACATTGGATCTGGATGGGGAAGGTCATAGGCTTATAAGGGTGGGTATGCAACACTACCCAGCAAATTAAGCTTTTGGGTCAGAGGGCAAGTGCTTGATCCATTATAGTGGTATCAGGGCCAGGGTTAGTCCTTGATCTGGTGTCACGCCAAGCGCCCGTTCGGCAGTTGTCCGGGTCCGCACCGAATTGGCAAGGTGGTTTGACTGCAACGAGGGTGTTGCGAGTTCATGTGGAGGAGAATGTTAGAGGTTCTTGTCCCATATCAGATCGGGGAAGGTCCCTGGCTTATAAGGGTGGGTATGCAGTACTACACTACAACTTAAGCTTTTGGGTCATAGGACAAGCACCCGGCCTGTTATGGTATTATGATCATATGATGTCGACCTAGATCAATTGTGGGGGGAAAGATAACTGCATATATTAGCGAGGGGTTTTACTAAGATCAAGGTCAACCAAGGAGTTCGAGATGAAAACTTCTACCTCAGGCGTTTCCTTTTCGGTTTCTTAGTTCATTTCACAACTCATTGTGCTGGTAGATGGTCACATTCTTAGTAAATTTTTTTATGGCAACTCTTATACTAAAATTTTTACTTCGCAAGTTTGCATACCTCCAAGAATTCATCATTAGAAATTTTACTGCTATAATAATTTGAACTCAAATTAAAATCTAAGTTTTGATTCTTCATTTGGCTTCACTTATTTAGCAACAATTTAGTTGTTGCT
Source organism: Cornus controversa (assembly GCA_026545225.1). NCBI lineage: Eukaryota > Viridiplantae > Streptophyta > Magnoliopsida > Cornales > Cornaceae > Cornus > Cornus controversa. The sequence continues at coordinate 66,829,002 of CM048849.1, read as the reverse complement.
TGATTTGAATCGATAAAAGAAAATTAATTAAGAGGGAGGTAGGCAAAATATCATACTTGTGCTCAATATTTTGTGATGATTTGTGTGGAGCAGGAGCAATTCCAAAAATGATTGTGTCATCATAGTTTGTGTTGGGCTTGTGTCTCAAATTCCTAGTATAATTAGGTTTCTATTTTAGAGTTGTATTCTATTAGGGAATTTCTTGTTAGACAAGCCTGGGCTCCAAGGAATTGTAATTCTTATGCAACAACGAATTGGGTTTGGAACTCTATAAATAGATACCTAGGTTTTAGGTTTGGAACTCTATAAATAGATGATGAGGTTTTAGGTTGAGACTTATGAAAATAAGAAAGATGTAGTCTTATGAGGGTGTTGATGGGTAGAGGTAGTTTATGGGTGGGTAGAGTAGGAAAAACACTGGTGGCATTGGTAGGGAGGAGTCTAACTCGAGGTGTTGGTACCCTACTGTTGTAATATCTCTACGAATCATAGTGAAATTTCTTCTCATCTATGGATATAGGCTGGTTTTGGCCTAACCACGTTATATCTTATGTTTGTTTGTGATTGTTTTGTTGGCTTTTATTGGATCTTAATGTTTGCACGCTCCCGCTGCCCCAATAGTCTGGGATCATGATTGATGATATTCTTTGAACTTGCCAACTTAGAGTTTTTGTCCTAGAGGTTTCCTTTCAAATGTCGGATTTAAAGTGATGAATGTGTGTAAAATTTTCAGGTTCTTCATTTCTTTGTAATGTCGTGCCTGATCCTTGTTGGATTGTTTCCTTTCTGATTTTTCTTTTTGATAAGATTTCCTTTCTAATTATCATCCCCACGGTCCTAATTTCTGTGTTCCTTTAGTGGGATAGTATTTGTAAGAGGATGATATTGCTGATACTTGAAGAAGCTAGGGGAGGCCGGGAGAGGGATCCTCTTTATAAAATAAGTTTTGCCTTGATAGAATATTTGATTGGAGTGATTCATGGAGTAATTTTAGGAATCCTTCATCAATATATTTTACATATTTATCACATGTGTATTCTTTCACCTATAAATAGAGGTGATCATTGTAAATAGAAGTAGGAGAGAATACAATAAAAGTGATGTAGCCCTTTGGGTTTTGTGTGTCGTGGTTGTAGGCCGTAGTGGTCGAACCACATATATCCTTGTGTTGTTTCATTCTTTATTTCTCTCTTCAATCTTTTATTTTTTTTCTTTATAAACATGGTATCAAAGCAGGTTTATCATATCCTACTCTAAACTCGTCTCGGATCTTAGGATCAACTCATCTTGAATCTTCGGATCAACTTTTTTTTCTTTATCAACATGGTATCAGAGCAGGTTTATCATATCCTACTTTAAACTCGTCTTGGATCTCCGGATCAACTCGTCTCGGGTTCTCGGCAACTTCCTATTTAGTTCAAGTTGGACACTTGAAGAAATCTCTGTGTACCAACTTGAGGGGGGTGTTGGAGAATATCATTATTGATTGATTTAAGCCTTGATAGGATATTTGATTGGAGTGATTCATGGAGTAATTTTAGGAATCCTCCATCAGTATATTTTACATATTTATCACATGTGTATTTCTTCACCTATAAATGGAGGTGATCATTGTAAACAAAACTGAGAATACAATAAAAGTGATGTAGCCCTTTGGGTTTTGTGTGCCGTGGATGTAGGCCGTAATGGCCGAACCACGAATATCCTTGTGCTATTTCATTCCTTATTTCTCTCTTCAATCTTTTATTTTTTCTTTATCAACAATTAGTAATGCCATGTGTTGTATTCTAGTATCAAGATTTGTATTTGCAAAACCTTTAGAAGTATAAATTAAATAGGTCCCTAGATTGACGAATGAAAGAACAGTTATTTACTTTTTCTGGCTAAATGAGGTGCTAATTCATTAATTATTTATAGAGAGTAAATATTTTATCCATAGGAGCCTGGTGTCTTCTTTCTTTTAGTTGGGGTTGGTTTTGAGGGTTTTGGCTTCCTATGTGTGAAGGAATCCTCATCCTTATTATGTGTAGATGCTTAGTTTCTTTTACTATGATATGTTCAGTTATTTCTTATCAAAAGTCTTGTGTGATTGAGAGAAGCTCACATTTTATTATTTAAAATCTCAACAATATAGTGGCAGTTAGTGTGGATATTGAAGGTTTCACATTTCTTGATAATGCAAATGTTGGGTTGTTTGAAATTTTGCTAGCTTTATATTTACATGACTGCATGCTCTGTGACTTGCACAGCGCGACCTCAGTATATTTTGGACTACTGTCTTTCATGTTTTTGCTAATTCCTTGATGAATGCCTATATCTGCATTGAGTGAGCATTGTTGCTGTCAATGTAAATGTCGACTTTCTTCCCTTCTATGGTATTAATTTCTCAATTTGCATTGTTATAGTTCTGGCAAGTGTCAAATAATTCATTGGAGACAAGGTCACAAGGATGAGTGTTGCTCTCCAGTTACAACTGTGTATTCGGATGAGAATGGTGACTTTGGTGAGAAATCAGCATCACAAAACCAGTTTGAGATGTATGATAACGATTCTCATATAGAAGGAAAATTTAGTCATTCTTCTGAAGCTCCATTAGTGATGGATGCTGATGATAAAGTTAAGCCTTATGTAGATGTCAAGAGAGAGCATACTTGTTCTGCATCTTTCAGTACCTCATCTACTTGTTTCTCCTCATCTGCTGCCAGAAATGAATCTGTTGATGCTTCTACCAGTGAGGTGTTTGGGTCGAGTATCCCTGACAGGTCAGAGGAGCATCCTTCTCATATTATTGCTCGTTGTATTACTGGACCTATAACTAATGCTAATGGTGCTGAACTGTTGCCTACCTCGTCATCCTCAGAGTCTACTGTTGATTCTGTAAATCGTATGTCTTGGACTAGTGAATTAAACAAGACGAAATCCGGTTATAGCAATGAAAAGTTTCAATCTAGATTGAAAATATCCAAAACCCGAATTGTTATACCTGATAATGTCCAACCAACAATCTTAGAAAGTAGAACCATCGATGGAGCTGCTTTATCAGAAGGCTTGGTTAAGGATGTTCCCAAGCCAAGGAGCTTGCCATCCTCGAGCTGTTCAAGGTCATATTTTATGAGTAATGATAGGGGAAATGATTCTCAACCATTCAAGGGTAAAGAAGTCAGATCTGTGTCAGTGAGTAGTTCTAGTGATCATCCATTGGCAGCTACTGGACGGTGTTCAGTTTCGAGTGAGGAGTCTGCAAAATGTAGCAGCATTCATACTTTGCCTTCAAAAATTGGAAGTATTCCAAACTTGTCACAAAATGCCAGGAAAGGTTTGAGAACATCTGTGCAAAAAGTTGTACAACAATTTAGAGGCTCGAAACAGTCGAAGCCCTACTTGTTAGGTGTTGGGAAGGATATTGCTGCAAAATATAATTACAAGGTTTCTTTATACATTATGACATTTTATTTCTTCATTACTACTTTTTTCCTTTGTGATATTCTTTTCATTGATTCTGTTTCCTTTTTGACAGACAGTCTTCCCATACAAGCTGTTCATGCAATTGTATTCCTTTGACATGGTGGAGTTATGTCCCTTTGGCCTTTTGAACTGTGGGAACAGGTAATATGGAGTTTTTTATGCTTATTTATAATGGCGGCAGATAATAATTTAACTTAGAAATGGTTATTGTGATTTGGTATATAATGAATACTTCTATGAGGTCTGCATTTATGTACCTTTTTCAACTATGCTATTGTGTGTTAGAACTGGTCCATATATCTTCACCTTGAAAAGCAAGGCAGCTGATTATCCACCTATTTTGGAGTTATATCATTTGTAGTTTCCCTGTAAAACAAGTGTTTCTATCAATCTAGTTTACTCATCTTTTGAACTCTCAAATAAAAAACGTTGTTGGTTGGGCGATGTTGCCTGTTGTCATTGGGCAACACTCGATTGGTTTTCCATGTGAAGTATATATATCTGTGAAGTGTGAACTATTTGTCTTGAGCTTATAAGGTTATTTTTTTCCTTTCATTTCTTATCCGGTTTTCTTTCTTTCTTCCTTTCTTCTTCTTATTGTTGTTTTTTGGCCAGAAAGTATTGCAACAGCACTTCCATCTCCAGTTTAGTTTATGTATTCATTTAAATCTTTTTGCTGTGCTGTTCACTTCAGCTCATCTCTCAGTTATTTTGAATTTGTTCTGAATAGAAAATTTTACTGCAATGATATGTGATGCAGCTTAGGAGAGTATTTATAGAGGTAAATAATACTGCAAGATAAAGTAATATGGTATATGGCTATACAGGTCGTGCTGATTGCCATACTCATGAGACCTTCATCACGGCAACTTAAGATAAAGGGTGAACTGAGATTGGGCCTCGGTGCCCAAATCAAGACAAAAGAAAAAAAATACAAAAATATGGTTCTTTTAACATTGCACTTGGCAATGGCTTTGTTGCTCATTGGACATTCCTGTTGAAAAAGATTCTCTTACTATATGCATGATACATGTTTGTTAGCACAATTTTATTTGTTCCCTAAGCATTTGCCGTCAGAGATATTTATTATTGATCTGCCAGCTGATGTTGATAATTTAAAGGCATAGCATGGACTTTAAGACGTAACTTTTTATTCAACAGCCTCCAACCAGTTAGTTACTTGATGGTGTTCTTCAATCTATGCAAGTCAGTTCACACTTCAAAGAACTTTGCTATTTCTGCAGGACTTCATAAGTTGCTTGCCCCAAACTTTGTTGCAAGTGTTCTCAAATATTCTTGAAGATAAAAAATGTGTCTTATATGGTCATCAATATATTGGTACTTGATTTTTTTTTTTTATAAGTAATATATTGGTACTTGATTACTTGTCTTGTGATTTAATTTTCACGAGTATCGTCACAGTCTGTATAAGGACACTTAGTTGTTTCACCATCTATTCTGTCTTCACATGTTTGTTTTTGTGTATCTTTATCTCTTGTCAACTTGCCTAATTGTGTGGATAGAGGATTTGTGCATGTCTCTTGTCTGTTTTGTGCATGCAAATATGAATATTTAAAATAGTACCCTAATACAATTGATGAGTCTATTAGTGTAAGCGAGAGTTCCTCTGTATGCACATTGCACATGGAATTACACATGTGATTTTGAAATTGGGTTGGAGGGGTTGTGTTTAAGAATTTATTGTAGTAGTTTCCATTAAGGTATAGCCAATTACTTTGGCTGGTTCTTTTTCTGTTCTAAAATTCTTCCAAATATAGCACAAATTTTCCTTTGCCTTTGCACATAGGACGATCATAGTTGCAATGAACTATTTTATGTGAAGCTCACAATTGTGAACCATGAATCTAGCTCATAGTTGCAATGAACTTCTGTATTATGTGAGGCTCACACTTGTGAAGCATGAATTTAGCTCTGGGCTGTTAGAAGCTTGTAAGATTTGTGTTTTATATGTGAAATGACTCCATAGTTAATTCTACTGTGATAGAATCCCAAACTAATTTGAGTTTTTAAGATTGTGAATTCTAGGTATAGAATCTTAATTACGGAAGCTAGTCAAAGTCGTAGCAGTGGTGGAAGTGTTGGTATGAGATCTAAAAGCGAGTGGTGGTGTAGGGGTTCAAATTTTTTCCCGTGCTAGTAGAATCTTAATTATTGGCTACCATAAAAGTTCAAGTGAATAAATTAGTACTTCTGTGAATTGAAAAAAGTGATCATTCAATACTTCTTCCCTTACATATCCCAATTTTACCCTCCAATCTTCTTTTATCTTGCTGCTGGTTTGTGATTCCAAATTTTTGGTATGTTCCAAATTTCATCCATTTCTGTTCTTAATTTGTTTTCTGTGTAATAAGAACACAGAAACATCTTTGAATTATCTATAATGTGACCTTTTTGGAATGTTCTGCAGCTGTTATGCTAATGTTGTGCTTCAGTGCCTGACATTCACTCGGCCTCTTGCTTCTTATCTTCTTCAAGGACTCCACTCAAAAACATGCAAGTTCCTGCTCATGATTCTCACCTTTTCAGAATTTGTTCAGTTGTTGGGACTGCATCTGATTTCTCTCATTTTACAATGTTCATTTTATACCAGGTCAAAAGGAGTGGTGTTTCATCTGTGAATTTGAACATCTAATTCTGAAGGGGAAGGAATGGAAGTTTCCACTGTCTCCTATTGGGATACTCTCCCAAATACAGAAGATAGGGAGTCATCTTGGTCCTGGGAGGGAGGAAGATGCCCATGAATTTTTGAGGTGAGGCAGTTCAAAATGCTTTAAAAGCTGATTGGTTGAATTTTTATTGCTTTATGTAATTATTTTTATCTTCAAAAAGGTTTATTATGGCTCAGTGAATGAGATGGCAGGTGTGTTGTTGACACAATGCAACTTGTGTGCCTCGAGGAAGCAGGGGTGGTGGATCCATTGGCAGAAGAGTCAACTCTAGTGGGCCTTACTTTTGGGGGTTACCTTCGGTCTAAGGTAGTTCATGGTATTAACGATTCATAAATCTTCAATAGAGTTGATCATCTTTTTTAAATATAGAAGTTGTTCAAACGTCAATAATGGCATTACTCTATTTGAATACTTGTATTAATGATAAGTTGATGATTGGGAATCTTAGATAAAGTGCATGAAGTGCCTAGGCAAATCTGAACGGTTTGAACGAATAATGGATCTTACTGTTGAGATAGATGGGGACATTGACACTCTTGAAGAGGCTCTTTCACAATTCACTGCTACTGAAATCTTGGATGGAGAAAATAAGTACCGCTGCAGCAGGTTGGTTCATTTGCCTTATTGTTTTACAGTTGATTGTAACTTTTTGTAGAGCTTTTGAATGCACTGGTTTCAAATTTTGTAGGAAGAGTTTAATATTCATCCTCTACTTTTTTGTGAATCCAATGCGCTATGAAACCACACCTTAACAGGATCCCTTGCACAATTCTTTTTCTTAACATGTCAAGGAAACAATTATGTTGCCTTCTTTGTTTTTTGATTCCTGAAATCCATGCCCAATGCGGACACCTGTCAGGTCCATAATAATACTGCTTCTCTCTCTCCTCATATATATATTGTGTGTCTGTCTCCTCTATTTATTTGGCCTGTCGAGGGGGGAGTGGGTTCACTCTCAGTCACAGCTTATGTGAGTCTGAAACTAAAACCTGCATTTGTTTCCTACTTTCCTTGTCATTGATTAAGATTTCTTTTTACAAGCAATCACCAACAGTTTTCATTGCTTTCTTTGAAACTCTATTTTCCACTTTATGAATTCACATTAAACCTTATTTCTCCCCATCGACAAGGAAGAAATTGTAAACCTCGTTAAAGTTAATTTGGATCCGGTATCCCAACTTTTCACAGAAAGTTCATTATTGTTATTTTGCTTATAACTATATCACCCAGGGTTTGTAACAAGAATCCTTCTCGGCCACTGCGGGCCTTACATTGTCATAGCCCATATCCTCAATCTAAGCATTTAATATCCAATGCTATTTATTCTTATCTTTGTCCATTCTGGCTTTTTTCATGATGTTATTGCTTGAACTCATACAAGCTTTCATCTTGTTGTCAGCACTCACACAGGACTATTCTTTGAACATACGAACAGTCTTAATTTGCACCTCCTTATTTCTCCACCCACTTGTTCTACATCGACAATTTTGCAAATTTATTTGCCTTTTATTTCTAATCTTTTTCATTTCTACTATTGCAACACCCTTGTGGCCTTATCTTGGCCAAACTTCCAGATGTGTCATTGCTTCATTTGAGTATCAATGTCATTGGTAACACACAAGTCAATTCGCAATTTGAGTGTCTTTTAGATGCAGTTGTCACATCACACCCAACGCAATCTCTTCATCAAGCACCATAGTCCATAGTGAATTGGTTGTGTTTTTATTGACCCATTTAAATTTCATAATCAGGTCAAATTAATAGCACTGATAGTCAAGATAGTAATAATTTGGGTAAATTACCTTGGCCTCCCCTGAGGTTTCCTTTTATTACCCACGGATTAAAGTTTTCAAAATATCGTGGTCAACCTCCCTTGAGGTTTCGTTGACTTAACCCTCACTTCCCTTGCCGTCACCTGACCGTTAGGGCTGTTAAAGTCAATTCAAACAAAAAACCTAAATGTCCAAACTAACCTCATGTGCAGCACATTTACAAAATTTACCTTATCAATAAAATAAAATCACTTTACAAGCCAATGGTAATTGGACCAACTACCCCTGCAACACTACACCAATTCATGTGTAACATATATAGTTCTCTCCATTCATAAACCCTTTAAATTTAAAATAATTGATAATGCCTACCTTCATAAATCCTGCAAAAAAAGAAGAAGCAAAATTACAGTGCAAACACAAAATCACATTTTAGTAGCATCTGCCACAAAGGGCAAATGGGGGTCCAACCCATCACCATAAGATTGAACTGACCTCGATCCAACCCGAGCTGAAGATCCGCAAGAGCAAGAGCTGCACCACCAAGAGCACATCGAGAATCACCGCCCAGGTAGAGCCTGAAGGAGAAGGCTAGGGCTAGGGCTAGGGCAGGACACGGACCTGTAGAGGCTCGGGAGAGGAGGATGGGTTTGAGGGCTAGGATCAATTACTGGGTGAAGAGAAAGAGTTGTCCGCCGGAGGTGACGACAGATCCTTCTGTGGCGTTGGGTTGTCACTCTGCCAAGCATGAGCCTTGCTTGAAAATTATGGATGTGTCTGCCATCGATTCGATATGTGGTCGCCATCAGACGGTCCAAGTGTTGTTTATCGCTGCTAGATCTACTGGCATACCCATCTGACATGAAGGGTATTATTTTAGAGGGGTGGTGTTAGGATTTTCTTGTTTGGTTTTGTGGCGGAGAGAGATAATGGAAAGAGAGGCGAAGCAGAAGAGAGGGAAGAGAGTTAGGGTTTTGTTTTTAGTACAGGGAAGATAGAGAAATGGGTCGTCCAATCTGAATGGGGCATTTGTGGAATTCAAAAAATATTATTGAAATCATATATTGACAACATAGAGCAAGGGTATTATTGCAATTCACCACTTTTTGTTAAGGGCGTTAAGGTAAAAACACAACAACCGTTGAGTCATCTAACAGATTGTTAATCTGACAGGGGTATCGGATAAAGAATGCAAAAACTTTAATCTGATGTAATAAAAGGAAACCTCAGGGGAGGTCAGAGTAATTTACCCTAATAGTTTTCTTCACTATGACTTGTGGGTTGTGGATTTTTCATCATGAGACTTAAGTAATCATTCTGTAAACTGAAACAAACAAGTTTGTTTATCATTTATAGAATCTTCCCTCATCTCATTCAATACTATTTTATCTATCACGCAACAGCATGGTTGATACATTGTTGGAACACTGTATATCTATATTGATAGTGCACATTAGTATGCTCGTTCTACTATATAAATTACCGTGCAATTGGAGGAATACCTTAATATGGATAGTGATGGTACAAAGGAGCTCTACAATTGTTGCTGTACCCATAAACATGCTTACCCAGCAAAAAAGAGGGAAAAAAAAGAAAAAGAAAAACATAAACTATGATAGATATCTGATTTATTAAGGAGTTTCTATTGTGAAGCCAAATAGTTTGTACAAGGCATTAGTAATCAAAATTACAACGTGGAGACAGTATAGTATGTTTAAGATCATGCTGGAAAGTTATTTGATGGAAAGAATAATAGTGCTAACCAACTATACTGCAGCTTTCATGTTAAAATGACTGATATTTTCCTTCTGTTGTACTGCATTTTTGTGATACATATCACATATGTAGTTCCTTTGGTTCTGAGGTACAAAACCTTTCTGCATCTTATCCTCTGCTGGTTGGATCACTATTCTTCCTGTTTTCTTAATTGGCATAGTCAATTGTCCCACCCTGACCTTCTCAAGTTTTTGGATCTGTTTGGGAAAATTTTCTCGCTCCTTTTTATTAACCAGATGCCGTTCTTATGAGAAAGCCAAAAAAAGGTTGACAATAATGGAGGCACCTAACATCCTTACAATTGTTCTAAAGCGGTTTCAGGTAATTTTTGATGATAAGGTGGAAGTTTTGTTCTTCATTTATTTTTATTTTAATGCTTCCTCTACCATCCATACTTGCAGTCTGGTAACTTTGAGAAGCTGAATAAATTGGTTTGCTTCCCTGAGGTTCTGAATATGGCACCATATATGAGTGAAATGAGTGATAAATATCCTACATACAGTCTTTATGCAGTGGTGGTTCACTTGGATATTATGAATGCTGCATTATCTGGTCACTATGTGTGTTATGTAAAGAATTTCCAGGGGGAGTGGTTCAAGATTGATGATAGCACGGTATGTTCCTTGTTTGTCTCAAATACATGTGCACAAATATTTCTTTCTGGCAATTTGTGTCTGACTTATTTTGTATCTTCTGCCTTCGTTCGGTCCTTGGGGGAAAAAAAAACATTTCTGGCAATAAACCACTAAAGCTTACTTGCAGCCTATCTCAAAAGAGTCAGATTTTGATGATATGTTGTCTTTGTTTATTATTGTACATCCGTCTTTGGATTGGTTAAGGAAAAATGTAGAACCTGCTTGAAAGCAAGTGTAAAATCAGCTTAGTTTGGATTTTGGACTTGAAGATCTAATTGCATTCTATTGTTTTGTTTAGGTAATTCCTGTGGACTTGGAGAGTGTTCTATTAGAAAGGGCATATATGCTCCTCTATGCAAGGTAACAAGTCCTGAATTCCTGTTTCATTCAAAATTTTGATTCCTTGAGATTGCTTGGGCATAAATTTTTTGTCATATTTACTTAGGCACACTCCTCAGGCCCCATCATTGTCTAGGAACACTGGTGTCCTTTCAGATGGGAAAATCAAGAGGAACTTGGAAGCTGTTCCTTCTTGTTGCAGTAGAAAGAAAACTATTTCCAAGGCGAAATCCAACTCTGTGGATTCTTCCATGCTACAACCGAGGCTTGAAAATTACCCTTATTGGATGACTCTAGGTGGCCATACCAGCAATCAGTTTCTGGATCCAGAGGGTTGGAGATTCCACTTAATGCAAAGAGTTCCTACATTAGATTTATCTGGTGATAGTTCTTCCATTTTCAGCTGCTCAGATGCTGGTTCTTGTAGTACAGAGAGCAGTGGAGGTTCTACAAGTGCTGAAGACATCACTGGCTACATATTTGGTGAAGTGGCACCGACTTGGTACCGTCCTTGTGATTCATCAGACTAGAGTGTATCTTCATCCGTCTTGTATACAAGACGTGTCCTTGTGGATTCATTTTCTATGCAGATTCTGCAGAGGCAACTGGTGTGGAGGACACTGTCTTCTTAAGGGAGCAGTGACAGAGAGCATTTCGAAGGAGAAGTAAACTCTCCATTGTACACTGACAACTCAACATTGTTGAGAGTTAATTATCCAGTTTGGTAGTAGTAGCAGTAGGGAATCTGACTTTGAGCAGTGAGGCTGGGCCTTTTGATATACATTATGGCATACTGCCAAGAACAGGAAATAGAAAAAGATCCAACTCAAACATTTTATTGAGGTTTGAGTTGGCATAAATAATATTAGGATGTAAATTTTTAGGAATTGTTGATATATACTTAAAAAATTAATCATTTTTGCCAAGTGTCTCTGATATTTTATGCTCTGACATCCGTTTCCTGTTTTATTTTGAAGTGTGAATTCATGTTAGGTTTGTGTTCTGATTGCAATTCAAAATCCATTGAGCTGGAGGCCAGTTTGGTTTAGCCTATTGAGTTTAGCTCAGAGGTTGTCGAAGCTTGATATAAGAACAAGTACACTCAAGAAAAGGATCATCTCAACCATTGATTTTTGCCAAGAAGTTGGAATATAATTATCCCCAGAACGGCTTGTCTATATGGATTACAACTTAATGAACACTTGGAAAGTAACTCAATAATATAGAAAAACTAGTAATAAAATTCATGTGGAACAACGAAGATCACCTCAAGAAACAATGACATTTGATTTTGGAATGATGGGCATGGTTGGCAATGTTGGATTTGGTAAAGATGGAATTTGGGTGCTTGGCAATGGTGGCAATGTGGGTTTTGGCAGAGTCGGTGCAGTTGGCAGCGGAGCACTTGGCAACGGTGGCAATGTGGTTTTAGGCCGTGTTGGCATGGCATGGCTGGCAATGGAGGCAGTAGTACGGCTTTAGGCAGAGGTGGCATCCCAGTAAAATTTTGTACTCAAAAAATTTTCTGAATGGGGGGTTGTTTTATAAAAGAAAACCCAAAGGAGTCGAAGATATAATGAAGGCATACCCTCAATTACAAGCAAAGGAAATGAAGAAACCCATTTCCAGTACACAGCAAAGAGAAATAGAAGAAAAAACCAGCAGATGGAAAAATAGAAGCAAAGTCTTGCAGCTGCAACCCCAGAAGAAGAGTAATGCATTCTGAGAGAGCACCCTGCACAACATATCTGTGATATTTCTTAATCTCATTGTGGAGAGCAGAATTTTGTTGACCCCAAATAGACCATATAATGACTCATTGGGTGACTGATTTAATTAAACGGGTCATTAACAGCTCAGTTAGAAAGAGTTGTTAACGGATTGAAAACATGAACCCAATTATAATCCGCCCAAACAAAAACTTCAAACATGCTCTAGTATCCTAATGCTTCATATTCCATTCTCTCTCTACACTCTCTCCACTAAAATAAGAATTCAGCCAAGTTCCACAGAGTTCAATCCATTGGTATATCTAGATCCTAGAAACCCTATTTTTGATTTAATTATAAAATAATGAGTAATTAATATTTATATATTTGAGTTGTATCTGAATTTAATATCTCTTTTGCTTTCTTCTTTGGCTCTTAATAGTTCCATAAAAAAAACAATTCAGAATTCTGATGATAGAATTTTTTTAGAAAACGAAATGAATTTTACAACAATATATTCCAATATTTTGGTAAATAAGAGTGACATTAAGCTTTTAAAAATAAAATCACCTAGTTGGGTGTGGTTGACCCACCCATTTACCAACTCGACTCGTTTATGACCAGATATAAATAGGTTATAACCGGCCTATTAATGACTCGGCCCAAACCCGTCCATTTGCCACCCCTAGGGGCCTGTAATGAAGAAGTGATCAATATCATCACTCCCTTCATAGCAGCAATAACAAACGGTAGTCAACATCAGACCTCTCTTTTGCAAACTGACCAAAGAAGGGATACATTCTGGAGAATCAGAACTGAAGTAAACGATGGTCATACAATCCCATCTCAATTAACCCTTTCACCATGAACTCTATAATGGTCCCAAACAGATTAGAAGCTTAAATTGCCATATTTCCATTTTATAACGTCTCCGCCACCTATAATGCCAACCTATTGAATAAAGTCTGTGACAACATTAGGAACCTAAAGAGGGATGTTCAACTACCTGTTAATAACAATAGAGTAAATGGTTGCTTGTCTTGTCTGTCTAACTCTTTACCGTGCTTGCTTCCAAATATTTGAATCAATGTCATACCATTCAGCATTCGCCCAAGGATCTTTTAACAGCTTAAAATGAGAACCATCACCCACTTGAAAAGTATGATGATTGAACATAAAAGCTCTCACATCCAAGATATTTTGCCCAACTGCAGATTGTTGAGCCTTAGGGATGCAAGACCAGAAGTTCCTCCTCTACAAGTACCTGTTCTTGAACCACCTTACCCAAAGCTTCTCTTTCATTCTACAAAAAATCCTACAGAAGAAGACATTTAGATGAAAAGTCCATCCTTGAAATCTTTCTAGTGGCAAAACCTCCCTCTGACTTTGGGAGAGTAAGCTTAGACCACTTTAAAAGGTGCAGCTTCTTCACAGAGTCACTATGGCCCCAAAGGAAAACTTTAATTCTCCTCTCAATCACATTTCTACATGCCCAAGGGATTTTAAATCCAAATGACCAGTAAAAAATAAAAGACATAATCACAAATTTAATGAGTTCAGTCCTCCTAGCAAGTGAAAGACTTAAAGAGTTCCATACAGACAATCTGGAATTTATTTTATCCACCAAAGGGTCAAAATTGGCTCTCTTCAAATGCAAATCAGGCAGAGGCAACCCCCAAGTACTGGATAGGAAAAGAACCCTTTCTAAACTGTAGAATTTTGTCAAAGCTTCTACTCCTCACAGCTCTAGAATAAATAATCCCACTTTTATCCTTGCTCACCTGCAAACCAGTATTCATGAAAAACTGATTGAACAAATCAATGAGACCATGAGTAGTGCCAATGTCAGCTTGAACCATTAAGAAAAGATCATCTGCATAGAAGACATGTGACAGATCCACACCAGCCTTCACAGCTGCTTTGGAGAGTGAAATTGAGCCCTTGGTGATATCAATATTCATCAAATTATTGAAATGCTTAGTAACAAGAGTGAACAGCAGGGGTGAGCCCTGTCTAATGCCCCTACCAGAAGTGAAAAAACCTGTTGGAACCCCATTAACAAGTAAAGAAAACTTTGCTGATGTGATGCAGGCCTGAACCCACCTAATCCACCTTTCACCAAAGCCATGAAGCCTCAAATTTTTTAGTAAGAAGTCCCATGAGATAGAATCAAATGCCTTCTTCAAATCGACCTTCAAAGCCATTGATGCATGCCCTCAAGAATTGCAGCAATTCTTTTTGCCATTACTTTTGTAATAATCTTATAAATGGTTTTACAGAGAGCAATGGTACTTTTGTAATAATCTTATAAATGGTATTACAGAGAGCAATGGGCCTGTAATCAGCAGCAGAAAGTGCTATTAACACCTTGAGGAATAAGGTTTGTCTGAAAAAGCATTGTACTACTTTGATTACATCATAATCAACTATATTCCAAAATCTTTGAAAGAATCTGGGAGGATAACCATCTGCAACTGGAGCCTTATCTGGTTTCAAGGACATCGCCACCTCTTTGATCTCTTCAGGCCCAACCCCTCTCTCAAGAGAAACTCTATCTTGTTCATTAAGCACGTTTCTAGGTTGAGGCAGATCAATATCAATAGGAGAAATTTCATTATACAATTTCTCATAAATTGAACCAACCAGTCTTTAACAGTTACGGGATCTTCAGTATAATCTGCTTCACTATTCTGCAAGGATGTGATGACATTCTTGTTTCTACTCTGTTTAACCTTCTGGTGGAAAAATTGAGAGCATCTATCATTATCTTTAAGCCAAGTCACTCTAGACTTTTGAGCCCAGAGCATCTCCTCAAAACTATACAAACCCTCAAGCTTGGCGGAGATATCCTTTTCAGAGTGAAGTAGAGAATCATTTAAGGGACCAATTTGAATAGCACCCCAAGCTTCCTCCACCAAAGCCTCGACCTCTGGCATACAACACCACATCTTCAGAAACCTAAAAGGTTTAGGCTCAATAAAACAATTAGAAGCCCACTTAACCACCATCCCATAGCGATTTGAAAGAGATGCAGCCGAGAGAGACAACTTAGAATCTGTGAAGACATTAGGCCACTTAGAATTTACCAGAACCCTATCAAGTCTAGCAAAAATTCTTTTAGCAACAATCTGTTTATTAGACCAAGACCAAGATCCATTGTTAACAGACAAATCATTAAGGCCTACAGATTCCAAAACACAATTAAATTCATCAAGAATAGTTTGTGGAACCCTTAACCCACCAATCTTTTCATAATGATATCTAACAATATTCCAATCCCCAATTGCCAACCATGAACCATTAATATTAAAGTTAGAACTCATCAAACTTTGCCATAAAACCTTCCTCTTAGTAACACTGTTTGTAGCACATATATCATAACTAAAACAACTATGACCAAAAGGATATGTTGAGCATCAGAATGGATGATATCAATTTTCAAAACTGCAGAATTCCATCCTATCCAAATTCTCCCACCAGGATGAGAGTCATAATTAGCTTTCCAATCCTAAACACGATTAGTTCTTTTAGAAATTTGGCTTCCCTAAGTCTAGTTTCTCCTAAAACAGCAATAAGATAGGGCTCATGTTCTATTACTTGAATATTTGCAACTTTAGTATTGTCTTGATCCCCAATAGAATGAGAAATATGCAAACCTTGCAGGGAAGTTGAACAATCATCCCTTCATCAACCTAATTGACATCTTAACGACATTAGAAAATAGAAATATCTGAGCCATCTTGCACCATGAAGTCTGTTTTCTCATTCAATGGTTCTTGACAAATAGTTTCCTCAGTCACCCTTTGTCCCTGACCAAATACTACAACAACATTGTTCCTAACAGGACTTAAATCTTCATTGTGCTCTTGCCCTTCAACATCCTCCAAAATAATAAAAGAGTTGTGAATCACCATAGGAGCATTTGTTTCCTTAGCATCCCCACCTCTGATAATCATATCAGAAGTAGTACTCAAATGAGAATCAGCCCTTCGAGGCACAAACTTCCCATTTCTCAGTAATCTTCAATTCACATCTTCAATGACATTCTTTGAACATTTCTCAACAGAATGATCAATTCTTTTGCATAGTGAACACACTTGAGGTCTCCATTCATACTCCAAGTTTATAATACAATCAGTTCCATGCACATCGATCACCACTGATTCAGGCAATTCTTAATTTATACACATCAATCTCGACAATAACTCAGACGAATTACCCTCTCTCACGATTTAGAGACAAATCATCCATATAAATAGGCCTGGAGAACCATGAACAGATCTTAGAAATAGCACGTTTACTTCGACAATGCAACGGCAAATTATGAATTTTCAACCACACTGGAACTGATCCTATCCTTTTCAAAGTTGACATTCCTATTCCATCGTTTCAGAACAATTGATCTTCCTTCAAACGTATTAATGTGTTGCAGAACCATTTGAAGATCAACCTCATTCTCAAAATGAACAACAAAATCCCTTCTTTCAAATAGACAAGTTTGAATGTCTTACACCAACTTCGTTCAATAAATGTTTTGAAGAAAGGGTTGTAGGGTTTCTTACCCATTACATACCCTATAGGAGAACATCTCCAGTAATCCACTTCTTCTGCTACATCCTCATCGGAGAGTGAAACTTTGGTATCACGAAGACCATAGACATATTTGAGGTTAAAAAAACTTGATTGGGAAGAGTTTTCAAAACAACTCCTCCATGAAGTACGTGATGGAAACTGCTACCAGGAAGGAGAATCTCCCGGTGGCAGGGTGGAGGTGGTTTCACCCCCTCCATATGGATGTCGTGCCCCTCACGTATGGTTGACAGGCATGCAAACCCTAATCATCAAAATCGCCTGAGAAGAGATATTTATAACCATTTTAAAAAATGTTACTGTTGCAAACCGGAAAGGAAATGGGTCCATAACAAAATTTTGTGGTGGATATCTTTAAAAAATTTCATCATGTTTAGCATTACAAAGACATTGAGAGATAATTGGTCATCTTCTTGTTACATAACATGCTTTAATTTCATGAACTTGAGAAGATTAATTTTAATTGCACATCCAAAACTCTCAATTTGGACAACGGATTTATCCATTGATTTAAAAGACAAAATAATGTATTTAATATCTTGAAGAAAATTATGTTGCAACTGAAGCACTTCATGATAAGCTTTGGGCAAGCTTTATGATGATTAATTACTGTTCATTCATCTCTACAGCCATAGACATTTCCATATAATTGAAGTTAATTCATCTCTATAACCAAACACTTCTTCAATGTAATTGAAACTCATTATTTCCTGAAAGCCCAGCACTTTCTAAAGTGTTTGTACATTTCTAAAAATATACAATTAATTAGTGACTGCAAATATGATTTGTTTATCATTGTCCTTTGATCAAAACTACCACCACCATTGTCATGAATATATTGTATGTATATTACAAGTATATGCATGCGTCATGTGATTAAACATTTTAAAAAATAATCAGCTGTCTTGGCTGAAATGTGAACCACTTGTTCTGGAACAATTACTTGGATCAATACCATTTAGGACATTGTTTGATCTGTCCATTTCTTCGGTCATTTTTTTTTCCTTTTCTTCCTTTCTTTCTTGATAATTCTTTAATGGAAATTAATGAATATTTCTCAAGAGATTAGTTCAATAAACAAGACAAAAGAGAAGGAATTACATTCATATATATATATAACACAGAACAACAATACACAATACTTCTAAAGAGAATAGATTAATACTAAAATGACTCCCCAAACCCACGAAATGAAACCTCACACACCTTATAACTATAAATACATAAATGGATCGACTCGCTCAAACTATACCAAAATATACTTTTGGGCATGCTCTACAATATTGCAGCATTTCAAGGGCTAGTTGTGGATGGAGGTGGTGAGAAGAATGGGATTGTTGGCATTGTTGTTGGAATGGTTGGGATAGTGGGCAGTGAAGTATATGGCAATGGAGGCAGTGTCACTGTGTCACCTTAGGGACTATGGGCATAGTTGGCAATGTTAGCAATGTGGTTTTAGGCAGTGTTGGCATTGCAGGCAATGTAGCTTTAGGCAGAGGTGGTATTGTTGTCATTGTAGAGGTTTGCAAGAGTTGGCGAGCTGCGAGGCTCATATGGATGCTTGAAAGAGATAATACCACAATCAAAGATAGAATGACGAAATTCTTAAAACAGGCCATTTTTTTTATAGTAGCTGAAGTTTTTAGGAGTTGGGTTACACTTAATTTCAGAGAAAAACTAAGCTTCAAGGTTGTTTGTGTTGAAGAATGTAACATGAATTAGTGGGTATTTATAGAGGACAAATGTTGATGATTTTGAAGATTTGGTAGGACCAATTTGTGTTTGATAACGTGTTGTTGGCCGGAGTGTGGAGAGAGAAACCGAGAAACACTGGGTTGTTCACCACCCAAACTTTGAATATTACAAAAACAGAGAGAAGTGACTAACTCACACAAGGCACCTTGGACACAACTTAAGATTGCTATGACTTGTGAGGTATTAATTTATCAATAGGCCAGTGAGGAAAGTTCTCTTGCAAATATGGCATGGACGCCCATTTGCTGAGTGAATAGTTTGAGTTAGTTTTATGATGAGATGCATTTATAAGATGATGGTTGGTAACGAGAAGTGCATTAAGAACATGTGTAGTTGGTGATTTTAGTTGATTCTTACAAATCATACTCCTATGTCTTTCAAACAGAATAGAGAAACCCTAGAATCCTTATTTTGCTATGCATAGAGTCAGTAATAGTGGTGATGGTAATTCAAATAAAATGTTTTGAAGCATCTTCCCTGTCCACATTGCCACCATTACCAAGCACGCGGCCACCAACCATGCTAACTGCCCCGTCTATGCCAAAACCCACCTTGCCACCATTTACAACTTTGCCAAATCCAACATTGCCAACTTAAATATACAAGTCATTTTCTCCCTTGTATAATCTTAATAAGTATTATGTTACATAATATGCAATGCAGAATAGGTGCAAAGACAAGCATTGAAGTCTGATACAGATCCTTAATGAACTAGAGACAAAAGACAAATAATTAATTAATTAAAAAAAATGCTCCCATAAATATAGCTCCATAAATACATTCAAAATATTCATTGTCACTAAGAAGGCTAAAGAATGCACAACAATGAGGACTTCATGCACACTTTATCTTTGAGGCATTTTTCCAAACAAGACATCCACATCTGCTCTAGAAATGAATTTACAGTGAATAATCGAATTTTCTCTCTATTTAGTGTCCTCCTCAACCAATTAACCCCTACTTTATATTTTTCAAACCTGAAATTTCCCAAATTGAAACATAGCTAAAATGAAAATGATCAAACACAAACAATAATCTACCAATTGTTACCCTCACAACGCATCAACTATTTACAAACAGCAACATATACAGACACACACTTGAACCTTGGAGATATCCATAGGGATTTGGACATTGAAAAATAAAAGAAAGAAAAGCTCAATAGTATCTCACCTATGTTGCAAAAGAAATGTTTCACTGGCCACACAACCATCTGAGAGAGAGAGAGAGAGAGAGAGAGAGAAGCTATTGAGTCCATTGAGAAATCAAATAAATTAATTTCATTATTTAAGAATTACTAGGTATCAATGAATGCTCAAATTAAGTAAGCACATACAGAGAGATGAGAGTTTATACTGATGCAGCACACTAGTTCTCTTCCCAAAAATCAAGCCATAGCTTTAGAGAATATGTGCTCCTGATATTGGAAACACCAGATTCTCAACATAACATTATCAGAAGCTAAATTTTTGGGCTCAAAAGCACATTCGATAGCTTCAAAATTTTTAATTAAGCTACAAACACATCCTTAAACATAAAAACAGAATAAAAACAGAGAATCTAACCTTTTGAGAGCAGATTTCAGATCAGTTTCTTCTTTGTAGCTGAATCATCATCAAAACCAAGCTTCTCTTTCAGAAACTCTACCTAAAATTCAAGTTAAAAACAAACTCATGGTTAAGGATTTATGATTCTATGAAATACTAAAATGTCAAAAACCAAACAGCTAATAATGACCTCTGATGTATTTCTATCACAGTATTAATCTAATGAATCTAACAGCAGCTAGGATTGGGCATTCATAAGTGCCTTTGATAATGTGCGCACACACACATATACATACACATATATTTGTTGATTCAATTGATCCAAAACTAACAATGCATGGATATAAAAGAAGAAATTTTAAATAAAATGACTGAATCTAGGGCAAAATGACTGTTTCCAACTCCATCTAATAAAAAAAAAATAAAAAATCAGGAGTCATTTATCCACATGCCTATTACATATGGTAAAAATTATACCTAACATGCGAGTAAATTTGTCATAATGAAACTTAACCTCTGCAGCTACTCGTGCAAAGCTCATCGTTCCAGTGGTATGAAGGATGGTTTGCTTTGTATGATTTGCTTTGTTTATTTTGCTCCATTTCTAAATATGAAAAATTAAGTTATAACATAATATCAACAAAGAAAATGTTTCATATTAGGAAGTAAAATGATATACACATTGAAAAATTACAAGTTACTGGAGAAGAATGCATTACCTTTCCCTCATTTGAGCTCCAAAACTTCACAAGAAACTCCCAGTGATCCTTTTCAACCTTAGGCGGTGGGTGCCCCAGTCTTTCCTCATCAGTATCCCAGATTTTGTAATATTGATCCTTTAATTCAACCTTGAAATCCTTCCACTTTCTCCCAATGGATGAAAATTCCCACTTTTTTGTAATTCCACGACTACAAATTTGTTCTATAAATAATATGAAAGAAAACTTGACAATTAGTAGACTACCAAAAATGAACTTATTTCTACTACATAATCAATGCAATTAAGTGGATTTGTAGAACATGAATATTTTGCATAGAATCCAAGCATAGCAATATGTAAATCTTGTAGTTTCCCTTATGAAAACAAATAGATAATCCTCACAATAAAGTCAGTTTTAATACATAAAAACTTCATATTTAGCATGTTTATTATAAGTAACCTATAGTTTTATAACATCAGATATTTAACAGAAGTGAGATGTCTTCTCAATCTTTTTGAATGCACCACTATTGCTAATCTCCATAGAACATAAAAGGAAGCAGAGCTCAAAAGCATAAATCAGAATTGAGAGTGGACCAGTTTGGTTTCTTTAAGAGAGCACATGCATCTAATTTGATAACTTAACTATAATGTAGTCAACTTTACCTAGATAAATATCAAATAATTAAACTAGGGGAAAAAAATTCAATACACATGTCCAACAACCAAGTAATGGAAACTGTTTTTGAGTGAATTCAAAATTTAATGTGAAAAGGTTTATGTCTGAATTATACTAAACAATAACATGAGCAGCATTACACCAAGATTGAAGGGTAAAGGACAACACTTCCCTCCTGACCTGTCAGGAGGAATTCCTCCCGATAGGTAATGAGCTAGTCAATAAATTTATCACCCTCAATCATGAACCTATGAGAAAGAATTAGTTTTCTAAAGAATATCTAGAAAACTATTGTTCTATGATTTGAATACCTAGAAACTGAAACTGAAGACAATATCAGTTGAACTGGCCAAACTCTGCAAGATATAAGCAATAGAAAGAAAAAACATCAATGCTACATATCATGACCCCAAATGTCAAAATAATCTCTCTAGAACAGAACCATGGACGATGCAAACAAGATTGAATCATCCCATGAAAACATCTATTGCCATAGCCACCTCAGTCATTTTTGAACATGTAATTTGCATCTCATCTTGCTTTATCAGTATGAAACTTCTATATAATTATCAATAACTTCAAAGATCAATTGAGCCCCTACAATTTTTTCAACATACTGAATCCAATCAATTAAGAATCAGTTTCACATGTGTGTTTACAGTAAAACAGGAGGGGACATAGAAAGAATCAGAATGTATTTGTGAAAACATCTAATCAATATATGATCACAATATTTGTTTTGACAATTTTAGTCAATATAGCCATTCAACCAACTCGACATTGAGAAAAAAAAACATGCAAGTATTCAAAATTTTATTTGATCCGCAATAAATCGACTGTAGCTATAACTGCCACGAAACAAAATATTCAAATCATGGAACATAATATAAAACTATGGAAGCCAAGTAAGTTACTGCATTGGGGTCAAAGATACACACAAGATATATAATGGCATCCCAATCATTATCAAAGACATAAAAAGATAGTATAATTATAAATAGTAATATTTTAGTGATACAAATTATATGAAGATCTTAATTTGCACCGTGTCATATAATAATAAAAAAAGGTGCACAAGGCTCCGCTTAAGCGGGTTAGGTGAATATCAAAAAGTCTTATCCTCATTTTTGGAAAGGTTGCTTTCAAGTTTCGAACATCGCTTTTGACAAAGTACTTACCATCGCACCAGAGTCCAACCTCTACAATGTCAAAGATATTCCTATACACAATATATACTACTGTATAGCTCTGCAAACATGTGTTCAACTCAATAAAGATGGGCAAAATATCTTTATAAAAGGAACTAAAAGTGGGGATTCAACAGATTTCGTTTAGGCATTTTAACAAACATATAGAATCGTCTCTAATTTATCAAAGACACGATTTTGTGCAACCAAACAAAACAACATTAGATTGATTTGAAAATGCTAACCAGAAATTGAAAAGATTGATTGCTTAAGCTATATTTTCAAAGTCAAAATTTGTGTGTTTGGGATGGTCACGGTCCCAAGGAGACCCAGACCCAGACCCAGACCCAAGCCCAGACAGACATATAGTATATAATATGTGACACATAAAATATTGAAAAAACCCATTGTGAAAATGCCAGGTCACAAGAAAATAGTTAAAAATGCCACATATACATGGCAGGTCATCCTCAGATGGAGTAAAAGTAGAGTTTGACAGGCACCGTTAGAAGAAAACAATGAGTCAAGATCAGTGTGGACCACACGCAGCACACGCCAGGCACAAGTTTTCACCCTCGCAGTCTACGCCTCCAAAATACCCAGCTTAACCACAATAATTACAGGATAGATACAGCTAAAATAAAGTCGATTTAAGAGTCTCACCAAGGCCATTTTCGACATTTTGAATCTCTCCATATAGGGGAAGAGTAACCCAATGGCAGCATTTACTTATAAATGTGTAGTGTTACAGTGACAAAAGCTAAAATTGTACGCAGCCAACTCTCTTGTTCACATCCATATCCCCGATCTTTTTCCATGTCCACATCCATGATCAACAAATTCCATACAATGTCTCTCCTCCTCTTCTTCCTCCTCATCTCTTTGAATTCGAGCGAGTCCCAAACCGTAAGTCCTCCGGCACCGCCGGAATGTGGTTCAAAATCAAGCGGTGGATGTCACGACAAGGCCGAATCACTAAGGCTGAAACTCATTGCCATTGCTTCCATACTGGTGACTAGCATGATCGGCGTTTGTCTGCCAATCTTTTCGCGTGCTGTACCGGCTCTCAAACCCGACAGAGATTTATTCATTTTGGTGAAAGCATTCGCATCCGGGGTCATTCTTGCAACTGGGTACATGCACGTGATGCCGGATTCATTTGATTGCTTAACCTCCGAGTGTTTGCCAGAAAATCCTTGGAGGAAATTTCCCTTCACTACTTTCGTGGCAATGCTTTCCGCAATTTTGACTCTAATGGTGGATTCATTTGCTTTGAGTTATTATAAGAAACGTTGCAATTCTCATGAAGTTGGAGCTAGCAATCGCGTGACCGATGGAACAGTACTGGAGTTACAAAATACTATAGGCCATTGTCATGCAAATGCTATGGAAGGCCTAGATGACAAGGCGTCCCAGTTGCTAAGGCACAGAGTGGTGGCTCAGGTTTGATTCAAACTTTTATTTGCTAGTAAAATTCAAGTTTTTGAACCAAACCTTGGTACCAAGATATATGTTCAATTACGTACCCTAGATTTTCATGAATTTTACACTATATATACATATATAAAAATTAAACTAATATGTAATGCCATTAGCAGTATGTAATTGTCTTAATTAATTAGGACAATGAAAGTGACCAGTCCTATAATTAGAAACTATAAATCCCTCGTTACATTTCAACATTGTCAATATTATCCATTATCCATGCACGCAGGTATTAGAACTGGGCATTGTGGTACACTCAGTGGTGATTGGGCTATCACTTGGGGCATCTGATAATCCTTGCACAATCAAACCGCTCGTCGCTGCTCTTTGCTTCCACCAACTGTTCGAAGGAATGGGTCTAGGCGGATGCATTCTACAGGTGATCATCATCCTTCTTCTAACACCTCCCAAATATTGATTCATGCCATCCCATATATATATATATATAAAATGTTATATGGATCAGCACTTTTATTTCTGTGTTACAATAATAATATTTTATTAACGTACCATAGAATGCTAATTAATTCATAGTTGTAACTTGCTTACTTTGCATATATTATTAATTAGGCCGACTACGGGTTCAGAATAAATGCGATAATGGTATTCTTTTTCTCGGCAACTACTCCATTTGGGATTGCTCTGGGGATTGGTTTGTCGAATGTATACAGCGAGAACAGCCCGACGGCTCTGATTGTGGTGGGACTACTAAATGCATCATCAGCAGGACTGCTAAACTATATGGCACTGGTGGATCTGCTAGCATCTGATTTTATGGGTCCGAAGCTGCAGGGAAGCATGAAGCTTCAGATATGGGGTTATGTTGCAGTTTTGTTAGGTGCTGGAGGAATGTCACTGATGGCTAAATGGGCATAGCTTATTTCTGTATATAGAATAAGCAGCTTAGATAGATAGGTCCATCTTTTTTGTTCATCTTCATTTGTTTGCTTGTTTGTCTGTGTTAATTTTTCCCAGTTAAGAAGATATATAAATTAAGATTAATGCTTTTCATTTGTTACTGTTGCCACTGAATTTGAAAACTGCACTGCTTTTAGCTTAATTAATAATCAGAAGACAAAAAAGAAAAAACACAAAGGCTTGAAATAGAACAGCAAAAGGGGCATGCATACCCAACCCCTTTTCCATTCTCTATCTTCTTATTGGTTTGCAATTGCCATTCTGGTTTTTCCATCATTTCAATTGTTTAATAAGCATGTGAGGTTGCAAATGAACCAAGCTGAGGTGAGCTTGAGTCTGCGTGGGTTCGGATTCGTTTGTTCATGGCTTGGCTTGGACTTGTGACGAGCTCAAAAAGTTGAGTTCGGGTTCGACTCGTTTAATAAAAAAAATTATTCGGACTCGATTTGAGCTCATGTTCAAGATAATTCATTCATAAATGTAAATAAGTCTACACAAGCCTATGTTCATGTACATATTCACGTACTTACAAACTCTATACGAGCCTTATACAAGTTTTGTTCACGAACATAAGTTTTGTTCACGAGCCGAGTTCGATGTTGTTCAGGATCGTAATCAACGAACTTAAAAAATGAACTCGAGTTTGGCTCGTTTACTTAAGCTACTCGTGAATAACTCGGTTTATTTGCAACCCTAGGTGTGGCATCCCGCGTTGTTGTTGTTGGTCTGTTTTTTTTTTTTTTTTGGGGGGGGGGGGGGGGGGGGGTGGGGGTGGGGGCTCGTTTACTTAAGCTACTCGTGAATAACTCGGTTTATTTGCAACCCTAGGTGTGGCATCCCGCGTTGTTGTTGTTGGTCTGTTTTTTTTTTTTTTTTTGGGGGGTGGGGGTGGGGTGGGTTTTGAATTTTGGGTCGGCCCTTCTGCTGGGGTCTCGTTTTATGTTTGACCATGGGCTTTTCATAGGGCTTGCCCTAGTGTCTGTTGGTATAGTTTTTCTGATTTAATAAATTTTATATAGGCTCTCTTGTTTTTTAAATTACATTGTCGTCGAAGAGATGTTATCATTTTTAAATTGAACTGTGTAAATAATCTGATCTATAGACTCCTACTTTAACTACTGCATTTTTTCCACACATTCTCTTATTTTTCTAAAATTATTTTAACTTGTTATTATCTTTAGTTCTTTTTCTACAAATTTTACAATATAGATTCTATGAATACTATTTTTATTAATACATTAATTATAAAATTTATTTTGTTACTAAGTTTTTCTTTTTCTTCCTAGACACTTTTTTATTGGTTATTTAGTAAAAATATATTTTCTGCAATAAATGTTTATATTAATATATTGTGTATGAAAAAAAGCCCGCCTTAAATTTGTGCAACTCCAGTCATCACTACACATAGAAGAATAGATACAAGAACCAATAGTAATTCACTATTCGGACCATTTGCAGTTTTGCACAGATAATATAATAAGTGAGCATTTGAGGGGTGTGTATTTACTTAATTAAAAAAAAAAAAAAAAACTGATAGGAACTCAAGTTGTGATGATCTGTACTTGTCACAAGACTCACAACTCAACTTTCAAAATAACCTTTTTATTTTTGTTTTTATTTTCTTAGAAATGATATATTTTTATTGGGGGACCATGAGAATATCCCTTCAACTACCAATTTAATCTCCTTAACACTAAAATGAATGAACGGTGGAAATTATTAGGTAATTAAAAATTCCACAAATGAGATGAGAGAGAGAGAGAGAGAATTTTCTTTGGCCGTTACATCACATCTGTCGCTGTTGGTACCACTCTTAAGCAACTTGTGGTTATCGATTAAGAAATTTGATTTATTTTAATTCACACACACCCAACCCTTCGCGATCTACATTGATTAATCATTATCATATGTCCAAATTTTTTTTCTTACAACAGCGAAGAGTCATGACTAAGACAATGAGCTGCATCAAAAGTCAATATGCCATGAATAATATATTATATATCCATTGTACCACTTGATGTCCAATAGAATTTTGTTAATTACTACTGGAGATTAATTAAAAATTGAAATACTAAAGAAAATAGGGTATTATGAAAGGGAAGAATATTGCCCATTCCTGGTGTTGATATAAATGTTTTTTTTTTAGACAAAAAGATTAGTTAATATAAAAAATTGAATATAATTTACCAATCTTCAAATCTATCATTTTAGATAAGATAAAAAAATAAAATAGATAATGACCTTTTCATGACTTCAAATTAAAAAAGGTCTATTTCATATTAGAACCAGAGGTATGACCCATTAATGTTGACAAAACTCGTTCAGTGAAAAGTCATTTGAGGCCTGTTTGATTTAGTTTTGACAATAGTTGTTTTTCCTCGTATATAAGGAAAATAAAAAAATATTTTGATATATATATCTATATTTTTTGGACAATTTTTGAAATGAATAGGGTATTTGGTTCAGTTCTTTAAAAATATTTTTTTGGCAAGTCTAGAAAATACAATTTTGAAATACCTACAAAAGACTCTTGTCATGAAACTAACTAGTCTACTTTATTTATTTACTTACTTTTTGATAGATATCAACATCTTTTACCTCAGTTTTAGAAAGGAAAAAAAATTAAATCGTCAAAAAAAAGAAACGAATGTTCTTAGTTTATTCTTTATTCTATTTCTTAAGTTATATGAAAATAGGAAACTTAACCAAATATGTCCGAAACTATTAAAAGAAAAACTCAATTTAAATTTAAATTACTCTTATATATAATTATCTAAAAGAAATTTTAAAACCCATACATATCCCTCGATCATTCTTAAATCTTACTTGTGCAAATGGATGATCTAATTGAGAATTAATTTTGATATATGTCGTAGGCGTTTCCTAATTACCAAGTCCATCAACCACATCGATCATCGTGCAAAACTGAAGTCAATTAAACACATTCTTGCCTAAGCTAGACACACTCGTGCACTTCCCTCAAAATGGCGCAAAACATAGCTCTTTGATGAAATTAGCACATCATACCATAGCTTTGTATGCCTTGTGGCATGCATGAACGGTTGATGTACTATATGTTGTACCCTTGTACAAGTTACTTGGAAATTAATAAAATAAAAAAATGTGAGGAAGCTAGCTAGTGCCAACAAAATAGCAAGTGTACGTTTTACTTGTAAGTTTATATTAATTAGAATAATACATGGTAATTAATGATGTCACAAGACT
Source organism: Cornus controversa (assembly GCA_026545225.1). NCBI lineage: Eukaryota > Viridiplantae > Streptophyta > Magnoliopsida > Cornales > Cornaceae > Cornus > Cornus controversa. The sequence continues at coordinate 66,800,530 of CM048849.1, read as the reverse complement.
CACAACATGTATAAATAGAAGAACCAAGACTAGCTAGGTATGTCCAACTAAAACAAAACAATCTAATTCAGATCGAATTAATTAAGGTGAGATCGAGTGAGCAATATTATATATGGCCACTAGTACTCCTTTCAAGCTCCTTTTCATTTCTTTCATCATCGTCTCCATCTTCCCATCCCTAGTCCTTTCTTCTCAAGAAGAATGTGACACCGAATCCGGTGAATGTGTCGACAAATCGGCAGCTTTGCCACTCAAGATTATAGCCATCGTCGCAATACTAGTCACTAGCATGATAGGTGTGTGCTTACCACTTTTGACACGTTCAATCTCGGCTTTAAGTCCTGATCGGAGCCTTTTTGTGATCGTTAAGGCTTTTGCAGCTGGAATCATACTAGGCACCGGATTCATGCACGTGTTGCCGGACTCCTTTGATATGTTATCGTCAAGTTGCTTGCCGGATGATCCATGGCACAAGTTTCCTTTCACCGGCTTCGTTGCTATGTTGTCTGCCATAGTGACTCTAATTGTGGATTCAATGGCCACTAGTATATATAGTAAAAAAAATAATGCTGGGGTTATACCACAGAGTGATGTTGTCAAGGGAGACGAAGAGATGGTCACCATGCATATGAGTGCCGCTAATTTCCATGGACACCATCATGGCCATGGGGTTAACGATGGAAGTGGAGGTTCACAACTACTGCGCTATCGTGTGGTTGCCATGGTCAGTTTTTACAGTAATAATTATATATAACATATATATGCATGTATAAATGAACTACATAATTATATATAACATATATATGAATGACCCATGATTAAATTGAATGTCACACATGCATCTAGAGAAAAGCAACATACCCATGTGTCTTATTACTATTTTTGTTATATTTGTATCTTATTGGGTTAAGTGTTCCCATATTTATATCATCAAAATTTATTTATTTAAATCACTAATAAGTAAAAGTAATTTAAACGATATAATTCGTATAAACAATTGATATATATATATATATATATATATATATATATATATATATATCAATTAATTAATTGTATATGAAACCTATTGGCAGGTGCTAGAACTTGGAATTGTTGTTCATTCAGTGGTCATAGGGCTTTCATTGGGAGCTTCAAACAACACTTGCACCATAAAACCACTTGTGGCTGCTCTCTGCTTCCATCAAATGTTTGAAGGAATGGGTCTTGGTGGTTGCATCCTCCAGGTACGTCAATATTTAGACTCTTCATGTCCTTCTCCAAAACTACTACTACCCATATATAATATCGATCGATCTTTAGCTCTCACAATATTGTCGACCTATATGCACCCTGTATATATTCATGTATATATATATATAGGCTGAATACAAGTTGTTGAAGAAGGCTGTGATGGTGTTCTTCTTCTCTGTAACAACTCCTTTTGGTATTGCACTTGGGATAGCATTGTCAAATACATACAGAGAAAATAGCCCTACAGCTTTGATCACAGTTGGACTCCTTAATGCATCATCGGCTGGTCTTTTGGTGTACATGGCTTTGGTGGATCTTCTTGCCGCAGATTTCATGGGTCCAAAGTTGCAAGGCAGCATCAAGCTCCAAATCAAATCCTATATTGCAGTTCTTTTAGGTGCTGGTGGAATGTCTCTCATGGCCAAATGGGCGTGAAGTGAACAATGCAAAATTAATGACGTGGCAGAGAAACATGATAATAAAAATATATACATATATGTATGGTTCAAATATAATGATTTCAAGTCCATGTTTCAAGCGTATATACGTACTAGTTTGACATTTCAACAAGTTAGATAAATTTTCATTCCCATAATCAGTAAGTTGATGATGGATGATGGCTCCATGGTTTTCGATTTTCAAAATTTGATCCATCAATGAAAAAAGAAAATCAGTTCATTTTCTTTCTCAAATATTCTTACTCGATGAGTTCTCGCTATGTAAGTATGTAACTAATTAAAGCGCACACACCATATGGTGACAACAAAAATGGCAGCGCTAGTATGAACAGTGATTGGAATTTCTATGTATACACATTGAGATTAGTTCTCCTTGTCAATGAAGTCGCTTAAAGCTTCAGCCAATAGCTTTCATTTATTATGTCTTAAAAAAATTAATTTTCTTATATTTAGACCTCAACCAATTAAAGTAAGTTTTTATAATTTAATTTATCTTATTTTTATTGGATGAGTGGTATTACAAATTGTCAAAAATTTCCATCTACTCTTAGATTTTCTCAATTAAATTTATATTTATATTTTTATTTTTATTTTCTTTTACATTTTCCTTTCTCTTTTCCTTCTTACACACATTTTTTTTCTCCTCTCCTCCTTTCAGCCAATAGGGGTGTATTAAAATTAGTCCAGTCTCTCCATAAATCTATTTGTCTCACTATCTCACTTCATCCTCTATATATATTATATATTTCTCTTACAGATTTTGTTATTTTTAGACTCTTCTATATTTGTTTCCTTACCAACAACAAAGTACTGATTTTCTATTTAGGTTCAATAACTTGGTGGAGAGCTACAAAATAGTAGTAAAACTGTGAAGAATTTGTTAGAGCATTGGACATAATTTTTATAACATCAGATTTTATTGTTCATTAACTTAATTTATTTTGTACTTTTATTATTATTTTTTATCATAGAAATTGTATATTTAGTTTGTAGCCATTTTTATTTATATTATTGATTATGTCCAATAGAAAAAATGAATCCTGATATTAAAAACTTAAAAAAAGAGTAAAATAGATAAAATAATTCAATCTAAAAAAATAGCTCCTGATAAATTTATTATAACTAATAATCAAAATTTAACAAAAAAAAAGGTAAAAATTAAACAACCAAATCATCTAACTAGTAACTTTGCATCTCAAAAAGTAAGAAGAATGATTTTTAAGTAAAATTATTAACTATTATTTGATATTAATATTTTAAACATAAGGCCACTTTTCTATTTTTCGCCGAAGGCCTCAAATTTTATTGAGCCACCCCTGGGTATTGTTTTATCGGGGGGAAAGTTACGAGTGTAGAGCAGTGATATATGTATGGCTAGTGGCTACATAAATCTAACAATAATAAATAAATAAAACTAGATTACACAAATACTTTCATTCATTATCATGCAATTAACATATTTTTAAAAATAGATGTCGTCATTGGCTTCAAACCCACTACTAAAACCTTGCACATTACTCATTTTCCTAATAACAAACAAATAAATTTAAATAAAAAAGACCACATAAAATAACATAGCTTTATTTTAAATAAAGTTCTATTGGCCTTTATTTTTATTTTTGATTCTAAACTTATTATTTATGAATTTTATCTACCTATTTTGTTATTTTTCTGAATATTTATTTAAAAAACACTATATTCATATAGAAAATGACATAACGATCGAATTAAAAGATATATATATGTCATTAGAGTTCTTCTAGGGGTCAAGTTGTCAACTTTTAGAAGATGAAGGAATGAAATGCTCAAAAAAGTAGGTCAATCAGGGGGCCTTCTTCCAACTTTAGAAAAGTTCCGGAGTCTTTTTGCAACTTTGAAAAAGTTCAGGATTTTTTTGCACTTTCAAAATTTAGAAAATATACCCTGTCGTGTCCCTTGCGTATCCTATCCATGTCATTGCCGTGTCCCCTGCGCGTCAAAAAAAATAAATTTCAAGACACTTCTATAGAGTGTCTGACACGTATTCGAGGAATATTCGAATGTCCAAGAAATGTTCGAGTGTCCAACACCACCACAACACCCCTAGATGATCGACGTGTCGATGCTTCCTAGCTTGAGAGAGATCAAAAAGATAAATATATATATATAAATATAGTATATCCATTATTCTAAAAAAGTGTTCAACTGATTTGATTGACAGTTTCTAAAAAACTCAATTAAAAAAATATTTTAGAGCCTGCTTGGTTCATTTTCCTGAGAACTAAAAATCAGAAAAATCTACAAAAGCCTGCTTGGTTATGAGATCTGTTTTCTGAAAATTCAATTAAAAAAATGATTGTTTTCGAATAACTGTCTTTTATAGTTCTCTAAAAACAGTTTTGAGTTTTTGAGTGACAAATCAAACAACCCCTTATGTTTCCTGATAACTTTTTTGAAAAAAATAATCAACCAAACATACCTTTAATTAGTAATAAATCTCTTAGACATTCTTTTATTTTAAAAAATATATACTAATTAATTTTTTTTTTCAAAAATTAACTACAATATATATACATACTGTATATTCTTATTTGACTTTTCAATTTGATCCATCACAAAACACAGTGATGGGTAAATACAAGAAGATTTACAATACAGCCGGTGCACTGTGTACTAGGTATATCTCAGCCGTGTATGTACAAAATGCGGGATGGCCGATGGAGTTCATCACGTGTGTACTAGGGGTGCAACCCAAATCCAACCCGATTTTTTACTAGCTTGGACAACTATTTTTACAATTATAGTTGAATTTGGATTGAAAAACATCAACCCAAACTTAATTAGGGTTGAACTTGGGTTGAGGTGCCAACAATTAACCCGAGTCCAACCCAAACCCGAATTGTAATATTATTTTTATATATATTTTTTATTTTAAATATATTATATATAATATTCAAATTATGATAACATTTTTCTTTTCAACTTCCTTTATTTAAATCTTAATTTATTGTATGTTAACACTTTGGATAATTAATTTTCTAAAAATTTGTTTGTAGTTTTTTAGAAATTTGCATTAAGTTCTTAATTTTGTGTATGTTTAGGAGTAATCTAATATGAAATTTATTAAAAATCATTTTAAATTTTTAACATGGAGATTGGTGATATAGATAACCAGAATTAATCAGACTTTTTAACCCGAAATCTCAACCCAAGTTGCAAACCCGAGTTTAAAAATTTAAAGATGAGTTAGGCTAGGGTTGAATAGTTAAGGTTGGGTTAGGGTTAAACATTTTATATGTAGGGTTGGGCTCGAGTTGTACCTCTAATCCGCTTATTCCGCCTGAGTTGCAGTCCTAGTGTGTACAACTCACACGATTTAAATTCACCCAGTATATATGTATTGTAGATCTTCTTGGTAAATAGAATCTAATTTTGATTGCAGTTAAAATAGACTTAGTAGAGGGATTCAATTTCCGAAAACGTCGACTCTTTAAAAGTTTTAACTTATATGATAGGTGATAAATTCAGGACAATGCTTGTCTAACAACTTTCTCCTTACCATTAATGTGGAACATATCCATTTTGCATTTAAATATAAGAGAAAAAAATTAGAATTTTTTTAATATTTTTTAATTTCAAAATAAACACATAATTTTATTATTGTACCACATCGACAGTAACTAGAAGATGCAGACTTAACAACGAATAGACAAGTATTGTTCATAAATTCATTTGTGACTATTGTTGTATTCAGGTGCACTTCTCCTTGGTTGTAGCATTTGTGAGACGAACTTTCTTTTTAGCTATAAACAATGTTTGTGACCAAATTATATCTTTCTTAGATGTATAAACTGATGCGAATAACTTGTGTTTTATTTTTATGAGTTATGATACCCCTCCAAGAGTGGAGGGCCGGATGCTTTCAGGTGAGACCCATGGGTTCGGCATTGAACGGTGCTGGTGCATTTGGATAAAAGTTGGGCTCTCTATCATTTTTTACTTTATATTTTTATTTTTAATTGATTATTTTTTCACGTATAATGATAACATGAAGTGGTTGTATTAACATTAAGGGTGCAAAAAAACTGGTGAAAATGATCCAAACCAAATCAAATTGTACAATTCCTTCTGATTTTGGTTCAAAAAATAAAGAGTCGTCAACTCATGATTCAATTCTGAAATAGAATCTATTAGAATCGAACTAAACCGTTAACTATATATATATATATATATTATTCTTTCTTTATCTCTCCTTTTCTTGTGTGCATCTCTCTTTCTGGTTAATTTTTCGGTAGTTTCATACCGTGTATAATAAATATTAGTCAAGTAGTTGTCCAATTTAAATCTTCCAAATGAGTATAAAATTAAATAGATAGATAATTTGATGTTATTCATTGCAAGAGCTCTTCTGTCATTGCAACTAGAGGTTCAAAACCGTGATTTAAAATCAGATTGAACCGATCTTTTATGGTTCAATTTGGTTTAATTTCATAGTTCAAACAATTCAATTTCGGTTTAATTTTTTTTAGAAATTGTAAGGATTAGTTCAATTCTAATCTAAATTGGAATGGTACTAAACTCAATGGTGTACACTCCTAATTAACAAATGATTACACGAATGATTACCTAAAAATAATTAATCAACGTCAAATATGATATAGATATATTCTCAAATTCTTATGAGTGAGAGATAGAGATGCCGGTACAATTCTCTTGTCCTTTCTTTTCTTCCTTTGGGAATTCTCATATGCAAATGTCAAGAGAATATTTAATTCCTAGTGTACGGCAATTGTGAACGGGATGAATATTGCTGATCTTAACGTTGATTTTTGTTAGTATTACTATTATTTTTATTTTGACAATTGTCGTGTTTATTTTCAAACAAAAAGATTAATTTATTAAGGGAGACAATATTCGCACTTTCATTTTTTTACATTTGCACTCTTATATTAAATGAAATGACACTTCTGACCTTAATTTTTCAAGTGAATGATTGTATGTTTTTAAATTATATCTAAAAAAGTTATCTTTTTGACATAACTCAAACAAAAAAAATTTATATTGAATAAATTATCTTTTTTGAAAGGACAAAAAAAAAAGTTCTTTGTTGAATAAATTACCTCTTTTTACATGAACCGAAAAAAAAGACAAAAAAAAAAAGTTATCTTTATTGAATAAATTATCGCTTTTGACATGAACAAAAAAACAAAGTATACTATGCAAAAAAAAAAAAAAAAACCTCAAAAAAATGTTATTCCTGTTGAATAAATGATCTCTGTTGTTAGGATTCCAAATAAAAAGTTGTCTCTATTGAATAAAATACCTCATTTGACAAGACCAGAAAGCAAATATGGTATGCAAAAAAAAAAAAAAAGAGGGACCTAAAATATATTATCTCTATTGAATAAATTTCTCTTTTGACATGACCAACAAAAAAATGTACCCAAAAAAAGTTATCTCTGATGAATAAAGAATATTTTTTTATAGTACTCCCAAAAAAAGTTATATTTGTTGATTAAATTATTTCTTTTAACAGGACCCAAAAAAAATGTTATCTTTGTCGAATAAATTATCTTTTTTGACAAAAAAAAAATACCTAGAAAAATAAAAACCCAAGAAAAAAGTTGTCTTGAAATAAGGTAAAAAGAGTTAAAATTTATAGTACAAACGGTAGTTGTGGTATTAAAAAATAAGAGATAATGCATTAATAAGTTTAAGAACTTTTTTGTCATTTTATTTTAAAAAAAAGGGTAAGTAGAGTATAAATGTAAAAAAGTTGTCTCTTTATTAATCATGTCATTAATTGAACAAATTGATATAATTTACAAATCTGGTTAGTTGGTCTACTCTTCCATTGAAACAACAAGAGACATGGCCCTACATGTACACAGAGTCGTGGGTAATCGTCTACCGTGAAGTCCATTTCAGACAAATGGTCATGAATTTATGTCCATTGACAAAACTCGTAAATGATTTTGATTTTGCTCCTAAACCCAATTGACTCGCGATAGCCAGTACAATTATGAAGATTTTCTAAAAATGACTACATATTTCTAATATTTGTCTGTTTCAATATGATTCGACGCACGTGGTCCCGTGGATGATGATTCAACGAAGAAAAAGAAGAATAGTACATAGTAGCTTGTTTTTTACTCGATGGTCTAATTGGAAAATTTGATTCGATGGACCTTTTCCAATAGAGCAACATCAGCATACAAACTCAAGTTGAACACGTTTTTGCCTGAGTTAGACACACTCATTTACATCCAATGGCCCAAAACATGCCTCTTTGATGAATAGCAGCACATACCATATATATATATATATATATATATATATATATATATATATATATATATATATATATATATACTCCATGGAACTTGGGAAGTATACGCTTTAATCGGACGTTGGACCACCTCATTTTTTTTTATATATTGCTCTGTAATTACTTACCGGAGGCCATATATGGGATATTGTAGTACATGAATGGTACATGTCATGTGGCATATATATATATATATATACTTCCCAAGTTCCATGGAGTATACTATAGTATATCTTTTGCTGTATATATATATATATATATATATATATATATATATGGTATGTGCTGCTATTCATCAAAGAGGCATGTTTTGGGCCATTGGATGTAAATGAGTGTGTCTAACTCAGGCAAAAACGTATATATATATATATATATATATATATATGTGCCCCATATATCACCGTAGTATTATATATATATATATATATATATATATATATATATATATATTTATTATAGCTAGTACTATAAATTAGTACAACAAGCACATGAATGATGTCACAAAATTCTATATATACAATTAGCTAGCTCCAAGACATTGTATGCCCAACATAAACAAATTAAACAATCTAGCTAGCTATCTATCTATCACTTAAGGAGAGATAGAAGAGCTAATTAATTGTTTGCAAGGCAATGGCTACAGTAGTTTTGAAGCTCATCTCCATCTTCTTCATCCTCCTGTCGGTGTTGTCAACCCAGGTCCTTTCTGCTACAGAAGAATGTGGGAGTGACGTCGTCGGTAAGTGCAACGACAAGGAGGGGGCGTTGACCCTCAAGATTATCGCCATTTTTGCTATCCTAGTAACTAGCCTGATAGGTGTTTGTTTACCACTTGTAACACGTTCCATCCCGGCTCTAAGTCCTGATCGGAGCCTTTTTGTGATCGTTAAGGCTTTCGCAGCCGGGATCATACTAGCCACCGGATTCATGCACGTGTTACCGGACTCTTTTGACATGTTATGGTCTCTCTGCTTGCCCGAAAATCCATGGCACAAGTTCCCTTTTACCGGTTTTGTTGCTATGTTGTCTGCAATACTGACTCTAATGGTGGATTCATTGGCCACTAGTATATATAGTCAGAGAAACAATGCTGGGACTATACCCCCGGCGGCGGAGACTGAGGTTGTCCGTGGAGACCAAGAGATGGGTGTCATGAGCCATGGATGCCACCACCATGGCCATGGGCCGCCCACCAAAATTGGAAGTACACCTACAGGATCACAACTATTACGTTACCGTGTGGTTGCCATGGTAAGTTAATTAATGCCTGATCGAGTTAATTATATATATATATATATATATATATATATATATATATATATTCTTTATCTATGTATAATAATTGATTATAATATTAATAATTATTATTATCTCATATATATATAGGAACCTGTTGATATGTCATGGATAATAAGCTGTTTTTCTCTCCATGCTCAAGGTTAATTTAACCGACTAGGTTCAGTAAGAAATTTAAAAGAAATTAATGCTTCATGTAATCAATTTTTAGGGAATAATTCATACGCATGCATATATTATACTGTATACACACACACACACACACAGGAACTACTAAAATTGCAAAGATGTATCAGGTGCACTTTTGTGTATTTATTTGTGGATACGGTGGGTGGTTTATTGAGTTTTATCCTTTCGGTTGATTAATATATATTTTCAAACTGTAAATTGAGCATGAATTACTCAATTAATTAAGGTGTATTTATACTAAAAAAAATGACTTATTATTGATTTATTCTTGTATTTTATTCATTTTTAAGAGATTTGTAAAGTCAAGTCCAAAACTACCATATAGTGAGTATATGCCAAGAATTGTAGAATATGTGAGGTAGATAAGGTCCCTTTGAGAAAGAGAGAGCATGATTTAATCATACATTGAAATTTGCTCCATTACTGGAGGCTGACCCAATATTGACATGTTGGCATGGATTCTAAATTAATGCCAGTTTATTAATTAATGTCACCTCACGGACTTAGTATTTTTTACTGTCTTTCAACTACCCATATAAATATAATGCAATAGCCAATTAATGCACAATGCTAGTGGCCTTTGTGAGAGAAGGATTGGAACAAGATACTAGATATTATAAGTAGGCATGGCATGCACAAGAGTGAGTACGTTTGAGATCGAGCCTCTTGAAGGATAGCTCTTATATTTGCAACTAATTGCTCCCGGATTAGATGCAAATAATAGGTTATTAGCTTTGAAATGAAGGACCCGTATGTCTAGTACAGGTAAAGGTTATTTCTATAAATATAAAATTTTTGGAGTATTCAATAATTACTGTTATCAGTTAGTGTTATAAGTAATAGATTAGCATTATAGGGTTCTCTTACGAAATGTTCAATATTAATCACAATGATACACACACACACACATATATATATATATAGCATTCCAACATATATAGTTTATACGTACAGTCCTACACTCCTATACAGTACAAGTAGAGAAATTTTAAAACTTGCGCAGCATTAAGGAACTAATGAACTATGCAATGTGGTCAGGTAATAAGTCTCTCCACTTATAGTCTCAACTCTAAGTAATATTTTCTCCCTCTCTCCCGTGACCTGGAGTGTTAAGAATTTAAATTCAATAAGGGTGTCGGTTGGAGTTTGGAGTAAATATCACCCATTTTAGCATGGTGAATTACCATTGATGGGTGTAGTTACGATTGTAACAAACATTGCTACTGAACAAATTGGAGAGAAACATATAATGGTCCTACTTACTTTTCCAAAAAAAAAGAAAAAGAAAAATAGAATGGGATCCATGATCGACTTTAATTCTTTTGGGCCAAGCGAATGGGTTGGGCTGATTGTAAACGTCCAATGCCACTTTTAAGTTTGATTCTAGAAAATTTGTCCATGTACTGAAAATAGAGATGTACATCAATCCAGTGGATTAATTACATCCTGGCTTGAGTTTCCAATCTTTCATTTTATACTTAAACCAATTAAAATAGGCCTTATAATATATATATATATATATATATATAGAGAGAGAGAGAGAGAGAGAGTTTTAATTTCCTTTTATTTGTTCATCCTCCCTCCTTTTCCATAGAGAGATAAAAATAAATGTGGGGATGGTGGTGCAGGTACTAGAACTGGGAATTGTTGTTCATTCAGTAGTGATAGGGCTTTCAATGGGAGCTTCAAACAACACTTGCACCATAAAACCACTTGTGGCTGCTCTCTGCTTTCATCAAATGTTTGAAGGAATGGGCCTTGGTGGTTGCATCCTCCAGGTAATTAATTAGCTTAATCAATTGTCTATATATAGATATATATATATATATATATATATTAATTACTGTAGATCTTGATCCTCCATATATATATATATATATAGGCTGAGTACAAGTTGTTGAAGAAGGGTTTGATGGTTTTCTTCTTCTCTGTGACAACTCCGTTCGGGATCGCACTGGGGATAGCATTGTCAAAAACATACAAAGAAAATAGTCCAAGCTCTTTGATAACAGTTGGACTACTTAATGCATCATCGGCTGGGCTTTTGATCTACATGGCTTTGGTGGATCTTCTTTCCGCTGATTTCATGGGTCCAAAGTTGCAAGATAGCATCAAGCTTCAAATCAAATCCTACATTGCAGTTCTTTTAGGTGCTGGTGGCATGTCTTTAATGGCCAAATGGGCTTAATTTATTTATTGAAGTACATCATCAATCAATAATAAATGTATAATACTTACCTACTCACCGGTGTGTAGGTGAGCCTTCCTGACCGCTGATGTGTCCCACTAAAAAATCAACACATCAGCTTTAATTACAAAATTAAATTTAAAATGCAATAAATAAGTATAATAAATGAGATTTAAAATGTAATAAATAAGTATAATAAATGAGATTGACCTCATTTATTATACTTATTTATTACACTTTAAAACTGACATGTTCAATTTTTATTGGGATACATCCAATGGTCAGGAAGGTTCACCTACACACTGGTGAGTAGGTAAGTATTATCCATAATAAATAGTGCCCATGCATGTTTCAACTGTCTACTATTATTACTCCATCATATTTCAACCTACTTTAATTTCCATGTTTAGTTGAATGCCCACTTAATTTTTCCCTTCAATAATTAGCTAGATCCAAGAACCAAGTAGCACGTACGTACAAAATTAATTCATTTTCTTAATTTGTTACTCCAATATATATATAATATATATGATCTATATATATTAAATGCATGCATGGGAAGGAAGATATATGGAAAGAATCCGTCTACAGCAACAGCTTGGAGCTAGATAGCTAGGTTAGAAATTTAAATCTTCTTGGGCTCACTCGGAGAAAAAGTATGGGTAATTGCATGATGCACATGAGAGTCGAGTCTCACGCAGGAGAGTAATTTTACAATACTCCGGAGATTACTTAAATGTAAGAATTCCACCAATAATAAAATTTCATTTTCATTATTATAAGAACAAATATAAGGTGGAATTTTATTAGTGATGAAATTCCCTCAATACACGGAATTTTCGTGATATATAATAATTTCTCCACGCGAGATTATATGTCTCTATTATTAGAGGTTGCACAATCCAATCATCAAGAAAGAAAAAAGAAAGGAAAAAGAAAAGGAGAAATTAAAGTCATCGATGATTAATCTGATTTGGACGTGAAGAGAGGCATTTCACATGGACTGTTTACCAACACGTTTCATTTTCTTCTATTAATTATTTGAGGGCTCCTTCTCAGCTGCACAGTGCATATATTTTCTATATCAATCAAATTCAGACCCAACCTTTTAAGTAGTTAATGATACAAGGCACGGATAGAGAGACCTGTCTCTACACCCATCTTTTTCTCTTGCTTGTATATCTAATTACACCACCAACAATATCCACCCCTATACCTAATTAAATTTAAGTAAATGTCCAGCCAACAATACCAGAAACACTGAATTTTGTGTGTGTGTGTCATATATATATATATATATATAATTTTTCATAGCAGAGACTCTAATTAATTTTACCAAAAATTTCATTTGAAATATCATTTTTATTAGTAATTGTAAATATCAATAATAATTATATATTTTAATTACCATTATAGTTGTACATATTACATTATGACCGGTCTTTTGATATGATTTGATTCTAAATATAAAAAATGATTGTTTTACCATTATATCTTCACAAGTTAAATTATTATCCAATGTCTTAAGATACAATGTCAAAATATAACAATATCATTCTCCTTTTGGTTTCAGTTAATTGGATAATTAATTGCATATACATTAGCTACACAAACCAAGATCCTATGGTAAATTCGAACCAAAGAAAAAGAAAAAAAAAACAAAAGAAATGAAAAGGTTAATTCCGACCAATATTCTTTTTAATTTACTCTTTATAATGTACTTGAATTAAAAGTTAAATGTCTTTGCCTTTTTTCACACTTCTACTAGTCTCGAAAGCTTGACCTAAAAGTTAAATTTTACTATGGTAATGCTTTTGAATTGCAGTTTGTAAGTAGCATGACACACAAAGATCAATTCATTCAATTGTTTAATTCAATACTTAACCATCACTAAAATATATGGAAACTTAGCACGAATAATTATTGTTTTTTATATGATATTTTTGCCAATTACAACCTCTGTCATAAAAGAAAATGTTCAACCTCAATGCTATAACCTTCTTATTGTCAAAGAAGAAGGAAGGAGTTCGAGATCTGTATGGACAAAAAGATGTACGAGTCTTCTAATTAGGAAAAAAAAAATAGTCCTACAAAAATGTATTAGTATGTAGAAGGATTTATAACATAACTCTCATGTAAGTTTTTTGTGTAGTTTTATTTGCAAAGACCACAATGTATGATTCTTAATTAATAATAAATAATTATTTTATATCAAAATAATAAGTGTTTAATGGTGAAAACTTCAAAGTATGGCATAATCCACACTTCAAAGAAGAAATTGAAAGTTTATTTATTTATGAAAAATTATTAGAATAACAAAAGTTATCACTTAATGAACAGTTGTATATTTCTTCATTCATTGGATGATGAAAGTGAAAATAAATATTTGAATATTACGTACTCTATTTGAAAAATATAAAATAATTAGATTATTCATTTTTCGATCACTTTCACCATGCGTTTCATTACTTTTTTTTATTTACAGTGAGTTTGCTTCAACTTTCAAAAATCAAAATCCCATATGCACAATAATTTTTTTTTGTAATTTATAGGCTCGGTAAATAAAAACACCACCTACATGTAAAAGAGAGTAAAAAAAACATACAAATATATTGCTTATGTATAGTGACAAGGACTAGAGTTAGACTGGGATAACATTGAACGAGAATGGGAATGCCAGCACAGCAACTAATAAATTCCTTCTTTCTTACGCCATAAACACCAACAGTAAGTGATGATTCTGTGGATTAGGGTTTCGCATTCAGTTATTGGCTTTCATTTGGGTCCTTTTTCTTACATGTATCCTTGTTTTCCTAATAAATAATTTGTGGGTTTATTGAGATTGGGAATAAAGGTGGAGGGATTTTGATGGATTGACTTTTGATTCAAATAAAAATGCCAAGAACCATTATGTTTTTTCGAATTTTGTGTGTTAGCTTTTGGATTTCTTATTTCATTTTTTTTTTTTTGAAGGTGTAGGTGGTAATAATTTGGAGGTTTAGATCCATTTTTTGGTGGATAATTTTTAGAATTTGACATATAAACAAGAGCTGAAAGATTACTATTTCACAATCGTCTTTTCTGATTTTGTGACGTATGAAGGATAGAATTTGGAGTTTCAGATAGATTTTGTTGATGGATTATGCTTCGATTTTGATTCAAAAATAGGAGCTGAACTGTTTGCTGTGGCTTTGGCGAAAAAAGAAGCAAAATTTTGAGAGCTTTGATCGTTTGTTCTTGGGGTTTTGCGTAGATTTTATCTTGGCTAGCGGAAAATTTGGTATCTGAAAATGGAGGAACAAACAATTTTTGGTGATCAGTTTTCTGTGAATTCAGTGAAGGAGCTGAAATTAGAAGACGACGAGGAAGAGTTTCGGAGCTGTTGCGAAGACGAAGATGAATTAAAGGAGAGGGAAGAACCGGCAAAGGAAGGTTTGAAAGAGGATCTCGATGAATTTTCTGTGAAGATGTTCTTCAAGGGTGTATCAATAGCTCAAGTTGGAGAGTCTGGTTCTGGGATTTCTGGAATTGGGGTTGTTATAGAAAGATCAGCTAATCTTCCTGTTATTCAAGTGCAGAAAAAGCTTGATTTCTATGTGGAGGAGTCTGTAGCGGACTATTTAGCTTTGATGGATGGTCTATTAGAGGCTGTCCGCAATAAGATTAGGCGGGTATTTGCTTTCACAGACTCTGAGGCCTTACATGATCAGGTAAGGGATTTCACATTCTAAGAAATGTTATTTTCTCTTTATCTTGTTTTCTCAGTTTTGATTGTTGATAATCACAATAAACAATCAAAGAGATGCACTCTGCATTGGTATTTCGCCACATCAAATGAAAATTTATCGTTATATGAATAGCAGCCACAGATTCTTTTCTTTTGTTCCCCTTTCCTGGTCAAGGCATTTATTCAAGTAAAGTTTTATTCTTCCTCCACTTCGTTTTCAGTTCTGAAGTTAGCAGTAGTTTTTTTCAGTTTATCTTTTAACATTAAATGCAACATTAGCACTGTGCTCCAAAAGAAGAAAATTTTGGGTTACTGACTGCCATTTGTTATCCTTTCATAGCTCAATATGACTGGCAGGATTCAATTTATGTTTGGTTGTTCCATAATCCGTCCTTACTTTGGAGAAATGCTTGAAATTACCTTTCGTAATCATAAATACACTTTCTCCAGCATTAATTGATGTCTCTTGTTCTTCATTTGCATATGATTTTTTTCTAGAAGACCAAACATGTGTATGAATGTTTGACAGATTATGCATGAGACTCTTGAGAGTCCGCTTCTTGTAGCATTGAGGCAAAGGATCCTAGAATATGCCAATGATCTGGATACCTTTCTTCTGAAATTTGTCCCCAGTTTTGATCTGAAGAAGCCATTACACTTGGCCTGTGTGGCGACTGGAATTGTCTCTTTTCAATCTAAGGAAGATGAATCATTTGAAAACTGTTCCATCTGTCGTGAGGAGAAGCCACCGCCAATGATGATCACATTCAAATGTTCCCACAAGTTCTGTTCTGATTGTATGAAAACCTATGTCGATGGAAAAGTACAGTCCTCTCAAGTCCTTATGAGATGCCCTCAGTTGAGATGCAAATATTTAATCACCTCCATGGAATGCAGATCTTTTCTTCCTGTTAACTCCTATGAAGCATTAGAGAGAGCCCTTGCAGAAGCAAATGTTCTCAACTCCGATAAAATTTACTGCCCATTTCCTAATTGTTCGGTCCTCCTTGACCCTCGTGAATGCTTGTCAAGTAGGGCTAGTTCATCAAGCCAATCAGACAACAACTGTGTGGAGTGCCCAGTTTGTCAGAGATTTATTTGTGTAGAATGTGGGGTCCCCTGGCATTCTTCAATGAGCTGTGAGGAGTATCAAAACCTCCCGTTGGAGGAGAGGGATGCTGGAGACATTACTTTGCATCGTCTGGCACAAAATAAAAGGTGGATGCGTTGCCAGCAATGCAGGGGGATGATTGAGCTTTTACATGGCCGCTACCACATGACCTGCTGGTAAGATCACTTCTATTTTGTGAATTATTTTAGGCTTTAGAAAGATTATCCAAGAAAGAAGAAAGAAAATAAAAGGAAACAATAAAAAAAAACCATTTTAGGTGTTGGAAATTTTAGGTGAGTTTGAGTAGATGTTAAATCTCTTCTCTCTCTTGTGAACCTATCTATTATTATGTTTTAAACTGCTGCTGTTGATTTCCATATATTTCTAATTACTGATACATGTACAAAAAATGTTATTTCAAATTTTGAATTTTGTAATTTGTTGCAATTTAACCCTGTGAAACAATATAATGAAATGGCAAGTTTGTTTAGATTTCTATCTTGGTAGAAGGTTTAAGAAAGATAATGACAAATGTGGAAGCGGTAGCAAAAGAAGAAAATAGAGTAAAAAGGCTAATGCACTAACACATTAATTACAAGAGATTAATAGGAAAATGATTGTCGTCATCCATATATGGTATATTGACATTCAGGAGAGCATCATTGTTTCTTTAGTTGCAACAACTAACAAGTAAGAGAGCAGTTTGGGTTGACAAATTTGGATAGCAGCCAGAGTCAGAACCAAAGCCCAATTTTAACCTTGGTTTGGTTTATTTATTGGGGAGGGAGAATATTGCTTTTACGAGGTCATTTTGACCAATCTGACCCACTGTTTTGCCTGAATTACTGAATGCAGTGCACCTGAACCCTTCTTTCTACATTTATATGTACTAATTGAACTAGTTATAAATGTTAAATTTACTTTTCAATGCTGGGGATGCAACTATTTACTATGGTTGGGTGACACTCCCAAACATAAAAATTATTTTCTTGTGGTTCTAAACACTCATGCTCCAAAACAGTAAATCAAGTTTTGGAAACCATATCTTAATTAAATTATGATAAACCTATATATTGCTACTTTAGGTTTTAGCTAGAATTCAATTTGAAATATAGAATCTTCTGATTTTGTAATCAGTTTGATAGCAGTTGGGACTTCTTAGAAACTAACCTAAAATTGATAAAATCAAGCAAACTCAACCAGAAAAGGTTAAATGATTATATAGATGGACAACAAGAGCTTACTATTTTATTCTTCTCCTAATTTTGCACCTTATTCATGAACAAACTGTACTGCTCAGCTAGAATCCAGGTTGCACAATCTTGAGCATGTTGAAAGTTGGTTTAGCATGGCTCGAGTCTCGTAAAATATGGTGAGAGTGGGTTATGATCCATCACCATTTTTCATTGGGTGGTGTAAAAAGTATAGTTTGCAACAGCTACACGATGGATGTATTATGCAATATTTATTATACAAATATTCCCTTCCTAATGCATATTTTCCTCTTCGTCATCTTCTTTTTTATTTTTTTGATTAATTATTTTTTTCCAGGGTCCTGGGGGTGGGGAGGAAGCTGAAAGTTAAATTCTCTCTTTTTTAAATTAATGCCCTAGATGACCTAACCATTAAAAATAGCTCCAATTCACATTCTTTTTTAATTTTTGACGAACTGGAAGCTAAACTGACAGTATGTTTAAAGCAATTGGTAAACACAAGTTGCAGAGAAACGGGAATATTATTGAAGAAAACATATCAAGGTAAGGAATTCTAAAAACAACCCAAAATGGCACTATCACTAAAAATCACAACAGAAAAAAAGGAGATAAAGACAAATCATTAAAAATAGATAAATACCAAAAATCAGCCCAATCTCAATCCAATTTGGCTACTAACAAAAATCCTGAAAAATTCGGCTGGTTCATATAATGGGAAAACAAAGTCCTAAATGATGGAATTTGACCGAGTATTGATCGGTGGTCCAATTCCGATTGGGAATGGATCTCTGCGAATCAAAATGGGGTCGTCGAAATTGCCCGAAAAATGTGTCAGCCTCCTTGGTTGACCTTCCGTCTGTCCACATGGTCCCTATAGTCATCGGGAACCCATTGTATATCATTTTTCCTCTTCAAATCTTGTTTCAGTTAAATGCCAATTTAGTACAAGTACTCTGATAAATTAATCTTAATTTTTATAGTTAAAGAAGAATGATTGAATAGCCCTCCTATAGTATTGTATCAGTTTTAATCTGTTCTAGCCTTTTTTTAATAATCTCTAGCTCTAACAAGATGGCATATGCCTCCACTTCATAATGTGCTTCACATTATATATGTAATGGTCTGATTCTATATATATATATATATATATTTTTTTTTTTTGAAAGTTAAAGCAAACACACCCACCCATACCCACAATATGCCCCTAGTGGGGCTCGAACTCTCAACCTCCCTTTGGGGAGGAGAGATTATACGATCTGGGCTAGAGGCCTGGTGGTTGCTTCTATATTTCCATTTCAGATAGAAGTACATGCTTTGCAACCCTAATTATCATATATGTATCTTAACCTTTATTGAAAAGATTATGATTGAAGTTTCACATGTTCCTTGTGAATCCTCTCCCAGTTGTTCTTTCCTGTGTTGTTTTATTACCATGTGGATGCTGTTGGTCAATATTTCCATTTTAGATATAAATACATGTTTTGCAACTCTAATTATCATATTTGTATCTTAACCTTAATTGAAAAGGTTATGATTGAAATTTCACATGTTCCTTGTGAATCCTCACCCAGTTGTCCTTTCCTATGTTGTTTTATTACCATGTGGATGCTGTTGGTCAAAGAACTCACTTAATGTTGGTTCCTGTTAATCAAGGGTGTTGGAAGGGGTGGACTTGGTGTAGACTAAACCTTTCATTATTTATAGAAAATGCTTGTTCTCATACTCAAACTAGCATTCTCTGCAGCCTAGGTTTTTACAATTGCACCAGGCAATGGCTCCTAATATCAATGTTGTTGGTGTGTATCATGATTCATCATTATTAGAATATATGAACTTTGAACTTCTCCTTGTGGTGAAGTGAGTTTTGATTTTTTTTTTAACTTTCAACTTTTTACATGAATTTCCTGTACTTCCTTTTTTTTTTAAGTGCTCCTTAAATAAACTATGAACAGTAAATCACATTTGGGAAAGATATTTTGAACTGTGCTACAGCACAAGCAGTCATGTTTCTTCCGTTCTTTCTTTCTTTTGCTTTTTGACATGCATAGGTAGTCTTTGGAAGTGTTTCTTCTTTCTCAAGCAGACATTAACATACAGTATGGTTCACATGACTAAGCCGAATGCCTTGGGAATACAGACGTTAACATTGAATAATTCAAATGCTCACAGCTCATCTCATGAGATAATATTTTGGAAGAAATACTCACTAAAAGACAGATATTTTAGAAGAAATAGATCAAAATAATTAAAAGGTTATTAAAATTGGAATCAATTTGAACTTAGCTAATGTTGTTTAATTTTAAGAGGTCGTGTAAATATATGTCTTGGATGTTTTTGTCCAGCTATACCTTTGTACCTCAGGTCTATGGGTGTTTGTATGTGTGTGTGCCACTCACCATGCATTTATCCTGCGTGCATCCCTGTTTGTGCAAATGCCCATGAGCATAATAGTGCCAGAATAGGTTTGATATTCAATCCTTTTCAAGTTGGTTGATCAAGTGCAATATTCACATGACAGCTCTTGTTTATAGCTCCTTAACCAAGAATTGCTTTCATGATTCTTATCTGCAGGTGTGGCCAAGAGTTCTGTTATTCCTGTGGTGCTGAATATAGGGATGGCCAACAGACATGTCTATGTTCATTCTGGGAAGAAGAGAACTCTGATAATTTGCTCAGTGACCCTACCCAAGATTCTGAAGAATGGGCTTGGAACTCTTTTGATTCACTTCCCGTGAATACGGATGCTTACTCGGATCAGGAGAGATCACAGTTGGCGCTGATCCAGAGATTTCTTGCTGGGGGTTTCAGCCTGAGTGACCATCACACTTACCAATCTCCGCCACGCTGTACAGACTCCTATGTCGATGCCATGAAGGATCTCCATCAGCTTCCTTGGCTTGAAAGGTTTGTCTCTGTGATAAGTGATAACTACTATGAAGAGTATATCCAATGAAGCAAACGTCGGAATGCTTCATGTTTTGGAGAATGGAAATAAGCCGATTATCTTGCTGGAAAATGTTTGTAAGGGTAGGGAAAGAGTCTCTCACTCACTCCAATTTCAACTTTAGTAAGCATGGAAAATGGGCATCACTTCTCCTATGTAGTTTTCATTATATCATTTATCCTGGAAGACTTATAATCTGTCAGTTCCTTGCATAACGGTAAGGAGTGTATGATGATTTCTTTCTTCTGGAAAGGAAAAGGTAAGGGGAGGAAGAAAAAACATATAAATAGATCAACAAATTGAAAGTAAAATAAACATGGTCCTCAGTGTGTGTGATGCAAATGCACATATCAAAGGAAGGATGGTTATATGGTATAATAGTACTATTATTATTTGTTTGTGTCGAAACATTTTGGAATTTCAATTTCCTATTCATGGTTTTGGTCTGATACCCACCCACCTAGGCCCATGGACGGCCCTGGTTGTAGTTGTACTTGTTTTATTTTCCTCAATCTTCTCTTTGAGTATATGTATATATGTATATATATATATTCTCTTTCATTCTCTTGTTTGGGATGTAAATCATTTACTAGTATGTTTAGTTATTTGATGTTTAAAGTTCTTGTGGTAAAAAGAGTATGGATAGTCTACAGGAACTTCACCCCGGAGGTACTTCCAACTTTTTCTATCATATTGGTACGTATTAATTTTTTTCTTAGCTTTTCCTAATACTGCCTAATGAAAGGTCAAGTTTTATCTTGAAGAGGAATACTTTTTTTTTTTTTCTTTTTTCATATTTTTCGGTTCTAAGTGCTTGATTTGAAAATCCAAGATTCAAGTCGGCAAAAGTTGGGAAACTTGTGCAATCAATGCCAAACATTAACTCTATACAGAGTATCTCTTCCAACACCATTGATTAACTGGCAAATTGAGTTATTCTAATGTGAACTATAACATCTTCAATTTCATCTGGAACCCTTAATGCTTGTTAGTTTGTGATCTATGATTCAAAGCCAATGTTATCTGCTTGCTTTAAAAGGAAGAATTATGAGAATTCAAATTTTTTTCTATCCATTCTGGTTTGGGTTGCTTCTATATTCAAAAATGGGATGGGTTTGACTTGAGTGGTCAAGTTTCTAGTCTCCTCAAGTGACCTCTCAGTATATTTGCATAATATAATATAAGGGTAAACTTCGATTGATATAGAAAATAATACTGTAATT
This sequence comes from Cornus controversa, assembly GCA_026545225.1. Classification (NCBI taxonomy): domain Eukaryota; kingdom Viridiplantae; phylum Streptophyta; class Magnoliopsida; order Cornales; family Cornaceae; genus Cornus; species Cornus controversa. Next base: position 66,778,640 of record CM048849.1, on the reverse strand, counting down.
CTTGACAAAGATTTCAAGAGTTTAATGTTGTATTTTCACACTCGAGCAACTCAAACTTTTATCATTACATTAAGTGATAGTCCTCATCATATATACACGAAATGGGAAAAAAAAAATTAAATAGAAGTTCTTAATCCAATAGTGAGGAACATCCGAAATTTTTAGACTAAACTTTCACCCTTCCCTTTGTTAGACATATATGGTCTCAAAAGTAAGTGTTTATTTATTTTATTCGTTTATTTAATCATGAAATTTTATGGGTGTTACATTAATTATGTCATAATATTAAGTATGAAAAAATTAGTTATGATTGAAGATAAAGATAAAGTTTTTCTCCCTTCTTACTTATAAGTGAAGAGAGAGCTAACATAAGTGGGTAAAAATATTCTGAAGAAAAGTTGCAAATCGCCCTAGGTTGCTCGCTCTTAACATGAATGTAAAATTATTTCTTTGTCCTTCACAAAAATAATAAAAAATGTTCAATTTATTTGTTATTATTTTTTGGCAACAAATCTCGTTGAACTATTTTTTGAGCCAAAAGATCACCCTTACCTTCAAAAAATAGTGTAAGATGCCTCATTTCTTGTCAATTTGTAATGTGCAACTACTAAAGTGTCTACGTGGACATTAAAAAATTATATGGTGGGTTCAAATATAATTTAGAATTATCTTCAGTTTAGTTCTCTTTGAAATGTGTCCCAATAAATCAGATAATTCAAAGTTCAGACACATTATAAATAAATGAGTCATGGACTGATACAAATTTAAGAAATCCAAACCTACTAGAAAATGGGTCAAAAGATAATTGATATATATATGTATAAATATTTATCATCAAATATATATATATATATATATATATTAATTGGATAATTATCACAAAAGATAATTATTAAGGGTACAAGAAGTTATCCCTCTAAGAAGTCTATATACAAGCACATCATCCATGTGTTGTTTTTCACCAAAATTTCAATTCAATTCAAGATCAAGCTTCACCAAAGTTTCAATTCAATTCAAGATCAAGCTCCAACAGTTCTTGAATCCGAATCACCAAAGAAATCGAATCAGATGAACTTATCCACGTGTTTTAATCTTAGTTTCAGACTCAAAATTTGTGTATAGTCTCTAATAATGAACTCAAAAGATTAAAATTAAACTAATATATAAATTACCAACATCGATTCAACATCAATTAACTGCATGACATTGTTATGCTTACAGTTGTTATTGGTATCTTATATATTAATTGTATTTTTTTTTTCAAGTTGATTATTAGAGCTATTTTAGCAATTCATATTATAAATTAAGCAAAACTTGACTATAAGAAGTGTTTTTTTTTACAATTTTGAAAGATGAAGAGTTTTTGGCTCAAAAATATTTAGTAATTTTGTCAGTTTAAAAGTATTGTAATGTAATGCAGGAGTAATTTACTAAAAATGAGATACTGCAAAGAAGTTTTCAAGATTTTTTTTCCTTTTTAAAGAATATTCTAGAAGAAAAAAAAAATGCTCACAAGGACTCGAACTAAGAAGCCATGTAGAGCCCTTTTAGGACAAAGGACACCAACTCTCCTCATTGGCAATTGAATTAAAAGAATTATTTAATTTTTCACACATCTTTAAAATTATTTCATTGGATTAATAAATAGAGTGGTAGAGTGTGATATTATCGTATAACTCTCTGGAAGGATTAATTAATAAATAGAGAAATTAGAGTGTGATATTATCGTAGAACCCTCTGGAAGGATTAATCAAACCACCTTCCGAAAAAAAAAAAAAAAAAAAAGGATTAATCAAACTCCGTACCAATCCCGCGTTATCACTTATGATACTTTGCTTAGTATGCCCAAACAAAGCACTCTCTCAGTTGACTTGACGTCAATGGCGTGCACTGTTACAGACTTGGTGACCAAGTATGGTCTGATCGTAATTTCGCTCCAACCACCTTCTATAAGAACCCACTCTTAGGACTCCTAATCTTCACACACAACACAAGTTATCTGGTCTGTCTTTAATTTCATTTAATAGAGATACAAAGGTTGGCTTACTTTACTTACTAATGGAGAGAAGCAACAACAGCAGAGGAGGTGGTGGTCGTGGTGGCGGCGGCGGTGGTGGTCGAGGTCGTGGTGGCGGCGGCGGTGGCCGTGGAGGGGGAAACGATCAACATCACGGTGGAGGACGAGGCAGAGGGAGGGGTAGTAGGGGTGGGGGTGGGGGTGACACCAACCAGCGACCAGCTAATCATCGCCAAGTTGGGGCCTACGAGCCAGCACTGGGTCAGTCTGAGGGACCCACAAGGAGGCCGGAGAAAAGCGAAAGCTCCTCCACCACCTCTGGTGGAGGAGCGTTGGAAAGTCGTGGTCGCACGACTTCCTTTCCTAATCACTCGCACACGACTCCTGATCCTCAACGTCATCCTGGTATGGCTTTGCTACTATGTTTCTAGTTTAGATGATTACATCTTATCTTAATTCCTATATGTGTATACATGTTTACTCATGTCTCTTTCTATATTTATTTAAATATCTGTATTTTAGAGTTGATTTTATGTTTTATTTGTTCTAATGTGGTTGATGAGTCCATGTAATTGGGTGTGAAGCTTTGATCATGAGTAAATTATAGTCCTGTTTTCATTTAATTTCTTTTGTTTTTGTTAGATTTTCTTTTCTAAGTTTTTTTTCATCTAGTTATCAGATCGTTATGTAATTGGATGTGTTTGATGTCTTCAAGAATTACACACATAATGTGCACGATGATCTATAAACTTACTACTTCTTTTAGCAATTTTTAATTTTTTTTGTGCTTTTCCGAAGCAATTCTATATTGACTATTAAATCTGGGGGAAAAAAAAGAGGTCTTTATTCGATACTCTTGTCGCTCTAGCTGTATTTCTTTTCAAAATTTTGTTTCATTTTTGGGTGGTTGATTTTGGGCAATCTAATTTCAAGTCAAATTAGGGAGTGAATTAATTTCTGCAGGCGCAGGGAATATAATTCATAGCAAACAAATTGTGTCATGTGTTACTAGTTAGTTAATCAGGTTTGAAGTTATATCTATGTTATATATAAACTTATATTCATATATATTAGTACTGAACGTGCTTGATGTTTTTTGACTTTAAACAAAGCAATTTTTTTTGAAAAATGTGGTTATCGTCACAACTTAGTTTTATTTTTGCATATATATATATATATATATATTTTGGGCAGCTTTTTGGCTTACTGAATTGAATGTATCAGAAATGTTTCCAGAATTGAAATGTAAATAAGGGGTGGATTTAATTATTGTTGTTGGTGTTTGGGTGGAATATGTTGGATGGTTGGAACTAGAAAAAAAGAAGCATGCGAAATGTAGTTGTAAAACTCAAAAATTGATGTGAATGAGCATCTACATCTTTTTACTGAAATTTATATTTGTGATTAGTGAATTAAGGGGTAATTGCTTGGTAAACTTGGAACAAAGTCTTCTGGTTATATACTGTACTCCTACTCCACTGTATGGAATCTACATGCATAATTTGGTTCAACAAATAACATCCCTTCCCGTTTGGGACACAGTTTTCCCAATAGCAAGAGATGTAGTAGCATTATCAATTAGTTTTTGCGAGCACTGCTGTTAGATCATGTGGGGCCCAGAGCGGGTGGGTCCCACTCCAAATCACTGAGATTGCTTAGCATTCACCTTAATTTATTATCATCAGCCATAATAGGAGTAAGATCAAATCTCAATTCATTGTTTCCACAGATTCTGTTATTCCAGATATACAGTCATTGAAGATTTCAGAAGGGCTGTCTCCATCATCTCTTCCTGAAAATACTAATGGAAGACTGGTGCCCATAAAGCGACCTGACAGGGGGGGCAGTAATGCCACCTGGACCGCCAATCTTCTTGTTAACCATTTTCTTGTCAAGTTTGGTCCTGAGAGCACCATAATGCACTACGATGTGGACATCAGGCCAGAGATATCTCCCAAGGGTAGGCCTGCAAGGATACCAAAATCTGATCTGCGAATGATCATCAACAAGCTTTTCTCTGATGATCCCGACCGCTTTCCTATGTTGAAGATTGGTTATGATGGTGAAAAGAACATTTTTAGTGCAGTTCCACTTCCTATCGGAGAATTCAAGGTGGAGTTATCTGGTGAAGGCACAAGGACCCGTTCATATATAATTATTGTAAATCTTGTAAATGAGTTGGAGTTCAGCAAGCTGAAGGACTACATATTTGGGATTCTCCAAATCAACCCCCGTGATGTACTACAAGGGATGGATGTGGTAATGAAGGAAAATCCATCTAAGCATATGATTTGTTTTGGTCGATCCTTTTATACCAAAGAATGCAATGAAGATGATGATATTGGATGGGCCATTACAGCAGCTAAAGGCTTCCAGCAAAGTGTGAAGCCCACTTCACAGGGTCTGGCCTTGTGTTTGGACTACTCAGTTTTGCCTTTTCGCAAGCCCTTGCCAGTTATTGACTTCCTCAGGGAGCACATTCATGGATTTCACATTAATGATGTGAGAAGGTTGAGTGGAAGAGTAATCAATGTATTGAAAGGATTGAAAGTTAAACTAACTCACCGTGTCACCATTCAAAATGACACTATTGCAGGGTTATCTGATCAAGACACACAAGATCTTTCATTTGACATTGAGGATCCTGAGGGCAAGGTACCACCGAGGAAAGTTGGCCTTGTCGATTATTTCAGGGAGAGATATGACAAGGAAATTATGTACCTTGATATTCCATGCTTAGATTTGGGGAAAAATAACTGGAAAAACTATGTCCCAATGGAATTTTGCGTCTTGGTCGAGGGGCAGAGGTTTCCGCAACAGTATTTGGAGTATTTGGATTTTGATTCAGTTCAGAAATTAAAGAAGAAGTCATTAGTTCCGCCGGAGTACAGAAAGAGAGCGATCTGTGACATGGTGCGGGTTGTGGATAAACCCTATGGGTATGTACTAATACTTAAGCCTCAATTTTTCATAATATATATATATATGTGTGTGTGTGTGCGCGCGCGCTAGTGTTGCTTCTTAAACAAATGCCTTTGTTGCTCATGTGATGTGATAAAATTAGTTGGATGGGTGGACCTTATAGTTGGTAGGGCACCAGGAGGATTGGTTTTTATTTTTTCCTTTCCTAGTTGGGAACTCACACACATTGTTTTGCCTACACCGGGGCTCGAACCCCTCCCCCCCTCTTCGAGCCCTTTGGTGCAGGAGGATTGGTTTCACTTATGGAAACCAAATAACTTGAGCCTTGATGCTCAATTATTTTGGTGATGAGCACTTGATTTGCAAGTAGCATGGAATCAACAATTCTTGGTGGTCTTTTATGAGACATTATGCCCAAAACTATTTTTTCGGGTGGTTACATCCTTTTATTATATAAGCCATTCATCTTTTTCTGTCCTTCACATCATGAAGCTTTGCTTATTATTATTATTTTTTAAAAATTTTATAATTACAATACTAGTTTTTCTTGCTGGATCCAATTCTTGTGTTCCAATATTTATATGATCTCAAGTGAAATTTTGGAAAGGTGAGTGTTAGCCTTGATTGTTTTTAACTTATGAAACTGTTCCTCAATTATAATTGGAGCACTCTTAAAATATAATTTTTTGTGATAGAACTTCCCTCTGTAATATTAAGGAAAGTGGTATGTGATAATTATGCTGGTGGACCCTGAAGTTACAAACACAAATCTTACCATTTTGAGTTAATCATGACCATTTAAGACACACACACATGCAAACTTGAATTTAGTACAAGTCATAATGGTCAGTTAGCGAAGAATTTCACTAACTTTTTGATTGGGTGAAATTGCTCAAATCATTTGACTTGTGTTTAATCTTTGTATTTTACCAACTCATTTATTGCAGAGGAGGAGATGTCACTAAAAATTTTGGAATTCAAGTGAACAAGGAAATGACACAAGTGCGAGGGCGTGTAATTGAGCCACCTAAGTTGAAGGTACGTGCTCCCAACGGCAACGTGGACAAACTAAGAGTTGACAAGTATAAATGTCAGTGGAACCTAGTTGGAAAATTGTTAGCAGATGCCATACCGGTGGTGCGGTGGGCCTTACTTGATTTTAGCTCATCTGATGGTCATTTCAAACTGATTTCTGATCAGTTTATTCGGAATATTAGGAATCGGTACAAGAGCTTAGGGATCCGCATGGAGGATCCTCTTGTCTGTCGTTTCACTCAAATGAGGGCATTATCTGATGTTAATAAGTTACGCAAACTCTTTGACAGTGTTATTAATGAGGCTAGTGCGAAATGCAGGGATCGGTTACAAATTGTTGTCTGTGTGATGCCTGAAAAAGATGATTGTCGCCACCGTTATATCAAATGGATTTCTGATACTCAAACTGGGATAGTGAGTCAGTGTTGCTTGTCCTCCCCTGTAAAAAAAGGAATAGGTGCATATCTTGACAACCTTGCTCTTAAGATTAATGCAAAGCTTGGAGGCAGCAACGTGGAACTTGAAAGGCTACCCCATTTTGAGGGTGGAGGCCATGTTATGTTTGTGGGGGCTGATGTCAATCACCCTGGGCCACGGAACTCAACATGTCCATCAATTGCAGCAGTTGTTGCGACAGTTAACTGGCCTGCTGTAAATCGTTATGCTGCACGGATCTGCCCTCAAGATCATCGCACTGAAAAGATTCTGAAATTTGGGAGCATGTGTCTTGATCTTATCCGTTCTTATGAACAGCTCAACAAAGTCAAACCAGAGAAAATTGTGGTCTTCCGAGATGGAGTAAGTGAGGGCCAATTTGATATGGTTCTCAATGAGGAGTTAGTTGATCTGAAGAAGGCCGTTGAGACATTTTACGGGGAAATGTACCGGCCAACAATCACGGTGGTTGTGGCCCAGAAGCGACACCTAACTAGACTGTTTCCCAAGAGCAATGGGGATGGACGTTCCACTGGGAATGTGAATCCAGGAACAGTTGTGGACACAGTAATAGTTCACCCATCTGGTTTTGATTTTTATCTTTGCAGCCATTATGGGAACATTGGGACAAGCAAGCCTACACATTATCATGTCCTCTTTGACGAGCATAACTTTACTTCTGATCAGCTGCAGGAGCTCATATATCATTTGTGCTTCACCTGTGCTCGTTGCACCAAACCAGTCTCGCTTGTCACGCCAGTGTACTATGCTGATCTTGCTGCATTCAGGGGACGTATGTACCAACAGATGGTGATGGAGTTCTCCGCTCGTGCAGAGGATTCATCTTCCAAGAAATCATCGTCGTCGACGATGCATAATGCTTCATTTGATGAGAACAACTACAAGGTGCATCCTGATCTCAAGAACAGCATGTTTTTCATCTGAAACGTCTTCAAGATGGCTTCTGGATCTTCTTCTCTATTCCCAAACGCAGGTCAAATCTCCTTTCCTACAGCCAGTAGTAAAGGATCGAGTTTGTTCGTGAATCTAATAGGTTACTTGTGGTGTTGCCTGTAAATTATTATGGCAGCACATGCACGCCATATGCATTTAGAGGCATGCTATAGCCACCAATTTAGGTAATTTGGATATGTGGAACAGTTTGTGTGTCCATCTTTTGATGGGTTTTTAAGTGTTTCCTTAGTGTTCAATTTGATGTTTTAATGTGTGTTAGATTTGTGTATCTGTTTATGTTGAATTATGATGGTGAATGTTTTATATGTTAATGTAAAAATTGGAACTTGATTTTCCTTATGGCACTTGTTTTTGCCTTGTGTTGGAGCATATGTTCCAATATCTTGTTAAGAATGCTTCTATTTTGTTTGATATTCTTCTATGTAGGGTGCAACAAGTCTTGTTCCATTCAGAATGTGCTTGACATAATAATAGAGTTCTTATTTGAGTTTTGGAATGAATTGTCCTCTCGTGTTGCTGTCAACTGTGCCCACTCTCAGGCAATGTCTAGGACGACACGGCTTCTAATTCAGACCCAGACCCAGACCCAATGCGGCATGCATCATTTGGTATTGTGACTTCCTCCTATCCTAGACAAAGAGGTAGCAGTAGCAACCAATCGCGTTCAGTTGGAAAAATTGCCCAAACCCTCTGCCAAAATGGACAGCATATATATATATATGTTCCTTCTAGTAATACACCACCAAGTTTCCCTATATATATATATATATGTTCCTTCTAGTAATACACCACCAAGTTTCCCTATTATGCATGTATTGTATGATTGATGGGTGTTGTAATTAAAAAAAAAGACTCATATTGAAAATAATATGGATGGTTGTTGTTGGCTTAATTAGGAAGGTTCAATAGCAGTGCAAGGGTGAGGGTGTTTAGTTTATATACATTTAATACATTTTTCTTTTAAATTTTAAAAAACTAACCCTTCTAGTTTTAATCATTTAAGAAGTTTATCCTGCATCTCCGAAATAGATCTAATCCATATTATTTTTCATATAGTAGTACTTTTTTTTTTAATTTTAGTTATTTTATTTTACTTTTAATTTTCCTTAACATTTTATTACTCTGTAGTTACATTTACATTTTGGTAGGGTCGTCCTTGTTACGCACAGTGGCAGATTTGTCTTTTTCACATATGAAAAGACGAAGATAGCCTTATGAGATTCACAAAACTATAATTATAATTTATACCCAACTCTCATTGAGGCATCTTCCCTTCCCTTTTCCAAGACAATATACCATGAGGTTATACATTTGTATTACATTTTCATTTTAAATTTACCTTACATTTCATTATATTATATACATAAGTTTAATTTTCATATCAAGGTGTGGAAATTTTTTTTTGGAGAGTCAAATGTAAATTATTTTATATATATTTTTAAAATTAGAAGTGTTTCAAAATTTTTGGAGGAGGCACAGCCCCCTTGGTCTCCACTGTGATCCGCCACTGGGGTGAGGGTGGTTGGTTGTAGTGGTGGCTACCGGCAGTGTGTGGTGGTGGGTGTTTGGAGTGGCATAGGTGTGAGAGGGGTGGGGGGAAATGACTCCATTTACAAATTTGGCCTTCTCCTTTGATCAATTGACTCCATTTACATTATTTGGCTCCTTTGATTAATTGACTTTGAGGTAACCTCAAACGGGGGCAACTGAGTCATTTTGTAAGAAGCACAACATAAGGCATGGGTTTGGAGGTTTCTTTCAAGTAGTACGTAGTACTTATTTGGGAGAGGGGTGGGAGGGTCATCTGACAGATGTTGGCCATCTGAGATTGTGGAGTGGAAAGTAGAAACAAACTATCAGAAGGGGACGACTCACCGTCATTGCACACCGCCCTGCCCTGCCTCCACCCACTCATCATCAACACCACCACCACCACCATTCTCATGCCACGTCACCATCAAACCCTAGTCCACAGCTCCATTTCTGCCCACCATAAACTTAGGCACCACCGTGCCATTCCACAACCACCATCTCCTCCATCGTAACTCCTTCATATATAAAGCCGGACCCTTTAATCGTCTCTACCGGCGACAATCGCACAAGCTTTGTTGCTATCCGAGTCACCACTTCTCGGCCCGGTTTTTGGCATTTGCATCTGAGCACGAGTTGGTGGTGATCAATCCCCAGTCACTGTACATTTCACCTTCTTAGCCGATCTGCAACGATATCGTTACATAGGTATCCCTTCATTCTCCCATACAATTGTTCCATCGTAAATCACAATCGGCTTCTCCCACAATCAATTATTGAAGTACCGAATATCAAAATTTCAGTGCTTTGCCAATTAGTTCCTTCCCACAATGCACAGTTGTTCCTTACATGAAAGTAACTTCTACTTGAATATAATCAGGATTTTTCGCCAAAGAGACCTTTTGCTTATCACTTTTATTGACAAATTTACCCACAAAATATTATTTTAGCAACCTAAGGTCTTCAGTGTGGAGTTTTCGGTTTCATCGAAAGTGCCCCTGTTTATATATTTTTGAAGTATCTGGATTTGGTTTCATTGACTCAATTGAGTTGTTGGTGTGTCTGGTTGTTGTTTCAATTTTCATTGCTTGATTTCATTTAACTTAAAAGATTTGACTCGGGTTGTTCTTCATTTTTGGTGTTTCAGAACAATGAATTGGCAAACTAGGCGACTATCATGCATTAAATTATATACTTTGTCCTGTTTTCTGTTGAGTTAACCAACTCTGTGGTTCATTTTGCATAATACTAAATTTTAGCTTGCTTTCTCCAATGTTGATGAACTTGTGTCACTGAGTTTAGACATCTGTTCTTGTCTTGTGGAGATTTCTAAGCTTTTCCCAGTCAACCTAGTGCTATATTTGGTTCCTAGGCTATCCAGTTCTCTTAGGAGGCCGGCCTGCATATGAATTACTCAAGCTCAATTGAAAATAAAACACAAAACCACATTTGAACAATTCTCTTTAAATGAATAAATGATTCTCACGCACACACCTCACTTGGGGACATTGGCTGGTGCAATAGTAAACTGTTGGGGCTCTCAAGGGTGAGAATGCTGGTTTGAGTCCTGAGAACAACCACTTGATGCAAATAATTTCAGAGGTTGGGTGGAGCCGCATTGGGTAATGATCCTTTATGGATGCTGGGGTGATATTTTATACAATTAAGTAATCTTTTTTTGTATCAGTTGAAACAAGACCTGATTATGGAGTTTCTTTGGTAGAAGAAAGAATTGTAATGTACAAATGATACTTAGCTAGATTAATGCGCAATTGATATATTTAATCTTTAGGACTGACAAAGAAAGAAGAGAATAATTGCACAGGTAGGTAATATTATATTTATTATTTATACTTTTTTCCTTAAATTGCTGTGATCGAAAGTGATCATACATTTTTCTGGGGTTCCTTGTTTTATTACTTGTTTTAGTTGGTTTATCATTATAACCTTTATTTGGGTTGTGTTGTGTTGTGCAGGAGGTGTGATTCATTGGAGGTATTAGAATAAAATATTCTTCTTGCGTTTTTTTCTCATTGTAATTATATATGGGCTGAGGTCGAAATTTCATGGGAGGTGTAGAGGATGATGAACCACCCTCAAAACGTGTGAAGATATCCTCTGGAGAATTGAGAGGTCTTTCTGACAGTACATCAACTTGCTTGTTGAGTGACTCGATGGCTCGGCCCCTGGCATCTCAAGGGGATGAGGAGATGGTTGGTTCGAAAGGAGTTATTAAAAAAGTAGAATTTGTTCGAATCATAGCCAATGCATTATATTCTCTGGGCTATAAGAAGACTGGCGCACGTCTAGAGGAAGAATCTGGAATACCCATGCACTCCTCTATGGTGAATTTATTTATGCAGCAAATTGTTGATGGTAATTGGGATGAAAGCATAGTCACATTGCATAGAATTGGTCTAATGGATGAAACTATCATTAAGCTAGTATCTTTTTTAATAATGGAGCAAAAATTTTTTGAACTTTTGGATGCGGAAAATGTCATGGATGCTTTGAAGACATTGAGGACTGAGATTGCGCCTCTTTGCATAAATCATAATAGAGTTAATGAACTTTCTTCCTACATTGTATCTCCTCCACATCATGTAGTTGGGGGTTTTCCCCTTCAAGATATTGTGAGGACGAGATCTCGACGAAAACTACTGGAGGAATTGCAGAAATTGCTTCCTCCAACAGCGATGATACCAGAAAGAAGGTTGGAACATCTCGTCGAACAGGCTCTAAACTTGCAACTAGACACTTGCATTTTTCACAATTCTTTAAACAAGGAAATGTCATTGTTAGCTGATCATCATTGTGGAAGAGACCAGATTCCTTCTCAAACATTACAGGTTTGACATGTTTTCCTGATCTGAGGTCGATTTAACTATTTGGTCTAAGAATACTATGATAACCTGGGAGATATTTCTTCAGTTATGGAGATTTATGTGTTCATAGCATCTAAAACTGTGGTATATATAACTTGTATTTCAATTTTGATTGTATGGACTTTTTTTGAATTCATGTAATTTCTGTATGAAAAAGATCTTTGCTATCTTGCTGCGTATGTCATTTTCCTTGCGGTGATATATTTCTTCCCATATGCTCGAGATACATGTAACTGTACTGGTTGAAAGTTTAGGAAGTGGTCACGGTATGAGGTTTTTTGAATGTTTCATGTAGAAGATTTTTTCTTATATTTTCCTTTTCCCATTTATACTTTTTTTTTTTTTTTTAAGAAGTAAGCAATGTTATAACAACAAATCAGGCATAAAGCCTAAGCAATGTTTCCATTTATACTTGCTGTGCAACTTGACTCAACAAAGCCATTTTCTAACTATTTGTGTGCCCATTGTTTTATTTAAGGTCCTAACCTCAAGCAAAATATCATATCATTTCTGACTATTTCAAACTATGTTAGTTTTTAGTCTTCTCCTTCTAGCATTATCCTCAAGACTTTTCCTCACTTCTTCAGTTAGTGGTCTTCACTATACATGGCTAAATGACTTTAATTGATTTTCTTTTATTTTATCTCTGGTTGGTGTTACTTCACACGCATCACAAAGTGAATAGTTTCATAAGATGAATGGAACTGATTCCATTAGATTAAAAATCATCTTCTAACGAGATTCGATACGGAACTATTATATGATTAATTCTTTCCATGGTCTTTTGCTGCATTTGAGTTGGATTTTTCATTTCTAACATAAATATGCTTCACCAAATATTTTTCATAAAATTTAATTTTGCATTTCCTAGGTCATTAAATGGCTATGATAAATGTTAATTTATTTAGAGTATTGTTTTTATAGTAATGTACTCGTGTTGCATTTATGTCAAAAATATAAAAATAAAATAGTTTCACCGAATGCACTCCACAAAAATAAACTCACTATGTTTCATTTTCTTTGAAAAGGAAATTACATAATTGTCCCTTAGAAGTACTTCTAATTGTTCCTAAAAGTTCTTACACTGTATAATTGTACCTAAAACTTTTAATTATGTTGACTTTGTTTGCTCCGGAATGAGCGAACTGTCCATTTAAAACACTTGTATGCCCTTCAAGATCAGAGAAAAGTATTCGAAAAAGAGAATTATTCATGCTTTCCTATCTTGGTAGGCACCTACTTTCTCCTGAAACATATACCCAATTCCATGTAATATAGAATGTAACTTATCCATTTTATGTCCCACCTACATGGGGTGCTGAGAGGAGAAAACTAGAGAGAGACAACTAACATTATTTTACTGCAAAGTGGCTGCTCTAGGACTTGAACTTGCAATGAGTATGAGCTTCGTCTATTGCACTAGTGCAATAGACCCCGTAATATAGAATGTAATGATCATTATTTTTATCTTATTTATATTCTTTTGAAACATATTAACAACTGTCATTATATGTTTGTCTTTAGTTTAAATGCATGTTATTTATGTTGGATTGACTACATAGTCTACTGATCTGCAGTTCTACTGTAAATTTGGTTTCTTTATATCGGTGAGGGCATTATTTATTTTTCTCTGTTATTCCTGATGGCACAGATATTGCAAGAACACTGTGATGAAGTCTGGTTTTTGCGCTTTTCACATAATGGGAAATACCTAGCTTCGTCATCACGTGATCATTCAGCAATTATATGGGAGGTAATGTTGTCTTCTTTGACTTTTAAATATGAAATAATAGATACATGTATAGGGTGCTCCTACATTCTTCTGTAAGTCTTATCCTTCATCCTCTATTTATTGAGGCAATAATTACTTATCCTTTGAATTCTATGATATATGAGCACATTTAAGCATTGAAATTATTATATATGAGTACATTCAAGCATTGTTGTTATGCATAGCATCTGCTGAGTTTAATCCCCACCTTGGTTTTTTTATATGTTTCCATAGTTCTACTGAGTTCCTGTTTTAATGATATAACAAAAGCAGCAACAAACAAACAAAGCCATGACATAAATCAATATTCGTTTAATTGAATGTCATATGCCATTGATGTTATGGATTCTTGATAGTCTGAGAAAAGGTCAAATTCTAACTGTTATCTAAATGGAATAATACATTTAAAAAATCAAATTATCTTGCAGTATTTGTGACTTGCACTAAAAACTTGGAGTCCCACATCTGATGAGTCTCATCTTAAAAGTAGATTGCATAATCTAACTGGTTGGTTTACTCCCCTCTCCCTTGTTGCTTCTTGTGTTTGTAGGATCTCACTGGGATGATGTTTAGTTAAGAAATTTATTACTTTACCCTTTGGACATGCATGTAGAAACCAAAGGACTTTCTTAAAAGGGAAAAAAAAAAAGGTACAATCCAAGAGGGTGCAGTCAATTGGACAGTTGTTAACTCTGCGGAGGGTTGACTTTAAGGAGTGTCTTTGTTGCATTCCAAGTTACTAATTGTTATCCTTTGTCCTTTAGTCCACGATGCAAGTCTAAATTTTTATTAATTTAAAATTTTGGCTTTTATAGGTTAATGTGAATGGTAGAGTGTCTTTAAAACATAGATTATCTGGTCACCAGAAACCTGTCGCCTATGTTTCATGGAGTCCTGATGATCATCAGCTCCTCACCTGTGGAGTAGAGGAGGCTGTCCGACGCTGGGATGTTTCTTCTGGTGAATGCCTCCATGTTTATGAGAAAATTGGTCTCGGTTTGTTATCTTGTGCATGGTCTCCCAATGGGAAATTTGTATTCTCTGGCATTAATGATAAAAGCATCTGCATGTGGGATTTGAATGGGAAAGAGCTGGAGTGCTGGAAAGGACAACGAACTGTTATGATCTCTGACTTGGAAGTAACCAGTGATGGGAAGCGTATCATTTCTGTTTGTAGAGAAACAGAAATACTATTACTTGACCGGGAAGCAAAAAGTGAGAAATTGATAGAGGAGGATCAAATAATAACATCATTCTCATTATCCAGGGATGATAAGTTCTTGCTGGTTAATCTTCTGAACCAAGAAATCCATCTTTGGAACATAGAAGGTGATGTAAAGCTTGTTGCCAAGTACAGAGGTCACAAACGTTCACGGTTCATAGTTAGATCCTGTTTTGGTGGACTAGAACAATCATTCATTTCTAGCGGCAGTGAGGACTCTCAGGTATGTGTTTTTTGAAATTACTTTGACATTGATATGAATTCACCTTTTTGTAAACTTAATTCTTAATTGAATATAATTAGTGGGGGATATTGTTAACCAAACTAAGCTTGTGTGCCAATGGCTCTGCACACCCAGGCTAATTAAACCTGCAGTTTTTTTGCGGTGTAAAAAAATTACATGATTAGCAAATGTCCATATGTCACTTGGTCAAAGCACATTTTTTTTTATTGAACTTGCTCGTTGAAATGCAGAGACTATGATTTCGTGTTATGTTTTATGGGCCTGACAATGTTGAGCTGTTGCACTTGTTAAATTGCTTCAATATTTGGATTACAGACAAACCTCTATAATTTTATACAACAACATTTGTGATGTTTGTAATTATATTACTTTTAACGTTTTTATTTTTCCTTGCTGTGAATGTGAGGCCAAGGACTGACTTATAAAAAATCTTTGATACTTTGATGACAGTATTGAATCTGCCACTCTTGTGCTGCCTTTTCTTAAGTGGTTTCGTGGTTGGCCTTTGCTGAGCTTTAGTTGAGTTTTGAAACATATTGTTAGAAAATCAGGACTTAAAATTTTCTGTTGAATTGGAATTCGGGGAACTCTTCAATCTCCACAATCTTCCAACCTAGGGGAAGTAAACAATGAAGTCATTTTTCCGCTTTCATGGCTTGGAATTCTACCATGCATTAAATCCAAATACATTGTTCCCGAAAATAGCTTACCCAACGTCCCACATCATGGGTACAGTCTTTGTGATACTCTGAAAATATTTATATTAATTTAATACAGGAGGATACATTAACCATATTCCAGAGCCCTTAGGGAAATCTCTTGGAAGGTTGTCCATGCAATGTAAATAACGGCTTGATCTTAATTATTCTCTTAGAGGTTGATATATTCATATATTATATTTTGATTGATCTGCATTATACTCTTAGAGCTTTATATATTAAAATTTATTGAACCTTAGAGGTAAAGTGCCTGATTCATTGTATGATTGTTTTGGTGAGCATGACCAATTCAGTTGGACCGTGGGTGGGAACTGAACATTGAGCTTAAAGAAGTGACATTCCTATTTGTTACAAATATCTAACTCTTTCTTGTTTCAATATCATATTCAGAAGTTGGTGAATACAATTGTCATGTTCTGAAGATTGAGTTAATATTTTGTATTTGTAGATCTATATATGGCAAAGAGGCTCAGGAGAGCTCATAGAGGCATTGCGGGGACATTGTGGAGCTGTTAACTGTGTTAGCTGGAATCCAGAAAATCCACACATGTTAGCGTCAGCCAGTGATGACCGAACAATTCGAATATGGGGGTTGAATCAATTAAAGATGAAGGGAAAGGGGACAAAAAGCAATGCCAATGGTGTTCACTATTGCAATGGAGGTAGTTGAAGATTAGGATGAGGGAATTAAGCATGGAATCTTCGGATTCAGTATTTCTTTCCATGACCCGTGCTTTTATGTAAATACTTTTTTACTTTAATCTCAATCAGACATTTATAGCAAAGAAGGATGTGAATTGTGCATCACACCCCAGCCCAGTAATAAATTATATATACTGGTTCGTTTATAGTAATATCTAATTAATGTATGTGATTTATTTATCTTAATACATATGATAAGAAGTTATTCTGGAGTTGGAGGTGGAGGTGGAGGTGGAGGTGACCCAGAAGATGCGGTCGAGGTTAAGGGTAGGTTCAACAACGATGATGATAAAGAGCTTTGATGTGTTGAGACATGTTTGGTTACATGTACATGATGCTCGTAGTCTAGAGGGAGATAATTTCTCCACGTATGCGCCAGCTGTCAGCTACTACGATATTTGTCCTTAAAGCTGATGTACTTGTATGTAGGTTGTAGTCCATTTACTGATTGTTATTGAGCTCAAGAGGTTTATTCGATTTTTTTAAGCTGTTAAAATTGGTAACATGTAATTGGTACACTTTGAAATTAAAATTAGAGGAAAATCAATCAGTACACACTCCAATTCGGAGGCGCTGATTTCATTCTGTTGTGTTAAGATTTTCTTGTATTGTATTAGCCGCTGCCTCTGAAGTAGAAAATGAAACTATTTATTCAGATATTGTTTATATTAATGTAGTAAGTTGCCATAAGTGGGTAGAGTAGACTGTCGAGTGCCATCATTCATTAGTACTGCTCTAGCAACTGCAACTGCAACTGCAACGTGTCTGCTTTGATCTAGCAAGATGGGAAGCCAATGGGTTTAAATTTGAATAATAATCTTAAAAAGAAATTTTTCTGAGAAACCCGCCTGATACAAATAATGAATTCTCCTCCTCCTCCTCCTCCTCCTCCTCCCTTGCCACGGAACTCTTTTGGGCTTAATCTCCAAGTGTTCCAAGGAGATTAGGTCCACTCACTCAAAGGGTGGGGACATCGTCATCTTCTAGTCAATAAAATAAAATAAGTTGAAGAAATTACTCGTATAACACAGTTTTTTCTCAATTACTTGGAATTTGTTACATGAATCATATCTTCTCATTCTACTCAATCAATCAAAAAAAAGCCATTGAGTATATATATTTCCCCTCCTCCTAACTTGTTTTGGATATTTCATCTGAGTTTTCTCTCTTTTTATTGGGCCCTTACTCCCAATAAGCTTGTAACCAAACCTCTACCAACACAGGCCGGGTCGGCCCACCTCTATTTCTAAGGGAATAGCAAAAGCCCAACCAGAAAAAGAGGCGGCAAGCCCAAAATCACAAGAAAGTGAATGGAGGGCTTTCTGGTAATTTTGAGCTGCGTCAATTCCACAAGGGCAACTGCAAGGCCAGAACACAATAAATTTGGAGTTGGAGGTGGAGTTGGAGCGCTCTCTCTCTCGCTCTTCCTCTTGCACTCGTCTCTCGTCGATTTTGACAACTCCAGGGGTATTTAGCTACTGTGGTCGTTACGAATTCTAGCGTTCATTCCTAATCAATGGTATGCGCTCCTCTCTCTCTCTCTCACTCTATGTGTATGTGTATGTGTATGTGTATGTGTATGTGTATGTATATGTATATAAATCTTTTCTGGTTGAATGAATTATCAGACTGATATTGGTTTAATGAATTGGTTGTTTATTTATTTCTGAATTATCAGAGTATTTTTTTTGAAATTCCATTTCCGTTCGAATTGGATAGTCCTTGCTGACATTGATGGACGAATGTGTTCTAAGTTTTTCCTGATTTATTTGTTGGGCTATTTTCTATATTTCGACAATGTTTAGTTATATCCGAGAGATTAATTTTATTATTATGTTTATAATAAATAAATAAATAAATAAATAATTCACTCTTACCTTGTGGACTTTGAGATAACCTTAACCGGTTTTCATACCATCCTGTCCAGTGTCCATCTTCCGGATGAGTTTAGTGCATCCTGGTGAAAAAATTATTACCATCTTAATTAATTTCCCTCTTCTTGCTTCTTTCCTTTCCTATGGTTTGTATTGAATGCCAATGCTGTTAATGAGTAGAAATCCACATCCCAAAATTCTAAATGACTACTTTCCAGCATGCACTAAGCTGATTTAAAATGTTGCAAGTTATTGTTGGCTCTAATTTGTAACTTTGTTATGCAACGGCGAAGAAGAAGACGTAGACTACCAAAAATAAAAAGAAAAAAAAACTGATACTTACGAATTATTTCTTTTGGAAACAAACTTGCTGGTGCTTTTCCTTTCAATGTCAATGCTATATTTTTCCATTTGGATTCCGCCGAGGAGACTTTTGTTTGGATTTACCCAGATTTGCAATGGCATTTTAATGACACTTTAACTTAAATGCTTGAAAATTGGATTGTGCTGCAACTCCAAATAATATTTGGCATGCTACTGTTCATTTATCACGTAGTGGATTTTGTTTCGTAGTTGATTCAATAAATATCTGAATGTAGGAAGAGATATCTTAGTTCTTGTATATCTTATGGCTGTTCCATCCTTGTTTTTTTTCTTTTAGGTAGAGAATAAGGCAGAACCTTCCTCAAAACTTGTAAATGTGGTCAGAAGTGGGCTTCATGTTCATAAGTTGCACACTCATAAAGGTAATGGAAGGTTTTTATGGTCAGAAGTGGGCTTCATGTTCATAAGTTGCACACTCGTAAAGGTAATGGAAGGTTTTTATGGGAAAGATCCATTCATTGAAATTTTAGGTGACATAAATATTTTGATATTTCAGGAGCTTCTTCTGGACATCAGGATGTTAATGTGGATATTTCTGGTCAATTACATGGACATAAGCATTCAAGAATTCAAACTACAGCAGTGGATGAGTCGGAAAGCCTTTCTGATATTGAAGATGTTCAGGTATGCACTCTTTATAACCATTTCATATGATATGCTTCTTCTAGTTACACCTATTCCTGCAGTAGTTATTTTCCAATGAGAAGCTCATCCTTTGAATTTAAATTGAACAGAAACTCTCTTGTTTTTTCGTTTAAAAAAAAATAAAAAGAAAGAAAGGAGAAGCAACCTAATGCAGCAGAACCTTTAAATCCAATGGATTGTGGCTGCCTCTTAGAACAAGAGTTGGAAAGGGGGATTTTGACATAACAATGAGGTATTGTAGTTGTAGGAGAGAAAATGATCTATGGTTGTGCAGAACCAAAAACAAGAAAGAAGGAAGGGAGGGGTTAAGGTGTCTCACCTCACTAAAGCAAAAATTGTCACTCTTCATTCAGGTTCTTGTGGGATGTCATCAGATGCACAAGAGGATGAAAATTTTTTCTTTAATATGTTGCTTGAAATGCAAAGTTGCAACACTTTATAAAGCTTAAAAGACGAGATTCCTTAGTTGTTAATATCTTTGTTGTAGTCAAGGATGTTAATATCTTATATAATCCAATATCTTTGGTGGATGCACCCCATTCATATGGGATCAAGGCAAGGATGATGATGATGATCTTTGGTGGATGCAATAACTTTTCTTACAGATGCTAATTCCATATGCACCCCTTCTATACTTATTTCATGTACTTTATTCAATGTCAACTGAATCTCTTCTATCCCAAAATATACAAATTTGATGTTGTTCCGACTATACTAGCATTTTTCATGGCTGTGGATCAGGCTTTGTTTAACCAGTTCTGTGATGAATTTGGATTTATTGATGCTCCTGAATTACTTATCGCATCAGTGAGCTTCTTGGAACTAATGCTTGATGTTGTATAGGTTACTGGATATTTTCTTAACAAGGAGGAAATGCATTACAAAAGGATCATTTGGGAAGCAATGAATAGAGAATATCCAAAGGTAATGCCTTCCTCTCATCTAGGTAATTTGGAGTAACAGATCTTTAGTTAGAGAGTGTGTATAGTTATTGTGATATGTTGAGAAATTAGTGTCTATATGCCTCATGTAGTACACTTGCTCATTTTCAATTGTACCATCTTCTGATAGATCAAATAGCGGCAAGTTTAATTAGTTTACTACAACTCAATTTATATGTCTCTCTTTTGTACTGTTGAGAACGTGTAGATTTATCCTTTCTAATGAGAAATGGAAATCAGTGGCAGCAAATGGAGGGAGGTATTGTAACCTCCTTGGTATATATGACATATCGAATGTTGATCCAGTTCCCTGTATGTTTATTATTTGTCTTGATGTTAGAGTTTAGAGATATAGGATATCAGTATTCAATTTGAATTTATTTTCCTAAATTATTACTTTCTATACTAGGTTCTTGGAAAATGTATAATTTAAAATAATCACTGGCTGAGGTAGTAGCTGCTACTGCATTGCTCTTAGAAGACTGGGTTAGTCTTGAAGGCTTTACAATCTCTCTGTCAGTCTAAAAAAAATTGCATTAGCATTATTGTAGATGTGGGCCAGTAAAATAATAGTGATATCAATGAACGTAGGCTTTTTTTTAGCTTTTTTTCTGTATATGTTGAGTTAGTTAAACCATCTGACTTTTCTTCTAGTTTGGTTGTCATGTTCTTCTATGCTCAAGATCTTAAACAGTTCCTCAATTCCCTTGGTTTACAGAACACATGAAATTCAAGGAGATCCATAAGGTTGTTTGCCTGTTTTAGTCCTATCGTGTATAATTTACACCTGTTTTGAATATTGTTTTACTCATGATTTTTGGGTCAGCTAGCTTTATAGAATTCTTCACAATAAGTGAGGTTTGTTTGTGTGCTTGTCAACTACAGTCTATTAAGTCAGCAATGAATCTGATTGACCTTTCCCTTGTGTGGTTGATAAATAGCGAGGAAAGCAACAGAAACGAGCAAGAGAAGCCAAGATATGCACTCCCGCTAAAAGAGCTGCCAAAACCACCAGTGGAATGGAAAATGAGAAGGTAATAGACACGAAATTTAAGTGGCATGGTGATGCAGATTTTTTTGAGTTTTTCAAATTCTGTTATGTTTCCTTTTTTATTTATAGGATTAAATGGTGACTTGACTTTTTTTTATGTTTTAAGAACCCATGAAACTATATTTCATCCCCACCATGTAAATGGATATGCAAAGTTTGTTGCCTTGTTACGTTCCTTTTTATGTATTTGAATGTCCTATTCTGCAGATAATGTTTTTTTTTTGGTTAGGTGATCACTCACACACATTTCACAAATTGCCCGCTATGGGGCTTGAACCCCTCCCCTCTCCATTGAGGGAGAGGAGGTTATACCATCTGCAGATAATGATACATAGTGTGTTTGTCCTGTCCACAACCCTTCATCTATATTTGTGATATTGATATGAATTTTTATTTTTGCAGAGACTCAGTTCAAAGATCAACTATGATGCCTTAAAGAAACTAAATGATGAGCTGGTATATTGTTCCACTTCTGTTCTTTGGCTTTCCATTTCAAATATTCATGGTTCAACATGAATTTATATTATTGTTCCTTTATACTCTGCATAAAAAAATGAAATTCTGGTGTCCCACTTGGAACTTAGAAGTTCACTTTGTAGAATGTTTGATAAGAAAGATATATGTATATGTATTTTGAATGATGATTTATCCTCCGAATTCTCCAAATTCGGACCATCTATCATTACTCATATGTTTTACCTTTCAAAATAAAAAGCGTGCCTTAAATTAAATTAATAAACAAAAATGTATTCTTCTTAGAGCATCTGAATGTGGCATCATAAGCAATGCTGATCTTAGGAGGGAATAAAAAGGATTGGAAGTGTATTTTGTAGGATTATTGTTTTAGTTTAGCTGAAATTCTCTTAGCTCCAAATCTAACCAAGTTAAATTGATGGCTGGTTATTCTACTTGTATTTTTGTTTTGTTCATCTCTATTTATCAGTTTTATGTCTTACAAAATGACATCAATGGTTTGTTTTTCCGTCTGCATACTAACATTGATTTATTCAATGCCTTTACAGAACCGAAGTCCTGAAAAATCCAAGAGAGAGAGCACGGATTCTGATTCTGCTAACGATGGTGATTGGCAGTCCAACAAGAAACTTACTGCCGAAGTGTTTGAACCCGGAAAATGTGACTACAGTGATGATGAGCTTGAGCAGGGGACCAACTATAGAGAAGAAAGTGATACCTTGGGGGACTATGATGGTAATTCATATTATGGATATGAAGAAGACGGAGATGGATGTGGTTATGATGTGGATGGTGATTATGAGGATTGACCGTGTAAAGCTATGAAAAGCTTAATTTGGTGTCACCATATGTTTCTTCTATTGAATTTTCTCTTTTCTTTGGTTTAAGTCCAATTACCTACCAGAATAACATTTTACACTTTTAAAAGGGTAAAGTGCATAAAATCCTCCTCTATTTTTAAAAACGTGCAAAAAATCACTTTGCACTCTTATAGTTTCAAAGATGTACAAATCAATTGAACTAAAAACACATTTTACCTTTTTATATAATTTCTTAATATTTTCAATAATAGCAATTTTATTTTTTTATATACTTTTTTTAAAATATTAATTTAATTATAAATAAAATATTCTTATTTTATTATTATTTCATGGGCAAGCAAAAAAAAGAAAATCTTCATTGTTTTTTTTTGGTGAAATAAAAAAAATCTTTGTTGTTAAAAAAATCTTTGACATTACTTAATTTCTTAATATTTTTAACAATAGAAATTTTATTCTTTTTATATATATATTTTAAAATATTAATTTAATTATATATAAAATATTATTGTTTTATTATCATTTCGTGGCCAAGCAAAAAATTTTTAAAAAAAACTCACTGTTTTTAAACTATTTTTTTTTTGGAATTGTTTAAAAAAAAATTATTTTAAACAATGCCAAAAAAAAATAATTTAAAAACAATGAAGTTTTTTTTTAAATTGTTTTAAAAAAAATTTTGCTTGGCCACGAAATGATAATAAAACAATAATATTAAATATATATATAAAAATAATAAAATTTCTATTGTTGAAAATATTAAAAAATTAAGTAATGTCATTTTTTTTTTTTAACAATGAAGATTTTTTTTTTCTCAGTCACAAAATGATTATAAAACATGAATATTTTATTTATAATTAAATTAATATTTTTAAAAAAGTATAAAAAAGAATAAAATTGCTATTGTTGAAAATATTAAGAAATTATGTAGAAGGATAAAATTAAAATTTAAAATGTGTTTTTAGCCCAGAAGGGTTGATTTGCACATTTTTGAAACTACAATGGTGCAAAGTGAATATGAATGGGTTTTTTTGCACATTTTTGAAATTAAAGGGTTTTAAAAGTGTGTTTCATTTGCTAGGGATTGAAACAGGCTTTCAAGTTGAAGAAGTCATTTTCAAAAAAATGTTAGTCCTTAGTGAAATAAGAAAAATGGACTTCTAATAAAAATCGAAGTCCTAAAAAGTCTGTTAGAAGAAAGTAGAAAAATTTTGTTTTTGAAAAAAAGCTAGAATTATTTTAAGTAACAAATTTTATAAACAATTTCACCTTCCTTTATTTCGTGAAACTTATCTATTGGGAGTAATTATTAAGGATAAATTTGTCAACTAAAAATTTTGTTATTTGTGGAAGGAATTTCAAAAAATGCATCCTCTAAACAATTTTTTTTTTTTATTTTATTGAAAGCATTTTTCAAAAGCCTTTTAAATAAAATGTTGTTTGTAGTAGGTTCTGTTAAAACTGAAGTCAAACTTTCCACGATGAAGGTTGCCAGAGAGCGGGTCCCGGTGGGTAGGGGTGCACAAAGAACCGTCGGAACCGGAACCGAGGGGAACCGTACCGGAACCGTACCGAACCGTGGCTACGGTTCCAGTTCCGGTTCCTAAAATTAGGAACCGTTACCAACGGTTCCGGTTCCGGTTCCAGGACCAGTAGAACCGTACCGGAACCGGAACCGTTGGGGGTAACGGTTCCTTGGAACCGGAACCGTTTTATATTAAATATGTGTATATATATATATATAATATAATAACTATATATAATATATATATATATACATTACATATAATAATTATATATAATGTATATATATTATGTATAATAATTATATTATCATATATTATATATAATAATTATATTATAATATAATTACTATACATAATATATATACATTATATGTAATGTATATATATCTATAATATAATATAATAATTATATATATATAGGGTGCCATTTTTAGATTGTAGGTATCACATTTAGTTAATGAATATATATATATATATTTTTTATTTTCAAGCTTCATTAAAAAAAAAAAAAAAAAAAATCCTAAAGAACCGCGGTTCAGAACCGGAACCGTACCGAGAACCGCGGTACGGTTCCTCACGGTTCCAACCCTTAACGGTTCCGGTTCCGGTTCCGAAAATCAGGAACCGTTGGTAACGGTTCCGGTTCCGGTTCCGCCAAGAACCGTGAAGAACCGTACCGTGTGCACCCCTACCGGTGGGAGTCCAAGCTGTCACAGAGGAGCCCACTGTTCTAGGTGGATTGTAAGAAGAGGGGAGGAATTTGGTATGAAAAAGAGGAAATCTGAGTGTACTCGAGATGGTTTAAGAAAAAAAGTTCTTTTTGTCCTGTCCTTTTGTTCCGATCCCGGTTCTCTACATTTCTCTCACTATTTATAAGCAAAAATGTCTTTTCTCACCAATGGTCGAGGTTTTGCGGTGATAAATATATGTGGTAAATATCTGTGAAGCAAGGGCTGAGATTGTACTTGTCAGAAAAAGGGATTCACTCACCTCACCTGGTTATCTTCTTTCCTATGTGACAGACCAATCCATGATGCAAGGTCCTCATCCTAGCTAGAAATGAGGTCCGTCACGGATTTAGCGTACCTTGGACTCCAGCCTCCGAACCCAAGTCCTTGGTTCCCATAAGGCAATGATCCGAGCTCTTACCCCCCGTAAGAGCGCGGAGTGCCACGAGATTTATCCGTAGGGAGGAACTCCTCGTAAAAGAGGTTTATCCGTAGAGAGGAACTCCTCGTAAAAATGGAGGTTAATCCATAGAGAGGACCTCCGCGAGATTTTATCAGTAGAGAGGAGTGCCTCCTCGCTTTAGGAAAATTGATCCGTAGAAAGGATTTCCCGTGGCGTTTATCCGTATAGAGGAACTCATCACCATCCGAGACTCATCCAAATGAAAGGAAGGAGACTCGTTTGAGGTTTATCCGTAGAGAGAAACTCCTCGCAAGGTTTTATCCGTAGAGAGGAATGCCTCCTTGCAAAACAAAGGTTGATCCGTAGAGAGGACCTCCGCGAAGTGTCATTACTAGAGACGGACTCGCCAAAGAAAGGCGATGACACCTCGGAGGCGTGCCCTACATAATGAAGGAAGGAGCTCGATTGAAATCCTCTATCCGAGGAAGCGCTCGATGGAGACTTTCCCTCGGAGGAGCTCGATTAGAATCCTCTATTTGGGAAGGAGCTCGATGGAAATGCTCTGTCCATGGGAGGCTCGATTAAGAGGGGAAATCAAAGGTGGACCCCTAGTTACATAGAATTGTTGAGGGAGCTCAAAAAATGTGAGAAAAGTCCAAGTGGGCCCTGCCACCTGGAATTGTTGAGGGAGCTCGAAATGGAGAAAAAGTCCAAGTGGGCCCTGCCACCTGGAATTGTCGAGGGAGCTCGAAATGGAGAAAAAGTCCAAGTGGGCCCTGCCACCTGAAATTGTCGAGGGAGCTTGAAAATAGAAGAAAAAGTCAAAGTGGGCCCTGTCACGTGGGCATGTGTGGCGGACCCTAGGGTGGCATGAATGGCCCATACCAACAAATGTATTTTATGACTCTGCGGCAATGAATGTTTCCTGGAAACTGCTAAACACTAACTGAAAGAATTACGCTCCATACAGGAGGAAAAACAATGATGGGAATGAGTTCTACATGGTGTAATATTCACCACTATTTTTTTGGGTAACTTTAGATACAGACAATTAACAGTACGAAACGAATTTTAGCTAAAAAAATCACTTTGTTTCAACTGCCTAAAATTTCAATTGGTGCATCAGTTTTACGTGAAATTTTAAATTCCACATAAAAAAAATTAAAACACTCTTTCAAAGCAAAGAAAGTAACTTCATTTTAGAAATCTATATATATACACACAGAGGGGAATATAATCCATATTTTTCTTCTCATTGTTTTATTATTTTTGAATTTTTTGATCCACTTATATGTATATATGTATTTTATGTATGCCAAAATTAGATATAATTCTATATGCATTGAATATTAAATATATTTTTGTTTATACATGATCTTATTTATTTTTTCATATTTAAAATATATAGAATACTTCTACGTATAAAGAATAATAAAATATTATTTAATTATATATATTTTTAAAAAAAAATTATACACTGAGTTTGAGACTTTCAATTATTAAAGTTGTGAGTCGGGGCTGTTGATTTGGAAATCATGGTGGGATATGAAAATTAATTAATTATAATAAAGGTCTGAAAAATAAATTTATAAAATTTAATTTTAGTTATTGGCACGTGGGTATGGAGAGCGAGTAGCCATGGCATTCTATTGGTCTCATTCCACTGATGTCACCGTACGACGACTCTTGTTTTGTCAATTCATATCCATCCCTACATAAACACATGTATGGATCATATCCATCCCAGTTGTAACTTAGATAGATATTATATAGTAGTACATAAACACATGTATGGATCAATATTGTATTTATATTATATATTAGTTTATATTTAAGCAAGCCGGATTCCTCCTACGAAAAAAAAAAAAAATTTAAAGAGTAATTGGGATATATCATGAATAATCTGTATTTGGGGATGAAGTTTGTACCAGCTCCATCAATGTTTGATCCCTTCTGCTGCCTCTGCTTATTTGCATTCTTCTTTTTTCTCAACTCTGCTAATGCTCAGAACGCCACCACAGATCCATCTGAAGGTACTCTCTCTCTCTCTCTCTCTCTCTCTCATGGGTATATATATAAATATATTATGATAATCTAATATGATGTACGTGGTAGTAACTGAGTAACTTGAGTTTTCTGGGTTTTGATAAAAGCATTTAAGAACAAGGAACGATATAATATTACATATCTTTAGTTAGTTATGTGATACGTTTACAGATGCTGATGAGCAATCTTGTGATTTGGTTTAATAAGCTAGCATCACTTCTATCCATTCCTATGTGATTACCAGTACTATCTATTACGTACTAAATATTTACTTTATTACCGTGAAGTCATTGAAAAACCGAGTATATATATATATTACAATTTACAAGACTAGCTTTCCTTAATTTGCTGTTGGAATGAATTTGTTGACACCTAAACTACAGCTTGTGCATAAACATACATCTACATGTACATGTACATGTACGTACACTAGTGTACACACGTGTGTATCTATGTTAACTAGCAAAAAAAACTGTTAACTGTTCCCAAGTTTTGTGAGTTACTCTTAGTTATATATATATATATATATATATATATATATATATAATCCTAATAATTTACAGGCAACCATTATAAAAATAACGCTGAATTAAAGTATTTTTGAACAGGTGATACAAGGACATTGCTTCTACTGGTTTAGCCAAGTATTTTTCCTTCTTAATTGGACAAAAGAAATTGTTTTTGTACAGTAACATTTGATTAAGATTGCGGCTAACATGGTACTGATAAAATTTTAAATTGTGGATTTAATGAAGAAAAGTGAAAGAAAAAAACGATTTTTTTTCTATAATTTCCATATATTTAAATAAGATTGGAATTTAAAAGATTTCTTCAAATTGGTTGTAAAAAAGCCAAGCTGTAAATTAGAGATATGTAAGATTAAGAAAATTATCTAATGTATAAAATTAAAAATAAAAAAATTGGTTTTGGAGTCCGAAAGTCCAAAACCTAATGTGAGGGGCCCACCAGCCTCTCTCTCATTCCGTTTGGTTCATCACTCATAAAATTAACAATTTCTTACCAAGTGAAGAAAAATGATACTGTATTGTTCTGTTGTCATTTTTTCTGTTTTATTAGACTCTATATATTTAGAGACCAAATGAGCTGAAGTTAAGTATAAAATATCTTCATTGAAAACTCTCAAAAAAACACTTTTCCAGCTTCATAGACGTACATTTTAATTTTAATAAATATTAACAAATTGTAGTCCTTTCTTTTCTTTTCTAATTTTTATTTTTCCATTATAATTTTTTTGACAAAGACAAAATTCAGAAAATATTGTAATTTCCTCCAATTTTAATTTTTAATTT
Source organism: Cornus controversa (assembly GCA_026545225.1). Classification (NCBI taxonomy): domain Eukaryota; kingdom Viridiplantae; phylum Streptophyta; class Magnoliopsida; order Cornales; family Cornaceae; genus Cornus; species Cornus controversa. The sequence goes on along the minus strand of CM048849.1, from coordinate 66,749,986 downwards.
CTCTAATTCTAATTGCTTGCTCCAAACACAAGTAAAGGTAAAAATAACACTCTTAACTCATTAGAGGCATCGGAAGGCCTATTTTGGAAAGGTTAATCATGAAACTCATTTTCCTGTTTTATATATATATATATATATATATATATATACACACACACATATGCTCCCATAATTGTATCCTTAAAAAGCATAAAATTTGTATTATGGTCTTAATTAATGGAGTAATATCCGTGACAAGTAGAGATGGCAACGAGACAAATACGACACGGGGTTCGTCTAAATCTGTTTCTATCTCGTTGCCTTTAATAATATTTTCATACCAGTCGCAAGTATGGTACGGAGAGAGAACGCAAATCCTATCCCCTCCCTACTTTCTTGGGAAACAAGACTGGGCTGATATGTTAGAGAGTAAGAAATATGTTAGATTATTTTAAAAAATGTAAAACAGTATATATATTTAATTTAAGATATTTGTATATATATTTAAGGGTACAGATATTATATACATAAATATGTTTATACAAATTAAAATTAGATTAGACTAAGCGGACTGATCAAGACAAATTTTTGTACTTAGTGACAGGTTCTAGTTTCTTTTCTTATTATATCTGTCTCTACGAAAATTCTACCACCTATCTCATTAAGATTGAGACGGAACACGAAAATTCGACGGGACCACCAAAATATCCTAAGACAAAAGCCCTTAACTATCATGAAAAGAAATTAAGGCATGCTATTCTATTTGGGCAGCCAGCCTTGACTTTTCGCCAATAAGGACCACCCACCATTAATTAAGGACCTTCGTCATCATCCGTCACCTTCCCAAGGAATTTCCACAATGGCCACCCGAGGTACATAAATTGGTCAAACGTATGCATAAAAGCACCCACATTTTCAACGCTTATCTTTTACTTTATGCCTTCAAGAGTAAATAATTTGTATCGGGGTCTTCACTTCACTACTGCCCACCACAAAAGGTAGTTTAGGAATTAAGATTTTTTTTTATTTGACTTGAATCTAACGGTGTTAATGGTGAGTTAACGGTAAAATATATAGGAAATAAGTCAACCAATTGATAACTGTGTTTTAAAAAGTTTAATATATGAATAATAAAAGAAAATTTCGAAGGAAGTGAGCGTAATTTGCCCTTCTTTTCGTTGCTTCAGCCATCCGATAAAAGCTCAAAAAGTCAAAACATTATGTGTTTTTTTTTTTAGCACTGTGCAAAGTCAACAATCTCATTTGTTGAGGGAGTTGGGATCCTCTGTCCTATCCGTGTCCTATATTTTTACCAAATTTAATTTAGATTTCACCAACCATAAAACATAGATTCACCATCCTTAAATCCACATTTCACTACTCTTAAATCTTGAAAATTTTAAAATATTTTTTGCTAGTTTTTTTTGTCACCACCAATAAAACATACATTCACTACCTTAAACCTACAATTACCATCCTTAAATCCACATTTCAACACCGTTAAATCTTGAAAAACTTAATATATTTTAAGTCATTTTTTTTTTCAACACAGTTAATCTATGATCCAAAACTCTTGTGGCTTATTAATATTTAAATTTTAATTATTATTTTTACTAATAAAAAATAATATTAAGTTAAGATTAAATTATTCAACAAATTTAATATGGATTTTCAAAATTTTAATAATTTTACTAAAAATTTTCAAGTTAAATTTTTTTTCAACAAACTTAACCTTGAATTCAACACCCTTAAATATTGAAGCATTTGAAAATTTTCAAGTTAATATTTTTGTCAACACTTTAAATCTATGTTTCACCACAATATAAGTAAAAAATATTATTAAAAAAGAATCATGAGAGTTTTGGATCAAGATTTAAAGGTGTTGAAATGTGGATTTAAGGATGGTGAAACATGGATGAACAGTGTTGACAAAAAACTAACAAGAAATATTTCAAGTTTTTCAAGATTTAAGGGTGGTGAAATGTGGATTTAAGGGTGGTGAAGATGTGTTTTATGGGTGGGGACAAAAAAACTAGCAAAACAAGTTTTTATAGATTTAAGAGTGGTGAATATATATTTTATGGGTGGTGAAATCTAGACTAAATTTGGTAAAAATATAGGCCACGGATAAGGCAGGGACCCAGTAGGACACAGGATTCCAGCTCTAATTGACGATAGGGCTGCCATTGACAATCCACAACTCTCTTCATTATTGGTCTGCAACTATTGGATGAAGTAGGTTTTAGCACGAACGCAGCTTCATTCATTGAATGATTAATAGTTGACAAAGATATATATTTGCAAAGAAATTATATAAACATTTGTTAGTTTTACCCTATTTAGTTATGATGCTTAATTATTTTAGAATTTCTTCATTTTGTGGCGTGCTCATATTGATCATTTTTTATTTATGTTATTTATCCAAACAAGTTATTAAAAAAATATAGCAGTCTAAAAGTGTCAACTATATGTATATACACATATATTTGCAAACAAATTATATAGACATTTGTAAGTTTTACTTTATTTTATTTAGTTAAGATGCTTAGTATTTTAGAATTTCTTCAAGTAACCCTTTCATTTATAAATAATTAAATAATATCTCTTTCTGGATAAAAAATAAATCTATAGATATCTTGGCTTGCATTCGTTTAGAAGAATATATATATATATATATATAGCTGTTTGTATTTTAAATTACTACTAATATTATGTATCCCCCAAAGAGAAAAGAAACAATGATTACTTGTACCTCAAACGCGTTCTTATGAGATTAATTTTTAAGAAAATTAGATTTTGGTGACTAAAATTAAAAACATTTGTTTTACAGTAACCTAAAACTCAATAAAAAGTAAATAAAGGTCAATCATAAAAAATAATTGTCTATTTAATTTTAATATCCAAAATACTCTCTTATTTAGAAATTCTCAATCATTTCTTCATCTTCTGCAATCTCATCCCTAAATATCAAAGCTTCAAAAGACATAAAAGTTCTAGAAAAGAAAGTGTATATATACATTGAGAGAGTCTGTGTGTGTTCGCGTCTTACAATTAATGCATGTGCATATATGAATTTTTTTTCTTTCGTGGCTTTTGGGGCTCTAAAGATGCTGCAAGAGTTATCTCTTGAGATGCATTAACTATTTGAGACCTGATATAAGAAGAGAAAGATTCGGATGAGAAGTTGATAATCAACCGTCATGGAGTAGTAGGGAATAAGTTTATTAACCACATCTATTCATATTCTCCAATATTCCATACTAATAATTAATTACACCCAAATTAGGTTTTTTTTTGTTAATGAAATACTAATATATAGGAATAAATTTATATATATTAGAGTTAAGTGCATTAAACCCCCTTGAACAATCTTCTCTCTCTCAAAAAATCATCTTTAACTATCAATTGAACATTTAATTCCCTGAACTATCTTCTCTCTCTGCAATAAATCCCAAATCGTTAAATTGTCGTCCAAAATCTAACCATAGTTGACACACTTGACCTACCCCAAATTTAGAATGCCAAAAAAATCCTTATGACGGTTAGACCCATTATATATATAAATACACCTTATATTTCAGCCTCTACAATTAACATAACCAACATATCTTATTTTATTGTATTTTCTTCTTATATATCTCTTTATATATATATTATATATATTTATATTTATATTTTTTTATTGTATTTTTTAAAAGTTTTTTATTCTTATTGACTTATAATTTTGTATTTATTACATTATATTTTTATATTATATATATAGCTCTTATTTTATTGTATTTTCTTCTTTTATATATATATATATATATATATATTATATTTTTTATTTTATAAAATATTTTTATTCTTATTGTCTTATAATTTTGTATTTATTGTATTTTTTAATTTTTTTTATAAAATTTTAATTAATTGTATTATATTATATTATATTTTTGAGCAAGAAAAATATTTATTTATTGTATTTTATATAAAAATCAAAAATAAAAACTTGAATTGAAAAATGAAATCTGAAACTAAATCTTTGTTATGAAGCTTTCAAATTATGCCTACGGGTTGTCAAAATTTTGACATCACTTTCATTTTTTTAGAAATAAAAAATGCGTTACCAAACACAAATTCTAGTATGACTTCCAAAAAATTAAAAATGAAGCGGAAATTAAGAATCGGAAGTGTTAACAGGGCCTTAGTCTACTTCACCAGCAAGCATACATATTAACTAAGGACAAAAAAGTAATTTGACTTTTCTGTTAAATGCTAATTGAGAGTTTGTCCTTAAGTGTGTGTTTCTTATAGTTTAGGAGGTCAATTTGTAATTCAAGAGGGTTTCTTGCAATCTGGTAATAGTTCAAGGGGTTTAATGCACTTAATCCTATATATTATTATATCTTCTTTAGAATATATATATATATATATATATATATATATATATATATATATATATATATATATATATGTTCATATATTGTATACAAGTCATTGAATTTTTTGAAGTTTTTAATATTTAGATTTGAAGAAAATGAAGAAAGGATGAGAATTTATGAAGAAAATGAAGGATATCTTGGACTTCAAAATTAAATGATCACTCATTAACAATTATTTCTTAAGTTTGGTCACTATTCACCTTTTATTTAGTTTAACGTCACTAAAAAAATAATATTTTTTCAATTTTAGTCACTGAAATATAATTTTCTCTTAATTTTTTGTTATTTTGCTGTATTAAAACATAATTAATCTACAGTCCTCTTATACCCTGTACATATTTTAGATTTTGCCGTTTCTTCACTCATTCTTTGCACACATTCTATGTGACTTAATACATAACTGTTGGTATCATTTCTGTGATTACTTTTACCTCAAACACATTTTCTGATGCTCGTGAGATTATTTTTTTGTTATTTTGCGCGCTCTTTCTCTCTCTCTCTCTCTCTCTCTCTCTATATATATATATCTATAAATAAGTGTACAAGCAATCTGGAATCGCTCTTAACTACTCTGTCCATATTTTAGATTTTTCCCTTTATCGCTCACTCTTATTCTTTTTCTGTTTTTAGAAATCAACTCATGAAAGATTTTAATTTTCCTTCTTGGACATTAAATGTTTGTTTTTTTACCCTTTTCCATATTTAAAAATATATATATATATATAACTTTTGAATTGTGGAAATACAAAAATTACAATCACTGTTAGGTCTTATTTGGCAGAGCTTTTGTTTCGATTTTTACGTAGAAAAAAAAGAAAAGTAGATACTAAACGAAGCTTCCTTTAGACGCTCTTTTTGAATTTCAAAACTCTTTAGTATTATTTATTCAAACATTCTCCGATATTTGAACTTAAAAAGTCGAAAGGGACTTCAAAAGCGATTCGAATCATGAACTCAGCTTTTTTGTATACTTTTTCAATATAATAGAGGTCAGTTGCATATAAAGTTAAAAACTTTCTTAATTATAAACAACTTGCATATCACCACTGCCCACTCTACTAATATATATATTTTTAGAGTAACACTATACTTGTGGATCGGTTCATCTGCACTCCTTTCGCAAAGTACAACAATGACTCTTAATAAACAATGAGCAAGGATAGTGTCTTCCAAGTGTTTAAACATCACTAAGTAGTAATAGCGACTGAGTCTTCTATCATTTTCCTTTTTTTTAGTACAGATAACCACATTAATTTTTTTACACAGACATGCATGCATGCATGCATACATATAAGTATATACAGTATGTCTACAGTGTATATAAATGCGGCTATCTAGTTCTCCAAGCGTACGCTGGTTTACTGATCGATTGATATGATTGTGCGCGACAGTGAGAGCTTTGAATTCTTTATTCCAACAATGGGACACACAAGCAAGGGTGGGATTGTGGAATGTAAGTGGAGAGCCGTGCACTGGAACGGCCGTCAATGGAACCGACTTGGGAGCTACCGAAAATAACCCCTCAATCAAATGCGACTGTACCCAGTGGCGTACCTACAGAGTCCCGAGTGGGTACATTAGTACCCACTTGGTTTTAAATTTTTTTTTTTTATATATACAATAAACTTCTAAAGTCTACTATACCTCTGGAGAGTAACAGTGCTAAGTACCCACTTGATTTTAAAATAATAATATATATATATATATATATATATATAAAAGTATATAAACATACTGCAGAGTAACAGTGGCTATTTTATTTTGTGGTATTTTTAGTACTTGAAAAAAAAAAATTTACTTGAGCTCCTACGTTCGTACCCACTTGTTCAAAATCCTGGCTACGCCCCTGACTGTACCTACAATGCTGGCACCACATGCCACATTACTCAACTGTATACATCTCTCTCTTGTCTCCTCTTTATATCACAGTCTAATTACAATTACTGTATAGATATGGTGTGTGTTCATATCCTACTAGTTCTTTCTTACACAAACATGGTATCTCTGTAGTTGGAAGTTTTTTGAAACTGCAGCATTCTAACTATTTGTTTATTTTCCCAGGAGAGTGTATGCTCTGAACAAACGAGGAGTAATTCCGGAAGAACTTGTGGCTTTGACTTACCTCACATTCTTGTATGGGTTTTCTTCTTTCTGCAAATTAACTTTTTAAGCTTGAACTTTGGAAAATCATGTAATCCCGGGTTCTCATGATGGATGGGTTACTTTAGTCATTTGCGGTTTATGGAACTTTGGTTAAAAACCAAAACATGTCTTATTTTTTAATCTTTGCAGGAAGATTGATCAAAATTACTTCACGGGTCCCTTACCTACATTTATTGGAAACTTATCTTCATTGGAATTATTGTAAGTACGTACTGTATATAGTATGCTTACTCTTGTATATGTTCTATATTCCCCTATCCATACCGATGTGTGGTTACTCCTAACATAAGTTCGGTAATGACTAATGAGCACATCGTTCATATTGTTCCAATAGAAATAAGACCTATGATTAGCTTTTTGTAAAATTTCCAAAGGAACAATTTCGACAAACTCTTTCAATTTCTTATTTTACTATGTTCAACTCTATGTAACTCTTCCTGTTAATTATAGATTTCTCTTTTGAATGAATATAACAGTCCTTTTGTCATGCTAAACACACTAATGCATATGTTTCTTATAGTAGCGTCTATGTTATCGCTGTTTTTAAATGGGCACCAGGTGATGCTTTTTTGGTATATGCTAAAGGTCGCCTGACCAACTTTCAAAGTTTTTGCACTATATTTATTTATTAGTTCTTTGAGCAAATTTTATTTGCTTTTCTTAATAGGTCAATTGCGCACAATGCATTCTCTGGGACCATCCCCATGGAGCTTGGAAACCTCAAGGAACTAAGAGTACTGTAAGTTCTAAATAATTTTTTTTGCAATGAATTGCCATTTACTCCGTGGAAGTAAAATATACATAAAAACATTGTCTTTTAGAAACTAAGGTTGGAACTTTATGATCTAGGGGCTGATTCTTTGGAGTTTAAATGGGTGTTCTGTGGCCAAGATGATTTGTCATGTCATGTGGAAACTAAGGTAGCAAGTCTTATGAGCTTGGGCTGATTCCTTAGAGTTTAAATGGATGTTCCATGCCCAAGATGATACAAATCTTTAGGTAGTTGAGTATTTGCAAGCAACCGATGTGTGCATTATAAAAATATATTGAAGTTAGATACATTTGACAGTGAAAATGCCTTGCATGGTGCATCATAATCACCAGAGATCGCTAATGAACTAGCGATACACATTTTGAAATGTGCATTACTAATCAACACCTAGTCCTATTGATACTGATAAACCCATGGGTAGAACTCATCCTTAAAAATCGGCTTATAAGGAGAGGGTGCCCATGTATATATACACTGCACATTCCAAAGATACCCAGGCGATGTGGGACTATGCTAACACTCCCCCTCAGCGCCAGGGCTGGAGACACTCGGCTCTCCCCCTCCACGCAGGGCAGGAGATACGAACCCGACCCATCCCTGCGGTACACCTGCTCTGATACCATGATAAACCCATGGGTAGAACTCATCCTTAAAAATCGGCTTATAAGGAGAGGGTGCCCATGTGTATATACACTGCACATTCCAAAGGTACCCAGGCGATGTGGGAATATGCTAACAGATACAACACCGTATATCATATATGGCAGGACCAACTACACTATCTGCATACCTAAAATCCTTTACTAATCATCTAGTAAGAACATTGATTCCCTTTTAATGTAAATATAACATATATATATATATATATATTTGATTGACGATGACAAGAATTGAACCCATAGCATTATCTCTCCCTTTAAGATACCTTGTCATCACTTTCACTGTGCTACAATGGCTTGGTTAAGTTTAAAATATTCAATGTTCGTGTTGTTTCGAGGTTGGAAACATTGATTAATTTCTTTCAGTGTTTCCTGAAGAGAAGTCCAATAATTTATTTGATGATTAGTAAATTCTCTTTGTATCTTATGAATCAAAATTGCATTCAATCATCTTATGAGTAAGATTTGTCATTGAAATGTACGATAAATAATGCCCAGTTTGTCCATATCATCTTGCAAATATGTTATTGCTGTATTTTATTATTCCAATTATTGTATTGGAAGTGAAATCTAAGTCTTACTATGTTATTCTAAATAATTTAAGATAGTTTTTACTTGGTTTCTTTGTGGGAAAACTGGGATTAACATAGGTAGAATGAATTTTAGTTCTTGACTTCTTCATAGGATGGTCAAAGTTTTCTATCCTACAGTCCTACTTAGATGAATATTGAATTTTGCTCGGATTTATTCCTTGCAGGTCTTTTGGTTCAAATAACTTCTCTGGAACCCTTCCTCCTGAAATTGGAAGCTTAATCAATTTGGAAGAAATGTAGGTTTTTATGATTCATTTATGCTTCCGTAAGATGTTTAAAGTATTTTAGTAGAAGTGATGTATATGATCTTGAAGTAATAGCAATTTTGAATTGTGAATTCAACAGTTACATCAACAGTTGTGGTGCGGGAGGTGAGATTCCCAAAACATTTGCCAACCTTCGGAAGATGCGTACCATGTATGATATACTTTGTGACCATGGATAGCACTTTATATTATCTCTTGAAGATGAAGTTTATGCTATTTTCTTTATCATCTTAGCTTTTTATGAGTCACCCTGTTGGGTTTCAGGTGGGCATCAGACAGTCCATTCACAGGAACAATACCTGATTTCATTGGGAACTGGACAATGTTGTTATCTTTGTAAGAGAAAAGATTCTATAAATATTATATAATTTTTGTTAGATTACTAGATTTAACTTCCTTTAACTCTATCGAGATTTTATACATTTTCTTGGAGCAGATAAGCATGTCTATGATACAAATTTCACAGTCAAAATCTTAAATTGTTTTGGTAGGAGATTTCAGGGGAACTCTTTTGAAGGTCCAATACCATCTAGTATTTTGAATTTGAGCTCACTGAATTCTCTGTGAGTTTTCTACTTATTCCAAAATCTTCCATCTCTCTCTCTCTCTCTCCTTCTCTTTGTTGTGTGTGGAACATGAAAAGTTTGAATTATTTCATGTAAAATCTTGTAGGCGAATAAGTGATTTATACAATGTGAGCTCATCTCTTGATTTCATCAAGGATTTGAAGAATTTGACTGACTTGTAAGACAACATTGCCTTCTTCTATGCACTAATACAGGCGTCTAACTCTAGTTCTTTTTCATGTTCATTTGGTGACATGCAAAATTCCTTTTTTTATAGGGTTCTGAGAAACGCATTAATATCTGGTAATATTCCATCTGATATTGGAGAATACCGAGGTTTAAAGACGCTGTAAGTCCTTATGCACATTAACTTTAAAATATCAAGGACCCTAAACTGTTTTCTTTTACTTAGTACTTGTCGTTTTTTGTTCTTTTACTTCTGTAGGGATTTGAGTTTCAACAACTTAACTGGCCAAATCCCAAGTGCATTGTTCAATTTGAGTTCTCTCACTTCTTTGTAAGAATCAAATAAGCCCTTCCATGACCTTGCTTGATGATGTATACATATGCCATCTAGTTGATATTGTTTTCTGTTCTGCATTTCCTTTTAATTACTGTGGTTGCGATGGCCAGGTTTCTTGGAAACAATAGCCTATCTGGCACTCTTCCTTCCCAAAAAAGTGAAGGGCTTCGGACTATGTAAGTCATTTTAATATTCTTAAATGTAACATAGGATTTCGTAAAATTTTCAACCAGTAGATTCTCAGTTTCTCACTGTAAATAGGATTCAAGGTGCATTATAAGTCCCATGGGTATGATTACCTTCCTTGGGGCGTCGGTGCATGCTAGTACGTGTGTGTATGTGTGCGCTTTTCATTTTCGATTATTTAAAACGGAAAACTGTCCACTAGTACATGATCAATTCTTAGAATCTTTGAAATTAATGTATATTACCATCTGTTTGATGATTGCTCCATTCTAGAGATCCTATTTGCACTCACACACCCACTTTGCCCCTATGGAGACTTGAACCCTCGATCTTCTACTTTAGAAGGTGTTAAAGTACCACTAGGCTACACCCTTGGTAGTAGAGAGAACTAATAGTCGAACCTGTGAAATGTGGGCATAATACAATATCACTTAATTGTTCAAATGTATCAATAAAGAATGCCATAGGCTAGACTGCTAGACTGTCATGACTCGGTTCGTTATTTGAACATGTCCAAGAGAATTATTTTTTACAACTTAAGCCCAATACTGAACTTCCATCTTCTCCATTTTCCTGAGGAGGTTACTCGAGTTGTCCATATTATTATGCATTTTTTTAAAACAAAAAAAATTCTTGTTGTTGTCAATCAATCAAACCTGTAATTTTGGAGAAGTGGGCAGGTACTTACGGGAAAGGGAAGATAGTGTAGATATAATGTGGCATTCAGTTATTTGTAATCCTAACTTGTAAAATTGAAAGGACAAGGTATTGCAGATTTGCTGAGGACATGTCCCATGAATAGCACATTTCTAATCATTCTGTGCCATTTGAAGTTGCTGTTCAATTATTTTGTTTCTAGTCACACAACTCAATCTATTGGTAGATTTCTAGTGTAAGTGGTGTAGTCAGAGGCTGCTGCACAAACATCTATTTAAGCTTTCAGAATTCTTTGTCAATTTTTTCATATTATAGTTTATTTGCATGATTTGCCCACTAAGTCCTGCTAATATTTTTCTACATGCAGAGATTTGTCCTACAATGAACTATCTGGAAGCTTTCCTACATGGGTAACATCAAATTTACAACTGTATGTCTCTAGAATCATGAAAAATGGATGCTTGTAATCTTTATTTTCTTGGTTCAGCAAATTGATGTGCAGGACTAGGTGTTATAGTGGTCCTACAGACTATTGTCTTCTTTCTTATATATTTTTATGTTGAAATGCTATAATATGGATTGATATAAATTAATATAATTGTAGAGTAAACATTTAAAATTTACTACTATTGTTTTCACCTAGGATTTAAGAACATATGAGATGGAGGAACACAAGTACCCTGTTTCGACCTTGACCAGATAACTTCTTTCAATTTAATGGTGTACTTGCGTGATTTGCTTTTTGGATTTATAATTATCAAACAATCGGAAGACTTCTAGCTAGGAATTTTGCCATGTCAATGATTTTGGAATTTAAGCAAGTTAACCATTTTGAACAATGAAACTACTTTTCCAATCAATTTTGTTTTCAGGTTCCCATGCCACATATTTTTAATTTTTACTGAACATAATTATTACATGGGTGGACCTTATTTTATTTTTTTCCTTGTTTAAACATCTAAAAGTCCAATATGCCTGATATTATCCAACACAACCGAATTGTCCACTAGAGAGTGAATGCGTGATTGATCTTTTTGACTCTTAAACTAGCTTTTTATCCTTGTCGTAAAAATAATAATGGATTTTATTTTGTTTCTATCTCTGAGAAAGTATTACCTCTCACTTTTCTCACTGCATGGATACCTTGCAGGAATTTAGTGGCCAACAACTTCACATTTGATAGTTCAAACATAAGGTGAGTCATTGTATCTCCATTCCATCTAATACATGGTTATTCAGAAGAGATAGCACGGCTAGGAACACATTTATTTCTTCTGCAGTTGAATGCAACTATTGATAAATTTTCTATTACAATAAGCAGATGCATTCTTGAACTTTCAGCTCTCTAATGTAGATAAGCAGTTGTCATTCTTTGTCCTTACAGTGTCTTGCCAGGGTTACATTGTCTTCAGAAAAGCTTTCCGTGCAATAGGAATACTCCACGTTGTAAGTCACTTTGTTATGTTTTTAATTTCTTTCATATTTATTTAACAACACCACATCACTGCTATGTGTCTCTGGATTCCATCACCGCTTACATAATTCTACTTCTCCTGAATCTATTTCTTACAAATTTCTGCTCGAAATAGGGAACTAATCATAGTAATTATTTGTTGAGAATTAATCTCCTTTCATTCGGCACAGCGGAAACATATCATCACATCAACAATCACACAAGCACATATGGAAATAACAATCAAACACATCAACGCACAAGACAATATTTTACATGGTTCACCCAACTCTAGGGCTACGTCCATGGAGAGAGAGATTTCACTATATTGAGAAGAGAATATACAACACGCGGAAAGCATGCCTACCACACACACTCTTTCACTCTCTCTTGGCATCTTCCCCCGGGAATTACATATATACTCCTCTCCTCACAGCACTCACCAACCCCTTACATCTTTCCTCTCTCTCTCTATCTTTCCTTTTAACCTTACATCTATTTATAAAGTCTCCAAAACCAATTCCTTCTTGAACAAGGATTCTCATCAAAGGCGAATCTATGAAGGCACTAGTGGGTACTAATGTACCCACTTAATTTTATAATTTTTGTTTTACATATAGTAAATACAATTTTTTGGGAGTTTAGAACTAGGAGGACTTATTAAATCCTGAGTGATATACCCATTTAGTTTTATAAAAAACAAATTATGACCTGAGCTCTTACATTCGTACTCACTTGTTCAAATTCCTGGCTACGCCCCTGATTCTCATAACTTGTCTAACAAGAAGTTACTAATTCAATCACAACTCTAAAATAGATGTATACAGCTTTCTCCCCAAGTCTTCAGCCTTGCTCCACAAGTCTTTAGGCTTCCAAAATGAAAAGGAAACTGTCGCAACTGAATTTGAGCCACAAACCCAACAATGTTCACCTTCACCGAAAACCAAAAGGAAAAAGAAAAACAAAAAAATAGTATGGCATTGAGTTTTTACTTAATGTTATGCCAAATTTACAAATAAATGAGATAAATCGCACAACCAGAACTTGAGGCTCGGATAGAGAGTTGCGCAGGCCCAAACTAGACCTAGAAGGGGGGGTGAATAAGTCTTATAGATTTTTTTGAAACCCTAAATGTCTATAATCGATCTTTGAATTTAATTATAATTAAACTGATTACTAGTTTGAATCTCTTGAACTTATTTGTCAGTTTGTTGTATTCGATTGATTATTCAAACATGAGAAGATAATCAAAGCAGTAAAACAATCACAAGAACATACTAAATTTATGTAGAAAACCCCAACAGGAAAAAACCACGGGGATATAGTCCCGACGCAAACCAATCCACTATCAGTGAAGAGAGTAAAACCTCCAAGGTCTAGATTCTTACCCCTAAGAATCACCTAAGTTGATTTACCTCTAACCCAGTCTAACGCTAGACACACCCTAGAGTTCTGCTGTTGTCTGATCAACAAACCCACTCCTCACATGATTTGCTCTTCCATATAGTGATTGTTTGTCGTCCAGCCACGCCTCATTCCAACCATCAATTATAGTTTGATGAACAACTTTGGGATTTGTCGCTTTGCTATTCCTCATGTGTAAATCTCCTTTGGTTCCTAGGAATAACAATGAATCACACTCACATCTAGATGAACTCTCAAAGTGTTTGATAAACAAAAATAGTGATGCATGAGCAATCTTTATGTAGTAATTAGCATCAAAATCTCTTCTATAGATTTTCAGTAGTGTATATATAGGCTTTTGAAAAAGTAGTTAACAACAAATAGGTATTTGGGAAGTTTTAGAAGTCAAATCGGATAAAAAAAGTAACTTCCAACGGCGAGGGATAGATCCCTTGTTTTGGGGGTTGATCCCTTGTTTTGAGGGTTGATCCCATGCTGTCAACAGTTGAAGGATATATCCCTCTACATACAAAAACACTGTTTTGGCTTTTTAATGGAGTAAAATCAATTTTCATGCAAAAACAAACTTGTAGACAACCAAATTAGATAAAACACTTCATGAGAAGTTGCAAGGTCTAGGGAGGGTTAAATGTACTCAGTCTTACCTCCCGCAAGAAGAGGCAATTTCCGATTTCGAACCCGTGACCTCTAGGTCACAATAAAGCAACCTTACCGTTTCACTAAGGCCCATCCTCTACTCAATGTTCAATTATAAACTCTAATTTGTTAGTAATTAACAAAGTTATTCAAATTACGTATGATCCATATGTATAATGATATGATATTTCACTTCCTGAGACCAACTATATCAATCAAATTCGATCATATGACCAAGCGAGAGTTCTCTTTTAAGTAGCCTCACTTTTGTCTCGATCCGATACATTTCTCTCATACCCTTTTTTTGAGAATTATAAAAATATATATATTCAAATTACCTTTTTACCCTTTGCATCTTAATTGTTGTTGATCATATTCATGAATCATCCCCAATGGATTCTATCTAAATGATTAAAAATAAAAATAAAGATTACAAACTCTGACTTTTGTTATGAAATTTGCCGACCTGTGACAGGGTGTCACCAAGTCCTAACAAAATGCATTGCTTGTTTGATTTGTGTTACTAACTTCTTGTTCCTTAATTTCTTATTTTTAATTATAATATATGTTACATAGCTTGATAGCTTCATAAAATTGTGTTCAACCTGCAATATGTGTCACAAGGAAGAAATATTTGGCTTTGTGGTAGGTATGGCCATCTGATCACCACTAATATAGTCATATCACAAATTATCCAATTCAAATTGAGATAAAAATTTAAAATGGTGGCAATTGTGCCAAAGCTCTAAATAAGCTTGAGAATGTGAGTTTATATCTTAAAGTACTCACTTTGTGCAAAACAATATCTAGAGGTGGCAAAATTTTATATGGCCAGTCAACACAACTCGAACCCAACACAAAATTAGTGGGTTTCGGTTGATAATCATAGGGTCCCAAGGGATATAATTTGGTGGGCTTTACAAAGGAAACAAATTTCTATACAACTAATAAAGATCATTCAAGATATGTATATGAACACAAACATTAGAGTTCGTAGATGCTGTGATTTTAACATATTAACTTTGCTTTCAACATCCCAAATAAGCCATTTTGGCTTATTATGAAAGGATTTATGTGTTGGCTTTTTTCAGGGAGTACTTCAATGTCAACGTCTTGGTTAAAGATCTTGACTGATGCTTGATATTGTTTTTTGTAGATGCCAACTTTTCAATCAAATGTGGTGGCCGGGAGATGAGATCTGCTGATGGAATACTGTATGAGACTGAAAATTCTACTACCCTTGGCCCGGCATCATATTTTGTGATCAGTACAGAAAAATGGGCAGTTAGCAATGTGGGTGTTTTTTCTGAAAGAGATAATCAAACTTACATTGATACCACTTTAGCACAAGTTATTGGCACCGACACTCCAGAGCTTTTCCAGACTTCAAGGATATCTCCGAGTTCACTCAGATACTATGGTTTAGGACTCGAGAACGGAAATTACACTGTGAGCCTGCTGTTTGCTGAAACTCTTTTTAGAGATAGAAGTACACAAACTTGGGAGAGTCTTGGTAGGCGTGTCTTCGATATTTACATTCAAGTAAGATTCCCATTAAAATCAAATTTTAGCCATTTTCTGATTGGAAACTGCCATTTTCCATGCTTTAATGTAATTTTTGCCATGACAGATTTATGAACCTATTTTGACATTTGTTGAAATTCCTTCATTGGTCTCCAGGGGATTCTTCGACTGAAGGACTTTGATATATCCAAAGAGGCAGGTGGAGTTGAGAGAGCAATCCAGAAAATTTTCAATGTCACTGTATCAGAGAACTATCTCGAAATTCATCTGTTTTGGGCTGGGAAGGGGACTTGCTGCATACCTGAACAAGGTGATTATGGGCCATCCATTTCGGCTCTAAGTGCTATTTCAGGTGACAGAATTTTGAAGATAGCTTGCATGATTTTATTTTTATTCTAGTCTATTTCCTTCTTTCAAACACAAGATCTTTTAAAAACCCTTCTCTGCTGCTAAATACTACTATAACTGATTTATTTTTTCTCAGACTTTTCACCTACTGTCAGTGGGATTCCACCAACAACTGGATCAAAGAAGAGCAGGACTGGGTTGATTGTTGGTATTGCAGTTGCTGTTGGAGTTGTCAGCCTAATATTGTTAACTGTTGTTATATACATGAAAAGAAAAGGGTCAAATATTGACGATGAGGAAGGTATGGTCATGTTACTGCTGCTTCTGATACTACTACTATAGAACCTAAGCAGCGTGTATTGATATTAATTGATTCAATTTGTTTCACTTCCTCTTACAGTCACTAAATTTAGGTTTTTTTCTTCTTCTTTTCCTTTTTTTGTTTTTGTTTTTTGGATTAGATCCTAGAATTGATACTGCCAAACCCCCAACTGTTGTGTCTACAGCACTAAATATATAGATATATTGACTGCAGCTGTACATTTCATGTAATTGGTCAACATGACTTTTCTCTTATATTTCTTGTGATGTCGCTTTTCAAGAATTAGGTCGGGCATGGTTCACAATTTCCATACTTTAGAAATTTGATAATATACGTTGTAATAATTCCGGATTTTATACCTTGCCTTTTCTGTTTGCATTAATCTGCAGAACTTCTAGGAATAGGCCCCGGAGTAAACATATTTAGTTATGCAGAGTTGAAAACGGCAACCGCAGACTTTAATTCTTCAAAAAAGCTTGGGGAAGGGGGCTTTGGACCTGTTTACAAGGTAAAGCGATAAGTGATTCTTTTATAAGATTGAGTGCCTCTGTTCTTTGTTTTTATGGTAAAAAGCAAGAATAAAGAAAAGATCAAAACTTTAATGTTATTAAATTTTTATGTTTTGTAGGGCACCTTAAGTGATGGGAGAGTGGTAGCCGTGAAACAACTTTTGGTAGCATCTCGCCATGGAAAGAGTCAATTTGTAACAGAGATTGCTACAATTTCTGCCGTGCAACACCGGAACCTCGTGAAGTTGTATGGATGCTCCATTGAAGGAACTAAACGGTTGCTGGTCTATGAATATCTTGAGAATAAGAGCCTCGACCAGGCACTTTTTGGTATGGAAATGAGGAAATTTTCCTCACTATACATTTACTTATGAAACAATCACTGCATATTTTATACATCTTGTACCTCTGACTTTATATCCATTCGAATAATATGAAATAGTAGTATAAAGTAAAAGAACTGTGCGGACTTTCACATTGTTCTTAACATGTTCTATTTTGAATATTTAATATTATTTCATATATTAATTCTCAAGTATCTTAGATTTTACTGGGCCATTGGCTCGGGTGGTATAACCGCTCCCCTCCAAAAGGGGAGGCGAGGGTTGGAGCCCCAAGAGAAAATAGCCAAGGGTTGAAGGTACATGCATTAGCAAAGATGTAGAAAAGCAAATAAATTACCAAAAAGAGAAACATGGAATTTAATGGAATTTTTCATATGTTACAAAAAAGAGAAGAGTATACTTTATTGGAAATTTCTTAATCACTCTTTCCTCCTACATATGATGATGGTTCACCAAAACTTGCCAGTTGGTCTCTAACTCTTATTATATTTCAATTGCAGGAAAAAATAATAATTTGCATCTTGACTGGCCAACGCGTTTCAGTATATGCTTGGGAACTGCAAGAGGACTAGCTTATCTTCATGAAGAGTCAAGGCCAAGAATTGTACACCGTGATGTCAAGGCTAGTAATATTCTTCTTGATGCAGAAATCTGCCCCAAGTTATCAGATTTTGGATTGGCCAAACTGTATGATGACACGAAAACCCACATTAGCACTCGAGTTGCAGGGACTATGTAAGCTCCTCATTCAATCATCCTTCTTTTTCCTCTTTCAAAGACTGTTTCCTAAATTGCTAATCTTAGATTTTTGGACTATGTCCAAATAGGCCTCTATATAGAAATGGACCAAAGTATTGTCTGATAACGTAATTCTCTAGTAAGGATTTTTTATTAGCAATTCTGATAATAAATGGTATAGAATTATCTAGTAATATAATTTAAGTTACAAGACAAAAGTGCATGCATAATTTAAGTTCTCTGGTTGATAATTGCCATCTAATGTACGATGTAATTTTTTATTTAAAAAAGATGGGGGGTGCTATTTTAATAATTGGACCAGTTGGCATTTGATTGCATTTGTGTTTCAATTCATGAATCATATACTCTAATATTTATGGAACCTAGTGAATTTTGAAGATCCAATATGGGCATGCATATCATTGGATTTGGTTCCATCAAAGTTCCAAAATGAAGTGAGCTGCTCAAATTCCTTTATCCAATTAATCTCCATTTAAACTCTTTTTCACCAACTTATACTTATAGTGGCTATTTGGCACCGGAGTATGCAATGCGTGGACACCTGACAGAAAAAGCTGATGTGTTCGGATTTGGGGTTGTTGCTCTAGAGATCCTCAGTGGAAGACCAAACTCTGACAATAGATTGGATGATGAGAAAATTTATCTTCTTGAATGGGTATGCATGTTAAAAGATTTTGCTATTTGTTTTGCAATAAATACCATAATTAAACAACATATTATTATTCCTTCTCTATGCGCTAATTCTATAGTAATATTTACAGGCTTGGAATCTACATGAAAATAACCGAAGTTTGGAGCTTGTGGATCCGACTTTAACAGACTTTATTGAAAGTGAAGCCACACGTATGGTAGGAGTGGCCCTTTCGTGTACTCAGGCATCACCATCTTTGAGACCCCCAATGTCACGCGTCGTGGCCATGCTTGCCGGTGACATTGAAATAAGCACTGTTACATCAAAGCCCAGCTATTTAACAGATTGGAATTTCAAAGATATAACAAGTAGCTTTCTATCCGAAGGAACTTCAACCTTAGTTGCATCTATGAGTAGCAACAATCCACCATATCCAAGCACGGTAGATGATGCTATACCCTCTCCAATTAATCTTACTGAACCAATGCTTGGGGAGATTATTGGAGAAGGAAGGTGAAGTATGTGTAAAACAAAATAGGAAACTCATACAAACGCTTATAACACTGATATCTATTGAGAAAGTAAGCATACCTGCAGAAGCCATTGCTAGATCGAGAAGGAAGTCTGAAACCAGAGAAACACTGCTAACTTGTTCTTCCACTCTCTACCCTTAACTCACGTCTATTCAATGGGGCAAGACTAACCGTAATTGAGCGTGTTGTGTGAGAGTGGGGACCAAGCTATATATATAACAAATATCTGAAAGTGTCCCTCCCATCAAGGAAATGATCAGACTATCTTTACGTCACCTCTAAATCATGGTAACTAAAGTTACCATTATCTCTCTTTATAGGTAAACATATACATACATATATATATCCCTTTATCCATATCTCTAATCATATGATGAAATGCATCTAAGGTACACCGTAACCCAATAAATATTTATAATCACATATGTATAGGATATCCAGTAATTCTCTATTTGATCTCAATCATCAATCCGAATTTTTAATTAGGAAATAATAATTAATGGAAGCCCAAAATTCTTACATTCTCCCACTTGGGCAAACATTAATTATATGAACTTTTGTTTTAAAAATAAAAAAAAAAATATATATATATATATATATATATAAAATAAAATTTTCGGATTGGATAACTTAAGTGGCCACAGAAACCAAATATGAAAATACCTTAGTTCAAGATCCTGTCAAATAATATTACCAATGCGAACCATAGTAGTTTATGTACGTATAATCATACATGACCATCCATGATCACAACACTAGCACCATTATCCACATGGATCCCCGACAAATATGGAATACATGGAAAATAACATCTTTTGTGATTATTTATGTTATATCCATATCGGTCCAACTTTATGGTTTTTCACAAAACCCCTTATGCTTCAAACTCGAAGCCTTTATGTCTTTAATGCAAGACAACCATACCTTTCATCTTTATGTCTGTAATAACCTTATGACATTAGGTATGAAAAATTCAGTTAATAACCGTATACTGAATGCAAATGTAGTCTTTTAAACTTTATATCTCCTCAAGATTTAAACAATTCATAATACCATATGTGCACAAAGAGAATATTCATGAATTAAAAAGTAATGCTCCAAACTTTATGAGCTACCAAATATCCATAAAAATAAGACTACAAAAGTTTTATGAATGCTATAAAATAAGAACAAATAAAATAATAAAGTCCCACTATCCAAGTACATCAAAAGAATCCACCAAACTCATGCTAATTATATGATTACAAGCAAGTACTTAATATTCATATGCTTGGAACCAGAAGACCTCTTATTGTTCTTGGAATAAAATCCTGCAGAACTATTATCACAAAACATCTTTATGGATTTTGTAATTGAATCTACTATACGAATACATTTAATAAAGTTCTTTAACCAAATAACCTGAACAGTGGCTTCATAACAGGCTACGAACTCAGCTTGCATAGTAGATGAAACAATGCAGGATTGTTTAACGCTCTTACATGAAATAACACCTCCAGCCAACATAAATATGTAACCAGAAGTTGATTTCATATCATCAGGACACCCTGCAAAATCTGAGTCTCCATATCCTATCACTTCAAGATTATCACTCTTACTATAAGTGAGCATAAAATCCTTGGTTCTTTGCAAATAACGTAAAACTTTCTTTGCAGCTACCCAATGCTCAGAACCAGGATTAGCCTGAAACCTTCCGAGCACATTAACCGCAAAAGCTATATCTGGACGAGTGCACACTTGAGCATACATTAGGCTTCCCACAACAGAAGCACAAGATTTATTCTTCATCGTTTCCCTTTCTATATCAGGACAATGTCCTCTATTAAATTCATCACTCTTACTAATAAGAATCTCTTCAGGTGAACAAGTATCCATATTAAACCACTTAAATATGCGATCAATATACACCAATAAGCCACGAAACCTATTGTGTCTCACCAATATTCTAAAGAATATTATGATAAAAGAGTCTTCATTTATAGAAATAAGGTTACATCACTGCTGGCTAATAATATCTCGCATAAAAATAAGATAAATTTACTCCCACTTGTAACCTATTGGAAACATTATTCCTGCTCATCGATTGAAAACTAATTGGACCATCTATATCCTCAATATTAAAATCACATTTTTGCAAATAAACAACAAAATCCTAAGGCATAGCAGGTATTCTACTTCTTTGAGATTTTCTAAAAAGCATCTCTAGAGTTGGTTGAATTTGTTGTTTAGGTTGTGGAAACTCTTGATTAACCACTGGTTATATCTCATGAGTCTCAATATTTCTATTAACCACTGGTTGTATCTCATGAGTCTCAATATTTCTCTAACCTCCATAGGAGGAGTAGTAGTAGGAACAACGGTAGACTATTTCTCAAAGTTAAACATACGAGAATCTGCACTCCCACAATTCAAAATCTTCTATAAATTTAACACCATTAGTCTCAATAATCTTAGTGTCAAAACTGGAAAATAGAATTTATAACTTTTAGACCTTTATGGATACCCAATAAAATAATACCTAACGGTTCTAGGATCTAACTTGCTTCAATCTTACATCCCAAATGTGAATGTGATTTAAACTAGGTGTCCTACCAGTCCCCAACTCAAAAGGAATATAATTGGCAGTATTTAGGGATTCACCCTAAAAATTAGGCTAGGAAGACATGCAAATTATACTTCGGACCATATTCTTTAGGATACGATTATGCCTAACCCCATTTTGTTCAGCGTCAGCTCCTCAACTATACCACAATGTTGAAGAAATTTAGCAAAAGGACCTGGATAGCAACCAGACTCGTGGTATTTACTATAATACTCCCCACCTGATCGGACTTTACGATTTTGACTTTCCGAACTAATTGATTTACCAAAAATGTGAGTTTGAAAATAGCTTATCAATTGACCATGCCTTCTACATTGGGAGTGGAAGAAATTTAAAAAGCAAGGGAACTAGGAAAGGATTACAGACTCATTCCCTTTATATATAGACATCCTACTTCTTAATTAGAGGACTAGGATGCATTTCAATCAATGGTTATGATACTCCTCCAAAATATCTGGATAATTACAATTTTAATTTACATAACTATACATTGTTAGAATCTTCTCTAATCAACATACTTAGTACAGAAATTTTAAAATCTTTCATTATTCCACAACACTTCACAATTCTCTATACAAATATAAAAAACTCTAAAAATCTATCTGTCCCACAATTCTCTATACAAATATAAAAAACTTTAAAAATTCAGCTTTTCACAAATGTCAAGCATACACTCCAATAGAATATCGTAGATATTTGCAACCTTTTTATATATATTAGGGATGGACAAGTGCATGACATTAAACTCAAATGAGATAGAGTTGGGATCAATAATTACAAAATAACGATGTCCACCGATTTGTTACTAGAAAACGGGTCATATATGTTCGTATGAATGATTTCTGAAAGTTGTTGACTACGATTAGAACTCTTCTTTCTAAAATTAGTAAACTTTCATTTTATGCAGTCAATGCAAATATCAAAATCTCCAAAATTCAGTGAAAAAATAATATCTTCTTTTATCAAACGTTCAATTCTTTTCTTAGAAATATAACATAATCATTTATGCCAAATCATAAATGAATTTTCATTAAGATGCACAAGTTTATCTCCAAAATTATTTTTCACATTTAAAGCTATTGAACACAGTTTAATTTATATAATCCATCACACAAAAAAAAATCATTGTCAATTGTACAAAAAATGATGAAACAAACTAAAATCACTTTTATTGAATTAGAAAGAATATCCAGACAACAAGCTTAGACACTAAAATTAAATTCCTTTCATAGAAGGTACATACTGCATGACTCTAACTCAAGCCTAATAACTCATATGGACACGATTGCAACTTTCATGCTATTTCCTATAAACACATTTACTTCATCTTTATTTGGTGCCCTATGAAGGGCGGCAAAGAATGAGTTACATGAATAGAAGATCCAGTGTCAATCCAACAAAAGTAAGGGACATCAATTAAGTTAGACTCAAAACAAACTAAGACTAGAGGTACCGTTTCGCTTTTCAAGCTAAGCTTTATATTTACGACACTCTTCATATTACCTTTCTTCTTGTAGAAGTAACACATAACATCATTCTTGTTTGGTTTGAAAACTTTAGGATACATTGGGTGACACAGTGTTCTTGGTAGGGTTATTATGAGATGATTTGGGTTTATAATTATAACGTATTTTACCTTACCCATGCTCACCAAGAACATAAACGACTTCATAATTAATAGAGACATACTGTTATCATATTTTGCTTACCCAAGAACAATCTGTAGGTCTTACTTCGATTTATTAAAGTTGGTTCCAATCCATCACTCGATGTAAGAAGAGTGGGTATTAACAGAAGCATTCATAACTGCGGAAGCAAATAAAAATATCAAATTTAAACAATAAAAGTCGAGCCCCAAAACTCCGAATGCATTATTATAAATCTCCTTTGGGTCGAAATATAATATGCTATAATTTAACACTTTATTACAAAACCAATATATAATAATAATAAAAATTTATAAAAACTTCAACACCTTTGGGCAAGAAAAAGTTTTCACAAATTTTACATTTTATATATTGCAATGTGCCATTTTTGAATTGAACCAAATAAAAATCTCCTTTGGGTGGATTATTATTCGTTATAACCAAAAATGCAATTTTGATCCGTATAATCCTTGAACTAAGAAAACCCTACAGATTTCACGAATGAACCACTTTGGTAGCACACTCAATCAGTTTGGTAAAATTTTCTTAGAACGGGATCAAATTCTCAATCAATTGTTAATCACAGTCAAAAGCTATCTAAACAATTTCAGAGATCGACATTGGTTTTGGGTCATTTATCTTAACAATCGTAAACTGTATTTTAACGAAAAGATGACATATTTTAAAGGTATAAATCTACGACCTTTTAGATTTAAATCTATTAATATAGAACATAAAACTGATATAACAGTAGTACAAGCCAAATATAAAACGATAACATAAAAGAAACCAAACACGACAAATAATAGGTTGG
Organism: Cornus controversa; assembly: GCA_026545225.1. Taxonomy (NCBI): domain Eukaryota; kingdom Viridiplantae; phylum Streptophyta; class Magnoliopsida; order Cornales; family Cornaceae; genus Cornus; species Cornus controversa. The sequence continues at coordinate 66,725,655 of CM048849.1, read as the reverse complement.
TTCCTCTATGCATCATATTCATCATATCTTTATATAAGCATATTCTACTGATTTCATATTATAATAAATAATTATTTAAAAGATATCGCAAGCAATCAATTGAGAACTCAAATTAGGACTCTAAGTTATAAAAAACCAGTATATATATAACATACATCGGTCATAAGATGTGTATGACCTAGCTCTGATACCACATGTAAAACAAAATAGGAAACTCATACAAACGCTTATAACACTGATATCTATTGAGAAAGTAAGCATACCTGCAGAAGCCATTGCTAGATCGAGAAGGAAGTCTGAAACCAGAGAAACACTGCTAACTTGTTCTTCCACTCTCTACCCTTAACTCACGTCTATTCAATGGGGCAAGACTAACCGTAATTGAGCGTGTTGTGTGAGAGTGGGGACCAAGCTATATATATAACAAATATCTGAAAGTGTCCCTCCCATCAAGGAAATGATCAGACTATCTTTACGTTACCTCTAAATCATGGTAACTAAAGTTACCATTATCTCTCTTTATAGGTAAACATATACATACATATATATATCCCTTTATCCATATCTCTAATCATATGATGAAATGCATCTAAGGTACATCGTAACCCAATAAATATTTATAATCACATCTGTATAGGGTATCCAGTAATTCTCTATTTGATCTCAATCATCAATCCGAATTTTTAATTAGGAAATAATAATTAATGGAAGCCCAAAATTCTTACAGTATGATCCTCATCACTGTAATCTATTAATGATAGTACATACGTACATGCATGATCATGTAGCTAATGTTTGTATTAAAGGATTTTTCTCTCATTTGTTTTAAGGTTTTTAGCTTGAGATGATTGCTGAATTTGAATATTTGAAACTACACATGCATAGTTACTCTGAAATGGTATGATTTGAAGTTAGTTATTGTCACATACACCTCTATTCAAATATTCTCTCTATAATATAAGGAAAATGATAAATCTTCCCACTTTTGACAATTTCCAAATGGGAGTATGCGAAACGGGTGATGACATCATCACCCCTTTCACATCTATCCATTCAAAAATTACCGAATTCGACTTTTCTATCACTGCCCATAATATAATCATCATTTACAAATCAAATAATTTTGTGTGCATTTACTCATTAAATAAAGGTATATATATTCCGTAAATGCTCAATATAATCAACGTATAGATAGACGAGGGATTAGATAGAATATGAAAATTTTGTTTCAATTAATTGAGTGAAATGAAAACATAAAATTCATGTAGCCGAGTCCATCTAGTTGGAAAAAACCTTATGGTTGTAATTGTGAGGCTATATGTTCACATTTATCCTTGACGGAAGATAAGAAATGTATGGTTGACTATTGGTTGATATGTATATTGAGACCCTTCACTAGGGGCTTAAAGTTACTGGTTGAAACTAATCTACGAAATTTGATTTCTTCAGTGCTAAGTGTGTGTGTGTATATCTTCCTAATCTTTGAATTGATCAATGATATGAGAACACTTGAAAGGAAAGAAAAATAAATAAAAGAAGAATAAAGAAAATCAGAAAGATAATGAAAAAACCTTCTTTCTTCTTTTTTTTTTCTAACATTTTAGTGAAACAGTTTTAATGAAAGGGAATCCAATCCTTTTGAGTATAAGACATTAGCTGTCCATTTGAATATGATGGATAAACAAACCAAAAGTTATGTCGTTGACTCATAACATCACTAAAGTAATTTACAAAGATTCAAGAAACTTTTGAAATCAAAAGGAACAATGACAAGCATACCCCAAATCCAATAGCATACACTAAAATTCTCTTTTTGCAATTGATGATATTGATCCATATAGAATGTATAAAGCTCGATTTAAAACTCTGCCAGGGGCCAACCTACGTGGACACCGACCAATTTTTTTTCAAATTCTTATTTTATAGGTCCTAAAATAATTGAAATTAAAATTACTAAAAAGATTTACTTACCAAAAGCATATTAGGCTCCCCAAAATTTTAAAAATTCCCTATTTAATAGAACCGTATGAATAGTTGAAATCAAAATATATTAAAAAGATTTACTTACTTAAAAAAATAACCCCATAAAGTTAACATGGAGGTTATATTCGCACTCTACTTTTCTAGAGTTACACTTCACTTGCCTTTTTCTTTTAAATAAAATGATAAGAATATCTCTAAATTCATTAATACATTCTCCCTTATTTTATAATACCACAACTACTTTTTATATTATAAACTTTAATTCTTTTTACCTTCTTTGTTGTTCGTTTAGTACTTTGTTTTGGGCTACCGTCAAAAAAGAACTTTTTCTTGGACATTTTTTTTATTATGTCAAAAAGGATAATTTATTCAACTGAGATAACTTTTTTTTTTGTCTTGTCAAAAAAGGTAATGGGTACTCCATTTTTTTTTAGTACATTTTTTTCGGTCCTATCAAAATTAAAGAATAATTTATTCAATAGAAAGAATTTTGTTTTGGGTCATTTTTTTTTTTATCAGTGCCGTCAAATGAGAGAATTTATTCAACAAAAATAACTAATTAGTGGGTCTTTTTTTTTTTTTTTGCGTCATACCTTTTTTTCCGATCATGTCAAAAGAGATAATTTATTCAACAGAATTATTTTTTTTTGGTCCTGTCAAAAGAGAATTTATTAACAGAGATAATATTATTTTGAGTTTTTTTATATGTGAATACTTTTTTTTTTTGGGTCCTACAAGAAAAAAATCTTTTTTTTGGATTTTTTTTTTATTCCTCTCAAAAGAGTTAATTTATTTAATAAAGATAACACTTTTTCTAGTATTTTTTTTTTTGGGTCCTCTCAAAAGAGAGAAAACTTTTTTTTTTTTTTTTTTTTGATCCTATCGAAAGACTGAAAGATAAGTATTTTAAGTTTGTGGGTACACCCCTCAACTATGCAAGCATGGTGGGGTACGTTGGGGATGGCAGTGTGACCAGTGACCACTTTGCTACTCTGTAGCCAAATTTATTTATTTATTTATTTTGATTCTTTTATTCATGGCATATTGGCATTGGCCCAGTGTGGAAAGTGGAAACTATCCGTTAGAAAGTTGAACGTTAGCCTACCGTTACGTAGGCTTTTAAAAGTAAAACCCACACACACAGCTCTCTTTAATGTGAGAGTATCTGAAACTTCCAGATTGGCAGTGAGGTGAGCTCCTCCTTCCTATTAATTCTGGCACCAGTGTCCCTTCTACGCGCATCTCCTGTTAAACAGACCTCTCTCTCTCTCTCTCTCTCTCTCTGTCTTTCTATACACACACACATATTTATATAGATATATATCCATTTTGTTCAGAAGAGGAGTTGATATCAGATATGGGTATGGTAATTGTGATCTCTCTGCCTCTGATTCTGTTTTCGATACTGCTTGGTTTCGGGTGTTATTTCCTGGGAAAAGCCAAGGGGAGACAAGACATTCGCACCCATGCGCAGGTTTTTGGGGTGCCAACCCCACCACCAGGCACAGGCACAGGCACAGGCACAGGCACAGGCAAAGGCAAAGGCACAGCTGACTCTTATCCTTCACCTGATCCTCCAATCCATTTCAAGCCAGACAACTCTGCCATTGTCTAAATCTCCTCAAATTACTATCAAGTTGTAGCACCCAACCAATTGATGCACCGCGCCCTTCAACCAAAAGGCTTTGTGTTTTTGTTTAATTTCTTATATTATATATATGTTGTGCAGAAAAATATGTGCATTTATTGAGAAATTGTGTGGTTCATGGCTGCTATTAATTGTATATCTCTCTGTCTTCCTGTAATTTTAAGTAGAAAAGCCCAATTGGGGCTTATATGGGGGTTGGTGTGTAAATTCATTGTATGATTGATATAATAATAAGATTGATGTAAGTTTCATGAATTTCCAAGTATAATATTGCCATACAATTAATAGCCAATTCAATTTGAGTATCATCCTCAACTTAAGAGATAAATCAGCAGCCAATTCAACTTGCATTGTACACTTTGTTCATGTAAATATTTTTGTTCCGCATGTTTGTTTGTTCCTAAACAAAATAACAAGCCATGATTGCAATTTGCAACAATACATATGAAGTCACAGTGTTTGCCTTAATTAACCTGTTTGTTTGGAGGTGTATGCTTGTGCTTGTTACGGAAATGACTTTCTGTGCCGAGTGAAACATTCACTCCGAATGACAGACGACGACAAATGTAATGGGACTCGCATGAATCTCACTATAGTGCATTTGTCATTCGGAGCACTGACCCATACATCAATTTTTGACATATGGAAATTAAGCCTTCTTTTTTTAAATTTTCCTAGCTTGTGTGTATTTATGTAAAATAAATTTGTGAGAAAACAATATTAGACCAAGCGATAGAAAGGATTTATTAAGGGTTAAGTGCAAAAAATATCCTCCCTGGATACACAGAATGTGTAAAAAATATCCATCCAGTTTAGTTTAGTATGCTCGTATAATTCTACACTATTTATCTCCGATAAGCAAATACTCTCCTCTGACAAATTTACAGTCAAAATTAACAATTGACGGTCATGTTTGACTTTTTTTTGAAATTCCAAAACTAACCTTTGCACTTTCCCTTATAAAGTACAAAAAAAAAACCCTCATTATATAAAAAAATGTACAAATAGTTCTCTTGTTGTTCGAAAAATCTCGTCTATTTTGGACTTTTACATCTTCTCTTCTTTTTTTTAATACTGTAAATGTATTTTCGTCATTTTTTAATTTTGGTACTGACAATTTGATGATTTGTTTTTATTTGTACAATTTAAAAATGGTAAGATTACAAAGTATTTGCACATTCTATATACAACGAGATAATTTTCTTTGCAGTTAAGCATTTATTAATCACATTGTTTGGCCTCCTAGCACTACATTGTTTGGCCTCCTAGCACCGCCATCGGAGGTTTCTGTTTGATTGTATGGAAAGGCCAAGTACCATTTTTTATTTTTTTTGACTTTCAGTTGTATAATCCATTCGAATACTTTCTTTCATTCAAGGACATTGAAAAACTTCCACATATATTGTAATCCAAGGAGTGAGAGATTGCATGAGATATAAAGTAACATCAATTGTCAATTCTCACACATTACTTTCCGGTATTTTGAATAGATACATCTATTCTTAAAAAATTGTCTGTATTCTTGAATACTCACATTTATACATAAAAGATATGTTTGTTTAAATTGGTAACCATTTATACTCGGTAAATAGAGTACTCATTTCAGATTTTGATGCCAGAAATAATTAAATCCTTGACTTTGATGCCTGAAATTGCAGAGTAACTATTTATACTTGATAAATAGAGTACATATTTCAGATTTTGATGCGAGAAATAATTAATTAAATCATTGACTTTGATGTCAGAAACTCGTGCAAAATAAAAATAAAAAGTTGCGGGTTACTTGTGTAAAAGAGAACTCATTTTAAACAAGACATTTCAAATGGTGATCCAATATCTCTTAAAATGAAAGGATGATAGTTTAAATTATTTGGAGCCAAGGTGAATATATGAGTTCTTGTGTTATGTTAGAAAATTAATTTAAATTATTAAAATATTCAAGTTATTTTTTGTAAAACGAATATAGAGAAGCAAACGAATCGATAGTTGTATTACGAGCTGTCCTTACGATAACATGATCCCCGTTAATAGAGTGGTTACTAGAGTCATCTATGTGTATTCCACCCACAATTCAAGATCTATTGGTTGATGACTACCAAAGAGAGAGATTAAGATAAAGAGATAACTCAAAAAGGAAGAATACCAGAAAAAAAAACTCAGAGAGAATATTTATTTCAATCGTCGTATTTTTTCTTTCTCGTTATTCTCTTTTATAGAGATTATGCATCGAATAATGAGAGATACATTTCACATAGGAGTCTATAGTGGATGAACCACTAAATGGGGATAACGTGTTATCCATACCCATTTATCTTATATCTCCCACTCAGCCACATAGGAGAGTTCTGTATTCTCCATATCTCTCATCTTTTATCTCATCTCTACATACAGGAAATGGATCGTGCGACTGGATGTGAAAGATCAGGGTAGGAGTACTATATTAAGCTACTATCAGATTAACATAGTACCTCACTACAAACTTGTAATCTCATGTATGCCCCCGTTACACCTGATTCAGCATCCTTTATTCTATTTGAGACTCATTCTCAAAGCGATGCTTGAATCCCACAATCTGTATTGTACTCAAGACTATGTCCGGAAACAAATCCCAACAGAGTCGCTCGGGCTTTGAGTCACAACACAATAGTGCATTACGAAATTATCTTCCCTAGCTACTCATGTCAATCCAATTGGACCTAACCGCTTTCCTAGATATAGTCCCACCAGACCTCATGATTCATGATTTTTTTAGGTACATACTAAAGTAACGACATTAAGTCTTTTCTTTATAACATAGTCCTAGGTCATAAGGGTATAAGTGGAACCAAAATTATATGGTTCTAAGATCTCACAGTGACAAAACAAGGATATTTTCAGTTATTCTCTTTTAGTGGCCGCTTAAATAGCACATCAGTATATTACGTATGCTACGACGAAGCTCCCACTCAATTGGGCATGTCATGCTTATAGAACGTTGTACGAATCTTAGTCTAGTCGATATCTCGGAGCCTAACTCGATCACTCCAACACAGTCACTCTATCAGTGCATATTTGAAGGTTCACGTTTGGCTAATGTCAAGCTAATGAAGTGTGTGGTATACTTCATATTCAGTTTTTATAATAACCTCATCTTAAGCCTGTCAAGGAGACATATAAAAATTCTCCCACTCACAAAAAATTCTATGTCTCATCTTACTCGCTATCTAAGCGCTAAGGCGATTGCTCGTGTGAGAGTACCAATCCATTCCTGATGACATTTTAAGAAATGTATGCAATCATTTTAATATGAACGTAGAATCATATATTTTTATAACAATGAATAGAAATGTCAACGGTGTCTAGTACATCAAATCCTAAATAAACCCAAACTTCTAATATGGGATGTAAAAATATCTCTAGGTATAGGTTTAGTCAATGGGTTAGCCATCATACTGGCCGTGGATATATGTTTCAGGACTACCTCTCATTGCCAATCATATCTCGAATGTAGTGATAACGAATATCTACCCATGATACTAGTGAGCAAGTCCAAGATTACTCTAGAACCTACTGATCAATCCGACTGCAAAGCAAATGTCTAGTCGAGTACACAACATATCGTACATCAAACTACTAATTGCACTTGCATAAGGAATTTTGGACATCTGTTTCTTTTCTTCATCTGTCTTAGGACATTGACCAAGATGTAAATCGCATCATTTTTCTATAGGAGTGTCAATGGGCTTGGAATGATACATTCGGAATCGTTTAAGGACTCTCTTTATATAAGTCTATTGAGAGAAACAAAGAAGTCTATCTGAGCGATCTCGCACAATTTTCACCCCTAAAATAGTACTAGCTAAGCCCATGTCCTTCATCTCAAAAGTAGAGGACAACCACTCTTGAGTGGCGACAATCTCCTTCATATTGTTCCCAGCAAGAAAGATGCCATCAACATGCAATGTAAGGATAAGAATACTTTTATTGTATCATTTTACATACACACAGTGATCTTCCTTTATCATCTCAAAATGATGAGACAAAATAGTTGTTTAAAACCTTTTGTACTACTGTCTAGATGATTGTTTGAGACCATAAATAGAACGTTTGAGACGGTAAACTTTGCGCTCTTATTCTTTGACTACAAACCCTCTGGTTGAGTCATATAGATCTATTCGTCTAGTTCTCCATTGATAAATGCAATCTTAACATCCATCTGAAAAAATTCTAAATCCATATGTGCAACAATTGCTAGGATAAGGCGGATAGAGGCAAATCTCACCATTGGGGAGAACGTCTCTTCATAGTCTATACCTTTCATTTGGGTATAACTATTGGTTCCAATCGTGTTGTGCCCATTTGAAAGATCAACTAACTCCCAAACATGATTCTTATTCATTGAACTCATCTCATCCTCCATAGTAACCATCCAATCTTTACAAAACAGTGAAGAGAGTGATTCATGAAAAGAAGTAGGCTCATCTGTATACAATGAAGTACATAAAAATATGTCCCCCTCAATTGCAAAACAACGACGAGGAACTACTCCACGTTCACTCCTACGAATTTGAGTCTTCTGCGAGTCTAATTATGGACTCCCATTAGATTCCAACTATGAAATGGATTGAAGATTACTATTATCCTATTTGGCAATTTCAAGATGATAAATTAATTCTCCACCCTCGCTAAAAGGAAAAAAGTTATCTTTCAAATCTACCATCTCGTAGAGTTCAAGATTCGTTTTAGCAACACCATGCTCGAGAAATCATCCTTAATAAAAGTGACATCTCGCGACTCAACTGTAGTCATTCCTTTGTTAGGTTGTTCACCATACATCACATAGCCTTCTAAGTGTTCATAATATTGAATGAAAATATTCTAATTAGCTATTAGGCCCATCTTCACATACTTAAGAAAAGTGTTGTAAACATAACCTGTTGACCCTCATGGATGTAAATGTCCCAATTCTAGCTTCTGGCCATGCTAAAGCTCATAAGGGGTCCAGGGAACTAACTTGGAAGGCATATGGTAAATAATGTATGCAGCAGTCATTAAAGCATCCCCTAAAAACTAATCGAGAGGTTAGCTTGCGCCATCATTGACCTAACCATGTCTAATAATGTATGATTCATCCGCTCTGTATACCATTTTGCTACGTTGTATGTGAAATTGTCAAATGCCTACGTATCCCCTTTTCTTCACATAGTTCCTTGAATTGGTCTGATAGATACTCGCATCCACGGTCAGTGCGAAGAACCTTTATTCTTCACTCTACCTGATTCTCAACTTTTGTCATAAATCATTGGAAGCATTCTAATACCTCATTACGGTGAGAAATCAGATATACATAACCATATCGCGTATAGTGACGAATGTAAATTAATGAATGGATGTCGTTACTTCTCTACACTTCGTGCAAAAATAAACCTGCAAAAACTCTACTAAAAATCGTATAGTAATAAGTAGGGTCGAACCACTCTCAAATGAGAATCAATAACAAGTCTCAAATTCAAAACCTCAATCTTTTGTGATGAAAAATGAATATTAAAAAATAAACTTCTAATTTTTTTAATAATAAAAACTAACACTAAATGTCTTTGATCAAATGATGGAAAAAATCTCAAGGAAAGAGAATTCACCACCATGGATCCATATAAATAAAGTTTCTAATATTCTTATCTAGTTTTTCCCCCAATAATCAATACACTTCACTAATTCAATTAGAACTTGAAAATATGAAGGAAGATATGGCATAAAAAAAACACTTGATTATATACGAGAGAATATTTTTTTTACTTAATCTGATGCACATTGGCTAGGTAAACAGAGGTAGACATTCTTCGAATTACCATTATTTGGCAAACACGAAAAATCCTCCCTCTAATTTTAGAAAATAAAATTTCAGAATAGAAGAGTAAAAGAATGCTCGTGAGAGGAAAAATTAGATAAGAAAATAAAATAACTTACTTATATTTCAGCCATGGTAGCTTCATCACTCCCTTGAAAATGATGCTCACGCTTGCATATCAATAGAAAAAAAAATATATAGAAATGAAACTACTATTCTTCATTGAATCAAGAAAATAATTACACTATTTTTTCTATAATATCTCTACAATTTTCTAACCCCCTTCACCATCCCCTAAGACCCCTATTTATAGAGTTAGAAAGGAATGGTTTAGGTGAAAAAAATTTTAAATACAAAATTTAAAAACAAAAATTCAAAATACAAAATTTTGAATTTAAATATCTAATATTTAATTTTCATATCTTTAATTTGAATTCTAGACTGCAGATGTGGCTGTGTAAAAATTATTTAGCAAAGTTTTGAACTTAAGACCTCTTATGAAGTAGATTGCACAGAATACCATCTCTCCTACAATTCTTCTTATATTCATTTTTGATTATATATATCATTTTTAGCTATTTGTTGTTGTTTTTCTTCTTATTTGGAAATCAACCCCTATAAAACATAAAATGCAAAGATAAGAACATTTAAATAAAATAAAAGAGTAATTAAAAACTTATTTTGGGATATAAAATAACAAGTTTTGTACACTTATCTTATAGTCATCTATAAAAGTGAGGAAATAAGAGGCGTCATTGCGTGCCTTCACATTTATTGGTCCACAAATGTCTGAATGGACTAATTCTAGAGGACAAATAACTCTTGTAGTCTTTCCAAAAGGCTTTCAGCAGCTCTTGCCAGCCAAACAAGGCTTACATGTTGGAAGGGTAATATTAGTGAGAGACCCTAATAAGCCTTCTCTAACTAATCTGGTCATCCTATTTTTTCCAATGTGACATAGGCTCGCATGCCATTTTATAGAATCATGATTATCAATATTACATGCCAAATACTCAGATGAACAATTATAATCTAAGAAATCTAAATGATATAAATTATTTAAAAGAAAACCATGTCAGTAAAACACATCATCCAGATACATGTCCATTTGTCTTTTACTTAATGGAAGAGAAAAATCAAGTTCAACTAATGCTGGAATTGAACTTAGATTATATTAGACACTAGGTGCATAAAGTACATCATGTAGAAGCAGCACACGCCCTGAGCATAGTTTGAGTTGATAAGAACCAACTCCTAGAACCACTTCACTAGCACCATTACCCATGAAGATGCTCTGCCTCCCTACTAGTATCCGACAATAATCTACAAAACCTCCTCTATTCTGTATCACATGTTTGGTTGCTCTTGTATCCAGTATCCACAAAGGAGATGAATCAGCAACTAGTACGTGTGAGCAAATCAATGTAAATAAAGAGTTTTGTTTAGAGAATACCTTTTTCAGCTTAGTACAATCACGAGCGAAATGTCCCAAGTTTTCACAATTGTAACATTTCAGCTTGGATTTCTCTTTCTTGCCACCACGCTTACCTCTCTTGCACTTAGCAATATTGCTAGCAACATTTTCAGCATTTGGTGCTAAGTTTTCAGCTACACCCTGCTTATTCTTACCACCTCGTATTTTTCAATTAGGCATACGTGACTTATCTGGGTCTCTTTAGGAGAGAAGGACTATTGAGCGAATCGCTTCTTGGCACTTCGTTTCCAATTCCAAATGATGCGAAATATCATAAAAGATTTTAATTTTTTCATTATGAGTTAATATTTACTTCATTTGGTTTCAGGAATCTCACAAAGAGTGGATAGGCAAGCACCTGCTACTCATCTGTAAGATCATTTTCAGCAAACTTAAGATCCCGGATCATTAATGATATCACCCTAAGGTGTTTAGCCATAGTCTGCTTAGAATTCATCTTATAGGTTTCAAACTTAAGCGTTAAGGCACAAAGTCTTGTGGCAGTGGTCCACCGAAAGCAATTTTTAGTTGGTCCCACATATTATGGGCTATGAAGCAATTTTTAAATTCTCCAATTAGATCGTTATGCATACTGCTTAACATAGTAAAGCACGCACCACGATCTTTCTTAACCCAGTCTTGATAGACTTCCATGTTTTGACGATGTTGGGTTGTATTACCCTCCTCAGGTGGGGTCATGCTATTGGTCAGGGTTTCTAAGACTTTTTGCTCATTAAGCAAGTATTGAATTTTTTTATGCCACATGTCATAGTTGGTACCTACTAGCTTTTCACCATTTTGTGAGATTAACAATAACGTTCTTATAGACCATCAACATTCAAATTGCGCAAGGTGACATTAAGCATACATTCTTGATTATTTATTATTTTACTTCCAGAAATCTAAGTACAAATATTTCATTGTTTAATATAATGAGATTGAAAATTTCGTCATGCTCATAATCATCACCCAATTATATTTAAAAAAAATATTTGCAGTTAATTTCGAGCAAAATAATTTTGAATTAGAACGTATCTAATCCATCCACACAATAAATAATCATACATTCATGTGAGCTCCACTTGAGCTCAATTGACATTCTAGTACCGCGTGCCAAGATAATTCTAAATATGTAAGTATTGTGTATAATTATATCCTCATACAACTTATTGAAATTCTAGGATACTGATACTTGCTAAAAATACAACCAGGTAAGTTGTAGAAAAGACTGGAGGAGTCACATCGGTCCCACTTAAAAACTAATATCCTGAACTTGCCTAGACATTGTATTATTTTAACAGTATCACATATCTAAGAAATAACAACTCATTCATGAAGATGTCGCACCAAAAAAACTCATATATCTAAAATTAGGCCTTGTTATAACACTCTAACTTAAACACGTGTATTAGAATATCAATATAATAATCTCATACATCCATAATATCATAAAAATATAAATGGGCTTTGGTTGATGGGATTTACCATACTCACCACAGTGGGAGTAGAAATTGGGTCATCACATATAAATGATCAATTCAATAAGTAATATATAAAAATAAATAAAAATAAAATGATCCATATAAAACCCAATACAATTACTATAAATGTACTGTCAATAATTGCAAATATCCAAAAAAAAATTAAGCTCTAGGATCATAAACACCATAAATCAAATCACCAAATAGTTCTTTATGCGCCTTCATGTGAACAATTAAGACTTTTCCCTTTGGAATTTCATAATGTTATCAAATAAAAATTGCAAACAAAATATATGTTTTAGAAATAATTTTGCAAAAATTATGAAAATTTGTAAAATTAAATTCCAAAGCTACTGAAAAAAAAAACCCTACAGAGGTCTCACGCGCCCCCACGCGTCACTAGGCACGAGTGGGCGACCTTATGTTTTTTTTTTTCAACACATCACCTCATCAAGAGGCATGTGGGTCCCACACGCCACCTTCCCAGTGGTTTTTTGCGCTTCCGAGACCACCATTGTTATCGTCTCACTGTTTTGAACAAGATGATGCTTCCGTTGGTGAGAGTGAAATATGACAAAAGTTGCTATATTTTTCATTTAACACCTATTGTCAACCAAAACGTCTCAAATGAATATCTCACAAACCAGACATCGAAAAATTGTAAATAATATATGCACGTAAATTTTATGAAAAAAAAGAATATTTTCATATAACTTTTATATACCAAAACTCAACGATGAATGAAAAAAAGACCTAGTAAGTTTCTGTCACATCATCCTTATTTTATTTAAATAAAATAAAATACATGAATTTTTTGCATAAAAATTTCCAGATCTATATATTTGCATATTGGCTATAACATATTGAAAAATCAGCCTAATACGATATCAATTTCATGAGAAACAATTTTTCATAAATATTAAGCATACTTTTATATAATAAATTTGCAAAAATTTATTATAAGCATGCTCACAAAAAATTAAGCGAACAAAAAGTATAAGGGCTCTGATACCAATGTTAGAAAATTAATCTCAATTATTGAAATATTCGAGTTACTTCTTGTAGACCGAAACAAACGAACCGATAGCTTATGTTACGAGCTGTCCTTACGACAACATGATTCTCGTCAATAGAGCAGCTACTATAGTCTTCTATGTGTAGAAAAAACTCAGAGAGAATATGTATTTCAATCGTCGTATTTTTTTCTCTTTCGTTATTTTCTTTTATAGGGATTTTGTATCGCATAATCAGAGATACACTCCACATAGGAGTCTATAATGGATAAACCACTAAATGAGGGATAATGTGTTATCTTTACCCATTTATCTTATATATTAAAAAAATAAAGAGACAATAAATCAATGAATTATGTGATTTACAAGCCGAAGGCCATCTTCAGAATAAGAGGGCGGAGTGTGATGTCTTAAATCAATTAGCATGGTGTAATCCAAAAGAATTAGGATATTCTCACGTCTCTCCTTTTGTCTTATGTCATCATGTGTGTTTAAATTCACAACGCAATAATTTTAAGTCGATAACACAACAACTATGTAAAAGTGTTAAATTTTTTATTGATGTTGTAACACGATGTAATATGTTATATAAGTGTTGCATATTTTAACATAAATGTTTTGCATGAGTATTATATCGTTGTTGTATTAATATTGCTTGCATGTTTAATTTAAGCATGTTGGCATTGTGATGTAGTGTATTATAGTAATTGATTTAATAGTGTTGAGATAGGCAGGACAAAGTGTAAAGAACGTAAAAGAATTCGAATTGTCTCGGAAGTGCTCGACTTTCATCTCTCGTAACTAATTTAGCAGGAACAAAAGAAAGTAGACTAACTAAAAAATCATTATCACCTTCCTCTCAAAGTCTCAACCTAATCAGAGAATGTGCTTTTCTAACATAAGATTGGTGATATAAAGACCTTCTCACATGAGCTCGCTTCTTTGGTCATTGACTTGAGAGATTGTAAAGATATGTCTCTTAGTTCAATGATTGAACGTGCGAATACATGATGAGGACGTCTTTGTTATATACTTGTGCATATATAAATATATAGAGCTTGTACCCTCAATTGTTGTATCGTGTATTAAGTCAGCACATGTGAGTTTTTTCCATTAAGTGACTAAAAGGTGCCAACTCACATGAGAGCACTTTAATGATAACTTCTTCTAATATATTTATATATATATATAGGGTGGAAGTACTAATGGACTAACCTGGACTATGCAGGTCCAAAAAAAAAAATACTACTATTGTATTTATTAGTTCACAGCCTATTAGCTCGACCCACTATTTTATTATATTATTTATGTTTTGAGCCTTTAATAATATATTTAATTCACTTATTCAATTTTAAACCCAAGCATGACATAACATACTTTAAAATTTAAACTCATTAGGTTTATATACATATATTATTATAGTATTATATAATTGCATCGAGCCATGTGACGACTTGACCTTTTAAAAAATTATTCATTCAATCATTCATGGTAGTTCTAGACCTAGTGAAAATATTTAAAGGAGATTAAATATGTAAGTTCTTTCTAAATGTCATATTTTTTCTTTTTTTCCGATTTTTCACTCAATAGTTCTTAACTCTTAATATATATATATATATATATAAATAAATACTCAGCAATTCAAAAAATCATTAACAAATTGGAAAAGATACTAAACAGCAAAAGGTCAGTTTATAGATTCTCCAATAAATTGTTTGTTTTATTATTTACATTTTTAATTTTTTATTATACTGAAATTTTCTTATAAAAATCTTATATATATGCATAATTACTATTTCTTAGCAAACTTGTCTTTGTTGTGATTTGTGAAGTGTGAACAAACATCTTTAAGGAAAATAAAATTTGTGTTATATCTACTAGAAAGTTCGTTTGGGCCTCTCAACCTTTTGAGAATTTCAGGGTCGGCTATGCTTTTATTGTTTCAGACTATTGAAACACTTTCATTACAAGATGAAAAATTTGTTTCCGTTCCATAAATTGGAAAATGATAGATCAAAAAATGGGGCAACTTTTGATGAGCAACGACAACAACCTCTTTAAAAAATTTCAAGGGTTGAACAAACAGAGAGAAACATATTATCGGATTGATAGATTGATCCGTCTTATATTGACTCTCACTGTTTCTATGACAATAACAGATAAGCTTTTTTGATGATGAACAAGATCAAATTCTTCTCAACATTGAAAGTGAACTCGGTGAAAATATTGATATAAATTCGGTAGATAATAAATTTGACTCTCTTAAAAATCGAATCAGATGGTTCATCTTTAATAGCTTACTTAAGAAAACGTTATATCTGTTTTTGTATATGTACTTGATTTATCTATATGAGAACGTCCTCATTTTTTTTTTGTCTATTTTTGAATATTTATAACATATCTTTGTTATAAAAATTATTGTGTTCATTTTCAATTTTTCTTACTTTTAACCCTCGCCACTTTGCAATCTTGCTCAGCCCTTGTATATATATATGTGTGTGTGTGTACACATTTTTACCACATATACATATAATAGTGCTTATGATTTCTTAGGTTGATGAGCCATTAAATACTTGAATTTGAAATCTAAGATACAAACTTTTTTTTAATTTTGGGCTGGATTTGGATTAATCCCACCTTTTCTTTTGAAGACTAACAAGTTAAAAGTCATTTTTTAATAAATGTTTCCAAATAAATTCATATTCTATTAGCATTGCTTCTTTTTTTCTCTAGATATGTTTTCTCCTTCCAGTTTTTTTTTTTTTTTTTTTTTGTATTTAAGTGATATATTAATAATAGAAAAACAGTCATTCATGACTTTTAAGAATAATCATTAGATATGATTGCTATGTTTTCTGGTAACAATCTTTTTTTACACTTAGGTCATATCCAACCCTTTTTTGTGTTTGGTGTTTAAAAAACTTATATCATTATTATATAGAGTAATGATCTCTTGCTCACCAATGAACAAGAAATTTTCTACACACCAAACATAGTAACAGTTGAATATGATCTAATTGTAAAAAATGTAACTTTCAAAAATTATTGTAATCATATCCAATGGTTACCATACATGGTGTGAAAAATTTCTTGCTCACCGGTAAGTAAGAGATCATTTATGTTACTATATATATATATATATATATATATATATATATTAATCGTGATGTGATTGATATAAAAAAGGTAATTACAAAAAAAAAAACCTAGCAATTGCATTAAATGATTACTGTGCTTGGTGTGAATAAATTTCTTGCTCACCGATGAATAAGAGATCCTTACTATATATATATATAGTAGTGTTCAAATGCTCCCTGGTGAGTAGAGAGTAGTCTACACACTTTTAATTCTAGCCTTCGAATTTAATCCTAAGGCTGTTAATTAAAATAAGGTTCTCCACTCTTATATTAGGAAACTTACCAAAATTTAATTTCTATTAAACACTAATAATGTAAAATGACAATAATAGGAATGAAAGTTGTATTTTTAATCGACTTGGAGGAGGAGGACCAGTGGTCAACAAAGTTTGTTCCTATTGGCTTGCTGGAAGATGTAGTAGAAACCCATGTCCGTTCTTGCACGAAGAATCACTACCCTGCAATGTCACAGAGGATCACCACCCCCACAGCCTAAGCATTACAGCAATTATCCTGTGACGAACACTTGGCAGAGGAGTCCGAACAATGGCCCTAAACAATCATCTGTCCCTCCACTTAAGTGGAGGAGCTGAGTGTGGAGGTAAAAGTATTCAAAAGACCCAAGAAAAGTGGTTTGCCGGTGCTGGATTTTGGGAAATTGTGTGCAAGGAGACAAGTGCCGGGACTTGCATTCATGGTTTTGCTAGGACATAATAAGGTTAGTAAAGTTTTTCATAGAATTATACGGGAAATTATTTTTTTGAAAAGAAAAAAATTCAATACTCATGCTTTAAACAGAAAAATTCCAGACCTTGTATCTAAATTTTATTTATATTAAACTATATGTACCATATATAATAGAGATAACCACAATTATATTGAATATAATTTTCGTAGTTTCTTGGGTTTCCATAACAGTTTTTTTTTTTAAATAATGTCTATTATTGTCATTTTACATTATTAGTGTTTAATAGAAATTAAATTTTGGTAAGTTTCCTAATATAAGAGTGGAGAACCTTATTTTAATTAACAGCCTTGGGATTAAATCCGAAGGCTAGAGTTAAAAGTGTGTAGACTACTCCCTACTCACCAAGGAGCATTTGAACACTACTGTATATATATATATATACTCTTTTATATGTGTGTGTATATATATAAAGTGCATAAAAAAATTTCAATATATAGACTCTTTTATATGTGCGTGTATATATATATATATATAAAGTGCATAAAAAAATTTCAAAACCAATTTGATATGACCTTATCCAGAACATTGTCGATCCCGCTTAGGTCGAGTCCTCACATAACGATATGTAAGATGCACACAACCCTGACTGGTCAGCATGGGCTGAGGTTGCACCACTCTCCCAAAAAAGGACCAATTCAAAATGGATTCGATATTTGACATTTCAATTCGAGATCTGAAAAATATGTTCTAAACTCATTGGATTATCAAGTTGTACTACTTAACTTAAATTTATAACATTGAATCATGTGACTAATGGATACATTCTGTTTTTCATACGAAGGTGGGAATGTTAATTTTTTCTACTAATTAACAAGGGACTTAAAATTCAAATATTTTTAAAAAAGGAACAATTCAAATGACTTCAATATTTGATATTTGAGTTTGAGATATGAAAAAAAGCCCTTCATACTCGTTGTTGCCTTGTTTGATTTACTTAAATTTAAGTTTATAACATTGAATCAAAAATGTGGGTAGTGGCTACATTGTGTTCTCACAAAGGTGTGAATATTAATTTTTTCACTAATTAATGCAGAACTTAAAATTCAAAAATTAAAAGAAATTCAACTAATTTAAAATAACTTCGACATTGACATTTGTGTTCAAGATCTGGAAATAGGGTTAAATTTATTGGATTATCAAGTTGCACTATATGATTTTAGTTGAAGTTTATTTGAATCAAATGTGAGCAGTGGGTAAATTCAAATTCACTTTTGAGTTTTAATATTTGAGCTCGAGATTAAAAAAGAGATCCAAAATGATTGGATTATCAAGTTGTACTACTTGATATTCGTAACATTTTTTTTTTATCCCACAACTAGACTATAAACTTGATTGAGTATTAGATTCAATTTTTTTCATAAAGGTCGGAATGATAATTTTTTATTTTTTATTTTTTGTTGTTGATAAATTGGGAATGTTAATTTGTCTCACTATATTAACATAGAACTTAAAATTAATAAATATTATATATATATATATATAGGCAGAATTTTTTCCATATATCTATCTAATCACAGAATCAGATACGAAAAGCCATTGTTCGTAACTTATGACTTTACCCCCAATCTCCCTCTCTCTCCCTCTCCCTCTCCCTCTCTCCATCTTCTTCGTCCTCTTCTCTTCTCTTCTCTTCTCATATGTGTCCAGTACAAAACAGCGCATTAACAAACCCTAGTTTCCTAACTATATTCCGAAAGATCCCCAGTCAAGTGTCGTCCGAACCCTAATCTCCATCCAAATCCGTCTGTCTCTCTTTTTCATTCTTTCTAGAACTCTTTTTCCCTCTCAAGAGAAGGCGAAATGGATGGTACGTGGAACAAGCTGAAGAAAACACTATCGCTGAAACTCTCTTTCCGAACCCAGCCGTCCGAAACCGCCCTTCAACGTCCGTTCGATTTGTCGGCCAACATTTCCGAATTCGACTCTCGATCCACGACGCCTCGCTCGTCGTCTTCCTCCGTCTCGCGTTTGTCCAGAAGCATTAGCACCCGATCCTCCAAGGTCAGTTTTCCCACCCCATTCTCCCTCATTTTCTCGTTATTCTGCTTGTTTGGTTCCGATTGTTTCATTTTCTTTTTTTAGTTCATTATCTGATTCGTTTTCTGATATTCTTGATCTCATTTTTTCGCCGGAAATATCTGCTGGCCGTAACTAAATTCTCCGGCTAACTGGTTTTTTTTTGCCGCGAAAAAAGATCAACGAGGCTGGTTGTCTATCCCTTGAAACCAGCCGAACTTTTCTCTGTTTCCGAACTGAAATTGTATATTTCCGAACTGAAATTGTATAATTCTCTTTGACTAAAATGCCCCCCATTTTTTATTACTTCTTCCTATCTAGTTTTACGAGGGTACTTTTGGCACATTGACTTTTTGCAGTTGATTGCCTTTCTTGTTTGATGAGTTATTAACTTATCTAATTACTCCGTATTATTTAATTACTATAATTTAGCTCTTGTTTTCTCACGTGTGACTAATTAAGTAACTGTGTACACTCTTAAAATCACACATGTAGTAAAGGTTGTTGAAATAAGTTAAATGCAGAATCCCACCATTCATAAAACAACACAATTTTTCATTATTATAATAATCATGAAAGATGAAGTTTTGCTGGTGGTGAAAAAATGTATTATAATAATCATGAAAGATGAAGTTTTGTTAGTGGTGGAATTCACGGATACACTGAATCCCGCGTATATAATAATTTCTCGTTGAAATAGTGCCACTCCCTCCAACATATTGACTGTTCGACAACGTACGGCGGATCCACTCTCTTTATACAGGACTTTGAGAACCAGCTAGCTCTGCTGTGGGTTCGAGTCGTACATTATTTTGTCGAATTAGGATTGAGTTGGGTTTGTGCAATGACTGTTTTGGCATTCCTTCCTTTTAGTAAATCTGTCATTCTGCCTGCATTAATCCTTGATTTTATTGCAGACGATCAGGGTTGACTGGTTGTCGGGTGTTGTTTGTTATTAAATTGATTCTATTATCCATCCTTGTAGTTCAACTGTAATCATCAAATTTCAAGTTTGGATTATGTTGAAACTTTTATGGTGGGTCATTTCTATACTCGGCAAATGTTTGCATTCCATAATAACTGGGCCAGCTGTCAATACTTATTCACACACACATACACACACAAACATAATTGCCAGTCATTATCTATCGCATTCTTTTTTGTTGGACATCACATTGCATTTTCAGTCAATTCTAACTTTGGGCTAAAATTCATGTAATTTAATTTAATTTAGTACAACTGTACAAGTGCATCTATCTTATCTTTGTTAGTGGAGGAGCTTTCTTGTTTTTTTATTCAAATTAGAATTGGTCCATAAGCAATTTTTTATTTTTTTTAGGAATGGAACAGTTAGGTGTCATTAGTTTTGTTGACATACTAACAGTAGTAATTCACACTTTTGTGAAAACTTTTGGCATATAATTTTTGAGCTTGATACTTCACGTCGTTGCATGTAAATTGGTATTTATCTAGCCAGCCAGTCAGTAATACAGTGGCCAACAGTTGTACATACCTGAAACCGTCCAAACAAGTTGGTTTCAAATGTTCATGTGGGATTTGGATCCTCCCCAATAATTTTTTCTCTTCAATCTCTCCAAGTCTCCATCCAATGATAAAAACTTTGCCACATCATCATTTGTGTAACCACCCACCATGTTTGGCTTCACACACAATTTAATCCAAACAAAGATGATGATGCGATGTTTTTTTAAGCATCAGATTTAGACTTGGAGAGATTGGAGAGAAAAAAATTATTGGAGAGGATCCAAGTCCTTCTACTTAACCACCTCCCTGCCCCCACTCAAAAGAAAAGGAAAAAAAAAAGATCACAATTTTATGAACTTTTTCTTTCAACAAGAGTTTTGATTCTAACTTTTTGAGAATTTTGAATTTGCTTTGGGACAGCTTTCTTAAGCTGAACTTTTTGACCCATTACTTCGACTATCTAAACTGGAAAAACTTTGTTGTCCTAATAAAGCTTTGTATCCCATTGTTTGTCTGTTATGTAACCGTAATATCATATGAGTTTCCCTCTGTTATTTTCTTAATTTCAGGTTGGTACTTATATGGTAATTTTATAATTGATATTGCTTTGTGAATATGATTCTGCTTGCAGAAAACATGTGCCATTTGCTTGACAAGAGTGAAACCAGGGCAGGGCCAAGCAATCTTCACAGCTGAGTGCTCCCATTCCTTCCACTTTAGTTGCATTGCGAGCAGTGTTAAGCATGGAAATCACCTTTGCCCTATCTGCCGCTCCAAGTGGAAAGACATCCCTTTCCAATGTCCCAGCAACAATATTGATCTTCATCGTAATGGCTCGGGCAATGTTGCTCACGGCTTACTTGAAGGCTTCCGGGCCAACATCCCTCGAAATATTCCACCACCACCTCTACCCCGCCCTGAACCCCATCACTTCTCTGATGACGAGCCCCTCCCTGCTATATCATCAGAACCCACCTCACTTGCTCGCCCTCAGACATTAACTCTCAAGGCCATCCCAGAGCTTCCTTCAATTGCTGCCTCAGATTCCCTTTCCACATTTGCAGTTCTTGTCAGTTTGCGGGCACCGCCTCTTCTTGATGATGCCCGTCATCTCGAGCGTGCACCTATAGACCTTGTCACAGTGTTAGATATTAGTGGCAGCATGGGTGGTTCAAAGCTTGCCCTTCTCAAGCGTGCTGTTCAATTTGTCATACAAAACTTAAGCCCATTTGACCGACTTGCTGTTGTTGCCTTCGCATCCAGTGCCCAAAGAATCTTCCCGCTACGCAGGATGTCTGACAGTGGCCGTGAAGATGCTATCCTGGCCATTAACTCTCTTCAATCAAATGGCGGGACCAATATTGTGGAGGGACTCAAGAAAGGGGTCCGGATTCTTGAAGAACGGCGTGAAAATAATCCAGTTGCAAGCATCATCCTCCTATCTGATGGCAGAGATACTTTTAACTGCGATAACACTAACCAGCGCCGAAGTCCACATAATCAGTCTTCTTCAAATCCAAGGCAGGTTTTGAATTATTTGAATCAATTGCCTGTATCCATCTGTCCCAGCAACAGTGAAGCTGTAGATGAGTCCCGGCCACCAACTATTCCGGTCCACACATTTGGGTTTGGCTCAGACCATGATTCTGCTGCCATGCACGCAATATCTGATGCATCAGGAGGCACCTTTTCCTTCATCGAGTCCATTGGCATGGTTCAAGATTCCTTTGCACGGTGCATAGGTGGTCTTCTTAGTGTGGTAGCTCAGGAACTGCGTCTCATTTTGAGGTCAACATCACCTGGAGTGGACATTGGATCTATACCCTCAGGAAGATACTTGAATGAAATTTCTGATCAAGGGCAGCATGGTGTTGTAGAAATTGGAGACTTATATGCGGATGAGGAGAAAGAATTTCTGGTCTATCTCTCAGTTCCAGTAGTTTCAGCAGCTGTAGATGAGGAAAAGGTGGAAAAAACATCCCTGTTGGAAGTAATGTGTTCCTACAAAGATACCGTGTCAAAGGAGATGGTGCAGATAGTTCTACCTGAGAGAGTGGAGGTACGGCGACCTGAGGTTTTGTCTCCTGCTGACATGATAGTGAGTTTGGAAGTTGATCGGCAAAGGAATCGCCTCTGGGTGGCAGAAGGTATTGCAGAGGCACAAGAACTGGCCGAGATGGGAAATCTAGAGGGTGCACAGGCTGTGCTTGCAGACAGGAGATCAACCCTGCTAGCTTCTGCATCTGCCCAAGCAGGGGATGGTCTCTGCAACTGGCTTGAAGCTGAGCTGATAGAAATAAGGGGGAGAATGGCGACCATGGAGTTATATGAACACACGGGGCGAGCTTATGTACTCTCAGGGTTGAGTTCGCACTCGTGGCAGAGGGCCACAACTAGGGGTGACTCAACAACCCCGACACTGCCGCTGAGTGGAGAAGACGGGAACTCTAGCAATAGCGGTGTCATTGGCTATGACACACCAACTATGGTGAGCATGGTGATGAAGTCACAAACACTCAACATTGGCAACCCTCATGAGCAAGTTCGGCGGCTTAACAAGTCGTGTAGCTTGACTCCACGACATCAATGAGGATCTCTAGTCCACCATCATTTCTCAGTGAGAAATTTTTTGTCCATATGGTAATAAAGGGATAGCATGCATCAGTAATTTGACGGGAAGTCTTGTTTCCTAATTTTTGTTTCTGTTCTCTATCTTTAGTGGTTGTTTTTTTGGTTTGATTCATTCCAGGACAATTGGATTAAGTGGAATTCTTACTAGAAGTGCAATAATATGTTAGCAGCTACATTGTTAGCAACACCAGTCCTCGAATGTTTTTATTTATTTTTTATTTATTTTATCTTATGGGTTGTGTTTATGAGTTGATTATGCATTGTCATCTGGTTACCAGCTGCTCACTGGTAACTGGAGCTTGCCCCCGCAATGGTAGAAAAATACCTCTGTTTTCTCCGACAACTTGCGCTAAATCTGGGGACATATCGACTGTCTTAAACATATTAAACCTGATACTGTCCTAGTGGCTAATATTAACTCATTTGACTGCAACTCTCATTTATCTCTTTTGCCTTTTCAGCTACTGGATAATTGAATAAATGTTTATAGTTTGAGAATCTCCCTCAAAACATATGTTGTTTTGAATGCATGCTGTCATCTGTTGCTATAGCCTACTGGTGAATTCATGGAATTGATAATTATTCGCAAATTTGCATATGAATTATCTATATAGTTAAACACTACACTTGGTGCTTGTTTTGGTTCCTTGAATATTAATTGCATTTTAATTGCGTATTTTGAAAGCAAGCAAGCATTTAGAAAAAAGTTATCTTTAATACTTTGTTTACTTTTTAAGTTTTTTGAAATGGTATCATTGATGATTTTGAACTTCATTTTTAGATGGCTACTCCTTTTCCAAATGAATAAATTTAAGATAACGAATTTTCTTACATTGAAATACTATGCAAAACGTGAATGCCTCCATTCTTTTTAAGGGAATATATCCTATCCTATTAGACCCCCGGAATACAAACAGTTTTAGATTCAACAATGCTACTCTAGCCAATAACCCAGACCTAAAACATTAGCCGAGAATGGCTTTTATGCTCTTTAAACCCCTTCAGCTTATCTTTTGAGCTTGAATTATAGGTTCAAGTATCATTTTTCTTTTAACTGAAAGTAGCATTGCTTAGCAATAACATTATTAGCATTAGACCTTTAGGTAAGAGAGGTTAGTATCATGGGTCTAGAGTGAGTTTCACACACCCGTGATTGTATTGTTTCCCTGGAGGATATGTGTGGGTGTCAGGTGTGACATTAGTGGTCTCTATCAAAACATCTAAAAGTATGGTAATACTGATTTGGAAGTCGAGGTTCTGCAACTACCACCAGCGGCACTTTCCTAGTCATTGTGAGCCCAACAACAACTTCCTCCATGTTCAGTTCATCGGCATTCATATTCTCCGGCAACCTCCACTTAAAGCCATGCAATAAGTTGGCTAGATTTAGAACAACTGCTTTCATTCCAAGGTTATATGCCGGGCACATTCTTCTTCTAGATCAGGATGGCAATAACTCAAATTGTTGTCCTGTGACATCAATTTTGCCGTCTAAGAACATCTCGGGAATGAAATTTTCTGGTGCCTTCCACACTGCAGGGCTCCTTACTATTATTGCCCACACATTTATAGACACCCAACTCTTGGCAGGAATGTCATACCCTGCTCTATGGTGCGATCTTCCTGAGACAACCGAGGTGCCAGCATCGGTCCGGCTGGGTGCAACCTCATTGTTTCCTTTACTACTGCCTTGATGTATATCAGATGAGGTATGTCTTTCTCTTCCACCCATCTCTCATTCCCAATTATCATATCGAGCTCTTGCCTTGCCTTGTCTAAGCATTCCCGGTGTCTCAACAGCTCCGACATTGCCCATTCCGTCACTGCTGTTGAAGTTTGAATGCCTCCGACATTGCCTTGTAATATGACTAGTTCTGCAAATAAATCGATTCTAGACCTCTGGATTCGGCTCTTTTATTTGTGTGTTCACTTGAATTTGGCTTGGGTTCGTGATGATTTCAAAAAACTGAGCTCAAGCTCAACTGTCATTCAACATGTTATTTTAGTTTTTATTATACATCTAATTTTTTCTTTATGAATAAAAAGATTTTAAGATTAACATATACTCCGTATACTATGCAATGCGTAAGGTATTTACGAACAAGATAGTCCAGCGTTGTTTTATTCCCTGATATATGCATGTGAGAGAGCAAGTTATATATATATATATGCATGTGATATATGCAATGCTACTATCCCTTCTCTGCCAGTGACTCATTCGGGTATTTCTTTCCTGCTACCATCCTACCGATCATGTTAAAACCGGCGGTGGCAGTGGAGGTGGCGGTGGCTGTGTAAAAAATTTCTTACTGGTGAGTAAGAAATGAATGTATAATAATCTTTTGTTCACCGGTGAGCAAGAATTTTTTTATACACCAAACATAGTAACCGTTGAATATTATCTAGGTGTAAAAAAAAGTAACTTCAAAAATCATTGCAATCATATCCAATGGTTACCATATATGGTGTGAAAGAATTTCTTTCTCACCGGTGAACAAAATTTTTTTTACACAGCAAGCATAGTAACCGTTGGATATGATCTAAGTGGAAAAAAAGTAATTTTCAAAAATTATTGCAATCATATCCAGTGATTACCATATATGATGTGGAAGAATTTCTTGCTCACCGGTGAGTAAGATATCATATATATATATATATATTGAAGTAAGTTGTAAAAGAGAGAGAGATAAATTACTAAAGAGGGAGATGATGATTTTAATAATGAGTAGGAATGGAATGACTATTCTATTACTCAAGAAGAGGAATAGTTTTGTTGGAACGAGCATTCCAAGAGAATGACTTGGAATAGCCATTCTATTTCTAATGTAGTACAACAAATGAGAGAAAAGGTATCAGAGGTGGAATTACCATTTCATTCTTGGGTACCAAACTAGCCTTTAGTATTTATATAAAGAATTTAACTGTTTCCTTGCTGAATTCATGCCCATTTTCCTTGATTTTTAGTGAACTAAGGTCAATTCCCTCGTCAAATGAATCATGCATACCCGCTTAACTTTAATTCTGGTTAGTCATGTGAGATGCTGGCTTGTTATGGCATTGAAATGGAGAACATTGGCCTTCTTGATTCGTCCAAATGGCCATGTGCATTATCCATACCGTTAATTGATTCCTTGGTGAATTCATGCCTATTTTACTTGATTTTTGGTGGATTGAGGTCAATTCCCTTCTCAAATGAATCATGTAATACCCGCTTTAACTCTAATTCTCGTTAGTCTTGTGAGATTCTAGCTTATTATGGGATTGAAATGGAGAAGATTGGCCTTCTTGATTCGTCCAAATGACCATGTGTAATGAATGATCCAAATTTTTGATTGAGAAAGTATAATTTTTCATTTAAAGATAGTAGGGTAAAAACCATTTTGAAAAGAGATTTAACTTATTCTGATATAAAGATATAACTTATTCTATGACATAACAAGTTATTCTGATATGGGTCACCAAATATGGATTGTGTAGGTGGTATTATATAAAAATAATAAGACGGTGACTGGGGTTCATATATTGACAGTCTCAAATTAAGGTTCTACTATATTTTAGTAATATTTATCATTTAATCAAATTTAACATGGAAACAGTGTCAGATTATATGTTATGTTAAGGGTAGACTATTGGAGATGTAATTAATTGAACATGTGGGAATGAGTTTTTGGAATACCTTTAATCTGTGCTCAAGTCTCAGTTCTAGTGTGATTTTGTGTGTGAACAGTGAGTAAACATCAGTGTATATACATATATGTGAATAGTATACATATAAATCTCGTGAAGAAAATGTGAGAAACCAAGCTTGATTATTGGGGGATCACAAAAGGATTGCATGATTAGGCAACTTCAATAGTATACCTAAATTGTGAGATTCAAATTAAGTATATTCAGATTACACAACCCAAATACAGATGCATATATATATGTTATATACGAATGTATATGAAACCTAAAATAGTCGAGGAAAGTTGAAGTTCATTACTTAAATTGATAAATACAGTGGCATGTTACCTTTGTAACATGTTTTATTGTGTAACTTTTATATGATTGGGTTGTTTACATGAAAACCTAAAATTTCATAATTTAGGGTTTTGATACAAGCTATGAAAGTTGGTAATTTTTATATCAATGGATGTGTTAAATTACAAGGATTAGATTGGTATATGATTTAGGTTGAATGGTGGCCGAAAATGGCATCGGAAGAGGCTGCCAGCACGAAGGAGCAGGTTTTGGCGTGAGTGAATGAAGAAGATGATGAACAGTGCCACAAGGCCCACACACACTTCTGGCACGTGGGGGCATGTAGACACTGTTTCGATGGCCAATTGGGACCGAAAAATGTTGGACCGATCCCACTCGCCGAGCCCAACCTCTGGGTCCAATTTTAGGCCCACCCAGAATATAAAAATATATTTTATATATTTTAAAATGATTAAAAATGTGAAAAAATAATTTAAAAATACCAAAAAAATGCTGAAAATTTTTTGAAAAATCAAATTAGTATTTAAAGGCAAAATATGCATGGAGTTATAGGTTCGGGTTAGATTTAATCACACTAATTATTTATTTAGTACAAAAAGTAAGCTTTTAAGCACGGAAATCGAGAGTACGAATTACCCATGAATAGCTAGGTTCTGAAATTTTACCGATAGCTAAGATGGATAGGATAACACATTCTTAGGTACAATGCTCTCTCTAAATTGGGTCTGTAGATTAGAAATAAAATTTAGAATATTCATGGTGTGTGTGTGTGGGGGGGGGGGGGGTGAGTGGTGTGTTTGTGGGTGTGAGTGTGTAGCCGATGGTGATGGTTGAGATTACAAGAGTGTGTATATGTCCCTCTAACGTGGAGTTGCGGGTCCTTCTGGCGCAAAGTGTGTGTCCCTCCACATGACTCATATTTTCATGGAGTGTATATATGTCCCTTTAACGTGGAGTTGCTGGTCCCTCTGGCACAAAGTGTGTGTCCCTTCACATTACTTATTTTTACGATGGAGTGCGAGTCCCTCTGATGTGGAGTGTGTGTCCCTCCATATTATTCATGTTGCGTGGAGTGTGTATGTTCCTCCGATTAGGGTGTGTGTGTTCCTCCACATCATTTATCTTATGATCTAGACATAAATCATACTTGTTGACTCTCTGTTAGAGCTTGAGTTGTATTGTTGTTCCTTCACACTTCAAGATATATTGTATCTAGTGATCTTGAGTGAAAAATATTGTGTGAATATAGATTGATTAAATAGAAGTTGGGTCTGATGAGGCCATGGGATAAACTTGTTAAGGAATCTTTCAGTTCAAGTACATCACGAACATATTTTTTGGGTGCACATTGTATTGACCAGTGGACTTGAAATGTTTGAATTAGGGCAGGAGATGGAAATTGAATATCCTGTTAGTTTATTGTTAAACACTTAAAGATGTTAAAAATAATCTCATGTTTTTATAAATTAATGCACCGTACGATTATCTATATTAATTAATTCACTGTACTAGCTGCTGAAGTATAGTGCTTATTGTCGGTTAGTTAGAACATTACTTACTGGGCTTTTAAGCTTACTCCTTTATTTTTTCCAACATTTCAGGTGCGTAAAATTGTTATCTGTAGCGAATTGGAAGTGGAATTCACGTGGTGATCGTGCTAGTGGACCCTTATTATTGCTTTCCTTTATTCCAATTTTGAGACAAATTTTTATAGTAAGGTTTGTTATAGATGGATAAATTTTGTTTGGGTTGTATTTAGTTTTATGGATATTAGTTTGTTATGTAAAATGAACATGTATTCTGGTTGTTATTATTATTATTTTGGGTAAACTTTATTCACACCCCTTGAGGTTTGAGGTATTGTCACGTGACTACAACTTTGTGTAATTTTGTCACCAACACCCATTGAGATTTGTGCCGTATATCATAAACACCCCTTTTGCCAAAAGTAGGCCGTGTCAGACCACTTTTTGATGGTGAAAAGACCATGCTACCATTTGAATTTTGACCTAACCTTTTTTAATACTAAAATTACCTATTTAACCCTACCTAATAGACCAAAATGTCCCCAATTATACCCTATTATTATATACCCACTATTATTACATTATATATATATATACACACACATACATACATATATATGCCGAGCACCACTACCACTAACCACCACCACCATAGGTGGCAAAACCACCACCACCACCACAATCCCAACCAAATTGGGCGTAGAGTGGAGTGACTGTCCCCCATGCAAAAGCAACTGTCTCCATCTCTGGCCATGCCCAAGCGATGCTACCACTACTAAACTTCACCATCCCGAGCATCACTACCAATGGCTATCCAAATACGTATTGTTCACCTCCTCCTCCAATTAACCCAGAAACAGCCCCTATTCAACCCTTTGCTATGTATTATTTCAAACCTCAAATCGATCATTTAAACTCTTTTAAATCTACAAAAATTTCATATAAATCAATTTCTCATGTTTCAATCTGTATATAGGATTAAAAATCATTTCAAATCATCAATTAAACCAATCATTTGAATTAATAAAAAATACTAGAATTTCTTTTTTCTTTGTCTATATATATATATACTATAATATACAACCTACATAATAATCAAAGTGACAGAGAGATCAATAGTAAATACTAATCAAAACCCTAAAATATTATTGGGGAAGTGGTTGCACTAAAAGCAGAAAAAGCATATCTAAATGCGGGTGGCGAATTCGACGTGGCATAAGGAGTTAAGCACAGTGCCACAAGTCTTGAATCGTAGCGCTATTGAAGACCATTACCTTTGAAGAATGTCAAACCAAGGTTTCCTATCCTTGTTGCCTATCTCTCTCTCTCTTTATATATATATATATATATATATAAAGAGAGAGAGAAATATATATATATATAAACAAATGTAATCCCACGCGCCATCGCCACCGCCCTCGCATAGGCTTTTTCGGCACCGCTCATTGTAACCTCCTTCTAGGGGTGCACATGGTACGGATCCTCATGGTTCTTAGTAGAATCGGAACCGTTGGTAAAGGTTCTTAATTTTTGGAACCGAAACCGTTAGGGCTTGGAACCGTGAGGAACCAAACTGCGGTTCTCGGTTCGGTTCGATTCTTAACCGCGGTTCTTCATATTTTTTCAAACTCTATAACACAGCAACACAAGAAGATAGTGATGAAGAAAAATGCATGATTAACACATGAATTTGTGTGTATATCAATATATGTATATACAACTCTGTTCAATTTTTTATTTTGGAAATTTACATTTCAACTATTATAAATTTCTTAAAAAAAGATCGATGGGAAAGACCTGGTGCTGGAGAAATCGTAGAGCTTGCCTGCTCGTCGAGTTGTCGATTCTCCTGATCACGATCTTCCCTCTTCCCATCCCTTCCACTTGATCGATTTGTGTGTATATATATGTGTATAGATACATATAGAAAGAAAGATTAGTGAGAGAAATTAATTGAAATTAAGAATATCAAGTACAAATGGAGAAATATTTGAAGAAATTAAGACATTGTTAGAGAGATTGAAAATCAATGTGTGGTGGACTGGTGGTGGATCTGATTGCAAAGATGGAGGGAATAATTGAGATTAAAGGTGAGTCAACTTACCAAAGGACCAATCAAAACAGATCTGGTTGAGTGACTCCAGCCCTAGTCCTACTTTCCTTTCTCCCTTATATGCAACACATCTAATTGGTAACGCATCTCCAAGATTCATGTGAGCTTCACAGTGATTCCGGAGTCTGGACAGTGAGCTTCACGGTTAGGGTTGGGAGTGGGAGCAGCGAGAGAGATTCTGGAGTGTCATGGTTGGGGTTGGGAGCGGGAGCAGCGAGAGAGAGGATGAGATGATTGTAATTGGTAGGGTTAGAACTTAGAATTGTATGCGTATGATAAAATATAATATAATATATATAATTATTAACAATAATAGTTTTGATTCTGGTTCGGTTCTAATGGACCTAGAATCGAAACCGGAACCGTACCGTCGGTTCAGGTACGATTCCATACGGTTGCAGTTTCGATTCTAACGGTTCTTTGTGCACCCCTACCTCCTTCACTGTACTGAGTGATGCGCTGGATCCGCAAGTTCCAGAATGTGACGATGATCGCGCACATTGACCACGGTAAGACCACTCTCATGGATTGACTTCTCAAACAGTGGGGCGTTGCATCTGAGAATGCTTCTTTTTTATATAATATATGTTTCAGTGGGTGAGTATATGGTGGTGTTGCTCGGCCGTAATGGGTATTACCTCACTGTTCACCACCAAATAATGTCCTTTTAATGTATATAGTGGTTTTGCTCGGCTATGATTGGTGGCAGTGGTTATCGTTGGTGGCAGTGGTTAGAGGAGGATATGGTGGTTGCGATTGAAGTTCGACAGTGGTGGTGGTAGTCGTTTTGCCGCCTGTGGTGGTGGTGGCTAGTAGTAGTGGTGGTGGTGGTGGTTGGTGGCAATTGGCTTGGGTTAGGTTGCGATTGGAGTTTGACAGTGGTGGTGATGGTGGTTTTGCCGCCTGTAGTGGTAAAAGAAAAATATGATAAGTATATAAAAGAAAAATATGTTCTTTAATTCAATTAACCATAATTACAAAATTTTAAAAATTATATAGGAAATGATTATAATAAGTATATAGATTATTAAAAATATTTAAAAGCAGGAAAATATAAAAAAATTATTAATAAAAATATTTTAATACTTTAAAAATATGTTCTTTAATTCAATTAACCATAATTACAAAATTTTAAAAATTATATAGGAATTGATTATAACAAGTATATAGATTATTAAAAATATTTAAAAGCAGGTAAATATAAAAAAATATTTTAATACTTTAAAAATATGTTTTTTAATTCAATTAACCATAATTACAAAATTTTAAAAATTATATAGGAAATGATTATAATAAGTATATAGATTATTAAAAATATTTAAAAGCAGGACAATATAAAATATATATTAATAAAAATATTTTAATACTTTATGTTTATAATTTTATTTGTTTGTTGATGGCACCAATGTAAATACTTTAGAGCAAGAAGGGTATATTGATTGATGAAAAAGTAGGACATTTATTACAGGAAATCATTTAATTTTTGGGATTGAATTCGGCTGTCAGAGCACAGACTTGCTTAGGAAAATGTGCCGAGGACGAGAGATAGTTCACTAGAGCTGATGTCCTTTGTTACGACATAAACCATTTTTAAGAGAGAAGTCGAATGAGAGAGGGGGACATGTGGGGCCATGGACAAAATTGACTTTTTATGCATTCTGTCAGTAAATTCTGTGTGTCTACGTCAACTGTCATAACAGAAAGAGGAAGTTCGTTACACGTAGGGGTGCACACGGTACGGTTCCTTACGGTTCTTGGTGGAATCAGAACCGTTCCTTAATTTTGGAACCAGAACCGGAATCGTTGACTTCGGTTCGGTTCCGGTTCTTTGCGATTCTGGTTCTGATTCCTCAATGGCTCTTTGTCAACTCTTTTTTTCTTTTAAAACATTGACAAGATACACACTCATACTTGTGCACTCCTAATTGTAATAACAGATTAGAAGCTAAATGTATTTATCTATATATTATATATTTTATACTTTATATATAAATAGAACACTAGAATTTAGAAGGTATTAGTATTTATTTATATATTTTATACTTTATATATTATATATTTATATAAAACATTAGAATTTAGAAGCTATTATTATTCATTTATATATTATATATTACATCTATATTTTTTTCTAACGGTTTCGGTTCTGATTTTTTGACTTGAAATCAGAACCGTAGTAACGATTTGGTTCAGTTCGGTTCAGGTACGATTTCGATTTCGGTTTCATCGACTTTTTGTGCAAGTCTAATTAAATGCATCAAAATCTTAAGAGAGACAGGCAAAATTATCAAAAGTAAGAGAGAAGTTAGTGTTATTTCGGTAAACTTGAGCGGCTGTCAAAACATTATCCCATTGTTTTTTCTAGATTTTGGTCGCGCAATTTGCTTTTTTTTTTATTATTTTGTCTGCATAGCAGGTACTGTACATTTTTATTGTGTGATTATCACACTATCACCTAAAAAGAAAAGATGCAAAAAGTAAAAGAAAGCATAATGTCAGTTCAGGGTCTTCGGACCCGGGCCGTTTAAAGGCCGACTCTGAACTAGTCCCTTTTACTGGTTGGTGTACGGTCATGTAGATTCAGTGCTTTGGCTATGTCAATGGCGGTCTCTTCGAAGCACTAACCTCTCCGAACCCAACCCTAGTTCCCCCATGGCCAAAATCGAACCCAAGACACGAACCGTCATCGAATCCATTGCAGAGTTCAATCCCTCCAACTCCTCTTTCTCTTCCCTTCGATCTCTCGCGGTCTTCCCAATCTCCGATTCTCAAACTCTTATTTACGTCGGCACCGAATCGGGTAACCTCTTCTTACTCTCTCTAAACCCTAATTCACCTATCAGTTCAAAGCACAGAAATTCAACTGATTTTGACGATTCTAAGCCGACAAATATTTCACTTCTGCGACATGTATCGGTGAGCGATTGGTCGGTCGATTCGATACATGTAATTGTTCATGCTGGGAAGGTTTTGGTGGTTTCGGATGGGTGTATGTATTTGGTTGACTCACTTTTACTACAACCTGTGAAGAAGTTGAGTTTTACCAAGGGAGTTAGTGTTGTTGCTCGGAGGATACAGTGTGGCGAATCGGAAAGTTCCAATTGGGTAGGTGATGATAGTATTAGTTTGTCAGATTTTTCGAGCACAGGTCAGCGTTTTTTACATAAATTAGGTGGTGGGATTAGATCAAATGGTATGAAGATTAAAGAACTACAGTTGCATAGAGACGGTAGCTGCATTTTTGCGGTTGTGGTTGGGAAAAGATTGATTTTGGTAGAGCTTGTTTTGGGTGGTAGAGTTGGTCGAAGTGACCGGGAAGTTGATGGTATTGCTGGGTCTTTTGTAATCTTGAAAGAAATCCAATGTGTTGATGGGGTCACGACCATGGTGTGGCTTGATGATTCCATAATTGTTGGTACTTGCAACGGGTACAGCTTGTATTCTTGTGTTACTGGGCAAAGTGCTTTGATTTTTTCGCTTCCCGATCCATCTAGTCCTCCAGGCCTAAAACTCTTGATGAAAGAGTATAAGGTGCTTTTGTTGGTTGACAATGTGGGGGTTATTGTTAATCCTCAGGGACACCCTGTTGGTGGAAGCTTGGTATTCCGTCATGCTCCGGATTCTATTGGAGAGATAGGCTCATATGTGGTTGTTGCAAGGAGTGGGAAGATGGAGTTGTATCACAAAAAATCAGGTGATTGTGTTCAAACGGTTTCTTTCATTGGGGAAGGAGTTGGTCTACGTGTTGTGGCAGATGAGGGAGACGGGAGAGGGAAACTTGTTGCTGTAGCAACACCGTCCAAGGTATGTAAACTGTACAGATCTTTGTATGCTTTTTGATCTTTTGGCGATGTAACAAAGACTGAGTTTTAAAAATTCAGTATTTTTAATTTGTTATGATACATTGAACTTGCAATCCTGTAGAATTTAATTTTTTTTCTTTATTTTCTGAAAGGCTTACCGTTACAAAGTTGTTATTTTTTTGTTGGCTTGCTGCTCAATTAGTGGGTAATTGTGCAATTCTTAGTATATGCAGCTAAAATCTTAATGTTACTCATTAGTAGGTTTCCTAATACAAGATGATTTTATATTAAAATTGCTCCAATTTCTACATGTTTAAAAAGTTCAAAGAAATTAATAAAATCAGATGCCATCTTCCATGTCCATTATTTATGACCATTGAAAAGTTTTACCAGAAAAGATGGTAAAATAAAATTGATTTTGGGCAGGTGCGTGAAGACACTCTTTGACAAACTCTGATATGAAAACTGACTTTGGGTAGCTTTAGAGGTCGGATTATCATTAGTATTTTTGTGGTTGAAGATTAGGGAAGATGGGGTTTGTAAGTGTGTAGATAAGGGATAAGCATTTGGGGGTTTAATCTGGCAAGGGAAGAAAAAAATGGTCTATGAACGGTATTTGTAAATGGAACTGGGGGTGGTTTTGTTGTTTTATGTTGCTATGGTTAATTGGTTGAAAGGAGGAAATAGGGTTTGTGAAATAATATTTGTAAAGGTGAAAAAAGGGGTAGAACCAATAGGATTATGGAGTTTTAAAAGCTTACTGAGTGTAGAAAGAATTAGGTCCAAAGAATAAAAAAAAGAAAAAAAAAAAGAAAAAAGAGGAAAAAGGTAAAAGAAGAAGACTTATCCCAAAAAAAAAAAAAGGAAGAGGAAGTAGGGTATCACTTGAATTCCTTTAGTCATTGCACCTAAAGTTCAATTGCATCACAACATCCATGAAGAGTATCATTGGTGAAAATTTATTTCTAAAACTTCTTCTCTGTTGAACTGAAAGGATTACATAGATATATATTTACTTCTACACAATCTAAATTTTGATAGGACTTGAACTTTTTTAGAAACTTAGAGACTTAAATTAATAAAAGCCATATAAACCTACTGAAGTTCACAAACAAAGACCAAACATTACAATTTGTCCTGAAATACAATTCATGGGCTTTTAAATGGATAGCAAAGTTACTTAAAGAAGTCATAATAAAAACTTGACTCAGTGAAGTAGAATCACATGTTGAATAGACTTGACATGATTGGTTGAAACTTCAATTAATGTCTATTCTCTCATCTAATGTAAAACATTCGAATTTAAGTTAAATGTAATGTGTTCCATTTGTATATCATAGCCTTAAATTGGATGCTAACTGTTTGATGATTCCATTATGACTCATATTACTACTTTTTTATGCATGCTTATGTTGGTAGGATTTCTGGAAAATCATCCTGTTTTACATTTGATGCCAGGTTATTTGCTATCGGAGAGTACCTTCTGAAGAACAAATTAAAGATCTGTTACGAAAGAAGAACTTTAAGGAAGCCATCTCCTTGGCTGAGGAACTTCAGAGTGAAGGTGAAATGACAAAGGAAATGCTCTCCTTTGTCCATGCTCAAGTGGGGTTCCTCTTGCTGTTTGACTTGCATTTTGAGGAAGCAGTAAATCACTTCTTGCTTTCAGAAACTATGCAGCCTTCTGAAGTATTCCCATTCATTATGCGAGACCCAAATCGCTGGACATTACTGGTATATCCTATATGCTTGTTTCTATGATTGTCATATTTACAGGCTTGCTTGCTGTCCTTCTAATTCTAAGGCAAAACACGTTGAACATATTACTTCAAGACAAATTTGCTAATTTTTCTAGTTATGAGTTGCAATTTGACATGGATATCATTATTTATTTATTTTTTTAACAAATTAAACTGGCTTATACCAGTCATGGTTGCAGATTTGCCTCCCTATTGCCACAATGAGGATATTTTATAAAGTAGGAAGGGTTATATTTTGTTTTATTTTACATTATTGGTTTTGGTTTCTTTCAATTTTTACACTCACAAAACTTCCCTTACTTTCAGAAAATTAGAGGTTCTCATTCTTTAGGCATTTATATAGTAGAGAGTGACTGATGCAAGAGCAAAAGAAGGGAAGAAAGAGTCTGTATCAATATATGCATCATTAGCTTCTAGTATAGGAGTGTTTTTATAATTCTATGTATTAGGAGTAGTTTAGTATTTTGGTCCTAGAGTTGGTATATTTTTAGCATAGAAGTGTTATAGTAGATTTACATATTGGCACTCTTTGGTGTCTAAGTTTTTGTGTGTTTTTGGTTCTGGGGTTTGTTATTTCTTTTTCATGGTTGAGATCGGGGTTAAGGCAAGTTAAGAATGCTTATGCCAGCTAGTAGCTTAAGAACTTCCTATTTTGGTTGAATTTAGTTTTATTTAATTTCTTTGTTGAGGTTGGGCAATCTGAAGAGCATAATATGTTTAGACTTATTATGCTCCCGTGAGAAGAGGAAGATTGATTCGCATAGAGGGTAAGAGACAAAGAGGTCAATCAAAACTAACATGGAATGAGGTGATAAGAAATGATTGCAGAAAATTAAATTTAGTAGAAGATATGACCTATGATAGAAAAGAGTGGAAAAAGAGAATCCATGTGGCCGACCCCATTTGCATTGGATAAAGGCAAAGATGATGATGATGCTGAATATGTTTAAACTTATCACAAAAAAAAGAGCATAACACGTTTAGAGATTTCTAGCATTAGTAAAGAAGGGCACTTGATGTAGAATGAGATTGAGGTTTAATACAAAATTGTATGGTCAAGAATGAGTGTGGATCTCTTCTATTGACTCGAGATTGGACTTGAGACAACCTTTTGGAGAATGGCGCTTTTTATTGTCACTTTTGTTTTTTGTTTTTTTTTTCTCTTTCTATGTTGTGAATTTTTCTACAGAAACTTTTTATAGCCCTTTAATCACCAGATTCTGAACTGAGCTTTTTTAAATTCCTTTGTTACACAAACCCTAAGACTGTTTGTTATTTGATCTCTTAACCTCTCAGTTTCCCCAGGTCAGCCCTACAACTTGAGGAATCTAATTAGTCCTGCATGAGCAAGTTAAGAATTTGAATTTCTGGGGGTTGATTTGAGAGTGTTAAAGAATTTGTCACAACCAGTGAGCAATACCAAGTGCAGGTCCTTTTACCACTGGTGCCAATCATCCTATTGCCATCAGAGCCCCACTGTTAGTACCCAATAGATTCTGTCTAGGGTTAAGTCGCATATTGTGAAATTTTAATTCACTAACAATAGATGGGATGACTTCATTGATCAACAGCTCTCAAGGGGTCTTGATCCAATGCATTTTGAACTTGAGTCTTAGCTACCAGAAAAAGAAAAACAAGTTATGAACTTGGCTTTTTCCTAGATCTATTAGATCTTAGATCTCATGGTTTCCTGCAGAAGAATGGACTTTTACACAGTAGAAACTTTGTTTTGGTTGTTTTTATAGTAATGTCGGAATAGAGGCTTGTCTTGAACTTTATATTTTGTTGAACAAATCCTGGGTGAGTCTCCAGGAGTGGTTGGGTTCTTACATATTGATAGTGCACTGAAGATGAGAATGTAAGGGCCTGTACTTCTTTTCTGTTGCTGAGCTTTCAACTAAGGCCGAAATTTTCTCATAAACATTTGATGTGAGTAGTTCTGCCTGAGTTAATACAGTGTCAAACTAGTCAACGAAAGAGTACAAGAGAAAAAAGGAAAATACTCTTTCAGTTGGAACTTAGCATTTATGACATGAGTTATGGAACAGTTCGCTTGCAAAAGTATATTACTGCAGGGATTTAATGTAATATTGAAGTTCATTAGTTTTCATTGTTTAAATTGCTTTATCTGATTAATGTGTAATTTGTCTTGTGATATGATGCTCATTTAATTTGAAAGAGTTAATTGAAACTTGTATTTTCAGGTTCCAAGGAACCGGTATTGGGGCCTGCATCCTCCCCCTTCGCCTCTTGAAAATGTTGTTGATGATGGGTTGCTGGCAATCCAAAGATCTATTTTTCTTAAGAAAGCAGGTGTGGAGACTGCAGTGGATGATGATTTTCTTCTGAATCCACCAAATAAAGCTGATTTATTAGAGTCAGCAATCAAAAACATCACCAGGTGTATATTTTTAACTAACTTAGTTATTGTTTTTTCATCTGTTGTTTTTTCCTCTTCTACCCCCGCCCAAAATTTTCTCATGAGGTGGGGTGTGTGTAAAATCTAGAATGTACACAAAAATCGTAGGTTTTCAGTATCTGTGCTGAATTGATTTGCATGTAGTGGTGTGTTGCCTTGTTATTAGCATCAGGTGTAATTTGTCTTGTTTAAATATAGTGGTGGGTTGTTACCTCTCTCCCCCACCCTTCCTCTCTCTCTCACATACAGATTTATTTCAGGTATTTGCAAGTTTCACGTGAAAAGGATTTAACTCCTTCAGTGAGGGAAGGAGTTGACACACTTTTAATGTACCTCTATAGAGCCCTAAATCGTGTTGATGACATGGAGAAGCTTGCATCTACTGAGAACAGTTGTATAGTGGTATGTGTCATGTTTTCTTCTCTTGAGTAATATATTGAGTCATTTGTACCCCCTTTGGTATTCATATTCTTGCAATATATCATTGTGTGGACCAATAAAGAACCTTTGACAGGGCATGGTTC
The DNA here is from genome assembly GCA_026545225.1 of Cornus controversa. Lineage (NCBI taxonomy): Eukaryota > Viridiplantae > Streptophyta > Magnoliopsida > Cornales > Cornaceae > Cornus > Cornus controversa. Next base: position 66,686,083 of record CM048849.1, on the reverse strand, counting down.
ATGGTCAGCAGATTCAAGTATTGGGGTCAGCAGGTTGAACTGTGATCTCATAATCTTGCAATGTTTTCAAGTCCGGACCATTGAGGAAGCTGTGAAAGGGACTGGTTCATTGGCAGCTCATTGGGTTGAATTGCTATCTCATGTTCACCTCACTAATAATAGAAATAATATAAATAAAAGAATGAAATAACCATAAACTATTAAATTTGATTGTAATGCGTCCAACTATTGAGGGCTATTCAATGAAAAATGAACTCTCAGATTATCAAAGCTCACTTTTTAAGGACAGAAATGTTAACAGACAAGTTCATTTGACTGCCTCAATGAGAATAACTTCCCTAAAAAGAATGATTTGTTCACTTCAGAAGCTCTTGAGGGTTTCAAGAGTTTGAATGTGAACTGTTTGATACTTTGATGGTCCTACTGTTACAACTACCCATTGTTCCGGATTTGAAAACATTATGTTATGTGTTAGTTGTAGGGTCAAGATGAAATTTGCTTATTGCCCTCAAGACAATGCACCATGTGCTGTTGTTGGTAAACAGCAGAATCTTAGTATTCCAATGTGGAGAGGTCAGTCAGAAGCCTGCTTGATGGATGACAGTACAACTTCAATGGGCGGTGCAGGAGGAGTTAGAAACTTTACTGAATGACTCTGGGCATTTGCGGACGCTTGCCTTCCTATATGCAAGTAAAGGGATGAGCTCCAAGGCTCTTGCTATTTGGCGAATTCTGGCAAGGAATTACTCATCTGGCTACTGGGAAGACTCTGCAGGGGAAATTGACTTGCAGGATGCCTCCATGACTGTTAAATCTGGCAAGGAGACTGCTGCAATTGAAGCATCAAAGATTCTTGAGGAGTTATCTATTGAAGATTTGGTACTGCAACATCTTGGATGGGTATGAAATATTTTTCAGAGAAGTGGTTCTGGTAGTTAACCGTGTGCTTTATGAATCTAATAGCTGATAGGATGTTGGTTTTTCATATTAGATTGCAGATAACAACCAGGTACTCGCTGTTCGAGTTTTAACATCAGAGAAAAGAACTGTTCAGCTTTCACCAGGCAGGTCTCATAATAATCTGAGAAACTTAACACTTTTTAAGTTTCTTGTCGTTTTGCTTTTTATTTTGTTTTTCGTTTTCTTTTATATTTTTTGTAGTATCATATATGACTCCATACTTGCTAAAGGTTATACATAAATATATAGTGTGGTATTTCACTGGTGATTCTCCTGGGTCAAATGCATCCCAGTCGTTTCATTCCATTCAATTAATTGGTCACTGGTATGTTTCTTATCCAAAAACAAAAAGTTTTGCAATGTATTATTTATTGGTAGTTCTGAATTATTTAGTAATATATTTGATAATTAGTAACCTTTACAATACTGGAAAAAATTACAAGGTTATTGTTTTCTATCTGCATATAATTGGATATGATATTTACTAACTTGATAAATGAATAAGATTATAAAGAATGTAACCTTTACAATACTAGAATAAGAGTACAAAGTTATTGGTTTTTATCTGCATATAATTGTATATGATATTTACTGACTTGATAAATGAATAAGTTTATAAAGAACATACTTAGTTGGTAAATTGTTACACATTTATTTCAGTATTCATTATCAAACAATAACTTATCCCTGAAAGTAAAAAGTTCAAAGCATATATGTATAGCTCATGGCTACTGCATTTGTGCTTTACTATGATATGGAGCAGAACTGAAATTGAAGAAAGCTTAGTGCAAGAGACGTAGGCAGCAATGGGGGGCCGAAGGTCTTACTCCACCTAGTGGCAAATTCAAACAACTGAAAAAGCAAACCTAGCCCCTGTGCAAGCTGTGCTTCTATTTCTTTGATTTTCTTGTAGTGCTTTAGCTTTCAACCACTCCTTTCAGTTCACCAAAGCTAATCTCTCATCTGATACCTTATATCAACCATTAGATCCATGAGTTTCTTAATACTCTATGACCTCTCACCTTTTCATCATCCCTTGTTTCTTGCTGTGAATGGCTCCTTAGTGGAGGAGTGCAAGTGTTGGTTACTTTGGTCAAGTTTCTTCTCCCTGCTTTCAAATAGCACAGAATTGTACGTTGGTGCCTGAGACAAATAAGGCTGCACAGGATTCAAAGGGATCTATTTATAATTTACTCATGTAGTTTTTAGCAAATAAGTCTGCACCAGCATTCAGAGGGTTCTGTTCTTTTTTGTTTTGTTATAATTCAGGAAGCATATTGTTCTTAAAGTTTTTTCCTCAGTTACATATTTGAATGGTATCTTCTTCTTCTTCTTCTTTTTATTATAATGCAGGAAATATATTGTTCTTACAGTTTTTTACATATTCAAATGATAACTTTAGGGCCACTCTTTAAACAGAGCGTTGATTCTGTTGTATAAATGTTCTTCAAAATTTTGCATTGACATGGTGTAGTTCTCTTGAATAGCCTTTTTTTTTTGCATTACTAGATGGTAATGCTTACAAGTAGTTGTTGGAATGTGCATGAATTATCGTTAACTTAAAATATTAGTTTCTTTTTTGATGGTTCACTCCTGATGTACTTCAACTGCAGATGAAGTAATTGCTGCTATTGACCCGAAAAAGGTGGAAATTCTTCAGAGGTGTGTTCCTTATATGTTCTAATTGCATCCTTGCAGTATAGATTATCTCCAGAAGAATCCATAGATGTCTGCATGAAGGCCATGAATTTTACGTTGATCACTCTATCCTTGTATCCTTTATTCCCAATGATTACTATTCAAAACTCAAGAAGGGTGCCCTAGTACCACTTAATTTGTCACTGCTCGTTTCATTCTTCACCTCACCTGCTAATTTGAACTTGGTATTACTTTGTTTTGATGTTTTAATGTCACGAACTCCCACTCACTGCTAGTCAGGTCTTTGGCCTCGTAGATATTCTATGTACCTGGTGGCATGTGTGTCAGTGGGTCTGTATATTGGTTACTAGAAGAACTGCTTTTCACATTCACAATCTTATCTGTTCAGATACCTTCAATGGTTGATTGAAGATCAAGACTCTGATGACACTCAGTTCCATACTTCTTATGCAATTTTGCTGGCCAAATCAGCTATTGAAACTTTTATAACAGAAACCGAAGCTGGATCTCCAGAGGAGACAAATATTTCTGATTCTGGAAGGGATTTGATCTTTCAAAGTCCTGTCAGAGAACGGTTGCAGATTTTTTTACAGTCTTCAGACTTGTATGATCCAGAAGAGGTCCTTGACTTGATTGAAGGATCAGAATTATGGTTGGAAAAGGTCCTTTGAAATTCTTCATCTTACCTTGTCTTGGGTCCTGCTTATTTGAATATAATTGGCATAATATACTGATTATGTGTTCACCCTTGAGGCCCTAGACAGATCGAATATTAGTGTCTTTCCTTTTTGTCTGTGTTAGGGTGAAAATGAATGGTTTGTAGCTTTTTCATCACGATAATTACATGTCTTGCATACCTTTAAATGCTAATGTTATTTCATATTCTTTGTGACAGGCTATTCTTTACAGGAAACTAGGGCAAGAGACATTGGTGCTCCAAATCTTGGCCTTGTAAGTTTACAATTACTTTCTAGAATAATTGTAATCACCGTCTCCTTATCATCAACTAAGTAGTAAGAACGAGAACAGGAATTGCATTTTTCTTTTCTGTTTAGAATCCAAAGATTTCGGATACTTAAGATGTCATGCTCCAGTTATACGGAAAATGATTTATTGTTTGGAATAACATTACTACATTAGCATAGGATAATTTAGACACTGGCTTGAATTTCTTCTTGTTCAAATTATTTTTGCCTGGAGTTGCATACCTTTTTGGGGATATTTACATGTTATTTCAATGGTCTGTCAGGAAGTTGGAGGATAGTGAAGCTGCTGAACAATATTGTACAGAGATTGGTAGACCAGATGCCTATATGCAGTTGGTTCCTGCTCTCTCTCTCTCTCCGTGTTTGTATGAGTGTATAATACTTTTTATTTTCTTGCCTAATTTCTCCTGTTGTGGGTTAATAACCTCAGATTGCTTGAAATGTATTTGGATCCTAAAGACGGAAAGGAGCCCATGTTTAAAGCTGCAGTTCGTCTTCTCCATAATCATGGAGAATCTCTGGATCCTTTGCAAGTGCTAGAGGTATCAGACTTTATCTGTACACTTTTTGTTCATCGCTTGCTGCTGAGTCTAAGCATTCTGTTATCAAGGGCTCCTCTAAAATTTTGGAAACTTGGTCCTGTTTTTGGTAAGAAAAGTGGCAAGAAGGGAGAGAAAATGTTTTTTTTTTTTTTAAATAATAATTCATTTCTCTTGTGGTTGGCAAGGAATTTCCTAAAAACATTTTTCTCCTCTAGCTCAACAAGGAAAACTTGAAATTTCTTCGTGAATAATTAGAAATCAACTGTTTAAATCACTGTTTGCTTGCAATGTTTTTCAGTCTGAAAATTAAGAAAAAATCTGCATACTTAATATTTGTCTTCTCTCTTCCCCCAATTCTCTCAACCAAATGAATCGTCAATGAAGTTATATGTCAATCCAGTAGTTATTTGTTTATCGTGCCTTGCAGTTTTCGGGATAGTGAACTTAATAGTGGAAGGTTGTGTCTCTCAACATGGTCAGAATTTTGCACATGTATCCATATCTGCAAGGCTGGCTGATGGTTTTTCCATTCCCTTTGTTATATGGATGTTCTAGGTGGTTTTTATGCAAATTAAGCATTGGAAGGAAGTTTTCAATTTATTGTTCTAAAAAAGATAATCATCATATTGCGTTTCTTTTCCAAGTAAAATAGGAACTCCTACACGCCATCATGTGATTGGTAAATTTACCCTTTTAGTGCTAGAAAACTGAAGATGATGTTTTTTTTTTATTAATGTTTTGGGCCCTACGCAAATTTTGCTACAAAATTTGAGATTTCCTTTTGCAGAGATTGTCCCCAGATATGCCCCTCCAACTTGCATCAGACACAATATTAAGAATGTTAAGGGCGCGACTTCATCATCATCGTCAAGGACAAGTATGTTTTCATGATAAATGCTGCTTAGTTGTCCATAAGTTAAATATTGAGAATTACTTTTGCATGCTTTTCCAGATGAATCATCAGTTCTATTTCCCATGAAGTTATATTTGCATTAGTTGGCTGATGATTCAAATCCTGTCTAATGACTTCCTATAAGCATTGGAAGTCTGCAACCTTAATTTTGCAATGATTTGCAGCCTCTAAATTTGAATTTTTTGTCTGTTGCATTGTGAAACTTAAAAGTCTTCTTTGAGCTTTTCTCTACTCCTATAGTGCCTTCAACTCATGCTAACTTGTCATTTCTATAGTATTTGACTTATTTATATTAGCTATTAGGGTTACCTATTGTTTCCCTTGTTAGATTATTATTTAATTTCGGCTTTTAATGATTGTTGTTTGGCTCCCTAGTCCCTATTAATTAGTTGGTTAAGTGTCACACGAGTTCGGTGCCTTTGGGCAAATATGTAATTGACTGAGATAATTGATTATCGTGAGTAAGAAAGGGTTGAGATTTTGGGGTTGCTGCAGATCTGGTTTAACGTATTCAGGGTACATCCATCATTGTTTCAGGCAAAGTTCGAATGTCAAATTCTCAGCTTCATTTCACAAAGAAAATCGCCTAAGTATTCTGATTGGCTACTTGAAACTTTCTTCATTTAGACATATCTTTAGTGGAGTTGGAGTTTCAGCATTGACATGTGTGCTTTTCATCCTTATGCTGAAGGATTGCCCTCTAACTCAGAACCAAATACCTTCTTTTTCAGATTGTGCATAGTTTATCTCAGGCAATAGACATTGATGCAAGTCTGGCAAGATTGGAGGAGAGGTCAAGGCATGTGCAGATCAATGATGAGAGCCTCTGTGATTCTTGTCATGCCCGCCTTGGAACCAAACTATTTGCAATGTATCCAGATGACACCATAGTTTGTTACAAGGTTGGTGATATTGGCATCTCATTTATTTTTCTACAGCCTGGTATATTTGGTATTCTTTATATAGCTTGTAGGGTCAATAATGATTCTTATTAGGTTAAATGATTTAGACAGTATGGATAAAAGTTCAGATCTTAGGAACATCATCCTCTCAACTTATCCTTGAAATCTTTCCTTTTGTTTGTCCCTCTTAAATCTCAGAAGTATAGTACAAACAGTGTTTTTAATATATGTAACATCACTATATGTGGTTGCTGATAAGTTGAGGGAAAGAAACGAAATTTTGAGGAATATTCCATTTGGATTGGCCATAGCCTGTGTTACATTAACTAGCATGCCTGTCTCAAGTATGATGTGCCTAAGCAACTGATTTGTCAAATCCCCAAACTATAGGACAGGGGGATACAGTCAAAAAATCAATTATTGATTTTCCTTTATTTCATGGGATAAATATTGTTTCTATATAATGTACTATTTGACATGGGCACTTCACCCATTTATAAGCGACCATGTAACTAAAACGAACATGTTATGAGACTTTCAAGTATAATTATATAGAAACCAGAATTATCGGGCATGTGTGCTGAGTACATATTGAACAAGACATGTCAGACACATACCATACCCTGACCTATATCCATTTGTTGTTGTGTCCAAGACGAGTTCTTCACTAGAGTTTATGTACGCAGGGGTCAGCAATATTAAGTTGGGAAATTATTTGGCTAAAATCTACCCTATTGATTTGCAGTGTTCTCGTCGTCAGGGTGAGTCTACATCTGTCACAGGTCGCAACTTCAAGCGAGATATCATGTTTAAACCAGGTTGGCTGGTGAGCTAATGAAGCCGATGAATTGTGAAAGTAGAAGAAGTTTCTGAATACCTGGCTATACTGTGATGCTATATATAGCTCTCCCTTCCCGTTCAGGATCTGGAATAATTTGATCTCCACTTCTCTGACAAACCAGATACAACAAGAATTCTGATTTGATCTCGAGGGAATCGTTGCATCTGTGGAAATTGGTTTTGATCAACATTCTGCTAGGCTGTGTAATTACCAGGTGTCCTCAATGGTTTTTTGCTGGGCAGCCTCCTGGATGGTCCCTCTGGTTGTACACAAGCAGTTTACTTCAAAACATGTTAACGGTATAGTTCTTTAGGCAATAGTACTGCTGTATTCGATAATGCAAGTTTGTTGTATAACCCTAATCGTTTATTTATTTATTTTTTTGGGGGTGAATGTATAACTTTAATGGTTGACCAGTTTGCGGCATTCTAATTCAAATTTAACCCAATAGCAAAATTGCAAGAATCATTAACTACTACTATCATATATATACTTTTTTTGTCACTCTATGAACTAATGTCGTCGTTATCAATTACTATTTAGTGGTTGATTTTTTTTTTTACTATTTAGTGCAAGTGAAAATAAAATATATGGGGGCGTAAAGTATATTTCCTACTTCTCGGGTGACATTTATTATTATTTTTTTGTTGTAATCAAGGGGTTATGGTCTAGAAAGCATGGACACGGACACGGGTACGACACGACACGGACACGGCGATACGGAAAATTTTAAAAAAATAGGACACGGATACGGCGAGGATACGGCTATAAAATAATAATATAATATATTAATTATTCAATAAAAAAATACTACATTACATAAATAATTCAATTCATCATCAAACAATTAAAAACCAAACAAACTTATGAACAAAAATAGACAAATAGATTAAAATAAATTAAAGAACCAGACTTATTTAGTCTTCTATATATATTTAGCTTAGATTTTAATCATAACTTAGTATCATATAATTTTCATCCGAAATATTTGAATATACATTACTGCTATGAAGCATCCGATACGTTTTCGAAGAGTGTCCAAGAAGTGTCCGAGAAGTGTCCAAGGAGTGTCCGAGAAGTGTCCTAAAAAGAAAAATATCAGGACACGGGTACGAAGTGTCCGACACGTGTCCGCGGAGTGTCCGAGTGTCCGACACGGTGTCCGAGTGTCCGACACGGGTACGGCACTCTCGGTGAAGTGTCCGTGCTTTCTAGGTTATGGTTTAATATTGTATAGGTAGCTTGAAGCCCAGAACCAGAACCGATCTTTATATAATTAAATAAAATTGAAAAGGGTTATAGTGATTATAAAAAGTTCATTTTAATTCCACGTAATATAAAACTTTTTTTTTTCTGACAAATATCTCTTAAAAGAATTGGACCGAGGCATTATTCACTTTGAAAAGCAAGGAGATATTACAGGCTTTGATAGTTTGTCATCCCAAACAATTTGTTTAAATAATTAAGAGGGTAAAAAAATGAAAGGGCAATAATATTCTAAACTCTTTTTCCTGTATCTAAGAAAAGAACAGGAGTAATTCTTATTTCTTTTGAAAAAAAAAGATATGATGTGGCATTTAAAATAGAGACAATAAAATGATGACTTATGCTTTGTTTGGTCCGACAGATCCACATATCTCTTTCATCCATTTTTCATCTCTCCTACCAAACCGAGCATTAACCTTTATGTTTTGCTAGTGTACAAATAAATGAAATACTTATTATTACTCAAAAAGGAATGATCCAAACGCTATAGAGCAAGAGTATTTACAATAACATCTCTAAATGTGGTTCTTTGGATTTTGAATTCGGAGAGTCACGTCAGCATTTCGAAGAGGCACGCCAGCATAATAGAATCTCTAAATTTTGCTCCACATTAGGCTCTAGATTTCAACTAGTCAAAAAAAATAATATTTTAATAAATTTTTAAACATTTTATTTTAATAAAATTTAATTTTTAACTAATACGATATTCATTATGAATTAAACAAAATACAACATAACTTTAAACAATATAATATCCATTATGAATTAAACAAAATACAACAATACAATTGAAATTTTCTAACAATTGCACAAATCATATGAATTGCTTCTAGCAGAGCTTGCACTCATCTCCTTCAGTGTCTCTTGTTGTCGTTTGATAAGTCATGCCACTGAAACTGGATCTCTTAGAATCAGCTTCTGTTCTTCACGGCTTTGTTTCGTTTCAATCTCTTTTCAAATGGCGTGTCTTTGTTGCTATCTTGGAGCCCATAATTTTATCACTTATAATATCAATTTTGGTTGTTGTTCGATCAAAACTGAAAATATATGAAGACCAGAAGTTGTCGAAATCTTGTTGTTTTTTCTTATTTCGGCTTTGCATCCTGGTGGTCGTTCTAATGGTTGAGAATATGCAATTCCGGGTGAATCATCTAATATGCCGAATGTCGTCGATCCATCAACCAAACTTATTGTTGGCGCTGCATTACTTAATGGATTTGATGGGTCTAAGAAAGTTCAGGTTCGTTCACATCAATATTGATTTCACTACTCCGCTTCTTCCACAAATTATTTTTTATTCTCGCTTGTTCGACACAATGTAAATGCCATTTTGAAGTGCTTTTCAAAATGTTCTAACAACTGGAATGTTTAAAATAATTATGAATTGAATTTAACATAGTAAAGAACTTATCATATCATCGTGGTTGAAGCCACTGGTCTAATTCATTTGAATTGTAGCCAAGCATCCAAAAAAATTGTTAATTTTTTCTTGGAGGTTGGACCAACAATTTGTCAAACCGTTAGAGTTTTGAGCAATTGGAGCAACAAGTTGTTCTTGAATTTTTTTTGTGAATTTTTTCCCATCACGTCAACCTTTTTAGGTCTGCACCGATTACCGCATCAAAGCTAATGACCAACCACACACACAACACAAAGCCTTATATTTGGCAGTTGACCAATTAGGATTTTGGGCAATCGGTTGCTTTCTAGAAGGTTTGGCGTTACTAGATTGCGACACTTCAAATGATTAATATTTGAATGGTTGACTAGATGAAAATTGGGGTTCTCCAACGTAATATCCATAAGATTGGTCGTGTGAGAGAAAATCATCGTTTGATTGAGGGGTGTAGCTGAAATGCGGTGGTGAAGGATCCAAGAAATTGGATTTTGTAATGAAAAAATATCTAAGATCGAGAAAATAAAGGATTCTTAGGTTCAAGGAGGAGAGAATATGAATATTTGGTTGTGAGATGAATAAATGAAAGGGGGCTGAAGAATTTATAGAAGTGAAAAAAGAGGGAAAAAGCAAAAAAAAAATTTTAATTTTTTTTTCTTTTTTTGGCTAGTATTGCCATTTTGGACAATGTTTAGGTCTGCCTAACAACTTTATTGATAGTCTAATGTGTGTGTGCGTATATATATATTTTTAAAAAGCATTAAAAATAGAAAAAAATTCATTTTTACAAGCCAAACATGTCACACAACCGTTGGGCAACATGCGACGCGCTGTTATTGGTCCAACAACGCGTCATGTTTTTTTAATAAAAGAACGTGTTAAAAAAAATAAAATAAAATAAAATGCACTTGAACTCGGGCCTGTATTCGCTAAACGGATTGTCCAATCTGATGATCCGTTCCACGAATGGTCTTGTGGGGCCCGCAATTAAGCGAAGCCATTGGGGTATTGTTTGGGCCAATGGCTAGCCAAACCTCATTGAGCTTGCTCTGAGCATCAACATTTCCAAAAGAATTGGGGACCTTTTTCGGATATGAAAAAAAAAACACATAAGATTCAAACAAAAATAAACATGCCTCGTGAGTTTTAGATTTGACGTTCGACTCTCATTGAGTGCAAATAACTTTTTGAGGTCAACCTTTGGAGTCTACGTCTTTTACTGGGCTTGGGATAGAGAGACGCCTTTTCTAGTCCAGGATTAGTCGGGCCTATCTTAGGGAAAAAAAAAAAACCCATAAAGGAAACTCCATAAATAAAAGAAAAAATGATTTTTTTTCTAGCCTGTCAACAAAGATTTTAAGACTAAACCAGAACATAAAAAAGCAGCACCAGTAACAAACGATGGTTTCAATCGAAACCCTCATTCAAAATCTTACCTCACACAACAGGAGAGGCATTTCGAATTCCATTCAGGATCTCATCCAATTCTTATTCTGTGGACACGGACGATTCGTATCCTTAACAATTATATTATACTCTCGTCGGTGACGGTGAATATCATGGTATATCTATCTCGCCTGGCCTGCTAATTTTATTTTCAATGAATTTGAAATCCCTGTGGGTTTTCTTTTATCAAATCTACGGTGGAAGTGTGTATATATAGATATATAGTTGTCTGCATGTATAGGCCCTAATTTACTAATATGTTACCATTTCTGGTATACGAGTAGGCCCTAATTCACTAGAACTACTACTATCCAATGGTGCAGGTCTTTCTATATCGGTAGTATCGTGCATATGTTAGCATAGCCTCGGAAGTGATAGATTTGCAAAACACAGATATATATTTATATATATTTATTTATACATATGGCTGGGTATACATCTGGGGTTCTGCCGTCAATGCATGGAATGGTAGAGGGTGGAGCCTCCAGCTCTTCCCAGGACATGACTCAGGATATGGGTGGTGGTCGGTGGTATTTTCTGAAGAAGGAATTAGAAGAGGATTCCCCTTCAAGAACAGATGGCATCAATCTAAAGAAAGAGACATACTTGCGCAAATCATACTGCACATTTTTGCAGGAGTTAGGCATTAGGCTGAAAGTGTAAGTTCCTGCTACCTTTATCGTAGTTGCTCTACTTTATTAGATTATAGTACATTCTAGCAAATTTGTGTGTGAATATCTTTTGATTTTGTTGTTGTATAGCATTATCTGATATATGTGCGCGCACAGTAGAAAAATTATAATTTTCAAGTATAATTAATATGTGTTTTCGTATATTCAAAGCTGAAAATGAATTGATGGGTTTTGTAGAATTTTTATCTGTTTCTTTGTAGTGTGATGTTAAGATTCGAGCTGTGATGTTATGCTGGTTTATGCCTCACCTTCCAAGAAAGCTAGTGTATTTCAAAAGTGCTTATTATGCACGTGAAATAAAAATAAATAAAGATGATAGCTCTTGGTTTAAATGATGTTTACAAGATCTTATTTGAGGCTGCGACAGGAGGGAGGATGGGATTGAATTTTGTATTAGGTTGTCAATGAAGATTACAGTTTCAGTTTTGGACAATATTTCTGTAGTGTTGTGGAATCAATCTGTTTATTGAACAATTTGGGTTTTGATGCTGGAGAAGTTCTTAATAAATGAAGTAGAAAAGTACTTGGGACTATTGTTGGTGAATACATGTATTTTACATGTTTGGTAAATACACATATTGAACGCGTACTTACGAATTGTTAAAAGAATCGGCCATCTTCCCTCCAAAACACAAAGATACAGTAAATTTTTTGCATCTTTTTCTCTTCAATTGTATAATACTCAATTATTTGGCTACCGTTCAAGAAACAGTTGTCTAGTACGCAGTTTTAACTGCTCCCAATTTCCTAACTTTGTTGTCAATTCATTTTGTTCTAACATGGAATCACCTAAATAGTTGCGTTCTCTTTGAGTCTCCATGTTCTCTCATCCCCAAACTGCAATTGTAAACCCATATTTCCATACCAAAGGGGTGGTGTATGGAAAGAGATGCACACCTGCAACTATACAATAAATCAATAAAGCCATGACCATTTACAACGGAAAGGTGGCGGTGCCAATCGATTGTGAGGGCATGAATTGTCTCTGCATCCCCTCCACTTGAAGGCATAAAGACTTGAGTTCCTCTTTAACTCTCTGCGATTATATATATATATATATATATATATATATATAATTATAATTTTTGTGAGGAACAATTAAGATATTTCACATAGCTGGTGGATTTGAGTGACCATCTGTACTTGGTAATGGAATGGCCTTTGAGTGAAAGTAGTAAAGAGAAGGGAAATATAAATATATATAAAGTTCTCCTTATAAAGTTGATATAATAGAGTGAAAGTAGTCATGAGGCTCATTACTCATTAGTCAAAGGTTTCTGACTACAAAATTTGCAAAAGAGATTTTAATGATTAATTTTTCTGATGAAATATATATGATATATAAGCTTCTCTTCATGGCATAAGAGTAGAAAATTAATATATATGCAGCCAAATTTTTGGACCCGATTTTTTAACAGTAAAACATATTACACACGAATATATCATATATATATATATATTTTATGCCAAAATTTTTAACCTTTTTTTTACATAATAAATTGAATTATACTCGTACGTATGCGAACACATTTTCTCCGTATTGTATTTTACTAACTATTTTTAGGACGTAAAGGTGTTATCATCAAGGCTTGCTAGATCATCATCATCCTTGCCTTGATCCCATATGAATGGGATCGGCTACATAAATTCTCTTTTTCCATCCTTTTTAATTACAAGCCATCGCTCCTCTAACATTTAACTTTTAAAGTCATTTCTACTGATTTTATCCCATGTTAATTTCGGGTGCCCTCTCTGCCTCCTACCCTCTGTACAAATTATCCTTCCTCTTCTCATCGGTGCATCTATAGGTCTTCTATGTATATGTCCATTCAACCTAAGTCTACTCTCTCTAGTCTTGTCACTAATAGGTGTTACACCTAATTTCTCCCTCGCACTTTGGTTTCTAATCCTATCTCTTCTAATTACTCCTATCATCTATCTTAACATCCTCATTTCTGCCACATGAATTTGTTGTTCTTGCTTCTTTTTAACGCCTAACATTCTGTGCCATATAAAATAATTGGCCTAATAACTGTTCTATAAACTTTTACTTTTAGTTTATATGGTATTCATTTGTCACACAAGACGCTACTAGTCTGTCTCCATTTTGACCAAATTGCGCCCATCCTACTAGTTATGTCACCATCCTTTTGTATTAATGATCCTAAATACCAAAAGTGTTCACTTTGGATAATCATTTGGTTTTGAAGTGTAATCATTAATATCCGACTCTTTACTAAATTTGCATTCCATATATTTAGTTTTAGTCCTACTAACCCTTAACCCTTTTAATTCTAATGTATTTCTCCACCTTTCTAATTTATTTGCTAAGTTTTGTTTAGAAGTGTCCAATAGTGCTTTCATTGGCAAACAACATGCACCAAATGATGTTTTCTTGTAATTCTTTTGTGATCTCATCTAGAATTAATGTGAATAAATATGGACTTGGTGCAAACTCTTGGTGCAACCCCACGTTTATAGAAAAATCTCTAGTCTCACTGCATGTAGTGCGAACTCTAGTTTCGGTATTTAGATACATATCTTAAATAATCTTTTTCATATCTAGAGGGATTTGTTTTCTTTGTAGTGCCCACCAAATTATCTCTCGGCACCCTATCGTAAGCTTTTTCTATGTCTATAATAAGCTTTTTCTAGGTCTATAAAAACCATATGTAGATCCTTTTGCTTACTCCCACATTCTTCGACTAATTGTCTTAGTTAGTAAATAGCTTCTATTGTGGATCTCCTTGACATAAATCCAAATTGGTTATTGGACATAGTGGATTCTCTCCTTAATCTTTGTTCTATTACCCTTTTCCGTAGTTTCATTGTATGACTCATTAATTTAATTGCCCGATAGTTATTGCAATTTTGTATATCCCCCTTTTTTTTGTAAATAGGTGTCATTGTGCTCTTCCTCCACTGATTTTGCATTCTTCCTTCTTTTAGCATGTTGAATAAATTTGTTAGTCATTCAATTCCTATGCTTCCTAACGCTCTCCATGATCATACTGGTGATAATTATGCAGTATGATTGGCTGAATTTTTCAATACATGAATTAGACTTCAGTGATCAATATCCACATGCACAAATATTGGGTTGTGATTGCCTAAAACTCATGGGAGAAGTATTTTGATAGATTAGTTGTTTTAGTTATTGGACCTTATATCCCTGAATCGCTATATAGCTTAAAAATATGTGGTTTAATTAGTATATGACTTCTAATATACTCTTTTTCAAAAATTGAGAGATCTTGCATCAATGTGTACAAGTTTGGGTACAGTAAATTACCACAAAAAGCATGAGGATATAAATTTTTTTAATGATTGAAGAAAAGTTTCCCCTTTTAAACTTTTCTGCTGTCTGCTTTTGGTGGAAACATTGTGCAGATACTAACACATGATTCTTGCAAACCAAGTGTAATATGCACATCCATGTTACAAGGGTGTCAGGTTCGAGGGCAGTTAATTACCACAATGAGCAAAAAAGTAAATTTATGTTGGTATTAGAAAGAAAAGAAGACATAGAAACTTTTGTTTTCTTTTTTACTTTCATGTTGCTTTGCTCTAGTGGAAACATTGCAGTAAACACATGCAACACGTGCAAGTGCTCTTTGAGGTTACATGTTTTCTTAAACTTTTATTAAAATGTTTTTGCTTGAAATATGGCAAAAGGTTTCATATTTCTTTTTCCTTTTTCTTTCCAAACATGAATTTGACTAGAAATGATTCTCAATGCAGACCCCAGGTAACTATAGCTACAGCAATAATTTTTTGCCATCGATTCTTCCTTCGGCAATCTCATGCTAAGAACGACAGATGGGTGAGTGTTTACTTGTTTGTAATCATTATAACTTTTTCTTTGAATCTGAATCTCTGGTTTGTTGTACCTGATTCTTGATTCAACCTTATCCAAACATAGTTCTAGAACAAGTGGTGGCTGACCCATATATAAACAGTAATGATCTTCAAATTGGTTTGATTTTTCAAGAAGTTATGATGTGAAATTATAGAAGAAAAGAAAAAAGTGTCTGTATCTACTTGTTTTCAATGTTTCTCTGTGGATACATATGTATTTTTCTGTCATTGTACATGAAGGAGAATGATAGTGGTTTTTTGTTTCAATTCAAAACTTCCTATAACATTAATAATTTCATAGTTTTTCTCTAGCCAGCCAGCAAAATCTCTTGGTTGTACCAGATACATGCGATTGAATCTCACCTTCATTAAGGTTTGGTGCGCTTAGGAGTATGGCGGAGGTTTATTCTGACCTATGTGGATGATTGTGGACTTCTGACTGCTCATGCAAGCACATTCATTTGCAGTTTCAATGTGTACGATTTTAGATGCATTGGAAATCAGATGGGTCCAGAAACACAAGACACTAATATTGCTTGTTTGAACATCTTAAACAATTAGTAGAAGTGGTCATGCATGAGTCTTCTTTTTATTTTTCTTGACGTGCCTGGACCCTTTATTGTGCAGACAAGAGTCTGCCATTGTACTCAACAAGAGGGCATTGTTTATGAAGGTATGCTCTATTATTAGTAGGAACTTCCGTGCTGATGAGACGAGGTGAATTCTAAGGTGGAAATAGTTAAACACGTAAATGGGAAAGTTTGTATTAAATATAGTTAAACCTGAGGGACCGCGCCATTAATACCCAGGATACTGGTACATTGGAACATATTGAGATTCTGCTTGAGCAAATTGGGCTCTACTTCATTTCTTGAATTTGTTCTAAGAATGTTGGGGCATAGTTCTGAAGAAAGAAAATACATTCTTTTGTTTTAGGGGATAGGCAAGTTGGCACTGAAAATGGTTCTGCTTGTGACATCATGGCCTTCTCACAATCAATTACCTGTTCTTTTCTTTCTTTTTTTTACTTTTAAGCTTCATGTGAGCAATGGGTCGAATGACCCAGTCAGGGTATTTATATAGAAATTCTAGGCCAATGCAACTTCTGCACGGGTGTCAATTATCTGTTCTCCATAAGGCATGCTTAGAATTTGTCCATTGAGTCCAGATGTTTTTTTCTCCTTCCAATTTTTGTGTTAATCTGCGTAGCTTTTGGAATGTTAAATAATTGTTAGTTTTTGTTTTATCCTTACCATTCTTCCTGTTAATTTATTTATTACGTAAGTAGGTTTTGATTTGCTTCATGTGTCAATTCTAGTTGCAAGTGCTCAAGTTCTGTAAGGACATTAAACGTTCTTGGGCATAGTTCTGAAGAAAGAAAATACATTATTTTGTTTTTTGGGATAGGCAAGTTGGCACTAAAAATGGTTCTGTTTGTGACATCATGGCCTTCTCACAATCATTTGCCTGTTATTTTTTTTTTTTTTACTTTTAAGCTTCATGTGAGCAATGGGTCGAATGATCCAGTCAGAGTATTTATATAGAAATTCTAGGCTAATGCAACTTCTGTACGGGTGTCAATTATCTGTTTGCCACAAGGCATGCTTAGAATATGGCCATTGAGTCCAGATTTTTTTTCTTCTTCCAATTTTAGTGCTAATCTGGGTAGCTTTTGGAATGTTAAATAATTGTTAGTTTTTGTTTTATTCTAATCATTATTGTTGTTTGTTTATTTATTACGTAAGTGGGTTTTGATGTGCTTCATGTGTCAATTCTAGTTGCAATTGCTCAAGTTCTTGAAGGACATAAAACGTTAGAGATAATTATAATATTGTAATAGTTAAATTCTATTTGGTATCCGAATTTAGTATGGTTTTTGAATAGGAGCAGTATATAAAGAAATGAGCTGATCTGTTCTTTTGCTCAACTTCTGTCTTATGTTTTGCAGATTATTGCAACAGTCTGTATGTTCCTAGCAGGGAAGGTTGAAGAGACTCCTCGCCCATTAAAGGATGTTATTCTTGTTTCTTACGAGATAATTCATAAAAAGGATCCTGCTGCAGCTCAGAGGATCAAACAGAAGGTGTTTTCATCTGCTGATGGTGCTTTTATCAATTTGTGTATGGTTATTCATTCCCTCTCTTGCATGAGCCATACGCCCCTTCTTGCTTTATTGATTCTATGGACATCTGGTGCACTATTTCTGCTAGTGCGATAAAGGTTTTTAATATAAGGTCAACTTTTAAGAAAAAAACATCTGGGCTGCAATTAAGGGATATCGTTTCAAAATTTGAAATGTTGTTGAGTAATTATAGTCCTCCACCAGTTACTTTGATGGAATTATCTTCTATTTTTAAATTATGAGAAGATTCTTTCTCATAAGATGGAATTTTTTGAGTATTATCATCATAGTTTATTCCTTCTCCAGAATTCCTTACCTCCACCTCGTAATTCTGTATACTTTCTCATTTTTTACATTTCAACAAGACAGCTTAATTGTTGGTTCCTGCTTCCGTAATTCTGTTCTATAAATATCTATAAAAAATGCTGAGTTACTGATCTGAATGCAATATGCAGGAAGTATATGAGCAACAAAAAGAGCTAATTCTACTTGGTGAAAGGCTTGTGCTTGCAACTTTAGGTTTTGATCTGAATGTTCACCACCCATATAAACCCCTTGTTGAAGCAATAAAGAAATTTAAGGTCGCGCAGAATGCCCTTGCTCAAGTAGCATGGAACTTCGTCAATGATGGGTATGATCAAGATACTATTTCCTAATTCCAATTCTTGATAATTCATATACAGTAGTCCTTCCCTCTCTCTCTTCTTCACATAGGAAAGTGGCTTTCAGGCTGAGGACAGCGCTCTGCCTGCAATTTAAGTCCCACCACATTGCAGCAGGTGCCATCTTCCTTGCTGCTAAGTTCCTCAAAGTGAAGCTTCCATCAGATGGTGAGAAGGTTTGGTGGCAAGAATTTGATGTCACCCCACGCCAATTGGAGGGTTGGTCTCCTCCCCTTGTTTCTGTGGTAAAATTAGCATAAGATGCAAAGGGACAGTCCCCCAAACAGCCCAATGGCTCTTATACTGCATGCATTTTGAATGGCTTTCAGTCCATGAAATTTTTGTTGCTGAAAATTAACCCCAACTAGATGACTGTAGCTGTCTTTTACACCATTACTTCAGATGGTAATGGGGTAAAAAAAAAAGAGGGCATTTGGG
Organism: Cornus controversa; assembly: GCA_026545225.1. Taxonomy (NCBI): domain Eukaryota; kingdom Viridiplantae; phylum Streptophyta; class Magnoliopsida; order Cornales; family Cornaceae; genus Cornus; species Cornus controversa. The sequence continues at coordinate 66,667,400 of CM048849.1, read as the reverse complement.
GGGGGGGGGGGTGTTGGTCACAAAATTGAGGGTTACTATCATCTAAGCAAATCATGACTTTTTGGAACTGTCAGATGGAATGCACTTAATGGTGAGGAGCATGGTTGCCTGCAGGTGTGCCATGGGTTCTGCTGTTTCATTGGGGGGGTTTCCTTTGTGTCTTCTGGTGATGGATATGTTAAGAATGTCAATGATATCATTATGGCTATTTTTTCTTTGCAGAGGTTAGCAATCAAATGCTGGAATTGTATGAACAGAACAGAGTGCCCCCATCTCAGGGAAGTGAAGTTGAAGGAAGCATAACTGTAGGGTCAAATCATCGAGCTTCTGAAAAGAGTACATCTGTTAATGAGGAGCAGTTACCAGCTAATGGTCGTGCTCAATCAGTTGGAGCAGGTGCAGGAGCAATGTCTACAGTGAAGAGTGGACCTTCTAAACAATTGTCATCTCTGCCAGCAACTGATTATTCACATGCTGATAATTATAGCATGCCATCAAAAAGCAGCCAGAACGAAAGTAATGATAATGGGAGCACTGAGATGGGTAGTGTTATTACTGATCACAAGGTGGACGGGGAAATAAAAGATAAAGAGCATTATGAGAATGTGAACATAAGAGAAGGTCCAAATAAATCAAAGTCTGGATCAGAGCGAACTGGGGGAGAAGTCCGGGAAAGGAATGGTGGGACAAAAGAAACCACAGAAGCAGGAGAATGGGGGGATAATGGGGCATTGCATAAGTCTAGGAATATGCAGTTTCGGGAAGGTCCACTTGGCCAGTCACCCCAGGATGCTATTAAAATGATTGACAAGGTGAAGGCGGCACTTGAGAAAAGGAAAAAGGCTCGTGGGGACCCCTGCAAAAGGGAGTTGATGAATGAAGATGATATCATTGAGAAGGAGTTGGAAGAGGGAATTGAACTGGCAGCCGGGGATGAGAAAACCAGGCAGGAGAGAAGGCAGGGCTGGTCGGAAACTGAGAAAGAGCACCATGAGGATGTCAGAGGTGGAAACCATCTGGGCATGAAGGGACAGACATCAAGGGCAGAGAAAGTGGAGAATGTGGAGAAAGAGGAAATGGTAGATGATGCATTGCCTATATTGAACAATCGCAAGAGAAGAGGGAGCCCATTGGCTAGACAATTGCAGGCAAAGCGATGACATGATTACATGTCGAACTACCACCACAGTAACCTCCATGACACCGTAGAAGATTGACGTGGGATGGGCAGAGTTGGTTATGCAGATAGGGAGCACAGAGGCATGCATGCACAGGAGGATTATCCAAGTCAATAACCAATTGCTGTATGTAATTTAGTTACTTAATGGTAAGTATGTCTGTTTAATTTGACACTGCTGAGTTGTATCTTTTTGTAAGTTTAAACTATGGCATGTATGCCTGTATGGTGCGTTTTTCGGCCATATAGGATTTTGAGGATGCTTCAAACCTTACCCTGATAGGGGGCTGATAAGGTAGCTATAGTTCTTGCTAAATAATTGGTTTGCTAAACTCGGACCTGCATTTTCATGCTTGCTAATATATATATTTTTTATCAATTCATCATCTCTATTTTCACAAAACTCATATCTTCTCTATAATTTTGTTCGACTCTAAAATATGCCTATTTTTGGTATCGTACCTTAAGTTGCACTTCATCTGCTAATTAACAGTGTGTGTAGCATATAAAGTAGTCATAAGACATTTTATGGGATATAAGTCTATAAGCCCTTCGAAAACTAATTCAATAAAAAAAAGAAGAAGAAAAAAAAGGAAGATCAATGCTAATAAAAAGATAAGAGCAAGTCTATGAAGGGGACTTGTTTATGGTGAGCTCGCGCTTTCATGATGTATGCCCTCATCGTAGCATTTTCTAGAAGATGGAAAGGGTCCTTGGAAATGATTTTTCTTTTTTTTATAATTAAAAAACATCTGGTGGTTGCTAGTATTAGTATTATTGTTGATTATTTTTCTTCTTGATATTTCAGTAATTGCATAAAATTGTATTAATATCGGAATTGACTTAACAGAATGAACAAGAAATCAAATGAATCATTCATTTTTCATTCTCTCCTCTTTCTAATATGAATAATGTCTGGGATTACATAGTTCAGTAGACTTTATTTAAATGCACTTATTTCTTTCATGTAATTAAACAAAGCAAAATTGAAGTGAGCAAAAAAGTTGGTGTTATATATTGTGCGTGGAAGTGTGGATCATAGAAATCTTTTCCGGTATCATTTCCTTGAAAGATGTAGATAGATGGATAGATAGAGAGAGAATCTGAATGACTCACAACCCAAACAACCAATCAGAACCGCCCAACTCAGGTCTCCTCACCTTATCCGGTATCATCTCCTCTCCTCCTGCAGTCTCCACCACCACCACCACTAAAATCTAAAAACCCTCCAATCTCCATGGCTTCATCCTCCAACCTTCCTCCTTTTTCTCTCTACACAACAGTGCAGTACCTAAGAAAGAGAGAGCAGAAAAGAAAACGTCACTCAAAATAGCCACAAATATCTCCAAACCCAACATTCGCTTCTCAATTCACCCCCAAAACCAGCATTCCCAATTTTCCATGATCGTATGCTCTGGCCTCTCCAAACCCACCAACACCAGATTCATCTTCATCAGGTGCATCGCGCTGAAGGTGTACGGTCTTGATAGTGTGCAGGGGCGATCAAGGCGACGATGGAGAAGACGAAACAGAGGTTCACAACTACTGGAAGCAAGGGTTGCTGTGCGGATCGGAGGTCTATAATAAGCCGGACATAGCCCAACCAATAAAAATTCACGTGCCCCGCCTACTTATAAAAATGACTGACAATAACATGGAATGGTGAATTTACATTGGTGGGATGTCAATGAAGTGGTATGTCTTGCTTAGCTTCTTGAAGGAGGAGATAAAAGCTCGTCTTCAGAGGACTTAGCTGGCCTGTCGCTGCTTACAGAGCGCTCTTGAATGGGGACCTCGTCGACAACACCGTCTAGTCTAGTCTAGTCTAGTTGGAATTCAAATTGCTACAACGCGGCAAAAGTTTTTTTTTTTTCCTGCGGCAAAAGTTGGTTAGTACAAAAATTGTTCCAACTTGGACTTGGGGGAAATAATAAAGTGCAGATTATTCTTTTGGTGCCATATAATATTAGAAATCAGTATTGGGCACAACTTTTGACCTTATTTCGTTATATTCTCAAATTTGTCGCCCGAACCTTTCCCACTGCATGACCTCCCATGTCATTGGACTGATTTTCTTCACACTTTATTTATAAAAGTGAGGGCCATTACTCAGTCCTGTTCACTGCCACCTTTAAAATATTAGATTTCACAAAAAACTTTTCATAACAAATATTGAGTCACTAAAACATCATCTGGATTTATTAGAATAAAAAGGGATATCCTATTGTACAAGAGATCAGCCATTGTACTTTAGTATACATTGGCACATACACATGTAACAGCTTTTTTATCATGAAAATTCTTCCTGTTCAACATTTGTAACTCGCCTGTGGGACAGCTGAGGACTCGAGTATTCAATACCACTTTCAGTTGATGAAATATTGGATGATACAGATGAATCAGGAATTGAACTTGTTACTGGGACTGGCTGCTGCGTTTGATTTCTGTAACTCTGAAAACCCAGAGACTGATGTGGTCTTGGTGCTTCCGGAGTTGGGCGACCTTGAGCTTCTTCAGCAAGTCGCCTCAAAAGGTTCATGACAGTGGGCAGAAACCTCGATGAGATGGAGAGAAATCCAGCCAACTGCACACAAAACCGCATAGGGGACTACCTTAGGCATCAACAAGGTTATTTGACAAAAGTTTCTGTATAAAAATAACACCACAATAATTACCAAAAGAATGTTCTCTGGACAACACATCTCAAATTTCTCATTCGTTAATTGATGTGGTTATTAGGGGCAATCTTTGAATTCTTCTTTCGGTCGGTCCTCTAGTTTTCTAGTCATCCTTTTCCTTGAGACGGGATGACTATCTAACAATCATAAGAATCTTTATTTGCTTTTGCTTGCATGACCTAGTATCTAATCTAAATTGACACCATCACTTCTGGAACTTAACGTATGCCACAAACCACATCACAGAGTTAACAAGGTATTATGGTCGACCCCGTTTGTACGGGATAAGGCAATAATGATGATGATGTATGAGGATATAGTAGTGAAGTGTGGCAGCCCAACACTGGAGTCATACATGTCTGGGCGGCAGCACCTTTGTGCCTCATGTGGTGCGTTTGGATGTAGAAAAACCGTCTCAAATTTGATTAGGTGGAAGGACAGTTCTTGTAGTGGAAGGATACTGCTTGATGCTTGTGCAGTTCTGGTTGTCAAGGAAGTTTTGCGATGCTATTTTCTCTTTTGTAGTGACTGGAGTTACATTAAACACTCCCGAACACTTTGCGTGCATGTGGATTCAACCCTCTGGCAAACTCTTATAATATGTATGCTTATAGAAAAAAAAATGCATAAAAATTAGAATCACTACATTTAGAAACTGGACTCATTAAAAAGACGTACAAAAACATAGAATAGTATTAAGTAGTAAAGTCTTAAATACATGATAACAATCTTTAGCTTCTTTCTCCATCTATTAATTGGTTCACACAGAGTAATAATGTAATTTATAAGCATCATCGATAACAAAGGTCTCATGCCAATATTGAAGAGTTTTAAATATTTCAATAGCCAAAAAAGGTTTTCATCCTTTCATTATAAAGAAAAAGAAAGAAGTAAATTACTTACAGTGCCATTCCGAAACTCCCCTGCTATATCCATTTGCACCCACAAGGCTTTTGTAAGTAAAAAAATAACAAATAGTGCCATGAGGTAAAGAGGATTCCTGTTTCAGTAGCATAAAAGAGTCAATAAAGACAGATAATTAGAAAGAAAAGGGAGCAAAGAATGAATAACAGAAATTGTCAAGCTGAAAGTGAACTTTAAACGTCAATGAAATTAAAGAAGAGAAGTTAAGCCTCCGTGATTAGATGTAATTACTTTAAAAGGAGCATGAACTCGTTAAACCCAAGAACAACCATTGCCAGTATAGCCCATGGAGGAGGTAACCAGTTGTTGCTCTGCCTGTAAGCCTCCTGAAAAGAATAAGTACAATACATCAGAATGCCAGATTAGTGCCATACAGGCATACATCATTAAAGGATCATGTGTGACTTTACTACATTGACCACTGAAAGGATAAGAATATGGAAACAAAAACAAAACATGCTGAAAATATAAATTGGTGCATCAACACAAGAAGAATGAAGTAAGACCAAAAGTGTACATAATCAAGCATCTGATTCAAATTTGGATGAGAGAAGATCTCAAACTATTTGAGTGTCATACCTTCGTACATCAGTAGCAACTTGGTAGACATTAAATAGACAAAATTTACAAAATTATAATGAGCAACTTATCAGTAATCAGAGAACATATTGAAACCTACTTCGGTATGAATACAGCCCAGTTTAGTGGTGTAAATGGTTCATTGATAGACTAAAGCATCTTCTTCAATCATAAAGTGTTTTCCAGGAACTTTTGCTCATACAACATTTGGCAAAACACAAACAGAAAAATCCAGAACAAAGAGTTCTCAACTTGGTATCTAAATGGAGAAACTGAGGGTGCTGTGTGTTTCATTTGGAATATTTGTTTTTTTTATCTAGTACTCACACACTTTGCCACGCCAGGACTCAAACCCCTCCCCTCCTCTTTGAGGGTAGGGAGGTTACCCAATCTAAAATCATGCAAAGGGAATACTTAACATTTTAAATAGATTTAAAAAAAAATAGGGAACATCCAATATGAACAGGGAACTCCCCCCCCCCCAAAAAAAAAAAAAGAGACAAACACACATGCAAGTCTATTCAGTCATAAACAACGGAGCTTCAATATGTAGTAGCACAATGGTCACTGATCAAGGGAAAAAACACTAGTACTCGATCATTTTTAATGATCATAATGAATGATCTCTTGGATCCTCATTTATTCATTCATGTGCATAATTCAAATATCTATATTTTAACAGCAGATGAGCAATGAGCATTAGCTAGCAATTATGAAAATCAGAAAAAGTTTCGAAAATTGAAAAATCCTATCAATCTACTTCAAATCATGAAATAAACACCACCATAATTCTTGGAAAATTCAGGCGAACCAGATTGCATGGTTTTCGACCTGTAAATGATGACATCATCATGAAGTCAGCACCTGTATGCTAACGTCACTCCTCTCTGATGTTGGCCAAGTGAATAGGAATGAATTCTAGGTCTTGATCCCGCTCTGATACCAAGTTGAGATTGATCTAATTATGTGTTAGGGTTTATGAGAGGAGAAGAAGAAGAAGAAGAAAAGAAGGAGAAGAAAAGTCTTTGTATATTATTGTCGTATCTTTCTCATACCTAATACAAAACCTTTTATACTCTCTTCAATAATAAAGAAATAAAGTAAGAAGACAAAAACACCCTTAGTAACCCAAACTCTCTAACAAAACCCAATTCCAAATAAACAAATAGACCACTTTCTTTCAAGTTCAATGAATGACACCACATTTATGGAATAAATTGCAAGACAAGAACTTATAAAAGTGAGAAATTTCTGAAAGAACATAATGTATAATTATATACCTGTGCAGAAATTGCTTGAGTTACCATATACTCAGTTTCTGCCTTAAACTGCCTCCACAGAGACTTGCACTGCACGGGCGTAATCAGAGTGTTTTTTGAAGGGACCTAGATAAAATTCATGAGGAATCAGTTCAACCAAAAAAATAAATACATATAATACAAAATAAGCAGCAGTATACACTTATAACTACCTCCTCCCACATGCTTGAAGCAAGAGGATCTGCAGAAGCTCCAATACTCCTATCTTGGGTAGAAGGAACAGCAACTGTTCCATCCAAGAGTGACGAGAAAAGTACATTCTCTATCTTATCTGATTCCTCATCCAATCGTATGGCAACCAAAACAGATAAAAGCTTCAGAGACTGCAACAAAATGATAAAATACACCATTTAGGAACTGCCAAATTATGCACATACAAGTAATTTAACTCCCATCACGGCAGATCTTTGCAGATTACCGCAGAGCGGGCGTCCTTTGTGATTGTCCTAATGTCTTCCTTCCCAGTCCAAACCCTTGGCATTGAGTCAACATCATGGTTGAAAACAGTTGAGAACCTGGATATGTTCCAAAGCTATAAGTACCAAAATGACAAAGAGAAAATATAAAACATTCCACCACTAAATTGGCTACCTATCCTTCATGCGGATCATAACTTTCCCGGCTTCCTCTCTTGCCTTTTTCTCCACCATACTTCTAGCGTAGTCCCTCAAATTTTGCAGCATTCTGTCAATTGTTGCTTGGTTCAATTCAAAACTGGCAGTAGCAGTTAAAAAACCTGATGTGGCAGCTTCAGTCTCACGTTTTAGAAGCTTTCTTATTGATGCCCAGGTGCCTTTTCCTCCAGCTTCGAAGAGAGATTCTACAGGTTCAGTCAGAGCTTCAGTAAGTTGTTTCTGCAAGTCAAAAGGGTTCATCGAGTTACCAGACAAAATGAACTAAGATTTTTTTTTGGAAAAAAAGAAAAAAAATGATCTAAAAGCAAAAAGAAAAAGAAAGAAAGAAAGGAAACCCTATTAGAACACCAATGAGTTACCCCACAACCATGAAATTACCTCAAAGTTAGCTACTATTTCTGACAACTTCGCACTACGAACAGATGATGCATGTGCCTCAATATCACGATAAAGTTTTTCCCCAACTTTTGAAGCATCCCAATTAGCTTGCTGTATGGCAGCATCTGAAATTGGCGGAGAAAGAATCCATCAATTTAGTTAAGGCATGAGTCTATAATTAAATGTTAACTAACCTACAATTTGAAAATCAAACTAAAAATGAAAATATAAGTGAAAAGAGGTTCTTGTTTCATTTTATTAATAACATAACTAGCAATTTCGGAAATTACGATACTTTTACATTAATTCCAACAGATTGCTAAAATAAAAAAAAAAGAAACAAAATGAAAAAAGATTACCAAAAATCATCCATTCTCTAATAGTTAAAACAGTAAAACCCTTATAATTTAATTCTAGGATCTTCAATTTATGTATATATTCAAGTATTGCATTGCCAAAAAATGTAAATTATACTCCTGGAACTATCATTTATGAATTGATAATATATAATAGCAAATATTTAAGTTTCAAATATCACCTAATTTTTGGAATTAAGAAAAGTAACAAAAGTTTATCCCATGAATCATATCCAATTAGGCATTCATATCAAATTGAAAAAGTATACTTCATTAAACATAAAATGTGTACTCGAATCTTGAATAACTTCCATTAGTACATTATTTTATCGAATCCCAATAGAGTTACAAAGTACCTTCAGTTGCTGTTTTCATCAGAAACAAAAATGCATAGGTTGTTTATAATGGAAAATATTAGAAGTACAAAATCACGTGTATAAGAGATCCTAATTTCAAGCAATAAAGAAATTAGTCAATTCAAAGCATCAACCATAGCGTATAATAGTTTCAGGCAGCATGAGTTTGAATAATGGAACATTAAAATAATAATAACATCTTTTAAAAACAAGAGGCCTGAAGCCGCATGTTACATGAATCAATAGAGAAAGTGTGATTGGGTAATACTGATACAAATTCCATAATTCATTTGTCCATTAATATTTCATTCCCTTAACAGGGAGTCCATTAATGCTTAAACACATGAGCGCTACGTATGAAAGACATCAAAAGATTTTTGCAGCTGACGTGGTCTTTAATATGAGCACAGCTCTCCTTAAAAAGTATTGGACCTACTTAGCTTGTTAAAGCTTCATAACTTTTTTAGATGGGCCAAGCAAAATTCCAATGATAACATTCTTTGGGAACCTTAAAACTTTATACATTTCACACCAAATTTAGAGATAAGAGCCTCTTAAACACAAAACCCCCAACCCCCCTTTCTTTGTTTATAGTCAGAGGTAGATATATTTGGACCTCATGCATAGAAATGAATTATTCGGAAAGAAAAAAAAAGGGTTGGTGTAGGGGGGATTTAGTTGGGAAGGGCCCAAATGATTATTACAATGCTAAGTATTTTACTTATTAATTAAGTAAATTTGCATGAGGCAAAGATTAGTTATGTTTCCTTAGAATCGTTACACACAAAAGTAGCTTAGAATTAAATGAAAGCAGTGTAGAAGGCAAGAGCAAAAACTCTGTTGCAACACGGGGTAGAAGCAAAACCAAAGCACACAAGATAAAGTCCCATGATAATTGCATCTGCGATAGTCCACTATTATATATATAGATATATTACAGTACCTTGACATCCCTGGTCAAACTCAAGCATACAAGACTGAGTACACATACGAACTGAAGCAGCAAACCCTTCTCCTCTGTGCAATGATTGTTCGAGTCTAGTCTTAAAACTTTCGAGCATTCTAGAACGTAAATGTCCCAACATGGTAATGTAAGCAGGATGCACTAGCTGCACGATACATAAAAAATGAGCATATGACAAAGATATATGTACTTATAGAAAAGCTAATGAATAATATTTATCACCACTGAGATTAATGCAAACTGATGAAAAATATAATGCTACAGCCATGGTTAGTCAAAATGGACAGTACATGTTAATTTTTTTAGGCAAAAAAATAATAAGACATTGATCCATTTTTTGGTGGAGGGACTACAACTACAAGTAAATAAATAGACTATAGGAGTTTGGGTAGGATGCAGCTGCATTCTGAAACAAACAATTCTTTCGTCTTTTGCTTACTGAAGTTACCATATGTTTGCTGTAGAAACAGCATGAGCCAATTTCTGTGGAGCTAATCCGAGCAGGGTTTGGCTCCTTGCATACATTTCAAGTCTTACTTCGTATATTGTGCTTTCTATTTCTTTATCTAGCTTCAGCCGTTTCAGATCCCTTTAGTCCATGGTAGTTTGAAGGGGATTTCAGGTTTGTCACTTTGACAACTAACAAAAATGGGATGGGATCTTCCAGATGCTCACAGGTTAGAGCTTAGGGACAAGGTTGATGCATGTTTCCTTGTTGTCTTTTTATGTGCTGGCCCTCTTGGCTCTTGGTGGTAGGTAGAGACTTCGTTGTAAATGCTATGGTTCAAATAGGTTTGATAGAATGACTCAACAAAATACTGTCCCAAGTCCCAACTATATGGGGTTGACTACATAAAATTCTGCTGTATTTGAGGTCATAATTTCTTTTAAATTACATTTTATCCTATCTTTCCTTACTATCTCAACTCATGTGTTCGACATATCCGGTTGGATATGCACCTAGCAAGCATAGCTAATGATTCAAGTTCACTATATAATTACTTTCCAGGAAAAAAAAAGTTCACTATATAATTAGCATAAAACTCTTTTATTATGCTCCTTTGGCAATATATTACTTCAAAACGAGTGAAGTAACTATGATAAACATTCTATATTAAGTAAAAACATAACTTTAACCTAAAAATAAAAAGTAAGGATATTAAAAAATTCATATTTTTTAGTCATGCCACTGCGTCCTTGGATTTCATTATGTTAAAGAGTTTGGGTTACTAAGGGTGTTTTGTCTTCTTACTATTTTTCTTTATTATTGAAGAGAGTATAAAAGGTTTTGTATTAGGTATGAGATAGATACGACAATAATATACAAAGACTTTTCTTCTCCTTCTTTTCTTCTTCTTCTTCTCCTCTCCTAAACCCTAACACATAATTAGATCAATCTCAACTTGGTATCAGAGCCAGATCAAGACCTAGAATTCAATCATATTCACTTGGCCAACATCAGAGAGGAGTGACGTCAGCATACAAGTGATGACGTCATGATGACGTCATCATTTACAGGTAGAAAACCATGCAATCTGGTTCGCCTGAATTTTCCAAGAATTATGGTGGTGTTTATTTCATGATTTGAAGGAGATTGATAGAAGTTCTCAATTTTTGAAACTTTTTCTAATTTTGGGTCTCGTTTTTTGCGATCTGCGATTTGAAGGCTTTCCGGTGGATTTTGTTGGTTTGGATTCCTCCAGAGGATGTCACCTGGACCTAGCAAGGGCTCGTGTGGTGGTTGTTGGTTGATTTAATGGTTTTTGAAGTGTTTTTGGTCCAAATAAAGGCTCGGCTGTAGCGTGTGGCCTCTGTCCCTTGCGTGTGCTGCTGTTCCATGGTTGGTCTGACTGTTGCAGATGTTGTGGGGACTTGGGCATGACCAGATTAGATGATCCCTTGTCTCTTTGATCAAATCTGATTCCTATATGCTCCTTTAACTCAATTTTTTGGTTCAACTTCAGTTTTTTGGATTGTTTTCTTTATTTAAATTGTTCTTCTTGAGTTGTTGAGTGAATCTGACATATAATCATGGCTGATAATCAACCACAACCTGTCAAGACTGATGATATGCCTCAGTCAATTACCTCAGAAAAATTGAATGGTCTTAATTACCTTGCTTAGGCTCATGCTGTGCAAGTTTTCCTTCGTGGGCGAAAGAAAATTAAGTATTTAACAGAAGAACTTCCTGCAGACACAAAGAAACATGAGGATTGGATTTGTGAGGATTCCATTGTTATGGGATGGTTATGGCACAGTATGAAATCCAATATTGCCTCTACTGTTGCTTTTTGCGATTGCTCTAAGAAGATTTGAGAGTCTCTTGCCGAATCGTTTTCGCAACAAAGTAATGTCTCTCGGGTGTATGAGTTGTATGAGAAGATTTTTGCTTCTAGGCAGTCTGGGAAATCTTTATCTGAGTATTACAGCATGCTTAAGAATTTTTGGGATCAATTATTGCAGCATCGTCCGTTTACCACTAATTTAGAACAACAGAAGCGCCATTGAGAAGAGTTTATGATTGCTTCATTGTTGTCTGGTTTGGACTCTGATCTTCGTGGCTTTAAAGATCAGATTCTTGCTAGCGAGAAATTGCCCACCGCTGCTAATGCATATTCTCGCTTATTGAGGTCTTCCTTAGGGCAACATTCCATTGTACCTCCTTCTGAGTCGTCTGCCTTAGTCTCTAGCGGCGGTGGTCGTGGTAATTCTCGTGGTAGCTTTCGTGGTGGTCGTGGCAGTCGTGGCTTTCGTGGTAGTTTCCGTGGTGGTGGTCGTTCTAGTGGACGTGGTGACAGGAAGTGTGATCATTGTGGTGGTACCAATCATACTGAACCTTATTGTTGGATGAAATATGGGAAGCCAGATTATGTGCATCAGGTCACTGAGAGTATTTCACAGCCACTGCAACCTAGTACAACTCGTGGACATGTAGCTTCTGATTCTGGTTCTTGGGATGCACTCACTACTCAACTTAGCGAGTTGATTCAGAAACTACAAACTGCTCTTCCATCCACCTCCACTGCTCTTCCATCTACTACTACCTTAGCCAATTCAGGTAATATTACATGTGTGGCTCAATCCCCTTCTTGGGTCATTAATTCTGGAGCGAGCTCACATATGTCTGGTAACTCATCTCTTTTCTCTGCTTTAAAACCGATTAACCATCACATTGTTCTAGCTGATGGTTCTTCTAGGCCCGTTCTTGGGAAAGGATTCCTTCATCCCACTACTTCATTGTCTTTATCATCCAGTCTATATGTTCCTAATTTTCCTTTTAATTTGCTTTCTGTGAGTCAATTGACTAAAGCCTTACAATGTTCTATAACCTTTTCTCCTACTGCTTGTGTATTTCAGGACATCCGAACGAAGAAGATGATTGGTTCGGGGCATGAGAAAAACGGACTGTATTATTTGGATTCTGATGAACCTTCTTTGGTCGAGTCGTCGGCCTTGAGTGCTACAGTTTCTCCTCTTCAGTGGCATTTTCGTTTGGGCCATCCATCATTGGCAAAACTGCAATTATCTATTCCAGGGTTGAGTCGTGTGTCTGTTTTAGAATGTGAAGCTTGTCAGTTAGGCAAGCATCACCGTAGTTCGTTTCCGAGTCGTAGTTATAGTCGTCAGACTGAGTCTTTTGATGTAGTCCATACGGACATCTGGGGTCCTTCTAGAACTGGTAGTTTGAATGGATTTCTTTATTTTGTTATCTTTGTTGATAATTACTCTCGAATGACATGGTTATTTTTGATGAAAGAACGGTCTGAGTTACCTCGTATTGTGACAAAATTTTATAATGAAATTTTTACTCAGTTTGGTAAGCGCATTAAAAATTTTCGCTCTGATAATGCCTTGGAATATACGCAGTCTATCATGGATTCTTTTTATGTTGATCGTGGTATTATTCATCAGACTAGCTGTGCCATAGTTGTCAAAGGCGCGCGCCTCGCGCTCCTGAGGCGCGAGGCGCGGCTTCTGCGCCTGATAGGGACTGAGGCGAGGCGCCTTTAGTAAGGCGCGCGCCTATTGGATAGAGGCGCAAGGCGCTGTGAGGCAAGAGGCGAGAGGCGCGAGGCGCTGGGACTGAATTTGATTAATTTAGTTTAAACTTTAAAGACCCAAACACAGCCTTTCGACTCGTGTACTTGCGGGTTGCGGCAGATTGCAAGCTTCAGAGGTTTGAAGATTGTGGCAGATTCCGGCGAGCTCTCTCTCCTCCGACGAGCTTTCTCTCTTCCGGTAAGCTTCTTCTCGGTTTTTTTTCTCTCCTCTTCTTCTTCTCTGTTTTTTTATTTATTCTTCTCTTTCTCTCGGCTCTCAACCTTTTTCTTCTTCTTCTTCTCTCTCTTCCCCTTCTCTTGTTTTTTTTTCTTTTGCTCTGTTCTTCTCTTTCTCATGGCTCTCGTCCTTCTTCTTTTTCTTCTTCTTCTTTCTCTTCCCCTTCTTCTCTGTTTTTTTTTCTTCTTCTCTTTCTTCTTCTTCTTCTTCTTCTCTCTCTTCCCCTTCTTCTCTGTTCTTTTTTTCTTCTTCTCTTTCTTCTTCTTCTTCTTCTCTCTCTTCCCCTTCTTCTCTGTTTTTTTTTCTTCTTCTTCTTCTCTCTCTTCCCCTTCTTCTCTATTTTTTCTTTTTCTTCTTCTTTTCTCTCTTCCCTTTCTTCTCTGTTTTTTTTACTTCTGCTATGTTCTTCTCTTTCTTCTTCTTCTTCTTTCTTCTCTCTCTCCCCCTTTCTTCTCTGTTTTTTTTCTTCAGCCATTCAGCCCTGTTTCTTCTTCTTCTCTATTTTCTCTCTTCCCCTTTCTTCTTCTTCTTCATTGTATAATAAATTAATAATGCCTCCGACCTCTGTGTAATTGTATAATTGTATAATAATAGGTGTTTTTTTCTGCTCTGTTTTTTCTGTTGCTTTTTTGCTGTGATATTGTAAAATGCGCAAAATATGCTGAGTTGTGAAACCTGTGATTTTTTTTTTCTTCTTCTTCTTCATTGTATAATAAGGTTCGTATTGTTGTTTGCTTTGTATTGCTAGATATTGGCTCCAAATGTTATTTTTAAAATAAAAAAAATAAATAAATCAACTTGCGCCTCACTTCAATCGGGCGCGCGCCTCGCCTTGCGCTTCGCGCCTCAGGCTCCAGGAGGTCTTAGCGCCTCGGTGCGCCTTGAGCCTTTAACAACTATGAGCTGTGCCCATACTTCTCAACAGAATGGTGTTGCTGAACGAAAGCATCGCCATCTGTTGGATGTTGCTCGTACCCTGTTATTTAATATGTCGGTACCCAAACAATTTTGGGCTGATGCGGTTCTTACTGCGTGTTATCTCATCAATCGTATGCCATCTGCTGTTGTGGGTAATCAGACTCCTTTCTCTCTTCTATATCCTAGTACCTCTCCATTTCAGCTCACTCCTCGTGTTTTTGGCTGTGTCGCTTTTGCTCACGTTTTGGATCCTGGTCATGACAAATTGTCTCCTCGTGCTCGTATATGTGTTTTCCTTGGATACTCCCATACTCAAAAGGGATATCGATGTTATAGTCCCGAGTCTCGTCGATACTATGTGAGTGCCGATGTTACTTTTTTTGAATCTACTATGTTTTTTTCCTCTTCTGGTCAACGTTTGTCTCTTGATCATATCTCTACTCGTCAGGGGGAGCCTTCCTCGTCCTCCCCACCTTTGCCGCTACCCTTAACCTCCTCGTCTGATTCCTTATTGCCTTCTCATCCTCCACTGCAGGTTTATCAGCGATCTAAATCTCGGCCCGTTGTTTCTTTTGGTCCGGACACCACATCTTCTTCACCAGAGGTTCCTGATCCTCCCTTACTCACTTCTTCTACTGATGATTTGCCCATTGCTCTACGTCGTGGTAAGCGTACTTGTACTCAGCATCCTATTTCTAACTTTGTGTCCTATGATCATATTTCTTCCTCTTTGCACACTTTTGTTTTTACCCTGTCCTCTATTTTTGTTCCTTCCTCTTATCAGCATGCTATCTCTATGCCTGGATGGAAACACGCTATGGATGAGGAAATGAGTGCCCTTCACAAGAATCAGACTTGGGAGCTTACTAGTCTTCCTTCAGGAAAACAAATTGTTGGGTGTCGATGGGTCTATACTGTTAAATATCTTCCTGATGGTTCTGTTGAACGCCTTAAGGCACGGTTGGTTGCCAAAGGATATACACAGACGTATGGAGTGGATTACTTAGAGACTTTCTCTCCTGTTGCTCGCCTTAATTCCGTCCGAGTCCTTCTTTCTATTGCCGTTTGTTGTTCCTGGCCTTTATATTAGCTTGATATAAAGAATGCATTTCTTTATGGTGATCTCCAAGAGGAAGTGTACATGGCCCAACCTCCTGGTTATGTTGTTGCTGGTTCTGAGCACCTTGTTTGTAGACTGCGCAAGGCTCTTTATGGTTTGAAGCAGTCTCCACGTGCTTGGTTTGATAGATTCAGTGCTGTGGTCATTGCCTTTGGGTTTCAGCGTTCCACTTTTGACCATTCTGTCTTTATTCGTCGCTCTTCTGCTGCCATTATTGTGTTAATTGTTTATGTTGATGATATTATCATCTCTGGTAGTGACTTTATCGGTATTGCAGCCTTGAAACGACATTTGGGTCAACAGTTCCATACCAAAGACTTGGGTGTCTTACGCTATTTTCTTGGTATTGAAGTTGCCCGTTCTGCTCAAGGTATCTCTCTCTCTCAACGTAAATATGTACTTGACCTTTTATCTGAGACTGGTATGTTAGGGGCTCGACCTATTGATACTCCTATGGACTCTACCGTTAAATTGGATGGTGAACAGGGGGAATTATTTACTGATGTTGAACACTATCGTCGTTTGGTTGGGAAATTGATTTATCTCACTACTACTCGTCCTGATATCACCTATGCTGTTGGTGTGGTTAGTCAGTTTATGCATGCTCCTCGTCATCCCCACTTCGAGGCTCTTTGTCGTATTTTGTGTTATCTGAAAGGTGCTCCTGGGAATGGTTTGTTGTATAAACCCTCTTCCTCCATCTCCGTGACAGGTTTTACTGATGCTGATTGGGCAGGTAGTCGCTCTAATAGGCGGTCTACGTCTGGATATTGCACGTTCGTTGGTGGTAATCTTGTTACTTGGCGCAGTAAAAAGCAAACTGTTGTTGCTTGTTCTAGTGCTGAGGCTGAGTATCGTGTTATGGCTCACACTACTTCTGAGATGTTGTGGATTCGTTCTCTTTTTCGGGAGATGGGTGTTGCAATTCCTGCTCCTATGCCTATGCACTGTGATAACCAAGCGGCCATTTTTATTGCTAGCAATCCTGTTTTTTACGAGCGCACCAAGCATATTGAGGTTGATTGTCATTTTATTCGTGATTTGTTGATGCAGAAGCATATTGTTACCCCCTATATTTGTTCCGACGATCAGCTGGGGGATATTTTTACGAAGCCATTGGCACGTGGTGCCTTTCAGAGATTGTGTTTCAAGCTAGGCATGTTCAATCTGTATGCTCCAGCTTGAGGGGGAGTGTTAGAGAGTTTGGGTTACTAAGGGTGTTTTTGTCTTCTTACTATTTTTCTTTATTATTGAAGAGAGTATAAAAGGTTTTGTATTAGGTATGAGATAGATACGACAATAATATACAAAGACTTTTCTTCTCCTTCTTTTCTTCTTCTTCTTCTCCTCTCCTAAACCCTAACACATAATTAGATTAATCTCAACTCATTAATTGATAAATACAACACTTAGTCACATACTAACACCCAAAAAACATACTTGGGTTCATGTAAAAATAACTCGACCCTTATTAGTTTTGGTCCTCCCCTTTCCCAATGTGAAGCATATTAGCCTTCCTCACCGGTACAATTATTGGCCTTCACTGCACATTATCAATCCATCGTAGTAAATATTACTCATGTTATCATCTCACGGAATAAAGATGAGTATACACTATTATAACATCACATACCACTATGAAATAAGGATAGCCACCCCAGCATCATTCCTTTCTCTGCATCTCATAATCCCCAAAAATGTTTAGCAGAGATCCTTACAAACTATTTAGCTTCAAATCCCCCCTAACCCAAAAAAACAAAAATAAAAATCCCTATCACCAGATCATCAAAATTATATTTACTGAGATTACTGGATTGCATGAAAATTTATCAAGCCTGCAATATTAACCACAAATGTGGAAAAAAAACTATATCGCAAACCATTGCTAGTTGATCCAATTAATCTCAAATATTGTGTTGGATATCCAAAAATACGGTGTACTTTGAATTTCTTAGTGAAAAATTACAAGGACATTTGCTTTGATGGAGCTCCTTGATGCTAGCTACTAAACTAAGCATCCATAGGAAATTCTCTGGTAATAAGTTCCAAAATCTGAACGATATGAAAGCTAAAATGCTTGCTTCTAAAAGCCAACCGGTGCCTGCAGTTAGCACCAATGATTAAAGCTAAATATTATAGGCTTCATTCACTTAAATATGTTTTGGGAAGAAAATTTGCATCTCGGGTAGCCTAAGAAGGTGATTTTCTAACCGAATCATGTGATCATTATTCAAATTATTACTGTTTAACTTTTAGATGATTATATTTGCAATCGGTTAGACAACCTGAGAAACAAATTTGACAAATAAAAAAATACATTATATATTTTCTCCAAACGTGTCCCCCGCAAGAAAGCATTCCACTGCCACAACTTGACAAGGAATTTATTAATGACCTTAAAAAATATGATGAAAATGATAAAAATGTGTCACCTGCAATGCTTTTGACTCCAATTCTTTTCGTTTTGCATTTCTCACACCTTCATCAAAGTAGATAGTCTCCATTTCGTATCTATAGAAAAGAAAACTTTAGTAAACAAGCAAGATCAAAGGGTCCAAATCAATTTAGTAAAGGAACATTATCTCAAAAAATAACCAATTAGGGCAAAAAAATCAAGTTTTACAATTTTGACTTCAGAAAAGTATTATGAAGTTTTAGAAAGTTCAGAAGGACAAAAACTGAAACAAGTACAAGAGGTCTTAATTTTCACTTTCACTTGAGCTTTCAACCACCCCTAAAAAGCAGAACCAATACAAAACGAGTTCTTGAGAAGCACAGAACCATAAATGATCATCAATTTTGCCTTGGTCCAAATCAAATGGGATTGGCCACATAAATTCTCTTCTTTCATTCTTTCCTATTATAAGCTATGCCTCCTATAACACACGCAGGTTTAGAGGGACTTAAAGATATCAAAGTTACTTGATTAAGCACCCCTAACAGTTAGAATAATATCAGGTCTTCAATTTGCAAAGAAAGAAAAAGGCACGAAGTTTTGGAGCATAACAGAATCACTATTTATCAAGACAATAGGATACGTGACAAAATAATAATAACTATGACAAAAATAATATGTAAACAAACAAAAATAAATATAAGGAGAGGAAAACAATCAATTTGTAACAAATCCGACAGCTGTATATATTTTGCAGGGTCTTTTCACTGCTGAAAGATGTCACGATCTAACCGTCGTATTTCTATAAACAGGAAAAAATAGGTTCACCAAGTGCCTTCCCTAAAAAAATTCTAAGCCTTTTGAACAATGAATAGTCCATTTTATTTTAATATAACAGTCTTACAATAACAGATTTGTAGTTCGTACATTTTATGGAGAGTTCTTCAACTTTAAAAATGCCTTCAGATTAAAGAGGTAAACAATGAAAACTTTCTTTGTTCAGGAAGATTTTAATTTAATTTATTAGGGAGTTAAAATTAACTTATAATTTATTAGGGACTTAAAATTAACTTACTCTGAAATATAGGTTTCTAAGATTGAGCTTAGCTTTTTCCCAAAACCTGATACAGGACCAGCTTGAACCGCTTCCTCCAGTGCCAACCAACCCTACATCAAATGAAGAACTAATTTTTGCCTAACAAATGATTTCTGGTAGACCAAAAGCAACACCAGAATGGAAGATAGATGCATGAAATACCTCATCGGTGGTCAAGCAATTGAGCTTCTCATTCGCGATTTCTTCACAACGAACAGTGGCAACCATGACCTGGTGATGTAAAAATAAAAAGGGATAATGCAAGACAAAATAAATAAAATAATAGTTGCATAAGAAAACCAATCATTTCTTTCTCACAACAGGGAGGAACAGAATGTAACCTTATGAGCAGGAAGGTCAAGGTCCCTATTTTCTTTTATAACTTTCCATATATGCTGTGCACTGAAAGAAAACCCTGAGGCAGGGACAACTCCCCGCCTATCCCCAGCAAGCCCTCCTGGAGCAATTGAATGGAAAAAACGCTGCCTCAGTTGAGCAACCTGTATTAACACACAAAAGGCTGTAAGCCCGTAAAACCCATCCATAAATTACAGAATAACACATGTGAAAATGCATAGCAGAAGTTGATGACTCCAATTTCCAAGCTCAAATTTTGTAATTCGGTAAATATATCTATACCCTGTAATAAAAAAGAGACTTGGTTACTTTTACTGGACAGAAGCACCCTTGTCTTTTGGCATATACAGAAGTTCTATCCTCCTAAAGCTTATATGCCACCTAGTTAACAAGTTGACATATCTTTCAATGGTGACCTTTTCCATTACCCACCGTAATTTTCTGTTGGAAAATGAAGAAAGTTTTTAAGAGATTCTACAAGAATAATGCAAGAGAAGATGAATGTGATTGTGACAGATAATCATAAAAAGGCTGGTATAATTATACCACTAACAGACTAACTTATAGTTAATGTGTTAAAATGAACTTCCGGTTTTGGTGCTCTGATAACTGTCCAAAAGTCACTATGCAGATTTAAAATCCATCAAGATGTCTTGCTTTGATTTCTACTTAGGATTGTTCATATTGCCAAAAACATTATTGGCGCATAACTGATGAAAGATCTCAGGACATGGAGGTTTCTAAGTGATAGGCCATGTTGTTTCTCCAAATCCTGAACTTAAGAGGTACTTATCAAAGTTTAGTTCATTACGCATCAATTGCAGTTATATGGAGGGCAAATCCAGGACCAAAACAAAAAGCTGGAAGAATACTTCTAAACTTCTAAGAAATAAAAAATATGTGACAGCTAGTAAAAAGTATGTGGCTCAAAAAAAGCAGTTCGTATTAGAGGAACTACCTGCTCTTTAAACTGTTCTTCCTTCTCTTCATAGCTGGATAAAGCAGTGACCTCCACCTTCAAGTCCAAGAAAGCTAAATCAGAAAGAAAATTTTCACACATACAGAAACACACATCCACAGAGAGGATATCTTGCATTGAAAAATTCACTCAGAGGTGTGTCCTTCTGAGCTTGAGGCTTAGAAACCGTGTCCCATATCTGCAGGAATAATTACCCATAATAAGGCCAAAGGAAAAGAATGCAAGCAAGAAAAAGAAAAAGGAAACAAACGACAACCCAGAAAACAAGGAAATATGCACAAAAATACCTTCTGAATATCCTCCCTCAAAACAGGCTCCAAATGTTGAAGTGGGGTCTACATGGACAGTCAAGAGAAGACAATAATAAATCAAAATTAAAGAAAGAAGGCGGCTTTTAAACAGTGTAGAACATGGTAGATGGACCAACATCTTTCAAGAAAATGAACTGCTAAATTCCAAACCTTTGTTTTATCACGTATTACAAAGAGAAGTGTAGTTTTGCGGGGGCTAAATAATCGCATCATAACCTGAAGATTAGAAAATAGACTGCCATGATTAGAGAACCAATATGACAAGCTCAACAGAAATATAAACATGGGAGTACCTGAAATACTGTTTTTAAAAGAGGTTTGTTGGCAGCCTGCTCTCGACCAATATCATGGCACCACCTATTATGCAATATCAGGCATTTTAGTTGATACTTGAACTAACTCTTATATATATATATATATATATGACGAAAAATGGATATTACAGATGCTTACAAACTTTTTAGCTTATGATTAAATGGTATTAGATCATGTGGTATCTAGTTGGACTGGAGCAGTTTTGGATTCCCTTAGCCTCTATGCTTAGTATGTCGGAAGGAAGAGAGGAGAGATGGACCATGTTTCCTTTGTTTGGTAGAGGAGAGAGGAATAGGGGAAGAATGAAAGGATGGATAAGGTATCCCTCCTGGTCCCACCCAATCCCCCCCCTCCACCCATCTCAAAAAAAAGGAGGAATGAACACCCTCCCCTCCCCCCTAGGGATGCTTATCCCATACCTCCTCTCCTCCCTTCCATCTATTTTTCCATCCCTCCTACCAAATGGACATTATACAAGAAATTTTCAACATGAGATTCTAACACCTTAACATAATCAGTCAAAAATGTCTCGGCCATGAATGCCCTACCAGTAATGGTAGAAATAGATAAGCCTCTAGCAAATCAAATTGACAATACATAAGCCTCTAGTAAATTATTCCAAACAAGAGCAGCCATGAACCGAGTAAAGCACAACCCAACTTTCTGGGATGCATGTCCAGGCCGCCAGGGCCAACCATATTTGCATTCTGGAGAATCTGGACGGACCTATATTTCAGGGCTCGATTGGAGTTCTGCCCAGGTTCGCATATCAGAAAGATAAGTCTGGTCAATTCCAGCCTGAACCAGTGAGCATACAGCATAAAATAGTTATTCACTTTATGCTGATTATAAAAAAATGAAAAGCGTCCACAAATTTCCTGTTAAGCTGCTTAATGAGTTATTTAAAAAGGGTCACGCTGGAACAGGCAAATTTTAACAATCTTCTTTCAGGCAGGGAGTAGGCTTCCACATCTTGGTATGATCATGATTGGCCATGCTTGAGCCCATGTTTCAATAACAAATTCGATTTCAGCCTGGGTCAGACTCTTGGCCACACTTGATTGCAACCATATAGAGACGAGTCTCAAACCACAAGGCAGAAAAAAGTATAAAAACATTCTATGACAAAATTGCAAGCTTACATATTTATTAGTACAATATCTGAAACCGCCAAAGCAAAGAGGGCACTTTGTTTCTCAAACGCCGTGTCATCCTGAAATTGACAAAATTACCACGCTGAATTATGAAATTATAACAGGGTTTAAAATGCTACAAAAATGTCCGTACCAATTTCACAATCACAACCCACCTGGACCCACCTGGATAAAGTAAGAAACATCATTTAAAGGTTTGTAGGATCAAACTAAAGGCCAAAAGGATAGCAGATAACAAGTTTAAGGTAACTGCAATAGTCATTTTTCTGACGCAACAACTGAGCCGTACTTTTTCCTATTATTCTTTCTAGATAAAGTAAGAAACATCAATATGAAGGTTATTACCTCGCCCCTTTCCCTTCCATCAGTGCCCTCCAAATCCATGATAATTGTACAAGGTTCAATGCCGATACCCTTAGCTACCCAAATGCCCTTGGTTGTTTGATTCCTGTAACAAAATGACAACATATCTATTGTATGGTTATGAATGCCAGTAACAGCAAGAGAAACAACTGTATGACAAGAAATAGATAAATGTATCCTCCTCCATGTGATGCAAAACAGAGAGGCTGAAAAAGCTAACCTTCCCTTGAATGCATCCATTTCCCTAAAATTGGTATAGAAAAGATGATTCAAAAGTGTGCTCTTCCCTGTTCAAAAAAAAAAAATCCTTCTCTTAGTGCATATAGCAAAATGGTGCGAGTGTGGGCATCACATTCACTTACATTTATGCACAACCAAATTACTTGGATTGTATTTTGCCCCAAAAAAAAAATATACTTGGCTTGTAAGTTAACCCTTGTAAACCATGTTTATTTAATTATTATATCAAGAAGTGATTGAACAGTAGGAACTACCAACGTAAAATAAAAGTAAAAAAGGAGGGATAATCCACTATAATAATTTATATATTTACGATAAAAGTTGGAAGAATGCACATGCCTGCCTGTGTTTGAGAGAGAGAAAGAGAGAGAGAAAAGAGGGAAAGGAAGGAGAACTCAGGATGTAAATATGCACAAGAAGATTTTTTTTTTTTTTTCGGGAATTTCACAAGCAGATTTATTTAACACATATATGAACATTCATCAGTTCCAGAATAGCATGATCCCATGGAAAAAAAAGGTTTTCCCTACCACGACACCTTAAAATAAATTTTGCCTAGAAACCCAGCTTTAAGCCATCATATTCATGACATCCTCCACCAACCCAACTATATAGCAAGTTATGGCCATCAAATTTCATTGTTCATAACCCCAATCCATCTAAACCATTATGCATCCCTCCTATCTGCACAAATCATAATTAAATGACAAATCTTAAGCGTTAATCCACCAACAAGTGGACTGTGCATGGCTTTAGTTTGAAAATATTGTGTTGTGCTATACTCACCCCTAAACACCCCAATAAAGAAGAAGTTTGATACAAAAGTTTACAGAAAACTACTTACAAACTAGTGCAATTTAATGAGAAAAGAAAATTTCTCATGATAATGCTCCCACGGCCTTTGAAAACTAGCAGTCAAATGTTTTTTACCAACTTTGGCAATAGAACTTTATCAAAGATACTGATATAAATATAACCTCTTTAACCAAATTTATCCTATTATTCATCAAAAAGGCATAAACCCTTACCCAGAAGAAACTCCAACAACTAAACATGGTACCAATCATTAGTCACCACAATTTTGTCTTTCTTTGCAGCACATCTTTACAACATTTTTTTCCAGGAAATATATATAACTTAAATAACCCTACTTTCACTTTAGACCAGGGACAGAGGGGCACGTGCCCCTCCTGGACCAGCCCGGCCCAATATATATATATGTATATGTGTGTGTGAAATTTTACAAAACATCCCCCTAAAATTTTCAATTTCTAAAACAAATCTCTTTTTTTTTCTTTTTTTTTTTTCTCTTTTACTTTTCAAATTCCTTTGATTCCCTACAAAAAAATTTCATTCCCCTTCTTCAATCAAACCCCTTTTTTTTTCTTTTCCTATTTTTTTTTCCCTCTTCTAAAAATTCTTCTTTTTGCACTCATGTATGATGTATGTATTGTAACTATTTTTTCCTCTTCTTTTTTTTTTCCTCTTCTTCTTATTTAAATTTATTATTGTAGTTTTATGAACTCGTAGTTTATATTTTTGAATTTTTCGTTACTGTAATTTTTTGTGAATAATGACATACTATTTGAATCTGGATTAATGCACAGTTACTGCACTCCTATTTTTCGGATTACTGTCTTCTTGTTAGTTGTCATGTTAATTGAAAAAAAAAAATTTACTTTATCGTGTTCAATATGCCTCCACTCTAAGAAGCACGGACACGGATACCACACGACACGGACACGGCAAATCCTAAAAAATTAGGACACGGACACGGTAGAGACACGGCAAATAATAAATATTTATTTTTATATAATATTTGATGTCGTACTTTAAATAATTAAGAGTAATATTATTTTTCATCAACCTAACAAAGAAAAAATTCACAAATCATAAATCACAAGTACACAATTGAATCTACTCCACAACAACAATAATTATAAGAGAACGATGTCACAAAATCATAAAACCAAATCAAAACGAGACATTAGAATAAAAACTAGTCTTATCATTTAAACATCATCATTCTAGCTTACTCCAAATACAAATGCATCATGAGAAAGTAACATGTAAAAGATAGCAGTTGTACAGTAAGAGGAAGAAGAGTAAAAAAGAACAAAGATAAAGAGATGAGATGGGTTATAGTTGAATTGTTAAAACAATATTTCTAAACTTGTGTTTTGCTAGGAAAAAGAAAGAAAGAGGCTAAAAAAGGAGAAAAAAGAAAAAACAATTAGGGTTTTGTTAGAAAAATAATTAGGGATTAGTGAAAAATAAAGTAAGAATCTATGGAAGAGAGAAGATTCATGAAAACAAGAGGAAAAAGAAAAAAAAAAAATTTTGGCGTGTCCAACATGTGTCCGCGCCGTGTCCATGCCATGTCCGAGCCGTGTCCGAAAATTCAAAAAAATAAAAAAAATCAGACACGTTTTTTGGCGTGTCAAGGCGTGTCCGACGCGTATCCGTGTCCTACACATGTCCGACACGGATTCTTTGCCTTCTTAGGCGTGTCCGTGCTTCCTAGCCTCCACTAAAATAGATTCTGAGCTTCATCACTATTTTTGTTGAGTCTATCATGCATCGCTAATCGATTGAGGCTAATTAAATTAATGAAAAACAGAGAGCAGCTGCCCAATGTGGCACCCGATGAGGACAATTGTAATTGTATTCAATGGAAATGTTACCAATCGATATTTTGGTTCTTATAGTTGTAAGTATTTATCTTTCTTATACTACTTCTTGATTAACATATTATTTTGTAATGATTTTTTTTTCTTGTTTGTCTTTTGATTTGAACAATCTATATTTGTCATGTTAGTTGAATTTATTATTATTATTTTTTTATCAAGTACACTGGCCCCCCTGAAATGAAATCTTAGACCCTCGTCCGAACACACATGAACCTAAAAGACCAATTTCAATTTTTAATGTTCAGTGAACTCGACTCAACTCAACAAGGCCTCTCCTGTTAAAGAATAACCGTATAAAACGAAATCAATAGTATATTTTTGTATATATGGAACACAATTTAGCATTACGGAGATCAATTGAGTGAACTCAGCTATATGTCCGCATAAATGCACCCCAAAACATTAAAAATGTCCACAATCCAAAACCCAAACTCTGCTGCTGAGACATGCTTTGACAAAGAAAAAATGGTCAAACAATAACGAGAACTCAAACCTTAGAATTATAAACCTCATAACTAAAGACCCAAGTTCTTTTTTTTCTTTTTTTGTGGTAGGCAACTAGAAACCCGAGGTCTCTGTACACGACTGAATATTCAAGGAGCTCGATTCACGTATACATACAAGTAAGTCGATCATAAAGTAACAAGTAAACAGAACAAACCACATACCACTGCTTTGTGGACCCATGATTGCGACGACGGCATAGGAAAGACCGCACTCAGCGAGCTTCACAGTCTTCATGAAGCTTTCGAGACCGATGACATTGAAATTGCCATGTCCATCGATCAATTGCGTCGCACAGCAATCTTCTAGTCCAACCATGACTAATATATATATATACAGATAATACTCGAAAAACTGATATACACACACTCACAAAGTGTATATATAGGAACTGCAAAGAAGCTAGGGCTTTTCTTCCCCTCACTAATTTGAAGGGCAAGGCAAGAGATGGATCCGATTGTACTCAAAATTCAAGCTTGTTTTCGTATTACCTTTTGGTTCAGTAGAGGAGTCAGATGCAGACAGGTTAGAGAGAGAAAACAGAGAGAGAGAAAGAGAGAGAGAGCAGTAGAAGGAACAAACACGGAGTTGTCTCTCGTTATCAGAGAAAAGATAGCCTCGTTGTGCGTAAATCATACGTATTTTCTCACCAAGTGATGGGGGAAAATAGATATATATATATATATACTCCTACTTGGCGCTAGCAATTTAGAAAAAAGAAAAAAAAAATGGACAGGTAAGATTGATCATATGATGAGAATCCTGTTCAAAACAAAATTTCACTAACTTCTAGTGCATTTTAATTAATAAGAATAATAAAAAGGTGTTATATTATAGATTTTGTGGTGTTAAAGTATATATTGCATAGATTCTACGTCTTCTATTGCACAGTATTACCTAATTATTATATAATGTGTTACATTATCGACTTAAAATGCATTAAATGGTATTCGGACTTCAAATTGATTACTATAAGAGTATACCACTATGCAGATCCTTGATCATATACACAAATGTCTATGTCTAAGGGTACTAAATAGAATTGGAATTCACTGTCAAATTTGATTAGACAGATCAGAAATCACTAAATTGATTGCTATATTTGTTAGTGCATTCCACTAAATAATGGTCAATTTTTATTTTTCTAGCACTGATGTGGCGCAATGTGTCTACTAGTGAAAATCAGTGGCTATGAGAAGGATTGTGGTTGATATTTTTATTTTCCCTTCTTTTTACGACTTCAATATTTTAAGAAGATTTTACTACTCCAGTCTCCAGTAGTTAAACTTGAAAAGACATCTGAAATACATTTACTACTTTTTACCACGACGAGAATACGTACGGATTAGCAATTCACAATTAATAATTTCCCCTGAGTGGGGCTGTAGGCAGGCACCACGTGTAAATGTCAAATAAAGAAGACGAGAATATTCTAACCTATCCCGCACTCAATCTGCCTCTTTTCGTACCACTCTTGCACTTTTTGGCTGACTTGGGTTATTCTCCCTTGATTGTCATTTGTCTCATCTCTCTCGCGTAATATCCATAATAATAGGCAAAAATAAATACTAATAAAAAAAAATCAGTAAAATTCTAAGTAAAAGAGTTTTACTTACCTGCTTCTAATTCGATGATACGATAATTTCCAATACTTTCCTTATTAGAGAGTATAACGTTAAGAAATTATTAGATAGTTTGGCCACTAATGACTTGATACACGTGAAATAAAGATGATACAAATTTATTTATGTATCATGCTTAGATTAGTTCGGATCAATGGTTTCGAAAGTACTTAACAATTTCTATATAAGGTGAGGTTAAATTTTAAACATTTTTTCTTTACGCATTATCAAAAAAAAGTTACAATGCTTAGGAATTACTTTCTTAAAATCGCCATGGCAGTATCAAATATGTATTCAATACAAATACACGCTAGATACGACCGAATATATGTCTAATACAACTGAGATATGGCAGATTTCAAACATTCTCTCTTGGGTATGCCCATACCTAAAAAGAGCTGCAACGCTTGTGAAGCACGATTACTTCCTTAGAATCGTCATGGCGGTATCAAATATGTATTTAATACAGATAGATGTTAGATACGACCAGATACATGTCTGATACTGAGATACGATATAATACATCTAAGATACAACAACATATTTTTAGAATACGACTGGACAAAATTATAATTTTTTTATTAAAAATAAGGTCCTAATTGTAAAAAAAAAAAAAATTATTATTTAAAAAAATAAAATAAAAAGGATTTAAAATCCTAAATTGACAGAGAAAAATAAGGAGAGGGTGAAGATGGGAGATTCAATATCTAATAAAAATTTGGATCTTCTAGGATTAAAGTTTTTCTTTTTGTGTTTTATCTAATTGTCTTTTTATTTACGAACACATTTGTGATTACATTTGCATTCATAATTTGCATTCATAATGTTATGGAAAACTAATGAAAAATTAATTTATATATATATATATATATGTGTGTGTGTGTGTGTGTGTGTAAGGACCGAAATTATTTTGACCGGTTCCGGGTGAAATTTTGGACCGGATTTATTTTTTTTGAATAAATTAAATTCGAAAAGAATGTGGATATACATATATATATATACATGGAATTATAGATATATTTATATGAAGTTGGAGGATATAGATATATATATATATATATATATATGGGAAAATATATATATATGCACATGGTGGGCTTATATGCAAATATGAAGAAGTGTGGGTGCACATGCATAATTATATGTATTGTGTAGCATATATCATATATATATTTATATATGAGTAATATGTGGACCAAAAAGAAAGAAAAGAAGATAGGAAATGGGTGGTCTCGGCTGAAGGAGAAAAATAAGAAAAGAAAAGAAAGGGGAAAAGAAGAAAAAGAAAAGAGAAAAGAAAGAAAAGAAAAGAAAGAAAGAAGAAAAGAAAAAGAAGAGAAGAAAGAGAATCGGGGAGAGAGAGAGAGAATCGAGAGGCCGAGATCGGGAGAGAGGAGGAGGAGCTTCGGTGCTCCGGCGGTGCTCCGACGGCGGCTCGGTCGTGGGACGGTTAGCAGCGGCCCATGGTGAGGACAGCCCGGTGATCGGCGTCGGCGGCTGTGATCGGCGCTGGCGGCTGAAGATGCTTCGGGTTGGAGGAGGTGTGCGTGGTGGCTCGGTTCGGCCGAGCCGTTTGCGAAGGGGGTTCGATTTTGGCTCCTTTGTTCTCGGCTTGGGTCAGTTTCAGGTGGAAGCCGGGGCTGTGATGGTTCCTGCTGGGTCAGATGGTGGTGCCTCAGGTTGAAGGTGCCGAGACTGGGTGATGGGATCTGTTTGGCTTCGGCTGGTGCACGGGCCGTGCTGGGCTGTCGGGTTTGTGGTAGCAGGTGGTGGTTTCCGACGGTGGTCTTGGGTTTGATTGAGGTGTTTGGTTCGTGGGTTCCCTTTGATTCGGTTGCTAGTGGCTTCGGCTAAGTAGCGAGTTGTGTATGGGTTGCACATGGAGTTTTTTTGTGACTGATCAAGGGGGGTTCAGTTTGGGTTGTTTGAGGCCAAGGAAGAGGCTGTTCACGGTAGGTTGGACAGCCTGGTTTGGGTGGTTTCGAATGGTGCCGAAGAGGCTGCTATGTGGGTTTTCTTGGTGGCTGGGTCGTGGACTCTCTTTGGTTCAGTTGAGGTGAGTTGTTGAGTCGAGTTGGGTTCATGGTTTGGCTGGGTTTGCTTCCATGGTTGAAATTCTCGATGGGGATTCGGGATCAAACTCGGCAGATAGCTGGGTTGTATTTGGTTGTGGATTGTTTTGTATGTAGCTGTTGAGTTTGTTTGAGCAGCCATAAATTTTGGGTTGCAATGTTGGAGATCTACAAATGTATAGGTTTGTGATTGATTTCGGTTGGTGGCCGGTTAGAGGCTAGCTGCCGAATGGATGGTTTCGTGGTTGGGCCGTGAAGAGGTAACCACGGGGGTTGAATATCAGGAGGTCTCAGTTGGTCTCAGCTGGGCATGTCATGGGAGTTGCTTGGAGTAGCAGCCAGGGTTCTGATTTGATGAGTTCGGCTTTGGGGTCGACAATAGTACCGAAGCTTGGAGCTTCGATTGGATGGTTTGATGATGTCGGCCTTGGTGTTGGCTTGAGGGTCTTGCATAACAGGATGTTATGGCTCGTGTTTTGGGTTGGACCAGAAATCAGAAAGGGCAAGGAAATGGTCCAGAGGGTGTTCATGTCGGCCTTGACACAGGACTGGACCGGACATGGAGGTGGACCGCTTTGCAAGCACGGACGAGACGGGACCTAAGGCAAGTTGATTCTTGCCTCTATCTCATACAGATATTTTATGTATGTTGAGTAATTTACATATGTCTCAATTTAATCATATGTGGTATGTGTATATACATATATATGTAGGCGCTTATATATATATATATATATATGTATAGGGAATGTGGTACATACATGGAATGTGAGAGGATATACATATGTGTGTGTGTATATATATGTATGTGCGGGTTTGGGAAGCAATAACATGTTAGATTTATCGCCTAATTGTATTGTGATATGCATGTATGTATAGATTAAAGTCTATGAAGAGTATGCTAAATAATACATGTTTAGCTATATGTTGTCTTGTATGCATATGTGGCTTTTATGCATGAGGTTCAGTATATATATATGTGATTATATATATGGGTGTTGTGGTAGAAATGCATGCTAAATATAAATAACTTTTGGCGGGCATTTGCAAAGCATAATCATGACATGCTCGGTGTTCTATATGTTCTTATTACATGTATGGGTGATGCAATATATATGTGAATATATATGTGGTGATTAGAATGCATGCTAGACACTTGTAGTGAATACATGCATTGAATGAGAGTATGATTATATGTATGCTAGTATATGTGCATATAGGACTTATATGCAGGATTGGACATATATGTGATTATATGTGAGAATGTGAATATGAGATGCATGCTGGCTTTTTTATATATATATCGAATGTGTGCATTGATGCTAGCATGATAAAAATGTGCTAGGTTGAGTTTGTTGGCATATATGACGTATTATGCGGGTTTTGAAACATGTATGTGCTATATGTGTTGGAATGTGATGAAAAGCATGCTAAATACTTCTTTTTAGTATTCATAAGCATGGGTTGATGCATGAAAACATTATGCTATGTATATATGCATCCATATTGCATGTATAGGAGGGAAATGACACATATGTGGTTATATGTGGGTTTATGTGGAGATGAAATGTAGGCTATGTTCTTTTAACTAGCTTAGGCATTGTGAGGCGTGAACATTGAATGTTCGGTTATTATATGTTCGAAATGCATATATGGTGCCGTTGTGAGAAAACGGGGAAGTGTGGTTGAGTCACTCAGAGTAGGTCATTACTCGGTCACGGTGTCGAAGTGGTCCCATCACCTGGTAGGACCGATGTTCTCGGTGGTGTATTTGGAAAGTATCTCATCACCTGGTAGGACCGATGTTCTCGGTGGTGCATGTTGAGATTATCTCATCACCTGGTAGGACCGATGTTCTCGGTGGTGCATTCTAAAATGGTCTCATCACTTGGTAGGACCGATGTTCTCAGTGGTGCATTCCGAAATTATCTCATCACTTGGTAGGACCGATGTTCTCAGTGATGTCGATTCTGAAATTGTGTGGGAAGTGTCTCGGTCACATGATTGGTTGAGAATCATGTCAGGGTATCGGGTTGAGTCCGAGAGAGAGACAAGTGTGTGAACTTGCTTACATTATCTTTTGTAAAGCATGCTTTGTGTTTAACGCATTCTTATATATATGCGTTGTTTGTGACTGAACATGATATATGTTGGATATCTATTGCTTTTGAGCATGTTACATGGTTTAAATGCATCTTTATTGCATTTGAGATGTGCTACTTGACGAGTAGGAGATGTGGTAGTTGATTTACACCGGTTATATAAATGTGTTGACATATATGTTCTGTATACATATTGATGCCTGATGTTTACTGCTTTCAAGCATGTTGAAAATGATTTCTAAAATCATGTGTTCTGGATTTTGTATGTTCATATGTGCTAGAGTAGCCATATACATCGTTGATTCATGCATGCTAGGTAGAGCATGGTCTTAAATATTGTGATATATTTAAGTGCATGTATATTTTTGAGAATATGTGAGGATCGACCTGCTGCAGCGGTGATAGTATGGTTCTACATACCTTGTTGGGCCTTTGAGCTCACCCCCTCCCAGGTTTTGCAGGTATTGCTGGTTTTGGAGTCAGTTGGGAAAACTGATAGCACCAGTTGCAGAGGTAGTAATTAGATTCCATAGAATCTAATTTATGTCCAGGATATTGGATAGATAGATGTATTACATTTGCGTTAAATGTATGAAGAGATGTATATTGATTCAGTTCCTTCACTTGTATTTATTCATGTGATGTATGTATTTAATACGGACATTTAATGACTGAGGCATGTATATTTATGATTGAATTATGCATGTTGTAGAAATATTGGGGGGACACGGGCCCAGAAGTGTCCATTTTTATTGTTTAGATATAAATGCTAGGGGGACACGTGCCCAGAAGTGTCCATAAAAATTGTAAAGCAGGTATATCATGCCAGGAGCTGATTATTCAGAATGGGTCATGCCCGATTTTCGTAAAAATGATACGAGATTGAATTGCATGATCAGGTGATGGTAATAGCGTGAGGGTGATCTCACGGGGTTCACACCTCGGTTTCCGGGCCTCGGGAATCGGGGTGTGACAGTGTGTGTGTGTGTGTGTGTGTGTGTTAACATGCATATCCTAGCTGTATCTTTATCCTATTTTTTAAAAATTTATCATATCGTCGTATCCATGTTTAGTGTCTATGCTTCCTATATCAATGTTAATATTAAAAAGAAACATTTTATAAGAAAGTCTAATTTTATTTTTAAATCTCAAAGGCAGAAGGTTGAGAATTTAAATTTTATAAGAATAAAAGGTTGTATATTGTTGGTATTGATGATCCGGCATTTGCCAGGTATGCCCACGTGGCATTTTCTTAATACTATTATGACTTTTACAGATAATCGTGAGGATGTGGCAATTGGGGTCCCCACTGAGAGAGGTACCTCGAGCCACCTCACTTTTAAAGACGACATGAGGAGTACCAAAAGGGGCTCGCGGACCCCGCCAAAGATTACAAACCCATCTTTTCTGGCGAGGAGTTCCTCCCTACGGATAAATCTCAGTTTGCAACGAGCTCCTCTCTACGGATAAAAAATCGTAGAGGTCCTCTTTATGGATCAACCTCCATAATACAAGGAAACACTCATCTCTACGGATAAAATGTAATACCCCGTAATTTGAGGATATTTAAATTGGATTTTTAATTATTTAAATTGTTTATTTTGTGGTGTCTTAAATGCTTTAGTTAATTTGGTTAATGCCTGTTTTTTTATTTAATGTGGATGGTTGATTTGTTGCTATGTGTTAATTGATTTTAAATGGTTGTGAAATATTTGTTTTAAATAAAATATATATATAAACATGAAATTCGTAGATGAACTAAACTATGTTTTTAAAGAATTTTGTTCTGATTAAATTATTTATCTTGCTCTCCCAAATAGTCCTTGTTGGTTTGGTTATAAATCGTTGGGTAATTTGATAGAATTATAAGTTTGAATTTGAAGAACCCTAGAAACTTGAATTGGAGTTTTTTTATTTAAGTCGCGAAAGGGGGTGATTTTGGTATCAATGCGTAGCTTAAGCATAGAGGAGTTGAATGGTATATAAAAACGTGAGATTTGATGGCCGGAATAGGGCCGAGAAGATGGCTGGTCGCGACTCTGACGCGACTAAAAGAAAAATTGCAGAAAAATGAAGGTTGATGGAAGTGAATAATCCCACGCGCACGCCTACGTGCGCTGTCAACGCGTGGGGGCCCGTGAAGGACTTTTCGGCCACCGACGGGGATCGAAAAAGTGGTGGTCCGGTTCCACTTGCCGAGCCCAACCACTGGGACCAGCCTAGAATATTTAAATATTTTTTAATTTTTAAATCATTTTAAAATGTAAAAAATTAGGAAAAATATTTTTAAATTACCGAAAAATTCTAAAAAAATTTCAAAAAATAGAATAAGAGTTTTAAAAACAAAATATGCACGTAAACCTAGGTTAGAGCTAGGTTTAGATACACTTGATGTTTAAGTTGCAGTGTAGGCTTATTAAGTGTTTTTATTTTTTTTTAATTATTTATTTATTTGTTCCTTAATTGCTTCTTTGCTATCGTAAACATACTTGATTTATTGCTTCATGTTTAAAACATTATATAGGAGTATATTAAACTCGTTTACTTTCAGGGTATGTTGTGTTATTTTTATTTGTTTAATTAATTAATGTGGCGGTAAGATTTTTATGATATTAATTAGCATGCTTTTAAGTATGTTAAATTATTAATTTAAAAGTAATATAGAGGCATGTCAGGATTGCCTAATACCTAATAAGGTATCTATACATTATATTTGGAGGCATGTAAGGATTGTCAAGCATGTCAGGATTACCTAATACCTAATAAGATATCTGTACATTATATTTGGGGGCATGTCAGAATTGCCCAATACCTAATAAAGTATTCATAAAATACGAGTATAAGCATGTCAGGATTACCTAATACTTAATAAGAAATTTAGTTATGTGTTTAGGCATGTTAGGATTGCCACCTATTCGAACTTAGAAACTTGTTCTATCTTTATTGTGATAATGGATGGGTTGGTTCAGAACATAGTTCTAATTATTTCTGAGACAGAAGATTAAATGATAAAATGGTATAATTATATCTATGTGTTTTATTATTTCCTCATATAGAGGGTATGTTTATCGGTCATCTGTTGGGTGGTAGTAGAAGGAACTTACTCGTGGGTTTAACCTACTTTATTGATATTTCAGGTCTCAGACAGTTTCCACCTCGAGATTAGAGTGTGGAATTCATAAAGCATGACAGTTATTTATTTCTTACCAGACTTTAGTATAGGGACTTAGATCTTTTCATAAAGAATGTACTTTTATGATTTTTGGTTAAGGGTCCTTGAGTTACGGGACTTTCAAGTTGTATTGTTTAGACTTGTATTATGTTTATTTAACATTATTTATTATTTTAGTTAGACTTTCCTTTCAGCATTTATAATTCTTTTTTCTTTTGTCCTTGTATTCTATGTTTAAATGCTATCAGTTGTAAGTATCACTTATGTTTTATGTGTGAGATTGGCTATCTCATGCGTGAAATTGTAGGGGGTATTTCAGTTGGTATTAGGGCACTCCAGGTTCAAGTATTCTCGGGTCCTTAGGGTCTATCGTATAGTATCTTCCGCATTGCGTATTCTGATAAATATAATCTAAGTATAGGACTGATCATACTCTATAAGTTTTAATTTATTGTTGGGGTATTGATGTTTTTTTCTGTTAATCTTTAGATGCCACTCAGTATGAGGAGGAGTGTGAACTAAATCCAGGGTCAAAACAATGCTCAAGGTGGAAATGCTGAACTTTTTCCCGATTTGGCAGCTATTATTGCTCAGGTTGTAACTACATGAGTAACGATTGCTCTTCAGAATCAGCAGCCAGCACAGTAGCCACCGCAGTTGGCGCATGTTCTATTACCGGAGGAACAACCTAACACTTAGGAGAGGGTTCAGAATTCCTTCACAAAAGGGAATCCACCAGAATTTTTAGGGTTCATAGAGGTGAAAGAAACGTCTCAGTGGAGGAAAGACATTAAATGCCATCTTCGCATGATTATGTGCATCGAAGTTCAGAAGTAGATGCTAGCTACCTTTAAGCTAGTGGGTGATGCCTTACAGTGGTGGGAGTCAATTACTACCGTGGTGGAGCGGACTACTTTGACATATGTGGTGTTTTAAGCTCAGTTTGACAATAAGTACTTCCCATATACAGTGAGGGTGGCTAAGAAGAGGGAGTTCCTGGACCTACAGCAGGGGGACAAGACAGTCGCACAGTATGAACAGAAGTTTACCAGTCTCTCTTGTTTGTGCCTGAGGAGGTGAACACTGAAGAAAAGAAGAAGAACTGTTTCGTGAATGGTTTGAATTGGCATATTCAACAGGTTATTGTGGGTTGTCCAACTTATACCTCTTATGCTTAGGTGGTTAATGTTGCACTGCAACACTGTCAGTTGAGGAGGGATTACAAGAAAGGAAATAAGGAGAAACAAAACGACAAGGACTCCGCTAGTCAGACGGTGGAGAGGAGAAATGGAAATGGCGAGATACAGTTTGATAGGGGCAATTACCCAGGGCAGTAATCATGGAAGAAACATAGAGGTCATGGTGATGTTCAGAAAGGGGAAACCTCTACTCACAAAAAATAGAATGGAGTACCGCAAATGGGTCAGTCTCAACCTCAGGGTAGTCAGTTGAGGAGGTCTACTGGTACATTTAGAGAAAATTGTTATGGATGTGGTGAGCTTGGGCATTCAGTCAGATACTTTCCCAATACTAATCAGGGTCAGTTTGGTCAGTAGGGACAGAGACAACAACCACCCTTGCCGGCACCCCAAGTTCCACGGATTCAGACTCAGCACCCTCCAGCTTTACCGGCACTGCCACTGCCAGCAGGGCAACCTGGTTAGTAGATGCACTATGGGAGGGTCTACAACGTCATGCTATATGATGTGCAGGCTCCTCAGGCGATTGAGGGTATGTTTTTGATCTATGGTAAACTTGGTCATGTTTTATTTGATACTGGTGCATCTTATTCTTTTGTATCTCGATCATTTGTTAGATTATCTAGTATAACCATTTAGCCGTGTAATTCTTCATTTAGTATTGCTACACCATTGGGGGTTTAATATGATTTTACGAAAACGCTGTAATCAGGTCACTATAGACATTGGCAGATTCATGTTCTTAGCAGACCTATTGGTCTTGGATATGTATTTTTATGATATTTTACTTGGAATGGACTGGTTATTATATTATCATACTCAGGTTAATTACCATGATAAGGCAATTATTTTTGCTATACCGGGTTAGGAGATGTATTTGGTTGTTATGCCGCAATCAAATGGAGGATTTAGCACACACTTATTATTTATCAGCGAGGAGTCTCAGGAGGGAACTACAGTTTCCCTGGATTCCATTTCAGTGGTGCGAGACTTTCAGGATGTGTTTTAGGAAATCCCAGGACTACCACCCAGTCGTGAGATAAACTTTGTTATTGATTTAGCTCTAGGCACCAAGCCTGTTTCTAGGGCCCCATATAGAATGGTGCCTATAGAAATGAGAGAGCTGAAAAACTAGATTCAACAGTTTCTCAGTCAGAAGTTCATTCGTAGGAGTACTTCACCGTGGGGAACACCGATACTATTTGTAAAAAAGAAGGATGGGTCTCTTCGCCTTTGTATAGATTACAGAGAGTTGAATAAGGTCATAATCCACAACAAGTACCCATTTGTCAAGAATTGATGATCTGTTCGATTAGTTGAAGGGAGCCACCTATTTCTCGAAGATAGATTTGAGATCCAGGTATCATCAGTGATGTTGTTTTAAAATTGTTAAATAACTCGCAAGTGTACGAATCTATTGAAGTATAGATCGGCAAGAACGAGGTCGAACCCAAGGGAATGCTTTGAGAAGAAAAACTAATACAAATTCAAATTAATTTAAAACTAATCTAGTTTAAACAAAATTTGGTTGATTTGAGAAAAATTAAACTAACATGAAAATAAAATATTACTATTGAAATCAAACAGAGAAAATAACTAAGGTTTCGGATTCCACCACCATTAAATCCATGAAACTTCTAATATTCATTTATTAATTCCCAAATTTAGAGTAGCAATCAAGAAATCAATCTATTGCTTACTCAAGATTTAACAATAAAGCACTATGAAAAATATATTAAAAAGGTAGATTTTTTTTCGCTTTACTAGTGTAAAATTCTAAGCATCCTATGTATCCAATTTAATGAAAAACACAAGATCAAAGATTATCACTTTTAAGAAATACAAACCCAAGCTTAGATTAATTATAATATTT
Source organism: Cornus controversa (assembly GCA_026545225.1). Classification (NCBI taxonomy): domain Eukaryota; kingdom Viridiplantae; phylum Streptophyta; class Magnoliopsida; order Cornales; family Cornaceae; genus Cornus; species Cornus controversa. Next base: position 66,629,274 of record CM048849.1, on the reverse strand, counting down.
TCTAACTACCACATATACATGATATAGATGGTGAAAGAATTATAAAATAATTAATCACAAGAAGCAAAAATCATAAGCAATTAAATCACACACATGGGAATCAATTAATGAACAAAAGAATTTCACTTCATTAATGGAGGTTTCCTCCTCAACCCTAGTTGAGGAGTTTAGTTACACATAGTAGAAGAAGAAGATAACAAATAATAAAAGACATAATGAATAAATAAAACCCGGATTGTCTCTGTCTTCTCTATCCTGGCCTCCTCTTCTTTTCTCCTCCAAAACAGCCTCCAATTCACCTCTTTATACCCCAAGAGAATACATAAAGTCCTAATCCAATTAAGAGATAAAGTCCTAATCCAATTAGGAAATAATTAGGGTTTTCCCGCAGCCCTAAATAGGTAGATTTTTCTACTGACTTTCAGCCTAAGTTTTGACCCAGTAAAAGTCCGATTCACGAAATTTTTGTGAAATACAAAAGTGTCCAGAATTGAATTTCGTTCAACTTATGCGCAAATTAAGTTAAATTGACACTAAAAAAATAAGCTTTTCAGTCCAATTTCTAAAACGGGATTAAAACTGAATTAAGTGCAAAATTGGGCTTCAGGCCCGTAACCTCCTTAAGCAGTTGTACTTCTCTTGGACCGCTTTATTGGGTTGTTTTGAGTTGAAATATGGATTTGAATGGACCCATTAAATGTAGGCTTCATATAACCTTCTTGGATTTCATCTTTAAAAGCCCAAAATTATGGTTTTATCTGAAATAATCATTAAGGCCCTGAAAAATATAGAAAATACAAAAACAGAGTAAAATCACACCTATCACTAAGAGAATAAAATATGCAAATTAAGAGGCTAGAATGCGTAACATTCAACGCCGATCAATCAGTTTCGGGTTAGGGAACAAGATGTACCAAAAATAGTCTTTCTTACCAGATATGGGTCTTATGAGTTTTGGGTTATGCCTTTCGGGTTGACAAACGCCCCAACTGTCTTCATGGATCTGATGAACAAAATGTTCAGATCCTATTTAGATCAGTTTGTTATTATCTTTATCGATGACATATTGATTTATTCTAGGTCAGAGGAGGATCACGCTAGACATCTCAGTATTGTTCTATAGACACTGAGAGACCATCAGTTGTATGCAAAGTTTGAGAAGTGTGAATTCTGGCAGAGGAATGTGAAGTTCTTAGGTCACGTAGTATCTGAGAAGGGGATAACGGTCAATCCAAGTAAAGTGTCAGCAGTTTTGGAGTGGGGGCAACCTACCTCACCCTTAGAGATTCGTAGTTTTCTGCGGTTAGCTGGTTATTATCGTAGGGTCATTCAGGGCTTTTTCAAGATTTCTGGTCCGCTCACTCATTTGACTAAAAAGGGTGTGTCTTTCATTTGGAATCATTCTTATTAGGCGGCGTTTGATGAGTTGAAGAGCGGGTTGACAACTGCACTAGTTCTACCTACTCCTCAAAATAAAATTGAGTACTTGGTATATACTGATGCGTTATTGCATGGTTTGGGTTATGTGTTGATGCATGAGGAGAGGTCGATATCCTATGCTTCACATAAGTTTAAGCCTCACGAGCTTAATTGCCCGACTCACAATCTGGAGTTGGCAGCTGTAGTTTTTGCCTTAAGGATTCGGAGGTATTACTTCTTAGGTGAGACTTTCAGGTTATTCAGCAACCACAAGAGTTTACAATATATGTTCTCATAGAATGAGCTAAATATGAGACAGTGCAGGTGGTTGGAGTTCATGAAAGATTATCAATTTTTCATCCAGTACCATCCAGGAAAAGCAAACGTAATAGCTGATGCACTTAGTCATTGACACTATACTAGTCTTTCGGCTCTATTTAAAGTAGAGTGGAATGACTTGAGCAACATTAATGTCTTAGCTGATGCTTTTGTAGCGTGTGTAGTGGTTACACCTACTATCATTCGAAAAATAATTATAAAGCAGCTTACTGACCTGTAGTGCATAAAGAAAGTGGTTGACCTGAAATCTGGAGAGGTATTGTTCTATACAGTGGGTACAGATGGAAGATTGAGATACAAGGGGCGGTTAGTCATTTTTTCTAAGGATGACTTGAGGAGGGCAATGATGAGTGAGGCTCATAGTTCGTAGTTTTCCGGTACACCCAGACGGGGATAAAATGTACCAGAACATGAAAAGCCAATTTTGGTGGTAGGCATGAAGAGGGACATAACTATATTTATTTTTAAGTGTAGCACTTGTCAAATGATCAAGACTGATCACCAGAAACCGCCGGGATATTTGCAGCCACTACCTATACAGGAGTGGAAATGGAAGAGCATTTCTATGGACTTCGTTGTGGGACTTTCCACCTCACAATAGAATCATGATGTTATTTGGGTTATAGTGGACAAGTTGACAAAATTAGCCCATTTCTTACCAGTTCACTCAAGTTACACCTCAGAGCAATACGCGAAACTTTACATTGTAGAGATAGTGAAGTTCCATGGCATACCTTTGTCCATTATATCAGATAGAGATTCGAACTTTATTTCAGGATTTTGGGAGAGCTTTCAGCAGGCTATGGGTACAGCTCTGCATCTCAGTACAACCTATCAACCTTAGACTGATGGTCAGACTGAGAGGGTTAATCAGATTTTGGATGATATGTTGCGAGCATATGTACTCGACTTCAAAAGTAATTGGGAGAGTTATTTACCACTCGTTGAGTTTGCTTATAATAATAGTTATCAAAAGACTATTGGTATGACACCATTCGAGACTCTGTATAGGCGCCTATGTAGGTCGTCTGTATGCTAGTTGGAAGTCGGAGAGAATAGATTCTTGGGTCGTGAATTTATCAAAGACACATCAGAGAAAGTTGCTCTTATTAGAGACCGTATAAGGATTGCTCAGAGTAGACAGAAGAGTTATGCTAATTGAAGAACTCACGCATTAGAGTTCAAGGTGGGGGATCAGGTTTTGCTTAATGTCTATCCCATAAATGGAGTAATACGGTTTGGGAAGAAAGAAAAATCGTCACCTCATTTTATGGGTCTTTTCATGATTATTAACAAAATCAGGGCGGTAGCGTATAGATTGGCGTTACCAGACACAATGCACAGGGTGCATAATGTCTTTCATGTGTCTATATTGTAGAAATTTCTTACGGATGAGGATATTTTCACATTGAGGTTGGGGAGATTGAGTTGTAACCAGATGCAATATATGTGAAACAACCTTATTGTATTCTTGACTGTAGGAACCATGTCATTTGTTCCAAGACTATTCCTTTAGTACATATTCAGTGGAACCACCACAACGAGGCATAGTCCATTTGGGAAATGGAGGATGAAATAAAGGCAAAATATTCAGAACTTTTTATTTTAGGTATGAGGTGAATTCCAAGGATGGAATTTCTCTTTTTAGGGGGGAATAATGTAATACCTTGTAATTTGAGGATATTTAAATTGAATTTTTAATTATTTAAATTGTTTATTTTGTGGTGTCTTAAATGCTTTAGTTAATTTGGTTAATGCATGTTCTTTTGTTTAATGTGGATGGTTAATTTGTTGCTATGTGTTAATTGATTTTAAATGGTTGTGAAATATTTGTTTTAAATGTAGATTTTTCTTCTAAATAAAATATGTGGGTTATTAGGTTGCATTTCCTTTTATTTTTTAATTATTTTCAAGTTGGGCTAGACTATTGGGTTGGGCTATATATATATTTATATATAGGTGGGCTAAATATATTTATATTTATTATTTTAATTATTTAGGAATTATTTTGATTTTTCTAATAAAGAAAAATAATAGAATAAAGAGAAAATAAAAGTTAAGGTTTAGTAGTTCTTACGCACAGAGAGTTTTTACGCACAGACTGAGAGAAAACGATAGACGCCAGAAAAAGGGAGAGAAGATGATTTTGCTCAAAATCGATCATAAGGCAAGTTCAATTTCTTCACTTCCCCTTTGAACTTGTAAACATAGATAAATATTTGTATTGTTTGATTGTATGTATCTACATGTATATAATTATGTGTTAGTATAATTATGCATATTAAAGGGATCTTTGTTTGATTATACATGAATAATTTACAGATTTGGTAGTTCTATGGTGTAAATTCTCATACATGTATATAGGTATATAGGCAGATTTGTGTGTGTGTGTGTATATAAACATGAAATTTGTAGATGAATTAAACTCTATTTTTGAAGGATTTTGTTCCGATTAAATGATTTATCTTGCTATCCCGAATAGTCCTTATTGGTTTGGTTGTAAATCGTTGGGTAATTTGACGGAATTATGAGGTTGAATTTGAAGAACCCTAGAAACTTGAATTGGGGGTTTTTGATTTAAGTCTCGAAAGGGGGTGATTATAGTACCAATGCGTAACTTGGGAGAAAATGAATTAAATGGTATATAAAAAAGTGAGATTTGGTGGCCGGAGGTGGTCGAAATAGGGCCGAGAAGATGGTTGGTCGCGGCTAGAAGAAAAATTGCAAAAACATGAATGTTGAAGGAAGTGAACAGTCCCATGCGCACGCCCACGTGCGTTGCCGGCGCGTGGGGGCGCGTGAGGGACTTTTCGGCCACCGGGGAGGATCGAAAAAGTGGTGGTCCAATCCCATTCACCGAGCCTAACCACTGGGCCCAGTTCGAAATATTTAAACGTTTTCTTTAATTTTTAAATCATTTTAAAATGTAAAAAATTAGGAAAAATATTTTTAAATTATTGAAAAATTCTATAAAATTCTCAAAAAATAAAATAAGACTTTTAAAGATAGAATATGCACGGAAACGTAGGTTAAAGTTAGGTTTAAATACACATGATGTTTAAGTTACAATGTAGGCTTATTAGGTGTTTTTATATTTTTTAATTGTTTATTTATTTGTTCCTTAATTGCTTCCTTGCTATCATAAACGTACTTAATTTATTGTTTGATGTTTAAAACAGTATATGGGAGTATGTTAAACTCGTTTATTTTTAGGGTATGTTGTGTTATTTTTATTTGTTTAATTAATTAATGTGGCGATAGGATTTTCATGATATTAATTAGCATGCTTTTAAGTATGTTAGATTATTTATTTAAAGTAATATGAAGGCATATCAGGATTGCCTAACATCTAATAAGGTATCTGTACATTATATTTGGAGGCATGTAAGGATTGCCTAATACCTAATAAGGTATCTGTACATTATATTTGGAGACATGTCAGAATTGCCTAATACCTAATAAGGTATCTGTAGATTATATTTAGGAGCATGTCAAGATTGTATAATACCTAATAAGGTGTTTATAAAATATGGGTATAGGCATATCAGGATTGCCTAATATTTAATAAGAAATTTAGTTATGTGTTCAGGCATGTTAAGATTGCCACTTGTTCGAACTTAAAAACTTATTCTACCTTTATTGTGATAATGGATGGGTTGGTTTTAAACATAGTTCTAATTATTTCTGAGACAAACAATTAAATAATAAAATGGTATAGTCATATCTATGTGATTTATTGTTCCCTCATATAGAGGATATGTTTATTGGTCCTCTATTGGGTGGTAGTAAAGGGAACTTGTTTGTGGATTTAACCCACTTTATTGACATTTCAGGTCCCAGACAGTTTCCACCTTAAGGTTAGAGTGTGACAGTCATTTATTCCTTACCAGACTTCAGTGTAGGGACTTAGATCTTTTCATAAAGTATTTACTTTTATGATTTTTGGTTAAGGGGTCCTTGAGTTACGGGACTTCCAAGTTATATCGTTCAAACTTGTATTATGTTTATTTAACATTATTTATTATTTCAGTTAGACATTTCTTTCAACATTTATAATTCTTTTTCTTTTGTCCTTGTATTCTATACTTATATGTTATTAGTTGTAGGTATCCCTTATGTTTTATGTGTGAGACTGACCACCTTATGCGTAAAATTATAGAGGTATTTCATAAAAACTTTTGAGGAGTTCTTCTCTACGAATAAACCTCAAACAAGTCCTTTTCTTTTCATTAAGATAAGTCTCGGATAATGATGAGTTACTCTCTACGGATAAATATCACGGGAGGTCCTCTCTACCGATCAACCTCCCTGAAGCGAGGAGGCACTCATCTTTATGGATAAAATCTCGCGGAGGTCCTCTCTACAGATTAACCTCCTTAAAATGAGAAATTTCTCTTTATGGATAAATCTCGCAGCATTCTGAGCTCCTATGGGGGGTGGGAGCTCGAATCATTGCTTTATGGGAACCAAAGGTTTGGGTTTGGTGGCTGGAATCCAAGGTACGCTAAATGAACTGTGGACCCTATCTCTAGCTAGGATGGAGTCCCTACACTGTTAATTGGTCTGTCATAGAGGAAAGAAGAGAACATTTGTGAGATAAGCGAACCTTTTTTTATCATGTAATCCTAGCCCTTGTTTCGTATATATTTATTATATCAAAACCTCGACTGTTGATGGAAGAGGTATTTTTGTCTATAAATAGAGGAAGAAAATGAGAAAATAAGGGGGAGAAAAACACAAGAGAAACCTTTTGAATCTACAATCTTCTTCAAACTTAAAATTAAACAAAAACCCCTCTGGCTATTGATCGGTGTTGAATGTTATGCATTCAAGCCTCTTAATTTGCATATTTTATTCTCTTAGTGATAGTTTATTTGTAATTTTACTCTATTTTTGTATTTTCTGTCTTTTCAAGGCTTTAATGATTATTTCAGTTAAATCATGATTTTTGGGCTTTTAAAGAAGACATTCAAGAGGGTTAGATGAAGCTTACATCAAATGAATTCATTCAATTCTATATTTTAACTCAAAACAGTTCAAGAAAGTGGTCCAAGAGAATTATAAATGCTTAAGGAGGTTACAGGCCTGAAGCCCAATTCTGCACTTGATCCAGTTTTAATCCCGTATTGGAAAGTGGACCGAAAATCTTATTTCTGAGTGTCAATTCGACTTAATTCTATCATTAATCGAACGAAATTCGATTTTGGACACTTTTGTATTTCACGTAAATTTCATAAATCGAACTTCTACTGGGTTAAAACTTGGGCCGAATATCAGCAGAAAAATTCACCTGTTTAGGGCTGTAGAAAAACCCTAATTATCTCCTAATTGGATTAGAAATTTATCTCCTAATTGGATTAGGACTTTATATATTCTCTTGGGGTATAAAGTGACAAATTAGAAGCTGTTTTGAAAAAAAAAAAGAATTAGAGGCCAGGGCAGAGAAGACAGAGACAATCCGAGTTTTATTTGTTTTATTTCATTATGTCTTTTATTATTTTGTTATCTTTTTCTTCTACCATGTGTAACTAAATTCCTCAACTAAGGGTTGAGGAGGAAACTTCCATTAATGAAGTGAAGTTCTTTTGTTCATTAATTGATTCTCATGTGTATGATTTAATTGTTTATGATTTTTGCTTCTTGGGATTAATTATTTTATAGTTCTTTCACCATCTATATCATGTATATGTGATAGTTAGAAAGTATTATAATTAATCTAAGCTTGTGTTTGTATTTCTTAAAAGTGATAATCTTTGATCTTATGTTTTTTATTAAATTGGATACATAAGATGCTTAGAATTTTACACTAGTAAAGCGAAGGAAAATCTACCTTTTTGATATATTTTTTATAGTGCTTTATTGTTAAATCTTGAGTAAGCAATAGATTAATTTATTGATTGCTACTCTAAATTTGAGGATTAATAATAAATATTAGAAGTTTCATGGATTTAATGGTGGTGAAATCCGATACCTTAGTTATTTTCTCTATTTGATTTCAATTGTGTTATTTTATTTGCATGTGAGTTTAATTTATCTCAAATCAATCAATTTTTGTTTAAACTAGATTAGTTTTAAATTAATTTAAATTTGTATTAGTTTTTCTTCTCAAAGCATTTCCTTGGGTTCGATCTCATTCTTACCGATCTATACTTTAATAGATTCGTACACTTGCAAGTTATTTTACACTTTTAAAACAACATCAACTCTTCTAAGAATTCACAAAGAATAGTGGAACCGTCTGTGATAGCTTGGACTCTCATTTAGACCCGTACTTTCTAGTGACCATCGTTGTGGAAAGTTTGACCGCAGTTTTCAAGACCCACAACAAATATATATCTTTTTGTCAAGGTAAAAAATAAATAAATAAAATTCGAACTCATTCATTTATTTAAGGTGGAATTTGTATAGGCATTCCTAACACATGTTTTATTTACCTTTTAATAATTTGATAGGTTTCATATGTATAACACAATAAAAATTATATGAATAAAAGTTTAAAAAACGTAATAAAATATAATATAAAAAAAGTATGTATCAATAATAAGAAAAAGTATGTATCATGAGAGCATAATGTCAGGCTCACCTATTTGCAGGCAATGCACAAGCACTAAGAATGGCGTGTGTAAGGCACAAGAATAATGGAGTTATAGAGTCTCCTAGATTTATGTGGAGATTATGGAGTGTTGGAGAGACCAGAAAAATTTAATATTGAAGAACTTGTAAATATTTGTAAAGTGCAAAGAAGTTTAGAGAATTAGAGAAAAGTGGAGACTTTGTAAATATCATGAACAAGGAAAGTTCTAGATGGTAGATAAGATTGAGTGAATCATTTGTAACGAAACAAGTTGGAAAAGTGAGCCACTGAGAGTAGAAAAACACAAAACATGTATTCTCTTTTTTGAATAGCAATAGAAGTTTTCTTTTCTCTTCCCAAACATGTGCACTACAACACTAGTGTGCGACACGAAAGTGGTGTGTGTCGTCACGAGCAAGTGTGGGAATCAGGCTGACCAAGGCCTTCTTGTAAGAAATCACATAATGCTTTTGGTGCTGCATGCGTATGGCTAGAATAGTGAAAAAACTTTAGACCAGTGACAGTTAGAGTGCGTATGCATGAGAAATAGGCCGATAGACGTGACTTGTGGCGACAAACGCGATGAGGTGACTTTAAATGCTGTCACGGAACAACCCTTTCTATTAGGCGTGTGCATTGAAGAGTTGCACTAGTAAGCCACAACTAGGTTTGGGAGTGCTATTAGTGTGACGAAAACTAGTAAGCCACGACTAGGTTTGGGAGTGCTACTAGTGTGATGAAAATCATAGCAGAAGAGATGGTCTGGTGGGCCACCCACATGTGGGCTTGAGGAGGAGGAGCTTCCCATAGATGAGCCTGACATGCAGAAGTGCACGACGAACAACTAGAGAAGGGTAATGGAGGAAATGACATGATAGGCAAATTTATGTCATATGAAGAATAGTAGTTGTCACCCATTAAAAGTGCGGAGCCAGGAATTTGGTTCAGGGACATAGTAAACGCAACTCAAAAGAAAAAAAATCTAACTAATAGCATAGAAAAATAATAGTATTAATGTGTTTCATCACTTTTTTATCTTCTTCATCAATTTGTCAATGAAAATACAAAACAATAAAGGATTGTCAAACATGGCTTAAGTGTATAATATTCCACTAATAAATTTAAAGAATAAGTGAATAAAAAATGAATAAGAAGATAGAAATGAAGGTTACTGCATATAAATTATGCACGAGTACAAGAAAAAGAAAAAAAATAAGAAGAAAAAGAAAAGAAGAAGAAATAAAAATAAAAATATATGAGAGAACTTTGAAGGGAAAAAAGTTAGGTTTTGATTGAGGAAAGGAATGCAAATTTTTTTGAACAGAATAAAAAGAAAATTGAAATAGAATATTTATCAAAAAAGAAAATTGGAAGAATAATAAGAGTAAGAATGAAAAGAAATGATTTTTTTTTAAAAAAATATAATTTGGAGGGGGGGGGGGATTTATAATTTTTACAGATATATAATCAAAACTAATGGGGGAGAATGTCTTCCTAAGAAGCACAAATACTTCCCTAGGGTGGCTATGGCCGTATCAAATACGTATCCGACATGGATACGCGCGGGATATTGTCCGATACGGCTGGGATATGGGTAGGATGGGTAAAGTGTTAATTTAACCTATCATGCCGAGATCGGCCCCTATTGGGATGAGTTTGGGATCATCCTAACAGGATTAGGGATGAGTTTAGGAAGAGAGTTTAAAACCCTCCAACCCCCAAATCCATCCCCATTTTTTTTATAAATATATAAATAAATATTCTTTTATTAACTATAAATATATTTTTTAATTTCTTATGATTATTTTAAATTTTAACACCATTTTTGTTATTATGATTGTTAAATATTGGACTATACTAAAAAAAAATGTTACAAAATTTATCTTAATTTTTTTAAAGTTTGAATTGTTTTTCTTAAAAAGTATGTATATCGAGACGCCCCGAACCCATCTTAACTCTGATGTGAAGTGAGGCAGGCGGGTTTGGAAAAAGATTTATATTCACAGGATGGGTTTGGAAAAAGGGTGCCCCATTTCGAACCCGCCTCGTTGACATCCCTAGGTAAGAGTCTGATACAATACGAATACAGCAGAATACGTTCAGGATATGACTGAACAAAAATATAAATATATATATTTTTTATAAGAATGAGGGTCTAATTGTAATAATGAAAACTTTTATTATTTAAAAGAAAATAAAAAAAGACTTCAAATTCTAAATTGACAGTGAGATCCGATGTTTAGTAAGAATTTGGATATGATTAAATGTTTTCTTTTTGTGTTTCATCTAATTGTCTCTTTATTTATCAACACATTATGATTACATTTACCATCAGAAAAACTAATAATATATATATAAAGATAATATATATTAATATTTTTTTGACGTATTCTTGTAATGTTCGTATCTTATGTTTTTAGATTTGTCATATCGGGTTGTATCGTGTTGTAATTGTGTCCGTTCTTCTAGAAAAGATTGGAGTTTTGAAGTCTTCTCAATTTATCTATGGTCCGTTTGATAGTAATGGAGTAAAATGGATGGAAGACAGAAATCAAGGAACAAACTTTATTTGCTTGGTAGAGAGAAGCCAAGAAGGAAAAAGAAAAAGAGATGGAGCATGCTAAATATGAATGGAAGAGAGGAGTAAAGAAAAGTAAGATTGTTATATAAAATTTAAATTACAATACTATATATCCTTCACAATTATTAAATAAACTCAATATTAATAATTTCTCCTCGCAAACAAAGTAAGCGTTAACTTCTTCCCTTCTATTCTATCTAACCAAACAAAAAGAAGGGAGTACCCTATCTCTTCTCTAAAGATGTCTCATTTATTCTTTATTTTTTTTCTTCCATCACATTTTCTTTCGAAAGATTCTAAAATATTGAAAAATTTCTCCCTTCCATCAATATTGAAAGATTTTAAAGTATTGAAGAAGTTGTACATATTTGAAGAGAGAATAGAATATGGAATATTGGAAAGATTCGAAAGATTCTAAAATATTTAAAGATACTAAAGTATTGAAGAAGTTGTAGATATTTGTAGAGAGAAGTTTGTAGAAAAGTAGAGACTTCGTCAATATATATGACATTTATGAAGAGATTTCTGAATAATAGAATGCCTATAAATAAGAAAGCGAGTCATTTGTAACGAACAAACTCTAAATGTGAGAGTGAGGCACCAAGTGTAAAAAGCTACAAACGTGGATGCTCACTACAACCGTGTTTGTCACAAGTGTGTTTGTCGTCAGCTGCAAGTGTGTAGCACCGAGTGAGTGTGTGTGAGGTCACTACAGTGTTTGGCACGAGTGAGTGCGGACTACAATCGTCACGAATTTGTGAGCCTGACTACAATAGTATTTGGCAAGAGTCAGTGCAGACTACAATCGTCACGAGTCTGTGAGGCTCACTACAATAGTGTTTGGGACGAGTGAGTGCGGACTACAATCGTCAAGAATTTGTGAGCCTGACTACAATAGTATTTGGCACGAGTCAGTGCAGACTACAATCGTCATGAGTTTGTGAGGCTCACTACAAGTGTTTGGCAAGAGTGTATAGTATGAGTCAGTGCGCAAACAAGGTGTGTTATGACGAGGACAACGTTACAATTGGATGGGAGAATCCATCAAATAACTGATTTACTAACCTGGATTGTGGGGCGATGGTTAGAATATATCAAATAAACGAGTTACGTTCCAAGTTAGAGTTACGTTGGATGAACCCGAGCTGAACACTAGATTATGGGCGGATGGATAGAGTGCACACAAAATCCATTGTTATGAGATGATGGTTAGAATTCATGGGCCAATTGTAGTGCAAGTTAGAGTCCATAACCCAATTGTCATGGTCAAACGTGGACAACCTACACCCTGCTATTTGATTGGCCTTCAGCTATATAGACTAAGAAATGTATATAGGTGAGTGTGGTATGTATGTATTTATATATAATTAATGCATAGAGGTGAGTTAATAAATATTTATTGCAATTTCATTAGAGCAAATTAAAATTTGGGAATGTTGGTTAGCGAGTTAATAAGCATTAGAAATACTGAAGCAAAAAATGACGATAATACCCTTCGTATTTGTACCCTTAAAAAAAATAGGCTAGAGTCCAAAAACTAAGAACGACAGTGACGAGTCACGGGACTTCATAACCCCATGAACAGTCCCATCTGGTCAAACCTCCAGTCAATGCAAGTCTGCATGTGGATCCCACAACTCGTACTAGCTGGCAGGATTAAAAAGCGAAGAAAGTGACTGTGATGTGGCAACCAGGCTTTAAATGTCCTGCCTTAAAAGACGAAATTAACATCTCTATTTCCCTCAAATGACAAACCTGTCCTCTTCACATGCTCCGGATTTTTGGGATGTTATTGTAATTGAGTGCAAATTTAGGGTTTTGTACAGGGTCGACCCTCTTTTAATATTGGATAAATATCATTTATCTCTCTTAAAATTTCTCAAAATAACACTACCTTTCCATCACATTTTATAACCACACCTCCCTCTCCCAACGACGGTTCAAATAACTAACGGACAATACTTACCTACTCACCGGTGTGTAGGTGAGCCCTCCTGACCACTGATGTGTCTCAATAAAAAATCAACACATCAGCTTTAATTACAAAATTAAATTTAAAATGCAATAAATAAGTATAATAAATGAGGTTTAAAATGCAATAAATAAGTATAATAAATGAGGTTGATCTCATTTGTTGATCTCATTTATTATACTTATTTATTACACTTTAAAACTGACGTATTCAATTTTTATTGGGACACATCAGTGGTCAGGAGGACTCACCTACACACTGGTGAGTAGGTAAGTATTATCCCTAACTAATGATAGTATGTGATTTTGCTGTTATACACATATATTAAATATTATTATATATTAATTTATCATTATTTTTTTCTTTCTCCTTTTTTTGACGGGTTCACTGTTGTCATTATCAACGACATCGAATGTGCGTAAAACTAGAAGATTGTGGAATTATTAAACGTAGAGAGAGGAGGTATGTGTTATTTCGTCAAACCTCAGAAAAAGTAGATAATATTTACTCTTTAATATTCTTGCATATATACTATACTATACTACATATACACGCAATATATATTTTGAGGAAAATGTGATGTGTAGCCTTTTAGAACACCACAATTTTTTTTTTATTGGACACATAATAGTCTTTCGTCCCACATGCATTCGATGATTAAAGAAAATTCATATTCTAAATTTTGAAAATTGGAGGTGAAAGTCTTGTCATTAAATTATTATTTTTTAAATTATATATATATATATATATATATATATATTTATTGGGTGACCTTGCATAGTTACATAGGGATAGGGTAGGGTAGGGTAATGAAGCAAACCAAATGATTAGGGAACCTAGTCTATCCATATAATTTAGTCTTTCAACGTGGATTTTGTTTCCTTGATCTTGTTTGAGGAGGTATCGAGAGACCATCATGGATAATGCTGCACCATCTCATTCATCATGCATGGAGATAGCATATATATTAATCTACAGTGAGCCAAATACATTTTTTCCCCCTTCTCTAAGCCAAAATCAGAAGTACTCTTAATTACTTCACTCCCATTCCCATTTCATGCAAACTGTTCACTGTATATATATATATGTCAAAGTTGAAACAATCTCAATAAAGTAACCCACTGACTAATATTGAGGTGATCAGCTGAACAATAATACGGAGTAATAATTAAGCTCGTCTTAATTGCATGTTAACTAAGTAGTACTCCACTTACTAAATGGCCTTAATTAACTTGAAAGGCTATCGTGTATGGTTACTGGTAGTCAGGTTTGGAGTGATCTCACTAATATATGCAGTCAAGCAACACCATATAGTATATATATATCCCTCTCTCTCTCTCTCTGTTTGTAAAAAGTTTTGGGGTTATTGATCTGTCAGTTTGAATAGATTTGCTTGGACTTTTCTAATAATATGCTATCCATCACGTAAGATCTCTCTGTAGAGGTACCAGTGGTTTGAATTAGTATGTTAAGATTTATACTTTAAACTTCGAAGATTTTATATATAAGGGACAGGAGTGCATGTAGATCAATGTAAAGCTTTAAAAAGGTAGTCCAGTAAATTTTAAAGAAAGAAAGTGTAAAGGGGAAGAGAAAGATGGTGAAAACGCAGTTTACTTTTTCTTTCTAATTCTCATTTATATATCTTGATCAGTCTGCAGATGCGAAGCCAACAACAAAACCTATTCTCTTAGTATATATTATACTATATATGTTTATAGCTAGACAGACACTACTCATCCATATATGTTTAGGCATACTAATTTAGAATTAATGTCCCTTTAGCTGAACTAGCAGTCTTGGTGTATATTTGACTTAATTGTTTGAACGTACATGTAGCCACATCAGATCTCAAGCCTCTAAATTAAAGAAGATAGAGATAAAGACCTGCCCATTGGAACAATGTGCTTCACCAAGCCCTTCTCTCTGTTTCTCCCTCCTCTTTAATTAGATCGATCGAGTGCCTCACTCTCTCTCTCTCTCTCTCTCTCTCTATATATATATATATATATATATATATATCTATCTATCTACATATACATATATATATATATGTGTGTGTGCGCGCGCGCGCGCTTTATTGTCTTGCACAGTTGGTGATGGCTAATCAAGTAGGTAATAGTAGTAGTGGGTTGATGAGGGAGTATAGGAGAGGGAACTGGACAGTGCAGGAGACTATGGTTCTGATTGAGGCAAAGAAGATGGATGATGAGAGAAGAATGAAGAGAGCTGGGGACAGTACTAGTGATCAATTAGGGAGGAGTATTACTAGCAAACCTACAGAGCTGAGATGGAAATGGATTGAAGATTATTGTTGGAGAAATGGGTGTATGAGAAGCCAGAACCAGTGCAATGACAAGTGGGATAATCTTATGAGAGATTTTAAGAAAGTGAGAGATTATGAGAGAAGATTATTAGCAGCTGATCAGAAAGGAGGAGATCATGAAAGTAGTAGTAGTAGTAGTAGTTATTGGAAGATTGAAAGGAGTGAGAGGAAAGAGAGGAACTTGCCTTCCAATATGTTGCCTCAGATATATGAAGCATTGGTAGAGGTTGTGGAGAGGAAAGGAGTAGTACTACAGAGGGCGGTAGTGATGGCTGGTGGTGGATCTAATTCCAATACCAACAGGGGCGGCAGCGGGGGTCATGTGATGGAGGGACCCACCACCACCACCACCACCACCACTACTGTTCCGCAACCTTCATTGCCTCTATTGCAACATACCAATATCTCAGGCGCTCCAGTTGCAGTATTACCAGTACTCCCTCCACCACCACCATCACAACCACATCCTATCTCATATTCTCAGCCATTGCCCGCAGTAAGCAGTACTCTCTCTCTCTCTTACACACACACACAGAATTAGTAGCTAGCTAGTGCTCTTCTGTACTTTTAATGCTTTAATCACTGGATTGTTAGCACTATGTCGGGAATGCATATGGGGGGTGATACTTTGTTTAATTTCTTCCTTATACCAATTGCATACACACAAGATATATATATATATATATATATATATATATATATATATATATATATATATATATGTTGCTTCTCCTACACTGGAGTTAATTGAGAGATGTATTTATTTATTTTCTAGCTTAATTTCTGATCGAGGGTGTGCTTCCACTTTCAGTAATTAGTAGTATACCACATATATATAATTAATGCATTATATTTTGATGTGTGATATATATACATATAGTCAGATTCTGATACAAGTGAGTATTCAGACTCACCAGCAAAGAGAAGGAGAAGGAGAAGAGGAGAGGGAAGCAGTGGCGGCACTACTGCAAGTGGTAGCACTACAATATCGAATGAAGTGAGCTCTGCAATCTCTCGAAGTGCTACCATCATAGCAGAAGCAATTCAGGCCAGTGAGGAGAGAGAAGAAAGAAGGCACAAAGATCTATTAAGTTTGCATGAGAGAAGACTACAGATTGAGGAGTCTAAGACTGAGATCAACAGACAAGGTATCAATGGCCTGGTTGATGCCGTTAACAAGCTTGCCAATTCTATCTTTACTTTGGCTACCCACAATGTTCAACAATCTCATCCTCCAAAATGATCCATCCATCCATCCATTCATCTCAATATTAATTTCATTAATTATTTCTCAAGTATTTATATTTATATATAATATTCTCAAATTGATACATAGAGAGAGCTTGTTGCGTACGTACATTTGGTTGTACATAGATGCATATATGATGATCCAACTTAATTAATTGTGTTTCACTTCATGTTGGATTCGATCATTTCAGTAATCATATATGCTAATTAAGTATATTTAACCTCTCTCTCTCTCTCTCTCTCTCTTATTATATATATATATATATACACACACTACTATTAGACATGGACCAGCTGGATTAATTGGTAAATTGATTGATAATTTGGTTGTAATATTATTATTAATTCAGGGATTAATTAATTTATATATGCTGTTTAATTATTTGTTGGTTGTTATCTTTCATGGACCTGGTATGCTTGTCGTGTCTGCAGGCATGCATTTAAGTGTTGAGTTATGGAATTCTCAAACCAATTCAGATCAGATCCCTGTGTGATATATGGAGCAAGTTTTACCACCAACTTGCTGTGTCATGTCTGTACTCGTAAATGTAATGATAAGGATATGACAGGACACTATGAAATATTCATATTAAATTATAACTATATATGATAGTATGTAACTAAGAAGACATAATAATTAAAAGGTTCCTATATATATATATATATATATATATATATATGTATATGTGTGCGCGCGCGCGCGCGCGCCATTACATAATCCAGTTGAATCTTAAACGTTATTTCACTGATCTAGAAGAGTCTACTAACATGGGTTGGATACTCGATTGTAAATTTTTGGATTGATATTGATATGATCTCCTAAGTGAAGTTCTGTGAGATAAAAGATAAGCAACAAGTCTCTTTAATTTGTTTCTCCTTCATGAAGCATGTTCTTGGTTGGCCCGCAAGTAATATACTATCACGAGACAGACCCTATAATCTATTGTATTAATGAAGTCGGTGATCACTTCACACACACACACACATATATATATATATATGTTACAGTTTGTACATGGACCATCTAGACTACCTAAACATGCAATCAGTTAATTACATGACTCCTTTGGATGGTTTATATATATATATATATATATATATATATATGCAAATTAAGGAGTTGAATTGAGTTTTCTCTTGTTTTTGGGTTGTAGAATGCCACTAGCTAGGCATCCAAGGCATCGGTCGAGATAAGACTAGGGATGGCAACGGAGCGGGTATGGGGCGGGTATGCCAAAACCCTACCCCGCCCCATCAAAGAAATACAAAATTCATCTCTCGTTAAGAACCCTAACGGATTGGTGGTAAGCATACCACTACCGCCCCATTTAGAGAAAGAGAGGAATAACAAAATCCTTAAAATCCTTTACTTTATATGCTTTAAATTCGATGTTTGGACTAAATGTACCCAAACGATGATACAACACTCCTACAGTCAAAACCCCAATATATAAGACCAAAGAAAATGACATAAACATATATACATATGTAGATGAAGATGGAAACGGTTTTGGCCTTCAATAATCTTTTTTATTATAGATCTATTATGTACACAAAATAGAGTTCTCTTTTAGCCATAAGATAAAGAGAGGAATAGAGCAGAACAAGGTAACCTAGTGGCTGCCGTACATCTAGTATACTATATTTATATAAGTAATACAATAATAAAAAAATGGCACATTTCATACAATTATGTCACTATATATATATATATGTATGTATGTATGTATATAATCGGAGCGGGGCGGGTACTAGGCGGGTTTTTAAAAAAAACCATACCCGCCCCTACTCCTATTAGGGGCGGACCAAATCCCCTCCATTAGAGGCGAAGCGGGGCGAAAACCCGTCGGGGCGGAGGAAATTGCCATCCCTAGATAGGAGAGCTTATCAATTTCTCATGGAACCGTACAGATCGAGAGCATATATATATATATATGATATATATACACATGTATGTATGTATAATTGTGTGTGTATATATATACCTATCAATAATTTACTTGTGTGGTAGAGATAGATGTGAGGCCGGGAGTGAGATGGTACGTCCTAAGTGGGCCACTTAGCAGAGCTAGCTTCTGAATACTAGCTGCAGGTATGGCATCTCTCTCTCTCAAAAGAAAGACTGGTCAAAGGAGACCGGTCAATGATCTCTGAAACAGCCATTTGTGTGTTATTATTGGTGGCAGTCTTGTGTGATGAAAATGGATGGGGATTCTTTTTCGTACTGAGAATCCAACGCTTCTTATTGGTTAATTGCTTGAACTTTTCTGACAACATGCAGCATGTACTAAAGTTCACCTTTTTCTTTCTTTAGGGGTTCAGGAGAGAGAGAGAGAAAGAAAGAGAGCCTTGATGAAATTAATGAGTAGTAGTATTTTTATTTTTTATTTATTTATTTTTTTTGGGGGAGGGAGGTAAGTATAAACTTTTTATTATGATAAACAAAAAAAAAAAAGAAACACTTTTAAACAGTATTCCAAACAAGTGTAGTTGATGATAATTTGTAAAATGTGCGAGTGAGATGCAGTAAAACAAGAGACTAATAGAAGAGAGTGGATTACGGTTCAGAAAACACCCTATAATCCTATATCATTAGATATTGTGCATATATATATCACTCTTAAAGTGGAACATAGTGGGGGTGTCCTTCCTAGTCTATTCAACGTTTTGTGTTTTTTTCTTTTGTTATCTATAGGCATTCATGTAATTTAACATCTCCGTTAAGGACATTTTATTCAAGGGAGAAACACTCGTCACCCTCCTGAGAAAGAAACCACTTGGCCTTAGTTTGGTAGAGAAAACACAGCAAGAGTAGCAATCAGACGACTACGATATACACCCATACTTTACTACAACTTGCCAAATCAGGTGTATATAAATTAATGATTGAAACAGTGATTATGGATTAGCAATAATAGTCCATAAGCTGAAAATGCTCAAACATTCACTCAAATCCTTGAACAAATGAGAGTACAACAATGTATTTTCCGAGTCAAGGTCACTAAAGCTAAGCTTCTCAATTGTCGAACAAGACTTGACACCAACCCTATTGATCCTACCCTTGGAACCTTGGAAAAGAGCCTCCTCCACTCTTATACTTATTTCAAACTTTGTGAAGAACAACTCTGGAAACAAAAAAGTAAGAATTAGGTGGCTATCCTCCAGTGATCACAACACTTCCTTCTTCAAAATGGCCAATTGCAGACAAAACAGAAACAGGATTCTGACTATCAGTAGCCCTACAGGTGAAACCATCACTGATAAATTTGAAATCACTCAAACTTTCATCACTCACTTTCAATCCCTCTTTGGACAACCTGCACTGTAACCTGGCATCCACACCCTTTCCCACCCTAATTTTGTCCACCATTGGAGATGTCAACCACTTGATCTCACACACCTTATATTTGTTGAATCTATTCTTATTTGCAAGAGGTTCCCTAAGTGTTGTTTCAGTTCTACGAGAGGGCCTTGATACATTTTGTTCACTTTCTGGTCTCTCTGCAAACGACTTGAAAAGTCAAGTCTTTTACTGTGTGCGCCTTTGAAGCAACACATCAATCCATCTCAAATCTGTTGCATTTCAACATTGGCACCTTATCTTGTACTTACCTTGGAGTTCTCCTCATTTCTAAACCCCTTGGCTCCGCTGACTGCAACACCTGGTCTCCAAAATCATTGGAAGGATAACATATTGGTCAAGCAAGCTCCGATCTCATCCTGGAATATTACAACTTTGCAAATCAGTGTTATGCAATATACAACTCTATTTGATAAATGTGTTCATCCTCCTTGAACAAGTCACTTCCACCATCAACTCACTGATAAGGAATTTCCTCTGGTCAAGCTCCACCTTATCAAAAAGGATAGCTAAAGTTGCCTGTCTCAAATTTGCCTACCTAAACCATTAATGGTCTTGGACTACTTGTCTTGGCTATACTTAATAGGGCTGCCATGACCAAGCACATTTAGTACCTCTTCTGCAGTCCAAACAACCTCTGGTCTAAGTGGATCCACACCCCACTTCTAAAACGGAAAATTTTCTTGGAAGCAAAATGCCCAAGCTAAAACTCTAGGTCCATGAGTAAACTAATGCAGTTAAGATCATTAGCCAGACCCCTTGCCACATCAAAAATTGGCAATGGCTGCCAAACATCTTTTCTGGTTTGACTCATGGCATCAATGTGGTCCTTTGGTATAAAAAATCAAAATCCTAGCACTATTAGCACAACACTGGGAAGGTATGCAATAACGTTCAATATTCAGAGATGGACAGTGGAATATCCCACATTGTCTTCAGAGAATCATCCCTGAGCTCAGAAACACTAACCTCTTGCCCCTTGTCAGTTCAACCTAACCTGATTGTTTCATGTGGATTAACCTCCCAAAGTACTCCCTTTCACTCACAGTTGAGATTATTTCACCACCCTCCCCTCCTTTGATTTGGTCTAACCTTGTTTGGTCAAGCATCAAATCCCCAAACTTAGTTTTACCCTATGGTTGGCAGCTCTAGAGAGATTTTCCACTCTAGATATACCTTCCATGGCCTACAAAATGATACCTAATTGTTGTAGCTTATCTCTCTGCACCAGAATCTCACTCACCTCCTATTTCAATGCTCTTTTCCCTCGTCAATATGGAATCATTTCTAAAGAATGCTGTATATTTTTCTCACCCCTTCAAATTGGCAGGACCTCCTATCTTCAGCTTCCTCCACATGGACTCATCCCATTCTATACATTTCTCACAAACTGATCTTGGCAGCCACAGTTTACTTCATTTGGAATGAAAGAAACAATCGAATCTTCAAGAATGCTTCCACTACACCAGCAATCATCAATTCTGTCACTGAATCAATCAAGCTCAGACTCTACTCCTGCACATTCAAAAACAGCAAAGCAGCAAGAACTCTAGCATTAACCTGGCATCTCCCAAGCTCCTCCATCAGACCTCCAAGGAAACCACCTGACATCCTCATAACTGGGACATAGTCCCCAACAAACTACGTTGTCTTCTCCACCCAGCTTCTGATGCCATGGTGCTGCTTTTCTTCTCTTTTATGCTTTTGTCCAACACTTGTTGATCAATTGATAACGATCTTGGTTTGGTTGCCTCCAACCTTGTTGCTACAATGTAGTGATTTTAGCAATCTGCCTATATATCAAGGAGAGCATGCCCACCTCTGTCACACTACTCAGTTAGCTTGTTCAATGGTGATTATTGAAACAAAACTACTTGGGGAACATTTTGAAGGGAGGGTGGTGGGTACTGCTATATATATTGGATTTTTTTTTTTTTTTTTTTGGGTAGTGTACTGGTAAAATATTTTAGAGAACCGACTACGTGTTGATTACTACATGCAAGTTGCTATGGTATAGAATGGGCAGAAGAAACTTTTGGAATGGGTCAAATTTTTCTAAAAATCATTTCCGGCAATTGCCATCTAGGTTCTACAAAAACATGCTTAGCGTATTCTGTCTTCTGTTGTGCTGCTTATAGATCACTTTCCGAGGTGCATCAACTATAAGTTTGCTGGATATGAGGTAGTATAATAAAGTTAAAATACGATTTTATTGAACATAGAAGAAACTGAAGTAGATATACAAAGAAAAGACGACAAACATTTATTTCTTCATAACATTTGAGATATTATTTTTATTGGAGAAAGAAATTTAAATTTACAAAAAAAAACTAGCATGTAAGATAACACAACAGAAGAATTTGAGTTTCATAAAGAGGATCGTCCCACCCTCGCTGGCCTGCAAGACATAAAGTTCTTTCAAGACATGACAAAAAAGACTATAATTTATCACATGAAATCAGTTGCATTTTACAAATATTATAACAGCACCAGTGATAAACCAGGAGCTTCAAATTGAAATTGTTGGGTGGTGTCTCCCAAGAAAATTAAGAATATTGATTAAATTTTAGGATGAATATAAAAAGATTCTACCTTTTATTTGTTTATTTATTTATTTGAGATCTCATTTGGTAGGTTTCAATTGTTAATACATGATCCTACTTTCAAAGGTTAGACTGCACATTTGAATTTCAGCACATGTATAGGAACACGATCCAACCCTTCAACCTGTACTTTTAAGTTACTTTTACAGTAGAAATTATGTCATACTCTTCATATTGGTCCTGGGAAAAGTTTCACAATAAAAATTACATGTCATAAATTAAAACTATATACATATATATACATATATCTACTGAAGACACTATGGTTACACTCATTGTGTCAGTTATATGCTTCCATTATCAACTGACCGGACCCAAGACATGGATGCAACTTCACATTTTTGAACCAAGGCTAGTAAGAGTTGATCTACTGAAGGATTCCAGTCTATTAAAGGAAATTCATCCTCATTTTATCAATGTAAAAGCTGAATCTTCAAGTTGTAACTGCCAGGTTTGATTTGGGTAAAGGGTTATGGAAGTTCTGGGAAAAGAACTTGATAGAATATAAACAGGCAACCAAGCAATGGGTTTGTTATGAATTACAAACCCAGTAGTATGGCATTACTTTTGCTCCAACTAAGTTCCTTTGTCAGTGGGATCTCCTCTACCTCCTAAAGTAGAAGGTTGAGAATTCAAGTTTCTGTAAGAGCAAAGTGGGTGAGTAAGTTACTTGCAAGCAGGAAAAAAGAAAACAAAAGGTTCCTTTGCCATTAAGCTCAGCGACTTTTAAGTTTTTGTAGCGATCTATTGTAACTATGGATTTCTGAAGTCATTGAAGTGAGCTACTCAGCTACTGAACATTACCAAGTGTTAAAAAGGCTTACATGAGCTCTAGAACAAGGGCAGATGCTCCTCCTCCCCCATTGCAGATTCCAGCAACCCCAAACTTCCCACTCTTCTGTCTCAGTACCTGCAACACCATTATGCCTTGACTGAGATAAAGCATAAGTCACTAATACTCTTCTCCTAGAAAGTAATAGATAGAAGCAGTTGCACCACTTTAATTATGTCTCTTCGCATTTTCACAAGAAACAGATCTCAATCTCCAAAATAGTCTTAGTAACAAATATGATAAAATCAAAGTGTTGCTTTTAGAACCACATACATGATTCAGGTATATATATGTGTGAAGAGAGAAAGGAAAGGGAGTGAGAGATGTGACAGTATTGGGTTAGATCAACAGATCAATCTGAAAAACGAAGGTCATAAGAATCAAGTATACTAATAAAGGAGCAATTCCATAGGAATATTACCCCTAACAATGTAACCAAGATCCGAGCACCACTGCAACCTAGTGGATGTCCCAAAGATACAGCTCCACCATGCACATTCAGTTTTTCCTATAACCATAACAAAGGTACATTAATATGGAGAATAATTGATAATTCTCTGGCAAACCAAATGGAGTAGAAATCAAAATTTTAATAAACAACCAGAAACTGTTTATTGTATAAATTCAGTGTGCAAGAGCTCACATTAAGTCAAGAAAGGAAATGAGGGAGGCAGTAGAAAACTCACAGGAATAAGACCAAGCAGTTTTTGGTTGGCAAGAGCCACAACCTGCAAAGAATAGGTGAGAAAACAACTCCCGATTTATCAGGAAAACACTGATAGTATTAAAAACAAAAGCAGAGATCGTACAGCAAAAGCTTCATTTATTTCGAAGTAGTCGATTTGAGAAGGTTTCAACCCAGCATTTGAAATGGCTTTAGGAATTGCAAGGGCTGGAGCAGTTGTAAATAACTCAGGTGCCTGCCCATCCAATCTTGTTATAAAACCAAGTTATATGAAGTCCCAAAATTTAAGGCAAAAGATAGTTTCTTTACAATACCTGAGCAGCATCAGCATAGCCTCTGATCTTAGCAATCACTTGCAATCCAAGTTTAAGCGCCTTCTCTCCACTCACTAGCACTAAGGCAGCTGCCCCATCACTGACCATGCAAATAGCGACATCATAATGAAATTAGGACAATGCAAAAGCGCATGAACACACAGTTATTGTGATTGTATAACATGCACCAGATGTTTGTGCATGTATATACATGCATGAAAACGACACTAAGAAGATACATATTATACATATATATACACACACACACACGCATACAGAGAGAGGACCTTATGATAGAAGCATTGCCAGCAGTGACAGAACCGCCATCCTCCTTGAAACTTGGCCGAAGTTTTCTTAGTTTTGCAGCATCAAACTACAAAGGTAACAATGCAACAGGAAATTAAAAAATCAATACACCAGCAATGAAGCACATAAGAATCCACTATAAATAAGGAAATGACAGCAAAAATTCTGATTCCTTGTATATGTACTTTAAAAGATTAGGTATTGGATATATATATATAATATATATACACACACACACACACCTTTTGCTTTGTTTTCGATCCAGTGTTAGGCATTGAATAGTGCAAAACAAATTTGAAATCTTCATTTCCCACATTATATCAGTGTTACCAGCCATTTTATTTACCTTTATATATATATATATACACACACACACACCTTTTGCTTTGTTTTCGATCCAGTGTTAGGCATTGAATAGTGCAAAACAAATTTGAAATCTTCATTTCCCACATTATATCAGTGTTACCAGCCATTTTATTTACCTTTCCTAAACCCTCATCTGCATCAACAATCGTAGTTGGTTTCCCCCTGCCCCCAGAAACTTCAACCTGCATTTGTAACCATGCTTTGACAATTATAAATGATGTTACAAACAAAAATCCTCCCCCACTGAGCATGTAAATAGGAATCTCACCGGAACTATTTCCCATGCAAAAGAACCACTTCTTTGAGCAGCGACTCCTCGATTAAAGCTTTGGATAGCATAAGCATCCTAGAAAAGAAACAAAGATATAGCATGGGATAAACCATCCATGTGAACCCAATTCAAAAGCTCAAGTTCATTGAGAAAATTGTAAGATACAAGTAAGAGAAACTAAGAGGTACAGCATGACATGAATCACCACAACTAATTTCGAATTTTCAATTGATTATTTTGTGGTTTTTCAAATGTTTAAATGCAAGGTTTCATGATGGATTTGGCGAGCATCAAATCTAGCAACTCAAAAATGAAGCTGAACCAAACACTAAGGTAGGAAAGATACTAAATAACTAAGTTCATTTGAGTTCTATAAATCTAGTGGATTGAGACAAAGAGAATATTGTGGATCAGAAAGATGGGTGCGCAAAATTACCTGCTCTTCTCTTGTAATGGTATGTTGATCAGCACATAACTCTGCACATACTCCCATTCCAAAATCATTGTAGACATCCCATAGGCCATCTTTGAGCATGCCATCAATAATAGTGTCATGTCCTAGACGAGATCCCTTTCTGCTGATCGATGTGGATAAAATCACGACAGTTGTAACTTAGAGGAGTAAATACTGTTAACATGGTTTGACAGCAATATACATGTTGGATGGATCTGGATGGTCCATAAAAGTGGAAAGTTTTTATAGTCGTTTAGACTGTTCTTGTAGATACAAATCTATCATAAAGAATAGACCACAAATAGAAATGGGGCATGACCACAAACAATATGATAGGATCAGTTTAGGATTTCATGAAATGAAGATGTTTAGAAGGTAAAACATCATTTTGTAATAGTGAGTGTCAATTATCTAGTTGATCCAATACGGCAATGGAGCTGTCAAGAAAAAATATGTATAAAAAAAGGATATGGAGCAAAGAAAATTCCATGAGACATCCCAAATTGCTTTGCTAATTCAATTATGGAGTAACACTACATTCAACCAACAAAAAATTGCAAATATGACCACAACTCTTCCCAGATATGGGCATCAACCTAATCAAAATCTCCATTCCTGGAGCATACGTCTCAAAGAAGAAACGAACTATGCGGATCACCCCAACATTGTGTGTATATGTGTGCGCTCTTATGTACTACAGTATCTGTCTATTTACCACTTTATGTAAAAGAGGATCGCTTCATGAAGAGTAACGTATTCATAAAAATCCTGCAATTGTGCTTCTCATCAATTAACAATCTAAAACATGTCCTAAAAACTATAAATTGAGTGGCATCTCCATCTAAAGGCCAAGGTGTCGTAACCATTCACTTTTGGCTCGATTTACATCCGCAGCTTGTATATTATATATCAGACTTGTCACAAATATTTTTTGACATAAAAATTTGTTTTAACAGAAAATTAGGCAGCAGCAAGAAAAAAAAGAAAGAAAGAATGTTTAATCATTAACAAGGCGAACCTCGCTTCAGCTAGATATTTAGGTGCGTTAGACATGCTTTCCATGCCACCAGCAACAACAACATTATTGATACCAAATTGAATAGTCTGTGCTGCTAGCATTGTTGCTGGGATGAAGAAGTCATAAAACATGTAATTAGAGTTTCATATTAGCTCGTAGAAATTAAACCCAATCTCTATAGGTAGAGAGCCCACCTTTCATCCCTGATGAACAGACTTTGTTGATGGTGGTGCAAACCACTGTATTAGGTATACCTGCGCCTAATGCAGCCTGTCTAGCAGGAGCTTGGCCTAAATTTGCACTGAGAACATTTCCAAAGAAAACCTCTTGCACCAGTGATGGATCAACATTTGCCCTTTTAAGAGCGCCTACAGATTATAAGAAATGGGTAAGGAAAACATTTCAAGTAATGTCTTTGAAGAGCCAGAGCCATAGAAGAGGCAAAGGTGAAAGGTTGTTATGTAATGATCTTACATTCAATGGCTACAGAACCAAGCTTTGTAGCTGACAAAGATGAAAGGGAACCAAGGAAGCCACCCATAGGCGTCCGTGCAATGCCAACAATACAAGCATCTGCATGAAATTTAACATGATAGTGCAACATATCAAAGAGAAGATTACTATGGCCATCACTTCTCGCCTAAAATAAGCAAAATCATCGAAAATAAAAATAGAGATTGATAGATTATTTCGTCCATATTGTTAGAAATAAAGAAAGAGAATTGTATTCATTTTAATTATGAATAATACATAAAAGGCCTATTTATAAGAAACAAGAAATTCTAGTCCTAGATGGTTTAGGAGAAAGTGTAAGAAACCTATTAGGAAAAGAAATATAATCTATAATAAGAAATATATAATCTAACAGCCCCCGCAAACTCAAGGTGAGTCATATGAAGCCAACTTGAGTTTGGCAAAATCTTGAATGCGGCTTGCGAAAGCAATCTGGTGATGTAACCAACTGTGGTTGCGAACACATACAAAAAAACTGCAAAAGAACCGGAAAGACCGAAAGCGGCTCGTTGGAGCGAAAACTGATTTGAAAATCAGAAAAGGAGCTCGTTGAAAACAGCGACTTTGACACACAGATGTTCTGGCTCATGAAAACAATCTGGTGATGTTACCATCAGTGGCTGAGAAACACATACAAAGAAGTTGCAAAAGAGTGAACTCGTTGGAGCGACGGTAAGACCGAAAACTGCTCGTTGGAGTGAAGACTGATTTGAAAATCAGAAAAGAATGCTCGTTAAAATCAACAACTTTGACACACGGATGCTAGTGGGAGCCGATGATTTGAACTTGAACTGGACTGTCATATTTTTCTTTTATTATCTGCAAAAAAAAATATATAAGGCGGAAGCTATTTTCTACGATTGACTATTGTCCGCCGGGGATGAAGCAAGTGATGCCATCCTCGACGGTGACGACGATGGACTGAGAAAGATTTACCAAGGATTGGTTGGTGCTGATACCATGTTAGAAATAAAGAAAGAGAATTGTATTCATTTTAATTATGAATAATACATAAAGGCCTATTTATAAGAAACAAGAAATTCTAGTCCTAGATGATTTAGGAGAAAGTGTAAGAAACCTATTAGGAAAAGAAATATAATCTATAATAAGAAATATATAATCTAACACATATAACTGAAAATTTATTTTACTATTTTCAAGTCTTCAAAGAGAAACCAAATTATATTATTTGTCAAAAAAAGAATTATGAATATATTATATGAATCTGAAATAAAAATTTCAAATCCCTAAGCAAAAAATAAAGGGGAATTCAGAACCTCGTGGCTTAATCGAAGCCGAAGATGCTTCTGGCGGTGGAGTCATGGAAGTAACCGAGAAAAACCTGCCAACAATCGAAACAATGGAAGTGAAAAAAAGAGAAGTGGACTAGCAAAGGTTTTGATTTGAACTGAATGATTCAAAATAGATATTAGATGTCGAAACATGCGTAATTATGTTTGGATCAAACAAACATATAAAAATTCGAAGTTTGGTGAGAAGTACACTGATCAGTGTCAAATAACTTTGCGTTAGCTGAATCATAGATAGATAGACAAATAAATGGAATGAAAAAGCATTAAATCAAACTCTGAAGCAACCATATTGGCGACCTACATACATACCTGGGGTTTTAGCTTTTAACAGAACCCGACCCCCTCCAAGTGTGTCTGCTTAAGCGAGACGAGAGCGTAAATTTATGTAGGTGTATGCCAGAACAATCTGTATATATATATATATATAAACTCACACACAGTTTGATCATATGATACTTGCGTTCTATTTTGGAACGAAGAAATACCATCTGGAACATCGATACGGTACTATACGATAAATTTATAAAAAAAAATTAAATGCGAATAAACAATATATTTTTATATATATAAAAATAAAATAAAATTATTAACATTTCTGCATAAAATATATTAATTAATTAATAAACAAAATAAGAATAAATTTTATATTAAATTATGATATATATCTCAACACTTTATTTTTAAATAAATTAAAATTTTTTTTAATAATTATAATACGATATTATTATACATTTTAATATTCAAAATTTGTTAGAAATATACTATAATTTTTAAATTTTGAATACATTTAGAAAATATCAAACTCTACGAGTATTCGAAGAAGATTGATATTTCATATGTATTCAATACGAGTACGTTATTTTTGTAAAAATATCCATACTTCTTAAAATATCACTTGAAATGTAAAATATATATATATATATATATATATGCACACATGTATGCAAAAGTGATAGTGGCGACTGTCCGAGGAGTAAGTTTTGAGATAACGCCCATCTTGAATAGCGTGTCCAATTAGTAAGTAGTTAAACTTGTCTGGAACAAACGCCATTAGGTAAAGAAAATAAACGCCATTTGGCAAGTTTAATTTCTAGTTTCATATTGGTGTTTACATGTTTAAATAAATATAAAAGAAAAAAAACAATAAAATTACTTATGAGCGAAAAGAAAAGATAAGATAATATGTATTTATGTTTAAAGAAAAGAAAAGAAAAGAAATGATTGTATTTTTGTTTAGAAAAAATAAATGAAAGAAAATAAATAAACATTTTAATCAATTTACTATCATGCCTTTGTGTTTATATTACATGATATATTCAAATGTCTTTTAAATTTTGTTCTTTAACATGTTAGGGTTATATTTGATATTATTAAAGATTCACTTATTCTTATAATTTCTCTCCAAATCTTCTTACTTTTGAGAGGATAGCATACGGGGGATTTGGAGAGATAAACTCTTTTCTTTTATTAATGACAATCCAAACACAAAAATTACTATTTTTTCATTTCTTTTCTTTTCTTTTCCTTCCAATTCCATCAATCCAAACGAGCCCTTAGGGTCCGTTTGATTAGATGTAACTATGTTAGAAATTGAAAGTGAAAGAAAGAAAGGAAAACTTAGAGAAAAATCTTATTTTGTTAGTTTGGACAGCAAGTGAAAAGAAAAAAAATTTACTTGTCAAAATTACCCTTATAATTTCAAATACTAGAAAAATTGTGTTTGATCAATCTTCTGCATACCCCATTGTTTATATTCATTCTAAAATAATTTATATTTGAAAAAAAGCTTCATAATATATATATATATATATATATATATATAATGCAAACAAGAGAAGGAATTTTATCGAGAAAAATTTACCAAAACTCACATCAATGCATTAATACATTTTTCTATATTGGATTTCTAATCTTGTCAGAAAACTGTTCTTTATAAACCTCCTTTAATCTAAATATCAATAACCACACTACAGAAACAATTTTTGTATTTTTGTTGCGTGCTTAGAAATTTTTTTTGCTAAGAATCACTTTCACGAGAAACTGAATTTTTCTTTGTTTTATACGGAAACATTTTGATCAGAAAAACAGATGGGTATGAGAATCCTTGTTTCCAAAAATTTTATGTTCCGCGCTATCTAAACTCTTAAAAAGTTTTAAAAAATTGGTTTCTTTTCCTTTACTGCTACTTCTGATTAACCAAACTTATCCTTGGTGCATTTGGTTAGCTAAAAGTAGCATGAAAGGAAAAGAAAAAGAAAAAAATAATTTTTTTAAGAATTGGTTAGAAATAAAGTGAAAGTTTTGAGGAAAGGAGAATTCTGTAATGGCCATATTTTTTCCAAAACGTTTCTCCTATAAAACACAAAATTTTTTTACTTTTGCCCGACTTTAAATCTTACTTTCTTATTATGTCCCGTTAGTTGTGTCTGTTTACTCTTCTTCTTCAACGTAACTTTTCTAGTATAACACATTATCTCTCACTTAAAATTATAGAAATATAATATAACTGTGAAAAAACAATAATATGTTTTGTCTTTCTTCTTTTATTATTTCAATTGGAACTCTCTTTTTTATTTCTATTTTATTTTTTATTTAATTATGATATATATATTTTTAGTCTTTTTTTTTTCTTTTTCTTTTTCTTTTTCATTCTCTATCATTGTGGTATTCAACCAACTAGTCTATCACTAAATTATATATATCTATAGTTTTGATGACATGAACTTAAAACCTTTGCACACATCTAAAAAAAATAAAGTTTTAAATCACCAAGGAATTCTACCTAAGAAAAATATCACGATGCCTTATTTTAAAAATAAATATAAATAATTATGTTTATTATTTTTAATAAATCATCATTTTACTATTTCTTTGCTAAAAATGAATATAAATAATTGGGCATAATGAAGACTCATCTAATAAAAATTCATTTATTTTTTTAGTATTTGAAATTATAAGGATAGTTTTGGTAAGTAGAATCATTTTCTTTTCACTTTAATGCAATCTTAACAAAAAAAATTAATATTTTTTCACAACTTTCTTAAAAAAAATTCATGCTAACCAAATGTATGTAAGAAAGTTGGTTTTCTTTTCATTCACTTTACTTTTCTTTTCACTTTTCATTTCCTTTCTTTTCTACTTTGACTCTGTGTGAGCAAATGGAGCAGGAAAATGATACAATTGACGACATCTTCACACCCAACTCAAAAGCGACTTACGTGAATAACTTTCATGGCTGAACACATAATCTCACTTGCTCGTTTTCTCTCCCCCTCCATTCCCAATTTTATAGCACAAAATTTAGAACTATAATCACGAATTGTTCGCTCTCACTCCATCCCCATTAATCTCTCTCTTGCTTGTTCTCTCTCTAACTTCATCCCCAATTTTATCGCACCATCGTTCACTCTCACCATCCCCATTTGTATCTCACTGAGAAACCTAGGGCAATTCACAATCTGAGATGATTAGATTTAAAAATCCACGATCTATGAAGCTTTCAACAACCTCGAGCAACCTAGTTTTGACTACCTCGGCGAGCTGTCAATGACCTCCGGCAACTTCAAAGATGTTTCATGTGAGGTATGTCTTCCTCTGTTCTATTCTCTGTTTTTTCTTATTTTACTTTTGCGAAGATTTTTGAAAAAAATATGAGTTGGTTTGATGTTTCTTGCAATTATATCAAACATTGCTAATTGATAACTTCATTTAATAGATAGAGGTTATTGCTTGGTGCATTGATAAGAGAAGCGACTGTCCTTGGCACTGTTGCTTCACTGATTGATGTATATACCTTAAAGCTAGAATGATATATTAATTGATGAAAAAGTAAGACATTTATTACAGAAAATTATTTAATTTTTGTTATTAGTTTCCCCAATCAGGTGCAAGGGCAGTCGTTAAAGCGATTATCCCTAGCACTCTTCAAATACCTTAAAGTTGGAAAAATATATTGATTGATACAAAAGTAGGCTCTTAATAAAAAGTTTGAACTCCCGATCGTGAAAAAGCAAGTATAAGTTTGACAACAATCGTTTTGTACAAATAGTTGAAAGTCTGGTTTGCTCCCAGTTTGTCCCTCCCAACATCCCAATTGATGAGGAAGGTAGTGGATAATGGCCACTAGCTCTTTTTAGAGGTTTTACTATTTTTTTTCTGCCATTTTTTTCCCAATTTACCTTGGAGAAGAACATTAAAAATTATACTTATAAATTGAGAGCAGTGGAATTAAGAATCTGGTAAAGGATACTCTAATGTGATTTAGATTAGCCAATAGTCAATAGTGTCTAGAGATAAACCATGGTTTAAATTGTTGTTTATCTTGAGAAAACTTTAGATGAAAAACTGTCTGGTTTTTTTATTAAATTGCAACACCGTTATTGCAGACTCATGCATACAACTCAAACAATAACGACAACTTCTGTTGGCCATGCATGTGTGTTGATAAATATTTGAACATGATTAAGTGCTAACTGCTAACCAACACTATCCTCTCGCAAATGGATCCATTTGATTTTCCAATGGGTTGATTTCTAGCAAATATGGAAGTTCCTTAGGGATTTTCTTGAAGATAATCACAATAACACTAGTATTTTTTGAATCTACTTCTTGTAATGAAAAATTCAATGCGAGTATATATGTTTGCCGTGTAGAGTTAGATAAGAGATATGCACTAAGTAGTCATAGTGGACAATTGCCAAATCTGGCTCCCATGGCAGATCAGTCCTGCTATAGGCTATGCTATATAGCTTTGGTCTCTTTAGCTTTCATCTAGAGTTATATATGCTATATAGCTTTGCAAATCCTTCTCGTTTAATATTCCTTGTTCATTGAGTCTTCTTTTTTCAATTTCAAATGGAAGTTCCTTCCTACTGATACAAGTTTGTTATTTCAAGATTACAAATTTTGAAAAGCAACACTTGAGTGCGTTTTGCAATGAAGCTAAGCTTAATGAAGTAAGAGATACAATGTAATGGTTGAAGTTCAAAGAAGGAAAGGGGGACAAGTCTCTCCTCCCAAAAAGCATGTTGAAACAACTATAGGGGTTGTCAAAGGAAACAAAAAAAGCTCCATATTCGACAATGCGTGTAGCATTTCTTTTTTTCCTGCTCTTCTTCTTTATGTTGTAAATGGATGCTTAAAGATTGGTTTTATGTTAATAGTATGTTATGGTGAATGTAAACATTCATGGATATATTTGCTTTTTTTATAGTGCATTCTACTTGTTGTTTCTATTTGTTTATTGAATGCAATGTTTAATGGATCATTAAGTCACTCAAATGCAATGGCTTTTTGTTTGAATATAAAATAATTCAAAATCAAGATGATCATGGGATGAATCTGGACTCAGCTCTTGCTTGTTCTTAGTAGCAGCGACAACTTGTGCATCTCATACTGGTCCTCTGAAATTAGTCATTTATTTCATGACAATAAAATCTATGTTCAGTCTCTTTTAGTTGAACAAAAATCAGAATTCAGCTTCTGTGGGGATACCATTCTCTAAACTCACTTAGAAGTTTTTTTTTCTTTTTTCGATAAGGTAAACCCACTTGGAAGTCCTGAGATTTTTCTCATAAGTAATTAATCTAAAGGAAGCTGAGGTTTTGTCATTTGTCTACACATATTTCTGGGACTTGATACTACTTTCTGGAACTTAATCGTGATTTGATTCAAAGGAACCATTGATTTGCTTTAACAATTTCAAGATGACGATAATGTTTGTTTGGGGTTCACGATATTGAGATTCATCCATAACTTAGTGAAACCCATTTGCAGCTAAAAACATGTAAAACAATTTCCAACTAGTGCTTCATATTTGGGTATAGGCACCTATATTTTGATACAATACCACTTACAGAACTAAATCGCTTCCAATGGCGTTGTATATGCTTCGATTCATATGTCTTGTCAGGAAAAAAAAAAAAAACTAAACTAAAGAGAATGGAAACAACAGAGAAGACCCATTTTATTTCACATAAAAAACACAAAGAACACAATCCATTCAAAAAAACTATAAAATATATTACATAAATTTGAATTCAAACTTGAGGTTTCAATTTCTGTTTGTGGCTCAAAAAATATTTTGTCTACTGCGTGGCCATCCCAGGAATCTTGCCGATTTTAAATTGAGCCGAACAATATTAGGTGAAAAGTGATATTAGGCGATCGTAAAAGGGTCCGGAATGACCACCCTTTATAAGTTCCAATAATGGTGGAAGAACAAAGGTGCTTGAACAAGAGGAATTGTAAAACTAAATTGCATTAAAATAAGAGGAATTGCAGAACTAGGCGAGGATACAAACTGAAATGAAATTCCTAAGTGTATTACTGAAGTGAAATTCCCAAGTGTATTGCTGGAATTAAAAGGATTACACTATGAAAAGGAAGTGCAGAAATTGAAAATACATGAAATGAAATTTTGTGTGATGTCCGGATAGACTTTTCAATTTTGGGTCTTCTTCGATATATATATATATATATATAGTATTCTCTATTTGGCATGTAGTCTTCATGACCCACCTCCTGGTAACCCTTTCATTCGAACTTGGTCTTGCCATATAAGCCCATGTGATCGATGTGAGAGGGAACGGATGAAGACGGGCTGGGATTTTGTTTGGGGTCCTTCATTCCTGATGAAATTTGCTATTCCAATGGAATGGACATCTTGGGGTCCTTCATTCCTGATGAAATGAACGGAGCCTTTTAATCAATCAGTAGCCTACATACAGCCTTCCTTCCTTCCTTCCTCGTGACAAAGACAATTTTCTTTCCAATTAAATTGCCATACTATCACTATGTGGTACTTTAAGCCCCAAACTGGGACTGCACCAGGATCCAGGATTGAGATGAACTGGGAGTTAAAATGATTAGTGCAGGTAGTGGTATGAACAATGAAATCACTGTAGTACCCTTACTTTATAAATGAATAATAAAAAAATAGTAAAGTGCAAAAAAAAAAAAATTTGTCAAAGCTTTAAGATGTTTTGATTTATTAATTCTTTGGAAGCAGTTCTCAATAAGTTCTATAAAGAAAATTTGATTTCAATAACTGTAATTTGACAACACATTAATTCTGTTTTCAATAAGTTCTATAAAGAAAATTTGTTTTCGATAACTGTAATTTGACGACACATTAAATCTGAATGAAATAAATAAATTTAATGTGTTGAAAATAGATCTGATTGTATTGAAAAACGCTACTGGACAGTTGAAGATCCGGACCATATTTCTGAAAACAACATTTTCTATTGGGTAATGCTACTCAGGCAGAATTCGTAGACAGAATTCATAAGTAGAATGTTTTATATCCATTGGATGCATGTGATAGGCCCCACCACATACATCCAATAGATGTAAAACATTCTGCCTGAGTAGCATTACCCTTTTCTATTTTATGTTTTCTAGTTCTTTAGTAACAGTTTCGAAGGCGGGAGAGCCTGTGTTTACTTACAATAGGTACCTCTAATTAAATGTCAATTATCTCAACACTTTTAGCCTTTTTGGTGCCATTTGCTGCTGTATACCATAATCAATTAGTAGCATCCATTAGACACAGTACAGCACAAAGGTGTATCTTTTCATTTCTGACAAAAATACAGGTTTCATGTACACAGACAGACCTTTTAGACAACCAACAAATCTGTAAGCCGTGAAGATATGATCCACTTTCTTTGGTAACAAGGTCGATTAGAGAACGCTCCTGAAGGTGAGGTTAATTCGTATGGCCTCTGCTTTTACTCGTTTAGGCACTGAGTGGACCCAATCCCGCTGGGTATAGCCTCTCATCAGCAGCAGTGAGCCATGCTTCAATCTAAATGAGTGTTGGTCGGACTGGCTATTCTTCTTTTGTCGCTTGCTAGTATGTTCGCCCTCAGCTCTTTTTTCTGCTGGCACTCACATGACACAATAGAGTAGAAAGGTAAACATAAAATTGATGGAA
The DNA here is from genome assembly GCA_026545225.1 of Cornus controversa. Taxonomy (NCBI): domain Eukaryota; kingdom Viridiplantae; phylum Streptophyta; class Magnoliopsida; order Cornales; family Cornaceae; genus Cornus; species Cornus controversa. The sequence continues at coordinate 66,592,840 of CM048849.1, read as the reverse complement.
GTTGTATTGGAGTCTAGAAGCATAACAACTAATTATACTAGGAAACTGTGGATGATACTTCAGTAAATTCTTTGGGACTGGAAAATTGATGCAGCGCCAGAAAATCAGTTGGGAATTTATTTATTATAAATATGGAGGTAAATAGTGGAACTTCTTCAACCAAAATAAACACAAGCAACAACCAAAGGCATGAGTTTGAGAACAAGACTGACATATTATTATTAGCACAATCTAAACCTACAAGATTTGACATCAAGGTAACAGAAAAGATACCACGAAAAAGGTGATAAGATGCTTGATTTACCTTGGGGCATTTTACTTGGTTTCTTCTTTAATAGGAACTCTCGCTCACATCCAAAGGAAACTGAAGCAATCTCTGGAGTTGGACCATAAAGCTTCTCGTCATCAGCATGCCAACCAACATAGTCGTTGCCACCTTTATACCTATTTAAGAGTAAGCTATTAAAACTACTCCCAGGAAGTGCTTTGTGTACCTACAAATAAGAAGTGCAATGTAAGAGAACATTGGAGTATATATAGTATAGGTACACGCTGGTGGGCATTGCCATACTATGTGGTAAACATGAAGAGTTAGTGTGAACATAAACATTGTCATACTATGTGGTAAACATGAAGAGTTAGTGTGAACATAAACAATCTTACTGCCTCCAAAATGTCTTTGAGTGGAGGAAAGTCATCCCAAGAGTATGCATGAGGCTGATACCCACTGTAACTTAGTTCCGGCAATCCTACGCTGGCAACATAACAAGTGTCTCTAGGCTGCAGAGGAAAATTTTAATTATCTGGAAGTAGTATATACTAGTTATGTCCACATCCACAGACATGAACATAAAATGTTGGATCGGATTTATAATAAAACACAAAGCTCATGGCGAAATTAGATACAATCAACAATCATTACCCAATATCACAACCAACTAAATTGAGAACTTCACCATGTAATTTGTTCTCTGTTCTCTGCAATCTCGGTGGAATTACATTAAATTTCCCGCAAAAAGAACATTTTTTGGATTCTCCATGCTGTATATGATAAAGAACTGAGGGACAAAATGTGAGAAACTGATGGCCAAGTTGACATTCTGGAACGAATTTGACGTAGTTCGAATCGGGTAAGTTACACCGCCTTATACCAAAAGAACCCTAATGGACTTCTTCAAATTATTAATTTTCTTTTGGGGGAAAAAAAAAAAAGATCATAAACTTGCCCTTCCAACTAATGACCATGAAGATTACGATACTCTACAAATATTACAACCCTAACAGCAATCGCCAATCATCATTCGGTACCATACCAACTAGTGGATACGAAAATCACTTTAACGATAAATAATTTAATAGATTAGTACCACAATTGATCCGACCTTAACTTTTACTGATTGTTGTAGAAGAATTTACAGAACATATACACACACACACACAGATATACGGAGCTGAAATCTACGGACCTGGACGCAGGAGCGGCCGAAAACGCGAATAATAGGTCTGGTCCAAGGGATCTCTTTGTTGAGGTAATGGAACCATTTCCATGACTCATCGAGCGATAGGAATCGTGGAACGTAGACGATCTCGCTTCCATTTCCAAGATCGATTGTCTGTCTTTTGCCTCCTCCATCAGGATTAGGGCTCGTTGATTTAGAATCTGCCATAAACTTGATATTCATTGTGTTTGTTCGCGCGCGCGAGAATGAGAAATAAATCTGGTTTATATGCCATTGTAATTAGGGTAAATTAATTATACCCAGCTCTCGGACTGTAAAGGATTATTGTGCAATTATGTTTTCACCCTTCTTCTTCTTATTATTATTATATATATTATTTTATTGCAATAAACACATTTTTCTTTTTAAAAAACCAAACGTAAAGACCAACAATTGATTTTGGCTCTAACTGAAAAGGTCTAAATCAGTGGTCCAGTGCATATAATGTCCCAAAGTTTACAATAATTCACTACGAACTGTAATGTGAGTCGAATGGATTAAATTATTATTAATCAGTTCATGCTTGGTGTTTAAGCTTCAAGTGTCTCAAATGCCTTTGCCATTACAACCAAAAAATTTGTCAAGCAAACTTGTAACGTGATAGAACCCGCAAAAGACTTCTGCAAAAACAGCAAAAAAAAAAAAAAAAAAAAAGGTCTCACAAGTGAAATGGTTCAAAAAAAATTGATTCTAAAAGTAATCCAGTATCTAAGGGACTTTTTGGTAAGTGGTAACACTGTTAAATTCTATTTTATGATTTTTGAAAAATAAAATCTGAAAATCTGTTATACTGTCATTTCTATCAAAAATAGAATAGGTTTAGTAACGTTATATGCTATTGAAATTTTGAAAACACAAATCTAAAAATATGTTTGGTAATAGTTTTTTTATATATTTATTTATATATTTATTTTTTATTATTATTATATATCTTTATATTTTTATATTTATTGTTTTTTATAATAGTTTTTTATTCTTATTGAATTATCATTTTGTATTTATAATATTATATTTTTAAATTATATATAATTGTATTTATATATATCTCTTATTTTATTATATTTTCTTCTTATATATTTCTATATATCTATATATATTATATATTTATTTATTTATTATTATTATATATATATCTTATATATATCTTTATATTTATATATATTTTATTTATTGTATTTTATAAAATATTTTTATTCTTATTGACTTATAATTTTGTATTTATTTTATTTTATTTAAATTTATATTTTTTATTTATAATTTATAATTTTTTTATTTATTGTATTTTATTTTGCTATATATATATGTTTGAGCAAGCAAAATTTTTATTTATTGTATTTTAAAAAAAATCAAAACTAAAAACTTGAACTGAAAAATGAAATCTGAAACTGAAAGTTTTGTTATGAAGCTTTAAAATTATGCCTAAGAATTGTCAAAATTTTGACATCACTTTCATTTTTTCATAAATGAAAACAGCATTACCAAATCTGATTTTTGCTATGACTTTCAAAAAAAGCACAAATGTATCAAATATATTAATTTCAAGAAATATGAGTTACAACTCTCTGTACATCTTTACAAAAGAAAGATAAATTCATCTAATTCGATCTTCTTAGTGATCAGGATTCAAGGACTGCTGAAGCTTGATCTTGAATTTGATTGAAACTTTGGTGAAGAATGACACGTGGATAATGTGCCTGTTGTTCTTCTCTTTAAGGATTTAGATACTTTGGAGCTTTGGATTTTGAGATAAAGAATTTTGCAGAGTTTCAACTTTCTTTAAGTCTTCTGATCCTTTTTTTCCCACCCCTGGACCTTTATTTATAGGTTCACCGGATGGGTAGATTTGTAACTTTCTTTTCTTCTGATAATTATCCTATAATTATCTTTTATGATAATTGTGATATACATAATAACTATCTTTGTTGATAATTACATACACACACACATATATATATATATATATATATAAATAATTATCCATTAAACCCATTTTCAAGTGGGCTTGGACTTCTTAAACAATTTAGACCATGTCAGTTCATAACCCATTTATTTGTGGTGGGTCTGATATTTGAATTATCTGACTTATTGGACCTTATTTCAAAGTGAACTAAACTGAAGAAAAGTCCAAATTATATTTTGGGTCCATCATGTACTTTTTTAATATTTACAAATTGTAGTAACTTTGTGGACGGGTGTGAGTGGGTGGGTGCGAAGATAGACACTGGGCTGAGCTACCACACTGACAGGGTACAGGATGCTCAATCCCACACCGCCTGGGTGTGAAAAAGGGGATGTGCTTATATGTATTATGTTATCTTCAAATGGTATGAGGCCTTTTGGGATAAAACCCAAGAGCAAAACCGTGCGGACTCAGGCCCAAAGCGGATAATATCATACCATGTGTTGGAGCGGGGTATTACACAAATTGCCTCCACTTCAAGTCTCGCTATGTCGAGTTTGTCATATATCTAAAGCGAGGCTTGAAGTATTTAATTTTCGCAAAGATTTTTTTTTTTTTGCAAAAATTCATTTGCAAAGAGATGTCTTCTTTGTCAAGTTGAATTGAAGTCTTGAAAACCTTATTTGAAATAGGATTTTTTTCCTTATCCAAGTGAAATTGAAGACTTACGGATCTTATTACAAATATGATTTTTTTTTCTTGTCCAAACAAAATCGAAGACTCGAGGATCCTATTACAAATAAGATTTTTTTTCATTTTCAAATTGAATTGGAGTCTTCAAAATCCAATGGCAAATAGGATTAACTCACTATTATATATATGTAATTCATGCTTTAGACCTTTCACATCAAAAAATAATTGCGAAAAATTCCACCAACTATTATTGGAAAAAAATTGGAAGAAACCCACACTCCTTGCCTTCCTTATTCCTTCTTTTTTTTTTTTTTTTTTTTTTTTTTTTGTACTTCTTCACTTATGTTGCCTTATCTCTTTCTCTATTTTTTTTATCTCTTTCTGCTTCACGCTAACTATGCCTTCAAAATTTTCTTTTTCTCTTCAACTTCTTTTTTTCTTCTTTTACTGCCACTTTGCCTTCAACTTCTTTTTTTTTCGCTAGTTTGAACTTATGACCTCATGAAGATTTATTACAACACCGCATCATATCTCCTGCACCGTTCTGTGTATTACAAACCCTTGATGCAAAGAATACATGTGACTGAACTTTGAAAAGAACACTTCTTTTTCTTTTTTATTTTTAGTAGTAATTCTGTCTTCCATGATTGCCATTTAACCAATTTTTATTTTTTCAAATCAGTTTTTGTTTGTGGGTTTTACTCAAATTTTGTGTTGCCTCTGTAACAACATATAGATTCATTGAACTCATCGAAAACAATTTTTTCGTGAGTCACTCAACTTTTTCCTTGCAAATTTTAATTTATTCATCAATTTTTTGCAGGTCAAATCGCTTCTCTCAGAATATGGAGTTCAGAACGTCATTCATTAGTCCATTCGAGGTCACTTAGTTCTTTTGAAACAATTTATGGTCCTTTCGGGATTCCTTAATGCCATTCAGGGTCACTTTATCGTCCTTTTGGGATCCCTTAGTGTCATTTGGGATTACTCACTCGTCCCTTCGGGGTCACTTTATCGTTCCTTCGAGGTCCTTTAGTGTCCTTCGAGTTCACTTAATCATTCGAGGTCCCTTAGAGAATGGGATTATGCTGCTCTTCCCTTTAATTATTTTTTAAGTGAAAATTTTAGTACAGTAGAACAAAATATGCTGTAGTTCATCACGTGTTAGACGAATGAAGTGAACTCAAGTTCTGATTATTGATAACATGGTTACAACTTGGTGCAGCATTGGTGAAGGCTAAATTTAAATTTAGCCATTAATTAAGGCAACCTTTACTCATTTTATGAGAGAATGCATGATCATCTGTCATAGGCTAACAAATAAACTAATGATTTTATTTGGCATCAACAGGTTGTTAAGTTTAATGTACTATAATCTTAAATATATAATTTGTTATATATGCTAAATGCTTGTCTGATTTGCATAACTATAGATCTTTCCTTTTCTAGTAATTTCTGCAGTATTCGGACCATAAATGAACGCCTAATCTGTTGTTTCACATAATGTGATGGACATTGAATACTATAGGGAAACGCACACAGGAATGACCAAGTTTTGAGTATTCATAAAATTTCAGTCTAAAAACTGAAAAAGAAGGGAGAGAACAAGTCCCATTTTACAAACAACACAATTAAAAGGTGACAAAATGTGAGTTCTTAGCCTCCTAAAAAGAGATTGAACACTTTAAGCTTAGTCATAATCTATCATCTATGTTGTACATTACACAGTGATTAGTTGTCATTGAGCTTCAATCCTGATTTCTTCCTTCATCTTCCTTATGAAGTCATCAAATTTTCTGTTCAATTCTTCTATACTCAGATTTACTTCATTTCCTTTGTCTTCTGCCGATGATGATACTGGAATCAGTGACCCACTTTCTTCTGATTGTTCTCCTTCATCGTAATCACTTCCCATAACTAAAGTACCGTTTTGTCTTTCCTCCACTTCTTTATTTTTAAGAGATGCATTTACTTGATCTTCTTCTGCTTCTTGTACTTCAACATTCTGTGGAGATTGTATACTACTACTACTACTACTACTTCCCATGGCGACTTTGCTAGACACCGGCTTCACATCAACTTCATTAATAATATTCTTTGCATTGTATTTGTAGCCATTAAAGTCGTCATCCTCAGCAGGAGATGAAGCAGTGAAACAGGAATCCTTAGCAAGAAAAGCAAGGATGGCATTACAAATGAGGAACATGTACTTCCTCTCAAGGGTATGGGTGAAGAGGTGGAAAAGCAACGTTGAGAAGTGAAAATTGAAGCAGTGGAAGAAGCCTAAGGAGTAAGAGAGAAGGAATGATAGTAAAGAGAGTGGTACAAGAAACTGCAAAATCTTCACAAGGAAGAGATGAAGGTACTTATCGAGATGGGTTTCAACTGTTTGATGTTGTTTCTGATAGTATTGCTCACATATATCCATCTTTGTTTCTATGCTCATGTTAACCAGAAGGGACCGGAGTTTTAACAGGAAATATGGCTATGGGAGGGATGTGAGCCTAAAGGGGCGTGCCTATAATGTGTTGGGAATTGGGATTATGATGTCTTTATATATATATATATATATATAGGTAATGTGGGTTGAAAATGAAGTTGTATGAAAGAAAGAATTGGTAGCGATGGTAATTATGTGGAGTAGGGTCATATATGCATGGAGCTTTTTTGAATTATTGTTGGGGAGAAGACCCAAAGTCAGTCAGTCAATTGGTATCAGAAATTCACTTTTGAAATGATCAAAACCGAAAGAATTGGAAGATACTGGGACTGAGCCTACCTTGGAGTTTCTAGCTCTCACTGCAGTACCACCGCGTGGCCCTCCGCGTAACCACCGTGAGGGAGGGCCCAAGATGTACTCCAGTGGGGAAGGAATCTAATTATTAATACGCGTATTTTGACCAAGTTTCATGCCTCATTTATTTACAAATGATATGCTGCAGTAATAAAAAGGGTTAAAAACAGATGAAACTTACTAAAAATTTTGCACTGTGACGTTTGCACACTAGCTACTAATATATTCTTCTGTTTAAAAAATTGTTCTCTCCATCTAAGAAATTGTATGATCTGACCAAAATGTTCATTAATGTTCTGAAAAGACATTATTAACCTTATAATGACACTAAATTAAACTATAAAAAAAATCTTATTTTTCACACAAAGCTACCCTTGACTGAATGAAACGCAAGGGGTCAACCTTGGGCACTAAACAAACCTCAATAAATACATATTATTATACTCACTATAAACCCTAGAAAAAAACTCACAATTATATACCAATCTACAATGGGTTTAATCAAGGTTCCCAACATTCAGAAGCTTCTCAATACAGGGCTTTTGATTGTAAAGCACATTAAAGATCGCAAAGCACATTAAAGAGAACTATCGAAGAAGAGAAACAAAGGTGATTGATTTAACAAATGGATGTTTTTAAATTTTCAATTTTTTTTTATTTTACAAATTAGAAATTTTTTATTGCCAGCAACGACAATCTAATGTTGTGTTCTCAATCTAATATTGTCCGGAATATATATATCTATACTAGTATAGTTTTTCGTATTAGTTATCTTTGGAGATGTGTTCTCCTCTATCCTATGATCAAAGGATGAATTTTGCTATATTAAATAAATCAACTTGATTTATATAATATTTAATTTTGATAAGTTTCTGGTATGCAATATGTTTTCGGTAAAATTTTTACATACCAAAAATTCTTACTTTTGTTAGTTCTTATGTAATTTCATTAACCGTTTTTGAATGTTTAAATTGTTATAGTGATTCTTAACAGATCTAATGAGAATTTTTGGAGCTATTTTATTCACAATAGTAGCAGATTATCAGGGTTGCTATTCTTACCATTTCCTATCCCTATAAAAATAAATAAGTAAATAGCTGTGGAAAAAGTTTGGTAAGTGAATCCGAGGTATGCCAACTTTGTATTATAATCTTTGACAGTCTGCTTGATCCATTTATTCTTCATTTTGCTTTTTGATGTGGTTGCTTGAGTGATATTTTAAATTTATTTTTCCTTCTTTTTTTAGTGGAAAGGGCCGGTTAATTGAGTGGTGAAATAGGATAATTGATAAAGTTTAGAAGTCTATTAGCATATATAGAATTTCTAGGAGTTTATTAGTCAAAGAATTTTGATAGGAGTGAATGATTTGAAACACAGTTTTTATATAGTAAATGAAATTTATTAATAAAAGAGTTTTTATATAATTATAAAATTAATATCAACTATATATTAATACTTCTTTCCCTCAATGATAATGGTATTAAAAAGCAACTAATGAACTACCATGAGAAAAATAAATTTACCAATTGAAGTTTTGACTAAAGAAAATTACAAAAACGACGCGACAAAAGTGAGAAGATTGGGAGAGAATTGATAATAATAAGTGAATCTTTCATAATACCAAAAATAACCCTAACATTTTAAAGAATAAAATTTAAAAAACATTTGGGTATATCTTGTAATATAAACATAAAAGGGCATAATAGTAAATTGATTAAAATGATTTCTTTTCTTTTCTCTCATTCACTTTTTTCAAACAAGAATGCAATCATTTCCTTTCTTTTCTTTCAAAATTTATTCAAACATGAATACATGTTATCCTCTCTTTTATTTTCTTTTCTTTTCTCTCCTATTTATCTAAACAAAGTCTTAGTGCCTTTCGGGATCACTTTATCGTCCCTTCAAGGTCCCTTAGTACCCTTCGGAGTCACTTACTCATTCCTTTGGGGTCCCTTAGTACCATTCGGGGTCATCTTATCGTCCCTTCTGGATCCTTAATGTCCTTCGGGTTCACTTAGTTCCGTTGGAACACTTTCCTTAGTCCTTTTCGGACACTTTTTTTTTTTCAATTTCTCTCACACTTTTTTTTTTTTGTCAGGTAAACAACCTTTGACTTCTGTTAATATGATTTTCTTCAAAAACTTCAAGTCAAACACCGTAACCGTTTTTGAACAAGAGAACGATATCATGGAGAAATGAACTACACTTGATGTATGGACCCCACTGGTTGGTCGTTTTGCTTCATGGGTGTCTATGCCTAATGTTTTATACCACTTGTCACAATTGTCCAAAGATTTTCCTGCATGCTTGTGAATCTTAGCTATAACCAAAATAAGGTACAAGTATCAATTTCAGAGATTTTAGTGTTGAAATATGCACTTCATGAAATAGAAGAAGAAGAACTAGAGTCATTTTCATTCATGGGTCATAAAATGCGCGCTAAAGAAATATAATAAGGTGTTTCCTTTAAAGCTTCTGTTGACTTGGTGTATTGATAAGTGTACAAAATTTGCTATTTTGTGTACAAAATTTGCTATTTTATATTTCAAAATAAGTCTTTAATTACTATTTTACTTAAATATTTTTATCTTTGCATTTTATGTTTTATAGAGATTGATTTTCAAATGAAAAAAAAAAGCAACAAAAAAGGGCTGAAAATGATATATAGCTGAAGATGTATAAGAAGAATTGTATGAGAAATGGTATTCGGTACAATATACTCTACAAGAGGTCTCAAGTTCAAAACTTTGTAAAATATTTTTTTTTACACAGCCACGTCTGCATTTCAGAATTCAAATTGAAGATATGAAAATCAAATCTTAGATATTTAAATTCAAAATTTTGTATTTTGTATTTTTGTTTTTAAATTTTGTATTTAAAAATTTTCTTTTTCTCACCTAAACATTTCCCCTCTAACTCTATAACTAGGGGGTCTTAAGGGTTGGTGAAGGAGTTAGGAAATTGTAGAAAAAATAGTGTAATCATTTTCTTGATTCAATGAAGAATAGTAGTTTCATTTCTATATGTATTTTCTTATTGATATGCAAGCGCAAGCATCCTTCTCAAGGAAGTGATGAAGTCATCATGGTTGAAATATAAGTAAGTTATTTTATTTTCTTGTCTAATTTTTCTTCCACGAGCATTCTTTTACTCTTCTATTCTGAATTTTTATTTTTTAAAATTTGAGGGAGGATTTTTCGTGTTTGTCAAATAATGGTAATTCGAAGAATGCCTACCTCTATTTACCTAGCCAATGTGCATCATATTAAGCAAAAAAATGTTCTCTCGTATATAATCAAGTGTTTTTTTTTATGTCATATCTTCCTTCATCTTTTCAAGTTTTAATTGGATTGGTGAAGTGTGATCGGCGTTGAATGTTACGCATTTTAGCCTTTTAATTTACATGTTTTATTCTCTTAGTGATAGTTTATTTGTAGTTTTACTCTATTTTTGTGTTTTATGTCTTTTCAGGGTCTTAATAATCGATTATTTCAATTAAAATTATGATTTTTGGGCTTTTGAAGAAGATATTTAAGAGGGTTATATGAAGTCTACATCAAATGGATCCATTAACCACTATATTTTAACTCAAAATAGCCCAAGAGAATTACAACTGCTTAAGGAGATTCTGAGCCGAAGTTCAATTCTGCGCATAATCCAGTTTTAATTCCGTTTTGAAAAATGGCCTGAAAGTCTTATTTCCGAGCATCAATTCGAGTTTATTTTCACAAAACTTGAACGAAATTCGATTATCGAGATATTTGTATTTCACAAAAATTTCGTGAATCGCACTAATTCAGGGTCAAAATTGGATTTCAATTCAGATAAAATATTCTGATAGATTTTCTCCTAAATACTTTCCTTTTTTTTTTACTTGGAGAACACCCTAGAGGACCTCTATATAAGAGAAAAAGATGAGTAGGGTTGGAGAGGAGAAAAACAAGTGGAGGCCAGGGTAGAGAATACAGAAACAATCCGGGATTTATTTATTTTATTATGTCTTTTATTTATTTGTTATATTCTTCTACCATGTGTAACTAAACTCCTCAACTAGGGTTGAGGAGGAAACCTCCATTAATGAAGTGAAGCTCTTTTGTTCATTAATTGATTATCATGTGTATGATTTAAATGCTTATGATTTTCGCTTCTTGTGATTAATTATTTTATAGTTCTTTCACCATCTATATCATGTATATGTGGTAGTTAGAAAGTCTTATAATTAATCTAAGCTTGGATTTGTATTCTCAAAAGTGATAATCTTTGATCTTATGTTTTTCATTAAATTGGATTCATAAGATGCTTAGAATTTTACACTAGGTAAGCGAAAGAAAATCTACCTTTTTAATATATTTTTCATAGTGCTTTTTCGTTAAATCTTAAGTAAACAATAGATTGATTTCTTGATTGTTATTCTAAATTTGGGGATTAATAAATGAATATTAGAAGCTTCCGGTAGAATCCCACGCCTTAGTTATTTTCTCTATTTGATTTCAATTGTGTTATTTTATTTGCATGTTAGTTTAATCTCTCTCAAATCAACCAACTTTTGTTTAAACTAAATTAGTTTTAAATTAATTTGAATTTGTATTAATTTTTCTTCTCAAAACATTCCCTTGGGTTCGACTTCATTCTTGTCGATCTACACTTCAATAGATTCGTACACTTACGAGTTATTTTAGACTTTTAAAACAACATCAAAGTGAATTGATTATTGGGGGAAAAACTAGATAAGAATATTTGAAACTTTATTTATATGGATCCATAGTAGTGAATTCTCTTTCCTTGAAAATTTTCTCATTATTTGATCAAAGACATTTAGTATTAGTTTTTATTATTAAAAAAACTAAAAGTTTATTTTTTAATATTCATTTTTCATCTCAAAATATTGAGGTTTTGAATTTGAGACTTCTTATTGATTCTCATTTGAAAGTGGTTCAACTTTGCTTATTACTATGCAATTTTTAATAAAGTTATTGCAGGTTTTATTTTTGTACGAAGTGTACAGAAACAACGACATTCATCCATTATTCAACATTCGTCACATATATCCAAGGTTATTGGGAATGGTCCGAGAACGTTTAAATTTGTCAAGTTAAAACTATGTTAATTGTGAAAGAAATTTCAAAAAATTGCATTCACCAAACAACTAAATAAAAGGGGGCAAAGTTTTCTATATTAAAAATTGAAATGTTTCCTATGCAGTGATAACATGATATCACGCACTATGAGTGATACAACAAGAGCATTTATCTGTTTTTTCCCCAAAAAAGTAATTACCTTAAGTCCAAAAAGATAATTATTCGGTGGAGATGGCAAGAAATGACTCCGAAGGTTCGACATACGACTTCAACGTTGGTTTTGTAAGAATACAAAACGAGACTCAAATTTTAAGTAGATTCAAAATTAAGGCAAGAAATGGCAAATAAGAAAATAAGGGATTCTCTTCTTAAAATTTGTGAAAAATGTCGACTAAACGAAACATTATTCAATGAGAGTCGGGGCACATTAAAGGTATGTCACAATTTAATACAAAATTATTTTTGTGAGACTTGATTTTCGGAGTGTATCAGGTCGACCCCCACCCGCGTAGTCACATCTCCTCTCTTCAAAGAAGGGTGCACCGAACCGGATCGTGCAATTCACATCAACAATTATAATTGTAAAAGAATTGTTTTAATTTAAGAAGGTATAAATGAAAGATAGAGAAGTTGAAAACTTATTTGGAAAAGATTTTCGAAAGTATAGTAAACAGGAAACGTTTGCCAAGGTTCTCAGTGTCTGATTGAACTGATCCGCGTTGGATTCCTTATTTGAGTTCACCATGTAGAAAGAAGACCTAGGGTGCATTATGTAACATGAAACATTTTTTTTGTTTATGTTGTCTGTCCTTAAAAAGCAAAAGCAAAAACAAAAATAAAAAACATATTTAGTAATATGGTTTTGCTTTTGAAAGTTGAAAACTTTTCTCATTTTTGTGAAGAAAAAGAATATTTTTTTTTTATGTTTTCACTACTGGTATTACACGGGCACTATTCATTTCAAACAAAATTCATGTTATATACTAATATTAGTTATTATTTCTAATATTTCTATATACATATTAAATAGTAATAAAATATATATTTTTAAAATATAATATATTATATAATAGTGTAAATTATTTTTTATTTAATAAAAATATTTTTAATATATAATATATATAATAGTGTAAAATTATTTTTTGAGAAAAAATATTTATGATTTATTATATATTTTATTCATTTTATATAATATTAATAAATTATTGTGCAACAGATATCTTATAATATTATATACCATATTTATATTACATAGATGTAAATATTATACTATAATTAATTTAAAATATTATACTACATTATATATTTTTACATATAAGATATATTATTTAACATTTTTGATTTATTATAATACACCATATGTTAAATATATTATAAATCACATAATAATATTATACATAATGCATATACATGTATTTACATACATGATTGCTAAAAGCGCTTTTGTCTTAGTATATCTTATTTTGTATTTTATATATTTGGTATTTTTAGAACTTGTAATTTTAAATCGAATGTTGTATTTTATTATCATGTATTGGTATTGTTAATATTTGTGAAATCATTAAATTGCATACATTGTTCATATTTTAAGGATTTCTGGTACTAATAGTTGAACTAAAAATAAAATAAAATAAAAATATTTAAAAATATTGTGTACATCTTGCAACAAATATGTGTTACTAGACACTGTTATTGTTTTATGTTTTCAAACTTGAGGCAACAACAAATGTTAATAAACGTAATTTTTACTTTCTACTTTTACCAGAAAAAAAACAAAATCATGTTTATGCTTTTTTGAGACTGCAAAAACAGAAAATAAAAACGTTATTAAAGGCATCTCTAGTTTCTATGTTACGGAATATAGCGCGGTTGGAATAATGCAACATACAATTTTCAGACCATCCAATTGCCTCGTTTTGGTTAGGACAAAGTTGTATGATAAACATGTTACTGGTCGGAAAAGGTAGATCACATTTCATCCAGAAAAATGGCCTCATCAAAGGAGAATTAAATTGGATGGAGCGTGGAAGCAGAGCAAGATCTGCAATAGCATAAGATTTGCGAATGTGATTCAGAGGCAACCCTACCCTACTTTTGCTTTTAGCCCTCTGCATACAGATACAGGCTTGGGAGGAAACAAAATATAAGCAAGATTAAGAAAAAAATTAAATTTATATACCAATTATTTTTTCCCTGGATCCTAGTCTAAAAAGTTATGCACTCTCTTTTAACAGTCTAGTTTAGTAGACAACATTTTGTTAAATGTCTTGGCATCAATAGAGACATTATCAATCACCTGCTACACCACTTTGGAAGTATCAAACCGTCACACGGGAACACTGAACAGCCATAACTAACCATACTTCATAAAAGTGAAAGTGAGAGAGAGAGAGAGAGAGAGAGTGAGAGTGAGAGTGAAGACGACCATGAAAGCAAAAACAATCTATCGCTTTGATAGCACAAGGATTTACACATGATCGAAGCTACTAACCTAAAACAACTCCCCAAGTCAAGCTACAGTGTATGCTAATTATAGCTGTACATGAGGTCTAAACAATTTAATCAACTATGACAACCATCGGTGCATACCCCACGGACCTTATAACTTAACCATCCACCAGTAAACGGGGTTACATACAGGACTGCACAAGCAGTTTTGCACAAACGTGAGATTGCCTATATTGTCATCCTTTCTAATACACTGCAGGGAAATGCACCTTGTGATTTATTAGTGTAACATAGTTGAATGGCATGTATCTTCTTCGCTGTCAGCTGACAAGGACTATACCAACTTGACATAAGGCAGTCAATTCACTGGGGCTTCATATATTATTATCCAAGTGGTGTTATGGTCTCACTGACAACCTATTTGCCTTGAACTGATTTTCCCACATGACGCTTCCACGTACTCTGCATTAAAAAAAAAAAAACTGAATGAGGATCTAAAATGAATACAGACCGAGGTTAACAGAAATAATATAAAATGCAAGACTGATGGTAAGTACAAGAGGCTCATCATCAGAAATTTCTGCCTCCCCCATCTCAGAAGAAGCTGAAGTATTTTTGTCAGATTCATCTGGATCTGTTTGATTACTCTCAGCATCATCTTCTTGATTCATTTGAGAATCTGATTGCTCTTCTTTATTGGCTCCCTCTCCAGACACTTCCTTTGATACATCTGATTGTTCTCTCTCTTCTGAATGATCTCTCACTTGTTCATCAGAACCTTGAGCATCATGAAAGGTGCCCATTGCATACTTGGTCCATTTCCATTCAGGTTTGGAATTTTCCTCCTTAGATTCTTCTCTGCCACTTGGGCTATTCTCAGCATCTCCCATTTGTTTCTCTTCATAAACAAATTTCTCATCCTTGTCCGACTCCTCAGATTTCTCATCCTTGTCCGAATCCTCCCCACCTGTTGAACTCTTCTCCTTTCCTTCAATTTGTTCTCCTTCTGAATCACCTGGAAGAAAAGCACATATACATGTGCACATATACAGGTGCCATTAAGGAACAAAAGAAGAATATAAATCAATGCAAAGGGTTTGCAAGATTACAAATAAGAGTAAAACCCCAATCATGAACTATAGAAAAGAGCTTGAAACCAAATACAGTAGTATGAAATCCCAAGCTTCAAAGTTAGATTGACCATTCCATATCCAAAGTGTTAATTTCTACACTTGCCTGAAGAATTTAAGTTCATGATGTACGTTCCCTAGTTCCAGCAATGCATTTACTATCGAATCAGTTTGACAAAAGAAATTTATGCATAAATAAACACTTTGCAAACTAAATAAATAAATACATAAAAATAAAGGAGTGAGCCCACCATAGAGGCAAGTGAAGGCCGGATAAAAATGTTATAGATTTAGCACTGGTACCAGAGGAGATTGTTATGATCTGAAGGGATGCTGTTCCACCGTACTTAGACGGAAAAATAAGAGTAAACTACTGTGTCTATTAATAGATCAATATGGATTCTCTAACTAGAATGTGTTCATATATGAAGTAAAAAGACAATCACCCAATGTTATGCATGCAGGGCCGGTTCAATACAATTGGAGGCCTACCACAAAAACTTTAAACAATGCCTCCAACACCACAACCTCCACTACTTTTGCTACCATTTTTTTTTTTCTATTATTTTAGGCAAGTTTCACATTAACCACTACACCATCGTAGTTCCTTTAACTCCAAAGAGTTCCTACTCAAATTACTTGCACATCATGTCATAGACTCATCGTATACACTCTTGTTAAACTCACATTTTCATAACTCCCTCCACATATTGGCACAAGTTGACACATAATAGCTCTTACTCCTGTCTAGCTAAACACCACTTAAACTAAAAAAATAATTATAAACACTAACGCACAACAATTACATGGACATACGGACAATTAAACTAACACAAATGATACAACACACCCATCCAAAAATCCACCAACCACCAGGACATTGTATCATATATTACACTACTATCATTTTATTATTATTATTTACATTTTTAAGGATAAAGGAAAATATTTGAAATTTTAACTTTGTTTCGAGACAAAAAATAAATATACCATAATAATCACCAAAAACATAAGTTTTTCGAGAATTTACCTTTTTAAACCAAATAAGTTAGATTCATAACTCTAGTTATTAAGTAAGAAAATATTTACATGAATAGAAAAAATGTCTGAGAGAAGTAGTAGAAACCGTTTGTTTCTATAATCAAAATTTTATAAAATACGTAGTTCAATATATTATTACATTATATTTGTTTGAAATGATCCACATATAAATTGGAAAAAGTATACATTTAATTCTTATGTTACAATATAAAAGTCACGTGAAAAAATAAAAAATAAAAAAAGAAAAAAGAAAAAAAAAGAGAAGAAAAAGAATGTTAAGAATTGATGCACTGTTCAAGAAATTTCTAGAAGGAAAATTTGACATAGACCAGTAAATTTTAGATAGATCTTCCAAGACAAATGACAGGTTAAAATTGTGTACAAATAGGCCAAATTGCACTAAACCCCCATGTGCTTTCAAAAAGTGGCAAAATACCCCCATCTACTATTTTTTGACACCAAATAACTTCCTTGTGCTTTTAAAAGTTGCAAAATGCCCCCTCTATTGATTATTTTGACCAAAATGCCCTTACCATTTTTCTAAAAGTAACCCTTCATCCCTCCTTCCCTTCATCCTTCATCGAGCTATTACATAGCATTGACATCCATGTAACTTAAAGGGATGCTGTTGTATAATGCTTGCATTGAAGGTGGACCCAAATTTTGTTTTCACATTGATCAACAAAATGAATACAGGATATTCTGATGCAACAAATGATACCAGGTTTTTTTTTATTGTTTTCCTTTACCTTTTTCTTCCTTTGGTTCAGTTAAAACATAATATGGTGAGATTTTTCCGTTTTAGTCTCATATATGTCGAGGAAAAATGAATCCATATCATCTTTACATGAACCGATGCGGACAATTATATAATATGCATTGCTTTGTTTTATATTTTTTTCCTTCTAATTTATTGTTTTAATTTTGTTGTTTTTGTTTTTCCCCCAATTCACTTTCTGTATCCAGCCCAGGGTAAAATGTGAAGTTATAAATATGTATATATATATATATATATATACGAAGGTAAAGGATGGATTTGGTTATTTTGAGTTAATCATCTGGAAACCAGCCATGCACATCTTCTTGGCTTTCTTTTACACTTCAGTTCTTCTAACGGTGACTTGAAAAACTATTAATTTCTTAATCATAGAATTTGACTCAAAAAACACGAAATTCAAAGAGCAGTGTTGTTGATCCAGAGTAAGGATGAACGGTTAATTTTTAAAAATGGCAAGGGCATTTTTGTCAAAAATAATTAGTGGAGGGGGGCATTTTGCAACTTTTCAAAGCACAGGGAGGTTATTTGGTGACAAAAAAAGCATAGGGGCTATTTTGCCACTTTTGGAAAGCACAGGGGTGTTTAGTGCAATTTGGCCGTACAAATATCTAGAAAGGAGAAAATACTAGAAATTATAACTCTAGACATGGAAGCCAAGCTAAGCCTTCCAACATCCAAAGCTCTTTTCCTTGGATACCTTCAAGTGTACCACATACTTTAACCATTTTCCCCAAATGGGAGACTAACTACCTAAGTAACCTAATGCTCGAGCCGCCCCTCAGGTGGTGTGCCCCCCGTGAACTTGATGTCAGAAAGAGATGGGTACAAAGACACAACCTTTAGTATTATATGGAAAGGTTTCTTTTGGTTTAAAACTATCTACTAGAGAAAATATCATGCTTTGACGTGCACTGATCAAGGGTACTGGCTGATTCGTATCGGGACTGTGCTCCTTACATATATAAGATGCCTTGGCATCTTCCCCTTTCGTGCCAAATTTGTTAATCAAAGAGGGATGCTTCATGCAGGCGCGAGGGTGGAAGAAAGAGGGGTGGTATAGTTCCACTGAGCTTCAGTCACATTTCATACGCAAAGAAGTCAGTCTTCCCCGAGTTTACATGACTATAGATATTCAGTCACATTCCAAACACATTAACATGACTATAGATATTCAATTTTTTTTTCTTTTATGTAATTATTTTCTGAAATAGAATTTTAAATGATTATAAATGTGTTTTAAATGTAAAATACATGTTTGGAAACTTGAATGATATATATTTTACAATATATATCTATGTATGGCAATATCATCTTCTTTCCTTCTCCATTGATTTTGAGAGGCATGGAGCAATAATTAGGAGGCGCCGAAGAAGAAGTTGGTCTACGCATTGAGGGCTCGAGTTTAATCCATCCGGAATCGAATTCGAAGAAAGTTAAATTTTTTTTTGGTGAAAGTGAGGGATAGGTTGAGACTATAGCTATTGAGGTAGGGGGTGTGTGTTGTCTTTCATTTCAAATTAAATTTCATATTTTAGACATAAAATTGATGATTTCATGTTATATACAATTATATGAGATTTTAGGATGAAATTATTGAATTAAATTGATGTATGATCAAGAACTTCGATTGTGCGAATTCATGATTTCAATTGTGCCAAACTAGCACTTCGATTGTGCAAAACCAGACTTTCGATCGTGCGAAATGGGAGTCCACAGCTCCTTTGAAAATGAGAATAATGTTGGTTATGTGTGTGTGTGACCATGTGTGGATCCATTGAGATGATTAGTGTATAATTGTGCATATGTAATATTGTGTACATCATGATTTTTCCGCGATGTTGATGTGAGGTGATGACGTGTAACCTAATCACCCTCAATTTCCAGGAGTCGGAAATTGGGGTGTGACAACTTGGAATCAAGCATGACATCAAAGGGTAATTGTGATTAGGAGTGTGAGTTTTATGACTTAATTACCCTTGGTTCCCGGGAGTCGGAAATCGGGGTGTGAAAAAACATGGTATCAGAGCATGTTAAAGATGACATGTGGTACGGAGTAACCTGTTCACCTCCACTTTCTATATCGATTCGGGTATCGGAAAGTGAGGCGTGACAATGACCATCCTCTTATTAGTTGATATTGCAACCTATGCATGCATGCATTGTATTCTACCATGTTAAGGGGAAAATGTTTGACTGAAAGCCAAAATGGAAAGGGCACCATTTTGTACAGGCAATAAACTTAGCTTATTCTAACACAAATGATTCCAATTCAAGAAGCAACAGAAAACACTGCAGCACTACAGGCTTAATTTCAATATTGATTTCAGTTAAAGCATGTCCAAAACCCAAAGAAAAAATTGAATTCACCCCCCAACGAGAAGTACTATTTAATACCTCCCGAACACAAAATATTATGTAGCTGCTCTAAATTTTTGGGAGATATTGCTGTTATTACAAGGAACGTAATACCTTCAAATTCAACTAGTAAAATTTTTAGTAGGGCAGTGATTTATTTCAATTTTCAAGCACTTGATTTGATGAAAAACGGAAGGGTATAACAGCACCCACATTTTAAAACGATGGGAGGGGAATTTGTAGGTCCTTTTGCACTCCCTACTATTTACAAAACTACATAACAATTTAATAGCAACTCAACCTTTGGCATTATTTTGCACAAAGTGACTAAAGACTTGCATATTTTCACACTAACAACAATAATAATTAATTAAATAACAGGAACCTCATAATGCTCGTCTCAACTTTACAATGATAAATTTTATCAACATGACCTTTTTTTTTTTTTTTTTGCCATTCAGAACCAATGTGTGCAATATGCATGTGTTTATTACTTTTAAATATCCAAAACTTCACATGTTTTGAGACACCACATATGACCAATTATAAGATATTGCAAGGATAAACTAAGCTCTTAAAAATAGATCCATGCATAAGGCAATTAAAAGTCCAGATCTTTTTATGCAATGGAGAGACTTCTTACCAGAGTCCATATCATCAACTGACAATGTAGGGGGTTCAGGGTCTGATATGTCATGGCTGCCTCTGCTCTCAGCTTCACACAAGTCTGTTAGAGTTTTACTTTTTGATACCCCCTTCTGCCCCTGCTTCGAAGTTTTCCTTGGAGTTCTTTTCCCTCTCACTTTAGACGATGAGGATCTGTTACACATTTCAGAGAATCATATGTAAATCAACTGAAAATTTTCACAGTTACACTTGGAAACCAATGTTCTGCTCACAATTTTTTATTTTGCTGTGAACCACTCAAAAGCATCTTTTTTTGCTCCAGTGATCTGCAAAAGAAAAATAAAATTGAGAAAATAAATGAAGATAGAGCCACAAACAGGCTATTGATATTCACAAGGAAATTATATCAAAGCAAGAAAGAACCATGTTGTGATGCCAACTGATACACAAATCAATTCCACCACAGCCTGTGTAGATATAAACATATTTTTCAACAATAGTATCGTTAATCAAGGATATGAATTAGAAGCAGCACTTACACTCCTTTAGATGGTGGACCCTTTGATGGTTTTAACCGCTGTAAACAGTTTTAGACCCAAAAAAAAGGTCAGATGAAGCCACAATTTGTAGCTTGAAATCAGAAGTCCAATAGTTTCACATAGAGGAAAAATACTTAAAAGGGAAAAGTTAAGACCTTTATAGACTTGCGACCATTGTCCATAAGCTCCCAGCGCTCCTTCTCTAGATGAAGCACCTCCACATCTCCATCATCATATAATACCTTATACATGAAATCAATAAGAGAAAATTATGTCAGGGTATCATAACGATTGTAATAATAACATTATTTATGGCAAGTCTCCAGAAAACTTCATTAGTTAGAGATACGAATATAACAAGGCAGGAAATTGCAGCTTACCAGATGTTTCTTTTTTTGAGGGTCAAAGGACTTTACAACTCCTTCATAAAACCTGTTCATTTTCAGCAACAAGATACATCATGATAGCATACTACTTAAAATTTGCCTCCAAAGTTAGAATCATGATGAAAGAAGACATTTTTTTACAGCATACTACAATTCGAACTAAGGATTGCCATTATTTAATCTAAACAAGGGTAAAGTGCAAAAAACACCTCCATAGTATAGTGTTTGTGCAAAATGACCCCCAAAAATTCAATGTGTTCCTAACCCACCTACTGTTTAAAAAATGTTGCAACATCACCCCTTCTGTCTAGCATCCGTTAGAAAATGATTGTTACATGCAATATAAGTAAATGTGAGATTCCAAGAATACCCTTTTAACATGATGAAAATGCATGCGATATAAAGTAAATGTGAGATTCCAAGAAAACCCTTTTAACATGATGAAAATGCTCCTCTACACATTGTATATATAACGTACATATTTTCACAACTCTCTCACTCACAGTAAACTCTCTCTTGTTATCTCTCTCTCTCTCTCTCTCTCTCTCTATATATATATATATATATATATATCCCAAAAACTGAGACCCAGTAAAGGCTCTCTCTCAGTCTCTCTCATATATACATATCACACACACACATTCTTTTGCACTGCCATATTATTAGTCACCAATTCTCCTCTCTCCTCTCACACCCACCTTCCCCCTTCCACTCCTACCCCAGACACAACCACAGACCATTCCTTTTAACATCATCTTTTTGAGACAGAAGCACACCATCGGAAACAGAGTGTCGTGGCCCACTGGATCAGCAACTCATAAACAAGTACCAGTCACTGTCCACCTCCTTCCCCTTCTTGTGGGCCTCTGGCGACTTGGTTGAATATTGATCGCGCTTGTTTGTCACAGGGTTTCTTTTGCTTTCTTCATGGGACTACCTGTTTCAGGGTTCACATCCGTCGGCCCTGAATTAGTGCCGCTGAAGCGGGTCTTGGGTGCAGTCTATAGTGGGATCTTGGTGGTTATTCTTGTGGAAATGCATCTGTGATTGGGCATATGTGGGCAACCGATTGCTAAGTGCCATTGTTGAATGAAATCCATTTTTTTCTTTTTTGGGTTGCTTTGATTTATTTGGTTAGTTCCTTGTTCTTTTGAAAATTTGAGTTTTGGTTGATTGATGTAGTGTTCTCTATGTGGTTGCAGATGAAGAGACTGGGTGGTATGAGTGGAAAACTCGGATTCAGTCATTGTGGGTTGGGGAGGGGGGAGTAGGGTTGAGAGAAGAAATGGGCGCAAACTGACGGTTGAGGTTAACTGATGAGGGTTATATTTTATCCCAAAAAGACGATGTTTATTTGTCTTTTTTGTCTCAAGAAAAGAAATGAAGATCAATAACTGCAGCATTAAGAAAAAAAATTCATGCAGTCTAGGGAAGCTATTACAATTGGAATGACAAATGAATTGATGGACTGACAAAAATTTGGAGTTGTGATTAAGACTTGATCCAACCTGTAGAGATTCAGAAAATCAAACATTTATGGAGCTAACAAGTTCAATAAGGCTCAATATTATTGCGAGTGGGTTGAAAGCATTTCCCACTCTAAACATGAAAAAAGAACCTAAATTAAGGGAAACCCTGTACACCCATAAAAATCAAACGTACGCATACATAAATATGAGTTTACTGAAAGAGATAATAATAATTAGGCATAGAAGTACTAAGAGAAATCAAATGAGCATCAATCTAATGCTTGTGTTATATGGAACAGAAATCAGGAGTCTGTTTTTTGACAGAATATTTATATCTTCCCTTGTTAAAATAGTGGTTAACTCTATATTTTCTTAATTAAATCAATAAAATACTCACCGCTTATCCATTGGCCACCAAACTTTTATCCTGCAACCAATCAAATCCATGGTATGATCTCCGCGATCCTTTGTTGTGCACTGAGTAAATTAAGCATCAGGTCAATAAATGGCATACATTATAAGCTCTCTATAATTCTAAATTTTAGGAAAGCAAGAAAACCAAAGTGAGAACCAACAAATCACACATCTATAAACCAAAGTTGCAATGATGTATGCACAAGCGATTAGAACCATTGCCTTCAACATGATAGACCATGACACTACCTATATGTGGTTGGTATATTTTAGTAACTAATTAAAAATAAAAGCTAGTATTGTAAATTTAATATATAAATGGATCTGGGCAGGGAATCCATTCTCCAAGCCCATGCGAGTTTTCTTCTCTCCCCTGACACTGTTTATACTCCCCCCCCAACTAGTTCCATTAGGGGTGTGGACAAGGACCAGCAGGGACAGGTTAAAGTGCAATCCAAAGATACAACCTATAAAACCAATATTAAAAGAAAAAAATAAATAAAAATTAAAAGACATGGGCCTGGAGTAGAACAAAAAATAGATACCAGAAATAGGGGGTGGGGGGAAGCAAATCAAGCAATTAAATTGGGGTAAAATACAATGACCTCCCCTGAGGTTTGGCCTAATCTTGTGTCCCCAAGGCAATTCAAGAAATAGAAGATGATTTTGAGCACAATATTAATTGCCAATGAATTAGATGAAAAACACAGAAAATATAATAAAAAAAAGGAGTCATGTTCAAGGCAAGGTCTATGATCATTGTTGAGTGGAACATCTTAGATCATGCCGTAGAGAGAAGAATGTCTGGGGCCAGGTGAACATGGTAGATGAGAGGACTCTCATATAGGATTAACTTCATACTCATCATTAGTGGGAATGGAAGAGGATCAAGACGCAGGTTGCATCATGCCTTTTCAAGGGTAGTTTCATTGATTTAGTTAAAACTGTGAAATGCTTTCACTTATTATTCTGTTTAATTTCGGTAAGGTGGCCCTTCATTTATTAATCTGTATTAATTCTAAGGGTAAGTTTCCTTGATTCCGTTAAAACTATCTTTCAGACATTAACCTCTATAAACTCAAGTAAAGTGGCCCTTAGATCAGAAAAAATCAGAACCTGGTATATGTGAAGTCAGGAAGGTTAATTTGTTAAATTTGAAGATAATGAATAGTCGAAAGAATGATACTCCAGGTATAAGGCTATAATCCCAACAATTATGGCTTCACCTGGAAGTCACGGCAGGAATCTTCAAGAAAACAAAGTTCTTGCATTTAAACCGATGGGACCTTTGGTTTTAATGAAGATGGACGGGACTTTAAAGCTGCAAATAGGAAGAATCAGCATTGCCTAAGGAAATTCACCACTCTAGAGTCAATTATATTCAGGCTTCGCAGCATATTATTGCTGGCAATGGATCTTATACATTTTCGGGAGGCATTGGGGTGGGAATATCCCTCTTTCTTTTGCCTCTCAAGGCATGAAGGTGCTCTCATTTTGGACATTGCAATTTGCTTCACCATCGCATGGTAAATAACCTGAGACAAAGTTACTGTGTGCTATCCTCTGACCAAATTTTAAATGATGTTTACTTGTGCATAAAGCTTCAGAAGATCTTCCCCTTGCAATTCACTTTTTAATTACAATCTCAAAAACTTTGACAACCCTGATATTTCAGCCCCCCAAGATGATCAGAAGTGCACCAAAGGATAAGGTTTTGATTTAGTAATGGCACCCAAATAGTTTAATTGCGAATCAGAATTATGGAACCGTTTTAACATTTTCATCCAGTACCATGATTCAATTTCCTATCCTATTTACCAAAGTTTATTTGACATGATTGACCCATCTGAAGGCTCCTTTGCAAGTCTCTTCTGTGATTAAATTTTTTTTCAATGGCTTTCTTCGAAAGGGAAGAAAGAGGTCAAGTTCATTGCATTTCTATCTCTATGCAAAATGATCTCTCTTTACAAGGGATTATCATTACATTTTGGCCTGTTCATAGGCTTCTGTCACCAATGAGTTTCGAGTTGAGGGTCGAGCTGAATATGATGGTTGTTCTACAGGAAATTCAGGTGACCTGGCTTGATATTGAAATTGTCTTCAAAAAACATCTTGGGAATGTTTCTCAGCCTACTCAAAACAGAGCATTTTCAATAATAATACGGAGGCCAAGATTCTTGCCATGTTGGAAGGGTATACGTGTTTAATATAGAGATGAAAAGATGGTGATTGAGGATATTCCTGCACCATCATTAGATGGATAAGAAAGCTTCTACTAGTGGGATATTAATGGATCATTTTTATACCAACAGGATAAAGCATTATTGGGTCCTTCTGATGCCAATAAGAGTTTCTTCAATAATTTCAGTGGTATCCCATTTTTTATTTTGTTTGGTCTTTCTGGTAGTTCGCTTTCATAGTTATGTTATCTTCTTTTCAAAAGGATCCCTTGTTCAACATTGACTATATTTCATAGTGTCAATTACAAAGTTCCCTTTCTCATTAATGAGATAGCACAATTATAAAATTTTATAACTTACAAGTTATGAAGGATTTTCCAAGCATACTTGTGCATATCCATTTTGTGCAAAACTAACCTAAGCCAATCCCTGGTTTACAATGATGAATAAAATAACAATAACCAGAATAAATAGTAACATGTGGAAATAAGTCCGTTATATTTATATTATACTATCACACCACAAGGCACCATGTGTACATCACAATATGTTGAGTAACTATGAGTGAAATAAAAGTAGTCTGATGCATGGCATTTAAGTCTACATTGACAAGAAGGCACATTATGTTGCATAAAAGATTGTGGGACAGACTGGACAAACTGACCTTTGCCAATCCTGCAATGCTTCTTCTTTTCCGTTTCTTAACAGATCCAGTGGGCAAATTGGAATCATTATTTGCTTTTACAATATTAGTCTCCACAAGCTTACAAGTCTTCTGGGGAAGAAGAAAAGCAAATAAAAATATAATATCAATAACTAGGAAAATATCAGGCGCGTATAGCTAAGAAAGCAAATTAATCATTCGATATGCTCACCTTCAAATGACGGGCATCAGGTACTCCAGTTTCATGTCCCTCTTTGTCACCATTATCAGAATTACCGGTTTTATGTTTCAATAAAAAGCCTGAATTCTTTTGAAAGCACGATACCAGCAAGTCCGACTCAGCAGGCTCAACAATATTTTCTTGCAACGACATTTTATCTTCTGAATGAATGGGAAGATCCTCATCATCTTCAGTGGATTCAAATGCTAACACTCCTGCCTTACGCAATTTATCAGTTGAAGGCCTAGTAGAACCCTTTGGAGTATTTCTTGACAGAGACAATTTGTAATCTCCCTGAGCAGATGACGACCTCCGCCGTTTGGGTACTGAAACATTTGTCGACTCACTCGCCATTTGTCTTTTCCTTTTTCCAGGCTTTTGATCAATTGCAGTTTTTCCAGGAACGTATTCATGGCCATTGCTAGATTCAAACTTACAAGACATATCTAGGTTATCCAAATTTATTTCCCTAACCATGCCCAATATATCAACATCATTTTCGTTTTTCTTTTCAGCTGGCAAATACTCTTTCTTCACTTTTCTCGTCTTGGTTCCCTTAGCTTTTAAACGTTTTATCATTTTCCCCAAAGGCACTTCATTACCATCTATTTCACTGTCTTTCAGAGCCTCATCCTCAGCATTTTCTGAATGAACCTGATATAATCAAGGCAGTAGAACAAAAAGATATTATCATGTCAACAGCAGATAAATAAATTTTTTTTCCTAGTTGGTACACACCCACCCACCCCCAAAGAATTGTTTGCACCCAAGAGGACTTGATCCTTAGACCTAATGCTTGCTAGGCACTAGAGCCAAGTTCTTTATCCACTTGAGCCAACCCCTTGGGGTCAACAGCAGATACTTCACTATAACTTTCTATGTGGCTGAAAGCATTCTTGAGATATAGAACATACCATTCCATTAACTTCTAATTTAAGTGATTCAAAGTGGGTCAAGACACTCTCATCAGCCAACCACGTTCGCCCTTCACTGGCCTGGTAAAAAAAAGAACATAGAAAATTGACTTACGCCAATAGAAGAATTGTGTAATGTAAGGATATTAGATCCAATGCAAATGAAAACACACAAGACATATTGAATAGCCATCAAGCTACAATAGAATTATGTAAAGATATTAGATCCAATGCGAATGAAAACACATAAGACATATTGAATCGCCATCAAGCTACAATAGCCTAAGTTAACAATTCTGGTATACAATTTACCACCCTGGGATGAAGACACAAAATATCACAATTTTGCACAAGTATCAAGGAAAAGATGAAAAGTTTTCATCAAATATAGTGTAAATAACGAGAATTTTAGATGCCAAATTTTAAGATTAAGCGCAAAATATTCACGTGGCTGTACATGAGCGAAATGTACTTATAAAAACCACTTCTTCCTGCGTCTTCTTCTTGCGTTTATCGTGTTCAAATATACTTAAATTTAACAAAATCTTATCTAACTATTTCAAGTCATAAAACTTTTAGTTAAACCACATACTACAGTGTCTTTTCTTATTTCTAAATCCACGTTAACTTTTGTCTTCCCATATCCTGCATTTTTTAATGTGAACCACGTAACTTCGTTTGGTGTACGATTATTGGTCTTCCCAGTACATAATAAATCATCGTAGTCAGCCTTCTCTTAATTCAACTCCATTTGAAGCTACTTCTACCATCTCCAATTGTTTCAAAATTTTCAACTGGTTCTCATTTCTATATTTCTATATCAATATATACTCTAATTTGTATCACAACAGTGTGGCTACCATCGAGTCAAATCATTGCTAACTCTAATTTTTGGAGAGATGGATGCTATGACCAAATTCAGGATCTATAATTGCTGACCAGGTATGGTAGATGGATGACCCTTGTATCAGAATTACTAAAACAAGGTCTAAATTCCATAAATTCTGGAAACTTAAAAAGAATCCACAAAAGGTTTCGTCAGCTCGAACCATACTCATGAACAAAATTAATAACTTATTATCAGAGCAGTTTTCCAATCTAGGCCTTAAGTACAACAAATTTTGTTGACATAGCTTAATTGACTAATAGTCAACAACGTCTTTTTCCAACTACTTGGAATCAGCTACATGAATACTATTTTTGCATTTTCGCTCTATTTAAGGCCAAATCTTCAGCTAAACCACATGTTACCATATCCTTCCTTGCAAACTCTATCCATGTTAACTTTGGTCTTTCGATTTCCCTTCCCCTATCATTACAGTCAATGTGGACCATGTCACTCTTTCTAATAGACATGATTGAACCATCTTAACTGATTTTCTCTCATTTTATCTCTATTTGGTGCTACTCCAACCATCTCATGAATCTGTTCTTTTTTAATTCTGTCCTTTCTTTTCTTCCCGAACATCAATCTCATCATTTGCATTTCCACCCGTCACTTTATGTATATGTTGCTTCTGAATTGCCCAACATTCTGTCCCATAAAAAACAACCAGTCTAATAGTTGTTTTATAGCTATTCCTTTTCAATCTTGGAGGGATACGCAGATTCACACAAAATGCTTGATGCACTCCTCCATTTTACCCATCCTACTTTAATGTGTTCATCTAGTCCTACTTGGGGTGCATAAGCGCTAATTATATTAATTATATTGCCTCCCAACACAAGTTTTACTCATGTTATCATATCCTCTTTTATGACATCTTCTTTTAAATTCTTATTAATGATTATCCCTAATCAATTTCTATGTCTATCTTTTCCAGAGTAATAATGTTTATATCCCGTGTTCTCAATTTCTCTAACTTTTTCTCTTATTGACTTGGTTTCTCGTGGACATACTATATTAACCTCGTTCTAATGATAGTGTCTACTAACTCCCTTCATTTATCCGTCAATATTTCTATATTCCAAGTCCCTGTCATAAGCGTATTATCCAGGTTAATTGACTAACACATAGCATAATTTTAAAGTACAAAAAAAATATGCAAGATGCATATAGGAGTATTCTTGCACCGACAAATAAATATATAATGGACACTTAGTGTGGCATCATCACAAGGAGAGCAAACATATAAGCTACTTTACCAGAAGAATGATTCATAGAAGCTAATACAGTAAAGTAGAATGTGCTATCCTGACTGACAGTAAAGCATATGTCCTCTAGAAATACAATGGTGGTTGCATATACATTTACAGTGAGCTTTATATTCCTTTGTGTGTCAGTGTGCATGCTGGCATAAATAAGTATGAGTATAATGAACTCCTCACTTTTTCTTTGGAGAGACAAATATGATGGATTTACAAGATTGAAACAACTTTAAAAAAGAAAAAAAAAATGAAAAGATACAAGTAAAATTCCAATCAATAGGCTCTACTTCATAGCTATGCTTGTGCAGGTACAGCTTCCCTAACCTATTGCTTTCCCCCTTTTCCCATTTACCATTCTTATCTCACGTGAAGAATTCAACGCTAACGGGTTTACGATGAAGGAGGGTAATCCATGACCGCGCAGATTTTATATTTTATGAGATTAAGAGAACAACACGAACACGAGTTCTCTTTATACAATAGTATATATTGGATGAGAATTTGAATTGAAGGGGCAGCAAAAATACAACTCAAAATGGAAAGGCACAAATATACGATTAGCTATCAAAATTCTTTTAAAAACTAATATCAAGTTATCAAACTCGACTAAAAGAAAAGATCAAAAAGAACAAATGAAAACAACAAATGTGAAGTTGAAACGTCCTACAGAAACACACAAAAAGAGCCTTTTCTTGATGGAATTCAAAAATAGTCTCAATATTAATAGGTATCACAACTGCTAAATGATGAAATTTCAGAAATTGCATCTGCACTTCAATATGCACATAGCTACCTAAACTACAGCAGGAAATTGGCAGCTACTACTTTTCCTGGCGTTCAATTGATCGTAATATAGGACCAAGCAATGAATTTCCTCTCCCCCCAGTCCACACATTTTTGGAGAACTTAAAGTAACAAATGTAGTATAAGTTACTGGAAAAAGCTAATTGAGACAATTTTAAGACAATAGTACATCTGCACAACAAGGTATATCACATCCTAACCAAATGCATGAAGGAAATCATCAACTTTTCTTGTTTTCTGCAGTCATTCTACCATTTGTATACAGATTAAAGACAGCGGATGAGTTTCAAGTAACTTACCTGAGGCTCATCCCCATCTTTCTTCTCATGCAGTTTGTATAGCATTGGAGGAAGGGACACTGATGCAGTTGATCCCTGAAGATCATCTTGTTTCTGGACCAAACGCTTGGTAATTGACAGGCCAAGGTCACATATTGCATGTGAATTCTGTGAATACAAGTTGATCACATCATTAAACATTGAGAAGATTGCAAATTCCTTTTATTGCCGCTCGTAACTTATTTTCTCTTTTTCCCTTTTTCAATGTGTGTATGTGGGGTTTGGGGTTCTCTTTTTCAGGGAAAGAAGGGGGAGGAGTGAATCCTTTCACTGTTTGTGTCCACAAAAATATATATAATAATAACAAAGAACATAAAAGGGGCAATTTTTTAATTCCCAACCTTTGACTTTGCTGGATCAACAATATCTTCTGAACACTTGATACTTTGAAAGATAGAAATTACTAAAGAAATAGTCTCCTTTTCCTTGTTAACAATAACTTCTGACTTGCCATCTTCATCTCCATGTACGAGAATGGAAAGAAAAAAGTACAACCCCCTAAAAAATATAAAATATGACTTGTTACGTTGCAAACAGCAATTTGAGACCACAAACATATAAATCAAACATTATCCATGACAAAGTATTCTCAAGAGCTGTTCGTGAAATCCTCCAATGTAGGATTTTCACCGAGAGTTGAATTTGAAATACTGTCATGGTTCATGAGACAATTTAGTAAGATTTTAATAAAAAGAGAAGGAAGGAAGAAACCCCATGTAAACAAGCAAAATACAAGATTTTCATGACTAACAACTCCATAAGGCAAACAATTCAAAAACTACTTGAAACTTATCCTTAACGCTCCACACTAGCGTTTACATTAAAAAAAAGTCTGTAAGAGTTCCATTTTTTTTAATTAAAGAACCATCCACATCATCAAAAATTCTCCAATTACTCAGCTTTTAAATACATGATACCGCAACACACCAAAAATGTGCGCATGTACATGAAGCTAACCAACAAAAGTCTTCAGAGCAGTTGGTAAAAAAGTGAATCTTACTTATACAAGTTATAAAAAAAAAAAAAAAAAAAGGACGAAACAAGTGACTAATACACAGTAAATGACAAAAAATTATATAAGTTACAAAGACGAAACACACTCTAGAAGAATAAACTGGCATTGGCATTATTTAATTCCATAACAAAAGCATGGCCAAGAACATTGAAGGATGCCCCTGTAGTTTATTGAAGATAATGTCAGAGCTCCAACACGAAAGTTGCATAATATCTCAGTTTATGAGTCATGACAGTCTTCCATCAGATTACCTCAAGTTAACTATTACAAAATTTAAAAATATTATATTCACTAAAAATCATTATAAAATTTTTTCAGGTTTTTGGGCTAGAGTATGAACTAAAAGTATAAAAAAAAACCAAAAAATGCTTGAAAAGTTCATTAAGAGATAAATTAAATAAAAGTCACTCTACCAGTAAAAATATATGGAAGAAAATGTGTGTTTGTGAGCGTGTAAGGGAGTTCAGCACTCAGGCTGTGTTCAGAAGCTCACGAGAAACAAAGGGAACCCATGATTTGCAATACATTTTTCCTTAGCAACAACAGAGATGTCAACCAAATGCCAACACCTATTTGTACAATAACAAAAGAATTCACTTTTTGTACCTCAAAAAATGTACATAAGAACAAATGAAATGTGAGTTTTTTTTTTTTGGAGATGGATTTTGGTTTTTAACTTGATTATAATTTGATAACAAATAACTATTGGTTGATCATTATATTTATGTTTTAGAAGTTGATATTTTTTTAAGCCTTGAGGCTTTAAAGTTCAATACCAAGGAGTAGCGGTGTTCAGGTTCTCTGGTTCTTTTCTCTTTTAGATGAGGGTCTAGGATGGGGGAAGCATGTGCAACTAGGGCTGTAAACGAGCCAAGCCGAGCTTTGGGGTGTTCAGGCTCAGCTCGACACTGCCAAAGGAATGCTCAAGCTCGAACGAGCCTTGATTGCTTATGATCAAGCTCGGCTCGGCCATGCTCGAACGAGTTCGAGCCGAGCCCGAGCTGCTTGTTTATTCATACAATCGTACCCCCTAAATAATCAAATACAACATGCATATATGAATCTATATGTATACATATACCAACAGATCTTGAGTTTCGTATCTTTTCTTCGGTGTTTGATCTCCAAAGTCGCACACAGTAAAGTGCAAGAACATGTACCCAGATGAAAAAATGTTTGATGATTTGATTGATTTATTAAGTAATGTTACGACAAATGACGCAAGCTAAGAACAAATCAAAAAACTGATAGAACAATAAACATGCACCACACACAAAACACAGCGATTCGATATGCCTACACGCACGGTGAAGATCTGGCGAAGGTTTTCACTATGTGAAAACAAGGAGATTACAAGTTTCAGCCCCCAAACCCTAGCTCTCGCTCTCACTCTCTTTTTTGCGATTTTCAATGTTTTCTCTTATCCCACTCCAAACCCTAGATGCCCTTATATACTGGGCTACAGGAGAGTCCTAAACAAGGTCCAAGATCCACAAGCAAAAAATGGCTCAAAAATCATTTTCCGGGTTGTTGCTACCTAGGCCAGAACAAAATTCAGGCCATAACATCACAAGCCATACCCATGCATAAATGCCAAAATGGTTTTTTTTATTATATATTTTTCGGAAAGCTAAACAGTGACTCGTGATTGATCATCGTCAAAGCTTAAATTTGAGGCATCCAAATTCCTTCAACCAAATCTTTGTATTACTGATGAGATCCATCTTCAGATCTTGCAACAGCCATCAGCAGAAAATTAATACAGAAAACTAATGCTTAATGTTAGATCAATGAGAACGATTAGTGATCCTTTGTCCTCTTCTCCAATACAAGGAGAGGTGATAAAAAGATTTGTAAAAATATCAAAAGCAATTAGAACAGTCCACATAACCTTATAGCTCCATCGGGGAGAACTATATAGAGTGTCAATCAAGTAATACCAGAGAGGCTCACAGCATCTGGTTCCAATCAAGCATCGCAAAAACAATGATTTATGTTGATTACTTCAGTTCTCTGATCTATACCTACACTGCTATTCTCTTCAAATCCAATTCTTGCTTTCTCCAGAGAACACATTCCTATTACCAATTAGTTTCGAGTCATTTGCTCTTCGTCACTATTGGTGCCTCATGCATATTTGTTCTGGTCTATTAAAATTAAGGATTTGGATCCTCTCCAATAATTTTCTCTCTCCAATCTCTCCAAGCCTCCATCCAACGATCAAAACCATGCCACGTCATTATTTGTGCAACTACTCACCGTGTTTGGTTTCACACACAATTTAAACCAAACAAAGATGATGATATGGTGGTTTTGTAACTGTCAGAATAGGCTTGGTGAGATTGAAGAGAAAAATTATTGGAGAGGATCCAAGTCCTAAACTACTAGAAACCAATAAACACCCAATTCGTTGAACAGGCGGGGCATCTATTATGGAATAGTGACTCTAATAAAATCAACACGAGGACATAAAAATTTAAAGAGATTGATTAACCAAACAACTCATAACAGAACTGGCTAGTCTTATTACCAATTAGATATAGACCACATACAGAATTAAGACACACTTATCCTACATAAGGATCACGTACTGTGTTAAATGCTGAATTTTAAGCTAAAATTTTCAGGTGATTTAATTACCTGAGCTTGGATTTATCCGTTATTCCAAAAGGAAGTGTTGCTATAATCCAGTGCACCTACAGCAAGCTCCAACAGTTTCCACATAGCATTTTACGCACTGTTTAGCCAGATTTTTTTTTTGATAAATGCTATTTAGCCAGATTGATATTATGTACTTTAATTTATGCAAGAATTCTGACTACCTAAAATTATGTTTCTCCAACTAAAGAAAAACAACGACGACAACCAAGCTTTTTCCCAACTACTTGGGGTCGGCTACATGAATTCTATATATATTTCTTTCTCCAACAAAAGAAATACATATGTGCGTGTGTATATATATTTCAAGCTGCTAATTCCTTCACAACACTGTTCTTTTAAATCATTTTACAAATTAACAGAAACAATGAGAGAAGTGCTCTACATAGTAACGGATGGAAAATTTGCAAAAACCATACTTATATCTTCCGTCCAGAGGACCAGCATAATGAGAGAAGATGTGTATTTGACAGCACGTATTTGTGCCAAAATGCAACCATCCATGTCAACAAATCATCAAAGATAACCCAATATTATGTTAGCTATTCCTCAATGGAAGCCATGCTACCAATACACAACCAATTAAACAATCAAATAAATCAATCCAAGAAACCAAGACAACGCTTCAAACAATGATTTAGATTTTCCACATCAACATGTTATGATTGAAATAGAATGTGTGTCTGTGTGAAATATACCTGTATATCAATTCAAATGCTTTGACATCCTTGCATTCATCAACATTTGGACATGCACAATGATGAGCAAGAGCATGGACCAAGTGTGGGAGAATGTACTCTGGATAAATCATTGGGGAGTTTGCATCACATTGAAATGAAGTTTGTCGTACCTTCCCTAGCTGACACATCTGAACAATGTCATTTATATTATGCTTGTCCTGTCAAATCAATAAGAGGAAAAGAAACATGAATGTAAAATCCCAATAATAAATTTTCAAAATCCATTCTATATTTCTATATATTGAGTGTGATATATACTTCGGTAGAACAAGGAAATATAGTATGAACTGATTTACTGTAGCACCAATACCTCTTCAAAATTAGGCTGCTGCGATTCAACCATGTCAAGTAAGAAGGCACAAGCGTATTTTGGATCCAAAAGCCGGTCCTTTACATATTGATGAACTTTGTTGAGAAATAGCCTCTTAGCTTGAGGGAAACTGATCTATAAGTCCAAACAGGGAAGAAATGAAAACAAAAGGGATCAATTTTCAAACTTCAAATTAAATTGAGTAAATTATTTCTTCGTGAAGATAACATTGAAGAAATTTTTTATATTAAAAACAGGACAACGAAATCAAGATACTTTCTGATAAAAGATTTAGCAACAAAGATTCAACCTCTGATGTTCTCAAGGTTAAGTAAAAGACATCAATGGGTATCTTGTGATCCCAGAGCTTTGATAGACGAAGAATTGCCTGTGCTGCCGCAAGCTTCAAATGGGCCTTATCAACTGAACTGCAAGATGCCAAAAAAAAAAAAAACAAGTATATAATATTATAAGGCTAAGTCAAAATCTCATGTCATCAATTCCAGTATCACAAAATTCAACTCCTATGCAGCCAACATTACCCTGATTCAATATCTTTTGAAATTTCTCCATAAGATAGTATGTTTTTGAGCAGTCCCAACAGGCCATCAATCCCAAGACGAAGTTGAGCATCTTTGACAGGCAAATAGCTCTTGACCAATGTTTTAATGCCAAATATCTGCAGAACAAAATTTAAGGCACTTCACAATGTATAAATGGTTTGTCAAGGTGGCGTAATGCTACAACAATACACCAAATAATGGTATCTAATTATATCATGGACGAGTTTTACAAAAATTGTGACCAATGGGATATCTAATAGCTTCAGGCATCTTAGAAATATAATAACTATATACTACTTCTAGCAAACTGACCTTTAATGAACAGAGTTCGCTTCTATCATCCCAACACTTCTTTGATTTATGTTCTTCTTTCTGAAACAGGAAAGCATCTTTTAGATGAAACTAATTATTATTACATCATAAATGGATGAGAAATTGCACAACTCCAGTGGATTTTGGAAGGCATACATTACTGCACTCCAATAAATTTCTTTTTATGAATCCTTCAATTTCACTCTCTCTTGTTTCAAAAACCGACATTGCAGTCTGTGCTATACACCCCAAAGATTGTAGTACAGCCGGTAAATGTGTCTTTTCTTCGAGCATATCCACAAGCCTCTGCATGTTGTGCAAGAAACATTGTCACATATGCAGATACCGCAATCAAAGTAAACCACGATGTGACTAAAATAGACCAATAGGCAAGGTTTTAAATTGCAGTCATGGTGTAATGGTCATGGGGTGCAACGGGCATTACATAACGGTAATAGAAACCACGGTCATTAAAAT
The DNA here is from genome assembly GCA_026545225.1 of Cornus controversa. NCBI lineage: Eukaryota > Viridiplantae > Streptophyta > Magnoliopsida > Cornales > Cornaceae > Cornus > Cornus controversa. Next base: position 66,556,346 of record CM048849.1, on the reverse strand, counting down.
TTTTCTTCCTCATCCAGCATAGCCTACACAAGCCCACATAGAATTTCCAACTCCAAAATCTAATAAATATGGGTTTGTAATGACTTTTAGTGGATTTTATGAATATTTAAAGGATTTAATATGAGTTTTGGCTGTACATTGTATTTTAAGCCACTTTCAATAGTTTAAACATACAAATTCTGAGATTTCACTATATTGCAACATACAACACATACATTATTTATTGTATAATAATGTAATCATACTAACCAAATAATAATAATAATAATAATAATAATAATAATAATGTAGTCATACAATTTATCTTTAAAATCACTAAAATATAAAATTTAAACTATTAATTTAAAAATCAGAGAAAAAAATATAGAAATTAATAGAAAAATCTTATTTTTTTCAAAATCAAAATCTGCAAATTTTATGTAATCTGTAACACAATGAAAATAGTACATACATGATATTTTGAGAGTATGGAAGTGTTTAACACGTATACCTTTGAAGAAAATTTGAAAATAATTAAAAAATCAATATATCGGGAGATCTAGTGGAAGATCTGCGAACAAAATCCATGAATGTAGCATTAAACATTTTCATGTTAGATCTAGGTGGAAAAAAAATCAAATATATATAAACTTACCAATTACTTTTAAGGTTGGAGTGGTTTGATCCAAGCTCGTTTGCTTTTTGAGTCTTGATTTATATATCTAAGGTTTTGATTGAGCTTAGAGTTTATACAGGGCTGTTAGAAAGAGAGGGGAGCTAAAAAAAATCAGGGAGGAAAGGTGTCTGCAAATTTAAAAAGCCGACTGGGCCCAGTCACAACCATATTGGCCAATACTTTGGCGACTCGGTGGAGTCTTTCCGAGTCACCCTGAACCTTGGTCCCTTGCAATTTTCATTGACAGTGATATATCGCTCCGTAACGGACAACTCTGGCCAAGTCCATTAAAACTTGGCCAAGTCGGTCTATGTTGTGCAATATAATGAACCTTGCCGACAGGTTATCATGATAAAGTTATAGGAAACCTTGTATAAAACAGAGAGCGACATAAGCCCATCATCCTTCGTTATTGCTGCTAGAGCATGTACAGCATACTTGGCCTGTCTTCGAGTACCCTCTAAGCATATCCTTTCCAGTACAAGGTCCAATGAACTGGAAGTAAACAATAAAGTGTTTAGAAAACATATATTCAAGGAATGTAAATTTAAGAAATCAACATTTCAATAGTAGCACCTTGAGGAAACTCCCAGTTGTTCTCGAATAGTTCCACCAGCCTTTGCTAGAACGTGCAAAACACCTTCTTTTATTACTTCATTATCATCTTCAAGAAGATGAACTAAATCTTCTTCAATCCCACTAAGCAACAAAGGGCTGAAGCGTGCAAGAATCTAAAAATTCATGACAAAAATTTTATTAAAAAAAAAAGGGCTGTAATATGTTCAGAAGCAAGAACTCACGGGAAGGTTATGATACTGAGCAAATAGATTCCCCAACAATCTGACATACCAATAGTTCAAGGAATTAAATGGATTGATGATAGTGACAATTAGAATTCAATGGCTTTAAAATGACAATGATAATAAAATGGATTGTGATAACTGATAGTGTTCAGACCGCTGCAAAAGGCATTAAATTCACAATTATTGTAAGAATTTGCATCAATTAATGGATATATATCATCAACTTCTCTGTTTTTTGCAGTAATTTTGCATATAAATTGAGAATCCAATGATTAAAATGCACTAATCATTCTTATGTTCCAATTCCAGACCCAAAACCAACATAGTATTTTAGCAACCACCACTAAGGAGTCATCACATTAATGCTGCCCATTCTGGACAGCATTACATGTGTCCCATCCATGCATATATCTGTGTGCAAATGCATGTTTGATTAACTAATCCCTGCATATTATGTAGAGAAACAAGGTGCACCAAAACTAATTACAAATATGGAATCAACAGAAGATACACAATACTTTTAATCTAGAAATAATGTAAGAATGGGATGTTATACCACTAGTATATTCATGCAAGACAGAGTCAGTTGTGTACTTCCAGCTGATTTCTGTGTGTCCGCTTCCATAAGGATTTCTTTCACATGCTCCTTGTTGAAAAGTATATATGAGCATTTCATAGACAGTGTGCTCAGAAATTCATAAAGTCGATGTCTCTCGCCAAGGATCTTAAGCAAATCATCCTGCAGCAGAAAAATAGTATTTATGAAATCATCCCAAATAAATTTTCCATGTTTTTTCTCCAAATCTCACCTTATCAATAAAAAAAGAACAAAATTATCTGTGTCTATGATTATTAACTTACCCGATAACTACAAGCTTGATGAGAGCTCGTGTTTGGATCAAGTAGGCTTTTCAAGATCTTCCAGACATTAGCATCTTTTAATTGATCAAGAATCTGAAAATTCTCTTCGGCCATTGCAGGATCAGTAAAACTGCGAGACATCATTCTGAAGCAAAATAGAACTTTTTTTTGCAACTCCGGAGCATCACCGTCCTGTCCAATGAAAATGGATTTTTAGATTACCGGTTCCTTTTTCCCTTCAAGGAATTATCAGATCAACAGATAATAATTGCTAACCTGATACATCTGCCTAAGAGAAAGATACCTATGCATCTCTTGTTGTAACCTGCAATCCAAGAGGAAATCCCCTGAAAATCAGCATAAAAATATATCAAAGACAAAAAAACAAAGAAGGAGGGTAGTTCTATGAGAACCATATTGAAAAGCTTGATTTCAAAACCAAGCATTCATAACAAACCTTTGCTTCTGCTCCAGTATCTTCTCAAGAGCCTTAACCTCAACTTTGTCAAATCCTGAAAAGACTCTTGCCCAATTTCCAACCTTATCTTTGACTGTAAATTCAGTTGGAAACAGGGTCCCACATAGAATAGATTCGATTATATCTGATCTGCAAAAGAGATAAAAAGGTTTCAATCATTGTTTGAGAAGTCAATTCTGTAGCAGATCCCATTGCTTCTAATGGAGTGGTTTCTCATAACGATACATTTTTTGTGAATTATAGGGATCATCAGTAGGACTGCTCTAAGAGTTTGTTGTATTGACATTGTAAAGTGAGGAAATAATCCCTTTTTAACTTCATCCCACAATCATGTGACTTTTAGCTGACCTCATTGTATGCGATTTTTTGCCTATTTAATAATCATAACCTTTTCTTTAAACCAACAACACGACAACAACAACACAACAACAAATAAATAAATATTATCTAATTTAGATAACAGACATAGTATGATACGCCCATCCTATACTCAACATAAGGCAAATGAGATCATCATGGTCTCTCTTCAGAAAGACAAAAGCAAAAAAAATTAATCAACTGCCAGGAAATATATATAAATTACCTGAAATCCTTGTCATAAAAACATCTCAATATCTTCCCAGGAATCCAATCATAGTCATCGATTTTAATTGAGCTATCAGAGCGGCTCAAGCAATAAAGTCTGTATATCTCAGCCAGCCTCTCCATTGTATATTTTTTAACAAGTAGCTGGATATATGGAATGACAACAATGAGAATATGAGTACAAAAATCACTTAATAACTTAAATAAACTTGCTTATAGACATAGAAAAAGGAAGGCATAATTGTACAGATTTGTCTCGGAGGCGCTCTGCTACAAGCTTTACAGTCTCAGCTGGAACAGATGTTAAGGCATGGCATGCCACATCGCAAACTACAGCAACAACTTGTTTACGGACATTCTCGTCGTAGTCCAACAGCCGATCACAAAGGGCAGCTAGCAAATGTTCACCCACATCAAAATCAAAATATGTAACACACAGGTAAATTGCTAAAATAATTCAATAACCCTTACAGATGATCTGAGGAGCTTCGGGCCTGAAAGGATTCGACAGAAGGTAATTCTTGACATGTTCGAGAACAGACATTCGAACCTCAACTACTCTATCAGTCAACCTCTTCAAAAACTCCAAAAATATTGGCTGAAACGTTTCTGAGATAGCAGATCCCGGCAGAGCAAAAAGGTCACCGACTAACTTTACCGCTTTTAATCGGATGTCTAATTGATCTGTCTGTACATGTTGAAAGTTGAAAACTAAGAAATTGTTCATCAAAATACAATTAATTCAAAACTTATGGTATGAAAACAACATTCACTTTTTCATGTATTTGTTGACGTATTAGTCTTACTACCAATCCCAACGCCCCCCCCCCCCCCCCCCCCCAACCCACAAAAGAGAAAAAAACGTCTTCTTTTTTTTCCATCTTATTTTGGACCCAAATTCGTAAGCAATTCCAATATGGGTGCTAGGTTGCAACCTCCAATAAGCACCGTAACAAGGCCCTTGAAACATAACACATGCATTCATGACATATTTCATTTCGTATCAGGAGGAACAACAGAATATATTCGAATTCCTAGAATAATATACACGCAATGAAAGAAGTAAGAAATTGATTCTGTGATTACCAATAGCTCTCCTGTTAGGTACGGGACAATTCCTGATAAGATCTGAGGAGCACAACGATAGATATCATAAATGACTTCATGGTAGTCAATTTGACTATTCAAAGATCCATCTCCAGACATTGATGATATAAGGAACTGCTTTATGCCAGGTTCAAGTTTTCCAGCACAATGTTCTATAACATTCATAGCAAGCCTCCTTGCAGCCATTGGGAAATCCTAGCATTACAATTTACAAAAGCTCAACTCTTCAGAGAAGTTGAATTCAAATAAACTTTTTAACATTATGCAAGCAAAATCCAGTGTGAACCAAAACTATCTTCAAAAGGATAATACAGAGAAGAGCAAATATACATGAAGAGTATGTGCTTACATTTTTATTCCGGCCTAAAACAGACAGCAAAACAAGTAGAAGATCCTCCTGGACCTCCTCGCTCTCTTCTACGAGAACATCCATGATTGTTTGCATTGACATAATGACACTGTCCGAATGATCATCACTGCATGTGTGCAAGTTATAAAATGGAACTTAATAAATAGGCAGAAGAGGAAACATATATACAGGGATAAGTTTATCATATAAAGTTAAATGCAGAATTATAAATCAACTCCAAAAAGGCAATGATACTGACACTCCACTTTTCTCCACTTGCACTCCATTTGAAATTTAATATACATGAAATGACAAAACTACCAGTCAAAAGTGGACTGTGTGAATATTATTTTAAATGGTTGTGGAGTGGGTGTGTGTTTCCGAAGAGTAATTGTTTCAGTTTCTTTTCTTTCTTAAAAAAACAAATGGAGTGCAAATGGGCACCTTCAGCAAATCAAATATGCTGCTTTTTTTACGGAGAGCCTTTGGGCTAGTCAATTTAGGAGAATGTCGTTCTATATGTTGCCTGGGCCTTGTTGGCTTCAACAAGCCTTGGCTCATGACTGTACTTTAGCTTCTTTGTAATGTTATGGCATTCAGAGCGTAAAAAGAAAAAGTGCAAATGTTTCGCCTCTGCGTTTGAAGACGGGGCAAGAATAGATAATTAGGGTTAATTTTCATTTATTATTGTTATTATTTTGGCAATGTTTTGATTTTAAGGTATTTTATTAATTTAGTATTTTACGGCTTTATTTTTAGTAGTCGAATTTTATTAGGATTCTATTCTTACACTTATATATATGTGGTTTGCTATATTGAGAAGGAGCCTTTTGATGATTATTGATGATTGAATATACAGAGATTACAGATTTCTTCCCCTATTTCTTCTTCTTCTCCTCTCTCTCTCTCTCTCCCCTAAGATGCATGGACACGGACACAGTCACACAGGACTCAAACACGGATAAGCCGAAGCGTCAAACTCTAAAAAAGTAGGACACGACATGGACATGGCTAATATAAATATAAATTTTTATTTTTATATCTATTAAATAAGACAATTATAGAACATTAATTAACTTATAATTTCTAAACTAAAGTTACATAAGTTAGAAATTGAAGTTATTCGAATATCAAAAAGAATATATTATCTTATACCTGATATTACTATCCTATCTTGTCATTATAGCTTTGTTTTTTTTCATTACATACTTTGACATGTGTTTAATGTCAGTGTTTCTAAGACTGTCGTGTGTTTGTTTTATAAAGACAGAGTATGTGGGATATGTTGGCCAAGTGTCCAGCATGTGTTAACCAAGTGCCCGAGATGTGGCGGCCAAGTGTCCAAGATGTGTAGGTCAAATGTCCAAAATAATAAAAAATATTTTTAAATTATGGACACAGCCATGAAGTGTCGGAGGCATGTCCAGTAGTGTCCATGAAGTGCTGGTGTCGGACACGGCACTTTACAAAAGTGTTTGTGCTTCTTAGTCTCTTTCATTCTACATCAATTTTGATATCGAAAAATCCCTACCCGTCCTGCATCACTCATGTCACGACCTGCCCCGTTGTGTAGATATTGTCCGCTTTGCACGCTCTCCGTGCTCACGGTTTTCAAAATGCATCTGCACAGTTAGGAGGCATCCACGCATATAAGTGCCAACCACCTCTCCCTCCAGGCGATGTGGGATGTCACAATCACTCTCTCTTAAGACACACGTGGCTTGCTTTCAAGTAGGGACTATGAATGCCTGAGCATTTTGAGGGGTGTAAAGGTGACACAATCGAGGATGATTGGGTCATACGGGGGAGGTAACCGACAAGTGTCGGTGGCTTTTGTGCTTCTCTATTGCCTGATCCGCATGAGCTTGTGCATGCTCCTCCCATTTCCGACTGGGAATTGGCTCTAATACCATTCGTTTTGCACGTTCTCCGTGCTCACAACCCATTGTGAGTCAAGCCTGCGAGGACATTAAGTCCCAAGAGGGGGTGATTGTGACGTCCCACATCGCCTGGAGGGAGAGGTTGTTGGCACTTATATATGTGGATGCCTCCTGTTAGGTTGGCTCAAATTCCTATTTTGATTAGGTTTCTATTATAGAGTTGTATCTTATTAAGTAATTTATTAGTAGACAAGTTTTGGTCTCAAGGAAAGAAAGTACTTGTTAGGCAAGTCTTGGGCTTTAAGGAATTGTAATCCTAGTCCACCAAGGAATTGGGTTTTGGGCTCTATAAATAGTTACCTATGTTATAGGTTGAGATGAGTGAGAAGAGAAGAGGCAACACTCTCATTGTTTTTGAGAGAACACTTAGAGAGCGAATTCTTGTTTAGAATTTGTGATTTCCTTTTGAGTGAGATTGGGTGTATAAGGGTTAAGGGGTTGAGAGTTGAGCGTACTCTTGATACAATCTTTCTCCTTGTACTGTTATAATCTATATAGTGAAATCGGGCTCTCCGTGAACGTAGGTTTGTTTAGCCGAACCACGTATAATTCTTGGTGTGTTCTTGCAAAATTCTTTGTACTTGTTTACTTATCATCACATCGTAATATTTGGTGGTTCGTGATTGGGGACTTATTTCTCAACACCTCCTAACTATGCAGACGCGTTTTGAAAACCGTGAGTACGGAGAATGTGCAAAGCGGACAATATCTACACAGAGGGGTGAGGCTTGACAACTTCTATTAGTTAATAATAGATAAAATTTGTCGAGGAGGAAAAAAAGAGAGAATAAAGGAAAGAAGAGAAGTAAAAAGGAAAAGAAAGGAAAAGGTCTTTAAAAATAAAAATAAAAAACCCTTTTGTTTCGTTATAGAGAAGAAATTAAGTAAAAAGAAGGAAGAGTGAGTAGGATGGGGCTAATGTATTTTCTTTTTAACTGGTTTGAGTTAAGCAGAAATGTTGGATTTCTATCCAAATTACTTCAAATCATCTTACTCTTGAGGTTGATAGTCTGCAGGCTGGAATAAATATATTTCCTTTCATGATCACTCCATTTCTCTTCTTTTCTTTCCTAAATAAATGAAAGTAACCACGGGCATTATAAGATTTCAATTCTGTCCTATTCTTTCCTCTTCCTCAGATTATATTCTTCAAATTCATATAAAAGTATCATAAGTTAGTTCCCATTTTCAAGTTAATAATAATTTTCCAGCATCTACTAAAATTACAAAAAACTTGGTTAAATATACATCATCATCATCATCATCCTTGCCTTAATCCCATATCGATGGGGTCGGCCACATAAATTCTCTCTCCAATCTTTTCTATTACATGTCATTTCTCCTACTATATTTAACTTTCCATATGAATGGGGTCAGCCACATGAATTCTCTCTCTCCAATCTTTTCTATTACATGTCATTTCTCCTACTATATTTAACTTTTTAAAGTCATTTTTAATAACTTCATCCCATTTTCAGTCTTCCTCTCCGTCTCTTACCTTCTATTACAACTAGTCTTCCTCATTTGACCAGCACGTCTCTAAGTCTCCAATTTGTGTCCAAACCATCTAAGTCTACTCTCTCTAATTTTTTCCCCAATGGGTGCTACCCCTAATTCTTCTCTCACACTTTTATTAGCGACCCAATCTCTTCTAGTCACTCCATTCATCCGTCTTAACATTCTCATTTCCGCTACATGAAGGTGTTGTTCTTGTTTCTTCTTTAGGCATTGTTATGGTTAAATATACATGAGATATATAAATCTAGAATGCATAATAGATTATTCTGGATATTTTCTTCAGCTCCTGAAGTTTAGCTTGGGAGTTAAGCTGGATATCTCCGAGCCTACTTGGCTAGTTCAACAATAATAGAAATAAATCTGCCTACATAGGCATTTGATCCGATCATATCAAATATAATCATTTTGATCCAATTTTGAACCAGCATATTTAACTTGAACCCGTGACAAAATCATAATTAAGCCAAATTAAGATAGAGGACATACAATGATCCATTAATTGACAGCCCTAAACAATACTTTAAGGAAACACTGAATATTCCATGCATCATACATGCATAAGTTAATCAATGAGTAAGAAGTGTTATTTGACTTTTTTCTGTGTCTTGTAGGGAGTTCTCTGCTTTTCACTTATCTCTCCAATGCTGAGGGGACTGCAGTAATCATGTATAGTTTGTATTTTTAGTGATAAAGTCTTCTTTAAGAAAATAAAAGGAAAAATAACAGAAGAAGGTGGAGAAAAACAAACACAGAAAAGAAGAAGAAAAATATAAAATTTTCAAACAAGCGTAATGAAATTGACAAAATCCACTAATAGCAATGTTCTGCAAATATTTTTTGGAAATAAAAGGGCAAACCAATTTATTTGGATGACAAACATTTGGCTTCAGATAAGAAAAATGATGTGACTGGTGGAGCAAAATTAATATTAGGCTTTAAAAATTAAGGGAGAAAAAGAAAATTTCTTTACAATCAATAAAGTAACTCACCTAACATATTGTGCAGGTAACGTATACCCCATTCATACATATGGAATACAAAACAAGGCAATAAACCCACTCACCCTGCTCACACTTCACAAATATGACAAAATAACAAAAAAAACCAAAAAGTTGACTATTCAATTACAATAGCACATACAAATCTACCTTATAAGAGACCGGGGGGGGGGGGGGGGGGGGGGGGGGGGGGGGAAGAGAGAGAGAGATAAGGTAGCATTACTAACTGTGTAAGTGTATTCCTCTTAACTAATTGACATTGAATTTTTTAAAACAAAACACACCTGGCAACAGCAAAAAATGTACTGAACATTTCATTGACAAGATCATAGCATTCAAGATCCAGCATCACAACACACGACCTATATCTTGCAAGAGTCTCCAAGATGGCAACTCTCCTTCCGAAAGAAGGACCACTGGTATCACTTAACCCACTAAAGGTGCTTACAATCAAATGAAAGATGTCCTGTAAACAGATCATATTTCGATTAGGGGGGGTCTAGAATTGTAAAAAGACAGAAGATGATTCAAGAAACACATGGGCCAACTGAATAAACAATTTGACCTTAAAAGAGAAATGTACCTTTAATACAATGTCACTGTAAGGAGCTTCAGGTGCAGTAATCCGGGTTATGTCACAGAGACAGGTTGCAAGAAGAAGTTTTACTTCCCTATCTTGATGTTTTAGCAACTCTGGCTTGACAATTGCATCTAGAAATGGCTGCATGCATTCCAACATTGACTTTGGTGGTGATTGATCCAAGTCAGAAAGACATGTTGCAGCTTGCTGCGTTTCAATAGGAAGGCAATTAGAACTCACAATTATTCAGCCACTCAAGAAATACAGGAAACTAAAAGAACTCCATAATTAAGGTGTCCATAATTTAACTTCATCAACAAAAAATCAATATTCTCCCACATTGTACTGATAAAAGAGCATATATATATATATATATATATATATATATATATTTGGCAGTTGGCACCAGGATCCGATAGTGTATATTCATTAAAAAGTAAAATTGAAAATAGGGTAAAATAAATATGGAAGGAGATAGATAAGTTAATTTTATTGGAAAGAAGAAGAACAAGATACAACAACAACAACCACCAAGCCTTTTCCCAATTACTTGGGGTCGGCTACGTGAATCCGATGTTTCCATTCCGCTCAGGAAAGTGAAAAGAGTCAAGCAAGCACAAGTAAAGAACAAACACAACAGTAAAGAATTTTTTTTACACTACTTCCTGTGAATACATCAATGACTCAGTCCCTCTAGCATTTGCAGGGCAGAACTAAATATTTAAGGGCCGAAAATAGTCGGTTTGGAAATAAACATAAACTTGTGCCCCGAAAAACTCAGGAAAAAAATTCAAATGGTCCGCAAAATTTTTCAAAACACTTATTTATGGGCCCCAAAAATAGTAGGGGTGCACAAAAATCCATCCAAACCGGGAAAACAAACCGGACCGGACAATTCGGTCCGATTTTTTCACGGTCCGGTTTGGTCACGGTTCCAATTTTTTAGAATCGTATAATAACGGTCCAGTTATGGTTTCAAGTCTCTCGGGACTAAACCGAACCGAACCAAACTGTTTCTATATATATAAATATAAAATATATTATATCAAATATTTAAATATAACAGGTTGTATCTCTGGGGCTTCTTGAGCATTATCCACATGAAACAAGGATAGTCTGATGTGACAGGTAATGCGATCCCTCCAATCAAACCTGCCAAGTTGGGCAAGAATGGGAATGCCACAGCTATGAAGAATGCCAGGCATCCGAAGGCGTGGACATGGTCTGTTCATGTTGCTAGTGTATCTGAACTCGAGGTTGTCAAAAACGGGCATTGCATATATCTAGAACGAGGTTAGGCTGTTAATCACCACAAATAGGTTTGTCAACCCAAGAATAATTATAGAGGTGTCATGTTCGTGATGATACTTGTACAAGGCACTCAATATCCCTCCATTCGCAAGTATCTGTCATTACAGTTGGTTAACACCACACCACAGCACAGTTCATTCATTAGCTTCTACACAAAGAATTATCTAATTTCAGTTGGGGGAAAAGAAAGTCACAAAGATGATGCTCTGCTTACCAAGTTGATACAGGTTGGTAAACCGTAGAACCAAACCAAACCAAACCAGTTTTTCGCAGTTCGGTTCAGTCCGGTTCCATTTTTAGTGGAACCGGACCATACGGTTTGATTTCAAAAAAGGCCATAACCAGACCGAACCAGACCGTGTGCACCCCTAAAAATTAGTGTTGAGAAATAAACATGTGGTCCCCCGGAAACTCTTAGATAATTTCAACTTGGGCCCTATATAGGCTTACTTTTGGAAGCCCAAATCTTGCAGGGGAAAAAAGAAAAAAGTATGTCAACATTATGGTAGTCTTTGCTGCCACATACCTGTACTCCATTCAAACGCATAATATATAATATCAAGTATATGAATCGAAAACAGAAAACAGAGGCAATGACCCCAAATCTCATCATGTTTAATAAAAATACATGAACCTTCCCTATCAAATATATTCCTTGAATGGCATGTACAAGAGAACAATCTAAAAACATAAGCTAATGCTCCATTTGTAGGAATTGGGAGCAGTAGGAAGGAGGGGAAAACTAAAGTGCTACGGAACCAAGAAGGCAAGAATGCCAACAACAACAACAACAACAACAATGATAACATATATAGAAAAAATTTTAGTTGTCACTTGTTTAAATGAAAAAAAACTCTATCACTACTCCTCTTTCCCCTTCTTATTTACATATACCGTGTGCATAAGTTACAACTTCTGTATTTTATTCTTGAAAACTGTCCTCTGTTAAAATTTCCGACAATACTTCCCTGTAACATCGATTTAGTTGTCCTTGATAACTTCTATGTTTACCTGTAACGTATTATTTCATCTTCTCTTTGTTTTGTCCTTCTCTTATCAGTTTTCCCATCTCTATTTATTTAGGTTGCATTTTTCTCATTTTTTGGGTTGTATTTTCTTCATTTTTCACATTACATTAAAAGTACATACTAAGGCTCATATATAAATAAGAATATATTACAATTGATTTATAATTTTTTCAAATTTTAGTTACACAGTGTCGGTCCCACCCGGACGAAAATTTCTAGGTCTGCCCCTGAACTTCGTCAGCTAAAGAACAATATTCAAAGGTTTTCTTTAAGTAGATAAGCTGGTTCTGACATGCTCAATCAGGGAAACAAATCCAGAAAGCTTGATTAGTTTGCTAACAAAGATTAGTCACCAATGCAATACAGTAAGTGGTGGGATGCTCTTCATGAGAGGAGAATTGTAGAATACACGTTATCAGAATGATAACTCCAGTAATAGCTTGTGTTGTGGTTCTTATATAATTGTCCATTTATAATAAAATATATATTTCTGAAAATTACATGCCAGGGTAAACTCTTTCCATTGTCGTATCTCATCATCTGACATGGTTGCCATCTATCCTGTCCTTGATTATTAAAGGCATGTTCATCTAATATCTGATCTCGAAAGCAAATTAAAAACTTGAAACGTTCACTTTGATTTTAACATTATCCTGTATGTAATGGAAATGTCATGAATGGGAAACAAGAACCCCCGTGTCAGATAAATACATGCCTATAAATTGCCACAGTTGACAATACTTATTTATTTATTTACTTATTTAATGTCTGAGGGGCACAAGCACTGAAACAAAGCAAGAAGCAAAGTCAACTGACGGCAGCATTGCCCATTTCTTCTAATACTGGTGCAATGTGATTTGATGGTGAAAGTTTAAAATCAAACTTGATCTACATAAATCTTAGACCATCCAGCCATGATATATCTACCCAAAAAAAAATCATGCTACAACTTTTAAGATAAATGCACTGCAGAAATGTGCAAATTCATCACCACAAGGCACAATATAGTGCTATTAACTTGCCAATAATCAAGTGTAGAGTCTAACTTTTTCTTTCAGGTAACCAACATTAAACCTAGAATCATGCACAAGAAACTAAGATAGAGAATAATAGAAGAAAACAAAAGCAGAACACAAGCAAATCAAGCGCACACACAAAAGAGAGAAACTAAAAAATGTTACTTCATTTAAGTGTTGGAACTTTTCGAGTGCCTAATTTTCTGTTTGGAGCTCCCTAAGATCTCACCAAGGATAGATTTGAAGGGATGGAGCAAGCATCCCTTCCTTAAACAGTACTTTTGTAACTTGCCATTTGCTTGACGAAAACATTACTCCTACACTAACAATCAAATTCTGATTTTTAAAGCAACACTTCGAATTTCCCAATTTTGTTTGTCCAACCAACTCCAAATTCTAGCATTTACACGGTGCCTCGTCAATCGTTATCAGAGTTGAACACCTGAATAAAATAAAAAAACCTTTGATTGTCCACTGCAAAAGCTTGAGCACCTTAAAGTCACTGCCCAGTGCTACAGCCATTTCCCTATGCCTCAAGCCACTCTACCACACGTGTGTTTTTCTATGCTTACATAGCCACTGCTGATCATACTTCTGCTCAAACTCCAAATCATACATGATGTTAAAAGTTGAAGGGCAAATAAGCAAAAAATAGGCCACCATGCCTTTCACGGTTTCTCTAGGCCATACTGACTTCAAATTCCCAAGCGACATTCACCCAAAAACCATGACAGCTATTGACTTGTCAAGAGAAGTGGTCTCTACACAAGGAAGAACGAAGAGTAAGAGTATCGGATGTCACCATTATCAAATGTCCATACAAAATTGGTAATAAATAATCCTCCAAAGCTCATGTAGAATCTGAACCTCACTAGACAGCAAATCTAGATTCTAGATTGTCTCGGGAGCTGCTATCAACCATGGGCATCAAATATGTACAATTGGCTGATCTGGAACCCTTGATAACAAGTTGTGTTGCTTTTTCGGCTTCAAAAGATTTGAGATGTTCTTGTCTCCTGATACTTGATACTATAATTCTCAATGAAATGAGTAAAAATACCTATGAAGTCCCTCAAGTCACAAAAGAGAATCCATCATAACATCTCATTCTACCCAGTATGGTACCACAGCTGCTGTCTTCTTATTCGGATTAGTCTTTGGGTGCAATTAGTCTGTCACAAGTTCCAGGTGTCCATCACATGTTCACAAGGAAGTACGACACAATAAAGATAAGCCCCATCAAGGTTATCTCAAGTGTACTACAGAATTGTGTTTCAATCATGCATGCCATTCCATAGCTATCTTCATTATATTGTAATGAATCATGAGTTTTTAGTTTTCCTCCTCTGTCTTAATCAATATCCTGTCCGGCCATACCCTGGTTCATTTAGCTCTTTCAGGGAAAAGAGAGAACTAAATCTACCTATTATTATTTAATATGCTCGGAAATATTGATTTCATTGCACATCTAATTATACTTGTGGTTAACACAATAATGGCTGCCTCAGCACATTAATATGTGAAATACTTTGATTGCATATTGATCAAGCTCTTGTGTCTTCATTTTGCTTCACCTTGAAAGAATTTTTAGTTCCAAAATTTTTTGTATAGCATCAGCACCTGACTTCTAAATAAATTACACCAGGAACTGTAAGCAAACTGATCTAAATTTGGACTTCAGGTTTATCTTCAATTACCCCAAATGGAACTAATTGATTGGAAGTTAATGAATTATGAGAAAATTTTAATATCAGTAGGTACAAAGCAGGAAACACAAGTTAAATATTGGTCACCCTTAAGTGCAGGTTTATGAAAATTTATGGAATAATGCCAAGATGAGATAAGAATCAATACCGTATATGGTCTTCCACATTCTTTTGGTACTGTCATGCAATTTCAGCACAAACAAGAAATTATCATAATGAAGAAAAGCGGCACCACTTATGGTGCTGGGATCTCCACCATGCATTTCTTAATCATCTAATTGCACATTATTCTGATAAAATATTGATTCCTTGTAAATAATTTACACAAATATCAGTAGAATTGCCTTTAGTTAAGGACAACAAAATGTACTCAGGCCTTAACTTAAAAAATTGTTCTACGTCAGAGTACCATGTTTACTGAAAATCACAGAGAGAAGTGAATATTTTTTCCCCGTTCTATCAAATAGTAGTATTACCCAGAAGATAACAGTTCTACTACAGATGCTATGAGATCAGAAGACATGAACGCTTATGGTTACCCCAAGGGGTTGTGATGCAATCACAGAAACCCTAATTTTCTGCAGTCAACTTTATAATTTTTAGAAATTTTCTATATTCTGAATTTTCTTGATTTTATGTAATTTCTGATTTTCAGCAACTTTACTATTTTAGTTTTAATTTATATCTGGTAGTTGTCCAATTTATGGCATAGATTAGGAAGGAAGAAACTCTATATAAAGCCATGTAATTGCTAGGGTTTGATAAAAAAAATTATTTTATTAATATATTCAGTCTGCTACAGCAGCTTTCTACCTCTCCCTTTCTTTTGGGATTGAATTGTGGGTGTTTAAGATATTCCCTAGCTTGATCTAACTCTTTGTTTGCCCTTTTTATAGATTTCAGCCTTTCTTTCGTAGTTGATTGCATTAGGTTGGCTCAAGTGGATAAAGAACTTGGACCTAGTGGCAGCAAGCATTAGGTCTAAGGATCAAGTCCTCTTGGGTGCAAACAATTCTTTGGGGCTGGGTGTGTGTACCAACTAAGAAAGAAAAAAAAAGAATGCTTGTGGTTCATATATTGTTTAGCTTAACTTCATTCCCATATCTGAAAACAAGTGATCACATTTGGGCTCAGCTTAACTTCATTGTTTGCTCATCCATCATTCTCTCCTTCAGGATGATATTGCCCTCAGAGCCAAGAAAACTTTCCCTTCTCAATACTCCTAAATCTGAAATCAGTAACATATCTTCCTCTAAATTTCAAATCATGAATGGTTTCAATGGGTCTGTTATAGGTGCTAGAGGTTATATAGTGAAGCCCTTTTTTAGCTTCTCATTGATTTTTGCGTTCTCAACTACTTTGCTAAAGCAGCGTCACTTTTCTCCACCCAAGCAGGTGTGGAAATTTTTCAATTTCAAACCTTAACTTTGTCTCATGGAAATGAAAAGAAACACCTAAAAACAGAAAGAACTTCTCAGGAAAATTCTTCAGAATATGTGTGTGTGCGCGCGCGCTCGCCCCCATGGATGTGGCATCTCTTCAATTAGCTTTAGCCTCCAGAGAATTACTTGTTTATGGTGAAATTATTTCCTGGAACAGTTTTCCATTATAATCGTTTGCTGCTACATCAATTTTTTATTTTTTAAATGCTTACTTTCCTCATCAAGAAAATAAATTTTCAATTGCTAAGAGATCATATTCCCCCAGGTCAATTGAAGAAATTTGATAATTATACCCCAAGCTCACTGCCAATGAAAAAATTGGACTGCTATAATTTAAAAAATAAATTTTAAAAAATCCCTAGCAAATTTTTTTCTCGAATTATTTTCTGTTAAAACAAGCAGTGCATGAAGGGAGAGAGTACTCGAGATTTTCCTTTTCGTTCTTGGAGAATCAAAATGGAACTTTCAAAAAAAAAGAGAGCAAAACAGTATATCAAAAAAGAACCCTAATTCAGCAGAATTTATATAGAACTTTCCACCGAAACCATGAACTTGACCCAACAGAGTAGATTCAGGAGCACGAATGACAAATTAAACTACAAAAACAATGAAACAAGCACTACGGCACAAAGTAACACAAAATTTTCGGCAACTAAAAATGAGAAAAATGCGCACCTTTAAGAGCTTGATGAGAGCGTCTTTGTTAGTCGGAGGGGTCTCGAGCTTCGATCCGACCTCCTTTAGCTGCTGTTGAAGCTTCTGGGCCATGTTTTGTTCGGTTCGGGAGCTACACGAGCTCTATCTGGACCATCAGGTTTAGAGGGGAAGACAAGTGAGACGAAAGAGGGTTTCGAACAAGGAAGCGAATTGGGCTCCGAATTTAAAGTGAAATTAAGCAGATTACTCGACTTCAGAACTACGTACTATCTAAATATATCCCCCCACCCCGTTAGATTTTCCTTTCTTAGATGGGATTTTGCTCATGTATCCCTATATCTTAGCCTATTTTCAAGACAAACCTATAAGTTCTTTGATATATCTGTTTTTTCCCTTACTTTGACATTATTGTCTTCTCCAACCCCTGAAAGAAAGGGATCTTTTCTCCCCCACCCCTTTTTTTTTTTCACAAGTAAAAATAAAAGAAAAAAAAGATGAAACATCGTGTCTGATGAGGTAACAACACCCTACACATCCTTTGTCAAGATACTTGAGAAATATAATTTAATTTTCCAACAAAATTACATCTGTTTAGTCAAAAAGTCAACATTTTTAAGAGTTTTTTAAAAAATATAACAAATTAAGATTTATTATGCAAAAACTGAAAATAATTAAAGGCAAATATTTATACAAAGAGGATGATCTAACTTCAAAGATATATCCTACTTACTTTTATACCTCTTTGGTTAACTCTTAATATAAATTATCAACTTTAATTATAATAATGTGGTCATTTTTAACCTCGAATAAATCTATTACCATAGTAAATCAGTTTTATTACTTTTTCTTTTTTTTTTACTTGACACGGAAAGTTGAATTACCTCCCTTGCGTTTACTTATCATTCAGATGATCAACTATGTTTGATATATTAGTCCAAAACCTAAATGACCTTGCTTGATGAATTTCCTTAGGAGGGGTCGCAAGAATTAATTAAAAAAGATAAGGATACTTGGTGAGTATTCTGTATGAATCCAGAAGGTGGTAGAATTTTCAAGGTAAATAAGGGTATGTATGAAGACAAATTAGTTAAAATGGTGGAGGAGTGAAAATTGGTTGTAAATTATAAAATGGAGCACGTGTCTGGACTCACGGCAACGCCACGAAGTCGTTTAATATTAAAGGGAATTCAAGTTCTAATCGTTGATTTGTCCGAATCAGGACAAGTTCGAAACTGCCCCTGTGTTCGTCTAGAAACAGAATTGCCAGTATGCCACTAAAATTTTTCCGACGCAAATAGTCATGTTTGGACGTCATAATTACTGACATGGAAGCTTTTAAGGCAACGCATGGGGAGTCCTTTAGTTTGGATAGAAGGTACTCTTTTCTTACGCCCCATTGAAGGCAGTGTTGTACTACTTGACACTTTTATTATTTTAGACCGCACAATAGTAGAAGTTTTGCGCCTCTATGCGCAGCGTATAAATCACGCGCTATGAAAGACGATAAAAGAGGATTTAGTAGTAACAAAAATTTGGAGCCTCCATGCTCCGGTAAGTACCGGTACACTCACTCGGATCTGGATCCCAACGAGTAATAACAAACAAATTAATTATGAGTACCAACCTCCACTGTCAGTCCAAACATAGCCTTTCAGTTTTTACACGGCCAATATATAAGATGACAATTCACATATTTGTCTAAGTGGCATAGTTATTGCTTTAAAAAAAAATTAACACTAATTGAGTCTTTAAAAATTATTGTAAGAGTTATTTGTCAATATATTTTTTTCTTTATATATATATTTATTTTTGAAGAATAATAGACTTCAAATTGTTGTTAACTCAAATTAGATCCAAATTTCAAATTAGTAACATCTTAAATTCAAATATTTAAGTAGGTGGTTTAATTCAAGTTGAAAGCTCAAATTGAAGGTTTAATTGAAATGTGCTTGTATTTAAGGCTTTGTACCTTGATTTGAGTCTGGGTTACACATTTTGCATATCTAACCCACCCGACTTAAATCCTAACCAAAGGTCATGTTTACTATTATTTTGATAATTCTAATTGTGAAACCAAATAACATCACGGATAAATTTTATGTTAAAGCAATAAAATAAAGTGATGAGTGATGCACAATTATGTATTTCACTTGTACCGCATAGTGCACGAATCAACGTGCATCCGTGCACAAGTTGGTTTTCTTATACATAATTCTCTTTTAAGTGTAATTTTCAAAATGTTTGCAGAAGTGAATCAACGAATTTGAGGTGTAAGTTTAGACTTCACTTTTACGTAGGATGGCATCAGGACGGGTATGGAGCGGTGGTGTCATTCTCTATCCTCATTCCTCATTCCGATTTTTAAAAGTTCTATCCATTTTTTTTATCCTGTTTAATAAACGGGGCGAGGGGAGACATAAACGGGGCGGGCGATTTTTTTTTTTTTTTAAGAACTTTTTTTAGGTGATTATTTTTTGTAATTGTATTCATTTTAATATTTATACTCTTAAATGATAAGGTCCTTGGTAATTTATATGTGCACCGTTAATAAGATTTGAACTAGTAAATCTTATATATATAACTATATAAGAGTAATTTTGTATATGTATTATATAAAAGGGTAATATAGTAAATGTAAAACATAAACAGGGCGGGGTGTGGCAGGCGGGAGTGCTTATCCCCATCCCCGCCTCGCAACTTTGTGGGGTTTGACCCCCACGAGTTGGTCCAGTGGAGCAAAGGCATGAGATAAGTGTTTAAGAGGAGGTCATTTGTTCGACACTCGGAAGGAACATTAAAGACAACACTCTTTGTCACACCCCAATTTTCAACACCTAGTTAAGAGCGAGGGAAATGGGGTGGTGATGATTGAATGTGACCCGTCACCAAACCCTTAATCAATTCAAAATTTCATATCCGCAAAAATATAATAATAATCATGCATACAAAGTATATATGCATGCATATATATATCATCTCATACAAGTGGGTCACTCATTAGGGTATATGTGTACTTTTAATTCCATCCTCAATTTCACGAGTTTGTTTCACATTACGCTTAATCATAATTTAAGTTACGATTAATCGTAATGCTCATTACGCAGAATCTTAATCAAGGTTATGTTTAATCGCAGTATCAGCATAAACACACTGAAATTGGCCTCCATTTTAACTTGGAATTACAATCAATCATAATGGGGATTACGATTAATCATAATTCCTCTTGGGTGAATTCTCAAATTTCTTGTTTTTTCATTTTAGGTCAAGCCGTAATCCCAAACATGTATGCACCTTCATTAGTCGTATGCAAGTCCAAAAATCACCATGGCATACATAAATATGACCAATCATGGTCCTATCATTCCATACACAAAATAATCGATATGTATATATCTAGTTCATCATACAATTACAACTTAATCATTAATTGAACATAAACATCTCTAAAATTCAAAGATAAATAGGTTCATTACAATAATATTCGAGATAACAAATTACACATGTCCATGGTAACAATATTGTGTATCTCACCTTCAAATTACAAAACTTCAATAAATGTCCAAACATGACATTCCACTCGACACGACGCGACCTACATGAAATGCAATCATGACATTCCAATATACTACGTGACATGCTTTCAAGGTTCATATTCATGATTCTTAATATTATGAATAAATCATATCTTAAACAATGCTTAATAAAAGAAAGTCACAAAAACATTAACATGAATATCACAATTTAATAGTATAACTTAAACATCAAGTCACATAAATCTCGAAATCAAACAAAGGTGGGAGTATTCGTAAATGCACGGGTCAAGGGCTAATCAAGCTAATTTTTTAAATATTATACTTTACGGGTAACTAACTTAAGGGTCTAAACAAAACCAATATTCAACTTTACAGGCTACTAATTTGAAGGTCTAGACAAAATCTCTTTGGCTAAGTTTCGAGCTTTGCACCCCTTGGGCTCATGGCCCTTATTGCTTTTCCAACCCCCTCCCAAAAACAACAACCAATCATATAAGTTTCAAGAATGGCAACACATATAATTTAAAATGTATCACATATTTCCAAGTGCATCATAAGCCACTTGATTTCATGTTAAAATATGTCTTTTCATGCATATAACAATGCAATATCACTCACAAAATGCGATTTTATAGAAAAATAACATTATTATGCATTTTATCAAACATGTAACGTGCAACATGTATAACATAATCTCCACAACTATAAATCATTATAACGAACAATATGCATCCTTAATTTCTAGCATATATGGCATGTAAACATAATTCACACGTATATCCCATATTAACATATGTACTAACATATTTTCAATTAACAATTTCATCAAGATATATATATATATATATATATATATATACACAATGTCAATGCACATTTATATCATCATAATTGTCATGTGAAGACTAAATTGATAAGTATAAATATAATAAAATATGCAAGACTCATAATTATCACTTCCTAGCACTTCTAAACATGCTAAACAATCCAAAATCAACACCAACTCTTAAGAAATCAATGATAAGCTAGAGAGAACACCCCCACCTCAATTCCAAGCTTTAGATTCAAAAAGTCCCAAATTACCAAATCTTTAAACTCTCTCGAATTTAAATTTCGAATCGTAGAAGTGTAGATCGTAGCAAATAGAACAACTTATCTTCTTGAGTTATTCCCAAATCCAAACTCTAGTTTAGCCCAAACTTCACCAAATCGAATTTTGAACCGATCAAATCGAAGAGAATGATGAGGAGAGCAAACTTTCCTCTTAGAACAATCTTCAAATCTCACATTCAACCATCTAAATTCTACAGAGAAGCTGGGATAAAGTTGTAAAGAGAATGTGATGAGAGAAAATCTGATTTTTGTGATGAAATAAATGTCATAAATCTATTTACATTTACAACCTTGGCAACTAAGTTTCTTTCCTCCTCTTAATTTGCTCATTGTTACTATTAATTATTTATTAATCACATATTAACATTTTATTCTCCCAACTTATATTTTAAACCCTTCAATTGTTCATATACGCCTTTATATAATTTTTTGAGACTCATAAAAATCTTCTGGGTCATCCGACTCATCCCGAGCCCCACCACTGAACCCAAAATTTTTGAAAAAGTCCCATAACTCACAAAACACATATTTAAACCAATTTCTCATGTTTTGTCACAATTGAAACATAATTAATTATAATTAAAAATAAAGATAAAATTCAAAGCTTTACACTCTTCTTGTATTTTCAACATGTATGCACCATTTTCATATCCAGCAAATATTTTCAACATGACCACCAAAGTATGAGCATTGAAGTGGGTCCCACCACAATGCATCAATGGAGAGTCATAATTCATATAATCATTTTCAACATAATTTATGTTCAATATGTATGCACCATTTTCATACCCACAAAAATATTTCCAACATAACCACTAAAGTATGAGTGAAGTGGGTCTCACCACAATGCATCAATGAAGAGTCGTGCTTTATATAATTCTTCTCACAATATCATCTTATAAATAGTATTAATACTCATTAAGTTAATTTATCCATATGTTCAAAGAGTCATGCTCTTATATGGTCGTCTAATTTTACTCCAGTTGTACTATAAGGAAGTGCATGTGATCATCATATCATCTTTAGACACATTTACATTTCTTTTGATTTTGGGTTAGTTTACACCCCCTGATGTTTGTCCCAATTACACACAAAGGCGTAGTTGGGAGATTTATACACTCACACTCCCTGTCAAAGTTAGTGTTCAAAAGGTGTTATAATTTTGCGTGAAATGTCAACTTTATCCCTTATTTTGAAATCAGAAGTATCTCGCCCTAAAATTACTAACAGACCCCTGAGTAACTACCACCCTAATTACTCCTCCCATCTATCTCTTTATATATACACCTTTTTCTCTACCACCCCACTTCCTATATAGATCTCCACCCACCACCATCTCACCACCCTATTTTTTCTACCGTATGACAACTCAATCCAAAACAAGTTTTTAAAATACCATAACGACCACCTATGCACACACAAACATTAAAAAATACATAAGTTGTTGGTGACCAGGGGCGGACCGAGCATGTGCCAGGGAGGGACACATGCCCCCCCGAAAAAACAATTTTCTTTTCTTATATATGTATATTTATTTTTGAAAATTAAAAAATGCCCCCCTCAATTTATTTTTTATCCTATAGTTTAAACTTTAGATGATTTATTTTGAGTCTATTCATGGACTCTTTTAGTGTTTTATTTATTGGGTTATCATTTTTAAATAGAAAGGCGCGGTCTCTTATGACCCGGTACATGTTATAAACTTATAAATTATGAAAAAAGCAAACGGAGGGCAAGATTAATCAACGATTAACTCAAATGTAACTATAAAATCCTCACTTCTCCACTTCTCTCTTAATCCAAAATTTATCTCTTTTGATATTTTCTTTTCTTTTCTCTTAACCCAAATCATCACCACATGCAATTGTTACTTTTCTCTCTTCTTTTTTTCTTTTCTTCTTTCTTTGGGCCAAATGTAATGATATTGATATCTTGTTAAGTTGTTTTATTCCTAACTTAAGCACTAATGTGTTTTGACTTTAAATTGAGTATTTTAATATTCTGAATGTTTGAGAAAAGACTTTTAATAATCTGTGTTTTGACTTTCAATTAGGTATTTTAATATTCTGAATGTTTTGACTTTCAATTGTTCATTTGTTGGTATGAATTATCCTCTTGGTTGTTGTCTTAATGAATGCTTATCAATTATATTAAATGGTCCACCTAATTGTATGTAAATAAGTCTTTTTTTTTTAAAAATAGTTATGAAGAAATATTTTCAAATAACATCAAAGTTGTAACATTGACATTGATCTTACCGGTGGCGTCTAATTTAAGTGAGTATTGATATTGAATTAGATTAAGAATGTTATACTACTCCCTGAAAAATAGTAATTTGTTGTATATTTTTATTTATTGTACTACTCCCTGAACATTAGTGATTTTGTTACCTTTTTTTTGTTTCATGTTTGAAAATAGTTATGGAGAAATACTTTCAAATAACATCAAAGTTGCAACACTGGTGTTAATCATTCCAGTGTCGTCTACTTTAAATGAGTATTGATATTGAATTAAATTAAGAATGTTATACTACTCTCTGAAAAATAGTGATTTTGCAATATATTTTTGTTTGTTATAACACTCCTTGAAAAATAGTGATTTTATTATATTTTTTATTTATTTCATGTTTGCCTTTTGATGTAAATTTTTTATATTTGTCATGTTACACACCTCACTTCAAAGCACGCATCGCAGATCTGCCCCTTCTCTAATAACCTTACTGTAGCCATCTTGTACCCGCTACTCATCAGGTCACAGTACCCATATGCGCCACCCACTACATCATGGGGGATTTGCTTATGCGTAGTACGTCGTGCGCCTTTGTGAAAAATGTTTTGCAACCTAATTCAAAGCACACGCGGATTGATAGATTGGGAGTGGGTTGTTTAGGGTTTTATTGATTTAGGTTTGTGGGAGATGAAGTTTGGTTGGAAGTTAAGGCTCTGCTTGGTCTGTTACTTAAAAAATAAATAAACTTTTTTCAGAGAATTGTAAAAGACAAGTCAAGTTTGTTTGGTTTGTCACTCAGAAAACAGTTCTCCATAAAAAAATAGAAAACTGTTTTTAGAGAACTATAAAAGACAATTCTATGAAAACATAAGGGCTTGCTTGGATTGTTCTATTTTTAGAGTTACAAAAAATTAGAAAACAGTTTTTTTTGTTTGCTTGGAACTATTTTTGAAAAACAGTTTTTGAGAAATTGAGTTAAATGAGAATGTATTTTTAGAGAACAGTAAAAAGCTGTTCTTGAAATATTTAAAAATTTGTTGTGTGTTAAATGAAAACACAGAGAATCATTCATCACTTAAGTGACGAAAAGGAAGATCAGAATCTCTCTCGTTTATAAGCCAATATTATAACCCAAAGCTCCTTCGTCTTCATCTTCACTTTAGAAATCCGCGATCATCACTCGTTGGAAGGCGTTGGCTTCAGCTCTCCGATCTTCACTTTAGAAATCGCCGGCACAAAGCTCCTTCATCTTCATCTTCTTCTCTAATAAATTCTTGAATTTCTGGTGGAGTGGTGTGGGAAGAAAATCCAAGAAGAGGGACGTTGTGGGTTTGGGATTTAAGGATCTCGAGGCAGTTATAATCTTTCTAAATTGGCCTGCAGCAGCTTTCTTGATTCTTCTTGCAAACCTGGAGTTTCATGGGTATGGTGGACTGATTTAACAATTCTCCTACTCTCTCATAAATCTGGCCTGACTGTCCCTCTCACCCTTTTTTTTTTCTTTTTCCCCCTTTTCTCTTGGCTTGTATTCTCTCTCTCTTTCCAGCTTTTTCTTTCGCCCTCTGCCGACACCCACCTCTGATCATTCTTCTTTTATATATACATATATATATATATATATATATATATAATTATTCAACAATGACCTGATCATATACTTATTCATATAAAAGAATTATAAAAGATTGTATAGGTTATGCTGTGCAAACAAGGATATGTTTGGATACACCATTATACATAATAATGCACTTATTATCGCAATAATACAACTATACAATTCGGTTTTTTTTTTTTTAAATTGTATTCCTTTTATTTATTTGATATAATTTGAGAATTACTTTAATTAGTAAAAATTATTTTTTATTATAATAGTGCGTAATTTTTGTTATTTGTGCACAAAAATTATTTTCAATACAAATATATTTATTAAGTTAAAAATACTAGCTTAATTAAAAGTAATGCACCTCCAATCCTTATTAATAAAAATTCCATTATTAGATTTAAGAAAAATAAAGTAAAAATTATTTTTTGAAAACTGGTCCGTAAATACAACCAAGTAGATTTATGAGTTTTGTTCTCTGAAAACTGTTTTGTAATTTTACCAACGAAGCGGATTTTTAAACTCAAAAAATTGAAAACTATTTTTTGTTTTGATTCTCTAAAATATGAAAAAACAGAAAACAGAAAACTGTTTTTACAGTTGCAAACCAAGTAAGCCCTACTTTTTTTAATTGAGTTTTCAAAAACTATTAAAAAGGAAATTTTTATAGTTTTCAGATTTTCACTTTTATTTTGAAAATTGAACTAAGCAGGCCCGTATTTTTTTTAACTGAGTTTTCAGAAAACAGTTTTCAAAAAAGATCAACCAAACAAATTTTTATACAGTTTTATGATTTTCAGTTCTCAGAAAATAGAAAACTGTTTTAAAAATAACTAAACCAAGCAAGTCCTAATTATATCATGCATGTGTGTGTGTGTTTATAATAATGTTCAATTATATATAATGAAACAAATATATAGAATTTACAAATTCAATTTTGCAAGTTAAATTTTAAAATTAAGTTATTTAGTTTGCATAATTTGTAAATTAATTTAGAATTTTTGCAAATTTACTTTACAATTTGTAATTATGTATCATTTAGTCTATATAATATAATATAAATATATATCTGTATAAAATATAATTAATATCACTAGATATATATATATATATATATATATAGACACACACACACACACATGATATTTAAACTAAAAAAAAAGGGTGAGAGTATTTTGGATATTTGAAAATGTCTTTGAGGGTTACTTATTGTTCATCAACACTTTGAGTTTAGATAAATATTTTCATTATAAAAGGGGTAAAAATGTCATTTTACATGTTGTTAGAGTATATGATTCAATGACGACAAGGGTGTCGTTGATCATGCGCCAAACGTCAAGGGTACTAAGTGTAGGAATTTTCAAATTCCGTCTCTAAATGTAATTAAGATAAATATCAGGGGGTGTTAGTATAATTTATGCTTTGTTTTTTTATCAACTATTATCTAACACAATGTACATCAATATCATCAATTTACTAAAAGTAAAACAAAGCAGAACTAACCTCTTAACATATGTTAGAGTTTTAGGGATTGTACAATGTGTCTACGATTCCACGGTTGAAAACCCTACTACCCCTCTCTCCACAGTTCTCTCATATTTTTCCCGTTTCCCTCCATGGGAGCGGGGAGGTAAAGCTCCTCTTTTCCAATGGACTCCATAAATTTGGTGTCTCAATAGCTTCGTCTTGTTGGTGTTTTCACGTCGTTTTTTCTTTTCATTTGGCTAGATTTGCTTGTGTTTGCTTGTTTCAGAATTATGAGTGGATCTGGCTTTGTTTTTGTGTTTATGTTCGGTATTATCCTCGCCTAGATCAAATCTGATACTGTTTTAGGTTTTGATCCTGTCTTGCTAAGATCTGGTCTCGGTTCGATCTGATCTTGTCTCGAGTTTTGTTGTCGACGGTTGCCTTGTGGTCCTTGTGGATGCTACTTTGGAGCTGTTGCTGAAGATTTGACTTGACCTTAGGGTCACTCCTGCTGTTACTTCTCTCCCTCAGTGGTTTCCGTCATGGAGCATTTTTGGCTCTCATCTCAGCATATTTGGAGCCTGTTCTTCATATTTTTCTTGTATTGCTTCAATGTTTGCAATGGCTTTATGCTCTTTCTGGCTTGGTTTGATGGCGCTATACAGTCTTTGATGGATTGGCCTTCATTGCAAAAGCAATGATAAAAAAAAAATTTGTGTCTAAGAATAAATTTCTAATCCTCAAAAACAAAAAAATAAAAATTAATACTAAAATTTATTTGGTTGATAATTTTTTAAAAGTATTGAAAACTAAATTAAAAAAAGACCATACTCATATAATAATTTTGTATAATTTTTGAAAATAATTTTCTCTTTTTAAAGTTCTTAAAAATTATATTTTGAGAGTTGATTTAACCTCCAATATTTCACTCCTTCTCTCTCCATTAAGCATGAAAAATATAGACAAAAATATTTGAATGAATAATATTGTCCTATTTGAGTACCTTTGCACCACACACTTGAAGTGTATTTGCTCTTTCCAAAAGAGGAAAAAACTCCTCTTGGCAACCAAAACGAGTTTTTTTTTTTGTTAATTGAGTAGCTTGCTTTTTTATCATTTATTCTCTATACAATCTAATATTCGGTTACGACGCCGTTTCATTTTGTTGCCTTCCCGTTGGATCTCAAACAAAACCATCCCAGCTTCAACTCTTCGAGACCAAAACCCCGTCCCACACAAAAGAAAACACATCCGGCGACTCTCTCTGCAAAAATGCAAACTGTGGAGGCTACAGAAAATGACGAAAACACCCCTGATAACCCCACCAATGACGACGAAGCCCATCCTCCTCCTCCTTCAACTTCCTCTCAACCTCTACTGTCGAAGAACGCACAGAAGAAACTGTTGAAGCAACAGAGGTTCGAAGCAAAGAAAGCAGAGAAGAAGGCCGCCATGAAAGAGCAGAAGAAGAGAGAGGTAGAGAGGAAAAGAAAGGAATGGGATGAAATGCTGTCGAGCCTTTCCGAGGAAGAGAGGTCGAAGCTGATCGACTCGAGAAAGGGACTCAGGAAAGAGAGGATGGAGAAAAGGTCGGAGGAGAGAGAGAAGAAGATCGAAAGGCTCAGCAGAGCCAAACAACACGGCCAGAATATCGTCGTTGACCTCGAGTTCTCCGATCTCATGACGCCTTCCGAGATCAATAGCCTTGTTCAACAGGTCTTCTTAGCTCCTGTTACTTTATTTGCCCTAATCTTTTTGCTGTTTTTTAATTTAAAATTTTCATTGCGTATTTTTGGGGGAAAAATTGTCCCTTTTTCTTTTTTCTTTTCCGCCGGTTAATGTTACAAATTGTTCAAAAAAACAAAGCTGTCATTCTGCTGAAATATAACAATGTTTGGGTGACCATGAAATTTGAACAGAGTACAGTGTCCGCTCTGATATGGCGATAACCACCATGCTCTAGCTATTAAACGGGGCATAATCTAATTCTTTATATCCTTTTAACAGCGCCTCCTTGGCACCCTGAGCACATGGGTTCGTATTACATACAAAAATACATTTTCTATGCGCTTGCCCAATTTTCGTAAGATCTTATTGATTCTTATTCAAAAATTCCGATCATTTATATATATTGGACCTTTTGAGGCAATTATAGATCCTGAGAGCTGCGAAACCTTACCGGCATGGATATTCAGAAGGAATACAATGCTCATTTGCGATTGTTGATTAAATGAACATGTGAATTTGCCTTTATTGATTTTTATATTAGTTGAGTATTCATTAGTGAACATGCACTTTGATCTTTTTTTTTTTGATTTTTTTTTTATATATATATATATATATCAAAGTTGCTTGTGATTATCCTAAAATTAGCATTACCTTGTTTGCTGATTACCAGTGCACCCACTATTATTGTTGAAAACATGCAGATTATGTATTGTTATGCCGTAAATGGAAGATGTGCTTCCCCTGGCCATCTTTGGTTGACTGGGTGCCAGGGAGAGATGGAAAGCCAACTGCAAAGACTCCCAGGGTTTGAGAAGTGGTTAATTGAGAAGGAGAATCGACCATATATTGAAGCATTTCAAGATCAGAAGGAAAATCTGGTATATCTCACAGCAGATTCAGAAACTACGCTGGATGAACTTGATCCAAAGAAACTATACATCATTGGTGGGTTAGTGGATCGTAACCGGTGGAAAGGGATAACCATGAAGAAAGCAAAAGAGCAGGGGATTCAAACGGCTAAACTTCCTATAGGGAACTATCTTAAGTTGTCTAGCTCCCAGGTATAGTTGGCCTTTTGCCTCTTTTCTTGCCTCCTGTAAATTCTTTTATGGACATCTTTACTTATTGTGGATATAAATATACTTTTAAGGCAGAAGGAGACATGTGTGCAATTGTTGGTTCTCTTTTTGGCTGGTTATTTATTTTATTTTGGCAGCAGTTGTTGCTCTACAATCTTTGTTGCTTACACTGCATATAATTGAATGTAAAGAGCATTTGCTAAATTATGAATGTGGATTGGAAGCAGCAAAACTGGAAGCATAAATAAACTTCCAAGTCATTTACAAATTTTTTTTCAGTTTATTGGTTAAGTATGCCCCAAAATAAAATTTAGGAGGCTAGAATGACAAGTTTATATGCCAAATTTTATCCTTAGTGCTGTGAATCACTAATAGACTGGTGGTGGCTATGCCCTTCGGACTGTAATGGGTGATAGTGGACTTCGCACCAGTTGGCTGGCCCAGTAGCAATTGGGAGAGCTATTTGTATGTTACTTAAACACCATTACCTAATGATGGAATGCAAAGATTTTATTATAAATATTCTGATACTTTTGCAAAACTGCAAATTTTATTCTTGTTTGCATTTTAATGCGTTCTTAGTAGATTTTCACCTGCATGGGCGGCCGGGTGCATTTTCCGGAAATTGGGGGTACTTTTGTTCTTTTGTACTTTTGTCAAATGTGATTTTAGAAATAGCTTTAGTTGATATTCTTAATCATGTTGGCAGAAATTTTCATTGCTGAATCTACACTAACAATTCAATTTGTATACAGTAACACATTATAAAACTAACATTATGAAGGTCGCAACTGGCCTAACTAATAATCTCTTTGGTAGATTGAATCCTGCTTTCATTGGGGTTGGAGGAGGGGAATTTATGGGATAGAAATTATGGATGAAAGGTTGGTCTGGAGGAGGGGAATTCATTGTTGAAATGATGCCATCTAGATGTCCTTTGAGTGTACAAGGGCAGTTCTAATGGCACCAACATTTGAGATAGATTTATGCTCCTTAAAGAAAAAGGCTATTCAACTTACCAAAAAAAGAAAGAGGAAGAATGGTTCTCAACCCACTAGGGTTCTTTCGATATATATATTTTATTTTATATCACTAACATGGTCAAAAGAAAATGCAGGTTTGTCTTGCTTTTGAGAATGACAAATATTGCTTTACCTAAAGAGTTTATGTTCTTGAAAAGTCGATCATAAATCCTCATCACAAGTGGCAAAATTTTCTAACGCTCCATTCATTTCTGCATATGACTGCAGGTCCTTACTGTGAATCAAGTGATAGAGATACTCCTCAAGTTCTTGGAAACAAGGGATTGGAAGGCTTCATTCTTTCAGGTAATTCCTCAAAGGAAAAGATTCGAAGCTGATACAGAAGAATATGAAGGAAATATAGAAGGGGAAGAAAATGAAGAGGAAGACGATCAACTTGAGAGGAAAAGGAAGTGTGTTGAATCCCCTTCCCACGGCTAGAGGGGATTCCATGGAGTCGAAAAGGTTTTAGCTTTTTAGTTTGGACATGAAACAATTTTTTCCTCTCTTTCTTTGCTTTCATAGAAATGCAAATCAATTTTGTGATAATGATACACTACAGTTACAGAATATTTTCCCAGTCATTTGTTTTGTTTTTTAATTTTAATTTTATTTTATCCATAAGCAATATGTTAACTAGAAAGTGATAGATGAGGGCAGTTTAACTGTAAGAAGATGTGAAGGAAGGCCAAAAGAGCCACCTCAAACATATGAATGGTGTTTGGAAATTGCAATTGCTAATTCCAGATATGATTAGAGTGTGTTGGATTGGATGATTGTTTGTAGGATTGCTACATTACATCAGTGTGTTGTTCCTTGGAAGGATTATCAAAAGTTTAGCAATGGAATGGCGGCTAAGATCATCAAAGTAAAGTTGGTACACGTAGAAAGAACTATATATAAGGCGGTGATGCATCTGTGACATTAAAAAGTGGCAACGAGGTCATAGAAGAAAAGCAAAGGATCAGTGAACAACCCCTAGCAAGTAGTAGCAAAGAAGAAAGTGTGCGATTGGTATGTTTCCGGTGAATGAATTTACTTAATAGGCCACATCAAATATAGTAAGACGACGTACAACAACGTAAACATGAAAATTACATGGGTCCTTTTCTTATGCCTCCCTCCCTCCACAAGAAGAACATGCAGGAGGAGGAAAACTATTAACAAAAGTAACATTTGCATTAAAACATGGACAGTGGTCAACCCAATGTACGTTCCGAACAGAGAAGAAAACATTTATGTGTTATGTATGCCCACCAATTGCCAAAAGAACAGGGACGAAAACACAAAATGGGGAATATTTCAAACGCAACTACTTAAATAACTGCAATGCATGCAGCGCAACTATAATTAGCAGTTTTAAACCAATACCACCCCCCTAAACGAGATTACAAAGGAGTTGTGTGTGAGTGTGTCTAATATTGATGCGATGATTAAAATTTTGCCTAAAAAGGCGAATTAATGAACCGTGTTTTAAGCCCATGTTGTTAACCGCAGTAAATTGTGGCCTTTGGGCCAAAAAGGTAACAATCTGCGAACCGTCATCTAACCTTTTTATCAATACGGTCGGAAACCGCGTGATGCGTCCATAGCCAATTAGGCTAATTAGCCATTAGCCAACCGGTGTATCTCCTGCCAAGCGACACCATATCCAATTAAATATATATATATATATATATATATATATATATATATATATATATATATTATTGATATGTGTGTTTGTCTATTAATTGACTCATCATATCTGGTGAAATTAATTAAATTGGTGTGCGTCTCTGGTGGTGTTCAAGTTAAAGTTTGGAAAAGAAGAAGAATTTAAGAAGATGAAGGAGGAGTATAGGTGGGGGACTGGATCAATAGTGATGATGCTGATGGTGATTGCCTGTCTCATCTTCGTTCCTCTAGGAATGGGTCCGGGCCCGGTCCAACCGCCTCCGTCCTATATACTCCTTCTCTTCCCGGTCTTGATGGTTGTCATTCTCATATATCTCTCTCAAGCCTCTAAGGCTCATTAGATTAGATTCTTCTTTAATACATATATATTGTTTATATAGTTTATACACAGTACACAATTCTTTTTCTTCATGTAATTGGCATTTGATGAATTTTACTAGTTTACAGGCATGTATTATTTCTTTGATCATATGATTGGGTATTGATGAGCATTTGAAAATTAAGATGGAACCCTAATTTTCTGTTTAGTCTCACTTTAATTATATTTACCAAGCAAGGAATTTTTGTTATTTTTGAATAACGTGACATAGTAGAAACTAGCATATAAAGCTAGGTTTAAAACCCTAATGTGGTATCTAGTTTTTTATGTTTGGTATACATCAATTTTATTTTATTGGATGTAATATTAGGCCTCCAAAAAAAAAAGGCCTACCAACCGGGAGTAAGCATCCTCCTGATTATTGACCTTATTCATTATTTTGCTTCTTAGGTACACAAATATACACCGATATTATATTTAGCTCTGTGTTTGAATCGACTTTTAAAAAAAAAAAATACAATTTAATGGTCAAAAATATTAAAAAAATCAATCTTTTAGTTTCAAATATATGTATCTACAATCTAAAAAAATTATCTATTTATAATTAAGCGGTCAAAATTCACCCACAAGATTTACATCTAAATTTATATACACATCTACTTACTCTCAAACTTAAAATAACATTATATATATTTTTTATAGTGCCATAAACATTGACAATATGCCAGTGCGCGCGCGTGTGTATATATATATATATATATATATATCACGTAAAGATTTGGACTAGTGATGGAAGTGACACTCGATCCCTTTCTCACGTTCGGCATTGGGAGCATCTCAAACACGTGCAAACTAAGTCTGTTTATTCTGAACAATAAAACTGCATATTATTAAACATATGAAAATGTTTCAATAAAGTGTACGCGTACTAGTACATTTAGTTAAAGAGTTGACACATCAAGGTGCAGTGAGTGGCCGGGTTCACCACACAAACATGGCAAGGTAGAAGGCGTACAATAAAATGGAGATGGGGATGAGAGAGAAGAGCAGGGCTAATGTAGCAAGAGGTTCAGGTTGCATATAGTATGGAAATATCAGTATGGCTGATCCTATAAGTATGACCATAAAAATCATAGCACAATCTCTGTTATCCATTGTTAATTACTGCTCCATCGTCCTGCCTGCAGCCCACCTCTAGCTAGCTGTTATCCCTCTTGTTCATCCTTCCATGTACAATGAGGGATATACGAGAGAGAGAGAGAGAGAGAGAGAGAGAGAGAGAGAGAGAGAGAGTGTGTGTATATATGTATATATATATATATATGGAGAGAGAGAGAGAGAGCCCATGTTACAAGGATATATGGAGGAGATACACAGAGAGATAATTTGTAGTTTAGAGTTGGTGGAATAATTTATTTATGGTGTATTCCTTTTGCTTTCAATTACAATCTTGGAATGAAATATAATATTAATGAAGAAAGATACGATGAGTAAGTAATATTTCATTCAATTGTTTATAAAGGAATGAATCCTTTACTCATATTAATTATTTGGCTGAGTAAAGAGGCAATAATAAGAATTGATGAGAATGGATACTGCATAAGTTGTCATATTCTCTCTCTATTAACAACCCCTGAATTAAGCTAACTTTTATATCCTTAACTGCCAACTAATGGCCACAATTTACTTTTTATTTTATTTATTTATTTGCTTTACGATACCTAAATCACACACCACGCTAAATTTTTCATTATGAACTCAAACCATTGGGCTTTTATTTGAAAGGAAGATGTGACATTAAAATCTTTTTTAGAGGTTTTGCTCTATTTGGGAATGGGGATGTTGTTTTTTTGGGCTTAAATCTCTTTTAAGCTAGTGTGGGCTTCTATGCTTGTTTGGGCTTAATTAGTCAGTTTATTTCCCATGTTGTTTAGGCCAACATGGGCCTTGTCCATTTGTGGGCACTGTACTGTACATGTTCTTGCATCTATTTACTTTGCTTAAACTTTCGAATAAAAAATAAATAAATAATTATTGATTGCACCGTTTATATACAAACACCATCACAACATAAGCAAGTAAGCATAGACATGCACAAGCATCAATCCACAAGCACAATTGCAACTGTACGTGGCTTTAAATTCATAAAGTTCATCAAACAGATCGAAAACTTATGTCATTAAACAATAATGAGAATGTGCTTATAGACTGATACTATAACTATTATTTATATAATAAGCATTGGAATCCCAAAAATAGCCACTTAGACACCAACAAAAATAAGCACTAGAATAAAACGACTACAAAAATAATCAAAATTTTATTTTGATTTGACCACTAACAAAAATTTCTAACCTGCCATAAACTCACGGATTGTAGAGTTAGAGGTGTAATCATGAAAGTGAAAATAATAAAATATATACATGTAATTTCTAATTTTAAATATTATTCACTTCTCAGTTTGAATGTCAACATTTGCTTATAATTTGATTAAATAACTTAAATTCTAATGTTCTTAATTTGTCGTGTTTGTATTTTTTTCCACTTTCATTTATATATATATATATATATATATATACACACACTTGAACATGATCCTTAATTAGGAGAAGTATCCTTTCTTTTCTTTTTTAAATAAATATAAAAATCACATCTCACTCCGGTCCTTACACTACTACAATATTATTTAATGATATCTAATCGGCTTTAGTCAAATGTTTTTCATTTATTCCTGTCAAAAGGGAACAATTTGAGCATATCTGCTATATATATCTATGAGAGTACGAGTATAGGACATGACCTCATATCATTCCAAGTAGTAGTGAATTAATAGGAAAGATAAACCATATATATATCAGATTTTTATTTTTTTATTCCGGTAAGGTATATATATTTAAGATTTCCTCTCTCTTTCTATATATATATATATATATATATATAGACTAATGATCTCTTGTTTATCGATGAGTAAGAAATTTATTCACACCAAATACAAATACAGTAATCGTTGGATGTGATTACTAGATTTATTTTTTTTAATAATTGTTTATATCAATCACATCCAACGATTACTATATTTGGTGTAAATGAATTTTTTACTCACCGATAAACAAGAAATCATTACTCTATATATATATATTACAAATAAGGATGATATATTAAGATAAAATGGTTGATTTAACAGTAAAAAATTATTAGAAAAGCGAGATATTAATTAATTGGTGTGAAGTTTTGTAGTAGAAGATATTAATTAAGCAAGATAGATATAAATAAATATTATGTGCAGATGGATATGGTTGGGGAAGGCTTGAAAATAAGAGTGAAAACCTATGCTTGTCCGCAAATCTCTTAAGACGTGTCAATGCTTTAAAGAGCCTTTATTTCAAAGGTGGATAAATTAAATTAAATTAAATTAAAAGATTAGAATACGTAGAGCATAAGATCGAGTAGGCTACCAACCTAGGTTAACCTTCCCTTCTAACTTTCAACTTCTTTGGCATACACCCAAGGGCCAACGATCAAAATATACGTCAACTACCTCTTCTCACATCACCAAAATGCCCTTAATTCCATTCATTGCTATTGTTTAACAACATTGTCATGCATGTTTGATCAACCTTTACCAAAAGAAATATATAACATTGTCATGCTTAAGCATAGAGTTGTTCACGTTTTCATCATGCATATTTTACTACTAGGTAATAAGACATCGTTTTTTTCAGTTCATATCAAAATATAAAGCTCTCATTCTCTTATATATATATATAATTTTATAATTTAATCAAATAACTAATGATAATGAGAATAATTGGTGGGTACAATGATCAATATTCATATTGACAAGAGCGAGGACATGTGTTGAATTTGACACGAGTTAATTATATAAAATTATGTTAATTACTTGTGTGTTGATCATGTGTCAATCAAGTATGTTCAGGCTCGAACTTGTGATCATCAATTAGTGTTCTAACATATTCGTTGCAACAATAAAAGAACAAATAAAACTTTTATCCCAATTATTTGGAGTTGACTAAATATATAAATCTTATTTTTCATATCCTTGCCAAGTCTACTCGTAGTACTTTCAAAGTAACATGCCACTCTTTCTAATTAACTAATGCACTTAATAATTTTGATTACACATGTTTAAACCATCTTAATAATTTTTTTCTCGTTTTATCTCCATTTAGTGCTAGTGCTAGAAGATTAGTGGCAATAATATCTTTTCATTTCTTTAAATCCAGTTTTGTTCTTAATTGGTTTTCGACCATCAATTAAAAGAAAATTAGCATTATAAAAATCACAAGAAGTACTACTTAGGTTGGTTCAGTGCCAATTTAGGGTCAACATTAAGTAGACGCAGAGTCAAAATCTCATTTTCTTAGAAAGAAAAAAAAGACAGTAATAAGATGGAGAAACATATTGTCAAGCTGAAGGCTAGAATTGTAATTTGAAGTATTGAAAAGGGCATATGAACCATGCTGCTTCCTTATAAAACCAAATATGGTAGCTTTTCATTGTCTCTTCATTCCATCTTTCTTTAAAACAAAGTTTAGAAATTAAAAAACACAAAGATGATGAGCCATTTTTGCGGCTGCAATAAGTTCATGATGTTCATTATGTTCTTGGTGTTCATATTCTCCTTCTTTCTCGGAACACCGGTGGCCGGACGTGAATTTAATCCGTTGGTGGAACTGTCAAGCAGAGAGGACTTGGTGCAAATGGCTGGATATGGAGAGGATAAGCTATCCACTGTCCTGGTTAGCGGTACGCTTCTTTGTGAGGCCTGTTTGGATGGAAAAGCTCCTCTTCACCCACGTCCCGTGTCAGGTTCGCAAAAATATTACTTTCTATTAATCCTTCTCAATATTCTCCTGATCAAGCTATATATATGTATATATATTGCAATCAAGTTCTGAATTAACAAAAATTATTAGAAATTAAAATATTTCGCTCCATTTAGTAAAGCAACTTGAATGTGGTCATATATATATATATATACACATTCAATACTCAACACTGTCACACACATATATAGATTAGAGAGTAATCACTTGCAATTAAGTATTTTATGGTCGCAGCCACATGTGATTTTGTGTGTGTGTGTGTGTGTGTAATATATATATATATATGCATGAATTCAGCAATGATCATCAGATCAGATCAGACCAGACCAGGAAAAGCTCATGTGACTCACTATATATGTGTTTGCCTTTGTACATCTGATCATCACACATGTATGTACTTGGGCTAAACGGAGGTGAACTTTGTCTGGTCACCAGTTAATAAGGGGCATGTATATGTTTCTCTACAAACTTAAAATTACGTAAACATGTGGGCCAATATTAAGGACTTGTTCATGAGCTTAGAGAGCTTTTTCCTTTTTTTATCTTCTTTTTTCTGGTGACGAAAAGGGCATCCCATCATGTCCCAAAATACCAAAATAAATAAATACTCTCAAGTTTGTTTCTTCAACTGGATTGAGTGTCGGGTCCTAATCACTTCAGATGTACAAAAAGTGAAATGTTATAAAGAGGCTTTAATTAATGTGCAGATTTTAGTGTCTTCTATTTAATACGTACACACAAGCCAAATAAGTTTATCATACTTGATGATCAACAACTAATATTATTTATTTTTAATTTTAAAAAATGAAAGTTAATTTGGTCCATAGACACCATTAATCACACAATACTTGCTTGATTAATACATAAATTCCAATATCAACTGCTTAAGGTTACATAATAATAATAAATTGTGACACAGTTAATTATATATATATATATGCAGGTGCTTCGGTGGCTGTTTCATGCCATCCTAGTGGTAAGACGAAGAAATCAAATTGGGTCCGAGGCAACACAGATGAATATGGAGACTTTCTCATTGATCTTCCTTCCCACCTTCATGCAATTCCAAACTTGGAAAAGATATGTCTGGTTAGAGTTCTTCACCTACCAAAGGACTCGCTATGCCGTCAAGCTTTTACTGGTAAAAACAAAGCAATAAAATTGTCATCAATCGGGAATGGCATCCGTACCTACGCAGCTCAAATGATACATTTTACACCAGAACCTTCAGAGGCGTGCACCAACATCGTAAGAGACGGTAAAGAAGAGATCGTATATGCCTACTAACACAAAGGAACATGGCCACAGCTCACTTGGATGGCGCTTCAGTCACAACATTGAGTTGCGTGGAGTGATCCTGCTTGCAAATTAGCATGTAACAATCTTGAGAGAGAGTATATATATATATATATATATATATATATGTAAAGTATAATATTGTCATTTCAATATACTTCGTGTGCACACAGTAACTTTCTTCCATGAAATATAGCACTTTACCAGCATCTATATATGAAACAAATACCTTTGAGCAAAGAAAATCTTGACAGATTCAGCAATAAGATTAACAAAGAAGCTGTTCTAAAGAAGGTTGGAGCTGAAGACAACTGGAAATTTTCCACACAAAACTTTCATATTATGAATATCCTAGAAGAAAGCATTCAAAAGGATCCTTGAATATGACCTCAAGCCAAAACTACAAACGGAATCCAAGAAGTTCAAAAAACTCAATCAAATATTCTCCACAGCCTTCTGCTCAGCTCCAGAAATGATGTATTTAGCAACATCAGCACAGCAAGTAAGCTTATCTGCTTTCTCATCAGGGATCTCAATGGAAAATTCTTCCTCAAAAGCCATAACAAGCTCCACCCTGTCCAAGCTGTCGAGGCTCAAGTCCTTCTGGAAATCAGCTGTTTCAGTAACCTGTTCAAGGTTCAAGAGAAATAAGCATCAATATGTTGATCATGCCTACTTGATAAAATTGTTAACTCATTTAGAGATAACCACAATCGACTATTAATTTGAATCACACAATTTAACCCCACACTCCATTTGGTCACCAATTACTGCTAAACAAAACTATAAAAATCAACTGAAGGTACAAAAGATAAGCATAAATTAATCAACTTGGTACCTTAGAGGCATCAATCTTGTCAAATTTCTTGACCAGCCCAATCACTCGAGGCATTATCTGATCAGGGCTGGTAGTAGTAGATGTGCACAGTTGTCGGCTCAGCCTGATCAGTGCATTCACATCTTCAGCATGGAACCATTCTTTCATAGAGATCCTAACCCTCGCATAACTCAAAATAGAGTTTCTTAGGCTTTGCATGTTAAGGTGAGCTGATAAACAGTATAATTCAAAATAAGTCGGGGTGCGCAGCAAATGAAAACATAGTAACTCAAGGAAGTGGTAACGTTAAGGGGGAAAAAAGAGAGGATTTTTCTAATAAATTTTATGTAAAAAAATCTTAAACTATGAATATTTCATAGGATGCAAGGAAACATGCTTAATACAACAGGGGTTCAACTTGGCTTCAACTTAAACTAAAACCACAAGTAACTTCCGGTCTTGCAACTTTCAACCTTAACTAAAATTGTATTCTACTCCCAAATGTAGCTTACAAGTGATTAAATCCAAATAATAATACATTCATTCTTCAATGTCAAAGGAAATATCAGCACAAGACAAAAATGGGGCCTTGGAGAAACTTCCTTCCTTCAAGTACAATAAACATGGCATTGATGATTGGTACCTTGGACAGAAAATTGATTGATACTGACTTTAAAATTGACGGTGCACCAAACATATGGCTCAATTTTTTTTATATATAATTCACTGAACCTTAAATTTTTTTTTTCTGCATTTACCTATATGCAGCAAAGATTTTCATGTTTAAATTATGAAGACTAGTACATCTGATGTAAGAAAACCTTTGAGATTTAAAACCTTTCTGAGTGCAAGGAACTCTAAGAAAGTGGTAAAGCACAAGTTCTTCGAGATTTAAAAAGTTGCATAACTGGAGGAGGATGGGCTAAGCAGAGATGTTAATATGGATAGACACCTAAGAGTGTGCTTTTTTTTTTGTTTAATCTTCAAAGAGTCGGTGATTGTGTTACAATAATGACAAACTGGCTCCCATATTCTTTCCTCCTTATCAGAATAATTGTGCATCTTAAAAGAGGACATTTGCATACATATCTACATTCTACACAAGACCATATCAATAAAAACAATATACTGATTCCCATTTATATAGACAATTAGACATATATACATACAAAAATTGAAGCATATTTACAGAAATAAGTGAAACAAATTCTGAAGTGAGGCCTCATGAAAATGTGTGAAAAATAAACATTTGATTCAAAATTGATAAACCATTCCAATTACAACCCAATGTATCCAATGGTTTGCCATGTTTTACTTTTTATATATTATAGTAATTCGACATTCTTCATCGAAAATCCAGACAACATTTGTATACAGACTATATATATATATATCAGACGACCAACTTCATAATATTCTAAATTTCAGAAACCCATGAATATTAAAAAGGAAAAACAAAATGACAGAGAGCACCAAAGAATAGAGAGACCTCTAGTTCAATTGTAAACTTACCGAGATAAGAGCAACTGGGAACAATTCTGCATGTAGAAAGAGAAAAGGAGAGAACGAATATGAATATGCATGTATATGTTGTAGATGAAAATCGTATAATAGGGACAGAAAAGGAAGCAACCAGGAAATAGCTCACTCACCCAAGTAAGTGTACTTACTACCTCTGTAGTGTTTGTTTGTTTAGTAGTAACACTAATGGCTAATGCTACGCTATATGTTTGCTTTATTGTCTCACAGAAAACCTTCGGAAGATCTCTTAACGTACGGTACCTATTTCTTTACCTGTTCTGCGCCCGTTCTCGATCAGGCTGGCTTGGTAATATATGGAAAAGGATAAGTATCAATATATCATCCTTCTGGAAGTTATATGGGCTGGCCTACCATTGGAATCTAACACGCTGGCCCAAGTAAAGCCCACTTAAAAATATACACAACTGAAAAAAACTATAACCTAATTTAACATGCCCCATAGTATTTGAAGTGTACATTTCCCATTCTCAATGACCCATTCCAATTTCCAAATAAATAAATATGTGAACACAATATAAAAGTAGATGACTAGTTGGGAGGCCCTCCACACACACTAGCTTGGAGCAACTAATCGGACACTAACCTGTATATCCAACTAGTTCTTGTGATAGTGATTTTGCTGCAGAAATACCGTAGATGTTTGATAGAACTAGTATCAGCTTAGGGAATTTATTGAAAATATCTTTCTCCACAGCTATATATATATATATAGCTGTGGTGCTATATATATATAACTATTGCTGCAGAAATACCGTAGATGTTTGATAGAACTAGTATTAGCTTAGGGAATTTATTGAAAATATCTTTCTCCACAGCTATATATATATATATATATATATATATATATATATATATATATATAGTTGTAGTGCTACAATGAACGATTTGAAAAAATCGACTTTAACCAACCTTAAACGTGGAGAGTAGTCATTTGTAACCTAACTTTATATTAGGTATACCAATAATTTTTTATTCTTTCCTTCCACATGTGCTCTCTCTCTCTCTCTCTCTCTCTTCCCTTTAGCTCTATGCTATCTCGATTTTTTTTTTCTCTTTCTAATCATACATAAATATTCCTTTATTAACTAAAGATCTCAAACAAATTTCATCATTAAAAGTAAACTCAAATCAAAGAATGTCTTGATCGAAAATGCCATTCAAATTGCTAATTGTTGGCGGAAATTGATTTTTTTTTCTTGAAAAAAAGAATGAAGGTGCAGGAAATATATGAGAAATAAAACCCTAATCTAATGTGGGTCTGTGTTTAAAAACATAAAATAAGAAAATAGTTTTATGGGATCCTAATTCAAAGAAAATAAATTATCTCTTTTAAAGATTCAATTACAAAAAATGAGGGATTGTAGATGCAAAAAATTGCTCCACATAGAGTCAAGCAATTAATACACCAAAAACACTCAAGAATTATAGATGGAGAAATAATAAGCACCCAGGGTTTATATGGTTCGGCACAATTTGACCTACATCCATGGATGAGATGATATTTTCTTATTTATTTAATGAGAAATTACAAAGAATTGGGTTCGTAATCTCACTAAGCCTAGCCATGGTTGAATAGAAGAATCAACTTTTCTCTTTTGTATATCTTGTCTCCCCCACTTTCTCTTTTCTTCTTGCATTTATACATAAGATGCAACTTACTCATACTGATTTCCTACCATTACGTCGGTGATCTTCGTTGATTTATGAATAATTGACAACATTAGGAGAGAATAACGTATTTCGTATTTGAACTTGATTTCACTTTGACTGGTTGACTGTAGGAGAGAGTTGTGTTGAGGAGTGAGAGGGCGATGCGCATAGATTATACAGGGAGAGGTAGAGAATAGAAAGAGAAATTGGCGAGAGTGTGTAGAAACAAATCAAAGAAAGGAAAAAAAAGGAAATGCACAGAAGAACAACAAAATTTTATCCTCCTGCACTAGCAAAAAAGTTAAGAAGCATTTCCACTTTACAGAAATAGTAGTACTTGGTGCACAATTTGTTATTTAAATTTATAGCAAGTTTTCTATAACAAGTTGTAACAACTTTGGCATGCTCTATTAAAACTACACCATTTCTAAATTGTCTTGGAATCTTCAGATACCCATCAATGAGTCCGTATCGATGGTGTCTACTTAAAAAACTGGGCAACCTTGAACCACAATGCCTGGTGCAGTGGGGCATGATGCCAGGGGACAGTGATCAGGCTCCGACCCCCACCACTTTATGTTTCGGCCCTCATTCTGCAACACAAAGAAAATCAGAACACCCATGAAAGCGGTGCCAGCATCCAATGCCGCTGACAGAACATAGTTATATTTCTGCCACCATCCTTTCCGGTATTTGAACACAAAGTAGTTGAAGATGGTCCCTGTGATAAGCCAGCTAGCTATATTGGTGGGAGTTGCCGGTGGCATTCCAGCAAAACCATAAGATATAACTGGTATGTTAATCAAGGGAATCCATTTCTTGTCTGGGAATATTTTGCTGAGTATCCAAACAGGTACAGGCAAGACAGCTCCAATAAGGAATAACCATACCAAGTTCCTATATAACCCTCCGGGTCCAAAGAGCCGCTGTGGTCCAATTAGCCCCCAGATAACAGAAGCATCAAATGTAACTTGGAATTTTGGACATGTCCATGGGCTTTCTGGATGGAGGGCTTCGATATCACATATGTTCTCAATGTTCTCTAACATCCACCATGAAACTGCAAGGTTGACTGTACCAGCAACTAGTGTTCCTACCAGCTGCAGAAAAGAAGAAATTAAAGCCAAAAAGAGGGCAGATTGAAATGTCATGATGGGATTTCTCTATTGCTCCAAGAAAAAAAAGAAAGAAACAATTAAAAAGAGTTTCAAAGCACAAATTTCATATACGGCAGTAGAGACCTGAGCTGTGTACATGCACCGTGGTGGAATTTTCATGTAATGCCCAAGCTTAAGATCAGACAAGAAAGAGAGAGCATGAACTGTACTGATTCTTCCGTAAATCTTGAAAAGCAAGTTTGCAATGGGTTTTCCTGGAAGGACATACCCAATTATGAACTGTGCAATTATGTCATATCCAGGTTGCTGCGTACATAGTAGTCACAAAACATCAACATGTTAGGATACATTCTGCAAATTGCTTCAACTTTGGTCAATTCTTATACATCAATGAAGTATGAAGAAAATTAAGAGATTTAATTTTTTTTTTTGGATGAAAAAAGTTCGGCTTAATTAACCTTAAAAAAATTGTGGTGTATTTATTACCTGGTTGGTTGTTGCTTGAATGACTCCAATAGGGAGGGTAACAATCCAAGCCAAGGCGAAGGCAAAGAGCATCCCCCACCATGGCAGCTGCACATCTTCTTTCCACACAAATGACACCATGAGGGATAGGGCAATGCTCCCTATTAGTAGGACAAGGTACCACCATTGAGGCACTTGTTTGTAACTTTTCATCAGTTTTGCATGTATGTCCAATT
This sequence comes from Cornus controversa, assembly GCA_026545225.1. Lineage (NCBI taxonomy): Eukaryota > Viridiplantae > Streptophyta > Magnoliopsida > Cornales > Cornaceae > Cornus > Cornus controversa. The sequence continues at coordinate 66,511,574 of CM048849.1, read as the reverse complement.
TGACATTCTTCACTGCAGACTTACTTTGCTTCCAAATATCACTAGACATAAAAAACAATCACAATTTCATCAATTGACTTTGTTACTAGCAGCTTTTTTTTATCAACTCATCATTATTTAGCGACCAAACATGGCAAAATAGAAGAATTTCAAACCTTGAACTGTTTCCTACTTCTATTGTAGCAAACACAATAGTAATTGAAATTCTCACTCCAGTAAGTGAAATTGCAAGTATGGGCCATTAATCTAATCTATATATATATATACCTGCCATGAAAAAGTGCGACGTGAGTGAGGGTTGCTGTAAATCTTGCAAATCCAGATCCAATTGAAAGAGCAAACAGTGGGCTGAGATAGAGTTTCCCGTAACTCTCATAGGCAGCAACATTAAGATCAAACTGTGGAGTCAAAATCTTAGTGGTATCATATTTGTTGCCGGTGGAAGTGAAGAGCTTGTTTGAAAACATTGGGAATTTCTGGGCATCAAAAGTGTTGAATTTCCAGTAACAGAGAGGGACAATTATGTATACAAACATGATAAATCCAATCCCAACATTAAGAATGGAAAACCAGGGTGTGACTAATGGGCTTCCATGATAAGCCGAAATCCCAGCCCAATCGATGGTGAAGGCACCCACCCCAAGTCCATGGTAACCAGAACCAATTTGCTGAGCTGTGATACTGTGAGGCCAAACCCAACACACCCACGAGAAGAATGTCAAAATTGGGAACAGATAGCCTGGAAATGTGTAATAGATGAAGCTTGCTGTCAGGAAGATGAGGAAGAATTGCATCCTGGTCATGCCTTTTGATTTCGGATCCTTTTCATGGAGTGCTCTGCACCAACAAAGTTATTGGCATCATCAAATTTCATTTCACCTAATGGGAAATATAAAACAAAATGCTAGCTTAGCTACTTATTATTAATTATCTATGAATTTAATGATAAAAATTAACTAGTACTGTAGCATACATAGGTCACATTCTCTTTACATGTGCCCACACATAATACAGAATATGATATAGCATACAAAATTCTCATTTTCAACCATTAACAAATGAAGCAAAGTATTTCATCCTCCACTATTTTCATTCATTTTTTAAGGTTAGTGTCATGCTTTTTGTGTCTTGAAAAGAGAATGAATATTACACCTACGCAGGACAGAGCATGAACAAATTCTCATCCACGGATCAAACTCGTGCATGAAAAGGTTTGTGATTCACCTACTCACTCTCTCCATAATGATTAAAATTAACGCCTTCTCTAAAATATGTTATCTGATTTCAGAATTAACCAATCAGAGATATGCTGCAGAATATGTATTTTTTTTATTTATGCCTTGGCCTTGAGTTTTTTAAACCACACCACACGAGAGAGTGTGAGAATATATGTATATGAGAAAATAATTAAATAAATAAAAAGAAATTATAAAACAAAGTTACAAAACCAAGAACAAAGTTGCAAAAACAGGACATACAAACACCATGGCCACCAAAGCTTACGATTTCCAAAAGAAAATTTTCTAGTCAAGTTTGAATTCGCATACTACCTACCAGAGTAAATTATCAATCAATTGCCATAAACTGATGCAATTTTATTGCTTTACTTTTTGATTTAAATCATTTTCAGTGATAATAATCTTTATAAACATAATTTTGAAGCACCAGCATAATACATAAAAACTAAATTAAATAATAAACAATGACAGTAGTGAATAGTGAAGATAATTATTAAACAATAAAATAAAATAAAATAAAAAATAGAAGAAAGGAGAAAGACAGACCTAAATAGAGAAACCTGAGCAAGGTTTGAAGGCCACCACATTTCAACAGGATCAACCAGGTACTTCCTCAACATCCCAGCCCAACCATACCCCAATATCTGATATCAGCAATTCATTCACATTTCTTGGTTTTTAGTTTCGAAAAGAATAATAAAAAACAGTTTTTTTTTTTTTTTTTTGTTAAACAAAAAAGTGAACATGATGTTACTTATAATTGTTAAGAATATAATGAGCCTACCAAAAAAAAAAAAAAAAAAAGATTTTCAAGGAAGGAGTAGTATTTAATTACCTGAGTTGTCAAGACGATAAGGAGGCCACACAAGAAGTTCAAACTCTGCTTGTAATAACCCTTCATGACAGTAATGGCCCCAATCGAGTACGCATCACCCCCACCGAAAGATACCCCACAATTAGCAAAGACAGTGATGATCACATGCTCCTTCATATTGAACGGCCCAGGATTCAAGCTGAAACTCCAACCCAACACTCTGTATTTCTTCGTGGGAAGCGTCCTTGCCATGAACTTCCCAATGGGCAGCACGCCTATTTGCATGAGAATTGCAGAGATGGTCAAGGGCTGTGTACGGTAGATGAAGAAGGTGTTTAGGAATATCAGGATTGTACACGAGGTCAAACCCAGGAACCAAGCTCGGAATGTCAGAACCGGTAGTGATGGGTCGTCAGTTTCCGGCACGACCAGCGCCACCTCCTCCACCGGACACCTGTCGTCCGGAGACGACTCTCCGTTCATATTCTCGGCGTCCGTGCGGTGGTGGTTGTTTGTCTCAGTCTTCGATGCCATTGCAGAGTTTTGAGAGATATCTGTGAGAAGCTCCGTACTTGGCTTGGATGTGTACTGTCTGTCTCTACAGATGGTTTTATAAGATTCTGAAGAAGGGTAATGTTACGATAATACCCCTATTCGGAAGTTTTTTTCTTTTTCCATTTTGAAATGTGTGTTTATTTAGGATTTTCTCTGGACCCTCTGCAACATGGTTACAGATGCATGACCGCATGATCTCATAAATTTGACTTAAATATTAGTCAGTGCAGACGATGACAATAATAACCCCACAGAAAATATCCCTCTTGAGAGCAACATAAGTACAGTACACAAGTAGTAGAATTATTGCTGTAAAGTGTTATCTTTCCATGTCTATAAATGTCCATTCATGATAATTAATTCATTTAATTCAAAACAAAATATGACCCTTACTCATTCTATTGCGTGAGCTCATTGCTTATTTAATTTGTTTGGTGGTGTAAAATCCATACTTCGTTTAATTTAATATAATGTACAGAAGGTTTAAATTTATCACCTTTTTAGCTAGATTTACTACAGCACAACAATTATATGAAAGTTTCTACCAAAAAATATCATTCACTAATAAGATCATAATTTACTATTATTTTACCTTTTTAATTATCTCATTTTGAAGTGTGTATTCAAGTGTTGGAAGTTAGAAACGACAAAAAAAAAAAAAAAAAACGTTTTGTGTCTTTTTACCATTGTCTCTTTCTTGTTCATGTAGTTGACATTCGTTTCAATTTATGTAGATTACTGCAAGACAAACATCATCTTCAGTAATTAAGCCAAATCCAAATTTAATAGGTAGGAAAAGAACTTTAATTGCTAGGTTTGCCACCAACACAAGCAAAATCAATACTATATATAGGGATTTAAATCGCCTATAAAATATGTTTAACTAATCCTTAAAGATGGACCAAAGACTTTAATTTAGTGGTACTTTTTTACTATTCAAAATAGATAGTTTAGAGTTTAAACTTTTGTAGGAGTAAAAACGTAAATAAATTATATTGACTTCTATTGAATTTTTGTCAACATACATTGATCTCCTCTCTTATTTGTGAAATTACACTGACATCTTCTATCAAAGCTTTTAGATTTCATTATTATATATGTTGTATTTTATTACAATAAGCATGATGTCAGTCTCTAACGATTAAACTCACATCATGTTTAATCAATGAAAGATAACCTGATGTATCAAAAATTTAAATCTTAAGGAGGTCAATATAATTTGACAAATAAGAGGGAAAGTCAGTGTATATTAACAAAACTTCCAGGGAAGTCAGCGTAATTTATTAAAAAAATAATCTTAAAGATAGAAGTTTCGACAAGTTCTAAGACAAATAGATAATAATTTGTGTTCGTATTTTGTGAAAACATTGATATCATATTGTATGGATTGACATAACACAATTATTATATGTTGTATTATTTGTATTCTCAAGTATGACAATCTCTTAAACATCTTTGTGATTACAAAATTAAATTGATATCTATTGCTAAAAAAATATATAAAGAAAAGAAATGAAAGAAAAACAAATATTTATAGAAAAATTATTAAAATAGGAGCATTCGACGAGCCAATTGCAGTATACGTTGGTCGGAGGTAACTGAATGAAATTCAACTGTTGTCAATACTTTTTCCCGCATTAGATTATGTTTTGTGGACAGGAAAGACATTTTATGATACAGAATTTGAATAAATTAATAATGGATTAATTCAATAAAGAATGGTTCTGTGTAGTCGCCGCACTAAAAAATACCATTTTAATGTGGATCAATCAAAATGGTGGGAGTTGGTTGTGGTACTACCTTTTCCGAACGTGTTAACCTCACGTGCTACAAGGCGTCTGCCACACTTTTGTCTCCATTTGAAAAATGCCAGACTGGCAGTACATGTGGTTTCCTCTGTAGGACCCATTTTTTCAATCCACATAGGATAGAGAGAGCACACGAATCACTCAACGCCGTTAGCGATCAAGTGAAATCTTCTTAGAAGTCGGAGTGAATAGCATAAGCTGACGTTACATCGGAAACGGTGGGTGGCCACATGCGATGAATAGCACGTGCGTAACTTGTGTATTGCAGAAAATGGACATTAGTGGGGATCAGGGTCGCAAAAGCGAGTAAGATGTCGTGGCAATGAACTTTTTGTTTTTTTAAACAAATATATATATATATATATATTATTAAGAGGAGTGCTGTCCTTCTGCCCGTCTGGGTGAAAATGAATCAAAATAATAATTTTTTTTTTTTGTGTAATAAATGTTTTACAATAAAATTAGTGTAAATATCTTAAAATTAGAAGAATATATTTTTAAATAAAAAAATTTATTTTCCCATAGAGAGCACTGTGGAAGAACAGCACTCCTCTGCTACTAATATATATGGGATGACAACAATTCACATACGTGAGTTGAGATTAGGAGTGATCACAGATTAAATTGGATCGAATCGAATTATGCATAATCTTAATTCGATTCGCGGAATACAGATTGACGAAAATTCAATTTGATCCGATCCATGGCAATCTGTTAATCTGATTCGATTCGATCTGTGATTGAACTGATCGGATCGAATTGGATTGACGGATTGAGTTAGTACTCCTATTTGAATTTTTTTTTGTCTACTTCAAAATTTTCAAAAAAAAAATTAACCAACAAACACAACACTTTTTAATTGGCATCTCAAATGAACACAATTGTTAAATAAACAAATATAATATATATTAAGTTTTTAAATTTACGCATATAAGTATGTAACATATTATATTATTATACATATAATTACTAATTATATATATATATATATATTTTTTTTTGTCACAAATTGAATCAAATTATTGACTCTCTAATTTATAATGTGATTTGCAACTAACCAATTCTAATTTTTTAATTCACCTCCAATTCATTATCTAACAAAACGAATTGAATTCACCAATTTGCAAATTTTTTGCCCACCCCCTAGTTGAGCACTTGAGCATCAAGTTAGAAAGCACGGATACTTCACCGAGGGTGCCGTATCCGTGTCGGACACTCGGATACTCCGCGGACACGTGTCGGACACTTCGTACCCATGTCCTGATATTTTTCTTTTTAGGACACTTCTCGGACACTCCTTGGACACTTCTCGGACACTTCTTGGACACTCCTCAAAGACGTATCGGACACTTCATAGCAGTGATATATATTATAATATTTCGAATGAAAATTATATGATACTAAGTTATGATTAAAATCTAAGCTAAATATATATAAAAGACTAAATAAGTCCGGTTCTTTAATTTATTTTAATCTATTTGTCTATTTTTGTTTATAATTTTGTTTGGTTTTTAATTGTTGATGATGAATTGAAGTATTTATGTAATGTAGTATTTTTTTATTGAATAATTAATAGATATTAATATATTATATTATTATTTTATAGCCGTATCCACGCCGTGTCCGTGTCCTATTTTTTTAAAATTTTTCGTATCGCCGTGTCCGTGTCGTGTCGTACTCGTGTCCCGTGTCCGTGTCGATGCTTCCTAGGCATTAAAAGTAACATTTACTTTTTCCTTTTGGAGAAGTGGGGTCCATAGTTGGACTTCACGGCAATAGAGGCGCGTCAATGACCCCACTGTTGGAGAGACGGAGGGTTAATGGCCGAACCTTTTCCAGTTAGTGGTGGGTCCTGCACCGGCAAACTTAAAGGCAGACTGTGAAAGATGGAGCGTTGACGCAGCCTAGGCACTGTGTTGTGGTCAGTACAGGGAAAGTACAATTGGATGTAATGAAACAGTAGCATTTACCTTTACCAATATTGAAATGAAAAAGAAAGAAAAACTAATTAAATTGTTATTTATACAATCTTCCTCATAATTGTATCTACGAACATCCCTCTTGCTTTTAATCTTCTCGTTGCATCTACACTCTTCCTGCTCATACATATATTCCATCTACTACCTAGCTACATATATGAAATACATATGTGGGTGGCATAAACTTTATAATTCGACCCCATTATATTAGGACACTTACATTTATCAGTTTCTTAATTAATTTCAGATTGAGGGAATGAGTTGACAAAGAGAAGACCATATTTATAGGCTCTTTCCAAACTTAATATACTTACTAATAACAGCTTTAATTTTCCAAATTAATTAAGTTTTCTCGTGAAATTGTAATCTATGTTTCTTGATAACAAACATCATTTTATCTTAGTTCTTGCTTCTTCTTCTTTTTTTGCAGTGAATGGGTGATTAATTTGCAATAAAAAGTAACCCATTCGTTATATATATATATATATATATATATATTTGTAGTGTGATATTTATACTTAGTTTCAATAGAACTAGCTCATTGCTGATAAGCACATCTTGAGCATGTTAGCTGATACACACACAAACACAATCCATTTGTTTTCTTAAATGTTTTGTTATTATAACTACAAAGTTTCAATAAAAAAGCCTACCACAATAAAACTCTAACCGGGAAGGCCTACTCAAGATGGCTTTTAATTTCCACAAGTAATCATCAATCAATTAATATGTATATATATATATATATATATATATATATATAGTTTACATGGCCGGACAAGTTAAAAAGGGTTTGTCATGATAGTGGAGTACTCTTAAGTGAAGGTAGGAAAGATAGGATCATCCATCACGTACAACACATTTTTTATTTAGATATATGATGAGTACTATTAATGTTGACTTAAATCAGTAAGTAGAATAATATGAATTAGCTAGCACAGTTAGAAGATAATTCCCACTAGAAAATTAATATGGGTGCATGCACGAGCTAGCGCAGAGTGTAAGACAAATGGCAAGGATTGGGAAATTAGAATTTTTTTTTTTTTTTTTTGTGTATACGTACATTGTGATATATATATATACACAACAGAGGACACGAACAAAACACTCGTGAATAAAGCAGTTTGGTTGAGTAAAATGAAGTCATCGCCATAATCATAGATTTGATATATATTTATACTATGACAGGGACCTAAGCAATATCGTCTTATTTTTAAGTCTGTGTAAGAACTTAATGCACACTCAATTGAGATGCAAGTGGGGATTGATTGAGGATGACATTTTAGGTTCCTTATTAATTTTTTGTAGTGTGGAATCGATGCTCAATCTTTGGTCCATATATGTTTGATACATTTATTTAGTGATCAAGAAAGAGAAAGAAAAAGAAAAAGAAAAAGAAGCCCTTGTCCAGCTAGATATAGGCTATAGCTACCTTATCGACATGAAAAAAATAAATAACATGCGGCAAGATTTGGATTTAAATCCGTGTGAAAGCGGCACAGATAGAAAGCTGCGTTCCATCTCTTGTCGATCAATTCAGCAAGTAGTGTATATATATATGCTTTTTGTTTACAAGTCATTCTAATGATTTAAGTTAAAGATTGTAAAGAGATGGAAGCCACAAACAGAAAGGTACGTACATATATCAAAGTCGTAATTAAGACATGGTTGACTTAATGGATATGTGCTAGCTAGCTAGTGGAATGTTTGTGATTGAGAATGATTATCATTGAGGCGCCTGTTGTCCAATATCCCAACAGAGGATTGAGTCCTTTTCTCTACCTATCAGGCATCAGCTAAGGAAGAAGGCTGGATCGAATATGAAAGGGTCGTCCCTCCCAGTCCCAGCTAAAGTAATCCACCAAGTTGCAAGAGACAATGAGCTAGGACAGATTGAATATACTGAATCAGGACTATCTACAACCATTACTATCACCCTGTGGACTTGTGGTCCAGCGGTGTGTGGGTGTATATATATATATATATATATATATGATACAGCAGGAATATATAATATTACTTCCTTTCTTCCAGGAATGAATGGATCCTTCCTTTAATTATTGCATCACTTGATTTTTTCTGCTAGTGTTCTGACTTTGAAGTACTTATCACGCTGGCGGCCGGGTACCTAAAATTACAGGACTAATATATATCAAAGTTACTTCTTTAGATAAGCGGAAGGTGAAGTACAAAAATCCAACGTACGTACTACTGGAAGGATTAATGTGTCATAAAGTGGAAGTCACTAATTAATGTGACTCCACGAAATAATTAATCTCATACAATAAAAGAGAGTGAGGACTTAAACAGTTGAGTGTATATATATATATATAGAACAAATTAATTCAACAATTGGTGCAGAAGGTGATCGACCCCCAAATATCTGGTTATAATATGGTTGCAAGAAGGATTACAAGTACTTTAACTCCAATTAAATCTATTTCACTGGAACAATGATACAAATCATGAAATTATTTCATGAATTTTTATCATGAATGATGTGGTAATTAAATGGTGAGTTAGTATTAGTGATATTCTTTCATATACGAAATTTCAATAATATTATCACCTGTCACATTATAAATTCATAAAATAATTTCATAAAATTTAGCATTTTCCGTTTCACTGCATGCGTTTCTTTATGTATCGGCTGTCACAGGGTGAGACAAGTATTTAAATTTACTTATTGAATCTGATTTCTTGCAGCGAGGGATGGAGAGGAGCAAGGCATCTGAGACTATTAATTAATCGTGCGTATATGTTATTTCTGGCCTGTTAGTCTTGCTTGCCATTATTAATTAATTGTATGGACCAAAGGCTCTTTCATGATCGTGGCTAATATATATATATATATATATATGAGTACAGTAGTACTGTGTTCATGCTCTTCAACCATTTCTATCTTATTCTGACAAGGATCGAGTATATATGTGAATGTGGGTGGGTTTGTGGGGAAAACTTGATTGAGCTAGCTATGTGCATGCCACACGTTCTAAGCACCTTTTAGACGGTATTATTGTGTCAATGTATATTGATCATCATGCACCTCTAGTGGAACTGCAGGCATGCATGCATTTGTATACATCTCAACTTTTATAGCTAGTACCAAATTATTTACTAGTCTGTCTTCCTGCAGGACCACCACCACCTTTAGCATGCATATGCATATATATATATATATATGTTATTTGTTCAACTCCATCTTGATCGATATATCTACTATTGCGCATTACATGAATAAGCCAAGTGTTGCAAATTCTTTTTATCACTTTGGCGAATAGCTAGAATCACCAAGATATATAATCCGTAGAGGCCGCTGCACAAGGTGGGTCTCAAGTGGGCTCTTTCTCAGTGGAGTTGGACCTGACTTACCACAACTCTATCTCCCACTTGATCCATAATCACATGCACGTACGGGAAGGTAAATTAATTAAAGCATTGAGGCATGAAAAATACCGAGACCACAATATGGCTAAGATCAATTAAGTATGATTTCTATTATTATCTGTAATTTTTTTTTATAAATTTTGAGCTTCCACATTATTAATTGCCCAAAGTCTACATCAACAGTTTGATATTCTTTTCGGTGGCTAGCAGTTGGTAGCTCATGGCTGATCAATACATCAAATAATTAAAAGTAAATTCACAACAGTACGTACGTTGTTGGATTAGTCCAGTTGAAGGCATCAGAAAGATTTCACGTACACAATACACAATCATCGTATATATATTGACCTACATATCAATTGCTCAGGAAGTTAGTTCCTAGCTAGCTAGACAGGACTGTTGCATTCATTCATTCATTCATTGCACTTCAAAATTGATTCCGCAGAAGAAAGTTGACGAGGTGCTTCTGTTTATGTAGTTGATGAAACATTAATTCAAATATTTTAATTGAATAATTGAAAGGAGCATGCATGACATTGAATAATTTAATTAAAAATAAAAAAGACAAGGGGATGCCATGGCATAAATTAATCCTCATTTAAGGGTCGATAGCTTATTAATTAAGTACATGGATGGAAAATTGCATAATAGATAAAATAGGGAGTAGTAATTAATATATAGTTGGGAAGGAAGGAAGGAAGGAATTAATTAGTTTAGTGATTGGATTACATTACATTACATGAGAGAGCAAGCATGAGGGTTATCATCGCTGAAAATTTGAGGGGGATAAGCAGCATACTCCATGTAGTACTTTGTAGGCGGCCAATATTCGCTTTTCTTGATTTCACTCTTCTCACCCTCTTCTGATCCCTTTCCTTCTTCCCCATCTTTCTTTTCTCCTTCTTTCTCTTCCTTCTTTTCCCCTTCTTTCTTTTCTTCTTCCTTCTTTTCCTCCTCCTTCACAATGGATACCTGCTTCCGGGTTTTCTTGTACACATCATTCACCAGTTTAGTAGGATCAATCACACCCTTTACAATTACTTGATCATTTGCTAGGTCTGTTGTCACTGATTCTACACCTGCACGCGCGCAATACATTAATTGCAATTATATATGCTAAACATATATATACTCCATCACTTTTCATGGTCGGTTTAAATAGCTTATATATAAATTGTACGTATATTTTGACATACATACATATATATATATATATAGGGTACATTACCTTGACCTCTCTTGAGGTTTGCTTAAATTACCCTCAGTTTAAACTATTGAAAAAAAATTAGTCAACTTCCCCTGAAATTTGGTTGACTTTTTTCTTACAACCCTTGCCGTTAGTTGACTCTTAGTCAAGTTAATAGTTGTTTAAAGAAAATAATAAAATGGCAAAAGGGTAACTGAAGCAAAATGACTAAATAGGCCTTACTAACTATTTTAATTTACCATTTCAATCATAATTATTTGAACCAAAATACCCTTTAAATATATATATATTTTTTCTTTTCTCTCTATTTACTCTTTTTCTTTCTCAATAATCGAATTCAAAATCATAGTATCTACATACAATATATATTGATTAAATATACGTGATTGGATTATATATATATGCATGTTTGTATGTATTTTCAAGGATTTGAGTTTGAGTTGGTTATTCTCCAAAGGAATTGGTGGTGAAAATCATACTGCTGGTGGTGGTGGTGGTGGAGAAAATAGAGAAAGTATAGATGGTCGCAGCCATATGGGTTTCGGGATTTCGAATTATGACGGAATCCACCTCCTCCCACCGCCAACAACCAGTTCTCTCTTCTCCACCACCTCCGACCTTCTCGGTTCTCTCACCACCACCATCTCCTTTTATCTCGCTTCTCTTCACCTTTTCACTAAAATATAAGCCTCTTTAATTTTCTATTAGACGATATGTAAGCAATGAGGTTCTTCCATTCACCCTCACAAACCCAATTAATCAAGTTGATTTGAATTTCAGTATCACTGATGGGTTGTTTTCCTTTCCAAATCCAAAGGTGACTAAGTGGTGTGTTGGCATATAAATTGGTCTGTGTAGTGTGTATGTATATACCATATAATATGTGTATATATGTTTACTATAACAATGGGTTTGAGGCTGAGCAAGGGCATATACACATATAAGATTGAGTGGCATTGGAGAGCGTAAAAGTTAGGGAGGACGTGAGGGTCGTGGAGAGAGAGAGAGAGAGATGTGGGGGGTGGGGGGGTGGGGCCGACGGTGGTGGTTGAGAGGACAGAGAGAGTGGTAGAGTGAGAGAGATAAATAGTATTCAACTATTAGGAGGGGATAAATTAGTAAAATTAATATATTATGCTTACATCATTGCTGATGACAGCATTAAGTATTTAACTCTTGTTTTAAAGATAGGGACAGTTTTGTAAATTAACTTTTTATGTTAATTATGTTAACGGATTTTAACTCTCTAATAAGGGTATGAGAGTTATTTTTTAAAAGGTTTAGAGTAATTAGAACAGACTTCAAGGAGATTAAAGTAATCTACCCTAAAAGCTATCATGAGGGCATATGCATTCAATCAATTTTATGCCTTCACATAAGTCTTTTTTTTGTTCCTCGATCGAGGGTTGAAAGTTGGTTACACTTGTGAGAACTTTCTTTTATTTGACAGTTGAGGCAATATAAAGTTAATGTTAGTGGATAAAATGGAAAAGTGAAAGTAGAAAGGTAAAAGGCTTTGAAGCTTACAATATTTAATTTAGAAGATATTGAACCACAGATATATATATATAAAGAAAAAGAATATGAAATTTTAATTTCCAAATAAATAAATAAATAAGAAATATATAAGGGCATACGTACCTTGGATCTTTCTTATTCGCTTTTGTAATACTTGAGCACATGCGTCACAGTGCATTCCAACTTTCAGTGTAACTGTTATAACCGGAGGAGGCTGAATGCATCGCAAGAGATAAGAGTACAAAAAAATAAATAAAAAAAACAATTAACATGAATATTTACTCAATCCAAGGAAACTATGTAGTCCATTATTGAAAAGGAAGATAAAAACTAGCAAAATAAGGCCACCCACAAGGCCTTCGCTAAACAGCAAGCAACAGCCTGGCTTAATTTGTAGGCTTCACGTGAACTCATATCGCCAAACAATTGCCCTTTTTTTTTTTTTTTTTCTTACACTCATGGAACTTTGTGCCATGTCTGTGTATGTGTGTGTGTATATATATATATATATGTATTATTTTACTTAATTCTTAATAACTTTTATTATAAATTGAATTTTTTGATGAAATTATTTATGTTAAAAAGATAATTTCGATAGTTTTAATTTGAATATGCTATTTTTTTGAATTAAAAAGAAAAATTATGAAAATTTCAAGTTAAAAAAGTATAAAAAAATTTTAACATATATACATATATACATAAAATTTTAAATTAATTTAATTATAAAAAATTATTTAATTGTGAAATCAAAATTTAAAAATTTTGACATCACGTGATCAGCTAGAATACTAAAAGTGGTTGAAATTTAAATATGAAGAATCGCTTTTGGGCGAGGGGCTAAGAGTTTGAATAGTCAGAATAGAAACTCAAACAGAGATGTTGTACCCAAACAAGGAAATTATATATGAAGTGATTGATAGTACTTTTCTGTAAATCCACTAGCTGCAAATGCAGAGGCAGCCATAAAAAACTACTGTCATGAAATCTTAGTGAAAAAGTACACAGTTTATTTGTTTAGCTACTGCATCTCCAACTGTAAGATTGATATTAACTATATGATCTTTTTATGAAAGCAATGTTTTGCACTATATATATATATCATGCTTGTTATTATGTATCAGTGAATGGCATACAAATTAAATATCATGATATAATCAGATTTAAGTAAGTATTAGATTCATAAGCTCTTCTTCTCTCTAGATATAATTGATACCACCAATTCATTAATTAATTTAATAACAAGGTTGTCACTACGAAATTGGATAAGAATTTAGCCAAAATATTATTTCTTCGCACCAATTAAGTTTTCTTCTACTCATTAATTTGTGGATAATTAAGCTTAAATGCTAGTAAAGATGGAGCAGACCCGTGAGGTCTTTTAGCCCATGGTTGACAGTGGCAGTGGCAGTTGGGTCAAGGCCTCTGCAGACTCACGAGTCATATATCGATCTATATAACATATATCCTCGGCAAATGTGCCACTTTTCATTTGGCAAACTTGTTCGGTTGCTTTCAGGAAACCAGCAGTCACAAGTAGCACTGCACTGGCAGAGAAGCTGGTGGGTGCTCCTCTAAACGCCAAACTGAATTCAATTTTCAACTTTATTACCCGGCCCACCTAATTTAAGCTTTTGTTCATTCTGACTCATCATCATCCATATCTATGGCAAGGACACTCTCTATATTAACTTGTGTTAATTGATATATATATATATATATGATTCATTGTGTATTTATATGTAATAAAATGCAATTTATTCAAAAAGGGTGAGCACAATATCTTATTATTATTATTATTTATTTAAATATTTTAATGCTGTGCACCATATTTATTGATTCTACAAAGTGAAAATGGATGTGAGAAGCTAGAGATGGATAGGATAGGATAGGATAGAAGGATAGGAGAAATTAAAAGAAACCTCGTCTTTCTTTTCTTCTTTGGGTTGTTCTTTGTTTTCCTCCTTATTTTCCTCAGGTGGCTTTGGTAAAGGTGAAATCAATTCCACTGTTCGCCCACTTTTCTTCTGAATCCTTTCGCACACCTTTATAGGGTCTGCTGTCTTTCCTTTCACCACCACCTTACTGGCCTTACAATCCGCCGTTACATCCTCCACTCCTGCTGCCCATATATAGTATATAAAAGTTATCTCTCTCTCTCAATATATATATATATATATTAAAAAGTACTTTACTATTTAAAGGATAAATAACTCAAAATCACATTAACTTTTGATCTTAAACGTGTTAAACATGATGTCTACTACTCGATCTAAAAAGCAAGCTATATATGTATATTTCAAAGCTCAATTTTGTACCATTAATTAATCCTAACCATGGTTAGTAAACAATTCCATCTCTTTAATTACTGTAATTAATCTTCTCTTTCTTTCTGTAGACATGTGATTCTAAGTTTAGTTTAGGGAAATGGATGTGGGAATTAATAATATTAATTAAAATCAAAAGAGCCAGCCAGCTAGCTACCCAGTGCTAGTAGTATGAGATTAATTAAGTAATTAATTAATTAAAGAAGTAAATCAAGAAAATGACCTTGAAATCCTTTCAAAGCTCTTGCAACTTTTCTGGCACAAGCCTCGCAATGCATATCCACCTTCAGTACGATCTCTTGGGCCTCTTCCTCTTTCTTTTCTTCTTTCCCACCTTCCTCATTTTTCTTTTCCTCCTTCTTTTCTTCCTCTTTCTTCTCCTTTCATTTCATACAACACAACTAAATTAATTAATATATATATATATATATGTGTGTGTGTGTGAAACTCTTAACTTTCATTTTATATTCTATATTTGATTTAAGAGAATATATATACAAAACAAACTTGAGCTATAAGATCGATCTCCATATATCCCACAGAGATCGATCACAAATCACAAACTTGGTTAAAAATTGAAGTACTACATCACTGTACTTGAACGAATTTAAAAGGGTAAAATTTAGGAGACAGCGAAAAGTTAAGGTTGAAGGCAAAATATGTATTGCTAAATTGGTCCAATATATATGCGAAAGAAAAGAGCAATTAATTAATATTGTTGAATAATAAATAGCTAGAAACTTTGCGATGAGTCAAGTCAAATTAAATAATAAAAGAGTTTAGGTGAGAGTGAATGACACTTACTTCGCCCATATCTTCGCAACTTCTCAAAATACACTAATACCTTAGAGGCTCAGAGGTTCACTGTGAAAGTATATGATTTGTTATACACGAGCAATGAAGACTTCTCTCTTGCTTTTAGTTTTCGACTCTCTCTCTTTCTCTCTCTCTCTCTCTCTGGGAAGAAGAGCATTTAAGTAAGTAAGATGCTGGTACTGCACATCTGATAAGGAAATTGTTTAATGCAGTCGACAAGTGTCCTTTAGCTGAGTCAGCATCTCATCATTTGCCCTGTGTATTTTTTAAAAAACAGGACAAAAGAGTCATTTACTTCAATATTTTTTTTACTATGTAATTCCCATGTATATACATGCACCCATATGGCCATCTGCCCATGCCATATAACATGACCATACATGAGATTCTGGATATATAAAGAGATTGAATTAAACTTTAAAGGGAGAATCACCATTCACCACATGCATATCAGATTCTTGATATATATATATGTGTGTAGACGGCCGACGCGTAGTACATAGGATATATATATTTATATACGTGCGTGTGTGTGTGTGTGTAGACGCGTAGTATATTGGAAGAAATTGTATCCTTCAACAGCCACACCATGGAGATGGAGTTGATCTTTGGACTTGCTTAAAAGAATAATATTACACTCATCTTTCATGAAGTTCCATCGATATATACTTTTTTTTTTTTTTATTTATAAAATTACACTGACGTACCTTTTCTGTTAGAGATATCGAAAAAATATCGTTAATAATTTTTGTTTAATTATGTTTCTATTCTTACAATATCACACAAATTAATAATTCTTGTATATTCATTGGCCTCACTGACTATTAACTAAAAAAAATATAGTGTTTCAAAAATACAAATCTCAACAAATTTTTGTAATTTTTCAAACAAAAAGAAATATCAGTATTACAAAAATTAAAAATACAAACTTTAAGAGAGATTGATATAATTTTATAAACAAGAGAGAAATTAAATATATAATAAAGAAATCTCAGGAGAAATTACGCAAAGGAAAATGAACACCATTAGCCGTATAAACACTTCATTACCATTACACCTGTAATGGATCGGATTCAGATCGGATCAGACTTGATTTGAGCTGAACCCGATAAGAAATATAGGCTATCCGATAATCCGATGGATTGTATAAAATTAAATCCATATTCGATTTGTTATTACTCGAATATTTGATCTGATAATCTGATCCGAAAAAAATATAGTTTTAAAAAAAATAGATTTTCAAAAGAGAACAAATAATGAGAAGGAAAAAAATAGGGAATAAAAATAAAATTAAAAAAAAATAGTAGAAAAGTAAGTATTTGACTTTTTATTAAAGAAAAAATTATAAAAAAAGTCAGAATAAAGAGAGGAAAGAATAAGAAGTAAATAATACTTAAAAAATATTTAAATAGTATATAAATATTATATGTTATAATATTAGATAATATATTTAAAATAAATTATTTCGGATCGGATTATTATCGGATCAAATCACCCATAGCAAATTATTATCGGATTAAATTTGTTTAACTAACAAATTATTGAATTTGAATTACTAACAAATTATTGAATTAAATGTCAAATTCATATTCTAATTATTAGTTCCAACTCCGAACAAATCTAATTACCATTCTAGGAAGCGGCAAAAATAGCAGTGCTTTCATCACATAAGAAATCAAGATGATCAAATCTGCGGTTTTAATTGTACGAAAGTGCTGATAGAGAGAGGTAAATAAATATCTTTTTAAGCCTATCTTTGTCGAGCTTATCTAATGGTTTCATTTGATAGAGAATTTTTAATCAATTTCATTATTTATTATAGTATTTAGAAATACAAGATCAAGTACCACCTACCATTCAACAATTCACTGGCCATTTGGTTTTCTTTTCTTTGGCTAGGAACTCAAACATGTGAAGATTTAAATGAAATCTTCACGAGTAGACTATAACTAATCTTAAAAGATGTTTGATAAGCAGAAATAGAATATAATAAATATAAATTCAAAATAAAATAGTCATTTACATTCTATTATTAATTATAAATATGAAATGATATAAGAAAGAAATGATCATTATCATTCTAGTCTTTGGTTGGACAAATTTAAAACTTATAAGTTACGTTTAGTACGCGAGAAAAGAATGAAATACAAGTGAGAATGAAATTAAATAAAATGGTCATTATGATTGAATGCAAATAAATTAAACTAACAAAATAACATTCTTCTATGATTTTTGTAAAAGAAATGGAGGTGGTGGTGGTGGACGAAATTGGGGGTGGCGGAAGGTAGGGACTCTGGTAGAAAGCTGAAGTCTAGATCGAACCTATATGGAGATCAAGGGAGGCCACCCCTACCAAATTTGTTTTTCAAAATTTTATTTTATAGGATTCTAAAATAGTTTAAATTAAAATTACTAACAAAATTTACTTACCAAAAGCATAAGCATATTCGGCACCCCAATAGTCTGAAATTTTCTATTTAATAAAATTGTATGAATAGTTGAAATCAAAATATATTAAAAAGATTTACTTACCAAAAAAATTACATTAAAAGTTAATCCTCATAAAGCTAATAAATAATCACAATTGTATGTGTGTGTATATATAAAAAACAGAATTTAACCCATATTTTTCTTCTCCTTGTTTTAAATTTTTTGAAATTTAGATTTTTTATTTATTTCTTTTCTACTTATATATATGCATTATATGTATGCCAAAATTAGACAAATAAAAAATATGTTTAAAATATGATTTTTTTTCTTGTATATACATGATCTTGTCTTAATTTTTTGGGTAAATATCACTCACACACTTTGAAGTTTGATGTATTGATATGCGATTACAATTTTGTGAATTTTCGTCACCAATACTCCATATGGTTTGTGCCGTATATCACATACACCCACTTCTGCCAAAAATACACGATGTTAGAGTACTTTTTGACGGTAAAATGACCATGCTGCCCTTTAACTTCTGACATAACCTATTGAATATTAAATTTACCTATTTAGCCCTGTCTAGTAGACCAAAATACCCATTTGAATATTCCTATATATATATATAATTATTTATTTCCATAAATAATAATGTTAACTTAAAATTAAAAAGTAATTAAATTTCTCTTTTTCTTCTCTATCTATCTATATATACACAATATATTATAATATATATATAACCTATATATATAATTATTTATTTTCATAAGTAATAATGTTAACATAAAATAAAAAAGTAATTAAATTTCTCTTTTTTTTCTCTATTCATCTATATATATACATTATAATATATATAACCTAATATATATAATTATTTATTTTCTTAAATAATAATATTCATTTATATATGCAATATAATATATATCATTATTTATTTTCATAAATAATAATATTAACATAAAATAAAAATTAGTTGTCGATGCATATTATCATGAAGGGTATTGTAGTCATTTTTCTAGTATGATATTTTTATATTAAAATACATTTAAATAATCGGGGACAATTAAGCCATTTCACAAATTAAAAAAATGAAAAAGTTGACATGAGGTGTTCGTGATGAAAATTCATAAAGTTGTAGTCCCGTGTCAATACATCAAACCTCAAGGGAGTCAGTGATGTTTACCCTAATTTTTTTTATATTTAAAAGAAATAGAATACTTCTATGTGAAAAGACTTATGTATTATAATTTAATTATATTTTCTTAAAAATTAATATTATAAGTTTCTGGGTCCGTCCTTAGTAGGAGTGGTGTAAATGAAAATGGCGAAAGATAGTGGTGGTAGAAGGCAACAGTGGTTAGGTGGTGGAAGGCGGCGACAGTGGTGGAAAGCAGTGGAGGTGGTGGTTATGGTGATGGTGGAAGGCGGTGTTGATGGTAGAATAATGGGCAATGGTGGTGGAAGGGGGTGATGGTGGTGCTAGTGGAGAAGGCAGTGCAAGATGGTGGTTTTTGGACTTAAAACGTGAGGTGTTTTTGGAATGTGATTTTTTTTGTTTTTAATTTTATTTGGGAATGGAATAACCATTGAATAAGTTGAGATGTGGAATGAATTTTCATTATTTTTCATTTCACGGAATGGATCTGAAATGGTTATTTATACTTTAATATTCCTGTCGAACAAAAGAATAGTTTCAACTGACATTCCATTCATATGTACCAAACAAAGAAATAATGGAATGAATTTTAAATTGAATTATCCAAAATAAACTTTATAGTGAAAAATAAATTAAACTAGTAAAGTAACATTCTTCCAAAATATCAACCTAAGTGACGGCGTGGGGACGGTGGTGGTAGTGGAAGGGGGCGACAGCACAATTATGTTAATAAATAAATACTTTTATACTTTACATTTGAATAGATAAAAATGTTATTCTCTTTATTTTAAAAAAATCACTTGGACTGCAAGAGTCAAAAACTTATGACATATCTTCTGAATGAATTCTTACTTAATTAGAGAGAATTCATGTGCTGATCCTATTCGTATGGAATTAAGACAATGATGATGATGATTAGGAGTGCAGTAGTATAGAAACGTAACTTCGAATATTGTATCATATTTTCAGTGATTACTATGACATCAAGACAGTTAAAATATTAGCAATCCAACAGTACTTGAGTACTTATTTCTTATCAAATAATTCACACTTATTTAGCGCGGATTTGAAAACGTTAGAGGTTTTTGCCCTGCATCAAATCGGGTAGAAAATGTTATGGACTTCTAAGAATGAGTATGAAATACTACACAACAACTTAAGTTTTTGATTTAAAGAATAAGCGTTCCCCCGTTTGAATAATATCAAAAGTAGACTCAGTCATTGGTCCTATTATCAACTTTAAACTTTTGAGTTAAAGCCAAATACAAACACAAGTTGTTTGTTACAACTAGACTCTCGGTGGTAGCAATAATGAAATTATGATTTTACTATTCACACGAGTATTATATAATGAAGGTGGGATTGATAGGACATGTTTAATTTGTTTCTTTTTATTGGAAAATATCTTTTAAATACAAGAATCACATGTAATTATGATAATCAAATGTAATTGTGAATTCTCCATTCACAGGAGTATTATATAAGAAAAGCAAACTTAATGGAACATGTTTAATTGGTTTCTTTTATTTAAATATATCTTTAAACGCAAGAATCACATGTAATTATGATTTCACCTTTCACACAAGTATTATATACCGAAAGGGAATCTTCTCCAATATTCATTGTAGTTTGTTGTGCATCAACCATTTAGATACAAGTTTTATTATTTCAAGAATGCCACATCTTTGCATTCTCAAAGTAATGAATATTGCACTCTCTAGATAAATGAGCATTGGGGGGTTTCAAAATAGAGGTATTACATGACATCTTTAAAGACATGTGATTTTTTTTAGAGCTTTCACACTCTCTCAAGTTTGATTTAAGTAGCCCTAACACTCAGATTCTATCCAAACTATCCTTCATCTCTCTACTTTCTTCTAACTTTATGTCTTTTAATTTTTTTATTTTATTTTATAGACAATACTTACTTATTCACTAGTGTGTAAGTAAGTTTTTCAAACCGCTGATGTGTTCCAATAAAAAATGAACACATCAATTTTAAAGTGTAATAAATAAGTATAATAAATGAGGTCAATCTCATTTATTATACTTATTTATTGCATTTTAAACTTCATTTATTATACTTATTTATTATATTTTAAATTTAATTTTGTAATTAAAGTTAATGTGTTTATTTTTTATTAAAACACATCAGGTCAGGAGAGCTCACCTCCACACTAGTAAAAAGATAAATATTATCATTATTTTATTTTATCTTCTCAGCTTTTCTCCCTCTCTACCAAGACTACACCAGAGAACCACCATTGTTGGCGAAACAAGCTTCACCAACCAGACAGCCCACCACCGAGCACCGGAAGTCACCACTGCCAACCAAGTTTCCGTTGACGGGTTGTCTTACCCATCAAATAACACCATTGAAGACCCATTTTGCTGGTCTTCCCCACGGCCAAGGTTCATTTCACCTTCTACCTTCCGGCGAATCTCCACTATCATATACCACCTCGCACCGCGGAAGGTCCAGAGACACATTTCCAGAGCATAAGCGCTGTTGCTCAATTGAAGAACAGGGCCCACTATCGCCGTCTCTAACATTGGACCAATGCACCGAACTCCATGCAAACTAAATTCTATGCTTCCAGCATACCTTAAATTTGAAACAAGAGACTGGCTAGTCACTCTAACAAAACAGAGAATTTCAATCACTTTAATATAAGAAATAAAGTAAAACCATTTTCCCAATGCAGTTTTCAAATATCCAGTGGCAGCGCACAACGTCTTCAAAGTCAATGGAACTGGCTTCCAAGAGTGCACCAAGCCGCCTGTTAGTGAGGCTCCGGCCACACCGGGGAGAAAATGGAAAATGGTACATTTGTGGTGTTGCCAAGCATTGTGCGGTAGGAAATCAAACTGGTACATTTGTGGTGTTGCCAAGCATTGTGCGGTAGGAAATCAAAAGCTCGCCATACCTGTTCTACCACAATTTATATCTCCAGCATCTGAGCCCATTGGAAGTTATGGTCCTGTCTCATCCCCAATGTCAACCACTAAAACTAGCTGTCAAGGAGGGATGGATGGATGAAACATTTGGCATTCTTTTGATTGTCATGCTTTAGTATTTTCAGTTTTATATATGTGAGTAACATTTGTATTATTTTGGCTTTGATTTGTCAAGTTTTATTATTGGGTTGAATTATTGAATTTGAATATTTTTTTAACCTAGAATAGAATAGAATAGAATAGAATAGAATAGAATAGAATTCCTTTGGGTGGATGGCAGTGGCATACTGGCATGCATGTGAATTATTGTTAATGGAGCCCATGGCTTTGATTCCAAGGCCCAGTGATCAGATGCACGGAAACCAAATTTATGGTCCGTCTGGGAAGGCCTATCATATCAGGATCTTCAAAAGCAAACGGTGTGTGGGCCCATTTGTTTACTCCATTCACTGAGCAACACGTTTGGCGATAAAGCGTTATCGTCATCATTATTCATTACACTCTTCCATAAAAATGAAATCAAAGTTGGACAAGGAAAAAGGTAAATAAAGATGATTGACAACCTCTTTGTCTTCACGTAAACAATTTGACGCTATATATGAGAATCCCATATCTCATTCCAAATCGTCACCGTTAAACAAGTTGAGGAACGGCAAAAAGGATCGATTCAACAATTGTGAGGGGTTAAAATATAATTTTGTGATTTAAAATATTTTTTATTATTTATGAATTAAAATCATTCTATTTAACTATGACAATTACAAGTACGTGATAGTATCGTAAACACAAATAATACACTAATTTATATATATAATGTATAAACTTGATATAATAAGGACAAAAACTTCAAACTAATGATTAAAAATAATTAGAAATCAATCCTGTGATCCAAAATATTTTTTACTGTCTACAATCTAAAATCACTCGATATAATTATCATGATTGTGAGTGCAAATTATATATACGGAGTATAAATTAACATAATTATTATATATAATATATATACATTATATATAATTATTATATGTAATGTGTATATATATATATATATAATATATTATAATAATTATATATATATAGGGTGCCATTTTTAGATTGTAGGTCTCACATTTATTTAATGAATATACATATATATTTTGTATTTTCAAGCCTTCATTAAAAAAAAAAAATTCTAAGGAACCGCGGTTCGGAACCGGAACCGAACCGAGAACTGCGGTTCGGTTCCAACCCTCAACGGTTCCGGTTTCGAAAATCAGGAACCGTTGGTAACGGGTCCGGTTCTGGTTCCACCAAGAACCGTGGGGAACCGTACCGTGTGCACCCCTATTCACACTGTCACAGCGACGGAGCACGAATTACTCTTAAAGGAGCAAACTTAAATAATGATGAGATTGTATAATTTTTAAATCAAATTCTAATAACTATGAAGAACTTATATTTTCATTTAATACATTTAACTCAACCAGTTATCATTTTCTTTTTTAAGAAAATCTTGCTCCTTTTTATTTTTTAAAATAAAATTTTATTTGCAAAAAGATCATCAAGTTAGGTTGAAAAAAGAGAGGAGGATTTTGGATTCTTAGGGTCAAGAAATGGATTGTCTTTCTGTTTTGCTAAATTTTTATTCTAAAGAGAGACCTAGACAGTAAAAGAGACATCTAAGCAGAGAGGATGAATTGTGGCTGTTTGTGTGTGAGAGAGAAACAGATTAAGTTTCTGTTTCTGAGAAAAATCACCAATCTAAAAAAAAGGTTAAGCAATAAAAGTTTTTTTTTTTTTTTTTGACAATTTTGAGAAGGTATGTTTACAAATATTTAAATTAAAAAACATATGTAACTACCTTATACTTTTATCTATATAATTGCATGAATTTTTGAAATATATATATATATACCAATTTTTTATTTTTAAAAAAATGAGTAGAAGCAGTTGTCCACTCAGGGTTATGTGCTCCTACATAAGGGGTGCACAAAAATCTGTCTAAATCAGAAAACCAAATCAAACTGGACCGGACAGTTTGGTCCAATTTTTCTACGGTTGAGTTCGACACGACTCTAATATTTTGGAATTGTTAGTTAACGGTTTGGTTCCGGTTTCAAGGCCCTGAGGACCAAACTGGACCGGACCGCTTATCTCAAATCATATATATATATATATATATATATATTAGAGTAAGTATCACTGACACGGACACCCCTGAGGTTTGATATATTGTCACGTGGTTACAACTTCATAAAATTTCATCACAAATATCCCCTATGGTTTGTTCTGTATATCACAAACACTCTCTCCTACAAAGAGTACATTGTGTCAGAACACTTTTTCACTGTAAAATGACCTTATTGCCTTTTAACTTCTGACATAATCGTTTCGAATACTAAATTTATCCATTTACCCTTGTGTAATGGACCGTAATACCCCTTTAAACAATCCTATATATATACTATAATATATATCCCATAAAGCCCACAATTTTTGGACATAAAAACAAACAATAAGAGTTGCCACATTATTAAAAATTGGACATATGTCTAATTTCAAAATCCTACCCTCTCCATCTTCTCTCTCTATCATTTATTGTATTTTCTCTCGCTCAACGAAATTACAGATGTTTGTCGCTGGTAGAAACTACATCATCACAGCCCACCCCAAAACCCACCACCCAAACCAGCGGCACCACCACCCCAACCATCCGAACCCCACACCTAGCAGTGCCACCACAACCAGAGTCAAAACCACCACCACAATCCCAACCCACACTGGCAGCGCCACCGCCACCCCAACCCCACACTTGGTAGCGCCACCACAACTACAGTCACCACCACCACAATCCCAATCCACACTAGCAACGTAAAACCACCACCCAAACCAGCGACGCTACCACCACCCCAACCATCTCAACCCCACATTTGGCAGCGCCACCACCACCATAATCCCAACCCACACCGGTAACGTAAAACCCACTACTCAAACCAGCGACGCCATCACCACCCCAACCATCCCAACCCCACACCCGACGCGCTCCACCACAATCACAATCACCACCACCACAATCCTAGCCCACACCGGTAACGTAAAACCCACCACCCAAACTAGCGGTGCCAGCACCACCCTAACCATCCTAACCCCACACCTGGCGGCGCCAAGCTGAAACTGATAACGACTTTGATCGACAACATTCGTGGGCTATCAATTAGGGAAATGGGTAAATCCTTGAAGACCTTCGTCGCATGATTCCATAACAGAAGTATTGGCCCAAGAGGCAGAATACTGAGACAAACAAACCCATTAAACCTGAAACCCTAAATTTTTTGTGATTAAGGATGGTGGTCGAGTTTTAATGCAATAATAAAAAAGGATCGATTCAACAATTGTGAGGGGTTAAAATATAATTTTGTGATTTAAAATATTTTTTATTATTTATGAATTAAAATCACTTTACTTAACTATGACAATTAGAAGTACATGATAGTATCGTAAACACAGATAATACACTAATTTATATATATAATGTAGAAACTTGATATAATAAGGACAAAAACTTCAAACTAATGATTAAAAGTAATTAAAAATCAATCATGTGATCCAAAATATTTTTTACTGTCTACGATCTAAAATCACTCTATATAATTATCACGATTGTGAGTGCAAATTATATATACGGAGTATAAATTAACATACATATATGTAGCCCATATGACTTGTTGAGTTTTACATTCACACTGTCACACTGACGGAGCACGAATTACTTTTAAAGGAGCAAACTTAAAATAATGATGAGATTGTATAATTTTTAAGAGAAATACTAAATGTCACAATTTTATTTCACAAATTTTAACTCGAATCTATGTGGCAGGTGTTAATACCATAGGGACTCCGTGTATGGGGGAATCCCACCAATAATAACTTACCATTTAATTTTATCTCCTAAAATAATAAACTCTATCACCTGCCACATAGATTCGAGTTAAAATTCATGATATTTATTCGAGACGTGTAGCATTGCTCAATTTTTAAATCAAATTCTAATAACTATGAAGAGCTTATATTTTCATTTAATACATTTAACTCAACCAGCTATCATTTTCTTTTTTAAGAAAATCTTGCTCCTTTTTATTTTTTAAAATAAAATTTTATTTGCAAGAAAATCATCAAGTTAGGTTGAAAAAAGAGAGGAGGATTTTGGTTTCTTAGGGTCAAGAAATGGATTGTCTTTCTGTTTTGCTAAATTTTTATTCTAAAGAGAGACCTAGACAATAAAAGAGACATCTAAGCAGAGAGGATGAATTGTGGCCGTTTGTGTGAGAGAGAGAAACAGATTAAGTTTCTGTTTCTGAGAAAAATCAACAATCTAAAAAAAAAGGTTAAGCAATAAAGGTTTTTTTTTTTTTTTGACAATTTTGAGAAGGTATGTTTACAAATATTTAAATTAAAAAACATATGTAACTACCTTATACTTTTATCTATATAATTGCATGAATTTTTGAAATATATATATACCAATTTTTTATTTTTTAAAAAATGAGTAGAAACAGTTGTCCACTCAGGGTTATGTGCTCCTACATAAGGGGTGCACAAAAATCCGTCTAAATCAGAAAACCAAATCAAACCGGACCGGACAGTTTGGTCCGATTTTTCTACGGTTGAGTTCGACACGACTCTAATATTTTGGAATTGTTAGTTAACGGTCTGGTTCCGGTTTCAAGACCCTGAGGACCAAATCGGACCGGACCGCTTATCTCAAATCATATATATATATACATATATATAAATATAATATTAGAGTAAGTATCACTGACACGGACACTCCTGATGTTTGATATATTGCCACGTGGTTACAACTTCGTAAAATTTCATCACAAATATCTCCTGTGGTTTGTTCTGTATATCACAAACACTCTTTCCTACAAAAAGTACATTGTGTCATAACACTTTTTCACGGTAAAATGACCTTATTGCCTTTTGACTTCTGACATAATCGTTTTGAATACTAAATTTATCCATTTACCCTTATGTAATGGACCGTAATACCCCTTTAAACAATCCTATATATACTATAATATATATCCCATAAAGCCCACAATTTTTGGACAAAAAAACAAACAATAAGAGTTGCCACATTATTAAAAATTGGACATATGTCTAATTTCAAAATCTTACCCTCTCCATCTTCTCTCTCTATCATTTATCGTCATTTCTCTCGCTCAACGAAATTATAGATGTTTGTCGCCGGTAGAAACTACATCATCACCGCCCACCCCAAAACCCACCACCCAAAGCAGCGGCACCACCACCCCAACCATCCCAACCCCACACCTAGCAGTGCCACCACAACCAGAGTCAAAACCACCACCACAATCCCAACTCACACTGGCAGCGCCACCGCCACCCCAACCCCACACTTGGTAGCGCCACCACAACCACAGTCACCACCACCACAATCCCAATCCACACTAGCAACGTAAAACCACCACCCAAACCAGCGACGCTACCACCACCCCAACCATCTCAACCCCACATTTGGCAGCGCCACCACCACCATAATCCCAACCCACACCGGTAACGTAAAACCCACTACTCAAACCAGCGACGCCATCACCACCCCAACCATCCCAACCCCACACCCGACGCGCTCCACCACAATCACAATCACCACCACCACAATCCTAGCCCACACCGGTAACGTAAAACCCACCACCCAAACTAGCGGTGCCAGCACCACCCTAACCATCCTAACCCCACACCTGGCGGCGCCAAGCTGAAACTGATAACGATTTTGATCGACAACATTCGTGGGCTATTAATTAGGGAAATGGGTAAATCCTTGAAGACCTTCGTCGTATGATTCCATAACAGAAGTATTGGCCCAAGAGGCAAAATACTGAGACAAACAAACCCATTAAACCTAAAACCCTAAATTTTTGTGATTAAGGATGGTGGCTGTGGTTGTCGTTGGAGGAGGAGATGAGAGAGAAAGAACAATGGCAGTCATGAGGGGTAGTTTTGTTATTTTTTTATTCTGATATTTTTGTATTAAAATTCATTTAAATAATCAGGGGCAATCAAGATATTTCACTTATTAAAAAATTAAAAATTTTGATAGGATATGTTGGTGGCAAAATTATACAAAGTTGTAACTGAGTGACAATATATCAAATCTTAAAAGATATATATTAATGTTATATAATTTTAATAATATAATATCTCAGGTACATACCCACTGACCTAACCCACTAACCCTAGCTAATTTCTTATCTCAAAAGTTCTCAATCTTATATTCATTCTGTCTACACTAAGTCTCCGACTTCTCTCTCTGTCAATCTCAACTCTCAAGAGTCAACACTTACGCTTGAGGTAAGAGCTAAATTAAGTGGTAGTAATATGGGAGTCACCACGCTTAAGTTGGTTAAGGCATTGATTTTCACAGTATGGAGCTAGAGAGATTCTATTAACAGCTTTCTTTGTACTGCTATGAATTGACTGATTGTATTAATTATGTTTCACTTTTAGGTGTTTCATAAAATGCAGAACTAAAATGATTTTAGAATTAACTGATTTTAGAATTTCATTTGTGAAATTTTAGAATATCATTCTGTGTAATAGCCATGGTGGGCCACGGTTGGGTGTGATTGTATGCAATTAAAATGTTGCATTGAATGATTATGATAGCTGTGTGCTAATCTAATGTGGTTATAAGATTTTAGAATTAGATTGGCATTTGGCTAAAGGTAGTTAGCACAAGTTTAGGAATCGTGAAACTCAATCGAATTGAATTGATTTCTTATGATTTGGTTTGGTCTGATTTTATGGAACCAAATGGTTCGGTTTAATTTTATTTTTGGTAAAATCAAATCGTACAATTTGATTTTAAGAAATTTTAAAATTGGACCGTGTGCACTCTTACTGGCCATACACTTATAAACATCTACATATTATACTTTTGTGAAAACGTTACTATAGGTTTGATATGAGTATACTTAAAATGGAAAAGCAAAATCGATAATTATAAGTATATTCTCTATGAATGTTTTGACATTTGATAAGCTAATCAAAACGATTCTGTGATGAATCTTATTACTTTTTTTATGCTGATACCATACATATCGTATATAAAATGTAGATAATTAAATACTTATATTTCTTAGAGCAAGCTTGATTAGTTAAACACCAACAATTCAATAATAAACCTTTTTTACTTATTTGACACCAATATTGTATCATACATAAATAAAGAACAATGATATACATCATAAATTGTAAAACGGCACCTTTTATTTAGTATTGTTGTTATTTAATTTAAATTGATCTTTTCAAACTCTACTTATCACACGTAATAATTTTATGATATATATCATTTTTCATAAATATATCCTTATATTTAATGGACAGGAGCTAATTTTTTTGCAAAGAGATTATTTTATATTTTGAACTCGTGTGGTTTAAATCACAATGAAACAACATTATCATTGCATTAAAACTCGTTCTCGTGTATTTTTTATAATATTAGAATTACAATGCACAATTCATCAGCATATATCTGTCAAATCAATTATATCACATATTTATCTACTTTTTCTAATATCAAATTTCTCCTCAAATTTATCCACAGATATCATTGTCAATTTTTCGTAAAAATCTTAATCAAATTGTCTCCTTCCAATTGGCTTTTAAAGTTTTCACAATAGTTTGATATCTGAAATCGAAAACCCCATGGATTCTCTGAATGAACGATTCGTGAAAACTAAGGAATAATTTCTAACTTTTGTGCTTTGCATAATAATGTATATAAAGAGGTCACCCTTTTGATAAGAATTACGAGTTAATTATTAAAATTAAGTTTGAACGAATGCATGATTGGATAAATACATGAGGGTGCTACTCCATGAAGAAACAAATTGTTAAATTTAACTTTAGTTATTTGAAATTCGAAATTAGTGCTGTCATTTTATGTTTATTAATATACTTGAGAGATGTTTCAATTATCTTTTAAAAAAAAAGGACTAAATTTTGATTTCAAATAATGTGTACTTTTTTTAATTGTGTTATTTCAAAA
This sequence comes from Cornus controversa, assembly GCA_026545225.1. Taxonomy (NCBI): domain Eukaryota; kingdom Viridiplantae; phylum Streptophyta; class Magnoliopsida; order Cornales; family Cornaceae; genus Cornus; species Cornus controversa. The sequence continues at coordinate 66,481,328 of CM048849.1, read as the reverse complement.
AATTATTATTTATCGTAAATTTGTATTTATGCGAACATTTGCTTTAATTAACAATCTTGGATTATATCTATGGCCGAGATTTTGTTAAAAAAGTAATTCTGTGATTCAAAATGTATTTTGTTATCTACGATATAAAATTATTTCATCCAACGATAACGATTGCGAATGCAAAATAACAGCGTAGGCATAAGTATGCATATATATATAGAACATGAAGACAAAAGGAAGCACCTACTGTTTCCGCGGATGCAAAGGTGATTCTGAAATCCAATACAAGAGGATACAGGAACCCAAAGGAAAAGGCCCTTTACACATCAACAACATCCACATGTATGGCATCTATGTGATTCCAGAACTGGTCCCTACCAAGTGACGGAAACGGAAAGGTTGTAACAGTGTATTAAACCCTATGTACAATTCTGATATTTACAAGTTATAACGTATTTGTGGATGACTTTTAGTTAGTCGGCAAGTCCTTTTTTGCAAAAATGAGACTAACAAATTTTAGTAGTAAAATTATTTTATTAATTTAATATGCAACCAAATAACGGAAAATAAATTTTTTTTAAAAAAAAATCAAGAAAATATTTTACGTCCTAATAAACGGAGCTAATATAAAATAGAATTTTCAAATTTAAGAAACAATTGCAAGGCAGTATTTGAAATCCACAGACCCACTCTACATACAGAATTTTTGAGGTACGCTTAGGGATGGCAATTTGCCCCGCCCCGTCGGGTACCCGCCCCGCTCCGCCCCGTTTAAAACCCGTTTACGGAACCGTTTAAGGAAACGGGGTGGGGATGGGGTTAAAGAAAATAACCCGCGTTTAAACGGGGCGGGGACGGGGGTAAGACCCTACCCTGACGGGTACCCGCCCCGTTTAAGTATATATATATTTATACTTTTATATATATAATATATAGAAAAAATATTAATAATGTATAAAGAAAATATTAATATTATATATATCATACAACTATACAAGTTTATTATATATTACTCAATATTATCCATTGTGTTACAAGTTCTTAAATGTGTGTTTTTGGTGTATATGTATCAAAATATCATATTTATTACTATAAAAAATTTTGCATTAAAAAAAAAATGTATAAACGGGGCGGGGCGGGGTAAGTTAAACGGTTATGGGAATAGGGAAGTCAAAACCCGCCCCGCCCCGCCCCGTTTATACACGGTTGCGGGGCGGGGACGGGGTGAGGAAAGTTAAACGGTTTTGGTTATGGGGAAGGCAAAACCCGCCCCGCCCCGCCCCGTTGCCATCCCTAGGTACGCTGATGTTGAATTAAATTGATAGGAAAATATTAATTGTTACTTTGGTTCATAAGCGCTGGATGTATGGATTTTATAGTTTAATTTCAGAACACTTACACCCTCTATAATTGTACATTAATTATAGCTGCTTAATTTTGTGTATTTAGTGGGAAATTAAAGTTATGGTCATTTGTTTATAAAATAATATATGTCGTGTTACATATATTAAATAATAATGCCTGAATCAACTTCTCTACCGACAACCAAGCAATGGTTTTAAACAATAAAGTAATAGATGAGGAAAGGAAACCATTACATATTAGTAATTAGACCAATATTTTTTTGTGTTTTTTGGGTAAGGTAAAAATGAAAATTATATCTATATTATATATATATATATACACACACACACACACACAAAAGAGTAGTAGACCCCAGAACAAAAGAGGAATTTTAACCAAACAGGTACAGCCCAACTATGAACTACAAAAAAATTGGGCCGGGAAAGAAGATCAGCATCCTCGATCCAGAAGCTGGGGAACGTACAAAGAAGAAACAAACAAACACAGAAATCAAACCCAGGAAATTAAGCCCAATCTGCAATCACCTCTCAGCTAGCTCGAACTGAATCCTTTAATTTCAGAGACATAATAAGTTAAGCTAAGCTAAGTTTGCACATTAATTATGATATTAATCTTGATTAGGGCAGCAACTCGGGCGGGTTGAAGGTACAAATCGGGCTTAACCCATCATATGAAATGTTTAACCCTAACCCTAACCCAACCTTCAACTCTAACTACTCAACTCATTCTTCAATTTTTTAACTCGGGTTTATAATTTGGGCTGAAATTTTGGATTAAAAAGTCGGATTGTCTCGCCAATCTTCACATTCAAAATTTAATGTGATCTATACTTAGTTTCGGATTAGATTAATTCTAAACATACAAATTTCTAATGAATTATAAATAAATTATAAAAAAATTAATTTTTCAAAGTGTTAACATATAATATATTAAGATTTACACAAAATAAGTTGAAAAGAAAAAATGGTCCTAATTTGAAAATTATGTACAGTATATCAACTTTCATTAAGTTTGAGTTAAGATTAATTCTAATTGTAAAAATAATTGTAATTGAGACAGGATTTTTTAATCATGCGGATTAAGATAGGGGCAACTTAATTTTTTTTTTTTTTTTTATCATGGCAATGGAGGAGATGTTCTATCCACTTGAGCTCCTATTTTGATAGAGGCAACTTAATTGAAGGCTTATAAGTAAGCTATAATATATCATCTGAATTTGTACGTTGGCATGATGCATGCATAAATGACAATAATATATATTGTTATAGAAGAATTAGATCTGTGATAGTTTAACATTTATTTGTCCTTATAATTTAATTAAAACTCAAGATGAAGTCAAAAATGTAGTTGTGATTGTAAAAGTTTGTTTGACAAGAAATCAAGAATAAATTACTAGATATATTTTTTCTGTCTCTTAATAAATGTTCATCTTTAATATTAAAACTTTTTAAAGAGATAGAATATGAAAAGATAGAATATATTTACTTTGACCTTTTTAATAGACAATTATTTTGGAACAACCCAAAATAAAAAAATGAACAACTAATACATCATGGAGCGAGTATATATATATATATATACACATTTGCTAAATGAGTAGAGAGACAACATTAAGCTGAACATAATTAATATCATATGCTAGCATAAATTGCAGACATTCATTTATACATACTCCACTTATAAATGAGTGGAGACTTGACCTTAAACTCTCAACACTAATTGGTTGTTCTTCTTTCGCTAAGCAAGCTGATCATCTGAGCTTTATCGCCAGTGTATGGTATATTAGTGAAGAAACATGTACAAGAAACGACAGACAAAAGAGAGAAAAAAAATTTAATTTGCATGAGAATTCCTTCCCTATATCGGTCTCATTGTTGATCGGATCATACATATATCTATATCTATATTACATTTAAGCTTGAATCTGACGGTCCAAAATATCTTTCGCTATCAACGGCTCACAATCACGGTTACGGTGGCCAGTGCGCGATAGTGCCGTAGACACGGACATACACGAGAGAGAGAGAGAGAGAGAGAGAGAGAGAGAAGCTCAATCTTTTGTTGGAGGCAGAAAATGAAAAAAAGTAGTAGTAGTTACTTCTCGTCACGATGTACTTCTTAATTAAGTAGATTGGAGAAATTATTAATTTCATGTCAATCATCACTCAATGCGAATCAGAGTTAGTTGCAACTAATCACAACCAATTGAAATCATTTAGCCACCCTCTGTACCCAACAATATAAATTATTTATAAATAAATAAAAAAGGAATAAAAAAAGAGGGAAAAATCAACCGACACTTCTGTCACTGTCATTTGGCATAATGCTTCTATTTTGTTTTATATACAAGTACACGTGTGATAATATTGGTAGTGGTAAAAATATACGTAGTCCGATTATTTTATGTCAATAATGATTGCATCATCTCTTGTTGTGTATGTGGCGCAAATTCAGTTGGGCAGTTTTTTTTTTTTTCCGTTTTGAAAGTTAGAAGATTTGTGAAGGAAGACTTAAAATTTGAAAAGAAAGGGTGTATCATTTATTTTAGAGCTTTCATTGAATTGATAACTTTTTGTTCGGTAAGATATTAGAATACTTGTTCGAGAAATAATTGATTTTAAAATTTTTATAAATAGGCGTAAAGTTAAAGAAAAAAAGAGAGAGAGAAAAGATATAAGGGATTGGTGAGTACTCTGAGAATAGGAGATGGTATATGTAATTTTGGGAGAAAGATGTCACGAGAGAGTGAAAAATGTGTGTGGTAGGCATAATTTTCGCGTATTGTATATTCTCTTCTCAATTATAGTAAAATCTCTCTCTCCATCGACGTAATCCTAAAGTTGAATTAACGAGATAAAATATTGTATTATGCGTAAATGTATTTGATTGTTATCTCTATATATATTTTTGTAGTTGTTATTGAATAATATGTTTCCGTTGTACCGAAAAAGAGATTAATTCCCATTACTCTCCTCACATAAATTGAATATGTATCATGTTTCTTACCACTATAATTTTGCAATACTGTCGATGCTCTGTTGAAATGGTGGTAATATGATACAACTTGATCATTTAATCCAATGAGCCTGACAAAAAAAGTCAAAAAAAAAAATATTCAGACAGTTTTGGATTTCTACCAAGCCAAAAAAGGGAGAAAGAGTAGAAATACAATTGTGCTATTTTATTTTTTACGTTTAGGCTAATAGTTGGAGTTCCACATGATTCTGAATGACTTTCAACATATAATGATGCTATGTTTGACAACATTCTCACGGGCACTAAGTTGAGCTAGTTATCCTTTAGGTCTAGTTTGGTTGAAAAGAAATGAAAAATAAGAAAATAAAGGGATATATATATATATATATATATTTATTTGATACGAATTTTTAATAAAAAAGAAAGAAAATGAAAGGATTTGAAGAGATAAATGAAGGATAAATAACAACTTTTGTTATACTTCCAAAGTTGAGAAGAAATGGAAGAAAAGAAAAGAAAAGAAACTGCAATAATTTTTTAATGAAACTTTGTTGATACAATTTTGCTCTTATTTTAATAAAAGTTAAAATTTGTGTTTTCAAATATAAAAAGATATAGTGGTAAAAAATTTACATTGTTTATTTTTCTTTCTTTTCCCCAACATGTTACTTATCATTTCATTTTTTATCAATTACTAATCAACTAAACACGATAAAAGTTTAACATAATCATTTTCTTTGACTTTTATTCTTTCATTACTAATATTATTCTCTTTTGCATTGTACCAAACATAACTTTAGAGTAAAGCGAACATGGAATTGAACTTTTAGCCTTCCACGTTCTCTCACTCTCATTTAGTGCATATCCTTTGATTTCATTATATATTTATTGTGATTTCACATTGTTATGATGTTTAAGTGGACAGATAACAAGTGTTTTTATTTAGTGAAAATAAATATAAAATTTATTTGGAAAAGAAAATAAGGTTGTAGTGTTGTGTAATCCCATTTATAAGCAGATTGAACTTGTAAGCCCCCTAACGGACCTGGACCTGGACCTGGACCTGGACCTGGAAGTAGCAAGTGGGTGATTGTGATTGGACTTGAGATTGTTTCGGCCGACGCTAATGGAAATCGTTCCCACTAGGCACTAGCTCTCTCCTTCAATAGGCAATAGCCAGCTACCTAAAGGTTGACACATTATTCCATTTATGTGTTTTTTGGTAAAGTGGTAAGACATTGTTTAATTTGGTGCGTTAATTATAAATAAATACACACTATTTTTTTTTTATAAAATAAGATAGAAAAAATACAATATTTTTGCTCATTATTTATTTATTTATAAAAAATACTCCACTTTTAAATTGAAATGAAGTTTCTAATTCATAAATTAAAGTATAATGTAGGAGCGTTTTGGTTTGTGGCATCCAATCACAAAGATGTAATGGGACCAAATTTTTTTATTTTAGATATAGCAAAATCTGATTTAATATTCACACAATGTGTTCACATTTTAAGAATGCCTTACAATCAAAACATATATATATATATATATATATATACACACACACACACACATCGTGGTTGCCTGCCAGCCTTTCTGTAGACAGTGACGTGAACCAATTCTTAAGTAGTGAAACAAAATTGTATTATACAGAATTTCTATTTTCATATAAACTGTTATTCACCAAAATAAAATATATATAACTGGGGCGTTTGTCAATTGAGTTACAGAACCTTCGCTCTCTTGGTATTAGTGAGGATCGATTCACACATCATTTGATGTTCTATCATAATATTTGATGAGTGATGAAAAAGTGTGATGAACGAGTCACATTCATCGTTACATTTACATTCGCATTAACATATCGACAATGAAGAGAGGAAGATGGAAAAGTGTGATGAACGTGTCACACTCATCGTCACATTCACATTCACATTCACGTTCAACATGTCGACAATGAAGAGAGAAAGATGGAAGAATTGAAGCAGAATTTCAAGAATCGACGCCATTGCATCACATGTAGGGCCCATGTGGGGATGCAAGAACCATTATTGCACATGACCAAACAAAGTCGTACATTACAAGTTACAAAACAAATTTTCTTTGTTTAATTTAATTTAATTACTAATGTACTATAACTTAGGAAGGGAGGCCCAGAAAGAAGTTGAGATGGGTCAATCAAAGCCACCGGAGAGAGAAAGAGAAAGAGAAAGAGTGAGGAGTCAGCAATCACAGGCCACACCTGTCTCTACCACCTCTAACGACAACATTGATGAACGCATGAATTTCAACTTACTGGACACGTGTTCTCACCTTATTCGTTGTCGTGTACTTTTAAAGCTAGCAATTTCATTAATATCAATACCACACTAAATTAAGACCCTCTGATGTCTCTCTCATTTGCTTATCAATTATACACCGTCTTCTTCAACAACTCATACCACTGAGTTCAGATCAGATCTGATCACAAGTCACAATTCACAATTCACAATTCACAATTCACAATTCACCACTATGGCTGAGAAGGTTTGTGTATCTTATCCTCCCCTATCTCTATATACCCTTTTTGATATTTTGCTTTCCCCTATCTCTATATACCCTTTTTGATATTTTGCTTGCTTTCATGGGTTTGGCTTTTGTATGTGCTTGTTGATTATCTTATGGCTAGTCTACTACCAATTTTTTCATTTCAGAACATGACTCAGTTTCTTCTTTCCTTTTTCATCTCTAAAAGTCACAAAGTTTCTCTCTTTTCAAACGATGATCATTGATTATATATTCTCCTAATTAATTACTAGTATTAATTATCTTCTTCTACCATGTAATGTAATAGGTTACAACAATGGTGCTGAAGGTCGATCTTCAGTGCCCTAGCTGCTACAAGAAGATCAAGAGAGTACTCTGTAAATTTCCTCGTCAGTTTCTCTTCTCTTAATTCCTCTTTCTTCATATACATATAGTACGAATGCATACATAACTATATATATATGTGTGTGTGTGTTTCTTCAATTTGTATACAAACTTAGATTATTTTTATGTGATGTGTTAAATTTTGGGGACAAGAGAAATACGAGACCAGGTATATGATCAAAAGCAAAATACGGTGACCATCACTGTAATATGCTGCAGCCCGGAGAAGATTCGTGACAAGTTGTGTTGCAAGGGTGGCAAAACAATTAAGAGTATCGAGATCAAAGTGCCGGAAAAGCCCAAACCGCCTCCAGAGAAGCCCAAAGAGCCTGAAAAGCCCAAACCGCCACCTGAGAAGCCGAAAGAGCCGGAAAAGCCCAAACCGCCTCCGGAGAAGCCGAAAGAGCCGGAAAAGCCCAAACCGCCTCCGGAGAAGCCCAAAGAGCCGGAAAAGCCCAAACCGCCTCCAGAGAAGCCCAAAGAAGCTCCCAAACAACCTGCACCGGCGCCGATAACAGTCTACCCATGTTATGTGCCGTGTTATGAGGGCCACCCTGGGGGCCCATGTTATGACGGGCACGGTAGGCCAGCACCTCCACCGCCATGTTATGATTTTTATGGAAGGCAGTGTGATGGTTATGGAAGACCATGCCATGTGAGTCGGTGTGACCTCTACTTTTGCGAAGAAAACCCATCAGGATGCACAATCATGTAAGGGTGGGTGGTGCATGCATGGTCATGGTCATGGTCATGGTCATTCTCATTGTCATGGTTTTAAATTCCCTTTGTTCAACATGTCCGTCTAGTCAGTTTTTTGGTTTATTATGTGAAGTTTTTACAAGAGGAAATTAAGAAAATAATAATAATAATAATAATAAGAAGAAGAAGAAGAAGAAGAAGAAGAAGGTTGGTGGTCCTAGCCTAGCTAGTAGTATAGTTGTGCCCAAATGGTTGTTGACGTTTTGGCGTCTCATAATTAAGAAGATATTGGATGTTATGATTCTTTGTCAATAAAGAAGAAAGTCTTTTACTTTATCCTAATATCTCTTTATATTTTCTTCTTGTCTATCAATACTATTATAATTAATGTATAAAAATTAGTTAGGGTGAGGGAGCTAGCTAGCTAGCTAGTTTCATGCAGGACAATTTTCCAATTTTGAGGGTATCCTCACTATTAATTAAACATTCAAGAATTAATTCTTGTGGGAAAATCAAATGATAACATGAATTTGTATATATATATATATATATATATATATATATATATATATATATCATCAAGTCGTCTCAACTCAAGTCAATGCCATATATTCACAATACTTGTGATAAAGTCACCATATCTGTCGGCACACTTTTCTTATACAGTTTTTTTTTTTTTTTTTTCTCTGGACATAATTCATTCTAGATTATTATTTTATTTTTAAATCCTAGCAACAAACTCAAACCTACACCTACACGTCCCAATGGAAACCTAAACCCTCTCCATTTTACTTTGAATTTTCATTTTTTTGAAATCGATGGACAAACTACAAAAAGGAAGCCCTTCTTAGCTTCTCCGCCCAATTTCATGCGAAGCCGTGATTTAGTCACAAACTTTTAATAATAGAAGCTATAATTGCCGAATAAATTAAAGTTACACAAACTCATTATCAGTTTCATTTTTTTTTTTGAAGAAAGCTTCCATTTCATCTTAGTCCAAACAAATTCTTTCTTTTCTTGAACCCCTCCAAATAAAACTAAAAATTTGTTTTTCACTTGTTTGGTGATTGGTGGTTGAATCAAAAGGAGCTAAAATGGAAAAAGAAAAATAAATAAAGAGAAAAAGGTTAAAGGACTGGGCTGAGCCCATGCAGGATGTATAATACTGTCTTAAATTGTGGTATAAGGGCATGAGCATATAGCAATCCATATTTTTAAGGGCCCAAATCCATTCCGTTTGGTTCTGCTAAAATAATGTGTGGCCCCATTCCAGGGAAGACATGGAGACCACGGCTTCGCTGCAATTTATTATTACCCGTGAAAGCAAGGAAAGAGAAATAAACTAATAAAAAAATAATAATACGAATGCGGAGAAATTAGAGTGAGATGTCTTGAATTTTTTTGATGGATCCTTTTAATGCGCGGGTATGAATAGAAGAAGGATAATGCGTGAATGGAAAGATCATTCTTATTATATTGTTTGGTTACAAATATGAAATGAGGTGAGAATGAAATAAATTTTAAATTAAATTCTCCAAACAATCCCTCCTACTGACAAATAAATTAAACCAACAAATATGTGCTGGTAGAGGAAGGTGGCGATGTGAAAGTGGTGGTGGTGTTGCGATGTGAAAGTGGTGTGGTGGGGATGGTGGTAGAGGGAGGTGGTGATGTGGCGGTGGTAGGGGTGGTGGCGGCGATGTGGAGGTGGTGGAGTGGTGTGGTGGGGGTGGCTGTGGAGGAAGGTGGCGATGTGGCGATAGTGCGGTAGGGGTGGCGGCGACAATGTGGAGGTGGTGGCAGTGGTGTGGTGGGGGTGGGGGTGGAGGTAGTGGTGTGGTGGTGGTAGAGCCAATGATAGTAGTGGTGGTGGTGGTAGAGCCGATGTAGTGGTGGAAATTATGGTTGTGGTGATGGAGGTGAAGAGTTTTTAGGTCATATGATTTTTTTTTTTTAATCTTACTGGAAATGGAATGTCTATTCCATATGTTTAATTACGAAATGTATTTTCATTCATGGGAATGAATTTTCATTTCAAGAGAATGTCCATTCTCATCTTAAAATTCATACCAAATAAAAGAATAGTTGAAATGGACATTTCATTCTATTATATTCCTGCGTACCAAACACAAAATTAGTGTGTTGATGCCAAAAGTGATGATCATGATAAATAATGGCTATGGGTATGCGGAAAGAGAGACAGATCATGATCAACCTTATGCTCTGACACACCACTAATCTTCGACTCTGATCTTCAGGACCAATCACATTCTTTGACCCACTATTGGCTCTGATCAGGGGTGGAGCTATTGAGCCTCGAGTGAGTACAGACGTACCCATTTAATTTTTTTTAAAATTTCCTATATATATGATAAATAAAATTATGTTTTGGGTCTTAGTGCAATTTATATAACTTACAAGGTTTATATGGTAATAAAATAGCTCCTTTTTTTACCAGTAAGGTAGTACGTAACCCACTTGTTTAAATTCCTTGAGCTCTTACGTTCGTACCCACTTATTTAAATTCCTGGTTATGTTGTTGGGAATTAATCCCTTCAGCATAAGAGAACCATATCATCACATCAACAATCACATTAGCATATATGAAAATAACAATCAAACATATTCACGCACATCACAATATTTTACATGGTTCATCCAACTCTAGGACTATATCCATGGAGAGATATTTTGTTATAATTGAGAAGATAATATACAACACGCGAAAAACATGTCTAACACACACACTCTTTCACTCTTTCTCTTGACATCTTTCCTCTCGAATTATATATACTCTCTCATCTCCTTACATCGTTTACCAACTCCTTACATCTTTCTCTTTCTCTATCTTTTTTCTTTAACCATATCTCTATTTATAGAATCTCTAAACCAATTCATTCTTTAACAAAGATTACAAATTGTTAAAGCACGAGACAACTTGTCCTCAAAAAATTACCTATTAAAATATAATTTTATATAGAAAGTTATATTAGGAATTTGTGCCACAATTCCTAATAGTCAGTACCAAAAAGGAGTTAACTTTTGACCTAGTACATGCCCTTTATTGTACAATGGATGATATGATGCACAACTCTTCTGACTTTGTTGAGATATGAGCAATGCTCCATTAGTAACGTTGGAGTGAAGCTCAAAAGTACATCCATAATCCTTGAAAATAGAAAAAAAAATCGACAAAAATATTAACTAGATTAAATAAATTATATTAATGTTACAAACTAAAAGTATTTATTAGATTATATATGTACATGATTACATCATATAACTTATAAGCACTGGTTTTTTTTTTTCCAATCAAAATTGGGTCAAATATCATTTGGTAGAGTTAATAGGGATATTTAAATCATTTTGCTTCATTCAAGGTATTCTCAGTATTATCAGAACAACAAATTTTAGTATCTAAGATCGATAATACAAAACAAAAGCATTAAGAGATTGACAGTGATATAACTAGTAAAATTGGCACAAAATGGAGACAAGTTAGTGAAATTTTATGTGATAAAAATAATAACACGTAGGATAAAAGAAATATTTTATAGGACTGTTATTAGAACAACTATGTTGTATGAAACAGAATGTCGGCTCCTAAAAAAGAAACAAGAACAACACCTTCACGTAGCGAAAATGATAATGTTAAAATAGAGAAAAATTAGGTGTAGCACCCATTGGTGAGAAATTTTGAGATAGTGGACTTAAATAGTTTGGACATATATATCGGAGACCTAGTGATACGTCAGTAAAACGAGGAATACTAGTTGTAATAGAAGGTAAAAAACAGAAAGGACGATCAAAAATAACATGGGATGGAGTTATTAAAAATGATTTTAAAAAGTTAAATATAATAGGTAAATTAACTTGTAATATTAAAGCTTGGAGAGAGATAATTCATGTGGCCAACTCCATTCATATGAGATTAAGACAAGGATGATAATGATCTAACTGATAGACATAACATTTGATTGACGATAGGTGTGGTTAGGGTAATTATACAAAACCTTAAGGGAGGTTGATTATATTTTTGTAAAAAGTTTCAACTATGGATAATTTGGACAAACTTCAAGAAAGGTCGAGGTAATTTACCCTTTTTGTATTATATATCTTTTCTTTTTTTTTTAAACTTTTATTGGTTTAATACATAATATATGAAAATGACTTTTAAATTTTGTTTTAGGCTTTAACTTGTAATGATTAAAGAAATAACATAATTTACTTCTCAAAAGTGAAGTATTTCATATAATTATGGAGTGCTAACTTTTGAAAAGTAAATTTTTTTTTTGAAAAGACAAATAGAGTACAAAGTAAAAAAAGTAAGGGTAAATTATACTGACCTCCAAGTTTCATCAATATACATTGACCTCCCTTATTGTTTGTCAAATTACACAAACTTCCCTTGAAGTTTGTATCTTTATAATACCGTCTTCCCTTTTGTTAACGGTCGTTAATGGTCAGTGACTAACACCATATTTATTGCAATATAATATAATATATATATTAAAAATATAAACATAATTATACAAGAATCGTTAACAGTATTCATTCGACAACTCTAATAGGAGAGATCAGTGTAATTTGATAAATAAGAGAGGAGGTCAGTGTAATTTACTTAAAATGTAAAATACTGATAGTTTGATATAACATCCCAACAAGAGACAATAAAAAGTTGGGTGAATTACTCTCATCTCCAATATGGTTTTGGTTTTGCACCTATAGATAAAATTTGTGTCAAAATTATGGTCAACCTCTCTTAAAATTTGGTTAAAATCATAGACAACACTCCTTGACCATTACACGTCTGTTGGTACCCTCAAAAATTTAAGTGAAATAGCAATAATGTCCTCGGTTGCAATGAAAAGACAAAATTAACCTTATTATTCTTTGTATTGACTTATGTATCCACATGTGATAAGACAAAAATGTCTTTTTGATAAATTTAATTAAATTAATATAACTTTATTAAATATATAACAAAAAAGTGTCCATATTTGATATCCATATTAAATATTCATTTAACACATAAATATTAGATATATACCGTCTTTGAGCTTCAAATATATATATTTAAAAAATGTAAAGTTGTAGTATATAATTACAAATTTTGATGAAGCGGAAGAGAAAGTATGCAAGAGAAAAGCATAGGGTAATACATAAAAGTCAAGTCATTAGTCATGAAATGCAGACAAATTTCAATCAAGCGTATATATAACTATATATATATTCATAATGTAAAAAAAAAAAAAAAAGGAAAGAGAGGAAAAAATTAATGGCTTCTGGATGGAGCAGATGAAGGGAAAGCGTAGGTTAAATTTTGTATTTCACACCGTCACCATGACATAAGCAAATACTAAGATGTTTTTGCTAAAATTTAATGAGGGCAGTTTTGTCATTTGGATAGACCTTTTGTGACTGTGTAATTTTATATTTTTGCAAAAGTTTCATGTCAGGTAATTCACCTACAAAGTAAGGATACCAAAAATATGAGTCAAATTTCAAAATTTCCAAAATAATATAGTGAATAAAAAAAAAAAAAACTAGGCCACAAACGAAACTCACGTGGGTTACATAGTCTGGAGAGGTATAGACTATAGTGCATCTTATTGATACATATCTCCGCATTCTATTACTAAATGAAGGGGAATTTAATCATCTAATCATTAATCAACCACTGGATCCAAGTTCAGATAATCACAACCCTTTCTCCGGACTGGGCCAACCAGAGATGGGCTTCCTGACTCTAGCCCATGTATGTTTGGGCTTTTTTGTAGCTTTTCCATTTCCTCCTTCATTAGCCCAACATAGAAATAGCTCCACCCACCCGAATCGGGCTGTTCTGTGTAGCTTTCAGAGGAGGGAGAGAGAGAGAGAGAGAGTGTGTGTGTTAAGGGCAGCCGAGCCGTGGGAGGAAGAAAGAGAAGAAACTCGGAATAAAGAGTTTTAAGCACTTCTCTCCTTCACTGGTACGCAAATTTTCGGTATTCAACTAATTTTTTCTCACTATCTTAAGCTATTAACTCTTTATTTCCATATACCATTACATACACTGTGTGTATATTCGTGTATGTATTACTTCGCAACTTGAAACCGAAAGAAAACAGTCATACCATTTTAAGAAGTTAATCGATAGAAATTGAGATTTGTTAGTTAATTTATTCGCATCACACATGAACCAGAAAAAACTCATTTGAGTGTTTCTTTTAATTTTTGTCTTCTCTTCCGTTAGATGGATGTCTACTGCCAGCTTTTTCTTCTCTCAAGGAATTGAATATATATAATTGGATATATATGCAAACATATACATAAATCAAGCTGGAATAATGGTGTCAATACCTTCGAAAAATATATGGATGCGGAGGCAACAATGCCCATGTGGGGATTGGAAATGTTTTATTACATACGAGGGAGATTCTGAGGAGACAACCATGGCATCTCAATTGGTAAAGAATGATTCAGCATCGACTGAGGCTATGGTTGCCCCTTACGTTGGGATGTTGTTTAAGAGTGATGATGATGCGTTTGAGTATTATGGGAATTTTGCTAGAAAGAATGGGTTTTCTATTAGGAAAGAGCGGTCAAGATTGAGCCCGCAGTTGGGTATATATAAACGGGACTTTGTTTGCTATCGTTCTGGCTTTGCTCCAGCCAAAAAAAAGCCTACTGGGGAGCACCATAGAGATAGGAAATCAGTTCGGTGTGGATGCGATGCGAAAATGTACTTGTCTAAGGAGGTTGTCGATGGGGTTTCCCAGTGGTTTGTTGTGCAATTCAGTAACGTGCATAATCATGAATTGTTGGAAGATGATCAGGTGCGTCTGCTTCCTGCTTATCGGAAAATCCACGAGGCTGATCAAGAGCGAATTCTTTTGCTTTCCAAGGCTGGGTTCCCGATACATCGTATAGTTAAGGTGTTGGAATTGGAAAAGGGTATCCAAGGAGGACAATTACCCTTTTTGGAGAGGGACGTCAGAAATTTTGTTCAAAATCGTAAGAAAGTTGTTCAAGAAAACGATGCCTTGCTGACTGAGAAAAGAGAAAATGACACGATGGATCTTCTTGAAGCCTGCAAGGCTGCAAAAGAGGGGGATCCATACTTTGTTTATGATGCTACGGTGGATGAGAATGAAAAGGTTGAGAACATTGCTTGGTCATATGGAGACTCTGTTCATGCATACACCATGTTTGGTGATGTAGTTTATTTTGACACAACTTACCGTTCGATCACATATGGTATGCTTTTTGGAGCATGGCTTGGCATTGACAACCATGGAAAAGTTATCTTCTTTTGTTGTGCTTTGTTACAAGATGAAACTCCCCGTTCCTTTGCATGGGCTTTACAGGTTTATCATCCAAACCCTTGATGATCATTTTACATTTGTTGTGCTTTTCTTTCCTAATCATGATCTTGTTTTAATTTTTCTATTTTCTACAGACTTTTGTCCATTTTATGAAAGGAAGATGTCCACAGACAATTCTAACTGATCTTGACCATGGGCTTAGAGATGCCATAAGAAGTGAATTACCAAATACCAAGCATGTTACTTCTGTATGGAATATTCTGCCCAAGGTATCCTGTTGGTTTTGTTTTCCACTTGGACCAAGGTATGCGGAATTTAAATCTGTGTTTGATGTACTGTGTCATTTAGAGAGTACAGAGGATTTTGAATATCAATGGAATCAGATGGTTTCTCAATTTGGACTTAGTTCAGATAAGCACATTGCTTTACTCTTTTCTCTCCGGGCATCTTGGGCACTATCCTATACAAGAGGTTGCTTTCTTGCTAGAATGGCAACAACTGCTTATTCAAAGTCCGCAGTTGCATTCTTGAAAGGAATCTTCAGTGCACAAACATGTTTGCGTAGTTTCTTTGAGCAGGTATATGAATTATTACTTCCACTTCTTACTAATTTTTGCTTATGTATTAATTGTTAGATCTATTTGGAGCTTGTTCAGGTGGGGATTTCTTCAAATTCTAAAATTCAGGAATGTGAAGAGATGCAGTATATGCATATAAGAACATGCTTACCCATAGAAGAGCATGCACGAAGTATTCTTACCCCTTTTGCCTTCAATGCATTACAGCAGGAATTGGTGGTAACTATGCAATATGCTACATCTGAAATGGATAATGGGCCATATATTGTACGTCATTTCAAGAAGATGAATGAAGAGCGTCTAGTTATATGGATACCAGAAGATGAACAAATTCACTGTTCCTGCAAGGAATTTGAATCTTCAGGAATCTTATGCAGACATGCTATTCGTGTACTTCTGATAAAGAATTACTTTCAACTTCCTGAGAAATATTACCTGAGTCGTTGGCAACAAGAGATCCCACTAGTTCCTGACGGTGCTCACAGTAATCAGAACAACGATGATGAATGGTCTCAAGAATTCCATTCCCTTACTTCAATCCTGTTTACAGAGTCATCTATCACAAAGGAGCGTTCTGATTATGTTCATAGAGAACTTGCCAAAGAACTTACAAGGCTCGTTAATGACGTGAGAAATATGCCAACCAGTGATTTAGTCGCCATGGATTTGACAGGTTCACCAACTAGTTGATTTATAAAGCAATGGCTGCTCCATATGGAAACAAATGCAACTAGCCAAGATTTCTTGTTCAGTGGAAGGGACGGCCAAAGTAAAATGCTATCTGGAAAGTGATGGAAGAATGGGATGATTGAGCATTCTCCACGTAGAGAGTTCAGCAGAATACATGTTAGTTTCAGATATTGGGCTATCTGAAGTAAATATTAAGAAACTGATTTCTGATCAGTCACCAAATTGCCAATAAATCTGTGGTTTCTTGGATGAATGGTTGCTGAAAGCTGCAAAGAATATGGCCGAGAAAAGGTTAACTTATCTAAGATGGTTTATTATGTGTAATGTCAAACTGTGATATTGAAGAATGAAGAGGAAAAGTGTCCTTTTTTATTCTTCTTTTGCCTATTTTTTTCCATTAACTGTATAGAGCTCTTCTAATACCAGCTTGATTTTAACAGGTATAAGAATGAGCAACATGGGTTCTGAAATTTGTTTTGTCTTTCACACTTCATCTATTCCTTCTGCAGTTATCAATTTTAGCTCATGGTGTTAATATTCATGTACTAGTGGATAATATCTGGGAATGAATGTGTAAGCATTTTGATTTCATCCATCTTTTTTTTTTCCCCTTTTTTGCTAGGTCATATCATTTCATGAAGTTTTTTTTAACTTAATTTTCAGTGTTTTTTCTGCTGCGTTTTAATCTCATAAAGTACTGTATAACCATTATTAAGTTGATTTTTTTTTGGTTTTGAAACATTTTATCCTTTAGCGGCTCTATTGTCAGGACTTTTATGCTTCACGCATTTAGAGACAGGATATTGTCCATACTCCTTGATAGTTTATACTTCAATACTGATTTTCTCAGTGGTAGATCTGCCATTTTGCAAACTTATTGAGTCTTGCATTTTCAATTTTCATTTTTTCAAGCATATATATTTTATTTTTGTCTCTTAATATGATATTGAACTCTTTCCCTTTCAGAAAATTCAGCTTGTACAATAGGGTGTCACAGTCATTCTACTTTCCCTCAAGTGGAGTTGAGATGACAATCAAGGTCGTTCACTTTCTTCGGTAATCAAAAGTGCAGAAAAGCACCATGAGTGAATTCAACATTAAAATGGGTTTTAAAGGTTATTTGAATGACTCTGCCGCAGGCCCCTGAAGTCAATGAACATATACAACAGCTTTATTATCCTTTATTTTCCACAAAGGTTTAAATTGAAAGCATCTAGAGGTTGATTAAATTGCAGTCTTGTTATGAAGTCTAACCATTGCCTAATCTACCACCCTGAAAATGGTTTAAATCTAAAGTGACTAGGATATGTTGTCTCAATTCAGAAGCAAAAACAGCAAGTGCATTTGACTTTTTAGAATCTAGTTGCAACATTCTAGAAGTATTCTTCTTAGTTGAAGTTTTTTTTTTCAATGTGGAATAAAGGGTTCTGAAAATCAAATATAATACCTGTTTTTATCTTGTTTTAGGTTTTCAAGGAAGAAGATGCAGGTATGTAAATGATTTTTTTTGTTCGGTGAAGCTATTGAATTACTTTTTTAAGTATTAGTTAATGTATGGCCATGACTGTAATGTCTCTGTTTTTCGTCATACTTATTCTTTACTTCACTTTGTCTGTATATTAATCTGGAAAAGCTTTCAATGTCCAATACATTTTATGCATTTATATAGATAATTTTCTATGCAGGAATTGGCAAACAGGATGTTGCTTGGCATGGTTAATATCTCCAGATTGTAAATGTTCACGGGGCTTAAGTAGTTATGAAGTGTCTACTCAACTCAAGAGCCCTCAAGTTGGATGATCTGCAGTTTTATTAGCTTGCCTCATTTGTACAACTGAAGGATGGCAAAACTGTACTATTTTTGTATACTACTGCAATTTCTTACTTTGCCATATAAGACATTTATTTATGGCAAAACTGTACTATTTTAGCATACTACTACAATCTCTTACTTTTCCATATAAGACGTTTATTTATGAGTGAATAATGTAGTGTTCTATACAAATTTTATTGGTAACTTTGGGATTCACTATCTTGTCTCCACTTACAGACAGGTGGAACTGGCTTTTTCAAGTTGCGAGACTTATTATGAATTGCTCCTACTCTGAGGCCCTTCTAGATTTTTCCCTCCATAACAGTCTGCAGTGGCAGGTATGAATCACGCATGACTGTTTCCTTTTGAACTGCATTCATAAGATGGGCCCATTCATTGAGAGACCCCTTCATGATATATTATCATATACTTTTATGAAGATCAATGAAAAGGAAAACCACAAACTTCTAACCACATAATTGTGAATCTCACTGAACGATTGGTGTCTATAGTACTGTGCAATATTATAGATGACAAAAGAGCAAACTCTTGTGATATTATTGTCGCAGAAGTATCAACGTTCAAATATTGTGCTTCATGAACTATGTTTTCAGAGATATTAGCATAGGAACCCTTGGTGATGCATCAAACTATAAATGATAGGCACATACTTTTTTGTGGATGGAATATTAAGAGGATTGACTTAGGTCCATACCTGGTTTTTCATCCCCACCATAGGCATGATTCACATGGACGTTTGGAGTTACATTTCCAACGGTGTTGGCTGCAAGGAAATCAAACCACGTGGAAAGCTGTTCGAGTCATTTGGTGTCTTTTAGTTGTGTCATAGTCATAGGGTATGGAAACAAGGGTCATTGCTGCATTAAAATAGTAGTATGATTGGAGTTTTTTTTTCCTTTCCTTTCTCCTGTTTCTTCTTTTTCTTTTTTCCCCCACATGAATCGTGCATCAGAATCCCACTCAAGGTTTTGCTTTTGGTTGAATTCAAGTGGATACACATCTTTGTGGTTTTCAAAAGCATGCAATTTATCAAAGTCCCATCAATACAAAAGGACCGTTATGGTTCTTGTTCTTGTTTTGATTCTTAAATTAACCTTAATTTTTTTAAAAAATATAATATTATGTGCCCAAAGTAAAATGTTCTTTGTGATCAGAAGATTTTGGAGGTTTTTTTTTCTCCGAAAGGTAAGATTTTGTAGGTTTCATTTCTCTTTTGTTCTGTAATTCAAGATGTATGAATATTAATTTGTATTTCAGTTGGAATTCAATCCAGATAATCCTAACTTCTTTCAGAAGAAGGAATTTCTGCAAAATGCTTTCTTTAGTTCAAAAGGCATATTTTAAAAGGACATACCCAGTGTTTGTTCTTGGCTATTATTAATCGAGGGTTTTGGAAGGATGGAATTTGTTACACACCTAATGTTTGATATTATTTAGATAAGATGATTATCATTGGACTCAAATCCTATCTTTCTACCTTTGGCAAAAAAGCAGTGGCCCTTCCAAAAAGCATATTCTATTTAGTAATAATGATACTTTTGGACTGAAGTGCTTGGTCTCTTTGTTCCATCTTATGTGGTAAGGCATTTGAAAGTAATTGTGGAAGTATAGTGGCTATGTTGTTATTAAAGAAAAGGAGGAATGGTACCACGTCCATGTGAGTTTGGTTTATTTGGTTTAGAGAATGGGATTATGCTGCTCTTCCCTTTAATTATTTTTTAAGTGAAAATTTTAGTACAGTAGAACAAAATATGCTGTAGTTCATCACGTGTTAGACGAATGAAGTGAACTCAAGTTCTGATTATTGATAACATGGTTACAACTTGGTGCAGCATTGGTGAAGGCTAAATTTAAATTTAGCCATTAATTAAGGCAACCTTTACTCATTTTATGAGAGAATGCATGATCATCTGTCATAGGCTAACAAATAAACTAATGATTTTATTTGGCATCAACAGGTTGTTAAGTTTAATGTACTATAATCTTAAATATATAATTTGTTATATATGCTAAATGCTTGTCTGATTTGCATAACTATAGATCTTTCCTTTTCTAGTAATTTCTGCAGTATTCGGACCATAAATGAACGCCTAATCTGTTGTTTCACATAATGTGATGGACATTGAATACTATAGGGAAACGCACACAGGAATGACCAAGTTTTGAGTATTCATAAAATTTCAGTCTAAAAACTGAAAAAGAAGGGAGAGAACAAGTCCCATTTTACAAACAACACAATTAAAAGGTGACAAAATGTGAGTTCTTAGCCTCCTAAAAAGAGATTGAACACTTTAAGCTTAGTCATAATCTATCATCTATGTTGTACATTACACAGTGATTAGTTGTCATTGAGCTTCAATCCTGATTTCTTCCTTCATCTTCCTTATGAAGTCATCAAATTTTCTGTTCAATTCTTCTATACTCAGATTTACTTCATTTCCTTTGTCTTCTGCCGATGATGATACTGGAATCAGTGACCCACTTTCTTCTGATTGTTCTCCTTCATCGTAATCACTTCCCATAACTAAAGTACCGTTTTGTCTTTCCTCCACTTCTTTATTTTTAAGAGATGCATTTACTTGATCTTCTTCTGCTTCTTGTACTTCAACATTCTGTGGAGATTGTATACTACTACTACTACTACTACTTCCCATGGCGACTTTGCTAGACACCGGCTTCACATCAACTTCATTAATAATATTCTTTGCATTGTATTTGTAGCCATTAAAGTCGTCATCCTCAGCAGGAGATGAAGCAGTGAAACAGGAATCCTTAGCAAGAAAAGCAAGGATGGCATTACAAATGAGGAACATGTACTTCCTCTCAAGGGTATGGGTGAAGAGGTGGAAAAGCAACGTTGAGAAGTGAAAATTGAAGCAGTGGAAGAAGCCTAAGGAGTAAGAGAGAAGGAATGATAGTAAAGAGAGTGGTACAAGAAACTGCAAAATCTTCACAAGGAAGAGATGAAGGTACTTATCGAGATGGGTTTCAACTGTTTGATGTTGTTTCTGATAGTATTGCTCACATATATCCATCTTTGTTTCTATGCTCATGTTAACCAGAAGGGACCGGAGTTTTAACAGGAAATATGGCTATGGGAGGGATGTGAGCCTAAAGGGGCGTGCCTATAATGTGTTGGGAATTGGGATTATGATGTCTTTATATATATATATATATATATATATATATATATATAGGTAATGTGGGTTGAAAATGAAGTTGTATGAAAGAAAGAATTGGTAGCGATGGTAATTATGTGGAGTAGGGTCATATATGCATGGAGCTTTTTTGAATTATTGTTGGGGAGAAGACCCAAAGTCAGTCAGTCAATTGGTATCAGAAATTCACTTTTGAAATGATCAAAACCGAAAGAATTGGAAGATACTGGGACTGAGCCTACCTTGGAGTTTCTAGCTCTCACTGCAGTACCACCGCGTGGCCCTCCGCGTAACCACCGTGAGGGAGGGCCCAAGATGTACTCCAGTGGGGAAGGAATCTAATTATTAATACGCGTATTTTGACCAAGTTTCATGCCTCACTTATTTATTTACAAATGATACACAGCATAATAAAAAGGATAAATACAATCATCTTTCACAGGTTTGGCTGATGAAACTTTTTAAAAATTTTGCACTGTGTTCTCCTCACGTTGCACACTCGTTATTAATACACTCTTCTTTTTTAAAAAAACTATTATCTCCTTTCAGGAAATTGTATGATCCGACAAAAATGTCCATTAACCTTCTGAAAAGACAATATTAACTTTATAATAACACTAAAGTATATTTTTAAAAAAATCTTATTTTTTGGACAAAGCTACCCTTGACTGAATGAAAGCAAGGGGTCAACCTTCGGCACTAAACAGACCTCAATAAATACATATTATTATACTCACTCTAAACCCTAGAAAAAAACTCACAATTAGATACCAATCTGCCATGGGTTTAATCAAGGGTCCCAACATTCAGAAACTTCTCAATACAGGGCTTTTGATCGCAAAGCACATTAATGAGAACTATCGAAGAAGAGAAACGAAGGCGATTGATTTAACAAATGGATATTTTTGAAATTTTAAATTTTTTTATTTATTTACAAATTAGAAAATTTTTATTGCTAGCAACGACAATCTAATATTGTTTAGAATATATATATTTATACTATTATTAAAAGTACAAGATGTTTCAAATCATTTAGTGATATAAAAATTTTTTTATTGATAAATATCATTTATTAGATAAAAACTCTTTTATTATAGTTTATACAAACTTTTTTAGGTGTTTCAAATCATTTAGTGACATACAAATTCTTTTATTAATAAATTTCATTTATTAAATTAAAAACTCTTTTATTAATAAACTTCATTTATTATATAAAAACTGTGTTTCAAATCATTCACTCATATCAAAATTCTTTGACTAATAAACTCCTAATAATAGATTCATGAACTTTATCAATTATCCTAGTTCACCAATAAAAATTTCTTTACTAATAAACTCCTAAACATTGTATATCAGCTCTTCCTAAACTTTATATATTATTTTTTCATTATAATTAGTGATAGATAAGTTTTTCTATGAATAACAGTCCAATTGAACATCACTTTTAATCCTATTTGGCAAATATATATCAAAGAAATTAGAAATTTAAAAAGATAATAGATGGTTTAAAACCTTATTGATTGTCTCTCTCTAACTCTCACGTAATTAGATTATAGTATTTTTCCACTGATTTGAATTTTAACTGTGTGTATTGGCTCTTATTTTTTTAGTTTGATTTCTTTAAGTCGCTTTGATTTCATGTCCTAAGGCATATTTGGAACTCATGGGCGGTACTTATTTGAAATTACTATTTATTTTTCATTATAATTTCAAACTGATCGAACACTTTCTTTTGAATAAATTATTATTAGTTACTACTCATACTCAATGCTCATCTCATGTTGAATGCTACTATATGTGTATTAAAAATTTTAATTTTAGTTAATAGAATGAACAAATTTCCATTTGAGTTTATACCAAATTAATATTTGGATTAATTTGGTAAATATTTAGTTGGGTGTCATTATAATTTTTTTTTATTTTTCATGGTGATTGATTTGAGTTTTAGTCTCTATATTTATTTTTTATTACTTTTCTCTTCCTTTTTTTTTATTATTCTTTTGATTGACCATTTTCTCTTTCGATATATAATCTTTCAATACAAAACTTTCATGAAATGATTTGTAGTTTTTCATATTAGTTATCTTTGGAGATGTGTTCCCCTCTGTCCTATGATTTAAATGATAAATTTTGCTAGATTAAAAAAATCAACTTGATTTATATAATATTTAATTTTGATGAAGTTTCTAGTATGCAATATGTTTTCGGTAAAACTTTTACATACCAGAGACTCTTACTTTTGTTAGTTCTTATGTAATTTTATTAACAGTTTCTAAATGTTTAAATTGTTATAGTGGTTCTTAACATATCTAATGAGAATTTTTGGAGCTATTTTATTCACAATATTAACAGATTATCAGGCTGCTATTCTTATCATTTCCTATCCCTAAAAACAATAAAAATACTTATAACAGTTGTGGAAAAGGTTTAGGAAGCGAATCTCAGGTATGCCAACTTTGTATTATAATCTTTGATAGTCTGCTTGATTCATTTATTATTCATTTTGCTTTTTGATGTGGTTGCTTGACATGAATTTTTCATCTTTACTATTTTGTATCAAGATTTGATATGCATATATTTTATTGACACCAATTACATCTAACTGATTTTTTGATTTGATTGATTTCTTGAGTGATATTTTAAATTTATTTTCCCTTCTTTTTTTAGTGGAAAGGGCCGGTTAATTGATTGGTGAAATAGGATAATTTATAAAGTTTAAGAGTCTATTAGCATATATAGAATTTTTAGGAGTTTATTAGTCAAAGAACTTTGATATGAGTGAATGATTTGAAACACAATTTTTATATAATAAATGAAATTTATTAATAAAAGAGTTTTTATATAATTATAAATTAATATCAATCATATATTAATACTTTTTTCCCTCAATGATAATGGTGTTAAAAAGCAACTAATGAACTATCATAAGAAAAATAAATTTACCAATAGAAGTTTTGATTAAAGAAAAATACAAAAACAACGTGGCATATGTCATAACCTCACTAATCTATACAAGTCACTAATGAACTAATGAAAAATAATTTAGAGAAAGAAATTGAAAATTTTGAACTAATGAAATTGAACAACCATTAAATCAAAAACATTATTAACCAATTATATATATGTATTTATATTTGTATATAAACCCCTAAGAAAATTAGAGTGAGGATGTATATAAAAAAAATGGATGAAGGGAAAAGAAAAAGAAAAAAAGAAGAAGAGATATATATCTTTATGGGAGAGAGAGAGAGAGGGTTGCTAAAATTAAAACCAAAAGGGATAAACAGGAGAATAAAACAAAGAAGTTTTTAAGTAAACTATTTTGTCTTTCTTTGGTACTTAACTAAATATGAGATAAGGAGTTTGCTATGTTTATTTTTTTTATTAATATATATGTGTATATAGACTTGATAATTGTTATAAATTTTACCCAATATATATATATATATATATATATATATATTTATGTGGCGTTATAAATTTTTATTAGATGTGATCAATAAAAAATACAATATTATATGTATAAGGATTTAAAATAAAATGTTAAGCTCAATACAAAATTATTTGTATAAGAAATTCAATTAAGATTATAAATTCACTTATGTCCATGTGCTCTTCAACTAGTATATATGTATATACAGAAATAATCGATTGCTTACCGGTGAGTAAGAAATTCTTCCACACCATGTATGGTAACCATTACATACATGACTTAATGTTTAACTAGGGCCGGCCTTAGGCCTAGGCGGCCCAGGCGGTCGCCTAGGGCCCCCAATTTTTAACCAAACCTAATAGTACTATTGGACTTTTTTTTTTGCTAACTATGGTCCATTTTACCAAACCCAATACTACTGAGCCTCATTTAAATTTTTTTATTAACTATGGTCCATTTAACCAAATCCAATACTACTGGGCCTCATTATATATATATATATATAAACTATAGTCCATTTAACCAAACCAAATACTACTAGTTAGTAATTTTTTTTTTTTTTTAAATGAGAACCAGTAGTATTTGTATATATATAAACTATAGTCCATTTAACCAAACCAAATACTACTGGTTCTCATTTAAAAAAAAAAAAATTACTAACTAAAGGTTCAATTCGTCTTTTAGGTTTGCCAAATTGTTGTTTGCTTTTTAATTTTTTTTTCCTTCTTTCTTCACGGCTCGTTTTCTCTCATTTTCTTCTTCTTTTTTCATGGCCAAATGACAGCAAGCAACGATTATGATATCTATTGAAAAAGATATATCGGAGAAACTTGATTGGAACACTTTAATTGAGAATTTTGTATCTCAAAATGCAAGACGGTCACATTTACTATGAAGTTGAATTTTGATTTTTGTGATTAAGGTGTGTTGAATATTTCTTTTTAAATTTTTGATATGAATTGGATCGTGCTATTTATAAAGCATCAAAATCGGATTTTTTTTTTGTATTTTTAACATAAATATATTTTTTGTGCTTATCATCTCATTTTAATAAAAATTTTGCGCTGTTATAAAATTTATGCACGTGTGAAACCTTATGTATAAGGGGCCTAGTATTTGAAAGTTCGCCTAGGGCCCCTCAAAATTTTGAAAATCTCAGGGCCGGCCCTGAGTTTAACCCCATTTCAGAAACCTTGAAAGACAGATTTTGCACATTATATTACATATATTGCAAAAACCATAACTTTAAAGTTTAACCCCATTTCTTCTTTTCTGTTTAAAGACTAAATTTTACACATAAATTTTTGAAAAAAAATTTGCAGCCTCATTTAATTTTTTATTATGATTAGATCTGATCACTTAATCAACTACTCCTCTTAATCAAGTTCGTCTTGAATTTCATTCAATAATCATGGTTGGAAGAGAGAGAGAGAGACCCTGAAGAGAAAAACATGTGAACCATTGCAAGAGGAAGACCCAGAAGAAGAAGAGCACTAGTGATCGTCAGCTCACTCAGTCCTACTTTCTATCTTTATAAAGTAGAAAGTTAAAAGTTGAAATTTTCACAGCAAAACAATATATGAGTTATTTGTCCGAACAAAGGAAAAAAAAATAGAGTATTTACTTCTTACCTTAACTCACTTGGGTCACCTTTGGTTTGATAAATTAACAGTTGGTTTGGATGGGCCGCAATGGATAATGTTCAAGTTAGGGTTTGAGTTAGCCCAACCCATTTTAGATGTTGTAAACCCCCATTTCTTAACTTTTGAATGTTTTATCGTGTGCAAACAATTATAGTAGTACACATAGAAAGCCTCCAATGAGCTTCTTAATCACCTAAATTTAATATTACCCTTCTGAAATACCTTATCTCTCTCTCTCTCTCTTCCCCTCGTATTCCTAACTAGCAAATACCTCTCATAATATTTTTGAAGAGACTTGAACCATCTAATTTTTCATTTAAAATGAGAGGTGATCCCATTAGATCACAGGCTTTGATGGTCCTTATCTCTCTGACTAGGTTCCTCATGTGCAATATAACCAAACTTTAGATTTTTAATTTTTTGTTTAATGAGCAAAGTTTGTAACCATGTTAAATTATAGGGCAAAATGCTTTAACATCCCTCCAGGTTTTCGTTTATTACCCACAGAGAATAGTTGTATCAAAAACGATGTTCAACCTCCCCCAAGTTTGATTAACCTTGCTTTGATGCCAAAATTATCATTCTTTTTTTAAATTACAATTTTAACCTTAAATAATTAGACCTTTATGTTGGAATTTTAATCCATACTCAACTTGTAGAAACCAAGAATATAACAATTAATTAAAGAGAGTTTTAACAATCATACCTTATTGATGATATAACCCATTAAAATACCTTTGGATTTCTGGAAGAGATTCTTAGAGAGCTATACCCCCACACTAAGAGTTGTCCTTCAATGGGACTGAATAAGGGTTATGAAATCCTTATATATAACAACAACAGGGGGGAACGATTTCTCTACAAACAATCATCCTTAAGTCTCCCTTCTCATCATGAAAACTTAGATACCGATGACGATTAAATCCCACCAATTAAAGTTGAAAAACCACAATCCAATGGTATAAATATTATATTATCAATTAGACCACAAATTGATAAGTATAATCCCAACCCATCAATTAACGATAATCACATTACAATCTAATTTTAGAAAATATTGCATAAGACCACAAAAAATATTCTATTTATTTAAAATATTCTAACAATCTCCCACTTGGTTCATACACTTTAAATTTTATAAAATAACACTGTGGATTGCAACATTTTAGAAAAGTCGAGTGACCAGTCATTTTATTTTAGAAAAGTACAATTATCGAAATAGATGGGTTGAAACTTTAAAACACTTTATTCCATAGACTTCCTCAATAGTAGATCATGAATGCATAAACAAGTAATATATTAGTCTAAACAGTTCCATGGTCTCAAAACTGATTCCATCTAGGATTTGAGCAAATATAGTGGTTTTCATTACATTTCATGAGATGCGCAAATTGCATGTGGTTTAAATGAACATCTCACTATTTGTCCTGCTTCATATCATCACGACATGTCACCTGAACATATGACAACAAATTGCTAACCTTCTGTCCAGTGTGAGGGTTTACCGATATGAAGCCAATCTTATATCTAGCCCAAGCTATCCACATCCTACTTCATACCATTATGGTATGTCACCTGAACATATTACGATAAACTGTCAACCTTTTGTCCAGTGTGACGGTTTACCGATATGGAATCAATCTCATATCTAGTCCAAATACCTTCATAAATGTAATATCACTTCTAATAAAACATAACGCCATGCACATAAACTATATATATCATGATAATAATGTTGATGCATCATAACTTCAATTTGCATGCAAATAATATCACCATAAGGTGTAAATAAACTGGAAGAAAATAATTGTCACCGATAAGGTGTAAATAAACTAGAAGAAAATAATTGTCACCATAAGGCATAAATAAACTAAAAGCTTACTGCAATGTAACATGATATAAATGAAATATCAGATATCATAACATAATGACTCTCGAACAGCATTCGGATCACGTGCTCCTTAAATGCTTTCAGCTATATACCTTTAATGAGATGATCTGTAATCATTTTTTTTGTATCTACATGGAGAACCTCAATAGCACATTTCTTAACTTCTCACACACGAAAATGTACTTTTATGTCAATGTGCTTATTACGCTCGGTCAACCTTTTATTTTTCATATATTATGTGTCAACTTCATTATCACAGAGAAATATCAAAAGTTTATGGATAAAGTCCACAACCTTCAAATCTGTAATAGAATTTGTAAAAGACCATATGATCGACCAGCCCAAAAAATTATATTTCTTCTACATCTTTCCTTTGACACAGTAAATACATAAAACATAATCTAAAAAATTCAGTAGTCCATTAATTCCATCCTTGACCAAGTGTTCATGTCTCTTTTAAGAGACATACCCCAATATCCTATGTCATAGTATAAATGAATCCTCTCTAACAAAAATACGATTTTATCCAAAAGATATCGAGTCCATAGAAAAATAAGAGGCATGTATGATTACACCTGAATTAATCCTCATATATGTTCAGGTACGTTTACAGAATAGATTTCAAATATTACCATGACAATTTCACACATGCTTTGTTTTTCTTTAACAAAATCTTGTAACCATAACAACTTTATTTTGATGCCCTTTCATTTTACAAAATCAATATTCATCATTCCTATGATCATGCATTTTCCTTTATTGTTCTGCTTTTAACTTTTCTGTTCTACCTGATTTCCTTTCTTGTCGTTTTTTTTTCTTCTAGAAAATATTCTTACTACTATCATTTACGACAAGATGAGCGGACTCGATTTTAATACCCTTGAGTCACTCTTTCTTAATCATAGAAAGTGCTAATAGCTGGTTAATATCTCATTTTTGTCACATGTGAATTATAATTCACCCTGAAAGTTTCAAAAAACCTAAGCAGAGAATATATCACCATGTGGATTAATAATTCATCATCAAATGCGATTTTCTGCTCTCTCAGTCCATTAATCAGCTTACACATCTTATAGATGTGCTATCTCACTGAACCATTGTCATCATATTTGACTGACGTGAGTTGTGTCAGATAATAATATTATAGTTACTTCTTGGTATCCATGAATTGTGTCTTGATCAAATTCAAGAGCTCCTTAGTAGTATCAAATACAGGATTACCACCCTGAATAATTTCACCAATAAAAGAATGAATCAGTCTGATGGCCATGGTATTAGCTTTAATCCACTTAGCATGCAACAATTTTACTGCCTCAGAAGACTCTACAGTGGGCGCAGGGGGTTTCTCCTCATGAAGAACGAACTCGTAGTCCAAAAACCTCAACATAATATCATGATATCAACATTTGTCCTTCAGGCAGTATAATTTGAACCATTCAATGGTTCAATCCTTGTAAGCTGTTTTTGAATTGCGGAAAAGTCTATAACTGAAAAACATGTTATATTAAATAACATCACATAAACAACATATAAAACAATATGTCACAACTTCATGGATTATAACTTTAATTCGTGCTGGGGGTTTTAAGCCGAATTTTTCAGGGTGTTTTACTATATGCAAAAACCTCCACCTTACGGGAACAGGTAAAATGTCAAATAAGAATCACTTTTGGGCATAATTTTAAATACATTTACTCCCTAAATCTGCGATTAAATCACATATAGACCTAGTTGATTATGCTTGAATTATTGCTAAACACTTCCACTACCTTTGGGCAAGAGGGTTATTTAGTTCTAACCCAAACACTCTGAACTATTCTATTCACTTAACTCACACTAAAACATTGATCACATTTGAGCAGAACAAATTTTTTAATGTGGGCAAGTGCACTGTGAGTGCTTAAAATTTCAAAAAGGATAACCTCGATGAGTGAATGCCACCTTTGGTTAGGCATCACTCACTTTGGAAACTACCTTGAAATGGTCACTTTACAGGTTCTTTTAAACCCCAAGGAAAGACCTAAACTTTAAAAGTTCCATTTTATTTAGGTTCATGTTTGTTTTTAATGCACATAAATCAAACCCAAATAATATAGAACAATATATGAACATATGGACCTTATATAACCTAAAAAATAAATAAATAGTTATTCATAATAATCCATGTACATAATATCGACTGTTGACAATTTTTTTTTAAATAAATTAATTTAACATAGATACTTCTCTTTTATAAAGAAAGAAACAAAACTTATATATATACAATTAAGTATATATATATTTTCTAAACATTCAAATCAAACGGTGAACATCACAACCTTTAAAAACAAAACTACCATTGAAATTAATATAATAATATAATAACCTGTCAATGGAATTTATTTTTTTCACCATCATTGTATACAATTTGACTGATGGGATAAACTCAAAAACATTGACCGATGGTTAAAAGTTGGAATTAAATTCCAATCACACATTAAGAATCGAAAAAATATGACATTCAACTGAAAATTCTGCCAAGACCCATGTACATGTAACATGTGTGTCTTTAACAACATATATAATATGTTGAAATTTCAACAATAAACCCAAACCCCACATCCACATGTATCCAAAACTATGATATATATACGAAAATGTGTACTCAAGTGATGCACAAATTCATTTTTTTTTATTACATGTCGGTAAATAATGTATGAGACTTTTTTGTGGCCTTTTCTTGACTTCTGTGCATTCTCAATAAAGAAAAATAATTCTAATATACACATACAAACTTGAATATGCTAGGTAGAGGGCAAAACAATCAATCAAGAAACACACCCAAATCAAAATAACTTCATATATATACTAACGTCACAGACTGAAACACGATATATGAATCAATTTGTTGTCATCAATATGGGAGAACAATCATATACTATATTTATATTATAGATAAACTATATGTATCTCCTCGTGCACTATTATCGGATACAAAATCGAAACTGATTTCACGAGTAATATGAAAACAGTGAGTGAACCGAAGACATAAAATCGGAATTTAATTTTTTTTCGAAACAATGCAATACTCATGGACACAGTACAACTTCAATATATATATATATATATATATATATATATTTAATTTCTTTATACTGATTTCAACAAGAAAAAACTCTAACTCTAACCATGGCTCTAATACCAATTGTTGAAATTTTAATCCCTACTCAACTTGTAGAAATCAAGAATATAACAATTAATTAAAGAGAGTTTTAGCAATCGTACCTGATTGATATATAATATAACCCATTAAAATACCTTTGAATTTCTAGAAGAGATATATAGAGAGTTCTACCCCTATACTGAGAGTTGTCCTTTAATGGGGCTGAATAAGGGTTATGAAACCCTTATATATAACAACAACAGGGGGGACGACTTCTCTCCAAACAATCAGATATAAGTCTCTCTTTCCATCATGAAAACTTAGATACCGATGACAGATTAAATTCCACCAATTAAAGTTGAAAAATCACAATCTAACGGTATAAATATTATACTGTTAATTAAACCACAAATTGACAAGTATAACCCCAATCCTTCAATTAATGATAATCACATTGCAATCCATAGTGCACAAGACCACAAAAAATATTCTAACACTTTATACCCTCACAATACACAGACCAAATCTTCACCAAAGCTCATCAACGGAGATTGCCCAAACCCTAGCTTGTTGAAGAAGACGATGCCTAAACAAGGAATTGGAATATCCATATCACAAACTCGTGTAAAATTCAAAGAGAGAGAGAGAGAGAACCTAAAGAGAAAATACACAAATGAGGAGAGAGAGAGAAAGCCTCTGCCGCCGCACCAAGCTATGGCCACCCGAACCAAGCTCCATCGCCAACTGGTTCACTAAACTTCACCATCCAAAGCACAACAATGATCACCATCGCTACTGTAATAGCCATCACATTCACTTGCCGAAAACCAGTAAAACAAAGCTACCACAAGGAAGACCCAACAACACCGAGACTACATCGGAGAACCAGCATCGTCGTCGAAACAAGCTTCACCAACCGGACATCCACTCATAGCCCACCACAAAGCCATAGTGAAGACACAACCATAACCAAACCATGTCGGAGCACCTTTTACCACGTTCACTGGAAGCTCCATCATGTACAGAAGACAACCACTCTAATAGAGACTGCACCGCTATCCTATTCGTCGTCTGATGCATCACAATGTTGCTGTTCACACACCACCGTCACGGTGAGCCTCATGGTAGTCATCACCACCATTTGAGAAGACCCATTTTCGACCAACTAAGTTGAAATGTCTTCACCATCGTTAAATCGAAGACCCACGACCACTGTCAAGCACTCAACCTTGCCGCCACTTATAGCTTTCATCACCAAGGTCCATCATAGGCAGAGAAAGGGATAATAGGCAGAGATAGATAAAAACTGAGAAGAGAGATCGAGAAGGAAAAAGAAAAGAACAAGTAAAAAATAAAGCGAGAATCTAGAGAGTATAAAGGTCAAATTATTTAAGGTTAAAATTGTCATTTCAAAGAAGAATCAAACTTGAGGGAGGTTGACTATTATTTTTGACACAATTAGATTTTAGAGCATTTTGACCTAAATTATATCTTACACACACGCCTGTTATGTATGATCATATATATATATATATAGCACATCTTGTGCATGTTTGCTGAGCTAACAAACAAGCAAACTAACTAGTGTAGAATGGAATGGGTAACTAAGTGCTTGACACGCTAGCTTGTCCCGATGAATAAAAAGTGAATGAATGTCAATGTAGTTACTACTCACTAGTTGCCCCCACATACACAACATGTACAGCAGTTAAACCAACACACACTTCAAAATGGAAGTCCTATGGAAATCAACGAACGGTCCACCCCCCTACCTGCCTCTGCCCTGAATAAAACCACTTGGACACAAAGGTCGAGGCCCTGCCCTGTGCAATGCCCATAATAATGCTCATCCTATTCCTACCTCAGTTGCTTCCGGTCCTGGCTAACCTATTCCCCTTAATTCCCTTCAATTACCCAAATTCAATTCAATTAAAATTATATATGTGTATATGTATGTGTAGTAAGTTCAACCCATTTTATTTGTACTCATGAACTTAAATGTACAGGTTTCATGTCCTTCATTTTAAAAGTTCAAATTAATGGCATATATAGCTTAATTTAGTGCTTCCTACCTTACACCCAGAGTCAGTTCCCCTATAGGCTATAGCTAGCAGCAGTATTCATTAATTAACAAGAGTGATATATATATATATATATATATATATATATATATATATATATATATATAGTATAATATCGTCCAAAAAAGGGCCATGCATGTTTGTATATGCAGCTGGCTAGCGCGCGTCATTTTGTAAATCCAAACTAAAATTACTTCTTAATTGTCAAAAGTATCTTTTTTAAAACTTCAATACAACTTTTAGTTTTCAAAATTTAGAAGGACAAAAAACAAAAAAAGGAACTTTTGACTTCAAAATTTAAAATATAAAAGTTTTGATAAAATGCAGTTTCCGTGATTTTAAAAGTTAGTTATTAATAGAGTATGTCTGATCATGTATATGTACAGTCACATTATCATGCATGTAATTAACCATTTTGATTTAATTTTAGGTCTTCTATTTTACTTTTCATAACATGTCCAATTTGGTTTCTACAACGTATTAAGACTGTCCAAAATAACGATCTAGGTGGGTTTAAACATGTGTATGTTTTACATGAATGCACGGTATAATAATTAATTAAATAGAAAACTTGAACTACCATCACTTGCTAAAGATTTGGTTATATATATCCAAACCATCTCAATTGAAAACTCAACACAAAAATATAAAAACAAGTAACCTCCCAAGTGTACGTATATACCATAAATTTGAGTATGTGTAAAAAATTGATCAAGGTTGTTGATCCTACTACATAAATGGAGTTGTGGTACAATCAATTTCGGTTACTTTTGTTGTTTGATGAGATATAACTTGTACAAGTGTCTTTCGGTGAACTTTTTTTCCACTTTATTAAAATAATAATAATCATTTGTAATGGCATATATGGCGATACTTTATCAAATATATGTCAACAAAACTAAAGTTAGAAAGAGAAAAAAAAATGAATGCATGCCTGGTTGCATATATATATATATACGTGGGTGAAGATAAATAGTAAGACATTATTATTGAGCATATGTGTGTGCATTATAAAATGCAGTTTAAAAGTAAAAATTGAAAGTTGAAGAATTGACCTTAACGAGGAAAGTAATTGTTCTTCAATAAATGCATGTAAAGAAGCTAGCAACGTGGAGGAGCGGGGGCGTGTGGGGGATGTATATATAGTATAGGTAAGTAAATTTCGCCGCTTGCTTGCTTGCTTATGAAAAGCTGGTCATTAATGTCCCAGCAGCTAGCTGCTTTTGGTGTAGCCACCTTCTCTTTTCGATCTCTTCTCGTTCCAAGTCAATGCCTTTATAAATACTCCGATATAGGTAAATATGTACATATACACACACAAACACATTACATATTACACATCACATATCACAATAGCTAGCTAGTATATATATAAGCTTGTGTATATCTGGTTCTCCATTTTAGTGTACAATATTCAATCACACATACCCTACTGGCCGCGATCACTTTTTATTTTCTCTCTCTACATGTACAGATTAATTGGTGTGTATACTATGTGTATATATGTAACATTGATCAATAGTCTAGCTAGCTGGAAATTCTGTCTGCAGGTTCTCCATGCATATGTATTTGTACAATCAAGTAGTATTCGATCTTGTAGGTTTACATATATACTAGCATGTATGAACACATGTACAAATACATATCACAATAGTATTAATTTCATGTATTTTATTAATTGTTTTTTAAGGAACGAAATTATATATATATATATATATATATATATATATGTTAGTGCATTACTACGAGGAGTCGAGGACTATAAATGCCAACTACTTTGGGGCTGGTATTTATTTATAATTACTGAGTAGATGAGGCAGCGCAGGAATGTTTTCATGCATTAGTAGTACTGTTAAATGTTAATCAAATCAAGGCATAAAAACAGCCGCACGGTTCATCATTCGATGTGACCCACAGCCAACTGGGCCAGCTTAAACCGGACGTCAACCCTCCATCTCCATCTGTGATTGATTTTTAAAGATTGTTTGACTTAATTGCGTCTTTATGATCACGACTTACTTTCAACTTAATTTTTCAGCTTTTTCCAATATATGTAATCCTCATTTTCAAGACTACTGCTTTAATGCCTTCTTTTTCTTTTGATACGACCCTAATTGATTGCACTACGTACTCTTCATTTTTCCACTTAACTTATTATATATCACTTTCTACATCTATATAATTAAATATACATGCACTTTATTATATCAATATATGTAAAAGAAAAAGGAAGCGAAGATATATATATATATATATATATATACACACACACTCCTATATATATGCAAGCTACATGTGATATATTAATTCATTGGAAATTTCTCCTTTTTTTTCAAGTGAAATTTAACTTATAGTAATAGAAGCGAATTAAAGAAAGGTATATGACTAATAGAATTGAAGAAATATACATGAATTATTGTACTTATTATTTTTTGAAAATGATGAATCAAGTACTGTAATTCATCTTCTTTTCACATTGTTTAGTTGGCCTAAATTTTTTACCTGAATAGCTTTGCTCGTATATTTATTATTTAAGCATATTTATGAGATCCAATTGTTTATTTGGAAATGGCTTTTCCATAATCATTAATTTTAGGTTTTGCTAGCTACTTAATTTTATTTCATAAAATATGGAGTATTCTATAAGATAGATTATAGTCAAAATTAAGTACCAAAAAAGTTGAAACATTTTGAATATTTTATGTCAAAATAAAAGACACTCGGTACTTTTATACGGTATATATATGAAGATTTGGGTATGTATATAAACCCAAAAAAAAAAAGGATCCTTCAAACAAATAATTATAATAATTTCAAATATTTATAATTAAATTTCACGAAACTATTGTTGAGATGATCAAACCCTATTTTGAGAGAGGAATATTGACCTCTTTATAGATGAAGGATGACATATATATATATAGATATATATATATAGGAAAAAACATAGAGTGTCTGATTATGTTTTTTCAAAAATAAATCTTCGCTATATATTAAAAGACAAAAATAAATCTCATGTTGAATATCCACTGTGTTGAAGTTGGCTTTTTGCGTACTGGTTTGACTTGTTTTTTGTTTGTTTAATTGCTGGTTTCAATTGTAGCCTCTTGTATATGATAATCCTTCTCTTTTTTTATAAATTCAATTTACTGAAAAAAAAATTATAAATTCAATTTACTGAAAATAATAATAATAGAAGAAATCATGGACACGGACAGTAAAGAGAGTTGGGCAGAGAAATTATTGAACCTAGGTTAATTGACAATGTGCCAATGTGGCATATGCTCGCAACATCAGTGGCAGATTCGTAATATCTTGAGAATTGTGGTCTACTTATACATCTGAATACATTCCTAGCTATAAATAATGTCCTCAGCCCATTAGATGCACGTCCATTCCAAATTAGATTTGCTCTATCGGTCCTCAAGTCTGGCTGTGTAAGTAAGTAGTCATCACAATCTTAATCCATCACTCTCCATTGCTACCTCTCTCGCTTCGATCACTCCATTTTTGTGCAGACACAGTTTTGTTCATTTTTCTTCTTAGCACGTAGTTCTCAAAAGTTAGTACTACAAAAACTCCATTGTTCAAAATCACACTTCTTTTTCTCTTTCTTTCAAACTATATATGTAATTATATGTATGTATATATTTGTATATGATCAGTATATCATTTTGAGCTTAATTTTGTGGGACATTTCTTCTTCTTTATTATCTATATATACATGCATTTGTATATATATGCATATTCTTGTAGACCTTTTGGGTGTACATCTTTGTGTCTGCTTATTAATGAAATATTTCAGATGTTCTTTTGCAGACTGCAGGTTAATTTGAAGATTACAAGGGTATATTCACAATGAGAAGTACTGTGACAAGAAATGTCAATGACCAGAGAACTTTTATGGCCTCTGTGGCTTTGGGTTTTGGTTTCATGCTTGCTGTGTTCTTCGGTCTCTCTCTCTCTCTCTCTGACCTCCTAATTTATGTACAAAAAATTATAAATAAAAAGACCATCTCACTGTATACCTTAATTATCTCTCATTCACCATATATATATATAAGATGTCCTAGCTAGCTAGAATATTTCTAGAACGTACATGACCCTGATAGATCATCTTGAATTAATTAATTAATGCAATTTATTTAATTATTTTTCATCCTTTATATGGTTTTTCTGACACTGCTCTGAATTTTCCGCCATTTGTCACTCAAAAAATTAAGAAACATGGGAATATGTGGGGATGGTATGGAGCTCACTAGCTAGCACAGTGAGTAAGTTTTGGCATAAATTTATGCAACACAAAATATATGGGAATCATGCATGCATACTCATTATGTGTTTGTATGACACAATCGAAGTTCAAGCAGACTCCATATATATATATATATATATATATATATATATATATATATATAATATTGTTATGTTCACAGTTGCAGTTGCGCGCATCGCATATTCTGATGAAGATGAGTATTTAATTTTGCAGTTGTTGAGACTTATCATGCATCTGAACCATTGGCTGACCCTAGCATTCAACAACTCTTCTTTTCCAAGGAAAATCACACTGCCTTTGCTCGCAAACTACTGGCCTTGTCTGGTAATTACCCAATTCCACACACACACACACACACATATATATATCCTAATTAGTCTCTAGCTTAATTACATTATATATTTAGTAATTAAATAGACCTCTTGCCTGTTGAAATTTTATTAATTTGAACAGTATATAGTTGCATGTATCTAATTCTAATGTCAGCAGTACACTATACAATTCGAATTTTGTTTTTAACTCGTACACAACCTATATATGCTTTCACGGGGACTTGAATCCTCAGTTAGGCTAGACCCTTGTTGGTCAAAATTTAGTATATATAATATATAGCAATAAAAAATATGTATATATTGTAAAACTGAGCCTAGTGGAGCAGATACTTTAAAGTTTACAGCTGAGAATTCATGGGACCTGTTCCAGATGCAATTTATTTCCAAATTGATGAACAATGTCACATGGCCTTTATCTCCAATTTTCAGCAACAGGCCGGTGTGATAACCCATGTATAGTCCTTAGTGGGCCTAGTCCTAGCTAGATCCACAACCTATATCATTAGCTTGCAATTTTTTAGTATTGTTGGTCCAACTCCAACCTATTGATCCATCTGCTGGGTTTCGTCATCAATGTTTAGGTTTTTTTAAAGGACTGCAAGATCAGACTGCCCGGGTATCGCTTATGCGCCCCAATTTATTTCACTAGGCTTCAGGTTACACCTGCATGTTCTTTTCAAGCTGCATCTGATCCGTGATGGAATTTGGATTTTGTCATTTCCTATTTTAGATTTGGTTGTGTCAGGAGTGAATATATATATATATATATATAGTGTTTCTATATATATGAATTTATATAATGAATGTCCTATATAACTATGTGTGTGTATATATATACATGTGTATATGAATTTATATAATGAAATATCCTGAACTGAACACACATGGTATTCTTTTTTTTAAAAAAAGAAAAAATTTATTGTATAGGATAATTTGTTTTTATGTAGCATAAAAATATTCAACATGGTGAGCTCGATCCTAGCTCTCACTCCCAATGAAGCAACAAAAGAAATAGTATTATGAGAGTTATATAAAATTAATTACATAATTCAACCAAACACATATAAATATATATATACATATATATATATATACACCATGTTAACTAGCTAGTACTAAGTACTAACTACAGTAATTGTATCCGACGTGGGTGCATGATGATGCACTTTGAAAATTAATTAAGTTGTTAATTCGGTCATTTGTTCTTGTTATTCATACATTCATAATTTTGATCGTAAAAGGTCTTGGTTTGTAATTAGTGCTCATCATATTGAGTATAATTGAAGTTGAAGTAATTGTGTTTGTTATTATTAGTATATATCATTGAATTTAAGTTGCAATATATAGATGATGATGATGGCACAATGAATCGGATTGGGGCAACATGCTCCAAGGACAACATTGTTGTGTTTCAAGGCCCTACATCTCCTCTTCCGAATGGGATTCCGACATACACGGTTCAAATCCTCAACGTATGCGTCTCTGGTTGCACCATCTCTAACATACACCTCAGCTGTGGATGGTTCAGCTCTGCCAGGATGATAAATCCCAGAGTGTTCAGGCGAATCTATTACGACGATTGCCTTGTCAACGATGGGGAGGCACTTGGTCCTGGAGAAAGTCTTTCTTTCCAGTATGCCAATACTTTCAGCTACCCTCTTTCTGTATCCTCTGTTGCTTGCTATTGATATTGAAACCTGCTGCAGGACTGCTTATGCATGTTTTGCTACTACGTAGAATGCTTAATTTTTTGTTTAAGACAAGTATATGTATGTTTATATATATATATATAATGACAATAATGAAAACATGTACTAGTATGTATATGCTTGTATAATAAAATAACTATCATCTTTTGTCATGGTGATGATGATCAATGATGAGCTTCAACTGTACGTGTCTTTTGCTTACAAATTCATATGTAGAGAATGTCTCTGGATAGATGATTCTTCTGGTTAATAACGTGAGGAATCGTGAGTAAAATGGCATGATCCATGAACTTGGTTAGTACGCGTAATGAGTTTGATATATGCTGAACAAAGCAGAGTATATATATATATATATATATAGAAGCAAAGATAATCATACTTATAATTGTCATTTACATAAGCAAAAGATATATGCTGAACAAAACAGAGGATATATATATAGAAGCAAAGATAAAACGTACTAAAGTAATCATACTTATAATTGTCATTTACATAAGCAAAATTAGACTCCAAACATGGCTTAAAGCCGTTGGGAAACATTGCATACACTAGATTGATGAGAATATTGCAGAAATGGGGTTCTTAATTCAGCAACTCTAAATATAATCTGGAAGACTGTGTATGCTGTACCTGCTGTTAAAGTTTCAATATATAGCTACAATTTGTTCAATCTATAAAAGATTTTTTATGAGGTCAAATGAGTCGACAATAAATTTTTTGTATAGGCATCTAAAAAAAAAATCATGATGTTTCCAGTTTAAAATCAATTATTTTTTTGCGGATTGGTATTGGTTTTACTGTGTTTTATGTCGCGTGTGTATCCTAATTCTTAGTCTGCGCACTTAAAAAATTACACTTACTCTTACTTACCAGTTTCATCTCTCTCATTTCTTTAGGGCTCCAATATTAGTACTAATCTGGTGCTTCTTCTGAAAGTCTTACACGTACGGTTTAGTGGGCGGCTTGTGGTTTTTGTTGTGTTCATGGCTTCATGCCTATCTTCAAAGCTGAAAAGGTGGCTAAACATCAGCATTCGGCGCGGAAGCTACCTCACCCGCTCACATCATCGAGATTCAAGGCCCATCTCTTACTGCCCTATCATAAATGTCTCACAGACATATTACTTCATTTATATTGTCCACATGCACAAGTTTCCCTCCTCATTTTGTTGAATTGTTCACAAGTGTGAGTCATTATAAATGTAGTTGGGACAACTTAAAATGAATGCACTAAACATTCAACAAGCCATGTTGATGTAAATTCTTTGAGAAGAAAAAAGTAACCCCTACTTTGTTAAATTGTTCACAAGTATTAGATGTAGTATGTACAACTTAACATGAATGCATAAAGAATTATCTTAGACCTCTATGAGATTTGTTCAAGTATTCTATTGTTTAAACTATCGACAAAAATATCTCTGACACATTTGTTAGAGTTAATCACGTGTTAAATGATTATTTTATCCTTACTAAAAGTTTTCTTAAAAGCTTACATTATGATCAAAAATTAATTTACCTTTATACCCCCTTTTAACTTTAAAGATACTAAAGTTAGTTTTTGTTTGCATTCGATCGATTAACTAATCTTGAAACATGCGATGATGACAGTGATTTTCCTTCACCAAATTCGACCTGCCCCAAGCATTTTTCTCCCTAGAACAACCATCACCACTACCACCCGACCTGCCTTTCCTCGTCTGCACCATAACATCTGATGCACTGAGAGCCCAACTGTTAGAGGGGTTTTCTTTATCCCATATCGAATTCAAATAGAAAAGAGAATGTGTATAAATGGACAGGTAGACAACACTACCTAATAATTTAGACTTTTGGATTATTGGTAAGCGTTCGATCCATTAGAGTTAGTATTATAGTCAGACCCAGTTTTTGATTCGGTGCTACGCCTAGCACCCACCCGAGTGGAGTCTGGGTTCAGGTCGTTACAGGATCCTCCCATTGTTATGGAAAACGGGTAGGTAGTGTGGTCCGACCGCAACGGGGGTGTTGCAAGTTTAGGTGAGAGAGAATGTTAGAATGGTCTTTTTTGGTCCCACATCAGATTTGAATAGGAAAAGAATGGGTATATATTCAACATTACCTAATAACTTAAGCTTTTGTCTTATTAGTAAGCGTTCGACCCATTAGAGCAGCCATGCCAATTCCCCATTCTTGAAGAAATGGATACCCAGACCTAGTGATTGAGGACGTGAATATGACTCAAATGAGAGTTCAAAGCAGACCAGAAATGAGAAAATATTCTCTTTAGCTTGATACAATTGGATGCCTATGACAAAAACTTTAATCAAAGGCTCCAACACCAACACTTTCACTACTACTTTTGCCACCATTTTTTTCTTTTATTTTAGGTAAGTTCACATTTAGCACTACACTATCGTAATTCATTTGACTCCAAAGAGTTATTATTCATATTACTTACACATCACATGTCGTAGACTCATCGTAT
The DNA here is from genome assembly GCA_026545225.1 of Cornus controversa. Lineage (NCBI taxonomy): Eukaryota > Viridiplantae > Streptophyta > Magnoliopsida > Cornales > Cornaceae > Cornus > Cornus controversa. The sequence continues at coordinate 66,438,850 of CM048849.1, read as the reverse complement.
ACATTCTTATTACACTCACACACATTTTCATCATTCCCTCCACATACTTGCACAAGTCAGACACACACTAGCTCTCATTCCCGTATAGTCAAACTTCAACTAAAAAATAAGGGTAAATACCACTTACACCCCTTTAATTTAGACAATATCCTAACTAAACCTCCTCTAATTTCAATATTTCCAACTACACCCCCTGAATTTTGGGTTTATGTGCCAATTTTCCCCTTCCGTTAGTGCCACATCAGCAAATAAATGGAATTTGTTGACGTCAACAAGAGAAAAAAATTGATGGATGTTATTGACAGGGGGTGTAGTCGAGAATATTAATATTAGAGGGGGTCTGGTCAGGATATTGCCTAATTTGAGGGGGTGTAAGTGGTATTTATCCAAAAAATAATTGTAAACACTAATAATATAGAACAGTTATACGGGCATACACACAATTAAACTAACATAAATGATACACCACACCTATCCAAAACTCATCAACCACTAGGACATTATATTCTATATTACACAACTATGAATTTTATTTTTATTATTATTATTTACATTTTTTAGGATAATGAAAAATATTTGAAATTATCTCAATAAGTTCAATAACCAGTATGATAATTGATTTTTTTTTTTGTGACAAAAGTTTACGATAAAAACAAATTTTTTTAATACTGTTAATTTCAACTTCATGTTTGTGGTGATTATAATGATATTTTTGTTTCATGTCACGAAACAAAGTTAAATTCAAAATTTTTTCATGAATAGAAAAATGTCCAAGAGAAGAACTAGTGTCTTTCTATTATCAATTTTTTATTAAATACGTAGTTCAATATATTATTACATTATATTTGTTTAAAATGATCTACATATAAATTCGAGAGGGTATACCATAAATAAAAAAAAACTAATAATGAGATTCACGTTACAAAATAAAACTCATTCGGAAGAAAGAAAAAAAAAAGAAAAAAAAAGAAGAAGAATGTTAAGAATTTTTCTAAAAGAAGGAAAAATTGATATAGACTAGTAAAATCTAAATACAAATATCTAAAAAGAAGAAAATATTACAAATTGTAATTAACTTTAGAATAATTTAGAAAAATTAAGGAGATGAGAGTGAGTTATAAATACTCAGGGTGTCTTGGAAGCCAAGCTAGCAATCTCAGACTTGAGAGTTGTTGTAATTTAAGAGCAAGTGCTCCAATTGACCAAATACTCCTAAATTCAAATAAATTATTAACCATAACTCAATAATTCAAAACATTTCCATAACGTCTCACGCGGCCTTGTACTTGAGGCAATTATGATAGTGTTTATGTGATTTATCAGTCAATGTGGATAAAGGACTCACGGGTAGAGAGAGCGTTTATAAGAAGAAATAGAGTAAAAGAAAGAGGGAGTGTGAGGGGTTACCACTACAAGAAAAAAGACTTTCTACGACGGGCAAAAAGGGCTTTTACCACGGGCTTGGCCCGCCGTCGTATCCGGTGTCGTAGTTGCCAATAGACTTTCTACAACGAGCCCAGCCCGTGGTGGAAAACTGACTTTCTACCACGGGCCTAGCCCGTGGTGGAAAACATTTTCCACCACGGGCTGGGCCTGTGGTAGAAAGTATTTTTTTGCTATTTTTAAAAACATTTCTACCACGGGCTGAGCCCGTGGTTGAAAGTTTATTAATTTTTTTAAAAAAATTATATGCCTGGTGGCTCCTAACACAAAAACTACCTGTACAACAAAAGTCACCTATCTTCAATTCCACCAATACACAATTACAACATCCAAAGTCATATATTCACACCAAGCCTTGCTAACATCAGTATTAATAGACTTTCAACAAATAATGATCAAAAATATCCTTTAGATAAATTAGATCACTCAAGTACTACAAGCAGCCCAATCAAATTCTAAAATTAGTAACAAGTGACAAAGTCAAATTTAAATACTCAAAATTAATTCAATTTGCATCGTTGCTTAACTAGAGTATATGCATACATGAGGGCATCAAACAATTCTGTTCAATCTCATTTAAAGAACCAAATTCAATTAAAAAAACCTGTAGCTTAAAAAAAACATTAAGCTATATCAAAACTACATTAAAAACTAAAACACTTTACTTAAATGCATAACACAACTATACGAAAAAAAATAGTCATAATGTCCAAAAGTTAGCCACTGTCCAGTGTGTCAATGTCTAAAATATCTGATCAGTCTTCAAAAAGATATATGTCCAAAAGTTGGCTAAAATAAACCTGCATTATAAAACATTCTCAATCAAAACCAATACTTGTCCAATAATTAGTTCAGTTTAAACTCTAAGTACACTGATAAAATACTTCATATTTAAACAAATGATTTAAGAGTAGTTCATGTCATGTAATGCATGTATATTATATGTAATTTCAATTTAGAAAAAAAAAATTCAGAAATATTAAGTTGAAAGCCCAAATTTGTTATCTATTTTGATCTTCAAATGGGTGTACATTACTTGTCCAAGTCCCACTTGGATCTTTCATGAAGGCTTATGTACAAAACCCAATGCTTCAGCTGGCCATTAGCTCACAAATCCTTACAGAGAGAGAGTAAGAAGAAGAATCATGTAGCCTTACCAAAACCTCTAAATGATTTACCACTGGGCCATTAGCCCAACTGGTATAATCTCTCCTCTCTTAAAGGAGAAATCATGAATTCAAGTATCATAGTAGACATTTGTGGGTGTGTGCAAGTATTAACCTAACCAAATAATCATAATAATAATAATAAATTCCCAGGTTTTTTGGGGTTGTCATTAAAGCTTTATCATCATAGAATTGAGATACTGGACAACAATTTTTCTTTAATTCTATTCAATTATAGTATTTTCTGTTATTAACTGCAAGAGAATTCACCATATCTAAGCGCTTAAAAAGCTCAAGCATGAAAAATGTGTAGCAAATCACTAAGCTAAAAGATTATCTCATATCATTTCTATCAACTCCTCTTTCTACTACGCAAAAAAAACTCCAACTTGATCTACTAAAGTCCTATTACAGTGTGGAAGTCAAAAACTCCTCCTAAGCCAACCACAAATTTCTAGCTTTTTTAGGTACCACCAGCTCTCAGAATGGTCCTTTCTTGGTGTGTTTATGCATAAGAAAACATGCGTGTGTGCTCAAATTTCTCAAGTTACTTAATTCAATGTATTGATTGTCTGAAATATAGGCACCACCTGCCCCTTTGGAGAAGTTGAGCCAAAATTTTGCAGTTCAAGTTGGCTCAGTCACACATGGATTCAGCTCATGCCAAGTGATGACACATTAGCTAATATTAAGTTTATTTAATAATTATGAAAGATAGTATTTTAATTTCAAGCTATAATTTCAAGTTATAATTTCATGTTTCTGCACATCCCACCAGCTACCTTTTTTGTAGTTCTGAATAAAATAAGTATAAATTGTCACTAGTATGCTTACTGCCTAATTTTTTTGTATGCAATGCAGTTTCTAATTTATGTATATTTGCTTTATAGTACATCTCAATTGTTCAATTTCCTTAGATACTGATTAGGGTGTTTATTCTAAAGATACTCATGTATGCTTATGTATTAGGAACTCACATTCATAAGCAAATAAACAGGATTAGGCTCTAGGATGGTGTCAGAGAAAGAAAATTAAGACATGTTCTGAAGTATAATTAAGCATAGAACTGCAAAATTAGCTCATATTCATTATCAAAATAAAGAGGATTAGGCTCTAGGATAGTGCAAGGGAAAGAAAATTAAGACATGTTCTGAAGTAAAAGCACAGAACTGAAAATCAAGCCAAGCCTAAGAGTATTTCTAGTAAGCAGCAACAGAAAACCATAGTGAAGAAATTGTTCTAGTATTATCTTAACATACCTGATTCCCCCAAAACTTCAAGATGTACATATATAAATGTGCATTAGGCTTAGAAAACCATCTAAAAAATTTAAGTGAGCAAGAATGTGACCAATTAAGAATTGGTGAAGGCCATATACAGCGGATCATGAGAAATTTATTTCTGGTGTGAAATGAAATAAGAAGATATTTTGGTATGGTATGGAGGCCTTTACTCTACATATAACTCTGCATTGCATCCCCATAAAAAAAGGTTCATGTGGCGAAATTACTAAAAAGAAAACAACAACTAATTCTATGTTAGATAATTTAAAAGCTATTTGTTCATGCTAATTAAACCTCATTCCACTTTGAAGATTGTAGAATGTTCGGTTATAAAGTCCCCTACTTGGAAGAAAACATATAATTATACCATACAAAACCACCCAACACATACAAATTTAGACTAAATCATCCATGGTAACAGAGGAAACTTTTTTACAATCTCCTCCTAATTGAGCTTGATCACCCAAGTCCAGATATAACAAATAAACACACTACAAGCTGCCCTGCATTCTTGAGTTTTTTGTTTTTTAATACTGTTGGCCAAAAAGAATTAGAATTGCATTACATCTAGTTCTTATAAATGTAATTATTAAGACTAGAAAATATGAACACATGTTAATCAAAGTTCAACAACCATACTACATCCCCAACTCTTCTATCAAACAACAATATGCAGCTCATCTTTAAAACACAAATTGACTATACTGCCACAAATTGAATATAAACATTTTGTATAAAGTAGACTATGTTCTGTTGAAAATTCTAATCATATCATCACGTTAGGAACATAGAGCAACAACAAATACTTCATAGCAGCTTGGCATAGCTTAAGTGACGGCAGTGTAGGTTCCCTCCCACTAATAGTTACAGTTTAGTTTAACCACTCCAGCATCTACCAAATCAGCATGCACATTCTACGGACTTGGATCATTTGTAAGTTAAACAATGAAACTAACCTTATACATGTTACTAGCATGTTTTATATATAATTATTATGTTATTGCAGTATTATCTACTAAGTAAGTGTCTTTCTTAAATATGTAGGTTCCATCGAAAGAAAAGGGGAAGTAATAGAAAAAGAGAAAAAGGACAGAGAACTAATTACTGTAATAAGAAAGTATAGGAAGCAAACCATTCATATTTTATTTTATTAATTGATAGTACTCAAAATGATGAACATATTAATGGCGATGAATTGAATTTGTTAATATGTGGTCTGGCTGTAGGGGGACTCCTAGCCAGAATTTATCTGGTACTCTTTCTACAGATTGTATGAGTACCTCTCTATCTCTCTCTCTCTATATATATATATATATATATATATATATATATATATATACATACATACATATATTTGCTGCTTGCTTATACACATATATATGTTTCGCAGATTGCTCATGTAATAATAAACTAAGGGCAGTTGGTGAATTTGAATTATGCAATGAAAATATCAGCATAGTTCTGGAAGTTTTTTATGGATTACGGACTCTAATTCGGTGCTTGTAAGAAGCTCTGAGAAGAAAACTATCTGTATTCAGTAATCCAATTTTTTTCTAACTCAAAATTATATGCAAGCAAGCAGGAAAATGAACTCACTTTAACTTCTGACTTCTTCATGGTCTTTATCATGTACTTGTCATCATGGGTCAAATAAAAGAAGCTTCCACTTTTTGCAGGGGATAAGATCTCCTGAAGGGCATCATTCCCACCTTGAACAATTTCCTTAAAGACTTGAAAATATTCATTGCAATTTATGAGGCATCATTTTTTTTCAGTAACTGATTTACGTGGCCTTTTGTATAAAAATTATAATTATGTTATGCTTCAAATACAGCAGCTAACATTCAACTACTGCATATATGTGATGAACAAGGCATAAAATTAATTTCTGGTTTATTTTCAGAACTTCATTTAATTTGACTTGAAAGATCATAGAATTTGCTATGAACTAATTATCAATCTCCTGCCCAAAAGACCACAGCTTTGGGAACTTGTATTATTTCTCAGGAAACTTCCACATAGTACCATGTCCAGTCTTAATAGAAATGCACAAACACATATACACAAACAAATGAGGATTGAAAATCTTCTTGTTGATTGATGAAAGATGGTTAATGAATAGTAAATGAAATATGTCAGAGGCCTGACCTGAAATTCATTTAAAATCACACGACTGGTGAGGAGGAGTATACTTGGACCCTTCAGGAGGAAATTTGGTCCATACTTTTTCCTTAGGATCAAAAGCTGAAGCCCTCAATTCAAGTGATGTAGCTGGGGCAGGCCTTCCAATTGAATGTCTGTGCAGTGGCACTATAAATGAGTCATAAGATGAAACTTATAATTATATATATAGATTTAATAACATCATTCTCAGGCATGGAAACATTCTTTGTGAAAAAAATTATAGTGCTGACATATTTACTTTTCACCCAATCTTAGGAAGTGATTTATTTTTATTTTTGTACTTTTGTAATGCTATAAGCTAAATAATCTTTACATAAATTATGAATGTGACATATTTTAGAGAAAGAGAACCCTCTAATGTACTAAATTTAACTTTCCCTTTCCTTTAATTGAGAAAAGTATAGAAGCATTGGCTTGGTATTTTCAATTTAACAACTTTCTGAAATTGAAGTGTGTAAAAGCATGGAGTTGGTCTTATCTATGAACAAAAAACATATGCATTCCTTTTTTTTTTGGTATGCCTTTTGTTTTTTCCCCTGATGGCCACACTGTGACAAACACATGCCATACACCCTTTTAGAGATGACAACCTATTTCAGCATCATTGTAACATAGGTTCCTCTAACAAATGATATGAATAGATAAGATAGTTAAGTAGAATGATCAATAAGATAGTTAAGTAGAATGATCAAAGGTACAAAAGCAAAACAGAAGACAATGATCGATATAAAATGTATAAAAGACTAGCTCTTTTATTATGTAGAAAAACATGTCATTCATCTTAACATGAAGCATATATAACATTTTCTTCACAGATTCTGAAAATCAATTTCATTTGCTTTAACTTAGAGAAAGTTATCTCCAAGTGTGAGAATGCAGCCTTGAGTTTGAGTAGCAACCATTTTTTGCATAGTAGTGTCAAAGATTATGTTCTTATTCAGTCCACCCATCCTAACACCTTACATATGTGCAACACTATTTAATGATGATCTAGAAAGTTAATCTCAAGAGCTTTGCAAATCATAGTGCCAATTGAAGAGGGGGGAGAGAAAAGAAGCATTATATAAGGTGAATAACAAAAAAGAAATTCAAGCAATTACAAGTTACAACTAATTCTCAACCAAAATCATTCATAAACCATATTTGTGTAATAGGATAAAACTCAACACCATACCCAAATGCTCAAATCAAAATGGCGCAATGAGAGTATAAAGGGAAAGTTGAAATGGCATTCATTCATGAATACCTTATTCCAAGCTACAGATTAAGCATAAGTTCATAATTCTTATGCCCTTTAGAAATTGTGTCCCCCTGTATCTTCATGGGTTGTATTCTAATAGTGTGCAGGTGGGTCCCTCTTGATGTATCCATCCTCTAACATGCATTTGGACATCAGCCAAAAGTTTAGGCAGGGGCAAGCATGAACTCAAAAAAAATCACTGCACTATATGGGAATCACTACATCAAAATAGGTTTGATAAAAAAACACATCACACTACATGCTAAGAGGAGCAGAATGAATACAAACCTAACTTTTGACTTTATTTATAGAAAGTAGCAGCTCTCAAGATAAAAAATCAGAACAAGAAAGGTAGGAAATAACATATTGTAAACATGCACCCCTTGAAAGGAGAGGCATTCATGCAACCATTCCTTTTTTCACATGAAAAAGAAGTAAGATGACAAGTCTAGTGAAAATGGTTGAAACAAGAGGTATGGAAACCCCTGGCTAATGACAATCCCCCAACAGCTACACAACAGTGGAGGAAAGGATGGAAAAGAAAAGTGACGGGAAGGATGATGTGACTCCCGTTCTTCCCCTTTCTTCTTAACTCAACCAATAGCAACAAGGTAAGGAACTAAGGTAAACAAAAACACAAAATTACAGAGACCACATATCTATGGAGAAAAAAACACAAAATTACAAAGACCACGTATCTATGGAGAAAAGAATAAAATATTGTACATTCCAAGAAGTTCTTTTGCAAAATGCAGATAGATAAAAAATTTCAGGAAATTCTAGCGCCACAAAATTGTCCATCTACCTTCTCTCTTAGCGGCCACCACAAAATCTGCTGCTTGATTTTGTAGAATAAACTCGTTTTAAAAACTCAGAATTTGACTATCTACTAATACCACTAACCACTTCTAGAGATAAAGGAATTTTTAGAAGATCTATAATTATTTATAACAATTAGAAGGGAAAAAAAACATAAACTAATTAGAGGATAGATTTATCAATCAGAGTACAATCTGGCATCTCACCCACATCCAATGTAATCAAAACTTCCCTAACATCGTCGTCCACATCGACCCTCACTACAGTTTAGATCAACTCCAAACCAACATTAAACTCTGTTTAGTAGCCCATAATGCTGTCTACTATGCACAATCATCAAAAAGCAACTCCAATTTTGTAAAAAATGTAGTGTTGTTCAGAAGTAGAAATGATAATAGAGATACTGCACTAAATGCACATTTTTTCTAATAAAAATGTTGACAAATAGAACGGGAATATAACACATATTCCACACACAATTAACAGCAAATAGAATACAGATGAGATTGTAATATCCTTCACAAGGTAATACATTCACCATTGAGCCATAAACATGACGATTGTTAATTAGTTAGAAACTAAATGAAAGTAAGTGACAATGAAGGTCAAAAAGCTTGTAAATATCAGGAACTGACTAACTTTAAGTGTTAATAACTTAGTACGGATGCAAGGGAAGAAAATGTTGCCAATAATAGATTAACATATTTATTCGTTTTGTTCACACAGTCTGATTTCACACTCAAACTAATAGATTAACAAGCGAGAGAGATAAAAGAGAGTGCGCTATACAATACTAAGAATCAATTGTAACTAAAAAATATTTCTTCAACTATCTTCATCAGAAACCAAGTTGTAGGACATATTTAAAAAAAGGGGAGACTGGATTACAGGGACTAGAGGAAAAAAATATAGCATTCTAAAGAAAAGACAACACATTAAGGCTACACTAGCATGAAAGGGCTAGTGCAAAAATGAAATGCTACTGAGATGAAAGAGAGAGGAATAATACAAGTAGAGGAGACGAGTTAGAGACTGAGGAGGCTCAGACATTGCTTCGATGGAGAGCAATTGGGGTTTTAATTCCTTCGATGGAGAACAATTGGTGTTTCATTTGTTCCGATTGATGGAGAAAAATTGGGGAACGACGTTGATCAAACAAAGGAGGAGAGAGTGAACTTGTTTCAGTCGATTGACGTGGAGGAGATAGTGAACTTGCTTCAATAGAGCTAAAGAGACGTCGATCGAACAAAGGGACAGAGAAGCTAGGTTAGGGTTTGGTTGAGATTTGAGGTTTAGACATTTGGGTTCTAAAGGTGGTGAATGTTGTGTTTGGGGTTATGGCTTCTGTATCAGACAAGGGTTGGGGAAGGGGGAGAAAGAGAGAATTAAGGTTTTCGTGTTTGGGTTATGCGCGCAAAGTTTAATTATCATAAAAAAAAAAAATACCGCGCAAAATTAAATAAATTTTCTAAAAAAAAAATAATACTTTCCACCACGGGCATTGCTCGTGATAGTTATAAAACTTTCCACCACGGCCCTAGCCCGTGGTGGAAAGTCAATTTCAATGGCGGGCTACATAGGGCCGTCGTAGAAAGTATTTTCTATGACGGGCTATATGGGCCCGCCGTAGAAAGTTACTTTCTACCACGGGCTACTTAGGCCCACCGTAGAAAGTCACTTTCTACCACGGGCTACTTAGGCCCGCCGTAGAAAGTCACTTTCTACCACGGGCTATACGGGCCCGCCGTAAAAAGCCTGTTGTTAAAAGTTAAATTTCTTGTAGTGTTATATAAGACATTTTATCTAATTCAAGGAAAGTTAGTTAAGTAATTTTACCTAATTCTAGAGTAGTTTCGAAGTTTAGAAAGTATTAACCGATGTAAGAGGTGGTCGGACTAATTTGGACAAATTTGAAGAGATGTTGGCTATATTTTAGACCTAAAAGCTATTTTTAAAAGGTATAACTTTGAGAAGTTTGCAAATTCTCTTGTCTAAAAGTGGTTGTTATGCGCTTATATACATAATTTTTGCCCGAGTGTTATTCTTGGGTTGACATTTGAGAGTTTAAAGTGACTAACAAGTGAATTAATTATTTTTTAAAAAACAAAACGTTAGTTAATGATACCCAACATTAAAGATATATCATTTTTAAACATAATCATAATTATTTTCAAATAACAACATTAAGCAAACGTTAATAGTTGACTCAAACCTAATTAATCTTCGTGTCACGTGTCCATTCATGTCCCTTTAGACATCTTAATTTACCCTATATTAGTTGTGAGAGCTAATTAAATTGGATAGGGAAAAAAAATGTAGAACATTAAAGATACATCACTTTTTAACATAATCATAATTATTTTCAACTAAGAATATTAAGTAATTTAAAATCACTTAAAAATTTAAATTAGAAGCGTAACTCAAATGAGCCAACCAGAACCATCTGATTTTTGGATTAGTTTGAATAACTCTTTTTGTTGCTTGGATTACTTGCTTGAAAATTTTTGATCTGATCAGGTTGAGTTTTGACAAAAGTGTCTGAGTAACTTGTGGGTGTCAATATAGGACTTAAGAAAAAGGTTGACAAGTCAACCTATGCCAACATGGCAACCATGTCACAAGCGAAAGAGGCCCATGTCAAAAGGACTCGAGCACCACGGTTCGAACTTCTAGGCCCATCCCTCGAACGCCATAGCCCAAACCCATTGCTCGAGTACCACCATCTAAAATCTTGAAACCCCACTGCTCAAGTACTATAGTTTTAGTCTAAAGATCTATCTCTCGAGCACAGTCACCAAAGCCTCGAGGCCTATCCCTTGAGTACAGACAATAAAGCCTCGAGACTTATCTCTCAAGCACCGTCACCAAAGCCTCGAGGCCTATCCCTCGAGCACAGACAACAAAGCCTCGAGATCTATCTCTCGAGCACAGCCAACAAAGCCTCGAGACTTATCTCTCGAGCACAGACAACAAAACCTCGAGACTTATTTCTCGAGCACAGTTACCAAAGCCTCGAGGCCCATCCCTCAAGCACAGACAACAAAGCCTTGAGACCTATCTCTCGAGCACAGACAACAAAGCCTTGAGACCTATCTCTCGAGCACAGACACCAAAGTCTCGAGACCTATCTCTCGAGCACAGTTACCAAAGCCTCGAGGTCTATCTCTCGAGCACAGTTACCAAATCCTCGAGGTCTATCTCTCGAGCACGATCAACAAAGCCCCGAGACCTATCCCTCGAGCACTGACACCAAAGCCTCAAGGCCTATCCCTCGAGCATAGATATCAAAGCCTCGAGGCCTCTCCCTCAGGCATCACCTACAAATATTAAGTATACGAGAACATTCTCACAAATGAACAAACAAATCCTACAGCGCGACAAGGTTAAGGATTGGTAGGTCCCACCCCTTGCAGCCACGTAACAGGGTCTAAATGGGATGCTCAGAAGGGTTTTGGATTGGGGGATGAATAATAGAGAAAGTCCAACTAAGTCAAGAGACCTAGTTAGTGGAACAGTGAGCAATGCTTTGCCGTAACTGAGACTCTTACCATCACCATTAATACTCTGGCAAAGAGTAATTAATGCAGCCAACTACCGCCGTTAAAGGTTGTCTGAAAGCATTCAATGCAAAAGAAAGGAGGTGACACTTTAGGTGTTTAGATTACTCATGACCTAAGTACCTCCGACCCATCAAGGGTGACCGGGGACCAATGACTTTCTATAAATAGAGAACTCTGTGATAATGGCAAGGCAGGTCCTACCCTCACTATTTTTCCCATTAACTAGCTCTAGTTGTTTCCCCTCTGGTCTAGATACTCTTTGGCTCCTTCACAATTGTGCGAACTACCCCATTCATTATATATTTTACTGTTATTGATAAGGAACCCCTACATAACTTAAAGCATAAATTGAGTAATAATATTTTTGTTGAAATATTGGTAATTCCAGCCTAACACCAATCTATCTTGCGTTTATAAAAATATATTTAGATTGAATTGGTTGAGCTCCTCAGGTAAAAAAATCGAGATTTCAACTTGAATAGATAATTTTATACTTGGTATGGGCTCGGGTTGACTTGTATTTGATTCGATAATTTTATTGAGCTCTCAATCCGTTCAAATTGCAGCATGATAAAGAAAAATGTTGAACCTCATGATATCCAACTGTTGGGTTGGGTTGGACCAGCAAGTTGCATTTCTACCACCAGTGTTCCGTGATTAGGGATGAAAAAAGGTTGGTTATGGGGCGGGAATTTCAATCCCCCATCCTCATAATCGTTTGATTTTGGAAATCTCATAACCAGTTCTAAATTTCTCTCTTTACTCCATCTCTGTTCCATAACCGACCTAACCCACCCCGCCCCATAACCGATTAAAACTCATTTGATTCATAAATTTTTAAAAATTTTCAAACATTAATATTCTACCCTTTCCAAAATTTTCTTATTTATTTTTGTTGTCCTTGTTTAAAATAAACGATTACACATCTTCCAACAAAACTAAATATTTTGAAATTTAATATTTTTTTAAAATATATATACATATAAGTAATATAATATAAACAATCAATTGTAATATCATCAGGACGTACGAGTTTTAAATGTGACGGAGTGACCTTGCCATACCCTCACACCAAAATCGATGAAATTTTAAATAACAAAATTTATTTTCATCTCATTTAAATAAATGATTCTTCATGGGACGGGACGGGAGAGGACGGCTCGGCTCCATGGAGAGAATTTTTGCCAGCCGTATCCGTGGCGTTATAATTTCTTCTCACTTAGGTTAGCTCATTAAAAAATCCAAAAATTCTGCACCTGTTGAATTCTGGTACTTGTTGATAGGATTCATGTTTATGGTCTGAGTATCATATACAGGACATTGTCTCTCTTTTTTGCTTTTCTTAATTTCTTTTTACAATTTCTTGGGTTTTTCTTTTTCTCTCCGGTTCTTCCTCACCAGATGTCATTGGGGCACCCTAGTCTCCAAACTCTGCAACTCTGACTGGTGTCATGGCATGTGGCCCCCTGCTTTCTCTCTCTTCCTTTGTCTATTCTCTCTCTGTAATCTTCTTCAGTTACTCTTTCCCCTCGCTAAGCTGTCATCACAGATAACAACAACCCATATATAACCAACTCGCATACGGTGGGTGCCTTTGTATCTCAAGCTTCGCTCAACTCTCTACCAGTTTGTGTTCTTTCAGGTCTGTTTTCTCCTTCTACGCTTTTTTCTGCTTTAGGTTCCTTTTATCACTGAACTTCAAACCGATCATCAGCTGTTGCTAGTGAATGCCGTCTTGACTGACCTGTGTATGGCTCTGGACTTCGTGGGGCCTTTAAACTAGACTAATGCTAGTTCGTTTTTGATCTGGTTTTAGGTTTTAAAACCCTAGTTTTCTCTTCTTTTTTTATTTATTTTTTGGGCTGTTATGTTCTCGTTTATCTGAGGCCCTGTTCTTGTTGGTTTTTTCTGTGATCAAGGATTTTAAATCTCAACTTTAGCTGATACTAGATTGTTTATTTTTATGTTTGTTGAGCCACTTTGGGTTTTATTCAAATGGGTTTTCTCAAATCTATGAATTTTCCTTTTTTTTTTTTGCTTAGTGGCTTATGTTTTATGAGAACCTATACCATCTTAGGGTTTCTGAACTTTGGGTTATTGCTCTCTAGCCAACTGAGTTGAATGATTGTCACTTAAATTGGTTATTTTCATGAAGGAGTTCTTCTAAATTATTATCGTGTAGTTATCACTTACTTTCCTGCGGCTCTCTCTATCATCAGGATGTCTGTCGATTCTAATGCTTTTGTGGCATGGGAAGAGCATATTATTTCGCAGGAGAAGGGCAACCGCGTAGTTCACTTTTACTTGAAGGATGCCTCGGGGAATTTAGTCCTTGCTGTTGTTGGGACTGAGAGAAGTATAAGGCACATGATCTATGTTGTCTCGGAAGAATTCTTGCAGGCTTATGAGTCCAAGGGATTCATCACTGCCTGCACGAAATGGCGAGCAAGAAGGGAAGTTGTGGACTGGCTCAAATCATTGGTATCGGAGCATCGTCCTTCATTGGATCTCTCAAGTATGTAGTTTGTTGTGTTCAAATTTGAACTTGCTGTGAAAGTTTACGATATGCAGTTCCTGTGAAACTGTGAAAGTGCACAATATGCATGTTCTATCTAGTAGGGTTATTTGCATGGTGGTTGTGCATGCTACAAAAGGCAATTCTTAAATTTCATTGCTTGTTCGATTTGATCACATTTGTCGCATTAGTATTCATTATTGCAATGCAAATGACTATACGTCATGTCCTTTCAGGTGAAGGAATTTGCGAAGAAGTTCTCCAATGATATAATTGTGCTATTTCTTTTTTTCTTTTTGCGGGATTCTAAGCAATCTTTATGTCTTCCCTGGTCAATAAGTGATTCGAGGTATCTCTGGTTACTTCAGTTGTAGCCTACAGAAAGACCCCAATTATGTTGGTATTGAAGAATAAGTTCTAACACTCTCCATTTGCATATGATTAAGCAACAAGGTGGATTTGTTTTTAGCAAGTTTTTATCCTTTTCTTCCGAGTTTCCATTTTGTCTTAAGAAAAAAAATTGATGTTATTCCTTGCATATGGATTCGATGCTACGAGGCAGATTTTCTGACTTTCCAGAGAATTTTTTAACTGTCCTCTTCAATTCACCTCTATTTTTTATATTTTAAATCGTTCTGTTAACCCTAGTTGCAGCCTTAATTTCTTGATATCCTCACTTTCTTCTCATTGTAACTAGCTTTTATTTATGTACTTGGAGTTGGGTCAACTTATTTGATTAACCACACGTACATTGAAATGGATGTTATTTTTTCCATTCCAGTCAAATTACCATCACTACAAGATTCATAGTTCTTACATATTGCAATTTGCAAAAGATTTTACCTGCCTTCAGAATTCAATTTCACCTATATTTGTGGAAGCTATCATGACTGAATCCACAATATTACTCTATTACTATTTACTTTTTAGGATTCATATATAAGGTAAGATTTGCTTAATAGATGACTAGGTGAAAAAAGTAAATTGAACTTATTTGGACGTATTTATTATTTCTGTTTCAGAAGGTCCTAGCTAGTTAGGATTCACTAGGAAAATTTCTCATTATTAAAATAAAGCAGAGGTCCTGCAAGACTTTTGTAAATATGTAACAGAAATTGATTCCAATTTGTTAGCAAGATAAATAATATGTTGATGTGAAAGTTGAAACATCGGGTAGGATCGGGCTGTAAAGTGGCTTGGGGGGTGAGCATGGTGGTGGGTATATCCATGAGAGGTCCTGTGTTTTAAGTCTTTAAGGGATGTAGGAATAACAATAATATATGTGCACGTGTGTGTATATTATATCTGTATTCTCACGTTTCCTAAAATTATCAACAGCAAACTAGTTCTTAAAGGAAAGAATTATTGCTTTGCAATATGATCAAGTTATTACTATTCTTACGTGTCCTAAAATTACCGATAGCTTCTTCTATTAAAATTAAAAACAATTGAGAGAACAGTCATCAATTATTTATTATATGAGAACAGTATTAATAATTCTTATTTAGAAATCATTCTTCTTACCTTTTGAGATTCAAAATTGCCGGTTAAAAACTTTTTATTCAAGATTTTGTAATATATCTAATCCATTTTTTTTCTTTCTAAAATATCATTTTCAATAGATAATATATCTAATCCATTTAATCTCTCTATCTCTCCTTTCCTAAGTTCCTCATATAGAGATCCACATTTTCTAGGAGACATATTTATAATTAGAAAAAAATTGCAAATAAAATAAATACCAGTCATAAAGAAATTTATACCAAGATTTAGAAAAAGTAAATTCTAAAGTTTGAAGAACAATAGAAACTGATTGTAGGATCATTAAGTCTCGTCCAATTTCTTATGTCCCAACTTCTAACACTTGGGGCACATTGGCGTGGGAATATAAGAAAAAAAATAGGAGAGAGAAAGAGGTGTGAGAATATAAAAAATAGGCGAGAAAAGTGAGAGAGAAGAAGAGACCTGAGTGAATAAAACAAGGAGAGAGATGAGGAGTGAGATAAGAAAAAAGTAGAGGAGAAAAAAAAGAGAGGAGCAAAAAATAGGAATTAGAAAATGTCTTTTACATTATTAAGGTCTAACGTTAAGCCTATTTAAGTAAGGTCCTCGTGAAGAGAAAATATAAATTAAATGATATCTGAAAGAACATGTGGGACCCACTAAGATGTTCTTTTGCTATTGTTGGCTAAATATTGAGTGGAATATTAGCTCATTGACTGTGTTTTTTCATGACTATTGTAATTTGTTTCAAGCAAGGAATTAAATAACTAAAAACACAAATATTGATGAAAATATTGCAATTGCATATGTACTGATAATGTAATTTTTTCAGGAAAATAGACGGATATTAAGAACAAATGATGGAATGTTAGGTTTAAACTTTTGGAAGTGTGAACTGTTAATTGATATACCATTGCATGATTTATATGCTTAAAAAAAGTCTATGGAAACATATGTACTTTTAAGGATTACTCATACATCATGTGCATAAAACATGATGAATGCCAAAATTTATAGCACCATGAACATATTAAGATATAAAATGCACTTGTTTTAATGTTTTATGAGTAAATTTCAACAGAATGCTCCTTACCGTATACTTAGGTCTAGGTTGCAAGGGATTAAATGTACATGGACATCAAATGACAACTTCAAAAGATCGCATGATTGATTGACTTAGAACCATCTGAGTCGAAAATTTATTTGGTTAAAAGACATATTAAGCTAAACTTTCTTGCTAGTGTTAGGATTGAAAAGTTTCGTGCTAAAAGAGGAGGAAAAGTATAATTGTCATAGATTAACCATTAGCTCAAGTTGTATTCTTAAGATTTAAAAGAGAAAAGGAATGTGCCAATAATAAATTAGGAATCTAAATGGAAAATGAATTTTTTTTTTTCTTACATAAAAGTCTTGGAAACCCAAAAATAGGACTAATGTTGGCATCATGTATTTGAGAATCTAAAAAGATGGACCTACAATAAGCATTAAGAAATGGAATGCCCTTGTTAAAAAAAAAAAATTTTAATGGAATGCAACATAAAGCAAGAAGATGAGAAAAGATACAAGTGAGATTAATTCTTGGTCAAAGATTTTGTTTATAGCCTCACATTGGATTCAAATGAGTTGAGAGCCATTAATGAATTGGTAGCCTCAGTTTACCAACAAGCTCTTTAGGTTAGTTTCCTGTGGGAACAAGTTGAGAGTAAGCATGATTCTCGGGCTTTTTGTCTAACAACAGGAAAGCTTCTACATCACTTGGTTCACCTTGCTATGCTCTTGAAAATAGGTGAGATATTTAAGAGATGATTGCATAAATGCAAGTCTTCTTTAGGAAAAGTCAAAGAAGGAAAGAGATGACTTCAGTAAAGCCAATAAGGGACTAGTATGTAATCAAGTTCACATAGAACTGATTCAGCATGAATTATACTGTTGCTTTTTGGAAGGGGCTTTCTCTATTCCTAATTTTGCATTTCTGTTACTTTGTCTCCTTCTAAGATCTGCTTTCTATTTTCAAGATCTCTCCCACTATCATCTCTATCTCCAATATCTTCCATAGATGGAATTCAATGTTAAGAGCATGATGATGTATTGGCCTTCACTCTTGGAAGCCTGGTTATTCATTACTTAATTCACGCCTAATCTTTTTCGTCAATTTTTGTCCCTCCACCTTTATTCAGTTGAAGCCAATGCAAAGATATATTCTTTTTTGGTTCTCTAATAACCCATCAAGTTTTTCCTTTGTTATTGATTTTAGCATCCAATGAGCCCGAGTCGAGCCCACACTTCAATGAACTAAGATGAGTTGAACCCTAATAGCACTGGTTATGGTCATCATGGGTTCAATCCAAGCTCAATTACAACCTTGAGATGACCAAGCCAATCTTGAACACCTCAACATTTGGTTTAACTTGGTTCATTTGCTATCCTTGTCATTGAATTTTCACTTTTGCTCGCATGTTGGCACAATGGACTTGGTATCGTTAAAATAAAAATAGAAGAAATTAGAATGTATGCCACCATGTTACATAATTGCCGACTTCTAGATCTTGAAAAGATCTCATTTCTTTATTAGAAGTATCTACTCGAAGAAGAGGAGAAAGTGCTTCGCATACCTTATCATAAATGAAACGTTGAAAGCACACTCATATTGCTTTACCTTTCCAAGCTTTATAAGGTTGGGAGTTACGTTTATGGTATATGGCAACACATATTCTTACTCTTTTCCTTTTTATTCAGTACTGGTACTGAGTTGATTATGCCTATATGTGAGAGAGAGAGAGGAGAGGAGAGGAGAGGAAGAGAGAGTCAACTACGAGATTCTTTTTAAGATCTTTGTGTAATTCTGTCGACCTCAAGAAATTAGGTATTATATCAAACCTTAAATTTTTCTTGTATCATTCAAATTGTTTCTTTTTTCTTCCGTTGCTTTGTTGCATTCTTAAGTTTGTTGTAGATCCAATTTTCTAGGTTCACAAATCCATGATGTGTACACTAGTCCCATTTCTTTTTGGTTTCAAGGCTTGATGGAGATCCCTTTTAGATCTCCATTCGGGTTCCTAATTTTATTATATGGCCTTCCCCCCTCCCCCTTTTCCTTTTTTCCCCTTTTTCTCTTTTAAAATTTTAAGAATTTTAGCTTAAGATGATGGCGACTCCATAGTTTGGTGATGGCTTTGTTGAAGGCCTTTAACATAGCCTGAAGCGTTGTTTGCATGCACTTGATCTACGCTCTCCTCAATAAGGTACAGTGAAATTAGGCAAAATTATACTCTTTCTTGGAATTTGATAGACCAATTCAAGATGCATAGGAAATTTTCTGTGTGTGCGTGTGAATTGATCGGATGTCTTTGGTCATGCATACGTGAGAGCGATTATGCAATGATTTTGTGTTTACTTTAAAAAGCCTACAACATAGGAGAACTATTTGAGAGTGTATGATTTATATTTTCTAATCAAATAGTTTGTAAATTAATTGATGTAGTAATATGTGGATTATCTTAGTAGGGCTAAGAATTATAGATTTTCTTCAAAGACCTCTTTAATAAATTTCTATTCTTGCGGTAGAATGATTGAGGTTTTTCTAATCTGTTTTTTTTTTGGTGCGTTTTGAAAGTGCAGTGTTCCAGAATTAGGAAAAATTGACCTATAAATAATGTTGATGGTTTTTATTGAAGATAGGTTTAGGTTGGATTTGTTCTATTCCTGAGAAATAAAGAGATTCTGATAGACTGTGTTTGAAAATGTTTAAAAAAACTGTTTTCTGTTTATCGATATTAATAATTAGTTTTTAGTCAAAAGTAGCGTTTGGATTATTCTGGTTCCGCATTTGGAGATTGTTATATTTTTTTATATGATTGTAAAAATTTTGTTTTGTGAGCCAAAAGGGTATGTCACCCTCCTAAAAGATTTAGTTTCGTTTGGTTGTAGCCAAGTAGATTTTAATTGTGAAAAATACTTATTGAAAATGAAAATAGTATAAACAATTATTTTGTTTATAAAAAACAACAAATGTGAAGTTAAATGCGAACCAACTTATTCATGTCAATTTTAACTTTTAAGGAAATTTTGCAATGATTGTTATTCATTTAATTTTCTATTCAATTGGCTACTGTTGGTAACAGGCTTGTCAATATGGCTAGACTCTTTTTCATATATCCACGCATTTTATGTCACACGGAAATGAGGGTCTCTTTCTCTCTCTCCCCTTTTGTGTGTGTGTGTCTTCTGTCTATTTAAGTGAATCCCACTTGCTTGTCCCCGTTTATGCTTATATATGTTGCTCTCTCTGCGGTTCAATTTAGCTGACATACGAGGACAGGGTGGCCATAATCAGTTGTAATATTTTTTTATCCAATGATTGGGCTGATGATGTCCAAAACCTAAAATCAAACTGACCTTGGCTCTGGGTTGGACTCAAGTTCTGTGGTGCATTTAATAACTTTACATTTTCACTTATTTTTTAGAACTTTATTAGAGAAATGTATCTTTTTATATTTAACTTGCTTAAAGTTTTCAAATAAGACTCAACTTGGTCAAACTTATGCCCCCCACGGCTTGGAATCGGCCATATTGATCCATCCTTACCTAAAATGTTAATACTTTTTTATTCTATTTCCATTATGATACCTGAGTGATTCCACTAATCCTGATCTGAGTTATATATTTTTGGCTAGAAGATTCCTAATTTGCATTCTACTTTCTCATTGCCATGTGTAAATTTGGGCCTTCACTGTCCTGCAACACCTTCAATTTGCATCATTTAATTCTTATAGATGCAGTTGTTGGTTTTGTGTTCCACATGACCTAATCAACGCAATATCCTTTCCTCATCTTGTCCCTTTTAAGGCTCTATTTTAGGAATGCTAACAGTCCACTCTTCCTTGTGTTGCCATCCATCGAATCTTAACTTTTACTTTTCAGCAACACAATTTTTAGGCATCTGTTGTAGTTGACTGCCAGCATTGTGTACCATACATCATAACTGGAGTTTTATATGTCTTCTGACGATCTTATCCTAAATTCTATACATCCATTTTGGCAAACAGTTCTCCATAAGCACCTTTTCAATTTATCCCATAGTTGCCTGGACGATCACTTGTAATGAATCTCGTTCCCGTATTTCCTACTTGCAAACTTGAGTAAAATCTTCTTGAAAATTAGGGAAGTGTGCCACCAAAAGGGCATATGAATCAAATATAATTAGAACTGAGGTTTGTATTCACTTTTTACCAAATCATTCTTGTTGGCTTAATGTTTCACAAGTTTTTCATATTAATCTATCATGTTTCTTTATCACTTCCTCATCATTTTGACGTCGTTAATCATTACAATATCTAGTCTGAATCAACGTGTATCACATGGGCTCCATTTCCCGCTTCTCTCTACCATGTTATCTTCCCTACCCCCTTAAATTAGTTACTGTAGGTCATCAACCCATTTGAATAGTATCCGTAACATGTCCTGTGTAATGTCTCCTTATGAATAATTGAACTAAGACAAATGGATTGATTTTTCTTGGGTGTTCCTTTGCGATCAGTTATGTTTATTCTTTAATTCAACAACAGTTACACTCTGTGTTATGTGTAACTTTTGTCATCTTAAAACCTTTTAATGCTAAATCTTGTAGAAACATCGTATGAAAATAGTACCTTCATAGTCATGCATTCACCAATACTGTATATGGATGATCAAACCAAGATGAAGGATATGTTGTTTTTTACCCATATATCTATACCATTCTTCCATTTCCATTCTTAATTTTATTATGTACATTTTTGGTATTTGGGGTTTCTTTTGCATATCTTAGACCACCTGTGTTAAGTCGTA
The DNA here is from genome assembly GCA_026545225.1 of Cornus controversa. Classification (NCBI taxonomy): domain Eukaryota; kingdom Viridiplantae; phylum Streptophyta; class Magnoliopsida; order Cornales; family Cornaceae; genus Cornus; species Cornus controversa. The sequence continues at coordinate 66,417,311 of CM048849.1, read as the reverse complement.
GCTTAGTTAAACTCTTACTTGTTGCATCAATACAGCCAGCTTTATCAGCATAAAAGACAAGGGCTTAATGGCTATTCATTTGGCAACAAGGCTGTTTGGAAAAAAGATTTGCATTAGCCCTTCTCAACAAAGTTGTATATGTTTGGGTAATTGGGTTCTGGGTACCTGTGGATGCCCAGTTACTACTGTATTGTTGAGTCTTGTGTTTTTTGGTGTAGATTTGATTATGTGCCCTCCTTAGCTTATTTCTTGGTAGTAATATTCGGAAGCTGCTTGAAGTTCAGTGTTTTAAAAATTGGTTACCATATTCTTGCTTCTATAGAGTTTATTGCTTGGTGAGCAGTAAAAGCTTGATCATCAAGTGTAAATAATCGAAGTTTGAGTCTGATAGCAGTCACTTCGCACAAATATTGTCAAAGATTAGGACTGTACCCAACTGACCCTTCCAACACTACATTTTGCTTGTATGTATCCATTGCTCCATAAATTTTTTAATCTAAAATTATTTGCTAGAAAGACGCATGTAATGAGCAAATGCACAAGAATGTCTTATGCTTTATATTTCACGAATTGCAGTGGTGCAGTGAGCATCAGTGAGGTGCAGTCATCGGTTTTTGTATCTCATGTTTATTACTTTTGTTGTTTCTAAAAATCAATTACCCATTATAGTATGAGCTTGGATTTCTTGGTGGTCCTCTGGCTACATTTTGTGGCTGGCAAACGTACTTTAACATTGCTGTAATATATAATACTATTAGCTCGGATGAAGAATTGAGTAATTTTCATACATTTACCTTCTTTTTTCTATCAGAAGCGAATCTCTCTGAGGAATCTAAACATAATTCTGACAGGTTCATTGACAAACGACTCCAGTCAAGCTCTAAAATCTCACGAAATGTCAGTGGCTGGATTCTCTGTTATTCGAACTCACGTACCTGATCAGATGGTATCATTTACAGTCTGTCTGTTAAGTCTGCTCAAAAAACCATTATATTTCTTGTGACTGTTTGAAATTTTCATTTCAGATCCAAGTCCCGAGAAAATTTAAAGTTCAAAATTCAGACATTGTGTGGTCAGGTGTTGCTTGGACATGTTGTAAACAGCTCAAGCACTACCTGGCTTTTTGCCGAAATGGAACCACAATAGCTGTAAGCATCAACATGTTGATTATCTTTGCTCTTTCAATGGCACCATGATCCTCAAAAATCTCTCACATTTCTTCTCTTGGTAATCAGGTTCATTCCTTTGTATTCATCATGGCTGAAGAAGAAAGTCACTACCTTGGCTACTTGGAAGATTTGTATGAAGACAAGAAGGGACAGAAAAAGGTGAAAGTGCGGTGGTTTCACCACAATCAAGAAGTCAAGGGTGTTATTCCTCAGCTGAATCCACACCCTAGAGAAGTTTTAATCACACCTCATGTTCAAGCAATCAGTGCTGAATGTATTGATGGTCCTGCCACAGTTTTGACTCCTAAGCATTACGAGAATTGCTTGGCTGTTGTTCCAGAAACTTTATCATCTGCAATTCATATGTGCTTTAGGCAGTTTAAAAACAATAAGGTTAAGCCCTTTTCCATAAGTAAATTGCGTGGCTACTCTAATCAAACAATCCTCTCTTCTTTAGATAGTTGTCTTGTCTCCAAGCACAAAACCAAGGGCCATAAATCAAATGAGGAAGGAGAGGAAGAGTTTACCCATGAGGACACTTTGAGGCAGGGTGCTAAGAGGAATAGAAGTTGCAGAGGGCATCAGAGACTTGAGACAGGAAATTTTGGTGTCATGAATTCAGTCCCTGGAAACCAGATGGCAAAATGTGAACCAACATACCAGAAGTTGAAAATCAGGCTATCACGTACAGGACCGATTGGCATTAAGCTTGTTGAACGCGAGCCCCAATACCATGCGTCTTTCAAGGTTGATGAAAAGATAGAGTTGCTCTGTCAAGATAGCGGCATCCGAGGTTGCTGGTTTAGGTGTAAGGTCTTGCAGGTATCACAAAAGCGTCTGAAAGTTCAATACAATGATGTGCAGGATGTAGATGAATCTGGCAATCTGGAGGTATGTAAATGCACCATAAAACTATTATGCGATTTTATCTTTGGTTAGACTCAAAGGAAAGGGAGGGATGCACCAGAAAACTATTATGTGAATTTCTCAAAATGGAAGACAGTACTGGGGGAAAAAAGATAAGAGATGTTGATTGACTCAACATCTCAGATTTTTCACTCTCTCCACATCAAATCACCTCTCTCTCTCTTAACTGCTTTCCCACTCTAAGCCATTGCCAAGATCAAATCTGGCACAGTCAACGTAATGTCGACCATTCAGTTGACAGAACTTGGGCTTCCCTTACAAGTAGCTTGTAGAACATTCCTTTTCTTTCTGTTATAATTACAAATGGATGATGATTGCCTAGATATACGTTATATACAAGTCTCAATCATTTCTAAATGTCTCCAAAATTTAGAGACAGTAAGATAACAAAATGCATGCATTAAATAAACCAGATATAACATTCAAAATATATAATGTTGTCTAAAATGTCAACAAAGGCACTACCACACTAGTCTATTGCAATGATCTTTTCAAATCAAGGAAGAAATTTTATGAAGGTATTCAAATTGTACTAGTTGGGAACCAGTAACCACTTTGGAGCATACCCTCTTAGAGCATCCAGAAACAAAGTATCAACGGATAAATGAAATAAAACGTGGTATGTAATGAAAAAAATTGAGTTACCAAGGGACAAAAGTTTCTCATTGACTCTCTCTCTCTTGTTGCGTGTCTTTGTTTGTTTAGGAATGGGTTCCTATATCCAGAGTGGCAGCTCCTGATAAAGTAGGCATGAGATGCTCAGGTCGCCTTACAATTCGTCCGTGGCCTCCTGAGGATTCTTCAGATTGTCCTTTTGAGGTTGGGGCAACAGTTGATGCATGGTGGAGTGATGGCTGGTGGGAAGGTGTTGTAATTGGAGTCAACATTTCTGGAAGTGATAGTCTTCAAGTTTACTTCCCTGGTATGCTCTAATATTGGTAAAATTTGATCTATTCCCTTATTTTATATTCTTGTAGCTGATACAACTAATATACAACTATCTGGGGTACTATATTTTGAATGAAGGACAATCTTTTCTGTTCATGTGGCACACCGGTTTATTGGCCTATTCTCATTGAGCTTGTATACCACATTTTGGTGTGGTGTCCTTGTAGTTGCCATGAAGAATTGATGTGGTTTGTCTTTGTGATCTTAGGTGAGAACAGGATCTCGACTCTTCCAAGAGGGAATATAAGGACTTCAAGAGATTGGGTTGATAACAGATGGGTGGATATAAAGGCAAAGCCTGATATACATCGTTACATATCTTCAATTGTCAGTCCTGGTAAGAAACAGCCAACATGCTCGACTTTGGCTGAAGCATCTGAGTGTGGTGGCTCTACATCAGTGGATCACAAAGTTGTCACTACTTTCAAACCTGAAGCAATTGAAGAAGGTAAGCCACGAGTACCAGGTTTGTCCATATCTACTGATCTGGAAAAGGAGGAGAGGGTTAATTTGAGCAAGAGAGCTTGTACCAATGATGACGATAAAACTGGCGGAACTTTTGATAGTGGTGGTAATGATGGAGCTAGGAATGAGGCCAAGTCAGTTTTGGTGGATGGTTTTAACCAGCTAAATGTGAAGTAGTAGAAGCAGTCTTAAGTAGTGAACTAAGTTAAGTTGTATGAATCAATGGTTTGGGCGCTGCAGAAATTTTTTGACTAAGTGAAGGTGCTCCATTGGTTGCTGTAAATAATAGCATATAGAGGTGTTGAGATAGGAATACGCAGAGGATGGTTATCTAAATTTCCTACTCCAGGGGGAGTTGGCTAGTGTATAGCAAGCAATTAGTGTCTGTATTAGGTTGAAGGTTTAGTTGGATGAGGGATCATACCAGAAAACATATCGGGGATCCTATCAGGTTAGGTAGTGGTTGAATCAACTCTTGAAATTGGCAAGTTGTGTTGTTGCATGCTGTTGCGCCCTGAATTGTGCCAACAGTGTGTCTCTCTTAGTTGTCATTTGCATTGCATAGTTTTGTGTCTGAAACTATTATAGTAAAGTTAAAAGTATATGTTATAAAATGGTTTTCATTTGGGAAAGAAAAAAAAAAAAAGTGAGAATGTTGCTACTGTACTATAGTAGTTAGTATACACTCCCCTCCCTTCCCCTCTTTTCTGAATTCTTCTTAAACATGGTGGATGGGATGGATGTGTAGTGAGTTGGAGAGCCCAAGGCGCGCAATTTGAAAATGGAAATTTGAAGCATTTTTGGCATTAAGAACCACGACCACGACCACCCACACTGTTGTTGTATGTATGCTTATTATGCTATGCTAACAAGGATCCTTGCATTGAAGAAGTGCTAACTGGTCTACTGTTAGGCTGGCTTAGCTTATAGCTGAAATGAAAGGTTATATATATATATATATATATATATATATATATATATATATATATACTCTTATTCCAAACCATAATGGAATTAGAAGCTGCCAGAAACGCTTCCATGTGGGGGGGGCAGTGCTATTATATGGTATACTCAAGAGGGCGGTGTTGGTGAAACTCATACAACTCTCTTTGGATGATTCGCAATCACTTCATGGTCTTTTAACAACAGAGGTTGTTATTATTATTATTATTATTTATTTTGGTTGTCCCCTGAATACTGACTTGACTATCATCCTTCAGAATAAGCAAACAACTTTCAATACTTCATTACTACTTGTTTATTCAATTTTCTGGAACAAAAAATGAGTAAAAAAATATCAAAACGATAAAACGCCGTTGGTTGGAGATAATCATCCTCCTCGCAAGTCACAACCATTTCATAAACTCTAATAAACTTTCAGTTGGTTCAATTTTGAATAGAGGATGAGCATAGAGGTATTTTTTGATAAAATTAAGTTTTGAAAATTTTATGGTGGAATTTCATGTATTTTATATTTTTACACTTAAAAAAACAATCTACAAAAAATATATATAACAATGATACAAAAATAAATAAAAACCATATTCATCGGGGTCAATGGATGCAGATTTTCCTTGCGTATGGGTCCACTCGAATGGGAACTCGAGCGCGTGTTATACAAGTAAATGCCGGTCTCTACTCAAAGCAGAAATCGTCATGCCAAACGTCACTGTGAAATTATGTTATTTATTTTAAAGACAAAAAATGATCATTATCTTTTCTTTTCTTTTTTGAAAAAATGATCATTATCCAATGTGTGTGGATTTGGGCTTTGCACCTGCATGCTCCTCGAAACTGCTTGTTCTTGTTTATTTATTAAAGTCATTGTTAAAGAAAAATGGTCCATTTCAATAACTGTAAAAAAGTAGTATTATATTTATCAACGGTCAGAGATACTAGAACTCCGTATGTAATTCCCATGAATTTATGGTCACATATCTTCACCAAGTATGTATGTATATATATATATATATATAAACCTCCTCCTTCAGTCTCAATGCCACCAATCCATACTTGAATCTTCATTTCTCTCTCTCTCTTTAGACAACTCCTTTCATTTATATATCTGCTGCTGTGTTGTGTTGCTATTGTTCCATCAATGGCAGCTTGTATTGACAATTCAAGAAACCAAACTACAGCCAATCTTTTTTCTTCAAATACCCATCCATGTCAATTCAACAATTCTCTATGTTGTCTCATCAAATTATGCAGAACCAGTTTCACAAACTTCGGTTCCTGCAATTCCATTCATCGCCATGGACAGAAAAATATTCCAGATCCATCTAAGGTCATTCCTCGTGATCATGATGGCTATGAAGATTCTGTATGGCTGAAAATCCTAGAGGAGGCTAAATCTGATATGGAGCAAGAGCCCATCTTATCCAGATACTATTGTTCCTCCATATTGTTACATGATTCACTAGAGAGCGCGTTGGCTAATCACTTGGCAATCAAGTTGAGCAATTCAAATCTCACTAGCGAAACACTCGAAGAAGTTTTCTTTAATATACTAGCCGAAGATTATGAGATCAAAAGAGCCATTAGAGATGATCTAAAAGCCGTGAAAGAGCGTGACCCTGCTTGCATTAGTTATGTTCATTGCCTTCTAAATTTTAAGGGCTTCCTAGCATGCCAAGCTCAGAGAGTTGCACATAAGTTGTGGTCACAAGGTAGGACTGCCATGGCACTTGTTATCCAAAATCGGGTTTCAGAGGTTTTGCAGTTGACATCCATCCTGGAGCAAAGATTGGACGGGGAGTACTACTCGATCATGCCACCGGAGTTGTGATTGGAGAGACAGCTGTTATCGGAAACAATGTCTCGATTCTACATAATGTGACATTAGGAGGTACAGGGAAGGAGACAGGGGACAGGCACCCAAAGATAGGTGATGGGGTGCTAATAGGTGCTGGGACTAAAGTTTTAGGCAATATCAAAATTGGAGAAGGTGCTAAAATTGGTGCAGCCTCTGTTGTGTTAAAGGAAGTGCCTCCTAGAGCCACTGTTGTTGGAAACCCTGCTAGACTGGTTGGAGGGAAGGATACACCAGAAATGTAGAATTGTATTCCTGCTTCCACTAAAAATGACATTGTAATACTTGAGTTTTCTCTTGTTGCAATGCAATGGTCAATCATACACTATTATTTTTTCTTTCAAACTACACTTTTACAATTTTCCATTTCAAGAAAGGCTGTTCTGAGGTTGAGATGATAAAAAAACATTGTTAATGGAGCCTGAAGTGAAATATGGGAAACTAGATCTATCACAAAATGTTGCTCGATTTACAGTTCCAAGCAGAAAGAAGCTACAGTATTGATTTAGTCTTTTATGTTTCTTCACCAACTCATAACACCATTTCTGAGGTAGATCTCTTTCAATGGATTGGTAATAAGGTTCCTTTCTGGTCTATGACCGCCATGTTGCATATATTACACAGCAACATTTCGTGTCAACATGATCTCCATGGCATTACCACTGAACTTGTAACTTGTAAGCCATCTGGTACAACTCACATTCCCATCTATTATTCCCTGTAAGGTGACTAAGATGACATTGTAGTTGAAGAGTTTATTTCTGGTAAGAAAATGGTCTTCATGTACACAGCTTGCCTCTCCTAAGCTCTGTTTTATGGTCTTCATGTACCAGAGCAACAATTGTAGCAATTTGGTTTAGCTTCCTTGTGCATTCCATTTCCCTAAATTTAATTTATGTGCAAGCATGTATATACAAAGTGAAATGCATATGCATGTCAGTCTAGGCTATATGAATTCTACTGGACCAGGAGAGCACCATACAACTTAGAAACCGTTGCTTTCAGACACTCGCCATACACTCTAGTATCCTACAGATTTCTAAAATTCCTAAATAGAGTACCACTCCAGCAAAGAACTACTGAAGGGAAATATATGCTATATAGAACAAGCTAGCAGAAAACGGATTCAGCATAGTCCAACTAGATCAACCGCATAAGACCATTTTATTTTATTGAAAAAGTAAAGATGTTTTAACTTCACATTCTAACACTAATTATATGTTACTCATGATTTCTAACCAAAGATCACATTCTAGACAAAACTTCCTTCCCCATTTCCTCAGGCAAACACCCCACCACCAGTGGCTGTCCTGATTATCTGAAACAGAACTGCCAACCAACAAAGGAAAAGTAATCAGTAAGGAGCTTTAAATTAATAATTTGCATGTTAATAACAGATGGGCGGGGTACAAATATAATTGTTAGTCAACTGGTCCAACGTTATTTCGAACAAATTTCATCATATCTAAATTATAGTTTTGTACATTCCTCACCCAAAAATATGAGTTGTGCCAATTTTGTGTTTTAACAAATTTTATGGGAGAAAACACAAAATAAATTAAGAAGTGGCTCAACATAGATCCTGGAAATAAAAACTAGCACAAAAGCAGTCTCTAGCAATATCACGAGTCCTTTTTCTTTTTCCATTAGGGGCATAATTGTTTGTTTGAAAATTAAATAGTTGGAGTATTGTGGAAGCATAAAAGCAGTCTCTAGCAATATCACCAGCCTTTTAAAAATGATGGTATAAAATATGGAGGTTATTTCCAAAACTCATTAAAGGCGATTGGCAGCAATTGTACAAGAACATTATCGTTCGCATGCCACTCCTCAATTGGAAAAATATACAAGATAACTGTAAATAGACATTAAAAACCATGTCATACGACTCCATGTCACAGCTCTACCAAAAACTTTGCATCACAACAGTGGGTGATCCACATATATCTAAGTGGGGCAGTTGTCCCCACTAAACTTATTGTTATTCTAATTTTCTATGTATATTATTTTATAATTGTGAAGTTGTTCCCACAAAATTGTTTAAAAAATGTTTAGCTTCCCAACACTTTCTTCTGACAAAATTTTCTTCTCTCTTTTCTTTCCCAAATTCTCTATGCTCCTTATTCTCATGACCCAAACCAAGTTCATCTCCTCTATTTCAGCCAACACTTTCTCTCTTTTACTCCCCCAAACTCACTGCAAAGCAAAAGCACAAAGTAGTAGAATTGTAAAAATAAAATAAAAAATCAATAGATTTCTCAACCTTAAGCTGGTATGCAAGAAACTCTAAATTCCTTTCTTAGCTAATATGGTTCTTTCTGTAAAAAAATATTTTTAATTTTGGAAAAGAAAAGGAAAAAATGAGCAAGATTTACACCAATAGATTGTTTGAGAAAACATTTAATATCATTGATAATGTTTATCATGATACACTTTCAAGAGATTATAACTAAATTCAATAGATTTCTCAACCTTAAGCTCGTATGCAAGAAACTCTGAATCCTGTTTTTAGCTAATATTGTTTTTTCTGCAAAAATAACAATAACATTTAATATCATTGATAATGTTTATCATGCAACACTTTCAAGAGATGATAACTCGTTGAGGACAATAAAAAATGTATTGCTTGGAAATATTATAAATCTTTTTATTTTGATTAGAAAAAAATGTTATCTTATTTTTGTTGATGATTTCCTCTACTGAAGTGAATTTCTAGCTCTGCCACTGCATTATGATATAAAACATAAAAGAATAACAGTAAAGTAACAAACAGCAAAGGAGGAAGCATAGATGCATAGAATAAATAAAGGATGTGAACAGGGTCTAAAGAGCATACATGATCCAATGACCACGAAAATAAAGATCCCAAGAACAATGGGACCAACTGGATAGTCGTTTCCTTTCTTGGTTGTGGTTTCAGGAACTGATCCTCTCTTGGTGATATTCTTCTCAAACCTCGCAACTTTCCTGTCTGAAAGGCGCCTTGAGGTAGTCTGTCAAATCCAAATAACCATAAACACCCACTATTTTTCAAACCATATTAACAACAATGCACCATCAAAACAAGTAGATTTCAAAATAATTTTCAGGATATAGAAATAGAATTTTGCAGGTGTAAGAGAGAATCTATCCTACACCTAGATACCGATCAACACATGATAAATTGTCCCCAAGCCATGTAAGCATGATGGAGGTGTAAATATGTGCCTGTTTGGTTTCTTTGAAAACATTTTCAAGAACTATTTTGCATTGGGAAAAAAAAGGGGGAGAAAAGGAAAAAGAGAAAATCTGACTACCAAATCCATGATACTGCGAAATTGCATGAGAAATGGGGGCTTTTAGGTGCCACTGCATCGACAATGTAAGCAATCCTAGATTGAGGGTTGGTTAAATTATTTCAAATGACCCAAATTTGAGCAATGCCTACTCACCTGGACTAAACAATGCGACCAATTAACTAGTTTATTCACATCAGATGGGTAATCATTACTTTTGTGTTTGAAATTGCTCAATCAGGTCAAGTGTTTCATTTTATAAAGGATTTTCCCCCCAAATCTTATAAACAGAGAAAACAAAGTAAAAAAAATGTAAAGAAAAAACATAAATGAGAGCAGAAAAGCGATGGGCGAGGGATGTTTGTTCCTGTGGGAACAAACAACAGAAGGCCTGATCTGATCGAGTTATTATAAATATGCAAACTTTAGAGAGAGAGGAGCCACATAACAATCGATCATGCAACAGGTAAGACGAGCTTCCAGAAACATCGATGAAGATGGTTAATATTTGGCGAAAATACATGAAGAATACAACGCTGATAATCTCGAATAGTAGACTTAAAAGACAAGAAATTACATTTATAATCCCAAAAACAGAGAATTTGGAGAGAGAGAGAGAGAGAGAGAGAGGTACCATTTTCCTTCTCTTTGCAGATCAAACACTACGAGACGGTGCACAGAGAGAGAGAGAGAGAGAGAGAGAGGGCTGTTATGTTAATGTCCTCTTCGAAGGTACGGAAACCTCGGACCAGCCCCCTGTTTTAACTGTGTACCGGACGAAATTCGGCGCATTTTTTATATTAATTTGTCACCATGAAAATGAGTAATTTTTTATTTTTAAGTAACTTTAGATTCTCTTGTCGTTTTTCGTTGGTGCATTGCTGTCAGCGGACCCAGAGGAAACTGCCCATATAGTAATGTGATAATAAAAATAAAGTTGCTTAATGAAAAATAAATATACAAAAATAGTACTGTATATATAAACTATGGGAGGTCTGTGCCAGCTGAATTATCGACTTTGTCCACAGGAAAACTTGACTTATGTTTTACTTTAGAAAGTTAAGATTTTTTTTCCGGAAAGTTAAGCAATTTAGTTAAGAAAATATTATTAAAACTCTTGGTATGAAAATGAGAGTTTCCTTAATCAAATTCTATATATTACAATAGTACATCTCCAAATATTATTATTATTATTATTTTCTTTAAATTTTATTATTAAGTAACAAAAATGAGTAGTCTTGTTAACTTTTTTTTATAGGTGAACTCCATTAGTATTGATTAGAAGATTTCTCAGGTGAACTTGTTAGTAGATAAGAAGAAACGTAATTCAAGAGGATTATTTCATTTTGAGCCCTACATATATCCTCTCTTACGTGAATCACTAATAAGAAGGATTATTTACCCTAAATCCTCTCTCTTACCTAAAACCTTTCCCACATACCTACCTACCCTTCAACGATCTCTAAACCTCTTTCAACGATGGCATGCATATTGGACATCAAACAACAACTATCAAGCATTTTGGTGGCTTTAACAGCATTGCCCTCTGAAATTGCTGATTTCGTAGTGTTGATACACAGATAGTAGTAGCAGACTAGTAAAGTTTTATTGCACAATACACGCAGATAATACATTTCAGTATATAGTTACAGATATGTATTATATGTGGGTAACAAAAACTCGCTTTAGCTAGCTTTATGAGTGCAGAAAAGTAATTTCAATCTCTGTTGATGACATCCGCCAACACTTTTGAGCATAACTAACCAAGGCGCATTCTCGAACACCAATTGCGCAACATAGTTTTCCCAATTAATAATAAGATTGCAATCTCAACCCAACTCAGACTAAACAAGCCCTTTCTTAAGATTAGAGCCTTGCCTTGCCTGCATGAAATGTTCAAGATCAAATCTCAACTTCCCAGACCCTTTCTATTTAAAAAAATGTAGAAAAAGAAAAACCCAACATTGAACTAAAACCAGCAACAATTACAGGTCACAATAGCAATGGCAACCCAACCTCCTTTATGACATTTTAATTAAGTACAAAACACGACTCTTAAGGTGTGCTATTTTTGTTCCACAACTGGGCATCACTCTTTCCTGAACATTTAAATACAGAGAATTGTGAAAAAATAAAATTAAAAAAAAAAAAAGAAGGGGGGAGGATTAGTAGTATACATGCACGGTATATTCCTTGACCCCTCGTACAAAAAAGAAGAGAGAAGCAGAAAAACAATGAAAAGGTGTATGTTTTACATGCATAATTCTATATAAGTTCACCAGCAATGAACTATTTCTATGATTAGAAAAACAAAAATCAAATCGCAGATTATATACATGGCCGGCATAGTACCCTCATGGATAATCTGTTCTCTCTACCAAAATTGGACTCTTCCAAATTTCCAATACCACGTCCAAGAGGTGATGGGTGTTAAAGTAAATGAATCCTTGTGCCAGAGACCACAGGAACACTTTGGAACAGAAATGGAATTGATGAAAGATAAAATAGGAGTCCCCACCATTGGACTGGAAATGGAATTTGAGACAAAAAGCTCTTCACCAGTTCTGCAACTGAGAAGTAATACTTTTTACAATAGGGTGGTATTCTGTGTGCATGTGTTTCTTAGCTTTCTCTGAACCAGGTTGCTCAAGCCACTCATCATACAAACTTTTTACCAGAGGATTCATAAAAGGATCGGCTGCCAAAACCTGAATATTGTAGAAGAATAATTAATTAGCTCTTAATCAAATCCATACTTATATAAGCATTAATAGACTTGTAAACAAGAAAGAATAAGCATAAGCACACTCAAAACTCCAGGTAAGGGTTCCGGTGGATAATAAGAAGTCCACACTCTAAACTCCAGGTAACGGTGCAGTCCCAAGTTTTTAGAAGATCCAGAATCCAAGACGACGTAACTAAAAATAATACCACCACCTAAAAGAGCCCTCTACTCCAGCCAAATACTTACATTTTCCATATAAGCATTTTCTAATAATTGAATCAAATCCTTGCCAGGTTGCCCTGGCTTAGGCTTGATTTGACCTCCACCATTCAAGCACCCTGTTAATCAAAAGAAAAGCAAATTACATGCACATTAAACTTCAGGAGTGATGAACAAAAAAACACAGTACATGTTCTATAAATGGAACCCCCATTTCAATATAAATGAACTAATCTGAAAATAAAAGAAAATACCTGAAGGGCATGCCATGACCTCCAGAAAATGGTAATCACATTTTCCAATTTTGATTTTCCTCACAACATTCTGCAGGTTTCTGAAGCCATAACATAGGGCAAACTTCAGCAATGTTTTGCCCTCCACCTGCATTAAAAGAAGATGACTTGATATCTCACTGTAATGATGATAGTCACATCACAGGCAATAGAGCAACTAATTTTTTTCTAAATTCATAAACTTCAATAGGCCAGATGGAGAAGTGGGACAGTCAGAAGGGCAGTGTCTCACTTGGCAGGTCTTACTAGGGGTGTAATATGGGTACGCAACTTGAACCCAAACCAACTTTTCATCATTCTTTTGAACTTGGTCAGGCCTGAGTTAATATCCAAACCCCAATTTAGTCAAGAGTTAAGATTGAGTTGAGAAATCAGTCAGCCTAAACCCAACTTGACTTTGCCAACCTGATTATATCCCTACTTTATATATATATACTGCAAACAAGAAACAATAGAAGTTGGTGTTGCACACACCTATAAACTCTGATACTTCCATCATTTATTTTGCACACGCAAGGGAACCAATAGAAGTTGGTATTGCATACGCCTATGAACTCTCTGATACTTCCAAGCAATAATTTCGTATTACATGAAACTTCCGACATTTTAGCTATGTCCTATGTCTTGAGATATAAGGTTGGACAGACTAAATTGGATAACAACTTAGACTGATCTTTTTGAAAACAACACCTAATTAGCTAGATCCTCAAAGTGAAAAGACACTCCTGCTGCTTATGCAACATTAAGGTCCCACCACTGTGACAATTTCCAAATTCTCACAACGCATATTGCTCCGATGTCTACAAAACAATGTGAACAAGATAAGGTCACCGGACTTACTTCAAGAGTCACTTCTCGAAAATCTGAATTCCTTATAGTCTTGAAGTCCAGAGGGCCTTTAATTTCTCTACCAAAAAGCATTTTAGCAGCATATCGAAAAATTGTGTCAGCATATCCTCCAGAGCTTCCATAAACCCCATAAAGATGCCCTTCTTCATTAACATTTGTTAGCCTGTAGGGCAATAACATTCATTCCATTTGATAAAGCAACTTCACGACAAATCAAGAGAACCATTGAAGGATAATTTTCTTACAGTTTATCTAGAGGAGACTCTTCCAATGCTCTGAAATCTACTGATTTTAACTGCAACAACCAAAACAATAAAAATAAAGAAAGAAACTACGACAAAGCCACTATCTAGACTTGTAAAATTACTAAACATGGAAAATTGAGCTGGTACCTGTATCAAATCTAATATCTCTCCAGATGTCAACACAGAGTCTACCTCTGTAATTTTTGTACTAGCATTCTCATGACTTTCACCTTGATGTTCCACTTGAAACACAAAGTCATCCCTAGCAGCCTCAAGCTTTTTATCATAACAGGGCATCACTGTTACATGGTAGACTTCATCTGGCCTGTTGAATGGAGATAATTCAGTACAAAATAAAGAAACCATATACCTTTCAAAAATCTATATAAATAAAGAAACCATATCAAAACTTCACAAGTATGCAAGATAATATGAAGATGAGATAAGAACTTGACAAGATTTGATATATCCTTGTGATTTTTGTCAATATTACACGAAATCCCACAAGAGACTACTAAAACAATACGTCCAGATTATCGGGATATATATCCAAATAATATCAGTCAATATCTCACATGTATCAATGAGATTTATTCCTTGTATGCAGGACCCTATTGGACTTCTATATGTTTTTTAATTTAGAAGAAAGAGATAATATCAGGCTCCTACAATGAAGTTATAACAATCCTCTCGGGAAGCATCTTTCAAACCTTTTTAAAAAAGAAAAAAGGAAATTGGAATGCTCAATAACACTATACAACTATACATGGGTTAGGGTTGTTGCCAAGGAGGCAATACACTCGTGATAGCAAGGGCGATCTTACCAGAGAGAGAGAGAGAGATGTGACAGATATTAGAGTACAAATCTCAATCCACTCCTACAATCCTTAATTGTAGGAGTCCAAATGTATAGATGACATTTGGTAAAATATGAGACACGTGGTGAACCGTGTTAACAACCATCTACTCTAAAAGCTTAAGCTGTTAGAGAAGGTGTAACTTTAATATATAAATCCTTCAATACGCCCCCTCATGTGTGGCCTTCTTTTTGGTCCAAAACATGTTTCAATTTTAATTATCAAGGTGACGGTGAGGTTTGAACACGAAACCTTTGGCTATGATACCATGTTAACAACCATCTACTCTAAAAGCTTAAGCTGTTAGAGAGAGTGTAATTTTAATATATAAATCCTTCAACAAACCGCATAGGTGGTTTTTATCAGAAGCCAAAGCATACCACTCAGCAACAAGAACAAGTGGGTGAAGTAGATGAAGTTCTAAGTGTGCCACTCTTTCCTCTCTAAAATTGGCCAAGACATAACCTGCAGGTTAACCACAATGCTGGGTTAGTCCCTGGCTCTCGTAGCTAAAACAGACCTCAAGGTATCCCAGTATGGAAAATGTGGTGTTAGGACTATATCATGGTGGCTGAGAGCCTGAGACAAAACAACCTACGGACTCACTGCAACCAAGCATTAAGCTAACAGGATCCGCTTCCAACCCAAGCAAGTGCTAGTTTGCAAGAGGTAATAGAGAATCATCATCCTTGTCTTTGTCCCATATGGAAGAAACCATAAGTGAAGATCCAATTCCACAAGCACAGGAGGGCCTTGGTATAGTCCTAATGTCTAGACTAGAGACCAAAGATACCAAGAAAACGCCCATATAGGCCTTTATGCCTCATGAGGTATTGGGGCATGTGTCTGGTGGAGGTGCCAACATGTGGAAGCCAGCTCAAGGGCCGCGTGGAGGACCATAAGAATGCCACTTGAAGGCCACACAAATGGTTAGATGTTGCATATCAAAATTTAACCTACACTATATGCTATGTTACTCGAACTCGGGTAAGTGCAAGGGGTGCGGGTGTGTGCCTAAGTAATGGAATTCCTCGAATTCCAAATCTTAGGATACAAGAACATGCATCCAAAAATTGGATACAAGTACGTAGAGTTGTAGACACATACTACTCATTTAAATATATTATATGTTTTATTATATAGTATTGTTTAATATTATTTCTTTTTAAGCAATTATTACTCAAATTAAATGAGATGTGATAAAACTTATAAAGAACAGAGTTTTCATTTGTCTCGTATATAGGAAACTCATTTTTGCTACTAAATTTAAGTTTTTTTCCTCTTCAATCATATCATGTCAGGGATCAGGGTGTCTGATTTGGTGTATTGGACACTTATCCTATACCCATACCCACAAGGCCACAACTTGTTGTGTCGACACGGGTACGTGAAGAAAAATAGAAGAGTCCATGTAGCATAGACGATATGTTAATATAAGCAAAATACAACCTCAAGAACATTCTCAAAGCGAAAATGAATTAAGAAGTGGAAGAACTATATATTAGTGACATTAAGAGGGAAGTTTTACTGTTTGTTGTTTAGTTTCTAGGACATGCAAGTTTAATGCTATTTTTTTTTTTTTTGACAAGTAAATATTCATTGAAAAGCGCCCAAAAGGGGGACGCGTCCCATAACAAGCTGCACAAAAACGTATAACCTCAAGCTATCCACAAAATACAAAAGAGAATCCATCGATTTACAATTAGAGCCCCGAACCCAAAAGAATAGAGAACTAAGCACAGATATTTAATAGCTAGTTTTAACTTGCATGTCCTAGAAATTTCTTCTTTCTTAAGGACTCCATCATTAGATGATGCACCTGAACATATATCCAGTAAGATGATAATTTGATTTTGCATTGCCATCTTCAGCAACTTGAAGATAAGACAAGAATGGTTAAAGGAAGCAAGTCTTTCATCATAGCATTAATTAGTGAGGCCCTAATGCATGTTAGGTCAGTTGAGCTTTTTGTGCTCAGATATTAACCCCTTTTTTGGTGGGCATGAGCCTCGCAAGGGTGATTTATTTATTTTTATTTTTATTTTTATTTTTATATTGTGTGTGTGTCTGTGTTGGGAGGGGGTGGGTTTATAACATTTCAAAGCTCGGTAAATTGAAAAATAAAATAAAATGATCCAACAAGATTTACTACACATTGAACAAAAGCTTCTACCTCATGGATGGAAATATGGATTGCTATCACTTGTGTCCATCATGTAAGTAGATGCAGATTGCAAAAAGCTTGAGGACTGTCTACAACCCACATTGACTGGAAAATCATTGTTGCCAGTACAAATTATTTGGGTGACATGATCTTTCTTCTTTTGGATAAGTAATGTTAAGTGACATGATATTCTCATGGCTCACGCCATATACAAATGGATTCTAAAATAAAAATTTTATTCAGGTCACAATCTTGTATGATTATGATTTGTGAAATTATTGAGATGTGTATGCATATAAGATCGAATAAATTACCTAAGAGATAGCTTTTGGCATATCTGATGCTTGATGATAGCTCCAATAGTTTGTTGTGGACTCTTCACTGAGGAAATAAAAGGCAAAATATAGGATCCAAGAGTTTTTTCGGCATAGCATATCCAACCTGGAATTACAGAGAAACATTTGTATCACACAACATGGCAGAACGGAAGTCACCTAGCATAACAGCCTCTTCATGATTGTGCATGCATGCAATGGAAAAAAATATTATTAGGACAAGGCATATACCTGGACAAGCTGAGGAAATCATGGGTAGAGATGATTTGTGGTTTTCATCATCCACTGAATGACTTTGTTTGTAACGTGATATGAATTCATTACACGATTCAATAAGTGATAAATCTCTACTGCAGCTGGTATCGAATATAGCCTTCACTCCCAAGGACTTGAGAAATGTTGTAAGTTTCCTTAAAACCTGAAAATTTGGAATAGCAACTTGCACCATTGGAACATACATGAATGCCCAAAAATAACTAATTCTACATAAATTTTATCAAGATTAGAAACATCAATTACAAATTTCAGAGCAATTATCATAGAAGTAGAACATAAGGAATGTGACAAAGATGTATGCTTGTAATGAACCAAAGATGGTAACACGTCACTTGGGTAATGAACCAGCATAAGTAACTTAAAGAAGCGAACAAGGAGGAAGCAGGGAGGGATTAGAAAACTTACTTGAAGTGGAGAAAGGCCAAAATGAACTGCAAGAGAAGCCCTTGATTGGGGGGAGAGAGAGACAATAACAGCCTTCCCTTTGTTGATATGCAAAAGAAACTCATCTAAACTTTGCTTCTGAAGCATAACTGTCTCTGCTGATGTTATGCACCCACTGCACAGTCACCATAAATATGAGTTGTACATCTTTGTATGTTTTTTTATTTGGTTCAAAAATCAAGAGATTTAAGTTTCCAATGTGCACACAGGAAAAATATTACAATCAACTCATTAACAATATGAAAATTTAACTTTAAGGAACATCCAAAACTATAATATTCATTAGGCCTCCATGCATTTCATGCCCACGCGACGCGCACATTTTAAGCTATGGGTTAAGTGCAGTGAACCCGTAAACATTTTGTGAGTTGCAGAGAACCCATGATGTTATAAATAACCTTCTAAAATCTAGCAAGTTGCATATAAGGCCATGGTGTTAACTCGCCCGAAGGTAAAATGACTATTTTGCCATTTGTAAAAATAGTTAATTGTAGTGAATCCCCTGAACTATTCGCAAGTTGTAGAAACCCCTATATAAGAAAGTAGCCCCCCTAAACTAAAATGGCAAATAAGGCCATGGCATTACTTGTCATTAATTTTAAGTGTGATAACAATTTTTCTTTTGAAAAGTAAAATAACTTGTTAACTTTGTCCAATTTGCGCATTTCAAGCGCCTGCAATTGTCATTGCCTCAATGGTGAGTGATGTAGTTAGGAAAACAAAAAGTCAGGAGGGTGACTCTTACACAGTTATACTCAGAGATTATTGGAGACAGTATCAGTGTTGCTTAGGAGTATAAATGGAGAGGAGAAATCATCTTTGCAGAGCGAACACACTACCTTTTAGAAGAAACCAGATCCAACGATAAAAAATAAGGGCAATTTTGTTAGAGAAAAGAGCAATTTTGTCATAATATAAAATTAAATATATCTCCCATGCACGTGATAGTATAACCGCTAGATTTCAGATGTCGCGTTAACATAAGGGTGCTATGCGAAAAAATGTGATACTAAGAGACTATTTCTCAAAAATAAAGTTCACGGGAGTTTATTGCATTTTTAGGATAGTTCAAGCCTCAGGGTTGTAAACTGCACTTAAATTTCTCACACTACACGCACATGATATTATAGCCATTAGGTTTCAAACACCAAGTTGGTGTGAGGGTGGTGCTATTTGAAAGAATCTTGATACTATACGGAGTTATCTGGCCAAAATAAAAACGTTCAGAAGGGTTTACTTTTTTTGGGGGGGCAAAGTTGAGGGGGGTTTACTGCACTTAACCCTAAGTTCTACAAATTGTGAAACAATACACACACTTTTAAGATATTAAGACCTATGTTACATGGACTCTTCAAAAGTAGCTGAGGTACCCGTGTCGGAAACGAGTATGGGATATATGTCCAACACTTTTGATTAGACATGCACCTATAAAGTATATTCAATGATTCAATTTTATTATATTATTACTTCAAAACGAGTTAAATGACTATATTAAACACTATTTAACATATCGAAATTATTTTACTCTCATCATCATCATCATCTTTTTCTTAATCCCATATGAATGAGGTTGGCCATATGCATTCTCTCTCTCCAATCTTTTCTATTGCATGAAATTTGTTAGGAGCAGCGGAAGCAAAAACATATTTAAAGCCAATCACACAAAAAATACAAGATTTACATCGTTCGGCACAACTCAGCCTTCATCCACAAATGAGAGGAGATTCACTATAATGATGCAGAGATATTACAAAGGTAAAGAATTTCCAACACCGAATCATGTACACAAACTCTTACCCTAGAGTTCCTCTCTGTGTACTCCACGAGACACCCTCTCGTCGTCAGTGTTCACTCTACCAAACCCGTAACTCCCTCTACCATCAACTCCCTCATGAGGCCGCCCTCCACAATAGATTCTAGGGCTACTACCCTCCACTATAGATTCTTGGGCTCCATCTCTCTCTACCTCACTATGATACTTTCAACCCATAACCTAGGTATTTATTTATAGAGGCCAAAACCCAATTACTTGATGAACAAGGATTACAATTCCTTGGAGCCCAAGAGTTGCCTCACAAGAACTTTCATTCCTTGAGATCAAGATTTGCCTACTAAGAGATTACCTAATAACAAATCTATAATGGAAACCTCATTCAATAGAGAACTGATCCTTGGTGCAATCCTACGTTTATGGAGAACTCACTAGTGTCACCACACGTGGTACGAACTTTAGTTTTTGTATTCATATACATATCTTGGATAGTTTTTATGATTTGTAAGGGAACTTGTTTTCTTTGTACGGACCACCAAATTATATCTCTTCGAACCCTATCATACACTTTTTCTAAGTCTATAAAAACCATATGTAAGTTTTGTTGCTTACTCCTACATATTTCAACTAATTGCCTAAGTAGATACATAGCTTCCATTGTTGATCTCCCCAGCGTGAACCCGAATTGCTTATCCGATATCATGGACTCCTTCCTTAGTCTTTGTTTTATTACCCTTTCCCATACTTTCATTATATGACTCATTAATATAATTCCTCTATATTTGCCACAATTTTGTATATCCCCTTTATTTTTGTAAAGTGGTATTATTGTACTCTCTCTCCATTCATTTGGCATTATACCTTGCTCTAGGATATTGTTAAACAACTTTGTTAGCCACTCAACTCCTACTTTACCTAACATTCGCCAAGCTTTTATGGGAATATTATCTGGGCCTACCGCTTTATTACTCCCCATCTTCTTAAGTGTGTCATCTACCTCCTTGTTAGTGATTTTATCTTTCCTATGCTAACTTCATTTTCTTTTACTTCTTCTCCAAGATATTCCTCATTTAATAGACTTTGAAAGCAATTCTTCCATCTGCTTAATATATCACTTTCTTTGACTAATATTACGTTGTCTATGTCCTTAATACATCTAATTTGGTTCAAGTCTTGAGTTTATCTATCCATTTTCTTTGCTAATTTATAAATATTTTCTCACCCTCTTTTGTACCTAGTTTTTCATATCAGACATCTAGTGAGCTTTGTTGACTTTACTTACTATCTTCTTTACTTCACCTTTGAGTTTATTATACGTGTCTAAGTCTTCTTCTTGTTTAGTTTTTTGCCATGCTTTAAAGCTTTTCCTCTTTTGTCTAATTATTTGTAGTTTCCTCACTCCACCACCCTCTCTTTCTTAATGAACTTCTATCGTTTAGTTTTGCCCAAAACTTCTTCCGCCTTATTTCTAATATAATTTGCCATTTTAGACCACAAGTTATTTACATCATCACTCCAATCCCATTGCTTATTCCAAACTATTTGTTATATAAATGTGACCGTTTTACTACCTTTTAAATCTTTCTATTTAATGTTCTTATGTCCCTTTTTTGCTCTTTTATATTTAAACTCTTTGATTAATGTCTAAAATTAGTGTATGCTGTTAGTTTGTGAGGCTCACTCCGGAAATTACTTTATAATCTTTGCATGAAACCCATTCCTTTCTGCTATACAAGCAATAATCAATTTGTATTTTACTCATTCCACTTTTATATGTTATTAGATACTCCTCTTTTTTTAAAAGAAAGTGTTAGCTATAGCTAGGTCATATGCTTTGGCAAAGTCAAAGTGTTTCTCCCATCTCATTTCGCTCTCCAAAACCATATCCACCATGGATTCGTGTATATCCTATCATATCCACTCCTACATGTTCGTTAAAGTCACCGCCTATGAAAATATTCTCATGATTTGGTATAGATTGTATTAATCCATCTAACGAGTCCCAAAAGAGTTTCTTTGTAGTGTCATCTAATGCTCCTTGAGGAGCGTAACCACTTATTATATTCAAGATATATTCATCTAGCACAATTTTAATAGCTATTAATCTATCTTCTTGTCTTATCACCTCTACTACTTTATCCCTTATGTAGTGATCAACTACTATGCCTACTCTGTTTCGTTGGTTATCTTTTCCACTCGAATAGAAGAGCTCATATCCCTCCCCAATCTCTCTAGCTTTTTCACCTTTCCATTTAGTTTCTTGTAAGCAAATTATGTTCACTTTTCTTCGCTTTAAGGTATCCACTAATTCATTGCACCTACCAATTAATGTTCCTATATTCCATGTTGCTAGCTTAATTTTTGTGACTTATTTTTGTGGTAGTTTTTATTCAAATGAGAATTCATCAAATATTTGACATGCATTTTACAGTTGGTTGTCTACATGACACTAACCCACCTCCTTTTTACATCCGACCTTAGGTACCGACAATGGGGGAGTCAAGATAAGAAAATAAATAGATAAATAGTTAGAAAAATACTAAGTATATGATAATAACACAACTAACAAAATAAGATAATAAGTAATACCAATAATACTATTATTAATACTAATAATAATAATAAATGTTACTATATACCTAAATGTCCTAGTATATATACTGCCTATATCTATGTGCAGTGCCTAAACTGTTCACAATGAATGAGTGATGCAAATAAGATGACCAATATGCAATAAGGTGAAACAATATGCACAAAGATCAGGATGCAATGAGATGAGCAAGATGCATAATAAAATCAAAATGATTTTGTGACTATATTAAGTGTAAAAAAATCAGTATGAGAATAAAGCAGTCAAAAATATAATGAAAAATTTGCGGAAGGAGAAGGTCGTATCAGTTTTTGGCGGGCTTGTCGCCGGTTGCAGAGCGTCGCAGCGAGGAAAACTGGGAGTGCACTTTTTACCTTTTATTTTAAATTTTCCTAAAAATCCAAACCTGCAGAAGGGGGTTATTCATTGATTCAAGATCTTCTACACAACATAGATCACTGTTGATTTTTGACATTCCATGGATTTAACATGTTGATTTTTCCAATCAGATTTAACATGAAAAACTTCTCATTAAGTCTGAGGGTGTTAGGTCATTTCCTGTCTTCTCCATTCCCTGTTTGTTCTGTCTTACATTGTGCCCAGGCACATTTATATTTTTTGATCTCCTTAAAGAAAATCTTCTTGTGTATTCTTTGTGAAGTACATCCTTAACGGAAAGGTCCTAAACTTGTAGCACCCTCGGAAGATCCTCAATTATGTTGTCCTGTGATTTCTCAATCTAGACTTTTTATCAACAAGTAATAGCCATTTGAGGTACATTCTAAATAAAAAGGTCATCTTTTTTTATATATCTAATATACAGTTCAAATTGCTTCATCGCTCCGAACTGAGGAATCTCATCTGATTATGGGATGTCTCTCTGAATAGTTGGCTACAAGTGCAAGTGAAAACATTAGTGTCTTATTCCTTTCAGATCCACTATGCTCGCAAAGGGTGTCCTCTAACATTGAAGGTAGATGATATTGCGTACTTTTTGTGTTATGGCATGTTATTGGAAAGATACTAATTTTATGAGCTTCGGAATTCCATCAATTGTTGAAACACCCTTTGATACTTTAACAACATATGATCTCGTGTCATTGATAATTTTTTAAAAAAAAAAAATTTGATTTTATGGTGGATAATTATTTAACTGAACCTCAATTTCGGTTCCATGTCACCACAATATAGCCGAGTGAAATGTACCATTAATTACCCATGTTGCATGTCATAGGGGGAGTATTTAGAACTTCGGTTCAGGTCGCAGTGGTGTCCAGCCTTCATAGTGAGTTTAATGGAAGCAAGTCAAATGGCATAATAGGAACAAAGAAATTGCATTTAGGCCTCCTACCACTCCCTTGGTATGGCTGTAGGTGGTCACTATTGCTGAATGGGGCGATCACAGGTGCTAGAAATGATGGTCCTTTGGTGGCGACTTATGGCAAGATCAAGTACTGGTAGTGGCGACCTAAGAAGCACGAACACTTCTGTGAAGTGTTGTGTTCGGTGTCGGACACCAACACTTCATGCACACTCATGGACATGTCTCCGACACTTCATGGCCGTGTCCATCATTTAAAAGTAATTTTTATTATTTCAGATACTTGACCGACACATCTTGGACACTTGGCCAACACATCTCGGACACTTGGTCAACACATTTCGAACACCTGACCAACACATCCCAATACTCTTTATCTTTATAAAACAAACACATGACAGTTTTAGAAACAACATTATGCACATACATCAAACTTTCCAACCTCCTTTTCCTTAAAAACTTGACATTAAACCCATGCCAAAATATGTAATGAAAAAAAAAAACATAACTATAATGACAAGATAGGATAGTAATACCATATGTAAGATAATATATTTTTTTTGATATTCGAATAGCTTCAATTTCTAACTTATGTAGCTTTAGTATAGAAATTATAAATTAATTACTGTTCTATAATTGTCTTATTCAATAGATATAAAAAAAAAAAAGGCAAACCCAATGCAGGAGTCTTCTGCCATTGTGGGGTTTGCGTCCCGTGTTCGTGTCCATGCTTCTCAAGTGACGACTTATGGTTCA
Source organism: Cornus controversa (assembly GCA_026545225.1). Classification (NCBI taxonomy): domain Eukaryota; kingdom Viridiplantae; phylum Streptophyta; class Magnoliopsida; order Cornales; family Cornaceae; genus Cornus; species Cornus controversa. Next base: position 66,392,870 of record CM048849.1, on the reverse strand, counting down.
AGTGGAGTCTTAGTAGATATATAAATGAAAATTTATATTTATATTAGTCGTGTCCATGACGTGTCTGTGTCCTTTTTTAGAGGTTTGCATGTCAGCGTATTCGTGTCGTTAGGTGTCTGTGTTCCGTGGCTTTGTCCATGCTTATTATGTGGCGACTTAGGGTTCTGATGGAGTTTCAATAGAGTTGGGTTTCAATGAAAAAAATCGAGGGTTTTGGTGGTAGTGGTCCTAGCCTTGGTGGTGTATAAGTGAGTTTTGGGTTTAGGTAAATAATATGAATATTTAGCAGTGTCCCTGTGTCCTTCATTTGGAGATTTGGGGATTTGACATGTTTGACCCTTGGATACATATCCACATCCTACATACATATCCGAGTCCAGGTAACATATATTAAAACATACACATGCAAAGAGAGAGAGAGAGAGAGAGAGAGAGAGGCTCTACCTGCATGCTAAGCAGTCCTTGAGTGAAATATGCACTGGTTTTGTCTGCAGCGGTTCAGTAGAGGACCCAACCTTCTCGGACTTCTGTTGTGGTAAAATTGAAAAAACAAAATCAAAGCACAATTAATGAAGATATTATGAAGTCAGAAACTTCAGCAAGCGTGATAAAATATTTTGTTTGGTTAGCAATTGAACAGTACTTCCAACAAAAGATAGTTTCCTGAAAAATAAAAAAAAGTATTTCTGAAAAGATAATCCAGCATAAATTAAATTGATAATGAAATCCAATAGAAAATTTGCAATTATAATTTTACATATTACAAATGTTTAGATTAATTGTTCCAGCTAGTTTTATGTAAAATTTCGAGCTAAAACACGATCATATAAAGGAAAGACGTAACACTTTTTTTGCAGTATTGAGCAAACATGTGTATAACTAAAAATTGCGAGCTTCCAATACCCTAAACAATATAAAGCAGAACAAGAGCAGAACGCAAAAGAATCAAAGAAGAGCCCTAGGCAGAAACAGTAATTACCAATGATTTATCGTGCTTCGTCGAGTTCGCCTTCAGTCCGTTAAGAGAAACAACACAACCTTGTGACGGTGCTATGTAGTCATTTAGGTCCCCAATTCTCAGTGTTGCAGAGAATTTCTCCGACATCTCTCTCCGTCTTCAAAATATATATTTGTGTGTGTATAACTATATATAGGGATAAAGAAAATAATTGACACCTAGAAGTTGAAATAGTATTTGGGAATTTAGGGTTTCTGATGTTGGAAGTGAATCAGAAGCAGAAAGCAAGGTATATAGGATTATCAGAGAGAGAGAGGGAGGGAGAGAGGTGGATGATCGGAGACGGTGGAGAAGAGGGTCGGGTCGGGTCGCGTATGTGCAAGGAAAAATAGGAGTAATCGGTGAAACATACACTACTACACCCAGTTGTCTCACTTTGCTCTTAGAGGCACTCGATCTCTCCACCTTCTAGTTTTGGAAGGTGAGCACGTGCCAACCACGGTCTATTATAAACAGTGATGCAGCACGACACGGAGCCGGATCCTCTGCTGTAATCGGCGTATTTCATTTTTTAACCGATCAATAGAATGGAATCAATAGATCCACACAGCTGCTATGCACCAAAGGGATCACCCGCCACTCCAAACAAAACAAAACAAACCTCACCAAAACCACTAAACTTCTCGCTTGGAAACGGAATATACCCTGTAGAATAATAGAACAGAAATTACATAAGAATATCGCTTGGAAACGATAGGCCTCTCTCGTATGAGGTGCAAACAGGCTTCCGAATGCTTCCGCGTGGGGCTATTGAAGGACCAACGACGGGTTGCTTCCCCCCGGCTTTAAGATATATATAGATATAGACCCTCCAAACTTCTTCCTTTATTTTTCATTTCCATAAAGGGCATAAAGGTTAAGAACATCCACAAGGATAAGTTCTACTTTTGGACTTCCCCGTCTTGGCATGGCACGTGCATCTATTTTTTGTGCTTTACATAGGGGAACTATCCGATTCACTAAAGGGGTCTTATCTCAAATATCATCATCAACCAAAAGAAAACTAAATTTTTAATAAAATAATATTATTTGTGTTCCTAAACATAAACAAATAGAATAAAGTATAATATTTGTACCTTCTGTGTGTGTGTATATATATATATATATATATATGCTTTTTATTTCTTTTCTTTTCACTTAAAAGTCCATAACTTTTACCACAAATAATATTTTTTGATGAAACTAATTTTTTTAAATAGTATATTCCTAGAGCTTCGATATGAGTATAATATAGGATGTGTTGACTCAAGACAGAAAAGTTATAATTTTTATAATTCATGTCTACACACTTAAAATCTCTTCTCACACATTTAAAATATTATCCTACACACTTAAAGTATTATTACACACCTAAAATATAAAATTTTTGATTTTTTTTCAAATTTTTCAAAAACATTTAGACACATCCAATAAATGTTTCAACACAAATAAAATATAACATTTGATTTTTCACATTTTTTAAGATTGGGTCCACAAACTTAGAGTCCATTTCCACACATTTAAAATATTATTCCACACACTGAAAATATATAATTTTTTATATTCTCCCTTCTAAATATTTGAAAAACATTTCAACACATCCAATAAATGTTTTCATACAAATAAAATATAACATTTGATTTTCACCTATTTTCAAACTCAAGGTCATGAACTCAAAATCTCTTTTCACGCATTTAAAGTATTGTTTAACACAATAAAAATAATTTTTTTAATTTTTTTTCTTTCCATTTTTTTTAAGAACTTTTAGGCATATTTAAAGTATGTTTTTGTGCAAAAAAAAAATTTATATTCACATTTTTTATATTTTTTCTTTCCAACTTTTTTAGGAACCCTTATGCATATATGAAAAATATTTTTACACAAAAAATTCATACAAAATTATATTCACATTTTTTAGTTTCATTTTTTCTCATTTTCCAACACTTAAATCACTTTCTACACATATAAAATACATTTTCCACACACTGAAAACAATAGTTTTTTTATGTTTTTTCTTTTCAATTTTTTTTATCTACTTTTAGACTTATTGGAAGGATGTTTTTGCACAAGTAAATCACAAAAAATTGTATTCACATTTTTTAGCTTAGTTTTTTCTCACGTCCACACACTTAAAGCACTTTTACACACATTTAAAGCACTTTCCACACATTTAAACTACTTTTCCACACACTTCAAACAAGTATTTTTTTATGTTTTTTCTTTCCAATTTTTTTAGCATCTTTTTAGCTTATAGGAAAGATGTTTTTGCACAAGTAAATCATAAAAAATTATATTCAGATTTTTTAGTATCATTTTTTCTTACTTTCCACACACTTAAATCACTTTTCCACACATTTAAAGCACTTTCCACACATTTAAACTACTTTTTTACATAATTAAAACAAGTATTTTTTTTATGTTTTTTCTTTCCAATTTTTTTTTATCAACTTTTAGGTTTATTGGAATGATGTTTTTGCACAAATAAGTCATAAAAATTTATAATCAAATTTTTTAGTTTCATTTTTTCTCACTTTTCACACACATAAAACACTTTTTCACACATTTGAAGCACTTTTCACACACTTAAAGTACTTTTTCACACACTTAAAACAAGTATTTTTTTATGTTTTTTGTTTCCAAATTTTTTAGGAACTTTTAAGCCTATTGGAAAGATGTTTTTGCACAAGTAAATCATAAAAAATTATATCCTCATTTTTCACACACTTAAAGCACTTTTTCACACATTTAAAGTAATTTTTCATACACTTAAAACAATTATTTTTTTATGTTTTTTCTTTTCAAATTTTTTAGCCACTTTTAAGTTTATTGGAAGAATATTTTTTCACAAGTAAATAATAAAAAATTATATTTACACTTTTTAGTTTCATTTTTAAAAAGAAAAAACATACAAAATGATATATTTTAATATTTGATTTGGAAGAATCATAATTTTTTTTGTTTTAAATCAAACTATAGCCTAAGTTTACTCAAATTCAACCTCTTGGAATGTTCTGTTGAAAATACTTTTAACTTTGCGTCATAGACCACACACAAGTACACAACACTATTAATTACCACTAAACGAAGCTAATGATTGTCTATTTCATTGTCGATGTTGAAGAGATATTGATCGAACACTACGTACACTGATACAATTCGTTTGGTTACTTTGAATACTGGCTGGGATGGGGATCATATATAAGCTAGTCCCCTCCCTCTGGTTAATTTGATAAAGATGCTGTACGTTTCAACAATTCAAATGGTAGTAGCGAAAATCTTTACTAATAAATCAAACCATTCAACAATTCGAACAGCCCAAAGGTATACTATAGAATCATCTTAACGTAGTGAATAATATTGTATCAAGAATTTTAAGCGAGGTTGGAGGCACAGATCGATCTACCCTTGTCATTTCGAAGAAGACAAAAACGTATTGATGGAGATTGAAAAATTACCATATTTCAAGACATCGAATTTCATCGCACCATTGCTTTCTAAGTAATCTACATTGCACGCGCACTTGGATTATTGAAACGAAAATTCAAGGTCTCCGTTAACAAGTTACATTGCACATAATTTGATTCTCGGCAAGGCCTTAAAACATTCATACGTACACAAATTAAAGAGAAAAGGCCACCAAATTACACATCTAGCTTGATCGATGCTAATTAAAGAGAGAGTGGGAAAGGGGTAGTTTAGCCTACCATCTGGCACTGCTCTTGCCTTTGTTGTCTCCGTCTCCGTCTCCGTCTCCGTCTCCGTCTCCGTCTCCATACAAGCGGAAGAGAGTAAAAGCTGAAATAGCAGAGAGGACCACCATGCTAAGGCTAACCATCAGTGCACTGGCTATTCCCTCCCCCACTTGGTTGCAGAACTTCCCATACATGTCGCATATCTTCATCCACTGCAACTCTGTCTCCCCAAACTTGGCAAACACCGCGGTCTGTGCAGCAGCCGCCACTGCAGCCAATGTCATGTATGCCATCAACTGCACAAACAAACTTAATATTTAAATGCTCAATTATATATATATATATATATATATATATATATATATTTTGAGTGTGCCAATCAAATGGGTAGCCCTGCAATTACATTTAGTCAATTATATTAATAAGATTTATATATGACGTACAACTCACAAGTATTTGCACCAGGCGCTCTGTACGTTGGGACAGCCTAGTTGATTGAATAAGAGAACTCAAAACAAGGGAATGAAATTAAGGTGGTTTAGTATTCTTTAAACTTGCTCTCTGACATTAATTTTTATAGAGTAAATGAAATCCAAAGAGAGTAGTCGCATTAAAAAATTAAAAATATAGAGCAAATTATATTTTGACCCCTGAGATATGTCCATACGTCAACCTAACTCTCCCACATTTGCATATCGACTTTTACACTCCTGAATTTGGCTAGAGAGTTGGATCAGTCGACAAACTGAGGATTTACTCCATGTATTAAAAAAAAAGGTCTAACAATTAGGGATGGCAACGGAGCGGGTATGGCACGGGTTTGTCTAAACCCGTCCCCGCCCCGCTTCAACACTATTACCAAACCCGTCGCGGGTTTGAAACGAGACAGAATTTCAAAATCCATCCCCGCACCGTTGGAAGAAATCCCAACCCATCCCCGCCCCGCCTCGTTTAAAATTTCAAAAGAGGTGGGACGAGACGGGGCGAGGCGAGGCCCCTCCCAACAAAATTATAACCACATCAAACATCAATAAAAATTGATTTTTTCAAAAAATACGAGCCTAGTGGGTAGTACCAAGTTTGATACTATTAAATTTAAAATAGTATAAAACCTGTTTAAGAAGTAAAATGATAAGATTCCACAATTAAATAGCTTATTACAGAAAATATATTTCACAACTAAATAACTTAGTAACAAGTTTGATCCAACAATTAAAGAAGTGTTAATACAATAAAAAGATAAAATGAAAACATAAGTCTTAATACAACCAAAAGTAAAATTATAATTTGTATATATATATATATATATATAAATATATTTATAATAATAAAATATATAGGCGGGCGCGGGCGCGAGTTATTATAGAGTCCCAAACTCGCCCCGTACCCGCGGCGGGTTTTGATTTTTTTTCCCAAACCCGCCCCTACGAAAAAAAAATGGCTCCCATACCCGCCCTAAACGGGGCGGGACGGGGAGGAAATCCGGCGGGGTGGACAAAATTGACATCCCTACTAACAATCTATCTATCGCGTTTTCAAAGTCGGACGATCTCAACCCAGAGAGAGATCAATTTAATTGTTTCCAATTGCGAGACAAAAGGCAAGTTCATTGTTTTCCAAGCTCATCTCTCTCTCTACTGACTATTCATAATTCGTTCACGTCTCTAAATGTATATGCACATATATGAGGACGAGGAACTTGATCTAATTAACTAAACCTAACCTAGCTCTTGGATCTCTCTGTATGTATGCATATATATAATTCAATATATATGTTTCATGGCAATATATAATTCAATAAACCTAACATCCTGAATCTAGATGAAAAATCAAAAGCTGTTATTCAAATTTTAAAATTTTATTTTAATTCCACAACAATTTCATGATTCTAAAGGCAACCTAATTTTAAATCACCTTACCAACCGAGAAAATTAAGTTGATTCCATTCCAAGTGTTTGCAGTGCATTCCTAAGTCTGGAAAAGCTTATGTTCCTCCTACCATCTTGTTCTCTATCTCTAAGATTGACTGTGTGGAATAGGGAATGAACAAGAAAAGAAGATAGATTGGTAGCTACACCGGCTCTGAATCATCTATAGATATGATTTGGGTGTTGTAGATATCTGTGTATGGCGGTTTTTGGGTTGTTTCCAGTGATGCCGTCGTGGGAGGTTGAGCATGTTAAGTGTTGGTGGTGGCGGTGTTTTTTCTCTCACTAAAAATTGGTTCCAGAAAGAACAGGAATGGAAAGGTTGGTCAACATCTTATTTTGAGGGTATTTGGCCATGGCAGCTGGGGTTGTGCACAATGGTGGTTGTCGTGGTGGGTTTCGGTTTGGCTGTTTTGGGTGGAGGCTGTTGAGGTGGTGGGGTTTGTCGAGGGTGGCGGTGGTGCTGTAGTTGGGTTGAGTGGTGGAGCTTGGTGATGGTTCTCGATTGGCTGTTTGGATGTTTCAGTCATGGGTGGTGGCTGAAACTGCAAACTCAAATTAAGACTCCAATGGTGTAAGGGTAGTTTAGTCATTTCAGTATGTTGTTGATCAAAGTTAACCAAAAACTACTCATAGAGAGGTGAAAATAAAGTTTCGCAATCGGAACAGGGAGGGGGGTTTCATGTTGATGTATGGACATACTTCAAGGGGTTAGAATGTAATTTGCCCAAAACTATATTGTATTAGTATAAGAAAAGTATATACAGTGAGAAGGAACAAAAAAGATGTTAAAGAAGGCTATGAGCCCAACTTAGTACAAGCCTATTTCTGAGTTAATTGGTTGTTTCGTTAATAAAATGTCTGAAATCAATGAAGTATATATGTACATCTTAGAGGGCCAGGCCTAAAGAAATCTATTCCACATATTGGGAGTAACATATAGGACTAGAAGGCCTCAATTACTGCTAAGAGGGTGGGTGCGGAATAAATGTTGTTGATTTACGAATCCGTACCCTCTACAACATATATATATATATGTGTGTGTGTGTGTGTGTGTGTGTGTGTGTGGAGCCATTACTTCCTCAAGTAATGCTGCACAGCCTGCACAAGACGGACTTTTTAATATAGCCCTGACCATCCACACTCGAGAGGCCCCCCAACTTGAGCTCAATGGTTTTGTCGGCAGACACATTGTGTACATGGAAGGAAGAAATTATAACGAGGGTACTCTCGTTGATCAAGGAACTGATGTTACAGCCTGAATCCAACGGCCGCGAGAGTGCATGTCCTCGTGATAGACTTGCTCTACATAAAAATAAATACACTAGTCATGCAAATGAATTAACTGCGTATATATAATATTTATGCGCTCCTGGAGCACAATAAATAGTGTTAGGAATCAGATCAACTACTGCCTCTTAAATATTCAATGCTCTTTCTCACGTGGCACGTATGCAATGTGCTTCAGAGTAATTATTTTTGGGATTCATAATAGGTTTCATTACGGGTAACAAGCATGATTAGATGAACTTCAATCATCTAGCTACACAGTACTCCCAAAGTGTTTTCGGGTACATGTGAAAATAATCAAAAATCAAAGATATCATATAATTGATTAAACACAAAGAAGCCAACGAGTAATGTAATGCTATTAAGAGAGGACAAGAGCATTGAGTTTTTCATATTTAATTTAGGAAACTCTCTTAATCCTGTGGTTAAATATAGGACCGTCATGAGTTTTTTTTTTTTTTAATTTATTTTTATACGAGAGAGCTCTCTTAGCATTAGCATTAGCATGTTCCCTTTCCTTTTCAATCCCTCTAGAAAGATGTGCACAACGGCTTCTTATGATTTTATGAATGCATGAAGTAAATGTACTAGTTGTGATACAATAATGGACAGTAATACATGTTGAATGGCTACTGATGGATTAGGCCCCTAGGTGCAACTCATAACTGGGGAAGCTAGCAAGAAGAAAGTGATGGAGCTAGCATGAAGCAGCATATAGTCCATACCTGATCACCAGAGAAAATAGCCCAAGCCAAGGGCTTGTTGAAGAGCACACTTCCTCTAACCATACTCACAACACATCTCAACCCTTGAACCAGTGAGTAGGCAGCAGCTAACCCATTGGCTATCACCAAAAAGCTGCAAAAAAATTGATTTACTAAGAAAAATCAATATGGGTTATGAAGAATATATATACACACACACACACACACACACATATATATATATACACACACACGCATATCTAAAAGGGGAGGGGGTGGGGTTGGGGGGTTCGTTGAAGATTTTGAAGGTAGATAGATCTTACACAAGGGCTTTCATGTCTGTGAATTTAGCCTTTTTCTGGATGGAGAAGATCTCCTTGACTTGGGTATCAGAACCCACAAGAACAGCTGCAAGAACACCTAAACCACAGATGACACACCTCAAAACCAACTCTGCAAACCTCACCCTCCGATCAATTATCTTCAAGTTACTCCCATGATACACTGGAACATTTCCCGGACTCACACCAACACCAAGATAGCTCATCTTTACAAATTAGCTAACAGTAGCAACCACACTCAAAATAGCTCAGTCACACCAGGCAAAGACCACTTGAAACAAAACACAAGCATCAATTCCCAATTCCCACTACTTAAATAGACGCCCACAAAACATTATTATTTTTTTAATAATATTTAATACTTTAGTTTCTTTATTTTGGTTTTATTTAATTATCTCCAAATATCTGGTGGTGCGATTGCCAAGTGGCACAATAAAGTTAGTGGCTATACTGGTCCCTACGTATCCCTTGAGCTACTTTCAAAAATGTTACATATATATATATATATATATATTTATACACGCATGAGATATTATGTATGTGTTTAAACACGAGGCCATGCACATGCACCTTACCTTAGGAATTATGGACATTTAATGGAAGCTAATCTAACAATAAATGGAAGTAATCTGACATCTGGGAAGCATTTAAGGATTCTGTGGGAAAAGAAAGCTTAAGAATTAGGACTAGCTTTTGTTCTAGGAAAGGGCGATGATTTGTTGTCCCAAGGGAGAGAGATATAGATATAGATATAGATATAGATATAGGTGTGCCTTAAATATACTCATTAAGGGAAGGTGTGAGAATTTATGATGACCCATGATAGTACACCTAGTAGCTAGGTTGATTATCAACTGTGAATGTATGTGGGCTGGACAACTAAAGCAAAACACTTAAAAAAGGGCTCAAATGCTGGCTATAAGTTAGTAATAAAAGTGGCCATATATATATTAATTTGACGTTGATATTTCTAAAGTGATGGACCATTGTGGGTAAGTTTAGTGTGATGTCCACTTGCTGCTTCATATAGTGTAAAAAGACTATTCACTTCTTTTGAAAATGGCTTATATGGTATGATTGAGGGTTAGAAGGTGATCTTTCAAAAGTTAAAGAGGTTAGTTTTGCCTACGACTTGAGGCTATATATATAAGAAAAGATTTTTCACTTTGACTGGATTTTTTTTTCTTTGGCAATTACTTCACTGTGTGTGAATTTCATTCTCTCTTTATGACAACAAGAAATGAAATCCATAAAATTTTCATAAAAAGTAAATATAAAATCTCTTATATAATAATAATAGTAATGAAGTTATATACTTGATTAGTTATACGCACTATATCATTTAAAGAAACCCATTCTATGGTAAAGTTATGAAAACCCAACAACAATACAATTATGGAACTAGGCATATCATATATTTTATTAAAATTACTATAATCTTATTTTGGTGAAAACATGTTTTGATATTGAAAATAAAACATCTAGTACAGTCCATGCATTTGGTGACGGGTATTAATAATACCATGCGGTAGGTGGTGTCTTTCTCAAAGTAAATGTTGACAGTACGTGTTGATCGTATTTCGTCTAGACCTTTGCATTTTTCTTGGATTCAAAGGAGGAAATTAAATGATTGCGCCATCCATGCATGTTAAATTAGTGAGATGAATATAAAATTGATAAATTTTTGAGTTGTAAGGTTGGTGCATGTTACGTCGATCTATGACGAAAGAAAGTTATCTGTGGATCATGTGCTGCTATAGATCGATGATATCATATATAACAATCCTCTATCTCTTGTATTAATGTTTTTTCTTATCTTTGATTTCTTCTCCTATCTTCCACCGCCATCTCCGTATTTATTACCCGAAACATGTTGGTATACTATAGATGGTCTGGTCTGATTGGTCCCTCCATGGTATCAGATAAATGCGAGACTGCACTTTCAAGATATGTAGTACTACTGAGTTAGGGCACAACCACAACCCATTGTGCTCATCATATATATATATATATATATATATATATAAGGTATGTGTGTCATGCATGTATTGAATTTCACACACAAATTTTCACTTAAATAAATGACCTCATGTGAGTGATCCAGTAAATAAAGCATAAATCACTATAAATAAAACATCATTATTGGGCCGTGAAGCACTCAAGTTTCTATTGTCCAAGCCCACCATGAAAATAATATGCGCTTAACATGTGATCTAGACCAATTCTACGGGTATTCCCAAATATCAATATCCAACCAGGCCCATTGGAAGTATCAGGTAGGTCTTTAGCACCATTTTGCAAGAGCAACACCATCAAGGATCTTTTTCTAATGGCCTCGCCCATGGGCTGTGACCATCTTTTCCATCAACTTAATGTCAAAATCTCTGCCCTTCAAAGCCATTGCTTAATAATGTACACACACACATACATACATATATATATATGTATATAACATCAAAATATCTGCACTTCAAAGCCATTGCTTAATAATGTACACACACACACACACACATATATATAACATATAACATCATAGTACTGAACTGAAATCCAGAGGTAATTGCACTATTAATTATTAGGGAATTTTATAACAAAGCTAGGACAATATTTTCTTGGGAAACTCCTTCACGAAAAGTAAATCCGGCCTCAATACTGCAAGGAAGAAACACGTATCCTCAACGCTTTTAAGTCAGGGACTATACTCAAACTTGCATGAACCATGACCTGTAGTCAAAGAAAATAAAAGAGTTACAATGTTTTTGGCATATGTATTAATAATCACCAGACGATATATTAATTTTAAGCAAAACCTTGTACTGTCTATCTGGTCATCATTCATGTATAATCTAATATCTCTAGAACATCTTTCTTGTTATATGGTAGTTTCTTTGAGATGAAATTAACAATTTGTCTTTAATGCAAGACTCCCAATAACTAGTTTCGCATAGTTTTATGGTTACTTGAGAGAGAAAGGACTTTGACTTGCATTTAGTTCCATTTCCAGTATATATGTGTGTGTGTGTGTATATATATATATATATATAATGTTATTCACTCTGTTTTGTTCCCAGTCATATGCTCGCATGATAAAATATTTTTTGAAGATCCTATTAAGTATATAAACGCAAGTTTGTGAATTAAGCGTGCTAAACTTGAACTGGTTTTCAAAATTTTCAATATTATCATACATCAATTAAGTTCTATGAATGGCGAAAAACCTATTAAATGGTTTTGTCCGAAAATAATATCCAAATGAGATTGCTAAAACTCATGATACTAATAAGATTTCTGGAATATTTAATATATTAATTAATGGAATGAAATTATTTGTCCTGATTCAACTTCTAAATGTTGAATGAGAAACTAATTAATGAAATGTATTATTCCTTACTAGTCAGGGCGTAGGCAGAAATTTGTATAAGTGAGTACGAACGCAAAAGTTCGGATCATAATTTATTTATTTTTAAACTAAATGGGTACATCACTCGGAATTTAATACATTCTCTCAGTTCTAATTTCTAAACCTCCAAAAATTGTATTTACGATATGTGAAAAAAAAAATTTATAAAATTAAGTGGGTACAATAGTACCACTAGTGCCATGTAGCTACGCCCCTCTTACTGGTCACTACCCACCTACCCACCTCAGGACGACAAAGCAATGGTGTATTCCCTAAAGCTGTGTGTTCCTTCTAGCCTAAGCTCCATTTTTTTCCCCCCTACTCCAGAGCATAACTTTCAAACGCAAGTAGTCACACATGGACCGGCTACACTTTTTAGTCACATGGACTTGCCCTTTGTTGCACCCCAATGTGTCCCGAGTCATTGCTTGATTCACAAGCAAAATCATGGTATCTGGAAAAGGTTATATCCCATAGACCTATGTTAGAAAATGCTAATTCACTGAAATTTTTGGTTATTATCAAATTAATGAAACTGCAGATCGAGAAATGAGAATCTACATTTGGTGATCATATATATACTGGAATTGTATAATTTTTCCTTTTCTTAATTTCTTTTGGGGTATGTCCTGTTGAGCAAGTGTGTATAGATGCATGAAAAAGAGTAGTTTAATTAATTATGTGGGTATATATATATATATATATATATATATTCTTACTTGGGTCAAGAGCAGTGACGATTGCAGCAGCACTGAAGTAGCAACTTGCTCCTTTATGCTTGAGCTTCTGGTAGTAGCTGTTGAATGCATAAGTGGCATGGTCCTTGATAGTGTTTGGCATATAGCAAGGCTGGTTCTTTTGTATCTTACTACAATCAGCACCATTCCCACATGCCCAATCAAGAGCCTTTTGCAACTCCTCATCTGGTGTCTGCTCATCAGCTATGCACCACTCGTCAGAGTACTGCCCATCTACCACCCACAACATTGAAGCAAAAGTGAATATATACATCATTATTTATTTGAAACTAACTCCTTGCTATTAGTTTCATTTCAAACCAAAAGAAAAAAGAAAAAAATATACATGATCCAATCATTTGATTAATTTCAATCATTCACAAATGACAGTAAAAAAACTAAAAATGGCTGCATTTCATGAGAAATGCCAACCCTCTACCTATTAGGCTACAACATAAAAGTATATAGTCCTTGCCTAAAAAAGACACAAATGTATAATGTTGTATATATTTTATAGAATAAAAAAATGGAATGGTTGCATATGCAACTTAACACATAGGTAACGATTATAAACACCTTAAAACATCCAAATGTGTGACTTTATTGAAATTCCCACTATAAGGATCATCTTGGATCAAACATTGATGCTCAAATTAATCCAATAAGTAAAAAGATAATCAATAAGTTCTTCAAAATTTACCAGATATTCGTAGAACTGTTGACAAACAGATGAGAGCAAGCAGGACCTTTAGTGAATTAGCCGAGGACATTGTTCTTCTGGAGTTTTTGCAGGGACCCCTATCAGAATTTTGAAGTGGCACTTGACACACCAAAAACAGTTAGCCCTATATATATATGTGTGTGTGTATGAAATTAGTTTGAGAACATCAAGCAAGAAATTCTTTACTTTATAAAAAGTTGTGATACCCAGAGTCTTTGTATATCTTAGATCTCATCTCATGACATTTCATTAGATGAATCTTCCTTAGAATGCCTGAATTGCCCTTGATTATTGCTTTGAGTTTCCCCATTCAGATCACATCAGACTTTGGTCTAAGTTGTAAAGGTATACCTAAACCTCCTTGATTCTAGGATTGATTATGTCTTTTATTATTTGTATAGCTTTATTCTAGAGATGCATTATATCTTGTGTTATTTGTATAGCTTTATTCTAGAAATTATTATTCTTTCCAACTATTGTTAAGATATTTTCTCCACATCATTCTAATATAATACTACAATTAAATCTCTTATATAAATACAAATGGAGGCAACCTATCAGATAATACAAATCATAACAAATTACAGAAGTAACCAGAGAAGACCTTCTATGATGGAAAGGGTAGTCCATGAAAGTTATGTTGCTTTCGGTACGCATGAATGAAATGAAATAAAGCTGAGAATAGAATGAGAATGAGAATGGAATGAAATGACCTTTCTCATTCTATTGTTTGGTTGTAAATATGAAATGAGACAGGAATGAAATAAATTTTAAATCAAAATTTTCAAAATACCCTTCCTAATGACAAATAAATTAAACCAATAAATATATGTGGTGGTGGAGGAAGGTGGCAATGTGGAGGTAATGGCGAGGTGTGGTGGTGGAGGTGGTGGCGGTGGAGGAAGGTGGCGGTGTGCAGGTGATAGTGGAGGAAGGTGGCGATGTGGAGGTAGTGGAGTGGTGTGGTGGGAGTGGCGGCGGAGGAAGGTGGCGATGTGGAGATAGTGGAGTGGTGTGGTGGGAGTGGCGGCAGAGGAAGGTGGCGATGTGGTGGTGATGCAGTAAGGGTGGTGGCGGCGATGTGGAGGTGGTGTGGTGGGGGTGGCGGCGGCGGTGGAGGAAGGTGGTGATGTGACATTGGTACGATAGGGATGGTAGCAGCGATGTGGAGGTGGTGGAGTGGTGTGGTGGGGGTGACGGTCGAGGAAGGTGGCGATGTGGCGGTGGTGCGGTAGGGGTGGTGGTGGCAATGTGGAGGTGGTGGAGTGGTGTGGTGGGGGTGATGGTGGAGGAAGGTAGCGATGTGGTGGTAGTGCAGTAAGGGTGGTGGTGACGGTGCATGTGGAGGTGGTGGCAGTGGTGTGGTGGAGGTGGTGGTGTGGCGGTGGAGGAAGGTGGCGGTGGAGGTTGCGGCGATGCGATGTGGTAGCGGTGGCATCAATGGTGGTGAAGGAAAGTGGCGATATGCAGGTGGTGGTGTGATGGAGTAGGACGGTGGAGATGTGGGGGTGGAAGCGGTGGTGGTAGAACTAGTAGCGGTGGTGGTGGTGGTAGAGCCGGTGATAGTGGTGGTGGAAGCGGTGGTGGTGGTGATGGTGATGGAGGCGAATGGTTTTTTTGGTCATATGAATTTTTTTTAATTTTACTGAAAATGGAATACTTATTCCATATGTTTAACTATGAAATGAATTTTCATTCTAATGGAATTATCATTCTCACCTTAAAATTCATACCAAACAAAGAAATAGTTGTAATGGACATTTCATTCAATTTCATTCTTGCGTACCAATCGTAACATTATAGAATTTAAGGGTGCACAAAAAAATGATTTGGTTACAACTTGAAAGTTTTTTTTTTTCCTGTAACGCCAACTATCCCTATAATTAATATTGGCTTTCATAAAATTTTAAAAAACATTCGACCTTTACATGAACCGGAGTCATGCCAAATCAAGTGGTGTTATGTTATTCTGATTAATATGATTGAATGACCTTATTTATTAGGTCAACCAATCAAGCATGTTACTTTCTAAGCTTGCAGAGAAATTCAGAGCATCTATCCGCTATGGACTTTGTACCTCTGGAAGTAGGAAAACATGTCCAACTATTTTTTTTTTTTTTTTGTAAAAAAAGAAAATAAAAATTCACAGTTTTAATTCGATTTCTTCCTAAATTTCTAGTAAGTGGGTAATATTTTTTGTTTGTTATAATAAATATCATAAAAGGGATACCACAGGGGTCATATTGGTCTATTTACAAAAAACACAGGCAACTAACCTCTTTATTCACGAGAGCATCAAGGTCACCAATTTGTGAAGAAAACTTAAAAGGAGAAAAAGTGAAACAAATTCCCTCCCAGTCAGATCCTTTTATTTATTATTATTTTTTTATATTCTTCTTTTGTTTTTTTCTTTTGCTTTTGTTTGATTCTCTGTCATACAAGTGAACCGGATAATGATTGATCAACGGAAAGATGTTATGGTTGGAATTATATACAGTCCCTCTCAAGTAAAAACTCAGTTATGCAGAATTAATATTCGTTCACTCTTTTTTAGGAATATAAATATTTCTATAAAAAAAAATGTTAAATATATTTTTTAATATTTACGAATAGTATTTTACAGAATGTGTATTTGGCAATTGGCAACAATTTGTAATTCGGACAAGTTGAACAGGTTAGAGGTATTATTCGGGCTCAACCTTACATTAAAATGTTCAACTCGAACATAACTCTAACTCGACTATCAACTCTAACTATTCAATCCTAGCACGGCTAATCCTTAAATTTTTAAATTCAAATTTACAACTCAGGTTGAGATTTCAGATTAAAAAGTAGGGTTTGCAATTCTAATACAATTCTAACTCAACTGTCAACTCTAACTATTCAATCATAGCACGACCAATCCTTAAATTTTTAAATTCGAATTTGCAACTCAGGTTGAGATTTCAGATTAAAAAGTAGGGTTATGTATGTCACTAATCTCCACAATAAAAATTTTAAGTGATATTTAATAAATTTCACATTAAATTACTCCTAAACACACAAAAAATTATTAACTTCATGCAAATTTCTAAAAAATTACAAATAAATTTTTAGAAAATTAATTATTCAAAGTGTTAATATACAATAAATTAAGATTTAAATAAAGAAAGTTAAAAAGAAAAAAATTATCATAATTTGAATATTATATATAATATATTTAAAATTAAAAAATATGTATAAAAATAATATTACAATTCGGGTTCGGGTTAGGCTTAGGTTGTTGGCGTACACCTCAACCCAAGTCCAACCTTAATTAAGTTCTAGTTGAAAATTTTCAATCCAAGCTCAACCCTAATTGTAAAAATAGTTGTCCAAAACCTATAAAAAATCAGGTTGAGTTCGAATTACTCAACCCAAATTGCATTCCTAAAAAACAGTCGAGTACAAAAAAAATAGTTAAATGAAAAATCAAACAACAATCACACTAATAACACTCAAATTAGGCGAAGGAATGGATTGAAAAAAATTGTTAAATGAAAAATCAAACAACAATCACACCAATAACACTCAAATTAGGCAAGAGAATGGATTCTAGTTGTTATTATCCCTTAGACTTGATTTTGTTGAAAGTTAGAATACAAGAATCACACTTCTCTCTCAGAATTTTTTTCCTCTATTTTTGTATATCTTTATCATACTTCTATCTTTTTATTTATACAAGAAAAATAATCAAGACGTGTTTCTATTAGTTGCTTATACTAACAATATGATCCGAGGGTTGTAAAGAATAATTTCTTCTGAATTTGGCTGATTGCAGCTCAACTCCACAAATCTTTTTTTTCTTTTCCACTTATTTGAACTTTGAAGCGTCACCTAACCAACTAACCAATTGCTAGGAACAAAAAAAAAAAAAGTTGGTTTATTTATACTTTATTGAAAATAAAAGAAATAAAATATAATAAAGATAAAAAAATTAGAATACAAAATTTTATAATAATATTCAGGAATCGATGCTGGTCTTAGTAGGTCTTCTCTGCTTTTAGTAAAAATCAATTTCATGAGTAACAACAATTTCACATGCATTTTTTTCACAGAAATAATCTTTTCTCAATCTAATACTACGTAGTTGAACGGATACATAAAAAAAAAAGTAAAAAAAATAATCAGAAATTCAGAACAATGCGAGTGTGGTCTGTACTTTTTAACTCTCACACCAAAACCATAGAGCAGAGGGTGATGTCTGTCATCCAAGACTCAACTAAGCTCGTTCACCTCCTCCAAATTCACTCATTCATCATCAAAACCTCACTGGACCGCAACAATTTCATCGTTGCCAAGCTCTTGCGTCAATTCTTTTCATCTTCTTTATCCACTCATTTACCTTACGCCCGCTCTCTATTCGACGCAATTTCGTTGCCGGACACCTTCATTTGGAACACCATGATCAGAGCTTATTTGAATTCCCAATATCCTAACGAGTCTCTGTCCCTTTTTGTCCAAATGCGTCTTCAAGAAGGCATATTTCTCGATAGTTTTAGCCTTTCGCTTGTTCTTCAAGCATGTGGGAGATCCACTGACTCTCCAAATGGTCGAACTATACATACCCAAGTGTTGAAACTTGGGTTTGGGTGTGATTTGTTTATACAAACTGCACTTATTGAGATGTACGCTAAATTTGGCTATATAGATGTTGCACGTAACATTTTTGATGAAATGAATGACCCGGATTTAGTTTCATATAATGTCCTGCTAGCCGAGTATGTTCGAGTTGGCGAGATGAGTTTAGCTCAAGAATTGTTTGATAAGATGCCTGACAGGGACTTGGTTTCTTGGAATACCATGATTCATGGGTATGCCTCTCTTGGTGAACTCAGGATGGCAAAGAAGTTATTTGATAGAACTTGTGAAAGGGATGTTATTTCTTGGAGTTCAATGATTGCAGCCTATGCCAAAAGCAGGCAATCAAATGAGGCTTTGAGACTTTTTCATGAGATGCAATTAGCAAATATGTCTCCCGATAAGGTCACTATGGTAAGTGTGTTGTGTGCTTGTGGTGATGTGGGTGCCTTAGGTATGGGGAAGATGGTTCATGAGTGCATAGACAGAAATAGGATCGAAATAGATCTCAAGCTAGGGACAGCTCTTGTAGATATGTATGGGAAGTGTGGGGACATTGATAATTCAATGAGAGTTTTCAATCAGATGAATAAGAGGGATGTGTTTGCTTGGAGTGCTATGATCATGGGACTTGGAAACCACGGATTTGGTGAGTTAGCTCTTGATCATTTCTCCAGGATGATATCCGAAGAAATAAAACCCAATGATATTACTTTTATAGGGGTGTTGAGTGCATGCAGCCACATTGGTTTGGTTGATAAGGGGTGGATATACTTCAAGTCCATGAATGATGCTTATGGTGTCACTCCTAAACTTGAACATTATGGATGCATGGTTGACATTTTGGGCAGAGCAGGGCGACTTCAAGAGGCTAGAGAACTCATTAGAAATATGCCTGTTGCACCAGATGCCGTTGTTTGGAGAGCTTTTCTTGGAGCCTGTAGAATCTACAAGAATGTTGAATTTGCGGAAGAAGCTACAGTGAATCTTCTTGAACTGGAGCCTCATGTAGATGGAAATTATGTACTTTTGTCAAACATATATTCCCAAGCCAAGAAGTGGGACAAGGTCATGAATATTAGGAGGATGATGAAAAACATAAATATTCAGAAGGTCCCAGGGAGCAGTTCAATCGAGGTTGATAATGCAGTGCATGAATTTGTTGCCAGTGATAAATCACACCCACAATCTGAAAGGATCTACCGAATGTTAGCTGAGATGTCTAATAGATTGAAACATGCTGGATATGTCCCTCTAACAGCTTCAGTGTTGCAAGATTTTGATGAACAAGAGAAAGAGAGAGCATTAGCTCATCACAGTGAGAAGTTAGCTGTTGCTTTTGCTCTCCTTAGCACTGCTCCAAGATCCCCTATCCGAATTGTTAAGAATCTCCGAGTTTGTGAAGACTGTCATTTGGCCCTTAAGCTTATATCAAGGATATATGAGCGGAAGATTGTTCTTAGGGACCGTAATCGTTTCCATCATTTTGTTGGAGGTTCATGCTCATGCAAGGACTATTGGTGAGAAAACAAGTTGCGGACAACTCATCTAGTGATTGATGATGGGAAATGTTCTGGGTTTTGGCATCCCTGACTTTAATTATTGAGGATGTGAACTGCCACCAATTGGCATATGGTTCTGTGGTGTGCATTCATATTTATATGTTCTATGAAGACGATGCTGTAGTTCATCAAGGGAATCTTTTCCAACCTTGGTTAGTGGATTAGTTTGGTCTGTTTGTATATGTAACAACACAGGTTCTCTGTGCTTGGTTCCAGAATCAATCGCAGATCCATCCATTTGAGGAAGGTCAAATTTGGCACTTTCTAATAGCTTAGAAGGGTTCAAGATCTCCTTTACATCTAGGAATCATCTAAGCCCTATTCTGTATATTCTGGAACAGTGCAATGTAATGATCAACTGCAAAACTCAACAGGGCTAGAAGATCGTATACTTGTACAATGCCTCTACTACTGGCAATCGTTCAACGGGCTACTTTTTTATGTTTGTCACAAATTCCTCTAGAAAACAAACACTTAAAAAGTGGTCTATCGTTACTCTGTAATTGGTATAACTTGACACTGGTATACAAACCAGTGCAGATGAAGTAAGTCCATTCCATTGGTTAGGCCAGAGGAAGCAAGATGTTTGGGATATGTTTGGTGTTTCTTCATCATTCATCCGTATTTTTCAGCTCTGAAATTTCTGAAGAGGATGGCCAGCAGAGACATTTCTTGTAATACTTGATTCATTGAAATGAGAAGTTGGGACAAACAAGATTGGATGGCTAGCTGCTTCATCTTGTCGTGATTGCATTCAACAGGAAAAGAAGAGGTCAGAGCACCTTCATTACCCCCTACCCCCATGTTGGAAATAAGTCCTATATCAGGTGGTTGGGATAATATGACTATGCTGTCTTTGGAAAATAAAGCACCTCCTTGGTTGGGTTCTTCACTATATTGAGTGACAACATGCATACGTATTTTGTTAAAAGAATGGCTGTGGAAGCATAAATATGTTAGTTGCGCCCGCCCTTTTTTTTTATTTTAATCAATTTCATCACCTCATTACCCATGAAAGCCTTGATTTTGTCTATCTGGGATTGGTATTTGATTTCTTCTTTCTCCATTCCTCTCAAATGAGCTGAGGTATGATGTTGAGATCAAGATACAGTGTCCCAAGTCCTATTTGAAACTGCATGCTGATGTACATGTGTCATTATAGGCCCGACTGGACAGATAGAAAAGGAGGTGAAGAAATATTGGAACATTAAGTTTGCTCCAGAGAATGGATATTTTCTTGATGGATCAACCTGTGTATTCAGTAGATCGATGTCAAAATTTTACCATCCTCCACTGTTTCTGGTTCAATGAGGGAGCAACTGGCTTTGCAACCATATTAATTTATTGCAAAATTGGGAGCTGCCACTTCTTAATTGTTTTAGATGAAAATAGACACTTCCTCAATTTCCCTGCTGCATGTAAAAAGATCATAATACAACTGACTTTGCAATCTCCATGCATTTTCATGCCTCATGTTAGTGAACACTGAACCCCCATGAAAGGAGTGAGTCTTCTTCTGTCGAGCTACAGGGAAGGAAGGATCTTTCTCTTGTACAACTGGTGCAATGGTCCCATTAATTACAGACCTTTTTTACGACAGGACAATTGGGGCTATTCATCATTCTATACACTAGTACGTATAGGTGTGTGTACGGGAGAGGATCAGTATCAAAGCGATTTCAAGTCATCATAGCAAATTCATTCTATATATCACGAGCTGATCAAACATATCACGTAAGAATGGAAAATAGATTGTTTACTGATACTTCTAGATATTGCAGATTTCTCTTTTTCTTTGATCAAGTACTTGCTACTTCTAAATATATTTGAGGACACATTTTGACACGTCTTGAATATTAGAATTAATGCACCACTTCTAAAATAGTTTCATAATTATTAGAAAAAAAGTGTTACAATAATTTTAGAGAGACAATATTCGCACTCTCCTTTTCTACAATTGCACTCCACTTACCTTTTTCTTTTAAAAAAAATGACAAGAAGATCCATAAACTAATTAATATATCATCTCTTATTTTATAATACCACAACTACCCTTTATACTATAAAGTTAAACTATTTTTTATCTTCTTTAGTTTCTTTATTATGTTTTTTTTTTTTTTGGTCATATCAAAAGAGATAATTTTTTTTTTACCTTTTTTACTTTATTTACTATTTTTTTTTTAATCTTGTCAAAAGAGATAACTTGTTCATAGTTTTTTTTATCTTCTCAAAATAGATAATTTATTTAACAAAAATAAAAAAAATTTTGGTTTCTTCCAATAGAGATAATTTATTTTTTTGAACCTATCAAAAGATATAATTTATTCAATAACAATAATTTTTTTTTTTGGTACTCTCAATGTAGATAGTTTATTCAATAAGAATAAAAATTTTTATATACTTTTTTTTGGGTCGTGTCACCAGAGAATTTATTTAACATGGATAAATATTTTTTGAGTACTTTTTAATTTTTAATTCCTACCAAAAGAAATAATTTATTTAACAGAGATATTTTTTTTATCTTCCGACAAAAGATATAATTTCTTCAACAGATATATATATATCTATATATATTTTGGTCTTGTCAAAAGAAATAATTTATTTAACAGAGATATTTTTTTTTATCTCCCGACAAAAGATATAATTTCTTCAACAGATATATATATATCTATATATATTTTGGTCTTGTCAAAAGAAATAATTTATTAACAAAGATAACTTTTTTAGGTCTCGTGAAAAGAGAGATTTTTTTTTTGATTATTTTTTTTAAAGTATTTTTTTTGGATCCGATCAAAAGAGACCAAAAACATTAAAGATAAGAGACAAAGAGAATTTCTCCTAATCATTCACATGTAAAGTAAAAGTTAGAAGTGACATTTCTCTTAAGATGGAAGTGCAAACGTAAAAAATGGGAGTGCGAATATCACCTCCCTACTTTTAACTATTTGAACTTTCTTAATTATAGGGGATCGGAATATATAGTTGAGATATGATGTTGACATAATATTACTCAGAGTCTTTTATGTAATTTTAGATATTACAAGTTAGAAACACATTAGATAGATTCATAAAAATACTTCCTGATTTCTTTCACTAGGAGAATGTTAATCTTAATGTACGTATATTTTTAGTTATACATATGTACATAGATATTATAATTACATTACATACATGTAAATACATTTTGGTGCTAAGAATTTATTATAGGGCATATAACACTTATCTCCCCTCTAATTTGACATATTACATTTACCCTCTTTCACTAACAAATTTTAACGATTGTTAATGAAAAATATAAAATTATCCTTATGTTCTTTACACTTATCTCCCCTCTAGATTGGCTTATTACACTCACCACCCCTGTGTTTTGAAATATTACACTTACCCCCTCTAATTTGGACTTTGTAGCAAATACCTTCCTTGTTGTCAGCAACACTAACTGTCAGAGATGATCAATGCTAGCGTGGTCAAATTTGAAGATTTATATGACAAAAATACTCTTCAAATATTTGTAGGAAAGCTTTTGTCGTATCTTGCTTGTGCAAAAAGACAAATCTAAACCCAACTAAAGAAAATACATATATTATTTTCTTCTACATATATATTAACCTTTCTCTCTCTAAATCTATTGCCAATTTTATATCTATATATCCGTTAATATATCATTTAGTTTTTATCCTTATTTGCTTTCAATTATATTGATTCAAATAATGACGTCATAATGATGAATGATGAAAACTAATAAATTTTGGAGTATATCTTTGTTCTAAGTGTTTGACAGATATTTCGAACAAAATGGAATGAATTTTGATCCTTTGAAACGTTTCAGTCTTTAGAATTTATGAAAATATGTACAAGGGTACGTATAATGTAATTGTGACAAAATAATTTTTAGTTAAAATTATTTATATAATAATAAGGGCACAATTATAATTTTACATTTTCGTCATATAAATTTTTAAATTTGGCCACATCAGCATTGACCACTGACGATAAGAGGATATTTGCTACAAACGTCCAAATTAGTGGGGGTAAGTGTAATATTCCAAAACACAAGGGTAGTGAGTGTAATAAGTCAATCTAGAAGGGAGATAAGTATAAATGGCATAAGGGTAATTTTATATTTTTCGTTAACAACCTTTAAAATTTATTAGTGAGAGGGGGTAAGTATAATATGTCAAACTAAAAGGAATATAACTGTAATAAAATTAATCTAAAGGGGAGATAAGTGCAATTTGCCCTTTATTATAATACTCCATATATCGGTGTGTTTTTAGTGAATGAGACGGTTGCTAATGTTGTTAACCTGATATATATATATATATATATATATATATATATATATATATCATTGAAGTTGCAATGCAACTTCGTCGACTACTGCCTTTATATACCCAAAAAAAAAAAAAATGCATCTTGGATACTATATAAATATTTGCAAAGAAATAGTGAAATTTCGGTGTAAAAACTGAACCGAACAGAGAGAAGTTTGATACTACTTGTGAGGTGGTAGGTACGCACGTACGCGGATGGATTAACGAAATAAACAGAAAAGAGTAAGAAGATCCGTCCAATAGAGAAGTTTAGTTGTGAAATCACTGATACACGTGGTAAGGAGTTAGCCTATTCTGTTAAGCTACTCTGTTTGAGAATATATATATATATATATATAGTAAGGCTACTTCCTCGTCAGTTACATGTACGTGAATGAAAAAGACGCTGGCATTCAAAGAAACTGAAACGAAACATCTCTCTTATTTTCTCCTTTTTGATTATTTTTTCATTATATTATATTATATACACACACCCACACCCACACATTGTATGTATATGTGGGTGTGTGGGATATGTGAAACAGTGACGCGTTAATCTAACACGTTCGTCATTTCCTCTCTCGCTTTCTATATAGTTGAATTGTTTATTATATGCTCTTTCGCCGGAAAACACCACTTCTACGACAAGAATAGATCGTGAATAGAAATCAACCCAGCTCATGCGCCTCCTCTACCATTAAATATTTCAATAAGGTAATTTTCTTCTTCTAAATTGAACCAACCACACACGCGCACACACACACACATATATATATATATGCTTGTGTGTGATTATCATATTAATCCATAGATATTCTCTTAAATATATATAGTACTTAACTGCATGTGTATATACTTACTAAATTAATGTTTTTTTTGGGAAGTTTTACTAAATTAATTTTGGTATGTCTTCATTTACAGGAAAAAAATGTCAGGCAGTACGGACTCCTCCGGTGGTCATGAGATCTACGTTGAAGAGCAGGAAGTAGGCTTGATAACACGAAGCGACGGTTACAGGCAGAGGCAGGCCTGGCAGCGGCTCATCTTGCTGCTCCACTCCATCGAAATCTTCATCTCCAGAGCAAATTATAATAATAATAATAATAATAATATTGCTGATCATCATGAAGGCTCTTCTCCTGCTCCTTCCATGGTCTCCTCGTCTGCTACTACTCCTTATCATGAAGTTAGTAATTTCTGAATTTTACCCTTCTCCTTTCTATTGTTTTTGTTTTTGTTTTGTTTTTTCATAGCTAAACATATCATGAATATTTTTAGACATGTTGGGGTATATCATGTATCAAGCCTTAAATTCCTTATCATCTGGGATATGTATCACGTGTCAGCCAAATCAATTAAGCACGCACATATATTGAATCTAAATACTTTTGGTTACTTGTCAAAGAAAACATTTATAATTCAGAGAGAGAGAGAGAGAGAGAGAGGTACTTAATCATTATTTTCTTAAGAGAGAGAATATTGATGGCGATTTAACAAGTATCAACATCAAATAAATTAAAAGAAAAAAAATTATAGAAACAGTTATTAGGCTTACAATGTTGTATGTCTTGGTAGATGATTCAACCAACCTTTGATTTTCTATGGAGAGAAGATGAAAACTTTAATCTGAGATTTTTTTTTTTTATTGAAATGACTTGATTGTCTATTAGACTTCTCCAATTACATATACATCTCTCAACACAATCCTACTCAAACACACCCAACTAAATAACATGATAGAAAGGACCAAAAAGGACATAAGATTTAACCCAAAGACAAAACATAACAGGGCATTACAAATTTTAAGACTCTTCCTTAATGCCGAGTTGTGTGACATCCAACATTTCTCTAAAGTACTGAAACTTATCTCTTGGAAGAGCTTTGGTGAAGATGTCCACAACTTGGTCTTTGATTTTGCGATATTTGAGTTGAATCTCCTCATCTTCCACAGCTCCTCTAATACAGTGATGCATGATGGCAATATGCTTTGTGCGGATACCTATTCATCAAGTAAACCGCTGTATACACAGCTTCACCCCAAAAGGACTTAGGCAACCCTTTCTCATGAAGCATTGATTTTGCCATCTCAACAATTGTTCTATGCTTTCTTTTTGCCACTCCATTTTGTTGTTGAGTGTGTCCAACCGTCAATTGCCTCTCCATGCCAATATCTTCACAAAATTTGTCAAATTTATTAGAGTTGTACTCTCCACCTCTATCGCTCATTAACACTTTCATAAGGTATCCACTTTGTCTTTCAACAAGCTTTTATAATTTTTTGAAAATAGAGAAAACATCTTATTTTTGTTTCATGAAATAGAGTACCCATGTCATTCTTGAAAAATCATCAATAAAAATTGTAGAATACTTGTTACTTTCATGAGTTGGTGTTGTCATCGGCCCACACACATCGTTATGAACAAGCTCCAATGGTGTTTTAGTTCTCCATGTCTTCTCTTTCGGAAATAACTCTCGGTGGTGCTTGCCAACTACACAACCTTCACAAACTTCTCTCACTTCTTGTATAGTTGGTAGCCCATACTGTTAAACCTCCATGATTTATTAGCAATATTTTGTCAATCAATCAGAATATTCTTAGTCTATAATTATGATCTATTTCTTTATTTAGCTAATTGTAATGGATTGTAATTTGTATATTATTAAGCTATAATTATGATTTATTTCTTTATTTAGCTGATTGTAATTTGTATATAGAGAGTTCTCTTTGAAAATAGGAAATACACAGAAATTATTTTTCTAACATGGTATCAGCCTAATACCGATCCTCTCTTCTCTCCCTACTCTCTTCGGCGACCATCTACCCCTCCGACCAGCCCCTGTAACTTCTCTTCTCCCTCATGTGACATTCTTTCTTCCTGCCACCTATTTAAATATGTCTACCAGTGGCTCCACCACTGTCGCCACCACACTTATTGCTGCCCCAACCTTCTCTATTCCCACTATAACCAAGCTATTCACGGTCAAACTCACAAAAGACAATTTCCTTCTTTGGTCTCATCAAATGGAAGTTTTTCTTTATGGCCAAAACTTCCTACGCCTTGTTGATAGCTCCTACCCTTGTCCTACTGACGAACCAGATCGCTCTACTTGGCTTCGGGCTGACAAAACCCTTATTAGTATTATCTTAGCCACTTCTCTGAACCTATCTTAGCCTCTGTTATTGGGTGCAAATCCTCTAGTGCTATCTGGACGCTCATTCAAGATCACTTCTCTCATAAATGTGTTGTTAATTCCTCTTTCTCAGGAAACTGCTTACCAGTCTTGAGCGTGGCACTCGACCCGTTTCTGATTATCTTAAAGAAGCCAAATATATTTCTAATGCTCTCACTACTATTGGCGAACAGGTCTCTAACAAAGATCTGATTAATGTCGTCCTCAACGGCCTTGATTCCGAGTTTGACATGTTAGTCACTGCCATTGAGAGCTTTGATTCACTGCCCCAGTTCTTTGCTCTACGTGCTCACCTACTGAACTATGAGGCCGGACACAAAACCTCTTCTCATCCTGCCCATTCAGCCTTCCTAGCATCTTAGTCTTCAAGTTCTACTCCACAGAATAATTTTCGCAACAAAGGTCGCA
The DNA here is from genome assembly GCA_026545225.1 of Cornus controversa. NCBI lineage: Eukaryota > Viridiplantae > Streptophyta > Magnoliopsida > Cornales > Cornaceae > Cornus > Cornus controversa. The sequence continues at coordinate 66,364,986 of CM048849.1, read as the reverse complement.
AAAACTATGGTCATCTGTCCCACAACCGCTCCAATACCTCGGGTATCCTTGGCCCGGTTCCTGCATCATCATCCATGTCTCAATGCCAGCTATGTTTTGGGATTGGTCATTTTGCTCGCAACTGCTTCCGGCTCTTATCATTTGTACAACCCTCAGTCCTACGTTCGTTGAATACTACTTTTGCTGGTTTCCAGATTGCTCCACCTCAGCCGACTGTGATTGCTTAGCCTTCACAGTGGTCATCATCTGATCCTAGCTAATATCCTAACACCAGTGCCTCTACCCACATAACGGGCAACCCGACTCTTCTCCAGCAGCGCACACCTTACAGTGGCCCTGACACAATTCAACTTGGCAATGGTGATCTACTCCCTATTACCTATACAGGTAACATGGCACTACCACTTGGCTCATCTTCTTTTCACCTTAATAATGTCTAAGTCGTACCTTCCCATGAGTAAAAACTTGTTCTCCATTGCTCAATTCTGTACTGATAATCATGTGCTGTGTGCCTTTGATACTTATCACTTCTATATCTTCGATCTAACCACTGGTTCTCTGCTCTATCAGGGCTTATGTAAGGATGCTCTTTACAATTTACCTGCCCTTCTGCCTCACCTACATGCCTTGTCTGCCTCCCACAATTCATCCTCTCTCTGGCATAATCGTCTTGGTCATCCATCTGTTACAGTTATGTCTTACTTAGGGTCCAATAAATTGTTATCTTCTACTTTTCAATTTAAATCTTCATTTTGTCAAGGATGTAATTTGGGTAAATCCACACGCCTCCCCTTTCCCTTATTTAATGGAATAAAAACCTCTTTTCCCTTTGCTTTGATTCATTTTGATGTATGGCAATCTCCAATACTTTCTGTTTTTGGCTATAAATACTATGTATTGTTCACTAATGACTACACTTGTTTTACTTGGCTTTACTGTATGAAACATAAATATGAAGTTCTCCATCATTTTAAAATTTTCTTAGCATACATCCAAACTCAATTTTCCATCCACGTCCAACAATTCTAGAGTGATGGACGTGGGGAATATGACAGTGGTCCTTTTAAAACCCTTTGTTCTTCCCTTGGTGTTCACTTCCATCTTTTATGCCCTCACACTCCTGAACAATATGGCCTCGTTGAACGCAAACACCGCCATATTGCTGACATGGCCCGCACCCTCCTCATCACCAGTCATGTTCCTCTCTGCAATTGCCTGACGTGGTCTCCACTGCTGTTCACCTTATCAACTGCCTTCTCTCCCCTAAACTCCAGTGGTCCTCACCCTTCTCCCGTCTCTATGGTCATAATCCCTCCTACTCTGATCTGCATGTGTTTGGTTGTGCTTGTTATCCCCACTTAGGTGCTTATTTGATGAATAAACTTCTGACAAGAACTGATAAATGTGTCTTTTTAGGCTACAGCTTGCAGCACAAAGGCTATCATTGTTTGGATTACAAAACTGGCAGAGTCTATATTTCCCGACATGTTTGCTTCAACGAGCAACATTTTCATTTACCTCTACTACCAGCACTTCATCAGAACCACCATTATGGGCCTTTGTTCCTCATCAAAACCATCCAGATCAACTATCTAGCTCCTCCTACTTCTCAAAGTTCTCCGACTCCTCTTCAACAACCTTTTCCATACCATTTTTAACATTAGGCCACTCAGCTCTCGACACCTCTTACTATCACTACTGCCAACTCTGCAGCTCCTTCTTCTACCATTCCCCCATTGCATCCGATGGTTACTCGTCATCAGGATGGCACCCGTTGACCTTTTATCTGGAAAGATAGTACAATCAGATATCCTTTAACCCGAGCTCTTCTCGCTCAGCTTCCATCATCTACTGACGAACCCATTTGCTACACATAGGCTATTCGTGTTCCTGAATGGCGACAGGCCATGACCAGTGAGTTTAATGCCTTATTAAAGAACAACACTTGGGTGTTGGTCCCTCTTACTCCCAATCAACATGTAGTATGATGCAAGTGGATCTTTAAACTCAAACGCAAGGCAAATGGTTGCATTGAGTGCCACAAAGCTCGTCTAATTGTTAAAGACTTCTATCAACAGGCTGGCGTTGACTTCGATGGGACACTCAGTCCTGTAATCCAACCCACCACTGTCCGTACTGTACTCAGTCTTGCCCTATCCTTTGGCTGGATTATACGCTAACTTGATGTAAAGAATGTCTTTCTTCATGGCCTCTTGGATGAAACTGTCTACATGACTCAACCACTTGGCTTCATTGACCCTGCTTGCTTTGATCATGTCTGTCATCTACACAAGGCTATTTATGGACTTAAACAATCACCCCGGGCTTGGTTTCAACGTCTCAACAGCTTTCTTTTACACCCAGTGTCATGCTGACCATTCTTTGTTTCTTTATCGTTCCGACTCTATTATAAAGTTTCTTCTATTATATGTTGATGACATTATTCTCACTAGCAATCAATCATCTCTAATTTCCTTTTTCATCACCACTCTTGGCAAAGAGTTTGAGCTCAGTGACCTTGGTTTTCTATCCTTCTTTCTAGGACTTGAAGCAACCTTCTCCACCACTGGATTACTCCTCTCTTAGACCAAGTATAATGTTGATCTTCTCACACGCTTCTCTATGACAAACTTCAAGACTTACAACACCCCAGTTTGTGCTAAGACTTAACTGTCGTCCCACAACGGGGATCTCCTACTGAATCTCACCGAGTATCGCCAACTTGTTGGCTCCTTGCAGTACCTCACTTTCACCAGGCCTGACATTGCCTATGTTGTTCATCATATTGCTCAGTTTATGAGTCAATCTCGGTCTCTTCACCTCATCGCAGCCAAAAGGGTTCTTCGTTATCTAAAAGGGACGCTAGATTTTGGTCTCCTCTTTCAGCACTCTACTAGTCCCTTAACCCTCAACGCCTATTATGATGTTGATTGGGCGGGCTGTCCTGACTCTCGCCGCTCTACCACTGGTTTCTGTGTTTTCTTGGGATCTAATCTTATCTCCTAAACTACCAAGAAACAGCCTACTGTCTCTCGTTCCAGCGCCGAAGCCGAATACCGGTCTCTTGCTCATGTTTGTGCCAAATCCACATGGGTGCTTCATCTTTTTCAAGAATTACAGTTTTCCATCTCCACGCCCATCACCTTACTATGTGATAATCTCAGCACTACCTACATGGCTTCAAATCCGGTGTTCCACGTTCGTACTAAGCACATTGAACTAGATTATCACTTCATACGGGAACGCATACTTACTGGCACACATCGTGTCCAATTCATTCCCTCTACCGATCAGCTTACGGACATCTTCACCAAAGGGCTTCACAAGACTCACTTTCATCTCCTCCGATCCAACCTTGTCTCTCCCGGATAGCCGAGTTTGCGAGGGAGTGTTAAACCTCCATTATTTATTAGCAATATTTTGTCAATCAATCATAATATTCTTAGGCTATAATTATGATCTACTTCTTTATTTAGCTGATTGTAATTTGTATATTCTTAGGCTATAATTATGATATATTTCTTTATTTAGTTGATTATAATTTGTATATAAAAAGTTCTCCTTGAGAACAAGAAATACACAGAAATAATTTTTCTAGCACATACACCATGTTCGTTTGATGTAGATTCTTTAAGCTTTGAAAATTCAAGTGCCCAAGTCGATCTTTTATGCCAAATCCATGACTCATCAATCACATCCATCTTCAAAGTCACATTTTTTGAATATAGAAAGATAAGAGGAAAGCTTCTTTTTTTTTCCATATTGATTTTTGTCACAACTTTAATTGTTGTTGTTGAGAATTCGTCAAAGTTGTCGCATCATCCGATTCATTATACCCATCTTCTACATACATACTAACTGTCTATTAGACTTCTTCAATTACATATATATCTCTCAAGCATAAATCATAGCCCCACACTCGTCAAACACACCTTGTTAAATAACATAATAAAAAGGACCAAAAAGGACATAACATTTAACCCAAAGACAAAACATAACAAGACATTACAAATTTTAACACATCATTCGTAACAAATGAATACCAAATAAATTAAAAGAAAATTTCTATAGACTAATTATTAGGTCAATTGTGATGTCTCACATCGCTTGGGAGAGAGAGATTGTTAAGAGATATTTGTGAACACTCCCTAACCTTGTAGAAACGTTTTGAAAAATCGTGAGCACCGAGAGGAGTGTGCAAAGAGAACAATATCTATATAAGCTAGGCAGGTCGTGACAATGGGGGGCGCATGCACAAACCATAAGGGTTAGGCTAACGAGGAAGCTAGGTCTCAAAAGGGAGTGATTGTGACATCCCACATCACTTAGGGGAAGAGAGAGATTGTTGAGACTTATATGTGTGAACACTTCCTAACTATATAAACGCCTTTTGAAAAATCATGAGCATCGAGAAGAGAGTGTGCAAAGTGGACAATATCTATACGATGTGGGCGGGTCGTGACAAACGATTGTGACATCTCACATCGCCTGAGGGGGACAAGTTGTTAAGACTTATATATGTAAACACCTCCTAACTATATAGACACATTTTGAAAAACCATGAGCACTGAGAGGAGAGTGTGCAAAATGAAAAATATCTAGACGGTGTGCGCAGGTCATGGCAAATGGTGCCAATCTCCAACAGGAAATATAGTTAGGCAGGTCGTGACAAACGATTGTGACATCTCACATCGCCTGAGGGGGACAAGTTGTTGAGAGTTATATATGTAAACACCTCTTAACTATATAGACATGTTTTGAAAAACCATGAGCACTGAGAGGAGAGTGTGCAAAATGGAAAATATCTAGACGGTGTGGGCAAGTCATGGCAAATGGTGCCAAACTCCAACCGAAAATAGGAGAGTGTGCATAAGTTGATGAGGGTCAAGCCAACGAAAATGCTGGGTCCCAAGAAAGGGTGATTGTGATGTCCCACATCGCCTGAGACGGGAGAAGTTTATAATACTTAAATGTGTGGATGTCTCCTAATTATGCAGACACATTTAAAAAAAAACCGTGAGCATCGAGAAGAAAGTGTGCAAAACGGACAATATCTACACAACAAGACGGGTCATGGCAAAATGGTATCAGATCCAACACCTAGCCAGAAATGGAGGAGCGCACAAGCCTATGAGGGTCAAGCCAGCGAGAACGCTGGTCGGGTCCCAAGAGGGGGTGATTGTGACATCCCACATCGCCGGGGGAGGGGGGGAGGCTATTGAGACTTATATGTGCGGACACCCTTTAAACTTGTAGACACGTTTTAAAAAACCATGAACATCGAAAGGAGAGTGTGCAAAGTGAACAATATCTACACAGGGTAGGCGAGTCGTGACATCAACAATGTTGCGTGGGGCAGAATACAATGTTGTGTGGGCAGAATATTGGTATGGTCATATTCAATGTAGACCCGAGGATGAGAAAAATTTGTTTGTCTAAAAGGTAAGCGACAAAGAGGTCGGCCAAAACATATATGGGATGACATAATTAAAAACGATTTCAAAAAATTAAATATAAGAGAAGACATTGCATAATAGGAAAGAATGAAAAAAGAGAATTTATGTGCCGACTCCATCCATATGGGATAAAGTCAAGGATGATGATGATGATATATTCTCCTTTGCCAAAAATAATGCCAAAACATACATGGGATGATGTAATTAAAAATGATTTCAAAAAATTAAATGTAAGACAAGACATATTGCATAATAGGAAAGAATGGGAAAGAAAAATCATGTGCCGACTCCATCTATATGGGATAAAGTCAAGGATGATGATGATGATAATGATATATTCTCCTTTGCCAAAAATACTGATATTGTTCTTGTTTTTTGAATTATCTGCTTAGTGTAATACTTCGTAGTTGCCATCTTGAACTAAAATCACAACCTCAAACCAAAGATCACATACCAGTTTATTGTAGGTTACATTTGAACTACAAAAGCAATGGAAGATTATACAAATAATCAAACACTTACAGGCACCAAGGAAAGAAAAAAAAAAAAAAGTCTTACATGGTTTTGACAGTGTGCCTCGTACTCCATGAGGAGAGGAGTAACACAAAAATAAGAAAAGAATCATAGGGTGCTACAAGTAGTTTTCCTCTTCCTCAATTAGCTAGGAGGGTATTTATAAGCAAGTCAAGTAGTTTCAAATTAGAATCAATATTTCACACCAACTCTAGGCAAAGCTTGATCAATCAATTCAAACACTTCATCAATGAGGAGCTTATTGGATCATGTTTGACAGGTCAAACCATCCTCTATTTGTTAAGCACCATTAGTGGCATCTGAACGATTGAACCTGACTTGACTAGTCTGTTGCATTCTAGACAACCTTGATTGATCAATCTCTTTTACCTTGACCAAATGTGGTTTTCACCTAAACAAGGTTTTGACCCATAAACTTCTCTGACGTTTGAAAAACGGCTTTTGAAGTGTTTGATAACCCAACAATCAAACTAAAGGCATCTATCACAACATTTACCAAAATACAATTCGCAGCATCTGTAAAGACCTATCATAGAACCAACTTATTTGTAGCATTGGTTGATAATGCCCTACGACTTCTAGGATCTTAAATCTTGGATTTTCTTATGTGGAAAAGTTCACATTTGAGGGAGCTTTGAAGTTTCTCTAACCATAATATTAACAATCAAAAGGAAAATGAAAAGGAAATTATTTTTTCAATAATCCATTTTCTATATTTCAGGATTGCATAATTTTAGAAATTGCTGAAACTTCACCAGCCTCTCATGAGGATTCTTCAAGTTTCTCCTCCATAATTGAGAACAACCACAGAGGCATTGAGCTCCAGCGTTGCCAAAGTGCAAACATCACCAAGATTGTAAAAGACAATAATCTGGACTTGCTACATAACTTTGGAGGTGTGAAAGGAATTGCAGAAGCATTAGACACTGATTTGGAAAACGGAATCCCTGGTAACAAGGAAGATCTTGCTCGACGCAGACCAAACACACTCCCCCAAACTCAGGCTCCTTTACCGGCCTTCTTTCAATTCCTCTTCGAAGCTTGCAACAATTACACCATTTTTGTCCTTATATTGGCTGCTGTACTGTCCATTGCCTTTGCGGTCAAGGAGGAAGGGTTGCAGAATTGTTGGTTCGACGGTGTTCTTCTGATACTCACCATCATCATACTCATTACTTTTCCTGCGATACGCAACTATTTGCATGAAAAAAGGTATCGGGAGAAGGCAGATAAGAAAACGTTGTCAAAGGAGAGAGAAATGCAGGTTGACGTAGTGAGAGGGGGAAGCCGCCAGCAGATCTCTATGGCAGACGTTGTTCGTGGTGACATAGTATTCTTGAAGAGGGGATGTCATGTTCCCGGTGATGGTTTGTTTGTAGCTGGTGAAGCCTTGAAATTGGATGATGGGTTGCAATCTATTATTGATGATGAGAACCCATTTTTGTCTTATGATGTGAGAGTGATTAATGGCAATGCACGAATGATTGTGACATCTGTGGGCATGAATACAGCATGGAGTGAGATGATGAGCACCGCAATGGATTCCTCTACCAAGAAGATCACGTTAGAATCTCGTCTTGATAAGGTGAGCACTTGCACACACTGGGCAGGGCTTCTCATCTGTATCATTGTTCCTGTGGCGTTGTTCCTGCGATTTCTACTGGGAAAGATGGATGATGAGAATGGTCACGGAGCTTCCAAGGGGGAACCAACGGCAGTTAAAATGTTTGTAAATGCTCTCAAGAGCATTATCATAGAACCAAAGGGGACAACAAGAGTTTTGACATTTGTTAGCATATCACTGGTAGGGATAGTGGAAGGAATTCCTTTTGTTATTACTCTTGCCATCACTTACTGGAATTGGAAGGCACTGTCTGACAAAGACAGTGGATTGGATTTACTAGCTTGTGTCAATATGGGCTCAATCACTACCATCTGCACTGACAAAATTGGCGGGCTAACAGAGCACCAGGTGGAAGTTGACAAATTTTGGATTGGGAAAGATGCCATCAGTGAAAGCTTTGAAATATCACCAGATGTTCTTGAAGCCCTCTGCTATGGAATTGGCACATCAAATTTGATACCTCAGACTTCTAGTAGTTCAACAGAGGCGGCACTCCATTGCTGGGCTGAAGAGAAGTTGGGCATGAGAAAGGAGAGTTTGAAGCAAAATTGTACCATTCTCGAGCACAAGGGATCAAAATACCTTGAGGAACCATGTGGGGTATTGATGGAGAAGAAAGGTGATAGTGGACATGAGAAGTATTTGCACTGGAAAGGACCTGCAAAGAAAATATTGGCCAATTGCTCACATTACTATGACTGTAAAGGGAAAATACATGACATGGGTGATCAGGTATCTAAGCAAGCTAATAGAGATATGATGGCATTTGCTTTCAGACCTACAGATGACCAAAAACTTGAGGAAAACAACTTAATCTTGATAGGAATGCTGGGTCTGAAAAACACTAAATGGGAAGAGACAAGAAAAGCCATTGAAACTTTTATGGCAGGCGGAGTTAAGACAATATTGGTATCGGGAGCTGATGTTTCAGCACTTGAACCCATTGCTCTTAAGTGCGGATGGCCGACCCTTGACCCAGATACAGTGCTTAGAGGCAAAGATTTCCGGAACTTCACTCATGAAGAAAGAATGGAGAAGGTGGATCGAATTCGTATCTTGGGCAACTCCCAGCCATCTGACAAGTTGCTTTTGATCAAGTGTTTAAGAGAAAAAGGTGAGATAGTTGCAGCCATTGGACAGAGAACAAATGATGCTCCAGCACTAAAACAAGCTGACATTGGGCTGGCAATGGGAAGTTGGAGTGCAGAAAAGGTGAAAGAGATCTCTGACATTATAATTCTGGATGGAAATTTCAGTTTCTCGGTCTCCATGTTCAAGAACGGGCGTTGCGTTTTTAACAACATACAAAAGTTCATCCAACTCGAGCTCATCATGACAATCTCTGGGTCGTTGATAAACTTTTTGGCAACAATATTTTCAGGGGATGCCCCCATGACAGCATTAGAATTGTTCTGGGTGAACTTAGTTGTGGCCTTTCTGGGTGGCTTGGCTCTGCTGACGGAACCACCGACTGATAAACTAATGAACATGTCACCAATTAGCCCAAATGGACCACTTATAACCTTAGCCATGTGGAGAAACATAGTCACTCAAGCTCTATATCAGGTAGGGATTTCAGTAACTCTTCTATACAAAGGACAAGCTATCCTGGGCATCAGTGAAGAGGCTGGTAAATCCATGATTTTCAATAGCATTGTTCTTTGCCAGTTCTTCAACCAATTTAATGCCAGGGAGCAAGAGGAGAAGAATGTATTCAAGGGTATACTCCAAAACTACTGGTTTTGGGTGGCTGTCTGTGCTTTTTTGATACTTCACTTGGAATTTGTTGTGATTGAACAAATTATTATCGGCGCTGCAAGCCTGAATTGGAATCTGTGGACTTGTTGTTTTCTGATTGGGATAGTTTCGTGGCTGATTGACTGGGCTGTAAAGTGCACGTCAAGTTTCATTAAAAAGTACTGGTTTAGAGGGTGGAACATCAATTGGAATGGGAAGTGCTCGTGGGGTTTCATCAAGAAAGATAGCTCTATGACATCACCTTTGCTCCCTCAGAATTTGGTTGGTATGACACCCTCTGCTCCCCCAGAGTCTGGTTGAATTTCCCAATCCAACCCCACTTTAGTTAGTACCTACCCAGAATCCTCTGAGATTAGCTAGTGGTAGGAGTAGAATGTTTAATCTTAAAATGGACACCATCTGCTCTCTTAGGATTTGCTTTAATTTCCCACTTCAGCCCTACTTTAGTACTAATCAGAATCCACTGATACTTGTGGCAGGTGTCTTGAGTGTTGTAAAAATGTATCTTAAGATGTTGTTTTGTCCTTAAAACAAGGACTTCAAAACCATGTCAATGATGTATTAGATCAGCTGTTAATAGATTTTGTTCCTTCAAGTCTTGAGTTCACAATTTCAGCTTTTTTCTCTATGTAGTTACTCAGCAACAAAACCAACTAACCAAGCATGAACATATATACGAAAGAAAACAAAATTTAACATGCAACTGTTAAGAGTATACTGGTGCTTTCCTTCAAGCACCAAGTTGAGTTATTCAGGTTCTAAATTGATATCAAACAATAAAAAATGGGTGTGCAAACATCATTTTAAGCAGAAAACAGTACAAGCTGCAAAAGAGAATAGAGAAATATATATATATATTAGCTTTGATAAAGTTATGTAATTAGCTTTTCGTGTCACATAATTGTCAATATAGGTAGTGGCAGTGCATATATACCACACAAGTGTTTTCTTCTCAAGTGCTTAAACAATTAGGAACTTGCAAAGTATGTCATCAACAGCAAACCAAAAATATAGATCTAACGCAATTTAAACAATCTTTTTTAAGGTGAATATAGGCAATTTAAACAATCAATTCTGATAGAAAGTGTGTGCGCACTTACCTCAGAATGTACGCGTGAAGATTCGGAAGAATCCATCGATGGAATCAGAAAATTTAGAGTGATTGCAGAAAGCGAAGTCAAGCTTGGGTCGTCTCTTGTGATTTTTGCGAAGTTACAATCAAGTAATGAATTGACAAATACGTACAAGTTGACTACAGACTGCCAACGACTATATATACACGGAGTATATTTATCAACTTTGCTTATCAGAGTGGTCTACTTGTTATGTCACGTGCAAGGCAATCAATTTTATAGAAATAAAAAAAAAAAAAAACAGGGCATTATTTTTCCCATTTAAGTAGTGGTCTACTAAGATATGAACATAATCCTGCAAATTGGTCAACTGATTAGTCATTACAATATTTTGAAGACTACATGAATAGATTGTAAAGAATTTTTTCATTTTGTGAGCATATATGGCAATTATTTTGTGTTTGTGAAAAATTATTATTCACATATATTCCAAAATAAAACAATAATAATAGAAACTTTTTATCCAAAAACAGAGTGTAGCCAACTGGTATCTGGATTGAGGGTTCTAATTTTTAATCGAATAAACGAGTGTGTGTGAATTATCAATCCAAAAAAAAATTTTGAATATTCTTCCTGAATAAAAATAGATAAAATTATAATTAATATTTTCAAGGGACACGATATTCGCACTCTTCTTCTCCACGTTTATACTCTTATATTAAAAGAAATGATACTTCTAACATTAACTTTACAAGTGAATGATTATATTTTTTCAAGTTACACAACTACTCTTCCAGATATTGCTTTTCTCTCCGATCTTTAATATTTTCTGTCTCTTTTGACAGGATAAAAAAAAAGAAAAATGTTAAACGTCATGAAATTTTATCATGAATTGCCTTCATGAATGATATGACAGGTGATAATACTATTGAAATTATATGTATGGGGAATCCCACCCATACTAACTCACCATTTAATTGCCACATCATTTAAGATAAAAATTCATAAAATATTTTCATAACGTGTAGTATTGCTCTAAAAAAAATCCAAAAAAGTTATCTTTTTTGTTAGGACCCAAAAAAAAAAGAGTTATCCACAGTGAATAAATTATTCTTTTGAAAAGACCAAAAAAAAAAAAGTTATCTATGTTGATAGAATAAATTCTTTTCATAGGACAAAAAAAGAAGTTATTTTTGTTGAATAAATTCTCTCTTTTGATATGAACAAAAAGAGAAGTATACTATACAAAAATAAAAAAGACCCAAAAAAATGTTATCTCTGTCGAATAAATTATCTATTTTGATAGAACCAAAAAAAAAAAGTTTTGAATAAAATATCTCATTTGACATGACCATAAAAAAAAGTATGGTACGCAAAAACAAAAACAAAATCTCTTTTGACAAGATAAAAAAAAGTATAAAAAAATATTATCTCTGTTGAATAAATTATGTCTCTCGACAAGATAAAAAATAATGATCCAAAAAAAAAGTTTTATACAAAAAAGGTAAAAATAGTTGAAATTTATAATTCAAAGGGTAGTTATGATATTATAAAATAATAGATAATGCATTAAAGAATTTATAAACATTCTTGTCATTTCATTTTTAAAAAAAAATAATTAAAATGTAAAGTACAAAGGTGGAGTATGAATATCGGGGGAAGAATGTAATACCCCGAAAATTTAGATGTCTATTATTTTAAAAAAGTTGAATTTATTTATGTTATTACTTTATTTTATTAATTCATGTGAAATGCCTTATTTCTATAAATTATCATTATAGGTAGTTGCTTTTCTTTTATATGCATTTATCATTTTATGTAGATTGCTTAGGTTTTATAGATTCCAATTATTTCATGTAAATTTCACTGTTTATTTTTTTTATCATTTTATGTGAACTGTTATTGATTATGTGTTGTTTTATTTAAATCTTTTAAATGCTTTAATTTGGGTTAGGAAAGAATTTGGGCTGGAATGATTGGGTTAAGAATATGCTTAAATTGTTGGTCCAATGTTATAATTATAATATTATTCCCTATTCCCGAATATGAAAATGTAAAAGATGAGGTTATGCAGCTATGAGGTGGTAATTACTGTTTTGCCAAATGCGCCCGAATCAGAACGGTCGAATGAATGTGAGCATTAAAGACTATATTATATATTATATAACACATACTTACTACAGAATTAGTTGAGAAGTGATAACTTGAGAATTGAATTGAGATCGTTACATGGTACAACGCAGTTGCGTGTACAGAACCAATGCTGGTAGGTGATATTATATATATATATATATACACACACACACACGTAAATACACATCTATATATTACAATTACGTTTATGTTTTTTTTCACTCGCTAATTGTCCTCAGGCTACGGTCACGATAATCACAGGTACGTCTTCATCCGAATCCTATCACCAATCTATTCATACATTTCTTAAACAAAATCAAAATTTGTGTTGGTTGATGATGTTTAGCTCTATAAAAAACCTTAAAACTCCACTTCTTCAATCAATGTCATAAGAAGTGTACTGGCTTTTCTAAGAGTCCCAATATCATTTCTTTCTATGTTTTGTATTAAAAGTTTAAAACGTTTCTCGACCATCGATTCCTTTAAGCCCTTGTATTATTTACTGATTCAGGAATGAATATCTATATACACGGGCATATATATATATATATGCCCGTGTATATATATAGCTATATCTATGATCAGTTTGATTGCAGGCCTTTAGCGTTATGGTGAGGCTTCTCTTATTCCTTTCATTTCTTGTTTTGGAGAGGCTTAACTGCAAATGCAATCACATGTAACACGTGTATGGTTGTGTGCCATTTTTTGAACAAGGACACGATTCCAATTTTCAATTTGGATTATGATTATAATAAATAAAAGGCTCAAAATGATTTATTTTGATCTTGCACACTACCTATGCTTTGGGTTCGAAGTTAAAACCCATGTCCTCACGCTTCCTAGGTTTATATCTACATTTTTTTTCTTCTTCTTGAAACTGTTCTTTTCCATATTGAAATTGCACATAGCTGCTGTTGTTGTCTGGCACGCTCTGTCAAAACTGACTATTGTAGTTATCTCTCACACCACAAATTCATAAAAGTCGAGAACCTTTACCATTAAAGATCAATTCAATTGAATGGCTATCACTCAGTAGCTCATTGATGAGATCCAAGTTGGATGTTATTGTTGATTCTAACAAACTGTACTACATGCTAGCAAAAAAAATTATATATATATATATATATATATAAATCATTGTACTTCACAATGGAACAACAAAATTCAGGCCAGAGATATTCTCATGGGGTATTTTGTCGTTTTATTATCTCTCCTAATCCTTTCTTTCCGTTATATGTTTTAGAAGAGGTTTTTATTGTTTATAAAAAAATAAAATATATGGAAGATCTGTCTGTTCTAAATTTTGCATGATTTTGTTGCTCAAACTGAAGTGCTCAACATTGATTGGATGAAGCAAATTCTTTTTTGTAGAAGTAGATTCTCCTTAGGTATATTTTGGGAGAATATGGCTTAAATAGAGTAAAGAACACTTTAGCTTCCTCATCTGTTTTGCTAGGGAAGAATAGGGCTTGGGTAGAGTAAAGGTCTCAAGTTGGAGCAGGATTAGCTTCACTAAACCCTAAACCAACTGATTTTACTTCAAAAATTGAACTCTTAGCTGTGCTTAATTTGTATCACTAAGGAGATGCTGATATCTTCTGATTTTAACTCCATTTATCTATGAACTTATGAGTCCTAATGATTCTATGGAAGATTCTATAAAGCTTGATATGATGTTTATTCTTATAATATATTCAACTTAATTTTCTTGATCAAGTGCCTTTGGATTTTTCAGATCAGAAGCTGTAAAAGAAATCATCATTAGGACTATCTTTTTGCATCTTCAAAATTTTTAAGTATAATCAAAGGTTTGAATATGTTGCTATTTTGGATGAAATGTCAGTAAAGAAGTCATGATTGGTTCATTAATGTGATTTGGATAGTCAATTTACCTTGCAGTTTTTGCTTCTGATGGTTGTTTCAATTTATAATTGGAGCTTAGCAAATAAATAAATAAATCAATGAACAATGACTGGAAATTATTGTAAGTTTGCTAGGGATGTCAGAAGAGCAGAGCATCTCATCCTAATTAGTAGACACCCAGAAACTCATCTTTCTTCTGTATATATCCATGGACCATGGCAACAATTTCCTTTCTAGATAAGTAATAATGAAGCTAATTTCTGGTAATGTATTTATTTGATTGATCTCAATGATAAAATAGGGGATGTCTATCAGATGGATCCTTGATATTATGATCAGGAAGCTAAGAGTATGATATTGATGTATTGACTTCATTTTAGTTTTATATTATTGTCGAATTCCTATTTTTTAAAGATAAAAAATGGATTTGGGATGACTTGCAGATTTAATCACTGGATTACTGAAGAAAAGATTCATCACCTGCATGAGGGGCTTGAAACTTGTGGCAACTTATTTGATATTGTTGAAGTTCTTCTCAAAAGCTAAATCATTATACATCGTTTAAGAAGCATGTGCAGTGCATGCAGTGTGGTAAGAAGGCACAAGTATATAATTTATTTTAGTTTTTGGTTTGGCTATCTCAGGTTAAACTAGCCAGGTTTATGAAGATGAATTGCCCAACCTGAGCCAAGTTCATTCGTATTATATGCATTGTTTGAGTTAAGTGGGAAAACTGTGCAACAAAGGTGAAATATATATGACAATTGAAAGGGACAGAAAGATTTATTGTAGGGATAGTACAAGGCAGTGACAGTAGACTTATGCCAAGGCCTGATCAATGTAAAATATTATGATAGATTAGAGAGACATGCCTGGACGTTAATAAACCTCAAAGAAGTCGCTTATCTATAATTACATCCTGTATTATTTCTTCAGCAATAATAAGTTGATTTATCTTTTATATGCATATTTTGTTAGGGCAGTATTTAGTTGGGTTGAGGATTCATTTAGCTGGTCCCAAGTAATTGGGCAAGACATTAACAAGCTGAGTTGTTTTTAGTTTTTGAGTATAGTGAGAAATGGAAAAAAGCAATTTTGTTGCATTTGAACCCACGAGTTAGTAGCAGATTATTGAAAGTCATCATATTTTTAAAAATAGAATGAAAAATGAGGTTTTGGTCTTGAAATAATGGAACACCTTTATTTGGAAATTATTACAAAAAAATGACCCTTTTGAGTAATGGTGGACTGATTCGATTGTAATGGAACATTGAATTGTTTCCACCAGAGTTCACATGAATATTGTTTCCCTAACCCCACCTACACTGGTGTAGAACTGGGAGGCATTCCCTCTTAGGAGAGGTGGTGAAAGAGCACCAGATTTGAAGCTGTAGGGAAATTTCTTTGCAGATTTATATTTTTACACTTGTGATTGTGTTGAAGGAAGAAAAATATTTGTGAACATGCTTCCCTGAAACTTTTCATAAATCATCATCATCCTTGCCTTTATCCCATCCTTGCCTTTTCCATAAATCTAACTACCATTTCATTGATGTAGTAATTATGCATCATGCAGAAATTGTAGTGAAGTGGAAAGTGCCACTACTTTTACAGTGTATGATGAAGCAGTTGACGCATATGTCATCCTGTTTAGCTATAATGTATGCCATGCTTTAGGATTTTGAAATGTTGATTACTCCTCTTTTGGATTTTGTAGTGATTCCAGTGAATGAAGAAAATTAAAAAATGATTGTTGCATGACTGCAGAAGAAATTGCTTAAATTGAAGCCAGATCACGAATTTGTTGAACGATCCAAATGACAGCTGAAGAGGTTTCAGAAAGACCTGAGTGGCATTCTCTGCATAGGGAGCAAGAAAGAGAACGACGCCGTATGCGGGACAGACAAAGAAGACAATCCATGAGCCTTGAACAGAGAGAAAAGCATCTTGCTAGACGCCGTAGAAATTATCAACTACGTAGACAAAGAGCCGAAAATGCCCAATTGGATTCTCAGCATGTAAAAACAAGTATAGAAGCTAGAGGTGAACTAAAGACAAAGAATGAAAATCAAGCATTAGTTGCTGATTTGGAACTTAGCGTCCAATGTGATGGTGTAGTGCATGTTGGATTTGATAATGGACAAGAGAATCCAAATGCATCAGCTGCAAAATCTGAGGGTAAACTCATCATGCATTTTGTATTTGGAAACCGTATAAAGTTCTATAAGGCAGTTAAAACTAGCATGAGTATGTAGATTTACTAATTCTTTGTGACTACATATGATAGGGGCGGAAGCTGGAGCTCAAAAATCAGATAAATTTCCTCAAAGGTTACGTCTCAGTAAAATTAGACATCTTGCAAGATTATTGAATACTCCTGTGGGTAAGCTTAGTGATGCTGCTCACCTAATTGGAGCAGATGTTGCAACGGAGGAAAATGCAAGAACAACCTGTAAGTTTAGTGTTGTTTTATTATTTTGGTGATTTTTGGCCAAGTAGAGTTCAATGAAATTCTTTTTGGCAACATTAGATTTACAGGGTAATAATGATTAATTTTTTACAAGTAAATGACACAGGAAGTAGCACATGAAGAAAAATCACTAAACTATACTCTCATCTCACCAACAACTCTGCAAAAGAATCCATCAGCAAAGAGGAGTTCCCAGTAATCCAAAAAATAGGGAGCTCAGGACATGAAGCCTTAAGACTTCCTAACTATCGCATCTCAAATGCTCCGCCAAAGACAAAAGGGATTCACCATCCAAACTTCTGTCACTCTCCTCCTCACTCCACATTCTCTCTAGCCAGCAAGCACCTAATTAAATCATTTAGGCTTCTCACCCAGTTGGTTCCAAAGAGGAGCAAAAAAAGTGCTAGAGATCTATTGCCACCAGAAATGCAACAAAAAGATGACCAACTGATCCACTAATTTTGTCCCTATTGCACATGTAGCACCAAATAAGAATCTTTTGTCTTCTCTTCAAGAGGTCAAATGGGTGGCCAATCCAAAGAAGTGACCTTGGGAGAACTCCTGCCGGTTTTCTCCTTGAAGCACCCTGTAACAAAATATCACCTCAAAAGTGCCCTTCGATCTGACCATCTCAACTCATCTACCCCATCCCCATATCACCTGTTGGCCATATAAGAATTTAAAAGTATTTCTCCATCCATTACTGTAATCATTTCTGTAAAAATTGCACCAGCCCTCGCCACCAAGCGAACAGGTTTAGCACAGCCATGGTCATCCTCAGCTATTGAGATTCTGATGGCCAACACAATCTTCTCTTTTTCCTACTCAGCATCAGGAACAGCCATCTGAAAAGATCACTGGTGCAGCAGCAACAAGCATCCTCATGCGTCTGTTCCAGCTTCCTCACACTTCACTTGCTTCTAAAGCTGAAGGAAAAATAAATAGGAGCAGAGAATCTGGAAGCTTGGACACCCCTACTCCAAACCCTACTGGACTGCTTTGCCACCAGGTTCAAAAAAGAGATGGATCTATCAAACTTGCAGATCAAACATGATCTAAGAAATTCGCCTCAACTCCAACCTTTGACACTGTTAGGCAAAGTTCATTTCCTTGCCCATCCACCACTGCCTTGCCACCAATGGGTATTGCCAACAAGGCTGGGGCTTCTAATTATGACCTCTCTCGAGTTCTGAACATCTCAAACTACTACTGGCATCATTATTATCATGCTACTTACCCCACCAGAACAATTAACATTACAACATACAATCATCAAATCGTCAGCAGTCCAACCTTTCTTTTTGATGTAGTTCTTACAGTTCAAGTAGGGACTATAAATAATGATATTATAGATAAAAACAAATTTATATATTCTTTCTCCTTTCTTTTATATTATAAGTTTGCAAGTTGGAGGCTGTGGTCCAGGTAGATCAAGAAGTGTAAGATTAGTTCATGTGAAACGTCTTGCGCGGGCTTTAAATTCTAGTATGAAAGAGACTGTCAATCGGAACCATTTAAGTGAAACACAAGGTATGAGTCCTATATTTTTAATTTATGAAGGTGGAATTTCTTCTCATCTGTGAAATCTTTTGTGATTGCCACAATTTGTTAATTGCTGATCCTTTGATACAGGGGAAAAGGAGTCTGCCACAAGGAGAGATTTAGTTTTTGACTAGTGATGTGTTGAAATATGCAGTCATAAAAATGTTAAAGGTGAAAATATGTGGGTTTATGCTGTTAGTAATAAGTAGTATTTCTGCTTTGATTGAATAAATACTTGCCGAAAAAAATTCTTGTCGCAGTTGTTGATATAATATGAAATTTTCTCCATGTAGAGAGTAAAATAAGTTTCTGGTATTATATTTCAGGATAAAAGTTGAGCTATTAAAAGAGACAACTTTAAAGCAAACTTATGGCCAAAGACATTTACCGTCACTCATCCTTAGAATATTGGGTTAAAGAAATGTAAGTCAAAAACAGATGTTTACATGTATTATTGACTTGTTAAACTGGAATCAGTATGATACGTATCTTTGCTCATAATACCCAAACCTCTTGTATGAGAGGCACACCCTCCTCAGATAAAACAACCCTTTTCCCATGTGCTACTAGCGAATTTGATGAAGGTTATCATATCTTTGGAAATCATTTTTCTAGAACTTATTTCAAATTATATTTATTTTATATTCATCCATTATCATGTTGCTGTTTTTATTATTTCACTCAGAACTCCAGCCAATTCTTGTCTGAAATTAAGCTTTTAGACTTTTCTTCTCAAATGTTCTGAACTTTTTCTTTACTTCTTGATAAGCGCCTAAGCGGTATATTTTGTTCAAAGATAGACACAAAATGTATACTTGGTTCAAAGCAGATGGCCCAAACTTTACAGCCATTCGTAGTGGAAGATTGAGACAACATATTTATAGATTCAGACCACATATTTATGATGTTATATCCTTGTTTAATTTCCAAATTGATGAAGTGAATGTTTAAAGGTAACTGTTTTTACTTCTCAAAAAAGTCCTAAGAAATCATTCTTATCCCCCAAAATTGAAAGTTCTGGTTTGTGGGAAATTTGAAGGATGGTCCTGTCAATTTTGCAAATATATGTTGTTTGAAGAGCGTAATTTGGCATGCATTTTATACAGCAGTATTAACTCATTTGACAAATTTATTATTCAGTATCTTGAAATTGTTTTTAAAAAGGTCATGAGCAACAAAACCGACTGACCTATCCAGTAAAGAGTTACAAAATAGAAGCCCAAACATATCGTGGTTTGAAGTTATGAAAATAGACACGATGGCAGCTGAGGGAGTGAAGGCTTGTTGAGTTGGTCCCAATTTTTCAATATTGAATCGCTTGCTGCTTTTATGCCATTGTTCTCATTTCCTCCTGCTTTAATGTTCTATTTTGACTTGCTGGATCGAATTTATAGATTGGCTTTTTCAGTGCTGATGCCTATAACTAATTATGTGGTGACTCTTGCTTTGAACCGAATTAGTTTCGTTGCTCTATGACTGCAGGACAAAGAGAGTCAAACTTGGATAAAAGAGAAGAGTAATTCGGGGTGACTAATTGTTGAGAGGAGGTGTAGAAATGTTTAGGTTTACATGATAGTGCAAAAAGCTTTAGCTTAATTTTTTTGTTAAACATTTGTCACGGAAAAGAATTATCATGACCCTTGATGTTGGGGTATAGCTGAGCAGATTTTGGATGCATTGTCAATATGTGTTTAGTGGCACACAGAAATGAGAAATTTTACTTATTTTATTCTTGGTTTGTTGATTATTTCTGTTGTGTACATGTTAGTCACTCTTCATTGTATGCATTAATGAGCCACTTCCCCAATCACGTTAACAAAAATCTTCTGTTTCTGTTTTGTAGCCTTCCACTGTAGTGAGATAGATGGGTGTGGGTATACCGTATACATACAAGGGTGCAAGCTCTGTATACAACTGTAATTAGATCGCCATGTCCATACATAATAATCATTGTCAGATGGAAGGCTTCCTCTATTAATTTGGTAGATAGAAACAATTGTTTCGGTTCTATATTTTTACTATTTGTGAATTCGTTCTAGTACAAGTTTGCAAATTATGGTTTGATTAGTTAAATTGATGTAGGATGAAATAATTCTATTTTTGGCAAGTATGATAAAATAATTTTCTTCCCAACTAAGTTTGGATGCATTGTCAATGTGTGTTTAGTGGCACACAGAAATGAGAAATTTTATTCATTTTATTCTTGGTTTGTTGATTATTTCTGTTGCGTACATGCTAGTGACTCTTCCTTGTATGCATTCCGCCACTTCCCCCAATCAATCAATCATCTTAAGTGTTAACAAAATAGTGTGTGTGTGTCTATATATATATATATATATATATATATATATAGTACAAGAAATGCAGTTACAATGAACTCTGATTTCTGTTTGAGTTTGACAGCCAATTATACTAATTTACTCCGGTCTTGCTGCCAATTTATGCCGAAATGCAGCTTCTCATACTAGTAGCTAGTATGGGCCAGCAAATGCGAAAAATTCAGTGTCACATCGATCTATATAGGCTTCGGATTCATTGAGGGTGCCTGATTTATATAATACCATCTGTCTGTCTGAAGTTGTGGCCATATTTCATCGCCTATTTGTGGTGCTTCTTAGTTTTACTTGCTTTTTTATTCTTTTACTGATCATCTTGTAGTTTAACTTGTTTGGTGCTTCCATTTGATGCTTTGTTGTTGTTTTTTATATTCATAGTTTGGCCCTTTTGTTTTAAATTAACTTTTATTATTTTCAGTTAGTGCTCTTCAGCTAGTTGCTTGCTGTTTCTTCTCATTGTTGCCTAAAAGATTTAGATAAATAAACAAGATTGGGCCTTTGCCTAAATGGTTAAGGAGAGAGGAGTGGTTTTATCAGAGTACATGTATGTATGTATGTATAGAGGCCATTACTATTTCAGAGCAATAGCTCTGTCCTTTCACAACTCAAAAACAATCTTTAAAACAAAAGAATATTTCAGTGCAATAATAGCTCTGTCCTTTCACAACCCAAAAACAATATTTAAAACTGAGATTTTAGAGGAGAGAGAAAATTATTGCTTTCATTGAGAGTCGAACTCAAGACCTCCCGCTTACTAAACGGGTGCTCTAACCAACTGAGCTATGAAAGCTTGATGCCGAAGGGTTGTTCTAAGAGAATGTAGTTCGGTTTATTCTTTGTCTTCCTATATCCTTTGTACTTTAATTTGTATTTAGTAAAAAAAAAGTTTGGGTTTTTCACGTAAACTCCCAAAAGAATTTTTCAGTAACACAATTTTGCAAATTATGCTTTTGTTACAAGCCACGTACCCTTCAAATTCAAAGTTTTCTTTTTTCTTAGAATCCCATGTATCTATGTTTGTAGAGGTAAAGCATGTGAATATATAATTGGACCTAAAATAGTAAAACAAATTCAGATATAGATACTAACAATTAGAGAGGAAATCATTCATACACAATTTAGATTAGAAGAGACAAAACTCAAGTCATACTAGAGAAGAAGCCTTACATCAATATATCTTTTAGCTACAAAACCAGCGAAGGGTGAGCTTAATTAATTGCAACCCTTCCCTTGCGTAATAAAGCTAATCATATTCATTCATACCCACCTCAAACAAAAAGCAACAAAGTTGTTGCACTTCACACTAATAAGTAAACAAAAAAGGAAACATACTAATAAGCATAATTAAACAAGAATATTCCATAACCAACACTAATTCTCTCATTCACAAATAAGACTTAATTTGCTTTGCCTTGAGAAACCTCTAATAACTTTGACCACATTTTGTCCATGCTTGTGGTTCTGGAGACTTGACAAATGTGGTACCAGAGCTCTTGCAAGAGATTCATAAAGGACTTCATCGGCATCCACCAAAAACTAGAAACAAAACACAACATAGTTAATTCAATTTCACAAACAAACATAATTAACCAAATATTAATTTGTATATCTATCTATGTCATCAAAGTAATTTGGAAGTTTCCTTATGTATTAAGCTAGGTAGGGATATATCATTGGGGAAAATAAAATTCATAAGATCAAATGATTGATTGATATTGGTTTTTGATACTATAGTCTACAAGCTAGGTTAACATTGAAGAAGAAGAAGAAAAAAAAATCAAATTAGAAATTGAGACTCACCATTGTGGCCTTTAAAGCTGTTTGGATCACATAGTTACCAAAATTATTTCGAGCAATTTCTACAAGTTTCTTGCTCTCTGAAAGCTCTTGAACCGCATAACGCATCCCTTCTCTGGACAATCTTATGCATTTCTCAACTATGTGGCTGCCATTTTGTTCCATTGAGAGATCTGCATAGTTGCCTCGGAGACGAGTGCAAATATGAAGAATATAATCTTGGTTATGGAGGCCTAGGACATGTTGCACCACAAAGTTCCTGGAGAAAGACCATGAACAAACAAATATTGATCGAGTTTTTACCTAAATTAACTACGTATACTACAAAATTAATTAATTGCATGAAAATTAAGTGAAACTCTTTCTTGCTTCTAGGATAGATAGATATATATATATATATATATAGGGAATCATCAGATTAATTAATACGTACGTACCCTGAAGGATCATGCGAAAGGGTAAGTGAGTTATTCAAGATTACACCGAGAAGGCGTTGTCGCTGATGGCCGGTTATGCAATTAATGCAATTATTCAGGGATATACATCCATTGGGGTTTGTGGCCAATGCCATACAGTTCCTTATCGCTTCTTCATATAATATCTGAGATCAAGTAAAACAAGTTACATATATTGTCATGAATTCATGATACGACAAGATTTTAAATAAAAGCTTAATTTTCAAATTCAATTGCATATTGTTTTGTGAATTTATATTTTGTCAGTTTATGGTTAACTGCATATATATTCATATTCTATTTGCTCATCTCATGTAAAAATATGGAACCACAACTCTCTGCCCCCTAAAAGTAACAACTAGTTAAGGTGGAGTAGTGTGAATATATATATATATATATATATATATATTTTTCAATGTAGCTAAGAAAGGAAACAAATTAAGGAGAATAAAATTACCTCATTTGTCATATAATCCAATAGAATGAAGCACTGAACAATAACATGCCTGCCTATTTGATGGGTCATCAATTCATAAGATACTGTAGATAGAGATCTTGTCATCTGCAAGGCCAAGTGTGACTTCTTTAGCTGTTTGATGAGTTTCTGAATTGAATGTGAGCTGTTAAACAACAAGTTAATTATGCCATTAGTCAAGCTCAATATAAATAAGCATGCTAAAATAAAACCCCCCAAAAAAAAAATATATATATATATATATATATATATATATATATATACTGCTTAGGACGTGTATAGTACTATTCTCTCACCCATTGTGATTAAATGCGGCGACGATAA
Source organism: Cornus controversa (assembly GCA_026545225.1). Taxonomy (NCBI): domain Eukaryota; kingdom Viridiplantae; phylum Streptophyta; class Magnoliopsida; order Cornales; family Cornaceae; genus Cornus; species Cornus controversa. The sequence continues at coordinate 66,341,146 of CM048849.1, read as the reverse complement.
GTGAATAGGGTTGTGAAGTAATATTGTCCACGATCAATTGCAGCTTGTGATATCTGCCACTGTATGCTTGAACTAATCTGTCAAAGAGATGATGTCCATGTTGGTCTGTCATCAACTCGAATATAGAGTCAAGTACCCCCTCAAGTATCATATCTGCATTACTCTCACATTGCAAAAATGTCTGCAAGTATTGGGAGCCAACTTTATCTTTAGCCAACATAATTATGCTGCATCCAGGAGGCCAAAGCAACTCATCAGGTCTTGCTTCACCAATATACTGATTCCTTGAATCATTGCTATAATAATACCCATTAGTACCCAAATAACCACTAATATTGCTTCTTGTTGCACCAAATTGATGAGTACTGCTACTGCCAAACAAGTTTTGACTCAATGAATCATAAAAACCCTGGTTGCCATTCACCATATTATAACCTCCCCTCTCTAAGACACTGCCTCCAACAATATTCACAGCAGAATTCTGGTTCCGACTATCTAGTCCGTGTCCTAGAAAAATAACCAACAAATTAAGAAAATTTAATTAACCTTCATATATATATACATATTTAAAATATATATATATTCAAATACACACACATGCATATATTTAGAGATATAACTATGTTACCAACCAAAGAAATTTAATTCAATCCCTCGAATATAAATATACACATTAAACCACATACATGCAAACATAAAGGGAGTGAAACAGTATTCATATTAGGAATTACCTGCATAGCTAGGATTGTGGTATGCCCAGATGTTATCCTGACCAATTGATGGCAAAGCAAAGAATTGTTGTCTGTCACCGGAATTCGAAGACCAACTATCTGAGCTCCTTATTGACCGTATATCAGAGACGTTGTCGCTTTGGGTTTGATCCGCATAGGTGTTAGACGAAGATGACCCTGTGCCATTGACGACATTGTTGCCCTGAGAAGTATTTACATGCTTACACCTAACTCCATCATCCCCGAGGTTAAGATTCAGAAAAGAACAACAGAAAAGATCTTCAAAGGAACTAACAGAGGTCTTTGAACTGCTTGGAAGTTCACTAGTTGAACTCCCCATATATGCTCAACTTGCAAAAACAAGAATAGGCCAGGCAATAACGTACAATAACAATAACTATTCACCGAAAAAAAAAACAATAGCAATAACGAAGAACAAGAACAAGACGAAGAAGAAGCCTACACAGGTTTTGTGCAATCACATTAGTTTTTCTACCTATATACTATCTTTTTATAGGGAGAAAATCTTCTAATTTCCTAGATTGCAGTTCGAAACTGACTAGGAGAAAATTAAAAAAACTAGGTATTCAGTAATTAGGAAACTTAGTTAGAATAGGAACCGACTTATAATGGAAAAAAATTTCAAGAATGGGTTCCTATGACTTAATTGTATTAATAATTAAGTAAAAATGCAATGAATTAAAAAACCAAGTTAAAAAATTGGAACTTTTAATTTAGATTTTATATGGAATAATTAGAAGAAGAAAAAACTTTGCTAGTGAAACAAGACTTGTTTACCAAGTTCCATCTACAGAGGTTTCCTTTTCCGGAGTGAAGATGGAATATATATATATATAGAGAGAGAGGGAGAGAGACGTTATATATAAATAAATCTGGGGTTTCAGGCGCTTAACATATGAATATAGCAATCGTGGTGAAACAAGACTTGTTTCCCAAGTTCTATATACACAGTTTTTCTTCATGCATTCCAACCAGTGACTATTAGATAAATTAATTTTAGACTGTAAAAAATATTCCATCATAGAATTACCTTTTTGATCATTTTTCATCGTTAAATTTAGTTTTTTGTCTTTATTATACCAAGTTTCATATATATATATATATATATATATAAATGCTTTGGGCCAAATTTATGATCTCAAATATCATTATATTAGTGTCATGTACTCTCGTTCGTAATCGTTAAATAAAGTAATTTTAGACGGTAAATAACAAAAAAATATTTTAAATCACATGGTTACTTTTTTAACAACTTTTTAACCGTTGAGTTTTTCGTCCTTCTTATAATACCAAGCTCCAATATTATACACAAATATATATATATATATATGGGTTTCCCGCGCTTTCCTTGTTGCTATGAATAAGCCACACACTTTTTAGCAAGTGTGATAAGTTGATAACTTCGATTTGAAATAAAAAGCATTCAGGCCCAGTCCATGTAAAATTGAAAGAGGCCCAGCCCATGTAATACTGAAAAACTCTTTTCATTGCCACATTCAACTGTGGACCCACTCGCATCCGCTGTGAGATTCACCGCATCACTGTTTTCTAGCAATGTCCTGGTGAAAAGCCTTTCTAACTTAAAAAGATTTTTGTGTATCATATCTGATATTAAACTAAATATTCTGAAGATCTTAAAATGAATAATTAAAAACAATAATAATTACAGAATAGATAATTGATAAAATAAATCTAATTCAACATCTAAGAAACATAACATCGTTTTATGGTTTCACTTTCACAAGTTATATCAGACATACAGTAATGTTTTGCATGCCATGGTAAGGAAGCTAACCGGGGCAATGCATGGCAGGTATGTCATCACGAGCTGCTGTTACCCGACGGTTTGTTAAAGTCTTTTAACCTGGGTCGACCCAGCTTTATTTGGACATCTTCCTAGTCGACCCGACCCATTCAGCCTTGGAACATGATTGGCAACTATTTGCAAATTAAAGCCAGTGTTGATGATGGAGGAATTGTTGTTGCTGTTTTATGTTTTGGGCTTAGTATAGTTTTTTTCTGGTTTGATCAGTATATGTACACTCATAGATCATACCCCTTAACCAGGCAGAGGTTATATCTTGTTTGTTTATCTATATCATTCATTATTAAGAAGAAACGGCAAAGTAGCACAAGGACTAGGACACCAACAGAAAATAAATAGAATTTAATTTAAAATGAGAAGGCCAAACAATTATGAACCAAAGAAGCAATCATACAAGTAATCATCGACAACCACAAATTATCAAACCAGGTTCAATTACAAGATGACGAGGACGGATGGAAGCATCATGCAGTAGTTGGGCCTGACTTAATCAGAGCAACCATCATCAGGATGAAATTGTGGATTATGCTATGCAGTAAAGCATAGCGACGTGATACTAAATTGCTCACATTTGCAGCCATACCAGTTTGAGATGTTTCAAAGGGCTAAGATTGGTATTGGTAGCAATAGCCGAATGAGTATGATTCCCTGTCAAACTGAAACCAGAGCTCATTGTAGCAGGCACTGCTTATGTTACTTCCAGCTATTGAACTGCCCATGGCTCGCATTGGTAGCAGACCAGCAACGTTTTTGTCAACCCACATTTTGTGACCGAAGCACTCAGGTAATTCAGGTACCGAATTAGTAGCAAGAGAGTTGACCAGTCCATAAGGCCCATTCAAGGTACTGATATATGGAGTATCCCAGCTTGCAGGCCTAATTATATATGGAGATAAGTTGCCGGAGGTGCTGCTGCCTACAGCTTATTTCCATTCTTCTTCTGGAGTTGATCATTCCTGCACCAACCACAATGGATTAAGACGTTTACCAAGGTTCTCACAAGTGAGTGCATCTAATGACATCTCAAATTGCAGACTTGTATACCTATAGCCTCAAGCTGCAAAGAAGCAAAAAATTACAGAAGGCTAGAGGTCAGAACTTAAAACTGGGAGATATATCCTGACTTAGCAAAAGGAGCAAAGATGTATCTGCTCATCGAAGAGTGTTTCTCCCTCCTTGCAGATACATACCTTTGGCAACTTCTTGGAATTCATCAAGCAGCTTTTAGCAAACAAATTGGTGGGAACTCATCAACCAATCCAAATTGACAAAAAGAAGGAACATCCTTTATATGTTTCCTCTTCAGAATGAATTCTGAATAAAACCTGTTAACACAACAAAAATATATAGAGTATTATTATTTAAATAATAGTAGAGTTAACAAAACCACCACAACTTTCTGTGCATAATATTAAGGCAGAGAACGCTACTAAATCTCTAACAGCATCTAGGAACAACTAATTAAAACAAAGTACTGATTAATAAAATAGTGTCTCTATTGCCAAAGTAGTACTGGTTATTGCCAAAAAAATGTACAACTGTATCAGCAACCTTTACAACTATCTAAGCAGTACTTGGTTTGGCATTAGCAGCAGCCTAAAGGAAATAAATAACATTATATGAAACAAGCAATAAAATATTAAAAAATTGCAAAAATTATGTAGTAAGTCAAGTTACTGCCATGATATACAGGTTTGAATGATAACTTCAATCCCAAACAATGAAGCGAAAAGAAAGTTCCAGCCTGTATTCGATTTTATATATATTAAGAAATAAAAAGCAACTATGTCGCCATGATAGGAACACTTGGAACAATTATTCATTCTGAAATATCTCCAATTTGTGATGATTTAAGACAACCAAAAGGGAAGACATCCTATAGTTGAGTTAAAATAATAAAAATAAGCCCAAAAGGATTTAAATTTACAAATAAAGAATGGCATAAAAAGGTATAATCAAATCAAACCCTAAGGAATATATCAATCAAAACTGTGGCTCAAGTCAACTCAACAAAACTGTTACTCAACATCAATCAAAACTGTGGCTGTGATCATCTAATTGGTTTCCTCCTGTGTACAAGACATACTGATGCGGGACAGGTAGGAGCGCTTCGATATCAAAATATATTAAGAAGAAGAGAGAGAATGAGAGAGGAGAATAAGAGAGAAGAAGAAGATTAAGGGAGAAGAAGAAGAAGCAGGAGGAGGAAGAAGTATGTAATCTTAATAATATTCATCATTCAATCATCAAAAAAGAACCTTTCACAATGCATGAACCAACGTATAAATAGGCAGAGCAAGGAAAACTCTAATCAAATCCTGCTACTAAAAATAAAACCCTAAAATATTAAATTACGAAAATATCCCTAAAAGAAAAACATCACTAATATAATAATAATAATAATATTAAATAAAAATTATCCCTAATTATCAATCTTTGCCCTTCTCCAGAAATAAAGGCGAAGCACGTACAACTTATACATGAGAATCAAAGCTCGTCCTACATCAATTATCCCCGACTGAGAAGAACTCTTCTCCGAAGAGTGAAGCGGACAATGCTGCTCGAAAAATCTCGAATCAACATGGCAAAACTCATTTGTACTCCATGTGAAATTAGAAGAGGGGTAGTACTTCTATAGTAGCCATAGAAGATCACTCTAACAGTCCAAAATGTCCTCTACCTAGTCCAAAAACCATGGCTGACAGAATGGAAGAACAAGTGGTGATGCTGAAGAAAATATAGCTCCACCTGTAGGAACACAAGATAATAACACAGGCAGGGGCGGAGCCAGGGGAGGCCATGGCCCCCCAAAAAAATTTTAAAATTTTTTTTATACCCCAAAAAAATAATTAATTTTAAATAGTACCCTAAAATTTATTAAAAATTTTAATTTGGCCCCCCCAAATCTTTTAAAAACACTCATATATTGACCCCAAATAGAGAATTTGAAAATTAATTTAACTTGTGTCCCCTTGAAAACTATAAAAAAAAATTGAACTTAGACCTTGTAGCAATACTTTTGAACGCCTAAATATTGTGAAATAAAAAATTAAGTTCATTTACATTGTAATCCTTACCACAATAAATCGTTATTTCATTTACATATACATATGTATAATATCTATTATATTAATTCAAAAGGGAAATACACTAATGTCCCCTCATATTCAATAAAAATGCATGAACCTTTCTTATCAAACTTTTTTGTAAATTGATGTTTATAAGAAAAACATCTAGAATTATATATCAATATTCATTTGCTAAATGACAAATTGGAAGGAGGAAAAACAAGTGTTGTGAGATTGTAAACCACAACAATGATTGTATATACTAAAACTTTTAATGGTCATTTACTAACAAATAACAAATTCTATGACTAATTTTTGTATGAGTCACTAAAAAAATAATCTTGTTTTATTAAACCTTGTGAGATTTTGTTTAGTTAAAATCGTTATTTTTTTAATCAAATATATCTTTCCGAAGTGGAATCAATTTACTCAAAATCTTTTTCTAAAAATTGGATTTTTGAAAAACTGAAACAATTAATTGTTGAAGGAAAATTGGTTCCCTAATTTTTTTTTTCTTTACCTCTTCACTTTTTAGTTGTAACTTATCGTTTCATCTTCTCAATTTTTTTCTTTCTCACATCAATTTTCCGTCTAATTATTTAAGTTACATTTTTCTCAATTTTGAATTTTTTTCCTGAACAATTTTCTCAAGATATATACACTATAACTAATATTTAAAAAAATTATATTACAATTGGTTGCTAATATTTTCAAATTTTAACTACATAATGCAAATTTGCACCCCCCCCCCCCCCCCAAAGTAAATTTCCTGGCTCCGCCCCTGAACACAGGTGCTTCAAAAGTAGCATAGTTAGGCTAAGGCATCAAATACTCCACATCAAAAATTGAATTAGTACTCAAATCTAATGACCAGCCAAAGACATATGCATTAGGTCCTGACTTATGATTGATGTGAAAAAGTCTAACAATGTGGCCATGTTTTATATGAAAGGAGTTCTTAAGATAAGGATGCAGTAATGCACAAATTATAACAAAATCTCCTTCAAAACATTTATGATTCTTATTAGCATATGTAGCAAGTTCATAATTTTTATTACTCAACAATTTCGTATCGCATATCGGCATGAAAATCATGAACTAGCTGGATAAAGGAATCAAGGAATTCAAGCGAATACATATATAGAGGTGGGTGATTATAATCAATGGACTAGCATGGTAAAGAATGGTAAATAATCTCAAAAGAACAATTACCAATACACTGATTAGTCAAACTAGTATAAGCAAACTCCATGATAGGCAAAAATAAATCCCAAGTTGTTCATTACTGAAAGGCTCATTTGGCGCAACAGACAACTGAAATTCTCACATCTCTATTTGAGTGTATAAATAAGTTATTTGCAAGCAAGACCTCTATTACTTGAGATATTGCATTTTGAATTAGTGTAGATGGATCTTGCCCCACTTTGCATAAAAGTTCTAGCTCATCAAGTAGGCTAAGAAGTTCATGAACAGATGAGGGAAGCATAAGAAGCCTATTTCTAATTTTTAGGAGTTATTGGGCTACTTCCCTTTCAACAACTCTCTTTATCTCTCTTTCATCTTCACACCAATTAGTTCGATTTTCGTGTGAAGGGAAACTTGGTTTGCCCTCAACAATTTTAGTCTTGTTTGGCTTAGAACACAACCATTGGGGACATAAAACAATATTCTCCTTAATGGTCATGGTGTCTTAATGGAATGATATAAAGATAAGAATGGTTGAGGAAAATGCCGACATAGGATTCAAAATGAATTGAGTAAACTAAATTATAAACTAACACAATGCAAAATCAAAGAATTGAATGCAATTAAAGTGATTGTGTCAAAATGCATGCACTAGAATGTTTAGGTGGAAATTCAAGAGGAAAAATAAAAATGAATTTTATTTTTTAATAAAAGTGAATATAGTGATAGCAAGACAAAATACAATAAATAATGGAAAGAAATAAAGAGGCAATGGAAAGAAGTAAAAGAGCAATTAAAGTAAATATTTGGGTTCAATAATCAAATGGGCTCAAATTAGGACCTTTTTGCAAATTTGAAGACTAACCAAATAATTAAAAGTACTAATCACAATTTCAAGTGAAGTAATTGTACCTTTTCTAAGGTCCAATGTATGCTCCCAATTGTTGCAAGATTACCTCCAAAAATGGCCGCCAGACAAAAACATGAATTCTTATTTTATTTTTTATTTTGCTGAACTGGTTTATTGAAGAACTCTGCTGATCTGGTTCAGTTCTGGACTGATTCTGGAGCTAGACTGGATCTGTACCCGTAGCCAAAGAGCGCTAGATATGCTGGGTTGGGCTGAGCAAGGCTATTGGGCTAATACAAATAATCAGATCTCATCCAAGCTCGGGCTGCTGTTTTAAAGCTGTGACCAAACAGAACTGAAGTCAAACTGTGCCCAAGGCAATCCGGGTTGCAGATCGGGTCAATTAAGCTAAGTTGGGTCGCGGGTCTGCTGTGTCTTTTTTATAAATATTCTGCAACTTTCCCAAACGAACGAACAGAAGCTTAGCGATGAGTAGGTGACCTCCAAGCGACAACCAAAAGAAGCTCCGGCTGACAGTTCTGACAAAGATGATGACCAGCAATTCCGATGACAGCAAGAGAAGGTTTTCGGGGACGACGGCGAGAGAACACTGTATGTTCAGTAATGAGCGGTTGTTCTCGGAGAAGGCTGAAACGACGGCGGCAAGAAATCTCCAAAGAAAGCGGACCACTGATCGATGGTGATGATGATGTGACACAATTCCAACAAAAGTGAAACTATGATAGTGCTGCAATTCTAGCAATAAAGAAGTCGAATGACAACGTGATTTGCAGCGATGATTCTGACGTGGTTTTGCGACAGTGGGGTTGGGGTTCCAATGGTTTAAAAGTGAGTTTAGGATGTGGATGGAGGTTGATGATACAAGTTTGTGTGAGGGCTGGACTTTGGGGTCGCAGTTGGTTTGATTGCTGACATTGGGGTATGGGCTGTTTTGTTGGTGGTGGTTTTCACTACAATGACAGATTTTGGTGGTAGCAACAGGTTTGGCAACAATTTGGCTTGGTGCAGTGTAAAGTGTTGTGTTGGGGTAGTGAACAGTAACTGATGGATTTAGGGTTTGCGGCAACTGCGAAAGGTGTTGGTTGGGTATAATGAGTAGGTGGGTTATTTTTGTGTCTGGTTTATTTGTGATAATGATGAAGGTTAATGTGGTTGTTAAACTTTGTGAAAGGTTTTACAGTATTTAGGATTTGGGCCTTGATGGATGGTGAATGATTGCGATGGATGGCAGTAGCAACGACGTTTCGGGTTTGCTTGGATTTAGACTAGGGTTAGGGTTTTGCAGGATTGATTCGTGGTTGTGATGGGTTTTGATTGATGAACAGGAACTGTAACAGCAGTGAAGAATTCTTGGTCTGTTTGCTATTAAAAACTTGATCGTTTTGCACTGATACCAGTTGATGCGGGACAGGTAGGGGTGCTTCGATATCAAAATATATTGAGAAGAAGAGAGAGAATGAGAGAGGAGAATAAGAGAGAAGAAGAAGATTAGGGGAGAAGAAGAAGAAGCATCAGCAGGAAGAAGTATGTAATCTCAATAATATTCAATCATCAAAAATTACCTTTCACAATGCATGAACCAACATATAAATAGGCATAGCAAGGAAAATCCTAATCAAATCCTGCTACTAAAAATAAAACCTTAAAATATTAAATTACAAAAATATTCCTAAAATAAAAACATTACTAATATAATAATAATATTAAATAAAAATTATACCAATTATCTATCTTTGCCCCTCCTCCAGAAATAGAGGCGAAGCACGTGCAAATCATGCATGCGAATCAAAACTCGTCCTACATCACATACCCCTCTTGAGTATTTATTAAACATTATATAACAATCAGGGAACAGCATATGGAACCAAAACAAATGACCATTTCTGGACTAGTGGATAGAATGGTCTAGAAAACCTAAGATATATATGTGAACCAGAAAAGTTTCTGTATAGAAATAGGAAGATGCACTGTCAAGTTGTATTTTATGAAAATAAAGAAATAAATACATAGAATAATTGTAAGTTAAGTGCATAATGTGATTACCTCAACTCAGGGTCATAATAATTTCCCCTTCACATGTACATAATAAGGCAAGTCTTCTGCTCAGCTTTAACCATGATAAGCCATACATGAAGGATTCAAACCAGTTAGCCAGCACTATTCCTGGTATGCCAACATAGTGTTCCATCTGGTAAGTGTAGGTATGAACATTTCAAACAGATGCACTGTAGAACGCAACATTTTGAAGTGCTTACTTTTTCCATGAAGGATCCAATGAAAATCAGACCCATTACCATCTCCAGATCACCAACAATCCAGCTTCTCCAAGACTACATATATGCTTATGCAAATAACTCCTGGCAACCAATGACCAACCAAAGTGGCAACCAAATGTATCCACTGATGCAAATTTCTGAATTTTAGAAAGAGACTTTTTTTAGACTAATCAAGATCCAAAGGTCAAAAAGTAAGTTACTCTTAAAGACAACAGTTCTGTTGCAGTTGCCAAACTGAAGCGTAGGAAGTCTAATTCTCCTCATCACCCTCTTTAACAAAATTGCTGACCAATATATACCAAGTGACATCATTAGGTGTAAACCCATTGTCAAGACCTCTACTTAGAAGTACATAAGCATCATCAAACATGCCCACTTTACACTGTGAATTGATCAAAGTATTATAAGTGATGGCATCGGGACAAATTCCTTCAATTTGTAATTTGTCAAAGAGGTTCAAAGCTTCTCGAACATGCCCCACCTTGCATAAACCATTTATCAGGCTGTTATAGGTTACTACATCTGGTGTCAATCCTCGTTGAATCATATCTCGCAGAAACTCGAGTGCATTTTGTACTTTTCCAGTTCTGCAAAGGCCATTGATTAAAATATTGCAAGATATATTATTGGGATTAAGTCCCTTCCTCATCATTTCCTCAAATAATCCCAAAGCTTTCTCAACAGCTCCATCCTTGCAGAGTGCCTTTATTAGGCCATTATAAGTAATGTCATCAAGGGGGCATCCTCTAAATAGCATATCGTTGACAAGCTTTGTTGCTTCTTGGGTTGCACCTTTCTTAAGAAAAGCATGAATCAATGTGTTGTAAGTGACAGTGTTGGCAATAACACCCTCCAATAGCATATCTCGAAAAAGCCCCAAGGCATCTTCCATATTATCAACCTTGCAAAGCCCAAATATCAATGAATTAAATGTGAATATGTCGGGATTACATCCTTTGCTCGACATGTCAGCAAACATTTCAAGAGCCTCATGAACATTCCCCTCCTTGCATAGAGCAGATATTAAACAATTGTATCCTGCTGTATTTAGACTGAGCCCCTTCACTGACATTTCATCTACAACATCACCAGCTAGTTTTAGTTGACCTTGTTTGCAAAACCCATCAATCAAAATTGTATAAGTGATCACATTAGGCTTGCAACCCTTACACACCATCTCTTTCACCAATTCACAAGCAGATACTAAACATCCCTTTTTACAAAGACCACGTATTAGTATGTTATATGTATAAACATCCGGATTGCAGCTAATATTAAACATGCTTTCATTCAGAATAGCCTTGGCTTCATCAAACCGTCCATTTGTCACAAATCCATTAATCAGGGTATTAAACAAGACAATATTCGGGTTAGGCACTTTGTTGAACAGTGCCCTTGCTTCGTCAATTTGTCTTGTTTTGCATAATGCATGCATCAAAACTCCATAAGTTATAGCATTAGGAATGAAGCCCCGGAGAAGCATCCGATCAACCAACTTTGCAGCCTCATGAATCCGATTAACCTTGCAAAGACCATGGATAACATCATTGAAGGTATTGACGTCTGGTTTACAGCCCATCAGAAACATTTCTTCCAAAAGTGTCAATGCTTCATTCACTCTATTAACCTTGGACAGTGAGTGTATCAGAGTCTGGTAAACCACCGAATTTGGCACGCATCCATGTTTTGTCATATCTCTAAGGAGTGAACATGCAGAATCCACCTCATTTATAGAACAAAGTGCTTTCATTACCACAGCAAAAGTGTATACGGTGGGAGAGATACCCTTATTTAACATTTCATAAAAAACATTTGGGGCAACTTTAGGACAATTTCCAGTTACCAGTATATCCAATACAACATTGTAAGACCTAAATGTTGGTTCACAATAGAAAAGACTCCTCATATCCAAAAGCAACCTAGTTGCTTGCCCAGGCAAACCAGCTTTCCCGTAATATTTCATGATCAATATGAAAAGGGGTTCTCTAAAAACTATCCCTTCTTCTTTCATCTGCAATAACAATCTTTCTATGATCTTAAACTCTCCGACCGCCCCTAGTTTATCTATAAGAGTGTAATATACATCAAAAGAATGACAATAGCCCTTCTGCGTACCTGCCCACTGAAATAATTCCATTGACGTTGGCACATCAAGAGGGAGCTCGAGCAATTTACGAAGCTGATACGGGGTAATCCGATTAAGCGACTTTTGAAGCTTTTCAAGGTCAAAGGGTGCAAGTAATCTCTCCCATTCTGTCTCAGACTCTGAGTTATGGTCATCAATGATAGAATCACCACAACGTGTGGTCTTGCCAGAAGAGCAAAATGAATGACTTGGGTTATTGCACAAAAAGTGCAAATTTCTGCACACATGATTAGCAAGTTTTACTCTTTTAAGCATAACGTCGAACAGGCAGCTCAGTAGTTTCAGAAACTAACTGAGTGTTGAATGACTTGGTCAATTTGTAGAGCAAAATGGCCATTATCAGTACTTAAATTCGAACATTTATTGACTGGTTCAACCTGTTTGGGCTGATTTGAGCTGCAAAATTAACATAATGAAGCAAAAATGAGATATATAGATACAAATATACGTTAAAATGCTAAATATCATATACAAAGAGCCAAAATAGAAGAAGGAAGAAAGTATGAGAAGAAGTAGTACTTGGGACTTACCTCAGGGAAACTCTATTCATGGAAGAAAACTTTATATACATATACCTGTGTGGATTGGAAAGAGAGAGAGACCTGAGAGATGCTATAATAGGGGTGTTTGGTTTTGACTGTACAGAGAGACGTCTTCCAGTTTGGTTTTGGTTTAATCTTGTTTCTTAACCAAGCCCTAGCCAGTGATGGAGTTATTGTAAACGGGTCTGGTTCATGGAAAATTTACCTGTGCCTGGGCCCAGTATTTCTTCTGGAACAAGGTACGCTGCTAGTGATAGCTAGCCCCAGCCCAGTGGTTTTAAATTGTATTCATGTCTTTTCCTTTTCTGTATTGTACATCATTTATATCAGCTACTCCCAAAAAATGATCTCTATCCAAAAAGATTGTACCTTAAGTGCTTTATAAATTAAATTTTACTGTTTATTGCTTGAAATAAATAAATTAAAATTTACTGTTTATTGCTTGAAATAAATAAAATAAAAATAGTACACTGAAGGTGTTCTTTCTTCAAAGTGACGTGTTAGCTAATTTATTTGATAAAGTCTCGACACAGTTGTATCATATACTTGTGCATTATCTATTTCATCATAAAAAATTTTTTTTAAAAAAATTTTATCATTTTCTGTAGTTTTAATGCATTTTAGAATTTGTGAAATATTTTTTGGTTAAAAATAAAAAATGACTTGTCGTCATCACCATCCTTGCCTTGTACCTTGTATTCTATATGAATTCTCACCGATTGAATGAAAATTAATCAATTAAAAAATGACTTTTGTGTTTAATTTTTACAAGTCATTTTTTGATGGGCGAATGTACAAGGGCATTCCCAAGTTTTTTTTTTTTTTTTTTTTTGTCGATGCACACTTATGGATGGCAAATTATTCCACTCCGCTCCTCTTAAATGATGGGGTGTTTCAATCGGGGAGAAGGTGAGGGTGTAAAAACTTGCACGGGTTTTGGACAAAGATAGGAAAAGGTGAGAGTGTAACTGGCACGGTTTTGAACAAAGATAGGAAAAGGTACCCACCGTTACAAAATTAGCATGATGCTCTCTTACTTTATATATATATATACTTGTTTAGTTTATTATCAAATATAGGAATTGAGTTTCTTGATTATCTTATTTTGATTTCTATATTGCTTTTCCATTTTGAATTTTCTTTTATTAATAAATTAAAAGAATATTAAATATAATTTTTTAAAGAAATAAATTGAAGGAGGTGAGACAATGACTGAGAATTTATACGGAGACAAAAGATGCTATGCTAAACGAAAGGAGCCCCGGCCCCAAATTCACGGTTCCAATTCCTATGCACACCCTCCCCCATTCACATTCACATTCACATTCACATTCACACAAACTATATCCAACCAACCCTTAAAAGGATCTCGCTAACCTGCCTAATACCTTAGAAATGAGGAATCATCATTGGCATACAAAATGATAAAAAAAGAAAATACACTATCATCTTCTTCAGGGACTTCATCCATACAAAACCTCAACGCTTAGAAGGAACATAGTATCCAAATTTTATGAGACATTATCGTCACTCATCATTTGAACAAAAGAAAAGACAAACTAATATTTTCGCAAATACACCAGTGGTAGTACTAGTACCCTCATCACGGAGACTCCAATTCCCATCACCTCAAATATGGAGGACCAGCCACCAGCAATATTTGTGAGCACAGTCACCTTTGAATCTGTTGAAGGAAGATCAATTTAACCCAACGAAATTCCTAGAAAAGCCTACCACTTTGCCACCCACCTAATAACACAAGCATGTCCTCTAACCCATTACAGAACAACCTAATGCTATGTTTGGGAGCGCACCGAATTGGCACCTTGGATTTGGAATTGAAAGAAATTCAGTTTAAAACCTAGGCCAGTGTTGCACCACAAATGTTTTGGAAAATTTACTTTACACTTGCAACTTTTTTCTTCCCAGCATGTACATATAAATCATGTAACAAACATATATCTTCATAAAGAACCTTAATGATATATACGGTTAAATCGGGGAACAAAAACATTCAAATTCTTAAAACCAGCCAAAATTCAGTGTCAACATGTTGAACAGACCTCAAAGCCAATATGAAATATCTAGTGGATTGGGTTAGAAAGAGCCAGATATCATAGGAACAAGATAGGTGGAGCTACCAATATTAACCACACTGAACCTTCTGAGATTCCAGGACAATTCTTGCAGCCTCTACGACAGCCTGTCCACCAACATAGTGCTTCCGACAAACAGGCATGTATACATCAGCTCCACCAATCAGTTCTGTCTGTGTCTGCTCCGTCTTCCTTAAGGTAAAAAAAGCACGCTTTCCACAGAGCTCACATCGAGCAGTCAACTTAGTTACTGAATCAGCCAGGGGAATGATATCAAGCACAGAACCAAAACTCCTTCTGTCAACAATAATAGAGTTCACCATCAAAAAGTAGTATACAAAAATTTTGAAAAAGAGAAGGTATTGATAATGAGATGAAAGGACGTGGAATTCCTGATGAATGATATATGGGATGCCATATCCAATAATAAATCAAGTAACGAGCAGAACTTTTCACCACCAAAGCAAGTATTAAGCGTAATAATGTGATGAGAATTAACATATATTGAATAATACCTCAAATAGTCACCATCCAGTCCAGCAACTATAACAGTTTTGCCGTCATGGTCAGCAGCTTTACAGCAGAAATCATACAAGTCATCAAAGAATTGAGCTTCATCAATACCAATCACATCTAGCTGCCAGCATGTACAGTCAAAATTATACAGACATAGGAGAGACCAGGCTTACACTAAGAATGCCAAGAATGGCATTGCAAATACAAATAAGATTAAATGTAAAAAATTACCATCCCTTTTATAAGAATATGAATTCCCTCTTAATTATAACAACTAACAAATGTAATACATGCAAATCGAGTATCACTTGCATATCATCAAATTTAGGCATTGAAATACCTTATCATAAGCATCAGGACCAAACTTCTGTCTGAAAGATGACAAATCTGACAATGGCCAACACGGAAATTTGACTCCATCATGCGTCACAATGGAATCCAATCCATATCTTGTATCCTTGTTTGATTTTATTATTGCTACACTTCTGCATAAGATTTAACATAGAAAAAGTAAGCTAAAATAACAAGATAAATTTCTAATGATGTTTAGTTATGTTTCAAACAATTAATTCCATTTTAACAACAGCTCTCCAGCTTCTCAAACAAAACTGAATATTTGGTGCTGGAAACGTGCAAGTATTGGAAATTGGCTTAAAACAAATGTTTCACACAATAAAGGATACATGTAAACAAGAAACAGCAGGTTAAAATACATTCCATCTGCAATTTAAGGTGCCTAGAAACAGCAGCAACTAATGAAAAAAGAAAATAAGGTTTCCAGAAAGAGCAGCAAAAGGATAATTAAATCTTTGAGCCAGGTTAAACCCACCTTCCCCCCACTCCCAAAAAAAGGCACATGTATCAAGACCAAACTTAATTTTGAGACAAAATTTGATAATAGAGCAGAAATTGCTAACAAAAGTTCCAACCCTACAGGCTTCTAGACCTGCACAGTAAGGAATCCAATTCAGTACCCTTCAAATGGATGGAAAATTATTACTACAATAATGATTGAGCCACAAACATTAACTTAACTAAGTCGCTGGAATTGTACTCCTGCAGCCCTGCTTTTGACAGCAATGACAGCACAGCAGATTTTCAACTTCCATTTTTCACAAAATTGAAAAATGAAAACAGCAGCCTTACCAAACGGGCCCTAATAAAGCCTTTTATGATTGGAATATCATGGCAGAAAGGGAACTTTACTTGAAGCATTCAAAATTGTATAGCTATTCAGTCACCATTCACCTAGAGAAGAAGAGTTCTCAACCAAGAACTGTTGCCTTATGTAGCAACCAGATTAGTATGGGGTTTTGGGGACTGCCCATAGAGATACTAGAGGCATCCAGTAGTAAATCTGAAAGCCATAACAAGCAGTATCTGGAGAAGGTTGGAATTTGAATGGCGAAGTCTCGTAGCCTGATATCCCTCATTAGGACATTATGAGTGAGCCACAAACATTAACTTAATTTAATGACTGGAAGTGTCCTCCTTAACCGGAAGTAGCCCAAAAATTCTAATTGGAGAACAATTTTTACCTTTCTCGCTAATAAACTACTTGCCCAAAAAATAAATGAAGAAATTCCTTCATAACTTGTTTTCATTATAAGTATAATATTGTGAGCAAAAGTTCAGCTCTCCAGTTTCTCAAACGAAACTGAATATTTGGTGCTGGAAACGTGCAAGTATTGGCAATTGGCTTAAAAAAAATGTTTCACAGAATAAAGGATACATGTAAACAAGAAACAGTAGGTTAAAATACATGTATATGCAATTCCATCAGCAATTTAAGGTGCCTAGAAACAGCAGCACCTAATTAAAAAAGAAAAGAAGGTTTCCAGAAAGAGCAGCAAAAGGATTATTAAATCTTGGAGCCAGGTTAAACCCACTTTCCCCCCACTCCCAAAAAGAGGCACGAGTATCAAGACCAAACTTAATTTTGAGACAAAATTTGATAATAGATCAGAAATTGTTAACAAAAGTTCCAACCCTACAGGCTTCTAGACCTGCACAGTAAGGGATCCAATTCAGTACCCTTCAAATGGATGGAAAATTATTACTACAAAATGATTGAACCACAAACATTAACTTAACTAAGTGGCAGGAATTGTCCACCTGCAGCCCTGCTTTTGACAGAAATTACAGCACAGCAGATTTTCAACTTCCGTTTTTCACAAAACTGAAAAATGAAAATGGCAGCATTACCAAATGGGCCCTAATAAACCCTTTTATGATTGGAATATCAAGACAGAAAGGGAACTTGACTTGAAGCATTCAAAATTGTATAGCTATTCAGCCACCATTCACCTAGAGAAGAAGAGTTCTCAACCAAGAACTATTGCCCTTATGTAGCAACCAGATTAGTATGGGGTTTTTGGGGACTGCCCATAGAGAAACTAGAGGCATCCAGTAGTGAATCTGAAAGCCATAACAAGCAGTATCTGGAGAAGGTTGGAATTTGATTGGCGAAGTCTCGTAGCCTGACATCCCTCATTAGGACATTATGATCGAGCCACAGACATTAACTTGACTTGACTAAGTGGCTGGAAGTGTCCTCCTTAACCGGAAGTAGCCCAAAAATTCTAATTGGAGAACAACTTTTACCTTTCTTGCTAATAAACTACTTATCCAAAAAATAAATAAAGAAATTCCTCCAAAGCTCCACCGAGTATGTCCCCCATGCAAGTGTTCCAATGCCATGAAAATTCTGCCAAACAATTCTTTTGGATAAGGTAGAAAATGCTCTAGGAGAGGTTGTTCATGCCCAGGCTTTCCCTTTGTCATACACATCATATTGTGTACAAAAATATCAGAAAAGACCTCTAAATCTACTTGTCATATCAGATATTACTCTGAAGTTAAACGTCTGGAGGACACGCAATTACCAATTTCCAGGCAACTTTCTTCTCTGAATCATAATTTATTTTCCCATTGATAAAGAACCTGTGTTAAGAATTAAAAGCAGTCTAACTGTATCCCCTTTCGTGAACAGAGGTAGCCAAGTAGATATTCACACTCTATGTCCAACCAATTTTATTATTATCAATTGTCAAAGAATATAATAAATAGGATAACTGTAATTGTTTGATAGGTTGTTTTTGGGAGATAATATATCCCAATGGATGAGTGGGTCCATAACATACTCGATGTGCTTGATCTGCTATAACTATAATTTCTTTTTCCATACAACACTATGGTAAGGGTGGATCTCCTGAATCTCCCAAGATACCAGTACCTCTTTGCTCAAAGGGAACAAAAACAGAGAATCAAGCCCCATTCTATAAGTTAAATGAGTAGGCGTGTGTAACGTTTCTTCTCTTATCATCAACCATTTAAATCAGGAACATAGCCAGCATCTTTTAAAATGAAAATCATATCTTTGATCAACTCATATATCTGCTCAGTTTGTTTGTGAGAATTATTCCCCATGAAAAAGTAGTGGACCTCCCTTTGGACCTCTATAATGCTATAACCTGACTCCTTTTTCATCCCTGATTCTTTCATTGACCTTCTAACCTCTGCAACAGAGTCCCACAAACCGGAAGCGGCATAAGCATTACATAAAACGACATACTTCCCAACATTTCCTGGTTCCAATTCAAAGAATTTCTTTGCTGCAAGCTTTACCATTTCCATGTTTCCATGAATCCTACAAGCCCCAAGCAGAGCACCCCATACCACTGAGTGTTCCACACAAGGTGAGTTTCGAGCAAACTCATATGCTTCATCTAACTTCCCAGCACGCCCTAAAAGATCAACCATGGCTGCATAATGTTTTCCTCTTGGCAGAATACCATAATCTCTCGTCATTGATAAGAAATATTCCCAGCCTTCATTGACCAAACCTCCATGGCTACAAGCAGAAAGAACTACCAGAAAAGTAACATAGTTTGGCCTGAAACCTTCATTAATCATCCTGTGGAACAATTCTAAAACCTCTACAACTCTTCCATTCTGGCCATAACCAGATATCAAAGATGTCCATGTAATCACATTCCTATCCAAAGATTTGTCGAAAACCAGATGGCCATCACAGGGATTGCTGCATTTAAAGTACATATCCATGAGGGCACTATTAACTACAACATTTTCACTAAACTGGGCCTTTATCATGACGCCATGGGCTTGCTTCCCCTGCTCCAGTGTTGCTAAAGTGGAACAGGCTCTGAAGACAGATGCAAAGGTGTACTGATCTGGTGTTAAACCACTTTCTCTCATCTTGTAATAAAGACTCAATCCCATTTCTGCAAGCCCCTTTTGCACGTATCCTGCAATCATTGCATTCCATGAAATCAAGCTTTTCTTTAGCAATTTATCAAACATAATGTGTGCAGTTTCTAGATCCCCTGCTTTTGCATACAAAATCAATAGTTTGATCTTCAGATATTCATTAGGAGCAAAGCCAACAGTAATCATTTGTGCATGAATTCTTCTCCCCTTCATATATTCTTTCTCAAATATGCATTCTTGCAAAAGAAGAGAATAGGTTTCTGGATACACTTGATCTCCTGTACAGCACAATATCTGAATTGCTTCCGTCAATCTACCCCGAAAACAAAGACCTTTTAATGTTTCATCCAAATGGACAAAGTTCTTGGGGACCTTGGCCTGTAATCTGGTAAAATCTCACCAATGATAATTGCATTTTATGGAAGAGAAATAAAGGGGAAATTTAGTCTGTTAAATAAAATAGTTGAGAAGAAATTCAAAAAATGAGTAATTGAAATAGTGAGATACGAACTAATAAGAAAAATAATGAGAGCATATGCATTGCACAGGGCCAAATACAGTGAATAAGAAATTTTCAATTCAAACATGACATAAGAAAAGTAAGATATGTCAAAAATTAAGAACCTCAGTTCGCCCTATGTAATTGTTTCATCCTATGATCCAACGGACCCAACAAACATTATGGGTGATATCTGAAACTCTCAAATTATCAATCAAACATCATACAAACCAAAGCCCTAAGTCAGCTAAGAAACGCTGAAAGTTGTTCTGAAACAAAATTCTGTACCCAAATCAAGTATATTGAATCCTTAATTCTATTATCACAAATGAATCTCATATAATTAGCATTTTTGCACAAAAGAATACTTCTACATCTATATAATAGCATAATTTACAAGCAAAACGCCTGGAATCAAACCTGAACTCAACCAAACATCAAATAAATAAATACATAATGAAGAAAAAGTACAAACCTGCCAGCACTGCTCTCAGATTTGACTCGGCGGAGGAGAGTGGTGGTTTTGCCGGCAAACATAGGGCCGACGATCACATGAATTTCGCCGGAAGGTGACTGAGACGCCTCCGTTTGGAGAGTACGAATTCCAGTGTGGTTTTGGGAAACGGAGGAATTGAGAGAACGCATTGTGGGTTTTACATGGAGAAAACTAAGGGTTTCTGAAGCTCGGAAATTCCATCGAATGGACTGAACAGCCTTTTGAAAATACGGAGACAAAGGTGGGGTTTTGGAGAGCTTTGGAGCAGAGGTCGAGAAAGTTGGAGAGAGAAGTGATTTCATTCTTGAAATAGATGACATGTATTTTGGGGTTTGCTTACTGTTTTCAGGATTTGAATTGAAGAGAGAGAGAGAGAGAGGAGTGACGGCTGGGGTTTGGCGTGGAGGGAAAGTTGGAACAGGGAAATGAAACAAGCGCCAAAGGGGGCCCTGGTTAAGAATCAACAAATAATGATCCGATCAAAACATCAGAGTTAGATGCGATGGTAATCATGGTCACGCTAATGTATCTCTCGTGTGTCATTATGTTTGGACAATACTTGCCTCCAGTTCTAAAAAGTCTCTCCCTACGATGATGTCGCGCAATAAAAATTGACATTTGTCTTATGTTTGGTATCATACTTAAATGATAAATTAAACCGACCTCCTTTCAATCAAATTACACCGACTCGAGTTAAAATTATATGACATTTTTTAAAATTAGTACATGAATAGCATGCGCTATTCCTCCATTAAGTCAACACAATTAATGACAAAAATGACTAATAGAAATAATTGTTCAGGTCTAAAGTTTCAAAAGTCAAAACTAACCTTAAATTTGATGCAAAAACTAATTGTTAGTTTTGAAGGAAGAGAGGTGGATAAAAGACATGAAATATCATTTGGTTGATAAAAAAGAGATAAGGAAAAAAGAGAAAAAATAATAGATGAGACATCTTTAGCATTTTATAAATTTTCATTCCTTCAAATATAGACAGAAGATAAAATTTTAAATTACAATAATATCATTCATAATTATTAAATAAACTCAATATTAGTCATCTTTCACTTTCCTTTTCTCCTGATATTACTTTCTTTCCTTCATTTACATCCAACCAAACAAAAAAGAAAGAATGACATAATCTCTTTTCTAAGATGTCTCATTCATCATTTCTTATCTTCTTTCTATTCAATTTTATTTCTTCCTACCAAACAAAGCATAAATTAACCTTACTTACTCAACTAAAGTTACTTAAATACCCCTATGATGATATTATTATTTTAATGTCATCTTTCTCCTTAGTAATCCTCATTTGACTCTCTCTGTAAATCGACTTCATTGGAGCACAACTCTCTCCTATATGCTTTCTTTCTCCTTTATGCTCCGTTTTATAGAAAGAAAAAAATTTTGAATGGAAGGGAGAGAAGAAAGGATGAATGAAATATTCCTAGAAAATAGATTGTGTTCTTTTTTTCTTTTCGTTTGGTGTGATGGAAGAGAAGAAGAGATGGATAAGACATTCCTAAAAATATTTGTTTGTTAAGAGAG
Source organism: Cornus controversa (assembly GCA_026545225.1). Taxonomy (NCBI): domain Eukaryota; kingdom Viridiplantae; phylum Streptophyta; class Magnoliopsida; order Cornales; family Cornaceae; genus Cornus; species Cornus controversa. The sequence continues at coordinate 66,319,096 of CM048849.1, read as the reverse complement.
AATGAAAGAGAGAGTTTCAATTTATTTTTACCATTATACCCATCAGTATTTTTTTGTTAGGAGATAAGAAAAGAGATCATAATGATAGTTTTGTAATTTAAAATATTTTTAATAGTCTTGCATTTCCTTTCTTTTTATTTTCTGTCTAATTTTGAAAGGATAAAAATTTGTGAAAAAATGGTGGATGAGTCGTCTACCCTATTTTCTCTTCTCTCCCTCCCTCCTCTTATTTCAAACAAAAAAAATTTATTATTTTCCTCCTATCTTCTCTAGACTCCTCTTCCTTCCTTCCTATGGCATTAATCAATTAAAAAATCAAAAGAAATGTTGTGGAAACATTAAACAATACGAATTTTTGGGTAGTGTTATTATTGGCCTATCTAGTAAAATTCCTTATCTACTTTGTTTAGTATTTTCTCTTTATTATTCATTTGTGCTTTAATTCAGTTCATTATTTGTCTTTATTCCCCATATGAGAAACATGAACTATTTCACTAATCATTATAGCTATTCTTGCAACTAAATTTCATTATTTTTACTTTCAAAATTGGTCAACAAACTGTTGCTCTCACAAGAAGTACACACAGAGCACCCACAAGCAAGATCAAGAATAGAACTTTGACGTGTGTGTATATATAATTATGGGTAAAATGCTCTAACCACCTCCCAAGTTTCGATTTATTACCCACGAAGAATACTAGTGTCTTTAACTGAAGTCAACCTCCTCCAAATTTGGAAAACTATGCTCTGACACCCCAAATCAGAGATAACCCTGATTAAAAACTAACGGTTCAATTACTTTTACCAATTTACCCTCTTATATTTAATGATATTGTAATTAAACTTGCTGACATCATTGATGACGTAGACCCCTTTTATATAAAATGACTTAAATACCCTTGATAACAATTTACACTTCACCAATATATATATATATATATATATATATATATACACACTTACTGTTATCACATATATATGTAGAGTAGTGATCTCTTGCTCATCGGTGAGCAAAAAATTCATCTATACCAAGCATACTAACCGTTGGATGTGACTGATATAAAAAAGGCAATTACCAAAATAAACTTAGCAATCACATGGCCCTGAGGTATTTAATAATTTTCCCTTCCTATTGATACAACAGAAGACAAATATTATTCTTTTTATTTAAAGACAATGTTTGGGTCCTCCCTTAGGAAAACCAACTTGGCCCTCCCAACAGATGTGGCCCAGTAAGCTAGTCTAAAAATAAAAAGTTTTAAAATGGGCATTACCTATTTTTATTACGGGTTAAACTAATTTTTCTCCCTTATAAATAAAAAAATAACCTAGTCCAAAGTCATAAAACCTGCATCCGATCATAACAGGAGCCAAAAAGATAATTAACCAATTTAGGAGAAATACTCTGTAATCAATACCTCAACAGCTCCCCTTCACTGTAGGTAATCAATCGCTAGAGCTAGTATTGTATCAACTTGTGTTGTTGTTGTGTATTTCTAGGAATAGTTTAATTAAGATCAAAATTAGAACGCCTTCTTCGCATCATTTTTTAACACAAACAATACTGACAAAAAGTGACATTGCACTAACACACAATCAGAGGTTTATTACTCCACCAAACCACTCAAAATACAAAACCAATTTACAAATAAAAATAATAATAAAACCAACTTTGTTCTTTTGATATCTCAGAGAGAAAATCCAACAAAAAGAGTTCAAAATGAAGCAGGAGAAGATTTAAGAAGAAAAGAAGGATGATGGAATTAACAATGACAAACGTGGTCTTGAAAAGAGTATATAATTTAGAGAAAGGAAGAAAGGTATTTTGTTTATTTATTTTCCTTATGTGTGCACGTGTGTTATTAGCAATAACATGGGTTGTTTGCTACTGCAACTTGGAGTGTTTTATTTTGCTGTTAGGTTGGAAACATCTCCGTTATAACAGATTCAAACACTAGAACACCAATCTCCGATAACCTACATTCATTGTATGACCCACTGGCCGTTGAATATAGCAATAAACGCCACAACTAGTCGCCAGAGTCAGAGAATGAGAGGCTCCCATCAGTTGTGGTCTCGTTACTGCCTACGACGAAATGCCACCTCCAACAACGAAGATGATGGCAATGACTATTAGGGATGACAACGGGGCTGGTATGGGGTGGGTATGCCAAAACCCTACCCCGTCCTGTCAAGAAAATACTAAATTCATCTTTCGTTAAAAACCCTAATGGGATTGTCGTAAGCATACTATCACCGCCCCATTTAGAGAAAGAGAGGAATAACAAAATCCTTAAAATTCTTTACTTTATTTGCTTTGAATTCGATGTTTGGACTAAATGTACCCAAACGATAATACAACACTCCTACAGTCAAAACCCCAATATATAGGACCAAATAAAATAACACAAACATACATACATATGTAGATGGAGATAGAAACGGTTTTGGTCTTCAAATTTTTTTTTTTTATTATAGATCTATTATGTATATAAGATAAAGAGAGTTCTCTTTTAGTCATAAGATAAAGAGAAAAATAGAGCAGAACAAGGTAACTCTAGTGGCTGAGCGGAAACCCGCCGGGACGGAGGAAATTGCCACCCCTAGTGACTATCGGCTTCTATATCAGTATTGGTTTATCTAAAGTTGTCATTTTTAGATACATAAAAGCAGAAAGGTCGAGTAGTGGAGAGAGAAACAAGTTTAACCTATAAAAAGATGGATAATGCTCATCTTTAAAATATTTTAATTTTGTTTAAATTTCATTAGACCCACATTAACTGGAAGTAGGGGCAGAGCCAACATGGGCTGTTCCATTAGTTTTTATTATGATATATATATAATTTGTAAAAAATTATAAAATCTCCAATCAAATCTCGCCCTTTAACTCTCCAATATCTGAAAATTGAGGTTAATATTCTCAAAACTGAAATCAGTTCTATTAAACCTCATCAAAATTATACAGATTTAGAACTAGTTCATTTTCAACAAAATTTGGATCAATTAGTTACTACCAACCAGTCTTCTTCCAAGGAAGAAGAAATAAAACCAAAATCTCTCAAGGATCCTGATTATCTTATCAATTCCTTGAGTAAAGTTACATTCCAAAAATGGTATGTTGAAGTAGCACTTGTTATCAATGAAGAATATGTTCTTAAGAACATAATTGCATTGGGTGATTGTGGTGCTGACCTTAATTGTATTCAAGAATATCTTATACCCACTCAATATTTTGAGAAAACCACTGAAGGCATTTCAAATGCTAATGGAGACAAAATGCAAATACAATACAAATTTAATAATGTTAATATTTGCAATAAATGTCTTTGTCTATCCACTACCTTCCTCCTTTTAAAAAATATGGTTCAACCTGTTATCCTAGGTATGCCATTTTTAAATAAATTAATGCCTATAGAAAAAGTTGATTCTACATGTATTTACACTCATCTACACGGAAGGACAATTTCCTTCCTCTTTATTTCTTGTCCCATTGAAAAATTACTTCATCAAATGATGAATCAATTAAAAACGAAACAATCTCAATTGAATTTCCTTCAAAATGAAATCTACATGTATTTACACTAATCTCCGTGGAAGGACAATTTCTTTCCTCTTTGTTTCTTGTCCTATTGAAAAATTTCTTTATCGAATGATGAATCAATTAGGAACAAAACAATCTCAATTGAATTTCCTTCAAAAGGAAATCTCATTTCTTAAAATTGAAGATATCATCAAGCTCTTCATTTCAAGAAAAAGGTTGAAACAATTTCAAAGGAATTTTTTGTGAAGATTTGCAGTGATATTCCTAACTTTTTTGGGACAGAGAGAAACATATTATTTTTTACCCTATGAATCATTCTTTAATGAAAAGATGATTCCCACTAGGGCACATCCGAGTCAAATGAAGAATGATTATTTGACTTTATGGGCCACTTGAATCCAAAATCTTTTGGATAAAAACCTGATTAGAAAAAACTACTCTTCTTGGAGTTGTACAACTTTTAATGTCAATGAAGCTTCTGAACAAGAACGAGGGGTTCTAAGGCTTGTAATAAATTATAAGCCTCTTAATAATGTTCTTTAATGGATTAAGTACCCTATTCCAAATAAGAAGGATCTTTAAGATAGATTGCAGTTTGCAACTATCTTTTCTAAGTTTGACTTAAAGTCAGGTTATCAGAAAATTCAGATAGCCAAACAAGATCAGTATAAAACAGCCTTTGTGGTCCCTTTCGATCATTACGAATATACTATTATGCCTTTTGGTCTAAAAAATGCTCCTTCTGAGTTTCAAAATATTATGAATGAAAATTTTCAGCCATTTTTAGCATTCTCTATTGTCTATATTGATGATATTTTTATCTTTTTCAGCTCTCTTGACCAACACTTAAACATCTAAAAGTTTTTAAAGAAATCATCAAGAGAAGTGGACTAGTTATTTCTGCTCCTAAAATGAAACTTTTTACTCTAGAAGTTTGTTTTTTGGTTATAATATTTATAAGGAAAAAATAATTCCCATCAACCGATGTATTGAGTTTGCATCCAAATTTCCTGATGAAATTAAGGATAAAACTCAATTACAGAGATTTTTAGGTTGTCTTAATTTTATTATCGATTATTATAAAAATCTTTCTCAGCATACTACAATTCTTCACACAAGGCTTCATAAGAATCCTTTACCTTGGTCAGAAAAACGTTCCCAAACTGTAAGAAGATTTAAGATGAGAACTAAACGACTTCCTTGTCTCTCTCTTCTTAATCATTCTTAGTTAAAAATTGTTGAAACAGCAACTGTGCAATAAAACTTTCACATTTTGTATTTAAATTATTACATTATTATAAATTGAATCAGGTTCATCTAAAAGTTCAAAGTGAATTTTCATATTTAAACATGGATGTTTATAACCAAGTGAATACAAGGAATTTACACTATTCACATGTATAGTAAAACTTAGATATCATATGCAATTAGACTATTCTTGCACATGCCAACATGTATCAATTATGTGAAGTTGGTTAAACCATTGGTAATAAAAAAGTTTATAATATTAGTTCATTTAACAATGTCACTCAAAACTCTCGATTTGTGTGCATGATTGTATTACTTCTGAAATGTCTCAAATTATATGCAGTAAAAAATTCACCTAATTCAATAAAATTTGTACATTTATGTAGTATAAAATAACTTGAGATCTGCACATTTGGTGCACATTCACTTGTCTTCTCACCATGATGTGTACCACTTTCTGACATTCACTTATTTTGTCAACCATATAATATAATAAAATGTATAAAAATTCATGACTAGAAGGACTACATATTAAACATTATGCCCACTGCACATTATTTAAATGGGTTTGCACACTCACATGCCAACGTCAATAACTATGTTAGAAATACAGGACAATTGTATTGAATTGACTTGATTTATGAACAATACATAAAGACACATAATCTTGGAGGTTAAATAAATTCTGGAGACAAGAAATTCTAATCGTAGATTAAGAAAAGGGTATATAATAATATATGTATATACTAACTCCAATATACACTAACATCCCCTTCTCAAACTCAAGGTGGTAAAGTAGATACCAACTTGAGTTTGAAAATTAAATCTTGAAATCGTTCTAGTGGATGCATTTTGGTGGGTACAGTAAATCGCGGTGGTGAAACTCTGAAGATCCAACACGTTGAGGCGTATGGAAGCGCGACATGACTACTGAAGGCGCATGGAAGCGCGTGATTACTAGTATTATAGTGTATGGAAGCACATTAGTGGCATATTGAAGCACATTAGTGGAGCATAAAAGTGCACAATGACTTCTGAAGGCGCATGGAAGTGCCTTAGTGGCGCACAGAAGTGCACGATAACTTCTGGAGGCATATGGAAGCGCGACGGTGGCACACAGAAGTGCAATAGTCATTCAACGAAGGCATATGATTACCACATAAGTGACATGCAAGTAATATGGTCAATCACAGATACATGTGATTATTACAGAAGACATATGCAAGTGTTGTGGTCAATCACAGAGGTGTGTAATTACTACTAGTAGGTGCACGGAAGCGTCGTGTCAATTACGAAATCAAAGACGATAGTGCTAGTGAGTGTTCGATGAAGCCAGAGGAGACCTAGATGGTGGTCTTTGCATAGGGATTCACCCATGTGAATATGTGGACATTAGCGAAAGTTTATTAATGTGCACCAATAGTCAGGTGCAAATACAGACGGTAAAACTTTTTCTTGACATGTGGTAGCAAGTTGACATATGCTTGGACAATGTTTGTGTAAGTTGGTTTTATCATGTATTTGGTTTCATGGGTTTGTTGGATCATGGCTTGGTGATTAAGTTTGTGTGCGGAAGAAGACACATGAAGTACATAGATCGACGAGCTTGAATGCAACGAATAAATTTCTTGGAAGGAGATTACAGTGGGTCAATCTGTTAAGCTTATTGGTTGTAGAACTTTGGCAGCGAAATTGCTATGGTGGAGACACCACAGTCGATGTCATCGGAGACAACTCAGACATCATGTTAGGTGGTGTCCAAGAAACTTCTTCCTGGTAAAACTTCAGCAGCAAAACTGTGATACAACTCCAGTGAGTGAAAAATAGATGGTGGAGTGCTCGACAGTGTGTTTGTTATGGTACCTAGTTTTAATAGAGTTTCCAGTGACATAGGGTTTCTTCTGGATGATGGTGTTCAGTTCATGTGTGCTCGACTTTGTCAGAGCTTTGAGTGGTTGAGAATGGTGGTTCTATTGTGGGCTGACGAGAATGGTTCGGGTGGTACGATTTGTTTCACCGATGGAGTGGTTGTCAACGAACCCGACGTGGTCATGTTTGCATGGGTGATGACAGTGGATTGGCTCCAGATAATATGGCAGCAATGGTTGTATGGATTCGGCAATGATATTGACTTTGTTGGAGGAGGAAATGAGACTCGACGTACAAAGGGCTAAGATAGTGACTGGAGCACAAGAATAGTGGTGTCGTAAACAACAGCGGTGATGATTCAGTGAAACTATGGAGATTTGCTTGACACGAATGGTTTGCTACTGTGTGATGACTGATGCCATTAATGGAGGATTCGTTTTCCTGGTTTGAAGTGATGGCCACAACCACGACAGAAGAAACAGAAAGACAATGGAGGTTGGGTCAGTGGGATAGTGACTGTCGGTGGTGAATAGTGCAAATCCAGTATGCCCTTGCCGGAGTGGGTATAATGAGTTAGGTTGAATAGTGGACATTGAGAGGACCCATGGTTCGACCGTGAGCAGTGGTGATCGGAGTTGGTTTATGGCAGTATGTACCGTGCACCACCAAGGCTATCATTCCCTAAGACGTGAATAGTGCATCTAAAGATTCTAAATAGTGGTTCTCGTTGTAGAGACTCAGCCATGGTCGATGATGTTGTTTTAAAATTGTAAAGTAACTCGCAAGTGTACGAATCTATTGAAGTATAGATCAGTAAGAACGAGGTCGAATCCAAGGGAATGCTTTGAGAAGAAAAACTAATACAAATTCAAATTAATTTAAAATTAATCTAGTTTAAACAAAAGTTGGTTGATTTGAGAGAAATTAAACTAACATGCAAACAAAATAACACTATTGAAATCAAATAGAGAAAATAACTAAGGTTTCGGATTCTACCACCATTAAATCCACGAAGCTCTTAATATTCATTTATTAATCCCTAGATTTAGAGTAGTAATCAAGAAATCAATCTATTACTTACTCAAGATTTAACAATAAAGCACTATAAAAAATATATTAAAAAGGTAGATTTTCCTTCGCTTCACTAGTGTAAAATTTTAAGCATCTTATGAATCCAATTTAATGAAAAACATGAGATCAAAGATTATCACTTTTAAGAAATACAAACCCAAGTTCAAATTAATTATAATGCTTTCTAACTACCACACAAACATAATATAAATGGTGAAAGAACTATAAAATAATTAATCACAAGAAGTGAAAATCATAAACATTTAAATCATACACATGGAATCAATTAATGAACAAAATAACTTCACTTCATTAATAAAGGTTTCCTCCTCAACCCTAATTGAAGAGTTTAGTTACACATGGTAGAAGAAAAAGATAACAAAATAATAAAAGACATAATGAAATAAAATAAATAAAACCCTGATTGTCTCTGACTTTTTTGCTCTGGCCTTCACTTGTTTTTCTCACCCAAAATAACCTCTAATTCGCCACTTTATACCCCCAAGAGAATACATAAAGTCTTAATCGAATTAGGAGATAGTTAGGGTTTCCTGCAACACTAAACAAGTGGATTTTTCTACTAACGTTCGGCCCAAGTTTTGACCCAGTAGAAGTCCGATTCATAAAATTTACGTGAAATACAAAAGTATCCAGAATTGAATTTCGTTCAACTTAAACAAAAATTGAGTTGAATTGACGCTCAAAAATATGAATTTTGGGCCAATTTACAAAATGGGATTAAAACTGGATTAAGCGCAGAATTGGGTTTTAGGCCCGTAACCTCTTTAAGCAGTTATAATTCTCTTGGACCACTTCATTGGGCTATTTTGAGTTGAAATATGTAGTTAAATGAATCCACTTGATGTAGGCTTCATATAACCCTCTTGCATGTCATCTTTAAAAGCCCAAAAATCATGATTTTAACTGAAATAATAATCAAGGCCCTAAAAAGACAGAAAACACAAAAATAGAGTAAAATCACAAATAAACTATTACTAAGAGAATCAAATATACAAATAAAGAGACTCGAATGCGTAACATTCAACGCCGATCAATCGATGATTCTAACGTGATTGCTATATATATGTGTGTGTGTATATGAGAAGACTATTGCTTTGAGTCAATATGCTCTGATACCAAGTTAGAAATATAGGACAATTGTATTGAATTGACTTAATTTATGACAATACATAAGCTTATTTATAAGTACATAATTTTGGATGCTAAGTAAACTCAGGAGACAAGAAATCCTAATCCTAGATTAGGAAAAGGGTACATAATAGTATATGTATATATTAACTACAATATACACTAACAAGCTAATTAAATGCACTGGTGTAGTTTGTCCCTTAGAAAAAATCAGTAGCCAAATGCACCGGTGCGTTTTTACCTTCAACATAACATGTGCATTACATCTTCACGTTTAATGTTTAATGGAAAATTCTTACAAAAAATGGTACACTGATTAATATTTTATGTAGTAAAATTATAGCACGATGCAGTTAAAGTATTACATAAATACAGTAAAATTATTACATTATGTAGTAAAAGTTTTACATTGTTACCAAATCTTCAATGTATAATCATCCCAAGTACAAAAGGAATCAAATTTCGGTCTTTTCAAATATGAGCTATGAGTATCATTATACCAATGGTGACTCGAAAGTTTGTATTATATGGTTTCGTCAATCAATGATTAATGAAAAACCCTTACAAAAAATGGTACACTGTTTGTGCAGTAAAAATTATAACACTATGTAATTAAAGTATTATATAAATACAGTAAAATTATTACATTGTATAGTAAAAGTTTTGATAAACTAATATGTGACATTTGTGTAATGGCCTAAAAAGCTCTTAATTAAGTCAATTCGGACCCAAACAGTATAAATTGTCGTATTTGTAATTACTTTTGAAAAGTTTCTTTTTGACCATATACTATTTGAAAGTTGGTGTATTTGAAATTATGTCACCAAAAGTGGACATAAAATAAATTAACCCTAACAACAATTGAATGAAAGAGGATGACTTTTATGTTCCCTTTGGTAAGAGAGATGGAAAAATGAATGAAAGAGAGATGGGGAAGCATTATGAAACATCTTTAGAAAAATAATGATGTTCATCCATGATATTGTGTTTAGTTGAATAAAAGATGGGAAACATATGCTATTATTATTTTACTAATACACCTATATATATAAAAATTAATATACTAAAACAAGATTAATGACATTTTTTATTAACTAATATCTATTTTTCTTTCTCATATTCTTCCCACTTTTAGAAGGAGACGAAATGGTGGGTTCGGCCAGAGATATCCTTTGTTAGTCCCTTCATCCTTTTTCTCTATCTCCCTTCTACTAAACAATGAAGGTTGTTCTATCATTTATTTTTTCCATCCTACCCAACCTTAGCTTCCTTCCCTCATAGAGCGAGACTTACCTTAGCAACCCGAGTCGCGCTCCAAAACAATGACAAGTGTGGGTTAGGTGTTTGAGATCATGAGACTAGAATTTGATCTAAATCTTAGAGCTCAACTTTTTTAGACAAAATTTGGATAAAAGTTTTACCAACCCGATCAATATGAAGTTCAAGAAAAGTTTATAATTTTATATTTTATAACTTCATATTATTTACATACAATAAGGTTAAGTTTTGATGATTTATTCTTAAATGGTATAATATAACTCGTAATTATTAACTTAACTTGTGACACAGTTACTTTGAAACTAGGAAGCACGGATACTCCAAAAAACCTCCCGTGGTCGTATCGGACACGTATCCGATACTAATACAGCCAAAATATGGCCGGATACGTGTCTGATATTCTGGAAAAGTATCCCATTTCTTAAAATTATTTTTTGAATGTCGGATACATTTGGGATACGCAAGAATACATTTAGGATACGTCTGGAATATGCCGGGAACATTTAGATACTTTTCTGGGCAAATTTCTAATTTTTTGTTATATAAAATGGTGTTGAGATTGTAATATTAAAAGCTTTATAGGTTAGAAAACAAGGGTCATTTTATAATAAAACAAAAATATTTTTAAAACACTCAAGCAAGTGAGTCATTGTAAATAATATTTAAAAAAAATAGGGAATTTCTAGATTTTAACTTCTTATATTTTGTATAATTATTTTAAGTATATTTATTGTATGGTTGCAGAATAAAAATTAATATTTTATGTATAATATTATATTTTTATTTATTTATTTATTTGACATATCATTGCCGTGTCCGTATTCATTTTTTTTGAGATTTTTCGTATTGCCGTATCTATATCGTGTCGTACCCGTATCTCGTGTCCGTGCTTCCTTGCTCTGAAAGTTTGAAGTAAAATTATAATAACTAAAATTAAGTTAAATTCATAAACAAATTAATAAATAATATAAAGTTTTGAATTATGTTTCAAATTATAATAAGAAGAACATTTCTGAATCACACAAATTTGAATTGTTTTATTCCAGATAAAGATAAAGTATATATAAATTAAGTATTTAAGGCATATACTTTATATATATATAATTTGTAAAAAATTATAAAATGTCTCCGTTAAAATTATCTTTTTCTAATTTTTTTTCTTTAATTCTTTCCTTCTTACTCTTATTCTGCTTCAAATTTCTTTTTTTGATAAGTATTCTACTTCAAATTTCTTTTTATTAATTGCATTTCATTTCTTTAATCAAAACCTAACCTTTTCTCTTTCAAAGTTCTCTTATATTTTTTCTTTTTTCTTCTAAATTTTTTTTTCTTACACTCATGTATGATTTATATGAAGTAACCTATTTTTCTATCTTCTTATTCATTTTTTATTAACTTATTCTTTAAATTTATTAGTGAAATTTTATACACATTGGGCATGTTTGGCGATCGTTTTTTGTTGTGTTTTCGTAGACAAATTGGTAAAAAACATAAATTAACTCATAAAACACATTAATGTACTATTACTACACTATATTCTTTTGGCATTGTTAGTTGATTTTTTTTTATTATGCTTAATATGCCCTGAACCAAATTCTTGGTTTTGCCATGATTGTAAGGACGAAGTTGGTTCTCCTAACATAAGAGTAGGTTTATAATACACATGGTGTAAATACACCAGGTGAATCTACACTGTGCATGCACAACACGCTATATGAATTCCATCACACGTGTACAACACGTAAAGTTTAGATTCACTCAGTGTATTTACATCAAGTGTATTGTAAATTTTCTCCCAACATACATGCAGAGTCCTTTATTTACAAATTATGTATAAAAAAATTTAGGGAGACAATATTTGCACTCCCCTTTTTTTCAGTTGCACTCTGATTTTAAAAGAAATGTCATTTCTAATCTTAACTTCATATGTGAATGATTACCTTTTTAAAAAAAAATACTAAACTACCCTTTTAGATATCCTCTCTCTCTCCATTCTTTAATGTTTTCGAATTCTTTTGATAAAATAAACAAAAAATACCAAAAAGAAAAGAATATCGGAAAGAAATTGCCCAAAAAATAATAATTCTCTTTTTACATGACCCAAAAAAAGTTATATATGTTGAATAAATTATCTTTTGACAAGACCAAAAAAAATTATCTCTTTTGGCGGGAACCAAAAATTAAAAAGTACCCCAAAAAAAGTTATCCTTTTGTCTTTTGACAGGACCCGAAAATAAAGTACCTAAAAAAAAATTATTTTTGTTAAATAAATTATCTTCATTGAGAGGATTCAAAAATAAGTTATCTTTATTGAATAAATTATCTCTTTTGATAGGATTGAAAAAAAAAATTATCTCTTTTGGAAGGGCCGAAAAAAAAAGTAATCTTTGTTGAATAAATTATCTTTTTTGACAGGATAAAAAAAAAATTAAGAAAAAGTCATCTCATTTGACAGAAGGGGAAAAAAAAGTACTAAAGAAGGTGAAAACAAATTTTTTTTTTTTTACAGAAAAAAAAGTAATATAAAAAGTAAAGAACCTAAAAAAAAAGTTTAAGTTTATAGTATAAAGAATAGTTGTGGTATTATAAAATAGGGGATGGTGTATTAATTAGTTTAAGGACCTTTTGGTTATTTTTATTAAAAGAAAAGGACAAGTGGAGTGCAATCTTAGAAAATAGGGATGCCAATATCACCTTCCAAAAATTTATAATAATTGCACATCACCATTAACAAGGGAGATGTTTATTATTTATTCTTTTTTTGAAGGTCATTGTAGTAAAAGTGGTATAGTATAAGAAGTTATTTTGCAATCTACCCATATAAATTACATTTGAATATATGTGTATGTATACATGCATATGAATTTTGATTTGTCCACCTGTTCCATTCTTCAGACGAGTGGGCGCACAAGCAATCCCTTCTGTCCTCCACACATCTCCCACTTTGTTTCATTTTTATATTGTAAACCTTCGTACAAGATGTGATTCTTCTAATAACCATCTTATTATACTCTTCTCCATTTTCAAACGTTCGCAACTATTCCCACTTTTTCTAATTTTACCAATGCTGGATGCATTCATCATCCTTTGCCTCCACATAAAGCAAGCATGATATGAATTTGCAGTGAATAATAATAATAATAATAATAAAAACTAATATTACAGTGGTTATTAATATTATTCTTATTGTTATTTGTAACTATGAAAATTTGATTTCAATTATTTATTTGTCTATCACAAAAAACTAATCCAGTCAAATTAGAAAGTCAAATGTTTAAGTTCGTTAGAAAACAAAAATGAGTGTATGAGTTTTAAATAGATAAAATTATCTATATGTCTTGGTTATATAAATTCATTTTCTAAAGTAAATTTTTATATGGTATATGTCATATGGTAGGTTTCTAGCCGCTTAATGAGTCAATACTGTATTTGCAAAACAATGCAGTACCAAGAATGCATTTTTACCGGATAAAAAAAGAAAACATTATGCATGATTAGCTTTTTATTTAATCAAAAAGCAAAATCATATCCTTTTTCAAGATTAAGAAGAGTTTATTGCGCAAAAATTAAAGATCACAAGAGTTGGTGCGCAACTGGAGATTTTCATGAACATGAATAAATTGTCTTTAGAGTATATAATTGAATTGAAAATTATTGATTTTCCAATCAATGAAATGGTGATAAAAATGAATGCATATATTGATTTTCCAATCAATGGTGATAAAAATGAATACATAAATAAAACACGAGGATGTATTACCATATGTAGAAAAAACCCAAACAAAATATTTACCAAAAAAAGGTAACGTCATTAACTTTTATACTACTAATTTTAAATCAAACTTGAAGCAGGGGAAGTCACCATCTTCCATCGTCTCCGTTCTATATTTCTTACACGAGAGGATAGCCAAAGCTCTCTCTCTCGTATGTTATTTATACCATTACCCATTTCAGATTTAAAACCATCTCCTCACACAACTCTCTCTCTCTCTCTTTCTCTTTCTCTTTCTCTCTCTATCTTCACCTAATAAAAACTCAAAATATCATTGCCCATTGAATCAACGGTAGATTGGAAGAACAAAGAAAGAGAGAGAGAGGAAAAGGGGGGTGTCTTTCGCCCTCTGCTCTTGTTATGCCTCCTCTCAGATCTTAGATTCTTTTCTTTTCTCTACTGGGCCTTCTTCAATTGGTAATATGCTATACTTTATGCCAAATGTTTCTGGGTTGTTCATCTTTTCACCACATTTCAAGTCAAAAGTTTTTTTTTTTTTTCTTTTCCCCCCACCTTGGTTTTACAGGAATCCGGGGTGGTTGGTCTGTGGATTTTCAATCTACGTGAGATCCGATGTTCTTTGATAGACTCTAATAATGCCCATTTCTTAACTAATCAAAATTCTCCAAGTTTCTGGTAAATTGTTTGATAAGGTATGGATTTTCTTGTTCTAGTTACATTATGATGTTTTCTATTGGATGCTTCTCATTGATGAAACATTAGATTTTATGCTTTCACAAAATAATGAGAAGTGAGATTTCAATCATTTATGCATATGCTTTCATCCAATTATGTGTTCTATTGGTGCGTGTATTTATATGTTACCTATTAGCTAGATCCGATGTATATTTATTTCTTGTTGGATACTCGGTTTTATCTGTTCACATGAAGAATTGATGTAATCGATGTTCTTTTCTGAAGTTGAACAAACTGATACTGATTTTATTTATTTATTTTAATTTATTTGATGGGAAATTAAGTGATAGATTATTAATTGGTATTGGAGTGTGCAGAATGGAAATGGAACTTGGAAAACTATTCATCGGTGGGATTTCTTGGGACACAAATGAAGACCGGCTGAGAGAGTATTTCCACACTTTTGGAGAAGTAGTGGAAGCTGTGATAATGAAGGATCGGAACACTGGTCGTGCCCGTGGCTTTGGTTTTGTTGTTTTTGCTGATCCCACCATCGCCGAAAGAGTTGTTAGGGAAAAGCACATAATAGATGGTAGAATTGTAAGTTTTTCTTTTGAAATAAACTTGTCTATTGATTTTGAACTTTGATCAAATATATCTTTTATAGGTTTTGAATTGACATAATGAATTGAAGCAGTACACCTCAAAACTTTGTTTAGCAGGCACACATTTTTTCTTGAAGCATGATGTGTGTCAGATAATTAAGAAGAAGAGCACCATGATCAAACTGGCGTTTACAGATAAATAATCCCCCTATTTACTTGTAACAACGTGAAAAACCAAAATTATTATATCTTCATATTCCTTCAGGGCTCATTCTGCGTAGAAGATAGTAGGGTATGATTAGCTACTAGTCATAATTGAGCGAGAACAACTTAACTCAAAATACATTTCTATGAGTAGGATTCTCTTGGAATCAAGCTTTAGAAGGAAAAGTTGGCGAGCACGAGGCAATGAATAATGTTAGGAAGGATACTGTATATATAATAAATCTCTTCACAGGGATTTAGCCGTTAGAAAAGCAGAAGATGGGAGCACAAGAGTCTAAAACAGATTTAAGCCAAGGGAGGGTACTCATATAACTTTAGTTTGGATTGGGTGGAAAAAGATCTGTTGATTGCAGATATAGTAGGCATGCAATCGTTTGCTGATCATGCTTATAGAGCATGAATGGAGACTGCGGAGGAATGAAATTTCTATATGAGAGAGAGACGGAGAGAATCCAATCAGTATTGATTTTTCTCAGTTTTATTTATAAGCTTTAGAAAACTCTCCATCCTGCTTCAATGATTTCATAAGTTATTAAAGTTCTTTAATTAGGAAGGAGAACCTTTAGAAGATCCAAAATTTGTCACAAATTCAAAACTTTATATACTTGTGTTCCTCATTTAAATTAATTACAAAAAGGAAGTTCAAATTTAAGAGATAAGACCTTATTCAACTGTAAATGTGAAATTATATTTTTTACATATTTTCGCTTTCTATTCTTAGGTCGAGGCAAAGAAAGCTGTTCCCAGGGATGATCAACACATTCCGAACAGAAACAGTGGCTGCATTCAGGGGTCCCCAGGTCCTATCCGTACAAAAAAGATATTTGTAGGAGGTTTAGCATCCACAGTCACAGAGAGTGACTTTAAGAAGTACTTTGATCAATTTGGGAAAATCACAGATGTTGTGGTGATGTATGACCATAGCACCCAAAAGCCTAGAGGGTTTGGATTTATCACTTATGATTCAGAGGAAGCAGTGGAGAAAGTGTTGCTCAAAACCTTCCATGATCTCAATGGTAAAATGGTTGAGGTCAAGCGAGCTGTTCCCAAGGAGTTATCTCCAGGACCAAGTCGGAGCCAGTTAGGTGGATATAGCTATGGCCTCAGTAGAGTCAGTAGATTCCTCAATGCCTACCCTCAGGGATATAATCCAAGCTCAGTTGGAGGCTATGGAGTAAAAATGGATGGTAGATCTAGTCCATTTACAGTTGGCCGAAGTGGATATCCTCCATTAAGTCCTGATGATTATGGAGTGGGACTAAATTTTGAACCAGAATTGAGTCCAAGCTATGGGGAAAGTGGGAACTTCAATCCTAGTCCTCGCCATGGACGTGGTTTGAACCCGTCTTATAGTGGGAGTTCAAACAGGTACAGTAGTCTGGTTGGGTATGGTACCGGTAGTGGTGGAACTGGTTCTATTTCAAGTTCTACAAGTTGGAATATGTGGGGAAATCAGAGTTTTAGTTATCCTACAAGGTCTGTAAACTCCAGTGATTTTATAATCTCTGGAAGTGGGAATTCTGGATTGATTGATGCTTTTGGAAATATTGGAGAAATTTGGGGTTCCTCTCCTATTACAGGTCAAGGTGGAGACACTGCTTCTGCCTACAGTAGCGGCAATATTAGTTATGGACCTTATGGTAGTGCAGAAAACAGTTTTGGTTTGAGATCAGGAGCTTATGGAAGAAACAGCGGAAGCAGTGTGGCACCAACAACTCATGCTTCTTCAAGAGATGCTATTGATCAGGCTCTGGGGAACTTGTATGGAGACTTTACTTGGAGGTCATCATCTCCGGAACTAGAAGGCTCTGGTTCTTATGTTTATGGGCTTGGGAATGTCACTCCAGATGTTATGACTAAAAACTCCACCGCACATGTCAATGGCTGTAGTGTTACCAATAGATCAAATAGAGGTAAGAAATTTCTACTACTTCTTCTCTCCCTCTCAAAGAAATTTGGTCTTTCTTATTCTTAGTTCCTAATTTCATTTAGATATTATTTTTATTTTTTATAAATTTACTTGGCATGCAAAAATTAATTGAAGTAGCTATTTTGATGCCTTAAACCTAGTTTGTATCAAGGACTCTAGTTTTCTTAATTCTTACCATATTACTCATTGTTATCTTAAGATTATCTACAAATTTCTTTATTTTAGATATTGCATACATCATAGTCCTACTAATTTGACCATATAAAGGGATCATTTCTTTAGGACCTTCCTAAAGTAGACCTTTTAGGTTGAGTACTGTTTCCATTGAGTGGTATTTGCAACCTGATATGAGAACTTGTTTCAGTTAATTGCCATCCACTGTTTAGTTATTAGAGGCTAAAATTGTAGTTTATTCCAGTTGCTTTTTTCAGTAGGCTTTGTAAATCACCATCCAATATTTAGTTATCAGGGGCCAAATGTGTAGTCCATTTCAATTGCTTGCTCAACAACTGATTTATAATTTGGGACAAAAAGATGACATAATGGATTCATTATAACCTCCCAACCACGAGAAGGAAAACGAAAAGAAAAAAAAATAAAGGATAGCAGTAGATGATTGGATAAGACGGTTTAGAATATTGTATCATTTCTATATGCATAGATACATGCTCTATGTATCTATGCCCTTCTCGTCCATTCCTGTTCAAGCTATTTGATAAATAGGTCATTGGACAAATCCAAAATATTTGTCCAAAATGCTTTGGACAGTCTCATGCACAGCAGATTCAAATATATTCCATTTGTGTATATTCAATGTCTTTAAAGTTTGCATGCAAGTAGCCTTGGAAAGTCCAAAATGTTTTCTGCATCTGTGCATAAATTGTAACAGAGGTACTGGATCTATTTTACTAATAATTTTACTAACTTACATAAACTAGATCACAAATATGGAGTGATTAGATTTTTGGGATCGATACATCCCCCCATAGATTTTTTCTCTTGATACTAAAAAATCCTTTTTACTTGATAGTCCTAATTGGTAAAAGATCAGATTATTTCCAGTTAAATTAGTTCGTCCTGAATAGGAAAAAGGATGACAGAAGCTTAGGTTGGTAGGAACAAGTATCCCAAAGTACTAGTATAATACTTCCCCTTTTGTTGCCCTGTTTCTTAACTTACAAGTTGATTCAATGTGTTATTTAGACACCAATGAAGCATTATTTAGAATTTCATGCTATGGTATTAATGTGCTTTTGTTATAATTTGCTTCAGGAATCGCTGCCTAAGAAGATTATTATCTGGATGTCAGAAGGTTATTATAGGTAAAGAATATCAGGCGAACGATACCAGCGACTGCATATTAACATCAGTGAGATATTTTCAGTTTGGAAGTACATTTGATTTGATAGAGCTAATTGGAGCGCCTGTTTTATAGAACTTGTTACATAGAGCAGTTACAAATGATTTCATGTAAGATTTGAGCTTGAGGTTTTCAATATATGTTTTCTTTTTTGAGATTCAATTGAGTTGTAAACATCAGATAGTGGTATATACTCAAGGTTACTGTATAATGCATCTCTGGTTACACGAGGATACATAAAAATTGGAGCATTTTTTTTTTCTTTTTCTCTCGCTGTAGTGTCCATCAGCCAATTCTTGTCAGGTATGCATGTGGATTTAGTGTTCTTCACGTTATTGGGTGGTCCAACCTCCTCTTATCCATACTCCATGACATAGAGGTTTTACAAGAGTTTTCAAATCATTTGAATCATTCTAAACGTAGAAGGAATATTATGGGTGGTCCAACCTCTCTCAGTAATTCTGCTTAGTAGGGACCTAAACACAGGAATGGTTTTTTTCAGAGTCAGACAATATAATGGTTTAGTTTCTGAAGGACCCTCCTCACCTCCTCGGGGAAGTATTCTTGGAGGCCTTGTGTAACCCCAATTGATTGAAAGATCCATATATGACATTTAACTAGATCAGCTTTTGCCTTTTCTTTTTCCTCATAAAATCTGAATCAAATTTGCAGAGTAAAAGAGTAAATGTATCGTGTGAGCTCACCCTGAGCTTGCATTATTCAGTCTTTATATGGAAAGTGAATTCATACAGCCTCTTGACTGATCCAAGAGCTCACGGAGAGCATATTCATGATTCATGAAGCCTTGGAGCTAAAGTTCCAGAGGTTAAAAAGTACACACACACAAAGTTTTAATTATTAGCAACACCCGCTTCTTAACAAGTACTTAGATTATTATGTCAAATTTTACTCGAAAACCTGAAATGCAGACTCCGAATGAAAGATGAGTGACTGAGGACTTGGAGAGTTTGCAGAGGCACTGTTTCGAAATTATCTGATCAGGCTGTGGATCAAACGTTAGTTTGTTTTGCTTTTATATTCTGCCCATTTACTTGCTTCATTCGTCAGAGGGGTGATGTTTTACAAGCGCATTCATTTACAACTGGTTTTCCCTAACAATTTTTAAACCATTGAAAATTTCCATCAAATTTGAAGGGGTAATTAATTCAATTCCCTCAACTGATAAAAGATTCATTAGTCAATGCCTATAGGAGGACCCAAGGCTGGAAATGAGATAGATATTAAGAGCAAGAGCAAGGGTATAGGAATTCTATCGTTGTTTTCAAAAGAAGAAATAATAACGGACTTATAGGCATCATATTCCACAATGGAAGTTTCTTGCACTTCATTCTACTTTACTGTGCTCTATAATGTGGATTAGCTCTCTCCTCTCCCAACTTGTGAAAACAAAACACCCTCGTTCCACGTCTGTACCACAACGTAAGCCATCCACCTTGCCAAAAGAGAGGAGAAGATGTGATTGTGACTCTTACATGTTATTAATGGTTCACTTGAATCCCAAAAAACTTGTAATAGACCCAAATCCCTGTTATAAGCATCGGCCATAGCCAAATCAGTCCCTGCCCCCAAGCATATCCTACCAAGAGACTTGAGAAATGAGATATATATATATATATATCATAAGACTCTTAAATCACTCCATAGTTTAGAAAGATACACAATGAATTTAATTTGTCTGAACCTTGTAAGATCACAACACAACTAGATGATAATCTCAAAAGACCTGTCATCCAGAAATGGGAAACAATTATGCTATTACTCAAATCCACTAGATTCTTGTGACTCCATTCCTTTCCATACGAACCGCTACATAATGGAACATGCATAGTGGAAACAAGAAAATCCTGCAAAAACAAGTATATCTGGTCTGCACTAACAGAAACCGTGGCATATATTGGAATAGATAAAAAAAAAAAAAAAAAGCGAAGAAAAGGCCAAAAAAATCTGAATATGCAGAACTGAGACACAAAATATTCAAAATTGTAACATCATCCTTTTTTATCCCCTTCAAGTCATTTACAATTTCTACGCCCAATTTCAGCACAGAAAAAGGAAAATGTCGTCTGAACCAACATTTCAATAATAATAAGAAATTGAATTACATGTAGGAATGAAATGTTGAGTACTTTTGGAAATCAAAAATTAAGGCCTCAGAGAACCAGCAGTACAGAAAATGGAGAACAGTTTTGATAACACAGCTTTAGGATGAACAACACCGACCTTTTTTTACTTGCCCATCAGCTTCTTGGTTCCCATTATCCTGTAAAACAACAGTTTTTCCATTCCCCATCCAGGAAGGATCTTGTTTCTTGAGCTCTTGAGATAGGATTACCTTCCGGCTCAAAATATTGTAGATCTCTCTAACAACTGTCTGAAAAGCAGCAGCAACATTAGATGAATTGAGGGCTGAAGTTTCCATGAAAAATAAACACTGTGCCTCTGCCAACGTCTTGCCTTCGGCTGTGGAAACCTCCCTGGCATCTTTAAGATCAGACTTGTTGCCAACAAGTATTGTAACTACATTCATGTCAGAGTGCGCTGTTCAATAAACAAACCACAAAGATCAGGCCTTGGTTCCTCAAATTGTAAAGTATAAATGTAAGATGATCACCTTGACCAGAAAGGAATGTATACAAACATATCAAGATTTTGTTTAGATACTGAAGTCCAATTTCTTTAATACATCATATGGGCAGGTTAATCATTCATATCTGAACAAACCGCCTCCTAATGATCTTAACAAAATTCCTCAAGGAAAATAAGCATAAAACAAAAAGGACCAAACTCCTGTGAAGGTGCTTACTGTGAAGTTCGTTAAGCCATCTGCCAATGCTATCAAATGTCTGGCGCCTACTGATGTCATAGACAAGCAGAGCTCCAACAGCACCTCTGTAATATGCAGAGGTTACAGCCCTGAACCGCTCCTGACCAGCTGTGTCCCAGATCTGTGCCTTGACTTCCTTCCCATTAATATCCATCTTTTGGGTTTGGAACTCTACTCCTATAGTTGATTTAGAATTAGGATAGAATTCATTTCTAGCAAATCTAGCAAGCAAGTTCGATTTCCCAACAGCTGAATCACCAACCAAAACAACCTTGAAAAGGTAATCCTCAGTTTGTTCCTCCTCGGAAAAAAATGCCATCTTCCAACCCTTGTACAATACTAGAGAACCATATTTACCGGTATATAGCCTTCAGGATCAAGGGTCCTCTTCAGGACGTAAATGCCTAAAAATATCAAACTTTACCCAATTCAGACAAGGAAATGAAATTAAAGGATATGAGAGAATGGAAAGAGGAAATTCAGAAAGCAGGGTAATTACAAGGACAATGTTGCTGTACAACACTTAATTAAGTGCAGAACGGAAGGAATCTGGGAATAGCTTCGCTTATGTAGGTGAAGATGGTTTGATCTTAACCGGAGATGGTAATCTCCCCTACTCCACCATGAGATAGTGACTTCCCCCAACTCCACCCTGCTCTTCCGCTTATGCTAATCAAACCAGAGCTTTCTATATGGAAGCTCTCAACATGGCCCTCCAAAAGAAGTGAGAGATTAAGGGTACTTGCACTAGCAATAGATTCCAATCAGGTCCTCCAAAAAAAGTGATAGGCTGATAGCACAAGGTACCTGCATTGTAAAGAAAGCATCAGAGTGCAAAACCTCTACAGAAGTAATTAGTTTATTCTCTTCTTTCTTTTTAAAACTAAGTTTCCCTTCCTTGCAGAGGAAATTATCTAGAAAGAAAGGGTGGTACTGTGATCCTGTGAACTGACAAGCCACTATAAGTGTGTGTGTGCAGTGTGCAGTGTGCAAGTTGTTTCAACATTCCCCACACCTTTTAACACCTTAAAACCAAGCACTTCCTTGTTTCAGATTTCTGGTGCCTACCCTCGCTCCTCCCCGGCTTGCACTCCCACTCCCCTTCTTGCTGCCCGCTTCTAAGCTAAACCTGTAAATAATAAATGCGTTAGATGACTCCTACATGGAAATTGTTTGTGTTGTATCTGTACAATACCCAGTAATTGCTAGTGAAAAATATACAATTCAACTAAGTTTCCTGCAAAAGTTCCACACAAATTCTTTGATGCATGTCCATATAATTGCTATAACAATTTTCATTTGAAGTACAACTCCCCTTAGTAGATTTAACAAGTCAAATGGAAAGTTCAGCTTCAACTAAAATTAGATATTAACAAGAAACAATCTAGTTTCAAGAAGTTTCACCATGTCTGTAATTCAATAATAAGTGATCCAATTAAGCCATGATTGATCACGATATTTCCCATTTTCTTTGGGTAAACAATATTCCCATTAGAACTTGCTCAAAATGTATTGCAATCAAACAAAGTAAGATAAGAATATTTGATTTGAGAAACAACATATTTATTATTATATGTTGATAGATTACTACCACAAAAACAAGTAATTCAACCAAATAATGCCTACCCATACTTTAAAAGTTAAAAAAGAGAATGAAACTAGCAAACAAAAAGAAAAAAGAGCCATCACAGTCTGGCAATTTCATACTTGAGATTCAATAAAAGAACTGAAAGAAAAGAATTCAAAGGAGTATTTAACAGAGAAAAAGGGAAGCAATTAGCGATTCAAGACACAAAGGGGTGCCATGTGCTACACACCCAGAATATATTCTCAAATGAGAGTGAGGAGAAAGGTTGCGAGATAAGTATTTAACGAAGTGGAGGATGCAACAAACAAAGGGAAATTTCGGAAAATTGGATAATGAGGGGTAGTGGCCAAATCATTGCTTCATTCAATATTATATCAAAGATAAGAGGTTATTTTCTTTAAAAGTGCAAACGCAAAAGCAGTAGTGAAGCCAGAAACAAGTGGAAAAGAAGCATTATAGATTGCAAAGAGCAAATGCAAAGTAGGCTGGGCGGGGAAATATGAGGGAGGGACCAGGCATAATGTCTACAACATAATACAATTTCAGATTTCCAACACAAGTCTGAATTTCAACCACCAATACCTCAACCCTAACTCCTTCAGTCATGGACTCATAATCTTTCTTGATGAGTCAATTGGCAGCACTTAATAAAGTAATCTACATATAGATTTTATATTGATCCATTTGGAAAAGAATATTTGTTTATACTTTTTATAAAATTGAATTACTTATTTTTTTCATTTTCTATTATAAATCTTGAAAGTTTTGCCAAGTGTGTAAAACTGTTCATAAATATTAAGTCTTCCCATGTAAAGGTAATAGGTCTGGATTGTAACGGGGTTTGTGGTATTTGAAGGTTTGATGTTGAATAATATGTCTATGTAATGCATCACTAATCCCCGTACTCTTGCTGTTCTTTTATCTCATGACCAAACTCACTAAGATGCAGCACAATTCTGATCATCCCACCTACACAATTGTAACATGTAAAACTAGTAACCCTAAATATTGCTATTTGCATTCCAGATCATGGGTTATAAAACATAAAACACTCTCATGTAGAGAACACTGAATTTGATGGTTCAAAATTTTCCCTTTAATCTTCCCTTCTCCCGTTTCTAGTCTAACCAAGTTTTGAGTTTTAGGGCAAAAGAAGTGGGTCAAAGACTATATCACATTGAGACCAACAAAAATAAGAAATAAGTCATGATTTGAGCTCACATGATGTTTACATCTAACAAGTCATTGGTAGTACGAGAGAATGGTTGAACATTTTCTAAATGGTGCACTACAAATCCCCTTTAATTGCTTAAAATAATAATATTCTTGAATCTGAAACCAACATATCATGTCCTAACTTCAAACTAGATGAACTGGAAAAGCCTATTGCAGACTTAACATGTTGCAAAGTAAGTGGCATACCATGTATGCCTTCTTTGTCCTTGTACCACAGCATTGACTCTTGGAAACATTATTTGTCAATAATCTCTCTCTCTCTCTCTCTCCACATTCCTTAATTTTTTAGTATTCTTTTTTTATAAGTAATCTTTTTTAGTATTTTCAATTTTAATCAAAGCTATCAATTATTTGAGGGGAAAAAAAAAGCAGGGTAGCATGTGCACCAAGTTAGTATGTAAAGTAATCAAGTTCAACAATCATAGTATAAGATTGAATGTAAAAGCTATCAACTGCAAGATATGATTACTTTTTTATGCCATTAATACTTTCTTTAAAAAAATTAGGAAGCATTCACTTAGTGGCAACCAATGCACTCAGCCCCAAGGTTAATGTAAGTATGCATCTTGATGAATTATAAGCTGCCGAACGGTTGGAAAAAGATTGTAACTGCTCTTTTTTCATGTGTTTATTGTCTGTCCATCTTATACAGTCTCCGCCTAGAGTCATTTGTTTGTCAACTAAAGAATGTTGGTATAAAATACAATTGATGCATAAAAAGAGACAATATTTTGGCTATTGACTCTACAACATTGAGTGATTCGAATGTAGGCTGATTATCAAGAAACAAAGGAAAGGCTTAACAACCCTGCCGATGATTTTCCCTCTTCAAAAATTGCCAGACTGGTCCTGTTTTTTTTAAGCATTTCTAAAATTTTAATATCTCAATAAACAAAAACAAGAAACCAAACATATCAATTCAACACTTGGCAAACAAGCATTCAAATTGAACAGTTCAACACATAAAACACACAATTGCTTTAAATAAACACCCTAATTTAAACGAATAAAGAGAAATGAGCTTAAAATGAGAGGAATAAAATATATATATATATATATATGAAAAATAAAGGAATAAAATTGAATGAAATTTTTTATAAAAAAACAAACCTTTTGATGATTTAATGCTCGACCTTCCCCTTTGTCTCTCTAGTTTTGTGATCAAATCACATGTGAAATCAGAACCGTCAAATGTGGATCGATGAACAGAGGATATAGAAAATGTGTTGATTCAACAATGCAGCAATGAATGGAGCATAATCGAGAGAATTAACGGTTCAGTGTTTTAAAGAGACTAGGGTTAGGTTTAGCAATTGGAGGGAGAAGAAGCGGGCACAGAGGAGGAGAGAGGGGGAGAAACGGAGAGAGACAGAGAGAGACAACACGGATATACTGATTACAGACAGAAGAGAAGCCTGCGTGCGTCAAACGGGCCGCAAGGGGCCTAAGCCTAACCTGTATTGGCGCGCCAATCTCATTGGAAGGCTAATACTAATAGGCCCATAATCCATAGAGATTTTTGCGGCAAAAATGAGATTAGAAGAAGCTCAAAGATCACCTACATACTATAGAGGCATTAATTAAATCCGAGACGCTAATACAATACATGAATAAGTACGGAGTATATATTTATTGAGTTATCAAAGATATTTAATTTAAATAAATATTAGTATAATTTATTCATAATTAAACAGTGAATTAAATTATCAAAGTGGTGTATTGCTTCACTAAATGATCCAGTGCACTACAGAGAATCCTGATTTTAGGACAATAATCATAGGCTGCTATGGCCCAGTAGCTCGCTGGGTCATTATCAAAGGCGGAGCTCCCATACCCAACCAATCTTGTCTATTTATTTGGTGCAATTTATATATGTTGGGTAACAGTACCCGAAAATAAAACCGAACAAAAACGAAAGGAAATTAGGATTATGAAATATGAACAAGTTGGGTCGACTCCCTTGGACTAGTTCAAACATTCTTAACATGGATAATACTCAGGTACTCAATGGTAAGTATGTGTATCTCCTGATTATCTATGTGGCCTAATAAAAAGTAAACACATCTTCTAAAATTATAAATTAGAAAAAGAAGTAAAAAAAAAAGAAATCCAACCGGATCAACCCAACTTCTATATTCAAGACTTGTTTGTTTTTATTCTCAAACGAAAACTAAGCAACCTATGGAGGAAAGAGAGACTTTTTCCTTAAAGATATTTTTAAAATTTTACCAATCACATCCTAAACCTTCTTTGGCAAATCTGTCTCTACTCGTACATTAAGGCTAAAACTTCTCATCCACTTTAAGTTTGAGAATTTTTTCCAATTAAATCCACCCGAATATGTTTTCATATTTTTTATTGAGATGTTTTTTTTTTTTTTGTATATATTTTGTATAAAACACACTCTCAAAATTTCATATCTAAACTTGAATTAGATTGGGATTGGAATTTAATCTCAAGACCAGGGTGATATTACTCTCTTCATCCATATATATATATATATATATCGAAATGGGTTTTAGAGATTAGTAACAGAGAAATGGGTCGGATTTTCCATTGCCACCGACATCCTATGCCCAGAGTATGGCCAGCGAGATTTTACAAATCATAGTCCTCCCATCGTATCCACTCATCAACTAATTACTTGACTTTTGTTTTTAAATCAAGAAGACATCAGTGATATCACAAATGATGATATCTCTTATAAGGAAAGGAAATATGTGAATATAAAAAGTTTTTACCGGATTAAAATTGGATTGATCCATTTTGATTCTCTTGTTTTACCTTTTTTTAAAAAAAAATTATAATAAAAATAATATGTCTACTTTTTATTGGCCACATAAGTGGTCATAAGATACCACCTACTCACTCACCGATGAGTAGCTAAGTATTTTTATAAAAAAATGAAAGAATTTCTAATCACCCATTCGTGTCTCAACAAGTTAGTCTCTCCACGACTTCTTCCTTAGAGGATTGTATAGGGTATATTTTTTTTCAGACATATATATTTGCAGTAGTCATGGGTTCTGCTTCTTGTAGTAGACAAATCAACTTATATTATTAATTATTGTACAAAATTTGATGTATCAAACAAGTCAAGTTCTAAAAACAATCAAGTTCCACCCAATTAGCAGTAACATAAAGATTTGGCTATGGCTAAATTCACTACGTGTGTATATATATATATATATATATATATATATATATACACACACATATGTATATATACACTCGTGTATATATTACCTCGGCAGTTCTTGAACACCTTCAATGTTTATCCATAGGATTATATATATATATATATATAATCCACCTCCACCTCCGGCTCCAGCTCTACCACCTCGACCAGCTCTACATCTCTTTTGCCAGGCATGCGTCAACCAATTGATGAACGTGAGGTGAGAATGGTTGAAGGATATGAGCATTATTATCACTTCATTTGCATCTATGCATGATACGCTTAAGGATCGAAGGTGTATGGCAAATGGTTGTCGCACAATGCCAGGGCTATATTTCATCGAGGATTGAAGAAAAACTGCATGCTTTTGGAATCGAGTGTTTGATAATAGGGAGGAGCATCTGAAGGACTAGATTTTAACTATCTGCACTATGATATGAGTCCCTTGTTTTGAAGATTTACTGAACATACATGACTATGTGAGTACGTAGTAGTTTAAATACTTTTGCAGATTGATTGTATATGCTGTTAATCCCTTGTTTGGTCGTTCGGAACTACTTTCCTCAATCAAACTCTTTCCGTTCTCATAGCAGAGAGACATTGAGAGAGAGGACATTCCACAGCGTAAAATCATTTGTAGTCCTTCACGACTACTTAAAAAGTCCAAAAATTCATGAAATTGCAACCATGAAAGCAAGTCGTTTCATATGTTAATCACAACACTTCACAAGGTATGTTTTAATGAATCAATAAACTATTAAGCCAGAGCCATGAAGGCTTGGCACTATCATCTTTTCATCTCACATCTTCCTTTTTCCTTTCCCCTATTCCCAAAACTATATTCTCCTTTGAAATACAAGCTCAACAATAAATACCAAAGGAAAACAAATATAAACACTTTATTAATAATGATAGAAAGGGTCACCGTGTCAAGTTCTATGACAGACAACTATTATATTAATTCACAAACTGATCAGGAAAAAACATCAAGTTACACGTACAACTGAGCTTGTTCATGGTCGGTCTTTGGGTTCAAGGCCAGCAATTTCTTTAACAACTTGGGCTTTGTCTGCCTCAAACTGTTCATCCTCTGCATCAAAACAAACTTAATATTGACAATACTGCCAAGAGTACTAACACAAATATTATTCCAAATGCATTACGCTTCTACCTTTATCTGTCTTGAAATCCGCAAACAAACGGAGGAGCTTGCTTCTATTGGCAACAAGAATGCCAACAATATCCGGGGGCTTATTTTGATTTGCAGCAAATAACTGTAAAATTTTCATCTTACAATCTCAAAGAACCAACAGACAACCTTGACAATTTACTAATTTCATAATATAGTAGCCAGTGTCAATATTTAGACAGTGTACCTTAAAAACATGAAATGCTTCTATCTGAATGCTCTTGCTCGATTCCTGCACATTAAAGGGAATCCACCTTTTAACAAATGAAAATTTCGTAAAATACAAAACGTCTGTCTCAAGATTCTCAACTCTCACTTCTACAACAACCACCAAGCCTTTTTCCCACCTACTTGGGACCGGTTACATGAAACCTATGTTTCCATTCCCGCTCTATCTAAGGTCATAGCCTCAATCAAACCACATCTCAACTATCACTTCTTAGAGCCAAAAAAAATTCAGTATAACATTAGAATAACAGATCTTTAAATAAAGCAATTTTTTATATTTATCTTTCCATAAAATAGTTAACATATTATCCACATCAGAACTTTATGGTCAAGGTTATCTATTTACTTTTTGGGGCCATTGCTTGGAACGATAGTAAATTTATTTATTTATTTTTTGGTGCGAGTGTTGGGGGCACAGTTAAGGCTCAGGCGCAAAAAGCTGCTTAAGGCCTCCTAGAACTTGAGGCACGAGCCTGACTGAAGCGAAGCGCAAGTTGAAAATAAAATAAAATTGGTAGCCAATAATACAAAGCTAGCAATAACAGTTGTTCAACAATCCCAAACTACTGTCTAGCCAAAAGCATGAAAACATCAAACCACAAAATAAAATTTCAGTGTTTTTTGTGATAATATGCTTTAGCAACCATTATACGCATTAGAGAAATAACCTACAAAATATAAACAAATTAAGAGTTCATAAAAATTTAAAAAGAAAAAAAGAGAGAAAAGAACAGAAAAACCATAAAAAGAAAAGAAAAAAAGTGAACAGAGAATAAAAAAAATCAAAGCAATAGCAAAGAAAAAAAAGAAACATAAAACAAAGGAGAAAAAGAAGTTGCAGAAGAATTCGTCCTACTGTGTAACTTCCTGAAAGTCTTAAATCGACTGATTGTATCGAATCTATAGATCGATATATGGTTAGAGTCCACCGTAACACAAAAATATATCACATGCTAACAAGTAGGGAAAAAAATAAGTGTTTTATGTTAGGCGCGCCTAGCGCCTCAGATGCAAAGGCGCACGCTTGATTGAAGGTGCCTGGCCTGACCTTGGTCCAGGCACAACTATTGAGCCTTGAGGAGCCTTGAGCCTGAGGCCCGCCTTCGACAACTATGGTTGGGGGAAGGAGCAACAGAAACTGAAAAAAAAAATTCAGGAAAAGTTTCATACTCTGAGAAGATTCATAAGAATCCTCAAGTTATCCCTCGAGCTCACATATTGTGTCATCACAGCAGAATTTGACCGATCCAGTAAAATGTCCCCCAACAACTGTAACATAAAAAAAAAGAAGAGGATTTTTAGCATTGCTTCTATAAAAATGTCATACCACAAGTGCCCAAGAAACTGCTACATTCCATTCGAAGAGTCATGAAGACTGATGAAACATGAAGCTAATATATGATGCATCAATCTAAGCAGTAGTAAACACAGGAATGTACAAGAGCTGTTAGTAAATGCATGTAACATCATAATATGCAATCATATTGTAGGGATGCAAAATATGAGATAAACGAGGTGTAGGCAACCTATATAGGTACTCCAGAAAGATAAAGCAAGAATGCATAAGGATTCCTATGTATACGAATAAAAATACATATATGTATATTTATATGTATATTTGCGTGTATTACACAAATGTGTTTTCCCCCTCAAGTTGTAGAACAAGATTATATGAGTAAAGGATATTTTCCTTTTATCGAAACTTGCAAGTCCTACTCTAGAAGCATAAATTTTCATTAACAAAAAAAGTACTTCATAGGATCAGATGTCTACATACTTATTTACTTAATTAATACTTTGTATAACAAAATCTCAAACTTTTGTCTTACCTTGACAGCTTGTCGTCTGGTAATGTAATTGGTAGATTCAAGCAGCTTTGAATTATACTCTGCAAAAAACTAAAACCAGAAACGCCATGGACAACATCAAGTTCTGGCCATTCAGATATTCAAATGAAATATTAAATAATGATGATGATGACAATAACAATAACAAAAGGTCGATAAACAAATAAATGTGTGCAAACAATCAGTGGTCACCCAATCCAAAAACTTTACCTTGGGACCAAATTTAAGTCTCCTATTATATTTATCCTGATAGATCTCCTATACTAATATTTTTGTTAACAACCATCTACTCTGAAAGCTTAAGTTGTTAGAGAGGGTGTAACTTAAATTTATAAATCCACCAACACGCCCCCTCACATGTGGCATTCTTTTGGTCCAACACGTGTTTCAATTTTAATTATCAGGGAGACAGTGTGGTTTAAACACGAGACATTTGGCTTTGATACCATGTTAACAACCATCTATTCTTAAATCTTAAGTTGTTAGAGAGGGTGTAACTTAAATTTATAAATCCTTCAACAATTTTCATATAAGAAAAGTAAATCTTTTAGTTAAGAGTACAATGATCTTTTTATAAATAAAATTTTAAGTTATTAAATATTATATGCCATCACAATGTCAACCTTAAATTTGAATCAATCATATAGAAGTTTGAAACGAAAAATCTATATCATTCTTAATGTATTTTCTGGTAAGTGAAAAAAACTCCCATTTAATATAAATATTGTTCATATAACTCCTGAAGTTTGTAAAACTCCCCTCAGGCATCCAAAATTTGCAAAGATGGGCCTGCCAGGAACCATTAACGGTGGAATGAAGGATGTGCTTAATGTTATAAGAAACGTCCCAATCCATTTGCCAACACACCCCTCCGCCACCAATTCCCCTACCTCTTGCAAACCCCCCTCCCAGATCTCTCTCTCCAGAATCTAACCCATACATGATGGGCAGAAAATCAAAAAAGGCTTCGCAAACCTAATACATCATACTGGAGGCAGCAGCTACAAATCCACCATCAACATCGACCACTCCTCCCTCAGCTGCGACATGAACATCTCGCGCCACCACACGCGCTTCTACGACTTCCAGTACTGCTGATTTGCCCTTGAAATCCTCAGTGAGAACGTTTGCTCCATCAAGGGCATCCTCCACTTCCCAGGAAAGAACAGTTGCTTTGATGAGAGAGAGAGAGAGAGAGAGAGAGAGATGAGAGTAAAAAATAGCTAGTTGATATGTATATATATTATTTGAGTATGGGCCATGTTGTCATAATAAAAGTGCAACAACATTTTTATGTACGAGAGGGGTCCTTAAGGGGGTTATTTCCACAAAAATTATATAAGCACTTAACCCTTCTGGTAAAAAGGCATTGTGACATTATTCTTTAACAAATACCTGAACAAGTAAATGGTTAAAATTTATATTCTTAGAGGGCCTGTTCTGGTGTTGCTTGAATTTCTGTGAAGTTATTTGTCTTTCATATATGATATGAATGAAGAAATTTATCATCTTTAAGGGAGTTGTTAAGAAGTCAAGTTCAAAACTTCTCTAGTTATGGGATCATTACTATGTTTGCCAGTAATGACAATATTTTTTTCAAATCAATGCCATATTTCTCTCCATCCAAGTGATAGATTTTGACACTAATGTACTACTTGATAAACCAATAGGGAATTTGTTATCTCCTGGGTTACTCATTTCCATCGTTGTTTTCAAATTAATTGTTTTCTATTTGCTTTAGTAGGCTTTCAATCTTTTCTTTTGTTACATTTTTTAGATCTAGGTCTACTAAAGTATTTAATTGATTGATCTTATTGTTGATGTTTTGAACATTACCTTCAATACAATCGAGTTTCTTCTCGACATAGTTTTGATTAACAAGTTGATATTTTTGTTGTTTTTTTAGTCCAGGATCTTAACATATCACTTCTGAACTGTGTTTGATAACGCAACAAGGATGCCACTTAAAATAGGGTGAAGTTTTAAGTGATGGACACTTCACATATCGCTGAACACTCAACACTGAACACTTAAAAATTCAAAAAGTATCAAAATAATTCTTAACTGATAACTAGCACTTAACATTCAACTCTTAAAATTTTCAGCACTTAATTTTCAGTTTTATCAAACAGCACAAGTCACATTAAAAAATGAACGGGAATCCTCAAATTTAGGGGACGTCCATGGTACTTGTTTTGAAATTTCAATGACATTTAAATAACTTTTTTGTAAATTTTTGGAAGAATGTTGAGCATTGGATGAGAATCTTATGTATATTTCTTATTACAATGTTCTAAGAAAATCTAAAAGAAGCTGTAAATAAAGTAGTGAGGCTTGTCTCTGAAATGTGAAAATAAAACCAGGGTTGATTTGGGTACATTTTATAAATTTAAAAAATCTGGTAGCTAATGAAAATGTGAAAAGTTGATCCTGGGTTCACCTAGAGACTATGAAAAGTTTAAGTGGGGTCCGAGTAAAACATTAAAAATTGACTACAATGTAAGGGGAAAGTCTTTTTCTTCTGTTTTTTGGGTGGGGGAGGGTTTCAGCATATAGACAGAATTACCATACACTTCAAGTGATTTTCCCGATATGAAAGGGGCCATCCCCTCCCTCTCTCCTCTTTTTCCTACTGAGAGTAGCAAACACTGAATATTTTTTCTTTTCTGGTACACGTCGAAGTTCTGTGGTAGTATATATACTAAATGTGGTAATATCATTACAAATGTTTCATACATATAATAGCTTAAACCAGCACCAATAACTCATACAAGGCACTTATCCTTGACCACAGAACAGCAGATATAGCAGTATTTTGAGCATGCAGAGACAATTTTAATATTAACAAATATTGTTATATTAGCAGGTCGACCCCGTTTATACAGGATAAAGGCAAGGATTATGATGTGATATTAGCTTAATAATTCATTATCATGAAGTTAAGTAGCCATATAAAATTATATCAGTGAAGACAACTTCTTTGGGAACAACAAGAAAAAGAGCACCAATTCATGAAGACATCAATGCAGATAAAATAGGCCATCAATGTTAAACTAATTTCTTTTTCAACAACACCTTCATTTAGACACTGCCAATGACATATCTACGTGTGTATATATGTAAAAATATACTTGGACTTCTATAAGTTTCCTATCGCTTGTACCCTACCATATTCTTATTTTCATGCAGATTTGATGTGCTGCTTCTATCAAGTACATGAAATTTGTTTGCTGTCTACTGTGTCGACATACATATGCTGATATGCATTAGCCAATTTTAGATAAAAGACATTTATATCGTACAGATGCATATAATACCTACCCAATCATAGTTTTTAGAAAGGAATTCAGCTACAGTTGATTTATGCCTCGTCAAAAGTTCCTGCAAGAAATGTTACAATTAAATCTCAGTAATGCTATAATAATTGTAAGCAATGATACAAAGCAGTGAAGCACTACAACATTCCTTTTATAATCCTACATCACACATATTTGCTCAACTATTATAGAGAGAAAAAGGGATGTTGGGGGCTTCTTCAACATAGTTCCCTTTTAAGGATTAGAGACAACAGGCACACAGCATTGGGTCAACAATCACAACTATTATATTTCTACATGCAGATGGGGACAGGTATTCAGTTTGTTCTACAATTTGACAGAATTAAAGGAATTTCAGAAAGCACATCATCCAACAATCTGCTTTTTACTCTAAAGCAGTGCGACATGAAAACAGGCAGCTCTAACTTCTAAGAGGTCAAATATATGCAGTAAAGTCAAGAACCAAACTTTGGCTGGAGATTGCCTGGTTTTATAATATGAGAAGTAAATGGTGTGTGTGTGTGTGTGTGTGAGAGAGAGAGAGAGAGAGAGCATGTGTATTTTAAAAGATAACTGATCACTAGTTCTGTCAATTGTACTCAACCTTGAAAGTCGCGGCAGCATCTGCAGCAATGTCAAAATTAGGAAGTTGTATATAATCAAAAAACTTCTTCATATGTTCTGATTCCAGAACATAACTGCAAACAAAACCAGAGAAATTAGTAAATTTAAAAACAATTAGAACATGTGCGGTAACACCACATAGTTTCCTCCTTTGGTGAAGAATAAAAGTGGCATACAAGTAAATATACTTACATTACAAAGTCTATGTCCCATTTTTGCTGGGTGCAAATAGGGAAGACAGGATGCTGGGAAGGTAAGAGGAAAGACAGACCTAAGCTTTGACATAATTTTGCACAAGGTGGCATACAAATCTACCCTTGAGATTGACATTATTATTTTTTTATTGTAAAAGTATACAAATCTATCCTTGAGTTTGACAACAAATATAGATTGTAATAGATCACTCGCAGAAAGTAAATCTAGTCAAAATAAAAAGAAAAACAGATAAACTTGTTTCATTTGGCTCACCGTGCAACAGTCTGATGGCGTATGCATTCCCTCAGCATTGCGCCATAATGTAAAGCCATGTCCGTCTCATAACTAAATGTACCAGCATAGAGCATTAGAAAGTGGATTAGTAGTTTAAAAAGAAAAATGAACATAACCAAATCCCTCAAAAAAAAAAATTCCTTATCTTCTTTTCCAAAGAAAGCAAAGTAAGAAATGGCCCAAAAACAAGTTTATCTATATAAAAGTACTTCAAAAAAGGCATCACCCAAATAAAACGATTACAAGGTAGTTTAATATGGTACAAAATTGTGTGTATTATAAAATAATTAACCCTCATTTCTTCAAATTTTCGAAAAAGAAGTATCCTCAGCCACACCGGGTGGGGGAGCACTTTCTGCAAATGTAACAATCTCTCTGACCTCTAATGGAAATAAACTTTCATTAGTAACGCCAAATTTTTTTATTTATTTTTTGCTGATTCAAATTTACCTTTCACAATTTGATTAATTATGATGTATTTAATTTCCTCAAAAAAATTACCATTCACCATAAACGTAGTATGAAAAAAATTATTACTATTTGGTTTCAAGTATCAGGTGGATATAGCTCCTTCTCATTTCAAACTAATCTAATCATGTTTCTCCACAAATTGGAAGCAAAAATGTGTACCAAAAAAAGAAGGAAAAACTAAAGATGACTGATAAGAGACTCCAAACACTACCAAATAAGTTAAGCTGCAAATTAATGAACAGAACTCAGTCACTACTCCCAAACAAAAAAAAATTAGCTACAATTATCCAATCTCTTCCAACAGCTGCTTACCCTGGTATTAAAATATCCATTAGATCTATGTTTGATTCCAAGTAATCGCAAGCAATCAGCCGTGACTGAACTTGTTGTCTTTGCAAATTTGCAACAACTTGAGTGGCATCTTTACGGGCCTGCAAAAGATGATACTTGTGATGAACTGATGATATGTAACCAGAGGAAAAGCTCTGGATATGGTTAACGCTATTGCCAATAGGAAATTCCAAAAATCAACTGCATCAAAGATATCTTAAGGCAAGTAATTTGCTAAAATTGAATAAAATCACCCTCAACTAATGTACATGAAAGTGAAGAAAAATCACTAAACAAAATCTGACAACTAAATCGGGTTATAGTGCACGGTAGGTGAAAAAGCATGCCTCCAAGTTCAGTTTTGGAAGAAAACTAATTAATAGACGTAGTGTATTCTCTTTAAAGAACTCCTGGGTCAATTTTGCACATGCTTCAGAGACTGGCTCAGTTTCACTATTCCCATAAAGAACTGACTTTAACTCCCTGATAAGCTTACTTAATTCCGCCATCTGCAGAAACCGCAGATTAAAAGAAGAATGCGTTAGTTAAGCAACAAATAAGAATGCAAATAAAGACTTACATACACCTCATTGCAAACATGGCACACAATAATATGAAGCATAAGCAGGCATTCCCCCATTACAGTTCCATATACACATCTTCCCCCAGAAACTGAATGTACTTCAACTGATAAAAATGTTCTTTCGCATATTACACATTGGGTGCAAAACATACTCTACATCTACAATGGACACATGCAATGTAAACTCTTGTGTTTCAAGTTTAAATTTTTTTTTACCTCTGCTATTATAATTCTGACACCAAAGTAAATTTTCAAAAGTAATATTGTCCCTGGTTTAATAGGGTCAACACTTCCGGACATCCATATGCTTCAAGCATCTATCCCATTAATTCACTCAATATAGGCACTAAAAATCAAAGGACAAAAATCTACTCAATATAGCCACTAAAATAAAATAACAAGAATGTGAATCTGGGAAAAGAAAATAAAAATCGATTAATTCTATGAATCCCAAGCACATATCTATTGGTAAATTCGAAAACCACTAATTCATTCTAACTAGAATCAACTTCACTATCTCAACTCCGTTCCATAAACAAATTACATAAAAAGATAAAATTTTATCACAATTTTCAAACAAAAAAATAATAATAACACACAAAATATAGAGTACAGAAGTCTATATAAAACACAACTGTCCAAATCCGGGATGCAGCCAAACTAAGATTTTGATTGTTCACGCAAACTAGGATCAGAAATTACAAGAATCGAACCTTCTCTTCGCGCTTGCTTTCGCGAGTGTTCAAATTGCTATCAAGATAGATGAGGAGATCGCGAGTTTGACGGACGAGGTCGGCCGGCGTCTTAGGCTTGGACTTGAACAGACCCTTCATCTTCTCCTCTGGGGACGAGAGCCTCTGAACCGCAACCGGCGAAGCTCTGCGTTCCACAGCTAGGGTTCCGCGTGATGATACACAGAATCCAATCGCTCCTCTCTCTCAAATTCTATCCTATCGATCTCTCTCTAGGAAGGGTTTTTCCCCATTTTGGGATTTTCTCGAATAAAGAAACAAGTGATTCGATATAGCATGCATATATGGTTATATATAAGTCATATGCAGATATAATTATCTCCTTCACATGTCTTCGTCCGAGAGAGACTCAGAAATTTCATATTTTTTTTCTGATTTTAATTACTAATTTTATCTTCAACTGGTTAAATAGTTATTTAATTGATTAGAGGAAGTTATATTTGTATTTAAAAGTGAAACTTATGATTGGTCAATTAAGCTACAGGGAATCGATTGGTCGAGGTTGTCATTTTCTGTGACGCAGTTATAGTGGATCAATTACGTGGCAAACATGCATTGGAAAATAATTTTCAGCAATCAAAAAAGGAAAGAACTTAGCTTGACTTTCTTTCGTCTGCTCTAACTCACCATTTAATTGTCATATCATTCAAGATAAAAATTCATGAAATATTTTCATGACGTGTAGCATTACTCTTTTTATTTGAAAAATATTAAACGTCATGAAATTTTATCATAAATTGACATCATGAATAATGTAGCAAGTGAGGAATCCCACCAATACTAACTCACCATTTAATTGCCGAGCAATTCTACACGTCATGAATTTGTATTATGAATGATGTGGCAGGTAATGTGGAGAGTTAGTATTAGTGGGATTCCCCCATACACAAAGTCCCA
The DNA here is from genome assembly GCA_026545225.1 of Cornus controversa. Lineage (NCBI taxonomy): Eukaryota > Viridiplantae > Streptophyta > Magnoliopsida > Cornales > Cornaceae > Cornus > Cornus controversa. Next base: position 66,280,838 of record CM048849.1, on the reverse strand, counting down.
TGATATTATTATTAATTTCCACCAATACTAATCCTCCACATTACCTGCCACATCATTCATGATACAAATTCATGAAATAATTTTATGACGTTTAGTATTTCTTTTAATTGCCACATCATTCAAGATTAAAATTCATGAAATATTTTCATAACGTGTAGCATTGCTCTTTTTATTTTTGGATGTGGAATTTCTTGAATTTAAGCCAATTTGCTTTATTATTTTTCTTTTTCTCTTTTTTAGAAAATAATACAATGAAATATAATTTGCAAAACTATTTACGTACAGTAATGGCAATAGGTAAATTTGGAATGACACTCAAGTCCAAAACCCATCATGCTAGAAAAACTCCCCGTCTCAATACTCCACCTTCACTAAGGATTGGAGTAGGTTCTAGCTAAGGGTGCACAAAAATTCCTCCAAATCGAAAAATTAGATCAAACCAGAAAAAATGATTTTATTTTTTGTGGTTCAGTTTGGTTACGGTTTCAAAAACTTCAATTCATAATTTTTTGGTTCGGTTAGGTTTTGTGTTCGATTACGGTTCTGTGTCTATCAAAACCAAACAAAACTGTTTTATATATATATAAAATATATGATAGTATGACATATACTCATGTGGATTCACAAGTAGTAATAGCAGTTTTTTAAATTATGATATTTTTTTGCCTTTTGATAGTAGGCTAGTAGTAATTTTTATAGTAGTAGACTAGTAGCAGTTTTTTTAAAAAATCTAAGCTATTATGTTTTTTTGTCATTGATGATAGAATTGTAGTTAGAATCGAACTGTTCATCATGGTTCGGTTTGGTTAAGTTTTATATTTGAAATAATTTGGTTCAGTTTTATGGTTTAATAAAATTGATTCGTACGATTTGAGGTATTTTAGAACCGAACTGAATCGTGTGCACCCTTAGTTCCAACCACCTTGTTATGCACAATATTGAAAAAAAAACAACTTTAAACAAATTCAAATTTTTTTTAAAACATTATAAATATAAACAAAATTTTCACAATTATACGTTTAACTTTGTAAATAGCAATATAAAATATATATCATGAAATAAAATGAAATAAGCAAATTAAAAACAATAATTACTGATAAAAATATTTTTTTAACTAATTAAGGTGACTTTATAATGGTACGGGATTTGACTTTTTTCTCAAAATCCTACTACATATACCTAACACATGTAATTAGTAGGCCTTTAAACAGATCGGATTCAAACTGAATCAGGACTGATACAATCTGAACCTGATAAGAGTTATATGTGATATGATCAAATCCGATAACCCGACGGATTATATATAATAAAATTCATATCCGATTTGTTATTAATCGGATATCCGATATAAAAATAATATAATTTTAAAAAAAAAAATTAATTTCAAAAGAGATTAGCAAATAATGATTAGAAAAAAAATAGAGAAGAAAATAAAATATATAGAAAAAAGCAGTTGAAAAGTAAGCATTTGACTTTTTATTAAAGAAAAAAACTATAAAGAAAAACAAAATAGAGAGAGAGGGAAGAATAAGAAGGAAATAATGATAAATAATTTAATAGTGTGTAAACATTATATATTATAATATTAGATAATATATTTATAATAAATTATATATTATATTATTATCTGATCGGATTGACCATAACCTATATTCAGTTTATTTAGTTAAAGAATTATCGGATTCAGATCGCCAACGGATTATCGGATTGAATGTTTAATTCATATCCTAATTATTGACTCAGATTAGAATCAAAATCTGATCAACTGACAAGTCTAATAATTAGGGTGAGGTGCACCATGGTAAGTAATTGACATCCACATGGAGAGGAATTGTACTTGATGAAACATCCACCACAGTGATCTTGACTTATCCTACCATTTGCTCCAATAAATTTTTAGTTTCTACCATCCAAAGTTTGATGATCAACAAATTTCCAAAAAAAATCCAGCCATTCAAGAAGGGTTGCAAACTAGCTTCTTCAATATACACATTTATGTTATTTTAAGCCATTGGAAAGGTTATTACAATAAGGGTTTATTAGTTTATGTATGTGTATTGAATATGTGAGGAGTTTGATTGTAAATTTTGTTGTTGAAAGTGCTTAAAATGCACCGATCGAGCACATGATTAAGCTAGATCAGGTTAATTTGAACAATCTTTATCTACAAACTTCGACAATTGTAACTTTAAAGTTCCCAACAACAATCTTTGTTCAATAATTAATTATCTACGAACTTTGACAATTGTAACTTTTTAAGTTCTGAATATCAATATTTGTTCAATCTTGTCTTTGAAGTTCAAGAATTAATGCTGCGTTCATAGTAATGGAAACACATTTAACTCCCACAAATTTGCTTGATGCATATCTCTGTGAATCAATTATCATCAGCAATATTACAACAATTGCAATACTTATATATATGTGTGTGTGTGTGTGAATTAATCATCAACTATATACCTACACGTACATGTACATACCTACGTACATATATCTCATGTAAATACACGACAATATTTATATAGTTACATATCACTGGTTTACATGCATCTATATGAAATAGCTAGGGGGAAAGAAAAAAAAAGGAAAATAACAATGAAAAAATCTATTTTGGACGACCCATGAGGCATAATCTGTACAAAAATAACTTCATATAAATGTAATATTTATTCCCATTATTTGGAATTAAAGGAAATGCATACGTGTGAGCCCACTTGCCATTGCATCAAGCCAAGATTGGACGCCTTTGCTTTACACCTTCACATTCACATGCCTTTGCCACTCATTTAATACTTCCCCAACCTACACTTTTTATCCACCATTTGCCATCCGGAAAATCTCGAATCAGATATTTTTCACAATTTTTTTCTTCAGAAATCACATATAATGTGTGTGTCTATTCGATCTTACTATCACATATATTTTCATAAGCTTTTTGCCAATGCAGGAATATGATCACATGGGAATTATATAATTATGAAACACTACAACTAAAACTTTGGAAACAAGTAAAGGAAATATGTTTAAGAATAAATTAAAAATAAGTTTTCGAAATAACACAATTATATAAAGAAATTAAATACAATTTAAAATTAAACACGTGTAGTCACTTCCTGAAGGTAGTTAAAACATCTTCTAAATTCAATCAGAAAATCAAAATAGCAGCATTTTATTCGGAATTCAACTGAGCTATATTTAACCATTTGTCACATAATAGCACTTACGAACCATTGTATTCATTTTCATCCAATCATTTGTCTAAAATAAAATATAATTTTAAAAAATTAAAATTTTATATTTGAAAGACAATCCTAGCTTTCAAAATGCCAAACAAAAAAAAAATCACTTTTTTCTTTGAAAATACTCTTAAGTTGAAATTAATTATCTAGTGGGTGTAGAAGTTGAAAATGTTATTAAATTGGAGATGTTACCAAATTAGAATTCCAATAATTCTCATAATTTCTTTGCCCAAAGTTAGTTGGAATTTTACCAGGATCTTCATTGAAATCAATTTGATTGATGGAAGCTTTACCAACGTCTCGTCAGAATCTTGGATTCGGTTGTCCACCTAGAAGTTTGTCTTAAAATGTCACAAAAACTTCACAAGAGTGTTGCATAATTTCATTATTAGGCCTCATCATGAGTCCCACTTGTAAGGAGTCAGCATAGGCCTTTTTATAGGCCCCGTTGTATGGACTCGAGGGTGTAAATTGCTTAATGGCCTCATGAAAAATTATTATATGCTACAAGAGAGTATATGGTGTGGACGCATTATAAGTTGCCACTCAAGTAACAAATTGAATAAAAGTGATTTTTGGGTGACAACTTGTGAAAGCACATTGTTAGGGAGCATGTCATAATTTCTCACACTTGTATGGGGTCACCAGAGGCCTTTTAATTGGCCCGGCCTAAATTGCTTAACCAAGTAATTGGTCAAGCAACCCACGAGGCACACATGAGAAGATTCTTCTTGCCTTGCCTTTGTAATGCCCATACAAATTTTTAAAGGAAAATCATACCATTCGAAGTGATGGGATATGGTTTTTACTTTTTAGTAGTTAGTAAACACTTTGGATAGAAAAAATCTTATTTTTGGCTCAATCCAAGTTCCTCTGATATATATATATATATATATATATATATATATAGCAAATGAAAATTATGTTCTCGGTAGCCATTCGGCCTTTGAAGTTTGAACCGCCACGTCCTAGCAACATAAATTTATAACCCTACCCTCAACCATCACGACCAATAGAGTTTACCGCGAACCCTTACACATGTTAGCAGACACTTTTGAGATTGGAGATCGAATTAATGAAATTAAATTACAGAAAGGAATGGTTGCATATAAGTCCGAAGCAGGTGAAGCCGTGAAGGCTAGCACCAATTAGTTCGAACATATATATATATATATATATATATATATGATGTAATTGGTATTGACCGTGCATTAAAAAATCTAATTATTATTTTCCCCTAGAATATGTATATAGAAAAATAAAGGGATCATTCATATATTCATAGTGAAAGCAAAAAAACGATAACAATATTATTATTAGAAAACCTAGAGAACACGTACAGCTCATGACACAAACCATACCAAACTCGATCATTGACCATATATATATATATATGGAACCAACTTTAATAGAACCATCCTCCAATAGCAACTTACCTGATTTTGCAAGCCAACAACAACAACCCATTATAGCTACTTGGCTTAGCACGGTGACTGAGACCCGGCCAAGTAATTTTACCAGCTTCCTACCCCATCATATCCAAAACCAAAACCTTATTTCATCGTACGTAATAATCATAATACAGTAGTAAACTGAATAAAACAGTGAAAAAACTAAACGGATCCACTAATATTGCACCAGCTTCACTAGTCTTAAATTCTATGCCTCGGTAGTCTTCTCAACTGGAGCTTCAGTGCTAGCTTCTTCCACTGCTAATTCAGCTGCTTTTTCTTCTCCGGCTCTGGTGACTTCTTCGGCCGGTGCCGGGGCTGCTAGTGCAATATCAGTGGCTTCGGGAGTCTCTTCTTTGGTTTCCTCAACAGCAGCTTCAGGCGGAGTCTCCTCTTCTGCCTTTTCTACTACTACTACTACTGGCTCTTCGGTAGTCTCTTCTTTAGCTTCCTCTGCAAGCACAAGTACTTCCTTAGTCTCAACCTGGGCTGGTTCTTCGACTACTTCAGGGGTGACCACTGATTCTTCTGGCTCAGCTGCTGCTTCCTTTGGTTCTTCAGTCACCGCTTCTGTGGCTGGTGGCTCAGCACCCACTACCTCTTCTGTCTGTGCTGTCTCTTGGCCTGTCTTGCTCATCACCTCATGACTTTTTGTTTCATTCTGTACTAGTGTTGTAGCCGGCGCAACCTGCAAGACGTACGTACCCAATTTTCGATATTAATTCACCAAATTTTGATTGCAAGAAGTTTTAAGAATTAATTGAAATATAGTACGTGTTGTCGTGTTGATCGATCATTGTGTTATATATATATATATATATATATTATTAATTGTCCCGCTCAACATAAGCAAAAGTTTTGAGGAACTCATACTTTGACGTACAACAATTGTACCAATGCTACAAAAAGGGTTTTAAACAGGGCAATGCTACTCATATAGATATATTTCATAACTCCAAAACAATAAAAATACTGTAGTAGGTTTACTAGATGAAACGAAGTTCAATATTAATGATGCATGTGCTAGTCAATGATTATAAATTAATATAAGCAACAAAAGATTTGTGCATATATATATATATATATATGGGAATTTATTTACATTTCGGTAATTACGATGAAATTATTTATTTACATATCGGTAATTACCATGAAATTTTGTTAATTAAGCATGTATACGTACATTACTACAAAACCTCCTTCTAGCAATAAAATAATTTACTACTATACGACCTAGCTACTAGATATATCCATTTAAAGTTGTACGTACCAAAAAATATAAGAGTAATGCTGCACGTCATGAAATTATTTCATGAATTTGTATCATGAATGATGTGGCAGTAACGTGAAAGTTAATATTGGTGAGATTCTCCCCATACATAGAGTCCTATGATATTATCACCGAATCTCACAAATACTAACTCTCCACGTTACCTGCCACATCATTCATGATACAAATTCATGAAATAATTTCATGACGTTTAGCATTTCTCATACTATAATATGGATGGACTGGACTCTGTCATGAACATCTTTTAAAACTGAGCGATTCTAAAATTAAGCAAGCATATATATAGTTTTGACTGGTACCATCATATGATTTGGACTTTGGAGTGAATCATATTATAACACAGATCAGTAAACTATCCGGTACGTTCTTCGACCCATATGAGAATTAAGAGAAAAAAGATCTTGAAAGCCTGGCCATTGGCTTGTTAAAACCCTATATATATATATATATATATATATATATATATATATATATATATAAGAGCTGATCTATCACACAGATGGGTTATACACAAGCAGCTAGAAGGAAAAGAAATTTGAAACTAGTAGTTGAGTTACCTCAACAGCGGCCATTGGAGAGCAAAGAAAAGCTTGTAAATGAACTTGAAAAGAAGAATGAAAGAATATACAAGTATATGTGTTAACTAGCTAGGGACTGAAGTGAAGAGACAAGCTAAATTTGAGAGCTATTTATAGCGATGTAAATGCCTAGAAGTAATATAAAGAATTGGGGAGAGCAGTGGGAGCACTCAAAAGAATCTTAGCAAATTGAAATCTCATATCACTGACATAAAGGACATACAGGCATATATTAGCATGTCTAGTTGTAAATGTTCTCCCTTTACAAAAATATATAATCTGATCAATATTATATAAATATCCATAGTTTTTTTTGAGATTGAGGATTTTCTATTTTCTATATATATATATATATATATATATGTGTGTGTGTGTGTGTGTGTGTGTGTGTATCTTGAGTGGGTTATTCTGTGCTTTGTGCTGTAGGGCATGTTAGGTGACTAAGTTCATCATGCTTTCATGTTCTAGGATTTCTATTTGGTTATCATTAATTATTTTAACTTAACTAGGCCGCCTTAACATGGTCCCTAATCAATTTTTCTTTAGGTAATACTATATTTGAATCACCAAAATCAACATATAAAAACATTGTGATGAATGCTATTGTATAACTGGAAATAATTAAGGGGGGCACTTTTACTATTGTGGTTTATAGTCAAAATTGAAATGCTTACCAGTTTTGAATGCAACACTTGTTTTGTTTTGTTTTTTTTTTCTTTCTAAGCGGACATTGAACAAGAAGCCAATAACGCGGCTAGGCCGGTGCTAGAATTGGGACCTACATCACACCAGTTGCGATCATCACCATTCAAAAGCCCAATCCCAGCAAAAAAAACAAAAGAAATGATGACGTGTCAAACTCCTCTTTTCTTGAATAATCAAATTAAGTATTTACTTTTGGAGGCTATCTGCGTAAAGATGCATCATTGCGGGTCCCACTAGAAGATGCTTTCAAGTACTCTCGTGAATGGGATCCACTTGTAGCCGTCCTCTGATCTGCCACGCTGGATCGCAGTCACAAGCTCTGATCATGTCCCCTCACGGGCCCCACCCTACCCACCATTTTCGAAAGGAATTAAAACCTCGTTTTTAGTCCAAAATACCCTTTTATACCTGTCCATGAATCGGATTATATTTTTCCAATCCGTCGTTAACAATTTAAATTTGGTAATACGTTAGTTAAACAAACTAAATATAAATTATGAATTTATGATGAATTTCATTTCACCTAATATAGTATATAATATGTTATAAATATATTATTAAATTTTATAATATATACTATTTATACAGGTACATTGCCCAGTCATATTTCAAATAAGAATTCAAATCTATCGAAATTATTGTAAAAGTTATTTGTCATAAAAAAATTATTTATTTTTTCCAGTTTCAAATACCTAATTTTATTTTTTTGTTCCTCTTTTGTTTGTATTCTTTGGGTTTTTTTTTATTTTTCTAATCATTGTCCCAATCTCTTTTAACATTAAATTTTTTAACAAAAAATCATGCCCTTAATAGATTAATTAATTAATACCAAATTAAATATGTTCTTATTTATAAATAATATGTCAGGTTATTACATCAATTCGAATCATAAAATAACCAACTTATCAAGTGATGAAAAGTCGCACTAGCAGAATAACCAACTTATCATATTAAGGCCCTGTTTGGAAGGACTTTCTAATATTAAAAGGATTTCATTGATAAGACATTCATAAAAGAATTTTTGTTAGAAGGAATTTAAGAGAAAAAAAACGTTTAGGTGGTGCATTTTTTAAATATATTTTAATTTTTAAATTATTTTTTTATTGACAATATTATTTCTTATCCTTAACAACGATTATAATCCTAAATCGACAATGGAAGAAAATTGTGGTGGCGGTAGTGCTGGTGGAGGTAGTGGTGGTGGGAGGCAGTGGTGGAGGTAACGCGTGACGGTAGTGGTGGTGGTGGAAGGCGGTGATAGAGATGGTGTGACAGTAGTAATGGTGGTGGCCGGTGACAACAATGGTAGTGGTGGAAAGCAGCGGTGGCAATGGTGATGGGGGTGGCGGCGATGGAGGTAGTGGTGGTGGTGGTGGTGGAAGGCGGCAGTAGCCGTGGTGGTGGAGGAACAAAGGACCAAAAGAAAATATAACACAATATATAAGAAGTATATGGACAAATTAGTAAAATAACTAATTTATTTCAAAAGAAAATTTGGTTTTTTAAAAGGAGGTTCTGAAAGCAACATTTTTTTACTTTTCTGAAATGGACTTTCTGACCACGAGTTTTTCAGAAAGGCTTTTACATATATGTAACCAAACGTCAATTTTTATTTTTAAAAAGAATTTTTAATGTTTGAAAAAACTTTTTGAAATCTCAAAATTCCACAAACAGACTAAAAGAAGCAATGAAAAGTCGCACTTGCAAGTGACTACTAATAAGTTGATACTAGAGAAAAGTTGTTCAAGGCACAAAGGTACAGTCACAAAGTCATCACACTCTAGAGGAGTAAGACTAAAAGAAGCAATGAAATGTCGCACTAACAAGTGACGAGAAAGGCTAAACGTCACAATTTTATTTCAAGAATTTTAACTCGAATCTATGTAGCAGATGATATAGTTCATTATTTTAGGAAATAAAATTAAATGGTAAGTTATTATTGGTAGGATTCCCCCCATACTGTCATCACACTCTAAAGGAGTCCTTATGTCAAGCTTGTGGCAGATCGAAGCCAGGACTAGCTTCAAGATTGTCATGTGAGAAGAGAGACGACAATCATAGTTGGGAGAGATTGCCATGTGAGAAGAGAGCAGTACGCTATGTGGAGGAAACATGCTAGGAGAGACATACCAACGAACACGGATGTCAATTTAATCTGTCCCATCTAGCCTTTAATGGAATAGATTTGAGATCATACTAATTGGATTAGGAGCGAATTTAGAAAGAGGGTTTAAAACCGGCTAAGTCCCAAATCCGTCCCGATTAATGATAAATATATAAATAAATATTATTTTATTAACTATGATTTTTATTATTTTTTATTAGTTATGATAATTTTAAATTTTAATAACATTTTTGTTATTATCATTTGTAAGTATTTGTCTATACTTAATTTTTTTTACAAAATTTATTATAAATTTGTTCAAGTTTGTATGGTATTTATTAAAATATATATATATCGGAACGCCTCGAACCCGTCCCGACTCTAATGCAGGGTGCTCCGAAACAGATTTGGAAAGGATTTTTTAGTCGTGGAATAGGTTTGAAAAAGGGGTGCCTCGTCCCGAACCCGCCCCGTTGACATCCCAACCACCGAATGAGGAGACCTTGCCACCCATCTGCTGAGTGTAGTTTAGAAATTTAAACTGAAAATTCACTTCCTAGATTTTATAAGGCCATGAAAAGCTCCACATAGGAACCTGTTATCTGATTTGGCTCTCCACTACAGTGCAAGTGTGTCCAAAGATGTTTATATTTCTAACCCCCAAAAAAAGACACATAATCTGCATACCGTTGCTTAAAAACAATTATCTACAGTATGCTTCTAAAAAATTCGAGTGTATTATTGTTCGGTATTGATCCCACTTGCAGAAGACGGCAATACAAGTTCAAATAGTGAAGTAGTCATTCTTCAGAAATAATGTACTCCATCAAGAGAGGTTGACGCACCGTAGCATCTATACACCAATATATATAGAATAATGGTTGCTCGAATCAAAGGAAAGAATCTCATATATGAAATTGACAAACATATTTTTACGGACTGCATGATTTCAGAATTTTAACCTGATGCTTTTGTTTGCCGGTCTAACTTCAACAACTTACCTCGTCCATTGTAAAACGGCTGTCCATTGTGTGTATCTTTGCTGGTAAATGTAAAACCAGGTTCGGAAGATGCTGGGTTTCCACCATTGTGTGTATCTTTGCTGGTAAATGTCAAGCCAGGTTCGGAAGATGCTGAGTTTCCACTATCGAGGTCGGTCATTTCAATCCCAACTTAGTAAATGAAAGGAAATAAATGAATAAATATACACACATACACGTACATATGGACATATGTACTTCCATGTTCATCATTTAAATGTTCTTAAAGGTTAATTAAAAATTAAAATTCTTCAAGAAACACACATGTCTAAAATTCATTGGACTATCTGGAACGTGTTCATATAGCGATTCAAAACACCTCCGTTGCAACATCAATTTCTAGATCAGAAATAACATTCCGATCACACACCTAAATATTAATGGATAAAGAAACTAATGAAAAGAAATGTGAAATACTCAAAAGCAAGAGATATTTAGCAGAACCACAGATCTCTATATTTCAGCTAATGATCTACAATCACTGATCTTGTGCTTCAAAGACATGCATCTGCTAAGTCCAACTATTCATTAACACATAAAAGTGTAATGGTTGTATGCATTAGATGATATAGCTCCAAACAAAATTTCACCATAATCAATTCTTACATCAAATTATTGTGCTCAAGTGTTGGCATTGATACTTGGGCGTCCGTGTAAAATGGAGCCATTTTCTAAGTTACTACAACCAGCATTGTGGAATTGTTTTCTATGATCTCGATGTACATGAAACAAAACTGCAACTAAGCTGAGATCTACAACAGTAATCTTCACCAGAGTTTGATGCATTATGTCCATTCATCTTCACAACTGGCAAAGAGAGTTCCAGCAGCAAGGTAGAAAAAATATGAGAAAGAGCCATGCGGTGCATTACCCCACTGAGTCAGAAATTACGTATTGCTATATCAGTGATTAACAGACGAGTTTCCTTAGTACTGCTTCAGCTTGCTGTTCAAATTTAGGTAGCGCCCATTCATGCTGAACTATGTCAAGACTGTCTTTCTCAGCACCCAAACTCTGACAACAGTGCAAAAGATATTGGATTAAAATGAATTCAAGATGCAGAATTCCAAGACACAGAAAATGGAAAAAAAAGAAAAAAGAATTCATCATATGATGCTTCTGTTGACCCACAAGTGGCAGCTCACAGGCCTTTAAAATTGTCAATCACAAGTAAACCATACACAGCAGTGCTGTAATCTGGCACTTAAACCATACCCATATCTGAGAGCATGACTAAGGGACCTCTATATAGCTTGGTGTTCCTCATTGTGTGTTTATCGATCGTGGTCTCGACATAATAAAGTGATATGGAAAAAGCGACGTTGGATTAGATGGAGCGATTGGACAGCCAAATGTCCAACCAAAAACTTAAAAAAAATAGCCCAAACTTCAAACAGCCATGACTTTTAATGCAGGAGGAGATATGAGACTCGTAAGATATGCACAGAAGGCTTCAGACAAACTCTACAGTGTTGCCAGTTTCATCTACGAGATTGGAACCATTTCGACAGTTCTAGTTGATTTTAGGCGTTCTGGTAGTTTCCTAATTCCACATGATTTTGTTAGGGTCAAGTCGGATTCAGTTTATTTTGATTTTTGGTTGGCCCTCTAATTTCGTGATTTGGGGCTTATTAGTACTCTTTCTTGATTCTTAAAGGTCGTTTGCAAGTAGCTAAATTTTTAGGGTTTTTCTTTCCCTATAAATAGTTGTAATGTTCATACTTTTCAACAACTTTCATTAATTCGATTCGAGGTTTCTCTCTTCCAAAAGCTAGTGGATTCTAGGGTTTGTCTGTTCAACTTTATTGAATGCTTCTGCTTTGTCAAAAAATCATGGGAAGACTTGAAGTCTTGGATTGGTCGTGCACCTTAAGGTTGGCTACAGACAATTGCCACCAATCCCATAGAATCTTGATGGCTCCATATTAACAGAATCTTTAAAGCAAGGCCCAAGTAACCTGCCACAAGTTCCTGTTATGCAGACTAGCTAAGCCCCCACACCTCTCTTAGGATGTCTGACATTACCTAAAGGGCTCTGATACAGCCCACAGTTCACCTTCTACTACAAACAACCTTCATATACACCCACCATTAAGGTGTTCAAGGAAACAATAATCTACTCACAAACGAGGGAGTATAACTGTGATTTGTTTGACAAACTTTTAAAGTAAGAACAGAGATGTTTAACAGGAAAAGCAACAATGTGAAATATAAAGTTTGACACTGAAAAAGTGATTACTTCTTAAGCAATTTAAGTCTACAGAAACCCTTCAAAAGACCATACCTTGGCAGGATCAAAGCCAAATCCACTCATTTGCATCATACGTTGTGTATCATCAGTGGCTGCATCAGAACATCACGTCAGTTGCCCAATATATCTCAAGTGTCAACATAATTCATAAAGTCAAGGTACTCCCAATCACACTGTGTTTCTTCATATATGCGAAAAGACTGCACATCTGAATAATTGGAAGTATAACATGTGTTATTTGATAAAACTGAAAATTAAGTACCGAGAATTTTTCAAGTTGAATTTTAAGTGCTAATTATAACTTGAGAATTTATTTTATAATTTCTTTTGAATTTTTAGTGTTCAGTGATAAGTGAAGTCTCCCTCACTTATAATTTTACCCCATTTTATGTGGCACTTATTTTTAAGTGGTATCTATATTGTGTTATTAAACACACTTAAATTGAATAAGCAATTAATTTTGAACAAACTAAGTACTGCATTAGGTTGTCAAACACACTGTAGTTTAACAGTTCATTAAGATACTGACCATTATCTTCTCCAAAAATGAGACTAAAGAAACCCCTTAATCCGAATAGATTGAGGAAGTACCTGATAAATAGTGATATAATTCATCAGTGACAATCAGCCAATAAATACTCAAGTTTTACAAGGTGCAGAAGAAAGAGCATTTGAGTAATTGGGAAAAAACTCACAAAGTTAGACAAGTACCATGAGCGACTACTGACATAGCTAACATCCACAGTACTTAAGTCAATACCATTTTGTAACATTGACCTGCACCTCTGAGTCAGTGGAAAAGGTATCTTGGCTGGAGAGAGAGGGGGGAGAAGGATCAATATAATAGAAAAAAATAAATAAATGCACGTGCAAGATGATAAATAAAGGATGTGTTACAAGCACCAAATGCAATTTTGGAAGAAAAAAAAAGAAAAGAAAAATATGGATGAAAAGTAGTCTAGAAACAACAAGAACAGAACATAAAAGTATAAGTAACGTGTATCAATAACAGTTATGATGAAGCATGAACCATGGTTGGGTAGAATTTATATCCGTGTGCAGAAATTTTCAAAATTTATTTCTTAATTCAAAAACCTAATTAGTGCAGAAGAAAAGATTTAGAAACAGACCTGCTACAAATCCAGAGAAGAAGAAGTTAACCCATGCAAAAGTCAGAGTCTGGCCAATGAAGGGGAAAAAATAATAATAAAATTAAACAGGTTAGATCCCAGTGCCAGAAATTTCACCAAAAAAATGAAACACTTGTAAACAAATAAATGCTAATGCCTGGGGTCCGATCATTGAAAGATTTTTCTTCATCATATCCATAGCCATGTTTGGATCAGTGAACATTTGAGCCTGTGCATTCTGAGCCTGGCCCTTGGGAACATATAGTAACCCATTTTCCTGCAATGTTACGTGAAGATCAAATATAATTTCATGATATTAGAATATCAGGACTAAGCCACAAAAAGTATAATAAGACTACAAGCTATCCAGAAACATTCTCAAACTTTCAAACATAAAAGATTTGCATCCTTTTGCATACAACAAATGTGGGACTAAAAGAAATCCTGGCAGCAAAAAGATATAGCAAAAGGTATACATTTAGGGAGAAAATGTTGCACATTGATGAGGTAGATTAGATGCGAGAAAAAAGCCTCCAGTTTGCACTTAATCTGGTCATAATCAGCATAAATATTCTAATAGAGTTTTTGAAGATAATATTATTAATGCAGTAACATACCTTCACAAAAACTTTGTAATTTCTGCCAGTCTTGACACACTTAATATGGTTGAAGTCTATTTTTCCATTCTCTTATCCTAATGAATTTATATACTTCTTTCTCACCATAAGAAAATTACCTATAACAAGCCATTAAACAAGGAATTTATCTTAAAGATAAGGTGAACCTCGTGCTCAAGACTGCATTATACCTTAGGCCTTAGGGCGTTAGTTAAAGAACATTTTAAGCACGTTAAAGCTATACACAAGGCATTCCTCTTAGTCTAATCCTTTATGGTTCAAAGCTCTGAGCATAGGAAACATATAACTTTCAAAGATATACTTCTTTCGGTTTTGAAAGGTTCTCCTAAACATACTTTTTATGGCATCCTGTCTCAATAATTGAAAAGATCAACTGAATTTTTGATGGCATTTAGAAACAGCAAATCCGTTATCCAGGATGGAGCCATTGCAGAAGTACAGAATTAACAGCGAGGAAATAAATTTTAGATTTTATGAAATGTCATTGCCTCAAATTGTAACTAGTGCTCGTGTTACTGGCTGCTAGTTTCCACAAAAATTGGTGCAATTAAACTTCCAAGGGACATCCAAATGCATTACAAATAACATGCTCCACTGAATACTAAACAATAGTATAAAATCTCAAATACCCATAAATCTGCATAATAGCGAGACGGTGATGTGTCAGATTCAAAGAACAATAATTACATTGCTTTTGAGTGAGAGAACAAGGTCATTCAAGATCTGGTTGGATCACACTGTCACAGGACAGGAGAGCATGGTTTCCTCACTTTTGTCTTTCTCCATTGATTTTGTCTTTCTCCATTGAGTAAGTTTTAGGTGCAGGAAAGACAGCCGGCTCTCTATGGCTAGGCTAGTGAATAAAGCAACTTTGAAAGCTTGTTTACACAGGGCTTGCTTATTATTTTTAAGTAACAAAGAACCAGCCTTACTTCCACACTCGTTTGCAATTGTATCTAAGGTCAAGCAACCATGGTCAGCTCAACTAGGCACATGATCAACGATTTAACTGCAACAAAACCCAATTTCGAAAAGCAATTTAGAGTTTTAGGAATGTAACTCTAGGTTGCTTACACCACAATCCAAAACAAAAACTGATCATCTTTATTTCAGGTACCCAAGTACAAACTCAATGCGAGCATAATCTACTCATAGCAACACATAATAAGAAATTTTTCAGTCAAAGCAGGTGGTTGAACATAAATTCGATTAACTTTCACTTTAGTCAACATCAAGTTGGTCCTTTTTTCCATGCCAAAGTCAAATAAATAAATTAAAATCCTTCAACAAAAATATAAGAATAGAAGCACAGTAAAATAAGGAGACCTCATTGCAATAGTAAACTTTCCGAGCCCGAAAGGACTTGGGAGGGATGAAATTCGCAGCAGCCCGTAAATTTCTAGCCCTGACTGTGACTTGCCTGAAAATCCACCAACACACAACAAATAAAATTCAAAAACTTGACATATATAATTATACAATAACATAAATAGAGAGAAAAAGTAGAGAGTATAACCCTTCTTTAACGATTTTGGCATCAGGTAACTGAAAAGAGAGCATGAGCTTGGAGACGAAGTAACGAAGAACTCCGATGAGAATCATCACCACCGATAGTGGTATCAGTACCCAATCTCTGATCGCTGTGTCCAACACCAAATCTTCGGCCATTGGATCAAAAGAGACCTTCGCTGTATCCTCAATGTTTAATTTGTTTAGAAAGAAGGAAAGGAACCTTTGTTTAGACCGGAATATATTTGATGTCCGAGTTTTGGACTCATCAGCTCCGCCTTTAAATCATTGTTCATAAAAATATTTGACAAAAGTGTAAAAAAAATTCTATTTTACTAAGTGAGCATTATACCTCTACGATCTTCAAACTTTAAAAAAGTTAGCAAATTTTTTATTTTGACACCATTTTTAGCCAACTTTTAAAATACAATTCTAAAACAATCGCTTATATAACATTTAAAAATTAAAAAAAAATCAAAAAATACCAAAAACTTAAACTAATAAAATTAATGCAAGAATGATAGTGGTGGTAATAATATTTTACATTATATAAGGAATATTACTTGAGTTAGCATTATTTTAAAATTTGATCTTTTTTCTTAAAAAAAAAAGTTAATTACTTTATTAAATTTAAAATAATAATAATAATAAGTGCATTTATAAAAAAATTGAATTGAAAAAATATTTATTAGCAAAGACTCGGATGACATGGACCTACATCAAATTATTTTGATGGCGGTGGTAATAATATTTTACATTATACATAGAATATTACTTGAGCTACATTATTTTAAATTTTGATCTTTTTTGTTAAAAAAAATTACTTTATTTATTAAATTAAAATAATAATAATAAATATATTTATAGAAAAATTGAAATAAAAAAGAATTTATTAGCAAAAACTCGGATGGCATGGGTATGCCTACATCAAATTATTTTAAATTTAATAAAGTAAGTAATTTTTTTATTTCAAATTTTCTATAAATACACTTATTGTTATTTTTTTAAATTTATTAAAGTAAGTAATTTTTTTAAAAAAAAAGATCAAATTTTAAAATAATGCTAGTTTAACTAATATTCCTTATATAATGTAAAATATTATTACCAGCACCATCATTATTGCATTAATCTCATTAGTTTGGGATTTTGGCATTTTTTTGTTTTTTATTCATTTTTTAAAATGTAATATACAAAGGGTAATTTAGAAATTGTGTTTTAAAAGTTTACTAAAAATAGTCTTAAATGGACATCTTGCTCACTTTGAGAACTTATTACTCACTTTGTAAGTAAAGAGGAGTATTATACTCCCTTGAAAAACATCAGTTTATTATTTATTTTTTTTTGCACTTTTACCAAAATATTTTGATTTTCAAGGATTGTGAGTCAAGTCCAATTGGGCCCATATCATCAAACTTCACCAAGGTCAGTGCAACTAGGGGTGACCACGGATCGGATCGGATCGAATTTTGTATAATCCTAATTTGATCCGTGGATTACGAATTGGAGAAAATCCAATCCGATCCAATTCGTGACAATCCACCAATTCGATCCGATCCGTGATTGAACGGATCGGATCGGATCGGATTGACGGATTGGCCTAGTACTCCTATTTGAAATTTTTTTTTTCTACTTCAAAATTTTCAAAAAAAAAATTGATTAACAAACACAACACTTTTTAAATGAACACAATTGTTAAATAAACAAATATAATATATATTGAGTTTTTAAGTTTACCCATGTAAGTATGTAGCATATTATATTATTATACATATAATCACTAATTATATATATAAATATATTGCCACGGATTGCCACGGATCGGATTGCGGATCGGATCGGATTTCTGACCCTCCAATCCGCAATTCGATCTGTGGCTAACGGATTTTAATTTTTTAATCCGCCACCAATCCATTAGCTAACGGATCGGATTGGATTCGTCCGGATTGGATTGGATCGGATCGGATTCATGTACTACATTGATACAATATTTTTTTATTTTGGCAAGTTTGGGTTCAAAGCTCTGAACCAAGGAGTCAATACAGTACTCCCTAGTTGAAAAAAAATACAGTACTCCGAAACATAGTTTATGAGCTCATTTTGTTTATGGTTATGATCAATTAATACAAGTGTCATATAGTTGTAGTATAAGAAAAATAATGGTTAACTAGTAAATTGTTATAAGAAAATATTACAGAAGGCTAAGCATTTTGTATTTATTTTTTTGAGTATATTATAAAATTATAGTAGTGTAACTTATTTGTATATTGTCGTGTTAAATGCGTAGAGTTCAACTTATTTGTATGTTGTCGTGTTAAATGCGTAGAGT
This sequence comes from Cornus controversa, assembly GCA_026545225.1. Lineage (NCBI taxonomy): Eukaryota > Viridiplantae > Streptophyta > Magnoliopsida > Cornales > Cornaceae > Cornus > Cornus controversa. Next base: position 66,262,576 of record CM048849.1, on the reverse strand, counting down.
TTAATTCAAAATTGAGTATGAAATAGCTCATACAACAGAGCTTTTAAAATTGTGGTCAAAGCTCAAACTCATGTTATGTTGAACTATGTCAAAATTTTTGTTGAAGTAAGTAGATTAGCCCAGAAGAGAAGATGACCTATCATGAATCTCAACTTTTCCCCCCAAGTCAAGTTTAGGCAGCATGGTATCTCCAGTTTTTTGAGCAATACTACACGTCATGAAAATATTTCATGAATTTTTATCTTGAATGATGTGGCAATTAAATGGTGAGTTAGTATTGGTAGAATTTTTCCCATACACGGAATGTCAATGGTATTATCACTTGTCACATCATTCATTAAGGCAATTCATGATAAAATTTCATGACGTTTAGCATTTTCCCTCCAGTTTTCTTGGTGGTTAGTTCAGCAACGTTGTCACGTCACCAAATAGAGTTCTGGAGCAAATTCAATTTCAAAACCCTAGGGCACATGCACATGCACATGCACATGCCGAACTGTAGACAAGCACAGGATATGCAACATTATAAATAGAGTGCAACAGAAAAACCAAATACTATGAAAATCTAACAACATCTTCTCTTCGGTTAACCCCACATAATCTAAAATTCAGACCTTCCTGGACTGCAGTCTTAGAAAAGGGTCAGTGAAGGTTAATTATTACAGTACCATTTTGGTTACTACCTATTTCAAAATGCTTTACTGTGAAAAGTGCTAAACATCTGAGATCGAATGGTATGTTATATTTACTTTCCTATTCCAGCAGGACATGACTACTGTATATCTCTAATGGGTATTGGTACGAGTACATGCAAACCCAAATGAGACACTCCTGATCCTCTCTACATGTGATGATTAAAAACACACACATACACAGCAACAACACCACCACCAACAAAAGGCTCAAATATGACAGCAAAGATAGATGGACATCCCTCTTCTTATACCATTTCATGTAATTTATATTCTAATTATATCTTTAAAAAACAATAATATTATACATTATTATACTAGTGGTATAACATATAATGTATTTTAATCTGCACAATCCACATTATAGCACCTAACTTATATAAACTCTCCAGGGCTTGAACAAAAATTCCAAAAAAATATACACGTATGTGTTTCTCGACTTGATATCAACCAGGCTCAAAGTTGATGTAAAAACTGAAAGAAAGATCTCTCAGGATCCAGGTTCCTACCCAACAAACACAGCCCACAAACTGCTCATCATATGCCTCCACTGTAATAATTCCACCCAGATTATTATGCAAACAGTACAGAAAACATGAGAGCAAAGATATCTCAGTTAAAAAGGATTAATTCCTGACATGTAAATGATATATGTATTGATTACCCAGGATGACAAAAGAATCTATCATTGCACTGAAAGTATCCTTCTATCCATTCTAAGTAGGTTAGGCATATGCGAAGCAAGAGCACTAAAGATGGACAATAAAACCTAAAGCAGGGCCCTGGCATAATTACAACATATTCCTCGCCGCTAGCCCGTGTTACTTTTTCATTCTACTCATAAAAAACAAGTTGTAACATCATAACATCTAACCATGTCAATGAACAAAGAAAACAAAAAGATAACCAGAAAATAGATGACATCTTCATTAGGTATCTGATCTACTATTACAAACAACTTGATGGTGATAACGCTGCACACCTACACGAAATAAAATGGAAGGATTCCATCATTCATTTAGTACCATATCAAAGCATAAGCAAAAAAACTGTTGGGTTGTAAATATCTTGTTATTTTGATCTAGAATAAAAAATGCACAAGTGAATGAACAGACAAGAAAAGTGAGACAAACAATGGGTTTTGGTGGGGGGGCGGGGCGTTGGGTTGTGGTGGAAGCATTTTAAAAAAATGGGTCTTTCTTAATTAGAATGAATTCATAAAGATAAAGGTGACCAAACTGGTCGAGTGACTGGAGGTCAAAAATATATTCTAAACAGGGCATGTCACAGCAATAAAAATTGGGGAACAGGTTTCTGGCTGGCTAAATAGCTCAACTTTATGTGATTGGTATTTGGAGTTCTTAAGGTCATGTATAACAAAAAATTGAAGATGTTGGTGCCAAGAACTTGTTCTTATTTACACACCTTCTCATGGTCAAGTAGTTCTTATTGTACACATTTTCTCATTGTGGGTCAACACAATCATGGTGATTGGCTGAGTTAGACTTAGTCTTTCCGTCAACAGCAGTTTAACATGTCTGACACAGGCCATAAAACTGTGTTGAAATCAACAAAGAATAAGAAGACTACTGATATTTGGCCTTGAAAGAAGCCATGGGGAGTTGACCGACTTTAAAGCTTAATGTTGCTTTGAACTAAGATCCGCACTCAAAGTGCTTGATTGAACTCAAAATCAACAAGAGTACAGGTTAGAATAATTACAATCGAAAAAAAGAAAAAGAAAATTATAACAGAAAGATCAGTATAATGCTATTGAAAAATAAAACAAAATTTGATACCCACATTAGTTTGTTCACTACATAAGTTGACTTTTATACTCACCAGCGCATGTTGACTGGAACACACTATCGCTTGAACAAATGATGGCTTGCCAACATCTCAGATATCCCCAATGCAGAAATGCTTTCACATCCAAGAAGCTCCTGAAGCTTTGCATCACAATTTATCACCATCGAATTCATAGGATCCTACAAGCAAAGGCACAAAAAGTTTAAATCATAAAGCACTTCCCTTAGGGCCTGTTTGGCATGCGTTTGTGCTTTGCATTTTTTTTTTTGCCTAAAACAGAACACCTGCTTTTGTTATAGAGTGTTTTGAATAGTAATCGAAAACATGTTTGGTAACGAAAATGTGTTTTAAGTTTTATTATTACTATTATGTTGGCCACTACAGTAGCCGAAACAAAAACACCATTTTGGTGTTTCCAATTTCAGCCCAAAAATATGAAACGTTTTGACACTATTCAAAACACAACGGGCGGTTCCAAACATGCTTTGTTTCATTTATTCGCTATAGTGCCGAAACAAAAACAGAAAAAACAAAAACAAAACGCATGCCAAACAGGCCCTTAGTCTTGAGTTTTGAAACAATGATAACAACAACAAAAAAATACTAAAATAAAAATATATCACCTGAGAGAAATTAGATATATGCAACCAGAGTTATTTGCACAAACAAAAACAAACAAATGAGAAAGCACAAAAATGACTCCAGTGTCCTAAAACAAGAAAAGATGCATGTATGCATAATTTTGTTCCTGGTTGATGAATCATCTTCATATCTTAATAAGGGAGGCTGATAATTTAGCTACGAGGGCCAATTACCAACAGATTTAGAGTTTTCATAGGAAACATCTCGACAGAAATCTTTATTTCTTTCTTGGTAATGGAGGGTGTCCCAACTCCTCGGAGCGGAACTTTTACCTTAAGATAAATGCAACCACATCTATTGGGTAAACTGGGGAAGAGTTGAACTAGAAACCTCTTTTGTCACTAGGAGACTCTAGCCAACCCAACTGCCCGGTGGGGTTAACAAATAAATCATACAAGTATTAGGCTACCCGCAATAAATAAATTTATAGGACAGAACCTATTTGCTGCAAGAAGTTGGCATAAACATTAGTAATTTAGTATCCAGCTGTTGTCTAGACATTCTTCAAATAACATCACAGAATATCACATGCTTGGAGAATCAAATTTGTAGGGATAGATCACACAATTATCACAAAGTAGTTACAAGATTACCCACATTAAAAAGAAATTTTAGGATAGAACTTATTTGCTGCAAGAAGTTGGCATAAACATTGGTAATTTAGCACAGTCAAGCTGTTACATTATTCAAATAACATCACAGACAAAATGCCACAAATACGTGTACTTAGATGCCTACCTCCAAACTATTAACCTTTATGTACTCCCTTACACGTTGCAAGGCCTCCAACTGAATCATCTCCCTTTCTCCAGTACCAAAAAATTTGGCTAGTGCTTCAGATATTACCACAGTAGGTGGACTAGGTTCAGTACTACCAGTTGCAGATTCGACATCAACCTTCAATCGTTTAGCTTGACCTGATTCTTCTGAAGGGGAAAAAAAAAATTTAAACAAATAAAAATAAAATTATGCAAAGTCATTTAAGACCAAAAATATTGCAAGTTGATGCCATGCCCCTTTTACATACTTGAAGGTTCAAGTGGGGTGATATGCTTAGCAAGCAGTTTATTCATCTTGAACATGTCGGTGCAGTCTGTTTCAAAGACTACACGCAATGCATCATCACAAATTATCTTTCTCTTGTTACTTGGATCCTGGAGGTTGTTTTTCCTAATGTACGCCCATAGCTGCTTCACAATCTGAAGCAAACAAAGTGTAAGTTGTGAATATGCTATACAATTAGGTTGAGTCTAAAACTAAAATGCAGGATTGAAAGGCAAAACTGAGTCGAGAAAAAGAAAATGCTTGAACCTCGGTCCTTGGGAGGGCTGGCTCACCAACAATGGCCTGAAGTTCAGTTGAAACACGACAAACTTTGTTTAGCCCCCCTGGTCCGCCTCTTCTTTTGGTTCCAGTGGGAGTACTGGAACAAATTATGATACACAATAAGACATCAACGCATGAATCACATTTGTACATCTTGTTGCAACCGCATGCATTTTTTTTTCTTTCTGAGTTACATGAAAGTAGTTGCAGATATGTATCTCAAATCAAGGAAGTTATATAATTTCACACACAGTGGTTTTGCTGTCAATAGTTGAAGCGAACTTAATATGACAATGGACGGTGGGATTCCATACCAATCTTCAGCAAGAAAACACAGAAAGAGAAAAGACATCTTATTGATTTAAGCATGATCATACAATCATCTCAACTGAAATTATTATATACTAATTTTTCTATTAACACAAAAGTATATAAGTAATCTACAACTATTGAATGAACTATTGAATGCCAAGATAAGTGGGTGATACCGACAACAAGTACCAACCAGATGCTACATTTAATCAGTTAATTTCCACAAGAAAGGTAAATGTTAATCTGTCAATTTTTTATATCAGCAAACTCGGGCCATCCATGAAATATCTAGCAATATCCTATTGAGTGCATGTTTGCAGATGATAAAAGCCATGGAAAAAGAATCAAGTATAATTCCCATACATTAATAGCACGATAGATAAAAGGGACTCCTGGAGTGTTGTTGATAAGCATTTTTTTAACTTAAGTTCTTAAGAAGCTACAAGAATAATTATTTATTTATGGCATTGAAAGTAGGGCAACCAAGACGAGTCATATTTTTCTTTGGTAGGTAAGAATTATTACATTGAAACTAAGCATAGCTGAAAATTGAAATGAGAAAGTTTGAGATTAAAAAGTGGCAAAACAAGAGAAGATAGAATTAAAAATTTGTAGGTGTAACAAAGAAAAGGTCGTATGAGATGAGATCACGAAAGAAGGGAAGTTGGGATGATTAGGTTATGTGCGACAAAATTCAATGGGATGGCTTGCCTATGCACCAATAAGAGGAGTGTATCGTTCAGGTAGCAGGTGTTGCAATGATGAGAGAAGGAACAAAAAGAATAAGTATATAAATGTTGAGACATACACAAACTAGCCAATAATTTAAGAAAGTACTTCAAATTTATTAGAAATAAATATCTTAAGTATACAAATATTGACATTTTTTTTTTTTGACAACGGTGGTTTTGGGCCACTTAGAGCACCCCATAATCCACCACCATGCATGTGCCTTAAGCAATTACCCGAAAAATTTCCTGGGAGTACCCCCAAGGGGATTCGAACTCCCAACTCTTGATGTGAGGTTCTCAGCCTTGCCATCAAACTATCCTGTTGAGGTGAGCTATTGACAGCTAGTTAGGAAAGGTTTGTTGAGCTGAATCAACTAAACAAAACCTTGATTACCAACCACTTAAAGTACACAATATAAGTTTGTATTAAACACTAAATTGTGCCATACATACTACTAATTCCAAGACCATTATGTCTAGTCACACTACTTCAACTAATTATCTTTTTTATCTCTTTCTTCCTATTCTTGGTACGTTTCAGGGTTGCAAGTGACTAAATCATCTCAGACAACCTTCTGTCATTTTAAATGTCTTTAAATTAAGTAGGCTATGTAATATAATAAAGTACAAAATTAGGAAAAATGTATCCCTTTGCAATGAAATATTTTGTTTCAACACATCGGAACTGCAATCCAAGTTAAAGGTGTTGCAAGAATGCGGAGATGTGGGGAGGATGTCTATTGAGTTAGTCAGAAAAACACACACCAGCCTACAATATTTAAGACAATGTATAACCTCAAATATAGCTCAAAAACATAGCAAATTCAGATGTCCTTACTTGTTAGGATAAGGATTTGTCAATAAATCTTATCTACTTAGGTAGGTAAGCTACACAAACCAACCTCCGCCATTCAGTTAATCTGGCCCACACCCTACATAATATTATGTCTTTTCATACTGCTTGGTATCCTTTTTGTCCTTATTCCTTTGACTTAAATCTAATCACTCCTTCTATCAATGCATTCCTAGGTTGTACATGGTTAAACCATTTTAGACAACTTGCAGTCATCTTAGATGTCTCAAACCTACATGTAATCTTTTTTGGAGTTCTACTAAAGTGGGCAGAATGCAATCTCCTTCGATATATTTCTGTTACAAGGTGTTTCGGCATATCAAAACAGCAAAATTCAGCCAAGTATTAAATATAAGTCACGAGTATCACATTTTGTAAAATATTATTAAACCCAATAGATGCATAATGAAAAAGTGTCCTTGAAATAACTAGAAATTGCTTTATACTTCAACAATTATCTAAGAAAGAATCCAGAAAAAGCATATACCAAAAAATAAACATAAAATGAGCAATAAATATCCAACCACCCACACCACGCATCAAAATAAAAGGTGAAACAGTAATTTTGATACTTCCCCAAAGCAACCCATAAGCATTTTGCACAAAAACCATAGTTTTGGCTCAGTCTAATAGAAAGGATAGCGTAAAACCAAAATATTGTATCCCAAAACAGAAGAAAACTAGCAAAATCCTGCCTCCAAAACCCCTAATTTTGCAACTAAAAGTTTATTTCAACAAAAACAAAATTCATTTTCGTCAAGAGGGCAATGATAACCCTAATCCTAACTCTAAAATTTACTAAAACAAAACCCCAGGAAACCTCAATTCTAACATATAAATGGGAAAAACCATACCTTTCTTTTGGCATTGCAGAGGCATTAGAGGCTGCATTCTGAACATTTGATTCTGCTTTCGTCACCTGCGGAGGTTGTGCCTGCGGCTGCAACGGCTGCTGTAGATGCGGAGGCGGCGTCGGCGTTTGCGGTGTCAGAGAGTTGTGGAAGTTGAGGCCCTCCGGCCGTTGATGGAGATGGAAATGGTGGTGCTGAAGGGCAAAATGGGGAGGGAATTGAGGGTGGTGGGTGTTCTGGAATTGAGGGTGGTGTTGGAGGGCAAAATGGTCTTTCGGTGGCTGAGGCTGTGGGTGTGATCGGAGAAGAAGGTTGATCTGGTCTCTGATAAAGCCGGCCTTGTGGGACAGGTTCAACCCTAGCTTCGCCTCCACCTGCTGAACGACGCCGTTAACAGACGTAACGGCGTTAGGGTCAGATTGACGGAGCACAGTCTCGACACCTTTGGCTATTTCTTGGTCAGACACCATGGTTTTACCTTCATAAATTAACAGAAAAAACGGACTCTCCAACGGTCTCCTCTCTGCTCTCACTCTCTCTCTCTCTCTTGCCCTCTCTCTCTTCTTCTCTCTGTCTCTCTCTCCCCCTCTCTCTCACTCACTCACTCACACACACACTGTCTTCTCTCTCTCTCTTTATATTACTGAAATGACGGAAATACCCATATTTAATAATTTCTTAATTAAAGGACCATTTTAGCCCTGTCTTATCCGGTAGCTGGGAGGGAAAATGAGGATAAAAATGGTATTTGAAAAAAGTTGCAAATAGTATCTCTTTTTTCTTTTTTAAAATAAAGGATAAAGATAAAGATGACAGATAAAGAAAAATGAGAATGGACTGAATTGAAACGACTTCGTCTTTTCAAACAAACAGTTTTGAAAGAGTATGATCATTTACTAAAGTACCCTTATAAAAAAAAAAAACACAAGGCATGAGTAGGGATGACAATTTGTCCCGCTCCGTCGGGTACCCGCCCCGCTCCACCCCGTTTAAAACCCGTTTACGGAATCGTTTAAGAAAATGGGGTGGGGATGGAATTAGATAAAATAACCCGCGTTTAAACGGGGCGGGGACGGGGGTAAGACCTTACCCCGACTAGTACCCGCCCCGTTTAAGTATATATATATATTTATACTTATATATATAATATATAGAGAAAATATTAATAATGTATAAAGAAAATATTAATATTATATATATCATATAACTATACAAGTTTATTATATCAGTAATGGATGACTCAATATTATCCATTGTATTGCAAGTACCTAAATGTGTGTTTTTGGTGTATATGTATCAAAATGTCATTTATTATTATAAAAAAATTTGCATTAAAAAAAAATGTATAAACAGAGCCGGCCGGAAAAAGTTAAACGGTTATGGGAATGGGGAAGTCAAAACCCCCCGCCCCGCCCCGTTTATACACGGTTGCGGGACGGAGATGAGACATGAAAAATTAAACGATTTCGATTATGAGAAAGGCAAAACCCCGTCCCGCCCCTTTCCATCCCTTGGCATGGGTAAATACTCCATTTGATTTGATTTGATTTGATTTGATTTGATTAATGAATGATAAATTCAGGAGTTATGAGATTGTAGCGTTGGATATTGATAGTGGGGTTTGGTGATCAACTAAAGAAATGTTTGGGAATTGGGATTAGCAGTACCAGATGAGACTGTGTTTCATCTACCAAATCCAAACTTGGTGTCCCACTCATAATTAACAAATGAAAAAGGAATTGGAACTTTTTAGAGACCACTTCCACTTGGGTCAAATTCTCCAAGAAAAGGGACTACCTGTCTCCACTGCCGTTGCATCAATAGTTGTCCTCGAAAATAAATAAATAAATAAAATAAAATTGATTTTCTTTTTCCTACCTACTCTTGTGGAGCATATTTTCAGCCTTGTCATGTGCAACCAACTGAAAGTAGAATTCGAGTATGAACTGGGTTTTAGTTTTAATAAATAGTAAGATGAAACTAAAGATCTTAAGTTAACTTTGTATTAACAATAATAATTTTAGATTACTCAATTAAAATGTATCCTTATTAATTAAGTACTCAAGTATTACCATAAAAATAGTGACAAATATTTCTGCTTAACTTTTTAAACCTATGAACAAAGAGTTGTCAAATTCAATTCACATCCTAACCCCCACAACACGCCATGCATCAACTTATAGACCGACCAATGTTGGATCACCTTGCAGCAAAAATCAAGTTCAACACAACAGTTTCCAGCCTCTTCTCAAATAATCATGGACATGTACCAAATTCTCAAAACTCTACCTATTACACTGTTCTAATTGATTACAAAACATTTTATTGTGTTTTCTGTTTAATTGCTGTCTTTTATTCAAATCCAATCTTTTTCTTTTCGGTTAAGTTATTGTAGAAAGTAGAAAGTTCCGTGTAGATTTGAGATCTCTTCAAGTTTTTTTTGAGTTGTGCGATGTGCTTGCGAAATTAAGCTTGATTAAAATCTAAAAGGGATGATGAATATGTTTAAATTGCTCTTTTGTTCAATGTTTCAAATTAATTTAATTTTTAGCTCAATTAAAACTAATCAATCACAAACAAAGCAAGCAAATAAATGTAAGTGCAAAAAATAAGAAATAACACCACATTTACATGGAAATTCAAATCGGCATAAGAAAATCATGGGTGAAACTATAGCCTCAGAGAAATAAACTCATTATCATCGAAGCAAACTTTTTCTCATACTCACACTCACACCACTCTGCCAAGAACTTAATTGGTATTGAACACTTTAGGTTTACTCTTACAACTCTGCATCCAATTGCTACAAACTTTAGACTAACACCACAATCCTTGCAGAAGGATTATTGGAAGAACACGAACACTCTGCGTAGGGGGATTAACTTTTCCTTTCTCACAAACGAACAATTGAGAAGAAACCAAATAATTTAGTGTCTTGATCAATAAGAATTCTGATGTATTTCTAAATGATTGATCAATACTTTTAAATCACTCTATGAATATATGTGCGCTTTCAAAGTAAGACAAAACAGAAAATTCAATGAAAAATTTGAATATATGTGTGCTATCAAAGAAAGACAAAACTGAATATTCAATGAAAATTTTCAACCCTAAAAAAAACTTCAATTGCTTTTTCTTTCTAAAACTAGGTTTTTTAAAAGCATAATTTTAGAGAAAACATAAAGTAGTATATATAGATAAGATAATCCTATTATAACTTGGAAAACAAGTTTAAAATTGTTTTAGCCAGGATGTTTCTCAAAGTTCAAATTTAATTAGAAAAGAAAATTTTCTTATCAAACAAGCAATTCTACCTAAGTTAGTTGGTCGATGCAGGTTCTACATGTCTTGTTTAACCGAGAATAGTTGGATCGGTTAGAATTTGAAAACTTGTAAATTTGAATTTAAACTCTAGTTTTTCAAACCAACCTCTCAAATGTAAAGTACAACGTGTCATCGACACACTTAATTACCATGTCTAAATGATTATTCTCACTTGAATCAATCGTACCATACACTTGATCTTCAGTTTCATGATCGATTACAATAATTAAAATACCATATTGCTCCCAACTTTTTTTTTCATTTGACAAAACTACCCTTATTACCTTATTGTTTTTCTCCCTCTTCTCTCACCCTCAAAGCTCACTTTCTCTAATTCTCTCTCTCTCCTTTTTTTTTTTATTTCTTTCTCTCTCCTCACTCTGTCTCTTTTTCTCTTTCTTCCTCCATCTCTCTCTCTCTTTCCCGAATCACTCTCTCTACATCTAACCCCCTCTCTTTTCTTTATTTTATCTACTTCTCTCTCTTAATTCTTTACCCTTTTCTCTTTTTTTCTTTTATTTTTTTCTCTTCACGGTTGCTATGATAGTGCACCTGAAAATTGGCAATGATAGCATGGCTTTGGTGGTAGCCATGGTGTCTCGGCAATAGTAGAGAGATGACAACAAAGGAGACCTATATGAAGAGTGTTATAAGAGTACATGAGTTTATAAGAAAGTTAAAAGAAGATATTTTGCATTTTGCCTTTTATTACAAAGTATACATACATTTATTTCAAAAACTAAAAAAAAAAAAGTAGCGATGGCACTGATAAAATGAAAAAGTAAGTACTGAAAAAAAGAAAAAAAAACATCATCCAAGATTAATAATAAAGAAAATTTTATCCTCAAATTTTGAATTTCTTCATATTGAATTTTATTTTTCAATGACAACTAATATTGGGTCATATACATAATAGATAAATAATATAAATTATTTGCTAAATTGAATCACCAAAGCACATTAGACTCCTTTCTTTATTTCACAATTCTTTTGTATAACTAAAAAACAAAACAAAAGAATTTTGTTGCCCATTCATTGAATTCATGGGACACTAATATAGTAATATATCTGTTGAAGGGTTAATTTAGTCATTTTATTTTAATAGATTTTTTAAATATAATATAGTTATTATATTAATGGGTAAAATTATAATTTTTCATGCAAATTGCTGATGCAATTTTGTTTAGGGGTGTGAGTGTAGATTTAAGCAAACTTTGCATATGAGTGTTTTTGAGACAAATCTCAGGGAGTGTGAGTGTACTTTGCCCTATTTTTTTCGATAAAGAAGATTATATTAATCTTTTTTGGGTAAATAAGATATTAAGATTATATCAATCTTGATTTAAAAAGTTTTAATTGGATAAGTAATTAAATTAAAGTTGACCAAATGCTACATTTTAGCCTGTCTTATTCAAACATTAGAATGTTCCATTCCTAACTTCATTCAATTTCCATTTTATTTCATTCATATGTACCAAACTAATCCTAATGTTACGTTTGGTACGCAGGAATGGAATGGAGTGGAATGTCCATTCCATCAATTCATTTGTTTGGTATAGATTTTAAGGTGGGAATAGTCATTTCCTTAGAATGAAAATCTATTTTATAGTTAAACCTATGGAATGGACATTTCATTTCTGGTAAGATTAAAAAAAAAAATTCATAGTATCAAAAAACTCTTCACCTCCACCACACGGCCTCTACCACCACCACCACTCAGGGGCGACTCAACATAATTTGAGGCTTAGACAAAAATATAAGAGTGACCCTTTAACATGTAATATTTTAATATCAAATATTAGTTAATAATGTTCATATAAAAATTTATTCTTATTGAAATTATTATATTTAATTGGACCATATTTTCTACTAATAAATCTTTTAATTTTTAACGATATTTTCTAGTTCATCGATATTTGTGAAAATTGAATATGATTTTTTAATAAAATTTTCATTTTTTTTATACTTGGTTCACTTTCTTTCATTGTTTTTTCATGTTATTTGCAAAGAATTTTCTTATCACACATTTAATTATCATTATTAATCTATCTTCTAGTAATTCTTTTAGATGACATGGTTGTTCATTTATTAATTTTTCACCTAAATTTTTTGTTATTTTACTATTAATTATAACAAAAGATTGTTATAATGAGAGAAGAGAAAACGTGAGGAATTGGGAAAAAAAGATAAAAATTAATAGGAGAAGATGGAAAGTTTTATAATTCATAATTTTTTAACATTATCTGTTAAGTATATATTTAACAATTTATAAAAAACGTGAAATAAGGAATGACAGAGAAAAAAGAGAAAGGTTTTGAAATAAAGTTAGAAATTAGAAGTTTTAGTTTGAATTAAATTATCTGGGCCTATTATTAAATTTTTGTCATTAGTTGACGCTTATCACTACAAGGAAACAAATGTTTTAGGAAGTCTAATAATATTAGAAAATAAAATTTTTATTAACTCTTATTAAAGAAATAAAATAATTTAGAGGTCTTTTATTGGCTGGAACCTTAGGCAACTGTCTAAGTTGCCTAAGAGTTAAGCCGACCCTGCCACCACCACCATCATCACCACAACTACCACCACCATCAGCTCTACCACCATCGCATCACCTCTACCACCACCGCCATCGCATCACACCGTCACCACCTCCACATCGCCACCTTTCTTTATCATCACCACCACCACTACACCTTTGTTACTTTAATTTATTTGTCACTGTGAGGGGTATATTGGACAATTTGATTTCAAATTTATTTCATTTCTATCTCTTTTCATATTTGGAACCAAATAATAAAATGTGAATGATTATTTCATTATATTTCCAGCTATATTCCATTATCGCGCATCAAACGCAACATTAGTGTAATGGAAAAAATGGAAGAGATAATTTAGGTTCAAGGATAATTTGGTCAATCAAAATATAACATGATATCAGCAACATGCAAACAAAAAAAAAGGGAAAATTAGATTTTAGTGACCAAAATTGAAAAAATATTGCTATTTAGTGACCTTAAACTCAATAAAAGGTAAATAGTGACCAAACTTAAAAAATAATTGCTAATAAGTGACCATTTAATCTTAAAGCCTAAAATACCCTTCATTTTGTCCATAAATTCCCATCTTTTCTTCATTTTTTTCAAACCCAAATATCAAAAAAATTTAAAAATCTAATGACTTGTATACAATATATGAACATATATACATTCTAAGAAGATATAATATATATATATTCTTGTATATTAATATTTCATTAACAAAAAAAAAAAAAATCTAATTTGGGTGCAATTAATTATTAATGAGGAATATTGGAGGATATGAATAGACTTGACTAATAAACATATTACTTACTGTCTCATATCTTTCTTTTTCTTATATCAGGTATCCCATAATTAATTCATTTCAAGTTATAACTCTTGTTGTATCTTTGGAGCCCTAAAATCTATCAAAGAAAAAAAAATCGTATATGCACATGCATTAATTGTAAAATAAACATATATGTCTAAATATATATATATATATATATATATATATATATATATAGAGAGAGAGAGAGAGAGAGAGAGAGATTCTCTCTCTATATATACGTTTCTTCAAGAATCTTTGTATGTCTTTTGAAGATTTGATATTTAGAATTGAGATTGAAGAAGACGAATAAGGGATTGAGAATTTCTAAATAAAAGGGAGGGTATATTGGACATTAAAGTTAAATGGTCACTTATTGGCAATTACTTTTCAAGATTAGTTACTATTTACCTTTTATTGAGTTTAAAGTCACTATAAATTAATTTTTTTAAATTTTAGTCACCAAAATCTAATTTTTTCAGAAAAAAAGTGAAGGTATTTCAGTATTTAATCACTCAAAAGTTGAGAACATTTAAGTAAAGAGCGGTGCTACATGTCTCGAATAAATTTCGAGATATATTTTGCAAAATGTAATTAGAGTAATTTATCCTAATAACAATTACTCTTTTTGATTTAACAATTAGAGACCCATGGGTCAATGAAATGACACAAACTTTCGTTGTACCTTTTACCTAGGATTGATCGACGGGTGAGTGCATACAAGTTCATAAAAATTATTTATTAATTCATCAAAGCGTTAGCCATTGAGAAGGGGTCAAACGGTATCTAACTTCCAACCAATCCTAGGCTGTCTCCTGTGTCAAGTCCCCTCGAATCCTGGTGTGCAACAACTACGTGACCTTCACGAACTCGCCACCCCTCTCTCTCTCTCTCCTCTCTCTTTCACTCTCTCATTTATTCACAATTCCGGATCACCACATGACCATTTCCTTCTCTGCTTCAACTTCCCGAACAACCCAGCTCTCTTTCTCCCTTTCATCTCTCTCTCTCTCTTCTTGGTGTCTTTTCTTCCCAGAAGGATTATCTTTTTTGGGTATTCTTCATTTTTTCTTTGTTCTTATTCTTCTTTCTGAGATTCTTTGACCCAAGTCTCTCTCCCTCTCTCGAATCCTGTCAGAAGTAAATTTATTTTATTTTGTATTATTGGTTAGCCCCTTTTTGTCGTTGTTTTGGTAAGGGAAATTCTTTCCACTGTGTGTTCTTTTCCTTTTTGTGGTCTTGTTAGTTCTGTTATTCCTCTGATTACATTTGGGTGCGCCTAGTCTTCGCATGTTTCTTTTGTTTTTCTGTTAGTACTCTTGAATGGGAATAGGCTGTTCTTGTTGATGTCTTTGGCTGTCGGAGTTGTTTCAAGTTCCAAAGACATGGGCTTGGATAAAAACAAGGATGATTCTGAAAAGGACACTATAGTATCAGAACCTAACAGAACAGGTATGGATTCAGAGAATGGTGATCAACAAGGTGACAAGTTTGGCAGACAGATGAGCGACGGCTCTATATATGAAACTGAGGAGGAGGATGAAGAAGAAGATGTTGAAGGGAATCTAGTTTTGGGTCCTCAATACACACTTAAAGAACAAATTGAGAAGGATAAGGTACTTCTTCTTCTTTTTCTTCTTCTTCTTCTTCTTCTTTCCCTTTTGCATTGAGAACAAACATTTCCATGTTCTTCACTGTTTAATGTACTCTACTTTAATTATTTTGATGATTATTTATTTTTGTTTCTTTTGATTTTTGAGGATTTAGGATGATGAGAGCTTGAGGAGGTGGAAGGAACAACTTCTTGGGAGTGTAGACATTAATTCTGTTGGAGGTAATCATCCATTTCCTCTGTTTTTGGTCCCCATGAACTTTGTTTGGTTGCTGGGAAAATGAAAGTAGAGTAAATTAGTCTTTGCTTATTTTCAGAGCCACCATTCCAACCCATATATTTTTAAAATTAAAAAAATTGTTTATGTCCTGTATCTTCTACTAAATCCGATCTTTCGAAATCTAAATTGGGTTTCCAGAATATATTGTTTTTCTTGCCCCTTGAGCTTCTAAATTTGTATATATTTTATGTTCTGACCAAGCATGGAAAATAAAACAAGGCTAGTTTGTCGTCTTGACATCAATTTTATGGGTACAGAAAGCTTGGATTTTGACATCTTTTCTCACACTATTCAATTAGTTATGCATTCTTTTAGCACATGAATGCTGACATTCTCTTATCCTTTGTTTTACACTGTAGAAACTCTAGAACCAGATGTTAAGATCTTGAGCCTTGCAATTAAATCCCCTGATAGACCTGATATCTTTCTTCCAATTCCCGAGTCTGGAAAACCAAAAGGCTTGTGGTTTACTTTGAAAGAAGATAGCCGTTACAGCCTCAAGTTCACATTCCAGGTGTGCAACAACATTGTATCAGGCTTCAAATACACCAACACAGTTTGGAAAACTGGTGTCAAGGGTACCCTTTTGCTCTCTGTCTTTCACTGTCTGTGTCTGTCTATGGACTTTAATCATTGCGATTAATTGAATGCTTTCTCTTACATGAATCCTTACCTACAGTGGACACCACAAAAGAAATGCTTGGAACCTTCAGTCCTCAGCTAGAACCTTACACACATGAATTGCCAGAAGAAACAACCCCATCTGGTTATTTTGCTAGAGGATCGTATTCAGCTAGATCAAAGGTAATTTCTACCACTGCCCTTTTGTTTCCTTACCATAAATTGTGTTGTAGAAGAGATATAGAATTGATATATTTATAATCATTCATTATGATTCTAGACTTTCTAGTCAAATTATTCATTACATCATAGCAGTTTAAATTTCAACCTCGCTCAAGTAGAGCCTTGTGCACTAGGTACTACTTTTATTTTTAGTTTAAATTTCAACCTCCTTACCGGAGATCTCTTTCATCATGTAAACTTGTATAAATATTCTCTTAGGGTAGGGTTGGGGGTGGAGAGAACATATGAACTCTCAGTCTTGTCAGTTTTTTTCATGTTTCTATGGACCCTATAATGATTCCTGTCTATTAAGGGGACCTCCCTTTGTCATGGGTATGCAAAAAGAACAGAGCACTATTTCTGTATCTGCTTGATTTTAATTCTGTTACATTTTTAACCATGGCCATAGTAATGCGTTTGCAACATCAAAGAATTCAAACTGCAAAGTCATATGGCAAATGTGAAAAGAGGGAAAGACATGTGAAATTCAAATTTTAGGGTCACCCATAGTTTAGACATTGAAACTTATGGATTGGTATCCTCTCTTAAAGAATGTCAGCATCAGAGAGCTCATCTTTAATCCTTATTACTATCCTGTGTTTTCCTTTGTGTGTTTACAGTTTCTTGATGATGACAACAAGTGCTACTTGGAGATCAATTACACCTTTGATATCCGGAAAGAATGGCAGGGAACTTGAATGATACTTTTCCGTCAGTGTTACTCCTTTGCCACAGTTTCGCTCTCTTATTTGTGCCTAAACAATCAAGAGGGGTTTATGCAATAGCAATAGCAATAGCAGCAACTAGATGTTCATTTGTTGGATGTCCTTCAATAATTTTGAATTGACATGTCTCACTACTTTCTTCTTTTATCTTGCTTTGGGACCAAGTGTGCACATCAGTCCACATCACTAAAGTTTTTGTTGGTCACCAAGTTGAAATCAATCAGTAAAAGGATGTTGAATAATTGTATCTTTTTTCTTTCTTTGCTGCAACTTCTATTAAAGCTGGCCAAAGGTACTTCTTTTGCTTTTCTTCCATATTATTATTTTCTTGTATGATCTCCTTTTTATTTATTTATTTATTTATTATTATATGTATTTATATATATATATATATATATATATATATATATAATATACACGTGTGTGTGTTGCTCTGTGTCTCTTAGCCCCAAATGGTGCACGCTTGGCGTTTCTAGTGTTGAGAGAACTGAGAGGCCTTTGCAAGCTTAGGTCTGTGTGATTCAGATTTTTAAAAGCTTAAATAGATGTTGTGCATGTTTATGTATGGAATGCTAATATTGTTGCTTTTTAGATCATTCTACTATGTATGTGTAATCATTAGGTCAAAGGCAGCAAGATTGTAAAGTGTGTAATATATATATATATATATATATATATATATGATGGCATGTTCGCTCACAAAGGTTGGCTTCCCTTGTTTAAGTAACTGAGTTTGAATATATCAACATTAATGGCCATCCATACTGGAGTTTCTCAGTGAGATTGAGGAGCTATACAGTCTGTTTCAGAGTTGGGTGATTTTTATGTATCATTCGAAGTTTATATGATTAATTTTGGAAGTGAATAGGGAATTTGATTCCATGAAGATGTGATTAGACCCAACTACGAAGAAGATAACATCTTTGGCAAGGATTTAAAGAAGTGTGTGTGCACAGCAGCACTCACTGTGTTGGAGCTTAGCTTTGCAATAAGAACAAAGAAACATCAAACAAAACAAGAGATCGATGCAGTGACAAACAAAGCTTGAAAACTACGGTGGCAATGTCTGAAGTCCATTTGGTAGCTATATGAGCTTGCAAATTAATATATATTTGTTTAAGTATTACAAAAGGACAACAGGATAACGAGATTGTTCAATATATATTTATATATATAATGTTCAGGTAACTAGGTAAGGTACACCAAGTTAGTTTAGTTCACAATGAATGCAATTATCTTCTAGTCTAGTTTGGAAGAATTTTATGAAATTAAATATTTTTGTACATAAATACAATTGTGTCGTGGGAAATGGCATTTTCTTTATCATTCTCAATTCAGAAGTGGTTAATTATGGGTTCCGAATCACTCCCTCCCTGTATACAGAGTGACAATAAGCACTCAGTGAGCCTATATATATATATATATATTGGTTCAAAGTTTCAAACATGATAGAAAAAATCAAACACATAATAATAAAGACAATGTTCACCAAGCCACGCCAAACTTGTGCATCCGCCAAAAACATAACCAAACATGGCATGAACAGAGTTGGTTGGGCTCTTGGATCAGGTGCTTTTGGCATTTTTGTTCTGTTAATATATATATATATATATATATAGTATTTTACTCTTTTTGTTGGACTTGCACCAAAAGCCGAGCCAGGACAATGAGCCAGCCAGTGAGTAGAGATATCATATCATATCGAGTGTATGGACCTTGGGAGAATCGGCTCACTTGGAGCTAGCTAGCCGACAACTCCACTTAATTCTAGGAGGATTTTACTCCATTCACGTACAATTTACTTCATCGCGGTTATAGCAGGAATTAATCGGATTCCTCCAACTGACTCCTCTATTGTATCACCATAAGTATTTAGTAAAAAATATGTAAAATATCGAAATATTAAGAACAAACAGAGAGAGAGAGAGAGAGAGAGAGAATATATGGAAGGTGAGATAAACAATTTCATCATGGTATGGGCTTCGATTTTTGTATCTATAGGCTACTGCTATGCTGCAGCAAAGGTTATCCCAAAAGGCACAGCCAGACTCATCATATTTTCCCCAGTTGTGTGTCTCTTTCTGCTCCTCCCTTTCAATTTGCACTCCATAAATCTTGGATTGGCAACCTTTTTCTTCATTACTTGGCTTGGCAACTCCAAACTCCTACTCTTTGCTTTCGGTCTCGGCCCACTATCAGACCCATCACTTTCTCTGGGCCGTTTTGTTTCTCTTGCCTGTCTCCCCATCAAGATCCAAATGAGCCCACCAAGTGTGGTAGAGAAGCCTCCTCCGGAAAACACTACCACCACTACAAGGAAAGAAAACTTAGACATTAATGGCCCAAATAAAGGAAGCCCATCTAGTAAAACCTTCACGTCCAAAAAAAGTAGAGGACTTAAATCTTACACTACAAAGGCTTTGCTTTTATCCATTTTGGTGTTGGTGAATGAGTACTATAGGGAGAATTTGCATCCAAAGCTTGTCTTGTTTTTTGTATGCACATTCATCTTTATAGGCGTGGAATTCGGACTAGCCATGGTGGCAATCCTTGCTCGAGCCATGCTAGGGTTAGAGCTCGAGCCACAGTTCAATGACCCGTACCTGTCAACCTCCCTACAAAATTTCTGGGGCTATAGGTGGAACCTTATGTCCTCAGACATCTTACGTTTGACTGTACATAGTCCCATTCGCCAAGTCTTCAGGTCAATTTTGGGCCAAAAATGGGCCTCCATGGCGGCCACATTGGTGACATTTTTTGTGTCGGGCCTCATACATGAGCTTAAGATGTACTACTTGTGCCGTGTAAGGCCCACATGGGGAGCCACGTGGTTTTTTATCATTCACGGATTGTGTTTGGTGGTGGAGTGTCATTTGAAAGACGAGTTTACCAAGAAGTGGAGGTGGAGGTTGCCTCAGCCAATCTCACGTTTACTAACAGTTGGGTTTGTGGCCATCACTTTTATTCGGCTGATGTTGGCCCAATTAGTAAGGTTTAAGGTTGATCTCAGGGCAATTGAAGAGTACATGATTGTGGCCACTTTTGTGAAGGATATTGGAAGAGCTTCTACACTCAGGCTGTTTAATTACTTTAATACAACCAATTTCCAACCATGGTAAAAGATATATATATATATATATATATATATATATATATATATATACACGTACATTAGAAGGAGCTTGCTAGGTACCAAGCTTAAGTAAAAAAAAGAAATAGTAGTCCAACTCCATATAAGCTCAATTAGTTTCAACTTAAATTTTATATAAAGCAACTCTTCTCTTAAATTGCATTCTTATTCTTATAAGCTCGAAATTAATTTTATCACTGTAAAATAATAATTATATATATAATAACAATAATAATGCCACGTTTTACTTTTGAAACAGGCGATGGTTGCAAATGCATGAAATTGTTATTTAATTTTTAGAGTGGATACTATATATCAAGATGGATGAATTTCTTTTTGTCCCTAATATAAATATATATTTTCTTTATGGTTCTCAGTTTGGTCATAACTCATAGGGATGATAAATAATGAGGGGACTGAACACACAATAGGTTTTGTTTTGTTTTTTTGTTTCTGCTAAGGAACACAAACAATAGGCATGTTGTAGAAGCTGTTCTAACTTCCTATGTTTTGTTGTGTACGTCTAGTTTTATATCCTCTTTCAACATATATATATATATACACACACACAATTAATGTATAACCACAAACATGAAGTACTAGGCTTCTAATAAGTCAAAATTTATTGTTGGTTTTATAAAGTTAATTTATTGAGGGTGTTGGTATCATTTATTGAGGGTGTTGGTAGCAAGGCAATGAATGATACACATTTGGTGGATGTGAAAATTTATTTGTTCAAGCAAGTCCCAAAATTTATTAAGTTTGTACACCATATTTATTTTGTAGACGATGATAATGTGTACAAGTTAATTAGGACAATCTAACTATACATAGCAGATTTAATAAACCAAATTTCACATCAAAATTAAAAAAAAACAAGTCTATCGAACCAGTACAACATTCATCGATGCCTTCACTCCTTTGATTAATTTAATTGGACTACGTTCTGATCCCGATGGTCTTAATTTGATCAACACGTACGTACATATATATATGATCTCATTATAATTACAGCACATCAATTGCTGTTACTGTTACCTCTTCTTGTAATTAATCCTTCAGTCCACAATGTCATATATATATATATGCATACATTTACTCTGTCCACTCGTCCAAACTGGCAAAACAAGCAACCGGTAAGCAGTAATCGCCACGAAGCCCACCGTCAATGGCACCGCAGTGAGTGCGTGGAATGGAAGACTCCAACCCTTGGCCCGAAACACGGCCTCAAAGAGCATGCACAACCCATGCAACACGAAGAACCGCGTGACCTCCCAGGTGGGTCTCACCCCACAGGTGATGTAGTAGAATACAACCTCATGCATGACACCGGACACCACAAGGGTGGTGGTCATGGCCACCACCTTTGCAATTGCCGGCCCAACACAGATAGTCCCGGTTAGGGTTTCTCGGGTGGGATCATAGACAGTAAGTCTCAAAATGTTTGATGACATTCTGTTCCACCTTCTCCCCCAAAAATCTTGTAAAGATGTAGCCAGATATGGCTGCTTGAATAGTGGCACCACCTCATATCGCAATACAGCCAATTTTACTAAATTTGGGGATGGGGATGGGTTTGGAGTAGTACTGGTTTTAACATTAATATCTCTTATTTTGAGTGGAAAGGTGGCTATTACTAGAAAATCTATATAGTTTGTACCTGTGAGAAGAGGGCCTCGATTGAAGCAGAAGAGGATGAGCTTGAAAGAAGTGATCCACGTGACAAAGAAAGCTGAGAATCCTCTGAGGAAAGCTGATGAAAAGTACCAAGGTAGGGTAGAGAAGAAGTAGAACACAGGGATGAGAGAGATCAACCTCAACATGCCCTTTCTGATCTTTCTCACAAACAAATAGCAATAGCTCAATGATGCAAACACCAAAACTGTTGAACCCATAGAGATCATCATGACTTTGATCCCTCTATCTCTCTCTCGATCTCTCTATGTATGTGTTTTTTTTTTTCTGGTTCAACGTTCGCTTTATAGTACTTCTCAACGACTTTGCTAATTTTAACTGGCCAGTGCTATTCACATGACTGGAGAATAAGTCACTAAATATATATTTTTTAAATTATATTGTAAAGGTAAATTCAGGAGGTGGAAAACTTGTGAGGAGAAGTCGTCTGTGAAGACTGAAGAGAATAAAAAAACCACACACACACACACACACACACATATATATATAGTACTTCTTACTGTTCTTAAGAATATGACAATTCAATGTAGGTCTATTTTGAAATTAAGTAAAATTTTCAATGTAGGTCATGGCACCTAAATATTGTTCTTTTGGAAAAAAATCTGTGGACTTTATTACCGTATATTATATATCTATATGATTGAATAAAGGGTAAAAATTAATTTTATTTTGTAATTTATAATTTTATCGGTTAAATAATTAGTATATTTTAGAAAAATTTAAGAAAATTATCCAAATGCTTTTCAAATAAAAGAATAACATCCTGTTTTTCTTTTTCTTCTTCTGCGTAAAAACCAAAACAAAAACTTTAACAAATAGGGTCTCAGATAATAAACTAAACTTTATGTAGAAACTTAAAATTGACAATAAATATTCAATAAACTGAAAGATATACCTACAAATTACAAAGGGTAAATGTGAAAGCTAAAGAAACTTGGAACTAATATGACAATATTTATTAAATATTGTGTCTCAGTGCCCTTGCCAATATAAAAATCCTAAATTAGGAGAGTGGACATACTTTTAAGCACGTTTCAGTGGGCCGAATGGCTCCAACCCAGCAATATAAAGTAGGCCAATACGCTTTATATGGGCTAGGGGATTCTGTTTTGCCATTCATTAAAGGCCCAAATATATATTAAGAGCCCAATTTATATTTGATTTGCTTAACTAGCCATCCGCAGTTCCATACAAACACATTTAATATCTCCATAACACTAACAAAAATGTATCTTTTTTTTTCTCACCTTGGCAAGAACACACACCCACTTTGCTGGGACAGTTTTTTTTTTTCTAATAATAGTAATTAATAAATGTGAAAGTCTTCGATATAACAGTAATGCCATATCAAATTGAATTACAGACAAATTATAAATCAAAGTACATCTACGTAGCATTTAATTAGTCAATGATATTGTATTATTATTATTTTTTTTGCTAATATATAATGCATTTGTTATAAATACAATATCACTAATTAAAATCTTGCAGAATTCAACAAAAACTTACACGACCATCAGCACAAACAGCCTGAAATGAGTCGTCCATTTTATACGAAAAGCTCACCATTCACTTGAATGAGTATTACTATTTTGTGCCTGCCAATGCTCTCATCTCACAAGAGGATGATAGGAGGACCCACCACCACTACATCCATTACTGTCGGATACTATGTACAAACCGATCGATTTGTATATCGTTTTCGTCTTCAATACATA
This sequence comes from Cornus controversa, assembly GCA_026545225.1. Lineage (NCBI taxonomy): Eukaryota > Viridiplantae > Streptophyta > Magnoliopsida > Cornales > Cornaceae > Cornus > Cornus controversa. The sequence continues at coordinate 66,238,685 of CM048849.1, read as the reverse complement.
TTTGTACGTGTGAAATGACATTAACAGCAATAATTCCCTCCGTAAATTTATGTTATCAACCTCAATCACAGCTCACGCAAAAACCTCTGCAAGCAACGAAACCCTAGGTTCTCAGAACAATACCTCTCCATTTCGTGTCCACCTCTCTCTCTACAAACATCCTCCTCAATCTCCGCCACCACGTCGTCCCAATTCCTCATGAACCCATCCCACTCCTCCAACTTCGCGTCCGATACGCCGTCCAAGATCTCCTGTAGCCCCACGATTCGACGGCTCACACGCCGCCTCAGCTCCCTCACCGTCTGATCAACCCCCGGCACGGAATCAAGCCTCAGCAACAGCCTCATCAAGGCCTCGTTCATCCTTATCCTCTCCCGATCGTCGCCTCTGATTGCGTCCACTGTTTCCTGCTGTTGGAGGAGCCGTTCCAAGCGGTTGGCTTCTGAATTGACGGCTGAGATCTTCTTGACCAGTGTACGGACTATGTAGGAGCGGTAGGCGGACTGTATCTTGACGGCGGCGGAGACTTGGGATTGAGAAGTGGACAGGTGTACGGTGATGGGGATGGTTGGGGACTCGGTGGAGGAGTCGATGGGAATTTCGGTGGTCTTGGTTTTGGTTTGAGGGGCAGAGTAGTCATTTTGGAATGTATACGTAACGGTGCTAGTGGAGGTTGAGAAGAAGCGAATTTTGCGAGAGGATTTCATGGATGGATGTGGAGAGAAAAAGGGAGACACAGAAAAAGGGAAAGTGAAGACCGTAAGAAAGAGAGAGAGTATGAACCGTTGTGGAGGTTTCTCGATTGATCTTTTGGCGCGTCTTACGCATAGATGGCAAGATCATCGTCCGTTGATTACGGGCCCAGTTGCTTTAGGTGAGTGGCTCTGCTTTCGGCACAATTTAGTGGGCCCAGTGGCCCAGTCCAGCAAAACTATGATGTAGGCCAATGGGTTTTATACAGGCATATACGGGATCACTAATTTTATTATGAATATTTGATCCATTGAAGTTATCTGCAATTCACAATCTAGCTCGTGTCTGTTTTACAAGCTTAGCGATGGGTTTCTGTCTAGTTCATTCTCAGTGGGTACTGAGTGACTCACTTGGTCTCTAGTTATCTATTTAACGTGTTACGTTTAAGGTGAGGTACAATGTTCAGGCGGTGAAGAAAAAGTCTCTAGTTTTTTCAAAACCAAGGTTTGATGTAAAACTGAGAGCAGAAAGCAATGGTTGGCCAGATTACAAACCTTGTATACAATTGTGATTTAAATAGAGTACATCATATACATATCAGTTTGTAAAACTTAACAACCTGATTAGACTAAAATACAATGGATAAATACGTATAACAACTAAGTGATAAGGATAAATACAATTAGTTAAGTGATAACAGATGGTTTCTGTTATTGAGATAATGACTTGGGTTGTTCATCATGTTTATCTTCAGCATATACTTTAACATGCCCCTGCAAGTTAATGGGAGGAGGAACCACCATTAACTTGGATTTGAGGTTGAGAAAGCGTGGGGAAGGAAGACCCTTGGTGAAAATGTCTGATGGTTGGTCGTCAGTAAAGATAAATTTCACCAAGATGTCACGATTTAAGACCTTCTCCCTCACAAAGTGATAGTCTACTTCAATATGCTTAGTCCTAGCATGAAACACAGGGTTGGAGGCTAGAGCTAAGGCACTAATATTGTCACACCATAACACAGGAGCCACTGGAAGGACAATTTTAAGTTCAGATAGTAACATCCTAAGCCAATAGAGTTCAGCTGTTGTGAGAGCAAGAGAGCGATATTCTGCCTCTGTACTTGATCTAGAAACCACATTCTGCTTCTTAGCACTCCAGGAGATCAAACAATTCCCAAGAAATATTGCAGAGCCTGAGGTGGAATGACGATCATCAGGGTTGCCAGCCCAATCAGCATCACAAAATGCATTTAATTGAAGTGAAGAAGATGTATACAGAATGCCATGATCAGCAGTGCCCTTAAGATATCTTAGAACACGTTTAGCAGCTGTCCAATGAGTCGTGGTGGGGCAGTGAAGGTGTTGGCACAACTGATTTACAGCAAATGTAATGTCTGGTCTTGTTAATGTGCAGTATTGAAGGGCACCAACTATGTGTCTGTATTCTGTAGAATTAGATAGGGGAGATCCATCAAACTTTGATAATTTAGTACCAGATAGGCATGGTGATGATGCTGGTTTAGTCTCTGTCATGTGTGCTCGATGTAGAATATCAGAAATATACTTGGATTGGCAAAGATGCAAGCCTTGTGCTGTTTGAGAGACTTGGATTCCAAGGAAGAAAGAAAGTGGCCCGAGATCTTTGACTGGAAATTCTTGTTGTAATCTGAGAATCAGTGAGCTAATAGCAGTAGAATTGGAACCCGTGATAATAAGATCATCAACATAAATAAGCAAATACAAAGTGATGTCTTCAACAATGTAAATAAAGAGAGAAGGGTCAACCCGAGAACACTTAAAGCCAATGTCAAGTAAGAAGGTGGAAAGTCTTGTAAACCAAGCTCGAGGGGCTTGCTTAAGGCCATAGAGTGCCTTGGATAATCTGCACACATGATTGGGATGTTGAGGGTCAACAAAGCCTTAAGGTTGTTCCATGAACACCTCTTCCAATAAGTCTCCATGTAAAAATGCATTGGAGACATCAAGTTGCTTTATATCCCATTGAAAATGGACTGCAAGAGTAAGGATAACTCTGATTGTAGAAGGTTTGATAACAGGACTAAATGTATTAGTATAATTAACTCCACTTTGTTGTTCATAGCCCTTTGCCACTAACCGAGCCTTAAACCTTTCGATACTCCCATCTGGTTTTTGTTTAATCTTGTAAACCCATTTGTTTCGAATAATATTGTGAGAAGCAGGCCTAGGACATAATGTCCAAGTTTTGTTGGAAATAAGTGCTTCAAATTCAGTGCACATGGCTTTGTGCCATCTCGGGTCTGCAGCAGCCTTGCTATAAGATGTGGGTTCAAACTCAGTTAAGATGGAGTGATGAACAACAAAGGGATGTCTAGGAGTGTAATAGAGTTTAAAACCAGGAAATTGTTTAGGTTGGTGAGTTCCTATTTTGGATCTGGTGAGCATTGGATGAGAGGGAGCAGGTGGTGGAGCAATGGTAAGGTCAGGTGAAGGAGAGAAGGTTACGGGGTCACATGCAGTGGTAAAGTCAGATGGAGGAGGAGAGGTTGTGGGACCATGTGGTCTAATTGGAGATGACTGGTTGCTGAGTTCTGGTGTAAAGAATTCTGCAGAAGAATTTGGTATAGATAAAGATGGAGAGGGAAGAAAAATACTCTGAGGAAGAGGGAAAGGAGACTCACCTTCAACTGGCAACTTGGAAAGTAGTTTTGATATGGCATTCTCCTTGGCTGGGAAGGTAGTTTCATCAAAAATAACATGCCGAGAGAGATAAACTTTATTGGTAACAGGATCAAGACATTTATATCCGGCATAGTTATAACCCAGAAAAATACAAGGTTTTGAACGATACTGGAGCTTATGAAGATCATATGGTCGAAGTAAAGGAAAACACATACATCCAAAGACTCTAAGTTTCTGATAATTAGGTTCTGTTTGGTATAATTTAGAGTATGGACATGTGTAGTCTAGAGTAGGAGTGGGCAACAAATTGATAATGTGGACTGCAGTGAGAAATGCATCAGGCCAATATTTATTAGAAAGTTGAGAATGTGCTAATAGAGTGAGACCAGTTTCTAGAATGTGTCTCAATTTCCTCTCAGCCAGGCCATTTTGCTGGGACGTATGTGGGCAAGATTTTCGATGCACAATGCCATGGTTGATGAGAAATGTTTGAAAGTGATTGGAAGTATATTCTCCACCACCATCTGATTGTAACTGTTTGATTTTGGAGTTATGTTGATTTTCAACATTAATTTTGAACTTGATGAAACAGTTAGACACTTCAGATTTTGAGTGAAGTGGATAAAGCCATGTATAATGGGAGAAATCATCCACAAATAATACATAATACTTATAGCCACTTATAGAAGTGATGGGAGAAGTCCATATATCAGTGTGGATCAATTGTAAAGGGGAGTTAGAAATACGGGTAGAAGAAGAAAATGGTAATCGAATACTCTTTCCCAATTGACAAGAAACACAAACATTATTTTTATTGAAATTGAATTGAGAAACAGGAAGATTGTTATGTTTAACAACTCGAGATACAATATCCAAAGCAGGGTGTCCTAATCTAGAATGCCAAACTAGAGAGGAAGTCTTGATGCCAATCAAAGCACTAAATGATTTGTTATTTTTGAGAGACTTTCCTTGCAGCCAGATAGGATAAAGACCATTCTCAAGTTTGCCTTCCAGTAGAGTTGCCTTGGTCTGAAGGTCCTTCACACAAAAGTAATTAGAGGTTAGGATAAAATAGCAATGATTATCGACACAAAACTGATGAATAGATAATAAGTTGGAAGACACTTGGGGACAGTGTAAGACATTATTAAGAATGAAGGGTTTAGTAGATTGAGAAGGAGTTAGAAATGCTGAACCAATGTTCTCAATAGCAAGACCTACTTCATTCCCTACAGCCACCATGGTGTTATTCTCAAAGGGTTGTTGAATCTGTAGATTTGCAAGCTCATTAGTAATATGAGCATTAGCACCACTATCCATTATCCATTGTTGTCCTTCAAAGGCCTCATTGGTGTGTGCTACCATTGCTGCAAGTTGAGTAGGTGGATGTCTGCCTTGATATGAATAATCCATCCTGTGGTAGCAGTCCAAGGCCTGGTGACTAGTTTTGCCACAGATTTGACAGGGTACACGATTTCTGGAAGAAAATGTGGGAAGATTTGTATGAGAGGTAGTGGAAGTAGAGACAGGGGGAGTGAAAGGGGAGGGGCTATTCTTGGGATAGGATGAGCCACGATAGTTTGAGTGTGGTTTTTGTTTGTTGAAGGACTGATTAGATTTGGAAGGGTGGAAAGGCTTTTTATTGTAAAGAGCAAAAGTGGAGGGATCTGCACTTAATGATTGTTGCTGGTTCAATAAACGTACATGATTCAACAATTCATCTTGAAAGGCATTAAAAGAGAGAGATATCTCACGAGTGGCAAAGGAAAAGGAGGTAACAAAGGAGTTAAAGGAGGGGTTAAGACCACTAACAAGAAAGGAGATAAGATCTTCATCAGTGAGTGGCTTTCCAACAGCAGCTAATTGGTCTGACCAAGATTTGGCCTGAGTAAGATATGCAAGACAGGATTGGGAACCTTGGTGCATGGTGTTTAGCTGCCTGCGCAGATGAGTGACACGAGACCGAGAGTTGGAAGCAAAACGTGTTTCCAAAGCATGCCAAACATCCTTGGATGTGTTGAGTCCATAGATAGTGGATAAAACACTTTCAGAGAAGGTGGCATTAATCCAACTTAATAAAAACTGATCTTTCTTAATCCAAATGGTATAAGCAGGATTAAGTGATGGCTCTCCTTCGAGAGGATGCAAAAAATTTTGTGGGCACGGTTCAGTACCATCAACGATACCCAACAGATCATGACTCCTCAGAACAGGTAAAAAGAGAGATAACCACATGAGATAATTATTATCATCGAGTTTCAGGGTGATGGGTTGTGGTAGATGAGGAAGAGGAAGATTGGTGAGGGCGGAAGGATGGGGAATAACTGGATGTGAGGCAGCCATGAGAGAGAAAATAAATAAATGTAGGCGTAGGCCTTTTGTAGCTCTGATACCATAAAACAGAGAGCAGAAAGCAATGGTTGGCCAGATTACAAACCTTGTATACAATTGTGATTTAAATAGAGTACATCATATACATATCAGTTTGTAAAACTTAACAACTTGATTAGACTAAAATACAATGGATAAATACGTATAACAGCTAAGTGATAAGGATAAATACAATTAGTTAAGTGATAACAGATGGTTTCTGTTATCGAGATAATGACTTGGGTTGTTCATCATGTTTATCTTCAGCATATACTTTAACACGATGGACTTGATGATTGGCATTGAAATCTAGGAATTATACTCATTTTATCTCTGCATAGAAGTGAAGGGACAGCATACCATATGTTCCGTATATATATATATGTGTGTGTGTGTATTACGCATATAATTCCAAACAATATGTATAGTTCATAATTTCCAAGTCTTCCAACAAAACATCTAGCAAAATAAAGCAAGCCTAGCCACAGCAGTGGTAAATACTAAACAGAAGTTGCCTCTAGAGACCCAGAAAGCAAAGCAATGATCCAACAAACAGCACATAAGAAAGTGCATTGAGATGGGTCGAAGCGGAAGGGGTTGTGGGCCCAGCTGCCGTGGCCTCTGATGTAGTCTGGATTTCATGTTGAGGCTGCACCTCCACGTGCAGCTTCAGCCCGTTTTTGCAACTTTCAGGATTCCCGCTTGCGAAATAGTGGATCCCTTCCTCGCTGAGCGAGACGCCATCTAATCCGTCCGTGTACATCCTGATTGGACTGTTTACTTCACACGACTCGAATTCCTCCCTGCTTTTGAGCTCCACAATGCTCTCCTGCGCTGCCGAGTAGGTGAACCCTGCTCAATCACCCAACCCCACATCACATTTTTGCCATGGTAGTACTTGCAAAGAAGACCCTAAAATTTATTGTTTGCAAAAAATAAATTGGGTGCATTGTGCAGGCTGTGCAGCGTGTCTGTGACTGATTACCAAAAAGAAAAAACTTTTGGTAGGTAGGAAAAGCTGAGGAAAAAGAAAAGCAAAATAAATTAAAAGTTCATTCTTGCGACACCAAAGAATATTGATGATGGCATTACATTCTAGTCACCATGTATCAGAAGTTTCTTTTCCTTCTCTCAGGTTTCTCAGCAACCAAACATGGGGCTATATTATACCTTAAAACCATAAAATAAAATAAAAATCAGCCCGCAATGGCCGGATCCAGTTGTTACAAATTGAGCGATCCAAACAAGAGAATCGTGCATCAGAGTTTTTGCTTCTTACTTGGAGATTCGGAGAGACAAAAATTATCAAGATGTTACACTTGAATCGCCAACTATAGCCATTTAATTTGAGAATAAAATCATTCAAAACGGAACTTGTAAATCAATCTTCCCATTGTATATATAAAACAAACACACATGTATATATATATATATATATATATAGAGAGAGAGAGAGAGAGAGAGAGGCTTACAGATTTTGTCTCCCACCCTGAAGATTCTGCCGGAGGACCAGGAACCAACGTCGGAAGATAGGTCCCAGCCACGGTCACCTCCAACCACATGGTGCACCTGGGCTCCAACCCATTTCCCTCCAATGGCCGTTGATATAACAATCAGAGCTACGTAAAGCTTCACTCCAGCCATTTCCACAGTAATCTGATCAATTCTTTAAATAAGCTTTTTATCTATCTAGCTATAAAAATGTTAGAGAGAGTTTTTGAGAGAGAGTAGAGAGTAGAGAAATAAATGTTGGATATGGAGAGGGCCTCTGTTTTTGTGTCACCCCCAATGTACTCTCTTTCCTGGTAATTTCCTTCCTATATAGCGTATGCCCTACCACTATCAGAAGCAATTTCTTCGTATATTTCCACTATACAATGACTAAAATGCCCTTCAACATTACAAAAAAGGATTCCCGCCATTGAAATTTCAAGGACATGTCAGGGTGACAGCAGCAGGGGCTCACAAAACCTTTCTGTTCTCGATTTAGTTTGTATCCATTTCACTCTTTCCCCAACATCACCCCATTTCCGCTCTCTTTCCTTGCTTCAAACAGTTTTTAAATTGGTTCATTCATCTCGTAGAAATTGTGGAATAAGATTTTAGTGGATCAATTTTAATTCAAGTTTGAGCAACTTCGTCTTTGGGGTTTTTATATTTGGACATGGGAAAGGTTTTTTATTTATTTTTATTTTATGGAAGTTGATCTAAGTTGGAGATTTTTGTTGTAATGGTTTCTTGATTTTTGCATTTGAGAGATTTGCGCGGAGGAAAATGGCCTGGGAAGGGTTTCGATATGGAAGTGCTATCATCTTAATAGACCAAGCGATCATGTTTACAAAATGAAAATGGCATGGAAAATCAAACAGGACATGGATAACCAAAATCATATTTTTCAAAACAAACCACTAAACTCAACAAACACGTACACCAACCCAACCATTCTCAGGATAACGTACTTCCATCTCCATAATTGAAATTTTTCTATGATTAGGATAAATTCCATCTCCATAGTGAAATTTCTCGACCATCTTCGGCCATGTACATACAATTACAAATTGTGTGCGCTTTTGTGTAATCGATGAATTTCACATCTTTCTCTTATTATTTCACTCTCTAATTTAGTTCTGTCATGACAGGCATTTCAGATAGTCTTAGATCACTCCTCAAACGCTTCCTTAGGTGAGTAAAATAGGATAATATCAGCCTCTTCAGGCAACTTAAAACTCACCCTTTTCTTCAACTTTCCACTCTGGCTTCTACTCATTGAAGAAACTGACGACAAGTCTTTTTCGTCTCCTTCATCAATCTTCCTTAGTATCTCTGATGAGAAACTGTTTCTTGGTGTAAAATAACTTTTATGGACTTTTTGAGAAGATGGGTGTACTTTTCTGGACGATTGTTGGAAAACATGAAGTTCACATGCAGTGATGATGCACTGAGGATTCAAGCTTGGTGAAGCCAAGATACACTCCTCTAGAGTCAAACTTCTTTCCATACCAACAATACTATTCTCTGGTGGGTGCAACTGCTTCTGCTTCTGCTTCTGCTTTCGCTTCTGCTCTTTCTTCAAGCAAGCCGGCGTGATCAAATCTATGATTGAGGATGATGATTTTGGCTGTTGCTCTGAATTTGGTTGCCTAAAGCTGCATAGATTTGCCCCCATTGGGTACTCTCAAATGAATCATGCATCCAATAAAGAAGTCATGAATGAATAACCATGATGAGAAATGTTTTAGATATATAGATGTCTTTCGTGGGGATTATACAGCCCTTGAGACGGAGAGACCAATGGTAGACATGCTCATGGCTACCCAATGACTTTGTTATTATCAGTATTTTAGCATTCCACGTTCCTATCCTATTTCATATCATTCATATGAACCAATAGCATATTAAAATAGCTTGCAATATCATTTTAAATTTTATAATCATGTTGGTTTGGTTCTTTTCAACTTCTACTCATAAGAGACACAGCTTCTTGGCTTATACACCCTTTCACTGCCCACTTCAAACTTGCAAATTGAAACCTGCTTCAGACAAAAATGGTGATAAAAGCAGAGATGTTCTTACATTCTTTGGGTTTAAAAAAACATGTAAGAACAAGCCAGCCAAGACAAAATGCTTTCCAGTATATGGAAATAAAGAATTTGTGAAGAAGAGTTTGATTCAGAATCTTTTCAAGTCATTTGGTAGGAGAAGAAAATTGGCTTGAGCAATGATACAAACATTGAATTCATTAGTGAGGGGAGTGATGGGAAGTATCACCATCACGTCATGTGAGAAGTCCTACGACCTCACTTACATATCTTTCAAAAAAAAATTTGCCCAATTCAAAAGATAAATCATTATTTTTTTTAAAGCACATTTTGCTGTTTATTTTGATTGTGCATATAAGCAATTGTTACAATGAATGGCATGAAATTTATAGAGCATAACAGGGAATCTAAGAACCAATGGACTTTTTACAGTATAATATTTATTTGGCAAGTGATTATTGTGAGAATTGTAAAGAGAGAGAAGAAGAAATAAAAAGAAAAATGGGCTAGAATTTCTATTATAATCTCAATGCAAAGTTAGAAACATGAAAACCTAATAAAGAATATATATATAGGCTTACAAATAAAATAAAGTAAAAGACTATTCTACCCTAATTAAAAATAATAACTCTAATACCCCCCCCCTCAAACTCACGATACGGCTGCTAAAAGTATCGAGAGTTTGTCAACCAAAAAAAGAAAACGAGGAATAGGATGTGATTTTGTAAACAAGTCTGCAAGCTGCATGGAAGATGTGACAAAGGACAAAGTAATAGTGTCATGCTTAAGGTGATGTCGAGTGAGATGATAGTCAATCTCAATATGCTTGGTTCGCTCATGAAAAAACAGAGTTGTGAATAATCTGAATAGCACTCTTGTTGTCACAATGCATAGAAGTGGGATGAGAAAGAGAAACACCCATGTCTGCAAGCAACCAACGTAACCAAACTATCTCAGTTGTAGTAGATGTCATAACACGATATTCAGCTTCTGTGGAAGATTTAGAAACGACAGTCTGTTTCTTACTCTTCCAAAAAATAAGAGAATCGCCCAAAAATATACAAAAATCAGTGATAGACTTGCGATCTATTGGATCACCAGCCCATTCAGCATCTGAGTATACACGCAGCTCCAAAGAAGAGGTCGATGGAAGTAAAAGACTCTGAAAGAGAGTGCCTCGAAGATACCGAAGGATACGAAGAACAGCAGCCCAATGAACTTTAGTTGGTGAAGCAACAAACTGACTAACAATGTGAACAACATATGCAATATCTGGACTTGCAATAGTGAGATATACCAGGCTACCAACAATAGTACGATATAAAGTAGGATCTGGCAAAGGGGTACCATCAGAAGGAGAATATCGAACATTAAGCTCAAGAGGAGTATCAGCAGTCTTAGTATCAGTGAGGTGAGCACGCTCAAGAATGTCAGTTGCGTACTTTGACTGAGATAGAAGATAGCCTTTTGGAGAGAATGCTACTTCAATACCTAGAAAATAACGAAGAGAGCCCAAGTCCTTCATTTCAAATTGTCGAGCTAATTCTGACTTTAACACTGCAATCCCATCAACATCATCACCAGTAATAATCATGTCATCAACATACAAGGAAAGAAGAATACGATCTGCAGAGGTACTCTTGATAAAGAGAGCTGAATCATGATGACTTGAGCAAAAATCAAAAGAGATAATCACAGTAGAGAACTTTTCAAACTAGGCCCGGGGTGCCTATTTGAGACCATATAAAGCTTTCTTGAGCCTGCAAACATATCCAAAATTATGAGAAACACCAGGAGGGGGAATCATGTAAATTTCTTCTTGAAGATCACCATTCAAGAAAGCATTTTTAACATCCATTTGAGATATATGCCACTGACAAATAGAGGCAACTACAATAAGAGTACAAACAGTAGTCATTTTTGCAACAGGAGCAAAGGTCTCCTCATTATTCATGCCATACTGTTGAGAAAATCCCTGGGCAACCAATCTAGCTTTGTACCGCTCAACTGACCCATCAGACTTGGTTTTGATTTTATAAATCCAACGAGAACCAACCGTACTTCTACCAGGCGGTAGCGGTACTAAATCCCAAATATCTGTCTTATGCAAAGCAGAGAGTTCCTCAGCCATAACCTGCTGCCAAAGAGGATCAAAAACTGCCTCTTTATAGGATAAAGGCTTAGAGAGACAGTGAATATAAGCTAAAAAGGAAGTAAAAGAATATGAATAAGAAGAATAAGCAAAGTCTGGTAGTTGAGTGGACTTACGAGTACGTTGAGGATAACGAGAAGGAGGATCCATAATCTCAGGAACTACTTGGGTGGCCATAGGAAGAGAGGGAGTTTCAGATGTATCAGAGAGCAAAGGACCAGTATCTGGAGAACTATTAGTGCGAACCCTGCGAGAAAAATGATGAGGAAAAGGAGTAATAGGAACACGAGGACTAGAAACATTTTGTGAGTCAATATGGTCTTGAGAAGATAAATTATCAGTATCATCAGAGAAAGGATCAATATGGATGAGGTCAGATTTGGTCATGTTATGAATACTAGCAGGAATAGAAAAGAATGGTATATGCTCAAGAAATAAAATATGACAAGATACATAGAGTTTTTGGATAATTGGATCAAAATATCGATATCCCTTTTGACCCTCACCATAGCCAAGAAAAACACAAATGGCAGAGCGAGAAGATAACTTGCTGCGCTCTATACGAGGACGGAGAACAAAACAAGTACAGCCAAAAACTTTCAAAGAAGAATAATCAGGAGCATGCCCATATAACTTTTCAAAAGGTGATAAACCTAAGATGTGAGAAGATGAAATCTTATTAATTAAGTTGACAGCAGTAAGAACTGCTTCTCCCCGAAATTCACTAGGAACTGAAGCAGACAATAAGAGAGAACGAGCAGTTTTAATAATGTGCCTATGTTTTCTCTCAGCAACACCATTTTGTTCAGGAGTATATGTACAAGAAGTTTGATGAACAGTTCCATCTAAGGCAAGTAATTCACAGAATTTATTAGAAGTGTACTCCCCACCCAAATCACATCTAAAACACTTAATAACAGCAGAATGTTGAGTTTTAACAAGGACCCGAAAAATATTATAAATACTAAAAAATTCAGAACAATATTTCATAAGATAAACCCAACAATAATGAGTGCAATCATCAATAAAGGAAACATAATATCGAGACCCCCCTTTTGTGACAACAAAAAAAGGTCCCCACACATCAGAATGTACCAAGTCAAATGGTGCAAGAGAAGAAGAAATACTTCGATTAAAAGGTAAAGCAGAAAATTTTGCTAGTTTACAACCACTACAATCAGAAATGTTATGAGTTTGCAAATTTCCTAATGCTCCTGTAGATGCTAAGTATCTTAAACGAGAGGCCGAAACATGATCAATGCGAGAATGCCATAAATAAAAATTAGAAGAAGAAGAATTCAAATGAAAAGATGACAAGTCCACACTGGGAGCTGCAACAACTGGTTCTTTTAGCTCTTCCAAAATGTAAAGTCCCCCCTGCCTACGACCTATCCCAATCAGCTTCTGGGATTGCTGATCCTGCATAAGACAAGAAGAAGAAGAAAAAGATATTGAGTAACCAGAGTCACATAACTGACCAACGGAAACTAGATTCATCGTGAGTTTGGGAATGTGATAAACACTAGAAAGAGATAAATTATATTTGACAACAGAACCAACACCTGCTAAAGGAATAGGAGTGTCATTAACAGTTATGACAGACACAGATGATGTAGGACATAAATAAGTAAAAGATGACGAATCAGGTGACATATGATGTGAAGCTCCAGAATCTAAGACCCATATGGAAGAAGACATATCTGAAGAACTAGAAGATAACTGACCTATTGGAGAAGAGGTGGACATAGCATGTGGGTGTGTGGCAAGGAACTTCTGAAACTGACCAGCGAGGGTGGCAACTGTGGAATTAGAAGATGATGAAACTCCAAAATCAACTGAGTCTGATGGTGGTACCACTGCTGTAGTATTAGGTTGTAGAGGCCTATAAGCTTGCTGTGATTGATTTCCCAATTTCCATGGAGGAGGCTGTTGCTTCTGCTATTGTTGTTGTGGCTGAGCTTTACTCAAAAGTTTTGGACATTGAGCCTTCCAATGGCCCTTCTGCTTACAGAAACTACATTCATCAAAACCAACCTTCACGTGAGTCTTGTTCTGATAGTTAAAAGGTAGTCTTGAAGGAACTGCTAAAATAGATGGATTAGGTGCGGGGAGAATTCCTTTTCCTGCCTGAGACTTAAAACGTATCTCCTCAGCTAACAACTCACTGACTACTGAATCAACAGAAGGAAGTGGGATACAATGCAGAATTGACCCACGAAGTCCCTCAAAATCATCACGAAGAGCCATTAAAAACTGAACTAGTCGTTGTTCCTCCCTTCGAGAAATATACGATGCACATGCTCATAGCTCTGATGATTCCGTGAGAGCCAACTGGTCCCAAAGATCTGTCATTGCAGAGTAGAACTCCTGAATACTCATACTTTTCTGTTCAAGAGCTCGAATATCAGATTCTAACTGATATTGTTTTGCGAAGTTAGACTGTGTGTACAGTCTTGCCAAATGGTCCCAAACCTCCTTGGCTGTTTCATATTTTGCTAACTATCTACCTATCGAATGTTCAACAGAATTGTTGATCCAAGTGATAATTTTTGAATTATTTGTTTCCCAAACATCTAACAGATCTGCATAATTTTTAGCCGTTTCATTCTTGGGTTGACCCGAAATTTCACTAAAATAACCCCACATTTTTCTACCCTTAAGAAAATTTTTCATCACATAACTCCAATACGAATAATTCTTTCCATATAATTTCACACTAATAGACTGAAGCGAATCATCTTTTTCACCAGCCATGTTGAAGAGAGGAGAAGAAGAGATAAAAAGAAAAAGGGGCTAGGATTTCTATTATAATCTCAATGCAAAGTTACAAACATGAAAATCTAATAAAGAGAATATATATAGGCTTACAAATAAAATAAAGTAAAAGACTATTCTACCCTAATTAAATATAATAACTCTAATAATTATAACCATCAGATTCACATGCAACACTTTCACAAGCTATATATTCTACCATGAGTACCATCGAAATAAAATGAATACCCTCCAATGGGTAAAATAGTTCAAAGCACCTACTAAAGGAGGTAAATTAGATTGTAGCCCAGAAATTTCTCCTGCAGAAATTGTTGCTTGAGATCGACCACACACACACATATATGTAGTATGCGATACAAGTTGTAGTATATTGAACTAATGGCACTTCTTAGAGACGTTAACCCCATTTTTGGCACAACCTTGTCACTTCTACTCTCTGCCCTTGAAAAAGTGTGCCTTGAACTTGCAGATGGACTTTTATCTATTCATTTTTTTCTTGATGCGCATCAGTACACTTGCTCTAACTGAAACATCTTGACTAGTAATGCTTAATTATCATTACTGTTGCCAACCTCATATATACCACATTTTCTGCCTTAAAATTCAGTGAATTTACCAGCTTTGCCCTCTGTTCATAATATCACGTGATCAATTACCAATCAAAAAAGAAAAGATAGCTAGCCTCCAATTGTCACCATTAATAAGGCTTAGAAGAGAGCCTGAAGTATTGAGTTTCCATTACAACCTTGCATGAAAAAAAGGTGCATGAAAAATAGGTAAATCCAACTGGTCCTAATAGGTGTGTGTAAACTGTTTGATGTTTATTGTTTATTTAAACAGATTGAGGGTAAAAATATGTTTGATAAATTTTGTTCTGTTTATAAAATTTTCAAACACTCTTAAACAAGTACTGTTGCGGAAGGCTTGTTTTGTAAACACCATTTTGATGTTTATGTATTTATGTTTATATAATTACTATAGCGGTATGTGGAGCAATATACACTGTAGCGGAGAGTTTTTTTACTGTAGCGAGAATAAAATCAGATTTGTGCTTCTCTTTCGCCTCACTTGTGCCCTAGATTAGAATCTGTATTTTCCAGCAGCCATCTCCTCCACCTCCAGCAACCATCTCCTTCACCTCCAGCCGCCATCTCCACCACCAGTCGTGATCTCCTCCACCACCAGCTGGCTTCTCCTCCACCAGCGAGATCTACTTTTCTCTCTCCTCCAACGCGATACAGGTTTGTGCTCTCTTATTTTCTCATTTCTCAAACTCTCTTTCCTCTCACTTTCTCAAACTCTCTCTCTCTTGTCTTGAATTTATGTTGTGTATGATACTGATATCAGAGAGAGAATAGCATTGTTAATTAGATTTAACAATCAACGTGGGTCCCTTTTTAAAAAATAAAAGTAATTTGAAAATTCAACCTCATTTATTTGGCAAGGCAAGTCCCATTTCAGTTTCTATATTATATACTGCAACTGTAATTTAAAATTTTCTTGATTTTAATAATACATGTGAGGGTTTTGTAGCGAATGAATTTTGGGGTAATATCCAAATTTATATATTGGAAATCCAAATGCTACTATATTTTTGGCCCAAGAAAAATTCCTAGGATCTCTTGTTTTGAATCATCAACATCATAGATAATAACTGAGAGTTCCAACTTTAACCCCCATAACTCTCCATAACTTTCGACCAGAAAGTCATGAATGATGCTTTAGGGTTTTTGCATTTCTTACTCTACTTTAGTGATTTTATTTATTTTGATTGTGCTTTAATATTATTAATTTTAATTAAGACTTCAGGTTTTTTATTGCATCATTTTAGTTTGAACATTAAAACTCTTAGTTATTTCTGTCATACTGTAAATATCAACTAGTAGTAGTGAGAGCAGATTCTGACAATGATTCTGCTATATGTAACACAAATATTACATCATTATTTTTCTTTTATGTTTATTTGGATTCTGTTTTTCTTTTATTGCTTTTGTTGTCTACCTTCCATTTTTTCTTTCTTCTGTTATTCAAATCCATCCTTATGTATTCTTAGCCATATCGATCCTGGGGTTCATATGTTGAAGTGCTTTAATTTGGCTCCTTTGATTTTACTGCCTTGCCTTTTATGTATTCTGTAATGAGAGACAATGTGAAGCCTTATTTAATGTGCTCTATGCATTTTTTTGAGCTAGTGTTGGGGACTCTAGATGATTTATTATTTTTAAATTATTTTTTTAAGCCCAGTATTTAATAAACATGTTTATTTTTTCATTTGTAAAAAAAAAAAAATGTTTTGTTAAAGAGTAGAAAAATGAAGGTATGCATGAATATGTGAAAGGCAAGTCCCATGACCCACTCGGGGTTATACCTTTTGTATGAACTGATAGCTCAAATAATTGAATCTGTATTTGCAAACTTGTCTCATTTGCATTTGGATATCTTAAGGCATATGTTCTCTCAGTGTTTCAGTTAGTTTATATTTGGGTAAAGATAATTCTGACTTTAACATTTGTTGCAAACCAAAAAAGGAGAAAAATAAAGAGCTGAACTACAAACTGCACAATCTTATATTAGAATGATTAGATGAGCTAGAGTCCATTGGTTATATTATGAAAAACATCCCAGGGTTGATTCTAACTCCATTTTATTGAAAAGTATAACAAGTCGTGTGTATTTTTAATTTTATAGGTTTACAGTCAGCCATTATTTTGTTCTTGAGTTAATTGGGTGTTACCCCTCCTTTTATAATTTTTTTAATGCTAATTATAATTACTATAATGATATTTAGATGGATCTAAATGATGAAAATCTCTCACAACTCAACACTCAAACATCTGAGTTAGAGGAAGAACCTAAGAGAGACAATGATGGAAAAAATACTATGGAATGATCAATCTGAGGAAATATTCATTCTCTTAATGGAGGAGAAAGTTAGAAATGGAAACCGCAATACATCAACCTTCAATGTCAAAGGGTGGAATAATTTACTAGTGGAAATGATTAAAAGAACTGGTGGATATCCTTGGGAGAAGCATCAACTTAGGAACAAATTCAATATCATGAGGTCTGACTATAAGATTTTCAAAAGGCTCATGCAAGAGACAGGTGTTGGGTATAATCAGACCACTGGAATGATAATTTTAAGTGATGAGAGATGGGAAAGATTGTCAAAGATTAGTAACATTTACGAGTCACTTTTTTTTTTTTTTTTTTAACAATTGCTAATATACATGAACTTGTAGGTTTTTAGGAGCTGCAAAAAATTCAAGAAAAAACCATGCAAGCACTATGACAAACAAAGTTTCATCTTTGACGAGACAATTGCAACTGGCTCTCATGCACGTGCATCCACGAGAGTTCCTTCTCGTCATGAGACTGAAAAAGAAAAAGAACATTTTCGTCCAAGTTACAATTTGGATGATGATGATGAGGAGGAGGAGAGGGGAGGTCGGCAACGAAGCCGATATCCAAGAATAACTCGTAAGAACAAAAAAGAGAGCTTCACGGTTAGCATGTCATCAGCTTTGGAAAAATTATCTGATAGTAACGTGAGGAAAGCTAATGCATATGAGAAGAAAGTTGAGACATATGAGAAGGCACTACTTACCCCATCTCCTCCTGTTGTGTCTGCTCCTGTAGGGTTAAGTGCTGATAGTGAGTCTGGTCAAGGAACCGCACCTAAAGCTGATGTTGACATGATGTTTAAATGCATGCAGGCCATAGACTCCTTTGATGGGATTGATCACGTGCAGTACTCCAAGGCAATTACACATATGATCAACATTCCATTGTGGAGGAATGTGTTCCTTCAAATGAGTGATGATAGGAAGAAGGGTTGGATAAGCACTTTTTGAATTTTATGTGTTGAACAATGTTTGATTTCTATTTTAAATTTGTAATCTCTTAAATAATATTTTAACATGTATGGATGTTTCGTATGCTATGTATTGATGTTTTTCGTTTGTAGACATGTTATATGCTATTATTATGTTATCATTTTAATTTTAATTTTGCTTTTATTTGTGTGTCATTACTTGTATGTTTGTAATTATGAAATAATTGTAATTATACCAGGTACTTGATATGGATCCTAGAAGGCTTTCTCTTGATGATGACGATGATGACGAGGAGCAATTGCTTCTTCTCACCATTTTGAATGAGTATGCGAACAGATTTGTATTTAAGAGACCATGTAGGAATTCTCGTTTAACTGGTAATGATTTTGTATTGGAAGTATTATATAGTGACTCAACAAGATGTTTTCATTTATTTCGAATGGAACAACATGTCTTTATGAATTTCTGTAATCAGCTAAAGAATTTAGGGTTAAAGGAAGAAAGGTATGTGGGGGTACAAGAGCAAGTTGGAATATTTTTACTAACTGTAGGTCATAACGTGACAAATCAGTTTGTTTCTGATAGATTTCAACACTTTGGACAAACAGTGTCCAAATACTTTCATCGTGTTCTAAAAGTGATTCTATTATTGGCGAGTCAGATTATAAGTCCGCCAAATTTTAATGTTGTTCCTTCAGAAATTTTATACAATCCTAAACACTATCCTTTTTTTAAGGTGCATTTCGTTGCAATCTATAACAATTTTTGTGAATAATTATATGCATTTTATTCATTTACATGTTAACTAACAATTTTATTATAGGATTGCATTGGAGCTATAGATGGAACCCATGTGAATGCTATTGTTTCATCTTCTGATCAGGTTCCTTATCGTGGGAGAAAATCAGACACGACACAAAATGTGTTGGCAGCATGTTCTTTCGACATGCAATTCACTTTTGTGATGGCGGGTTGGGAGGGAAGTGTTCATGACTCACATGTCTTAATACAATGTCTCAGTAAGGCTGAAAATCAATTTCCGTTATCACCAGAAGGTAATTGAAATATCATTAACGGTTTAAGTAGGGGCAATAATTAGACTTTGAAGTAAATTTATTGTCTTTGGATACAGATAAGTATTACTTAGTTGACTCTGGTTACAGTAACATGCTGGGGTTTCTAGCACTATATCGTGGTGAAAGATACCATTTGCAATAATACAGAAGAAGTCGTAGAGGACCGGTGCATCGTGAGGAACTTTATAACTTCAAACATTCATCTCTTCGAAATGTTATTGAGCGTTGTTTTGGTGTTTTAAAGGCAAGATTTCCTATATTGAGGTTAATGGCACCGTACAACATAGATGTGCAAGCAGATATTGTGATTGCATGTTGTGCAATTCACAATTTTATTAGGATGGAAGCACGTTTAGACACTCTATTTGCAGAATATGGAAATGAAAATATTGAACTTGAAAATGTGAGGGCCAATACTTCTCAAGCTGCCCCTGTTGAAGTCAATGTCAATCAAAGTGAACTTCGGCAAATGAGTGAATTTCGTGATATAATTGCTAATGAAATATGGAATGACCATGTAACACGTCATTGAAAATGTTGTTCTAAATCTCATTATGATCTGTTGGTAGTGACATGATTTTTGATACATAGCAAATTAGTAATGGAATTTGTTTTGTAATGTAGCACCTTGATGGTGGCATATATTTTGCAAATGCTATAATTTTGGTGAATGAACATGCAAACTGTCTTTTGGTTAATTGAATATATTTTGGATCAGTTTTTTATTTTTTGGTGGAAATGAGTTTTTGTTTAAGCATTACTATTTCTACATGTCTTTTTACATGTCTATTTTTATATTAATAATTGTAACAATCAATTTATTGTCAAATAATGACTATCTTTTTTTGCTTTACTGTGCTGATTTTGTTAAAAAATAATTTAAAGTTAACAAACATGTTTTTATGTTTATGGTTTTTAAAACAAGTCAAACGTTTTTACGTTATCAAACAATGATACTGTTTATGGATAAACATAATCAAAACATAAACACTGTTTATACAAACACTTAAATAATAAACATAAATGATTAGCAAACATGCCCTTAATTTGCTCAGTTGGAATGGAGTATAAAATTGTATGATCGAGGAGGTCATTTGCTTTTTAATAGATTCTGAAAGTGTGATTGTAGCAAAGCACCTAAACATAAAGCATTTATTGAGACAATGGGTATTCTATAAGTGTGATTGTAGCAAAGCACCAGAATATATACGTGTTGCTTTAGGATGGAATGCTATCTAATACAAGTAAATACTTCATTCAATAAACTCATTCTTATATCATATAAAATTATGCTAGTACAGTCCACTGATGATATATAGCGTCTTGTCTGTCAATGAAATGAATTATTTAATTGTAAAGTGACTTTTGAGTAGAGAGTATAACATTCGTTACAACCGGAACAGAACGTGAATTGTACCAAATCGTTGCCTACGTTTTCGGTGCCTAACCATCAATGGTTCCGGTTCGGCCCAAATTGAAACCATTATATGTTAAATATATGTACATATAATATAATAATTATTTAAGTCACAGGAGCTAACTTCTAAACCTACATTTTCGTTCATTTTTAACACACAGCAGAGAGTCAGATACGCCGAGACGGCACGACCCTTCCCCTCAGTTGAGTCACTGTGCCTCACCATTCACCCCACGTTTGTTTGTCAATCCGGCACCAGCTTGTTAGTCATCTCCGGCGCGGGCCATCACCCTTCACTTCGGCACAAATCCAAGATCTGGTATTTCTCTTTCTTTTTGTCTCTGTCAATCTCTCTCTCATAGTCTCACTCACTCACTCAGTCTCTCTCACCCTCTCTAGTCTCTACGACTTTACAGTCTCTACCATCCAGCGCATCTCCGGAATCCGACGCGGCACCACTTTAGAAGCTTTCTGACTTCAACCACGGATTCACCAGGTTCCTCATCTTCCTCCGTTAGGGTAAATATAAATCATCTGTCTTCTAAGTTCTATCTAATAACTTTGAACATCAATTGATGCATGATATGTTTTCGGGGGTTTCATTTCTTTTATATTATTTAATTTATTTGCTCTGGTGCCAAACACCAAATATAGCTCCTCTTTTGAGGTTCTTCTTCTCCCCTGTAAAGAAAACAAAGTTTTTTTCTTTTTTTGTTATTCTTTTTTGCACTGATATTGTTATGGATGTAATTTGTTGTGTCAACAACTTTAAAAGTATGGATATTATAGTATTAACATAACATGAAAATAGCAAGCTCAAAGGTTCTCCAGCTTTGATTACTGTCTCTATCGACTATTGTAACCATTAGATATTGGCAACCATTAAGCACTAAAAATCTGTTAATTGAATCATTTAAAAAAAAAAAAAAAAACTGAAGAACCGCAGTTCAGAACCTATCCGAGAACCGCGGTTCGGTTCCTCACGGTTCCAAACCCCAATGGTTCCGGTTCCAGTTTGACCAAGAACCGTGAGGAACCGAACCATGTGCAACCCCTACTATCGACTATCGTAACCATTAGATATTGGCTAGCATTAAGCACTAAAAAACTGTTCATTGAATCATTTCAAAAAAAAAAAAAATTGAAGAATTGTAGTTCGAACTGAACCGAGAACCGCGATTCAGTTCTTCACAGTTCCAAACCCCAACAGTCCCGGTCCGACCAAGAACCGTGAGGAACCGAACTATATGCACCCCTACTTTTGAGAGATGTTGCAATCAACTTAGTTAATTACAACTATAGCTAACATTGTTACTCATGTATGATTAAATTAATATTTAGGAGGCTGATTAAATAAATACTACTACTCATAGTTGTTAAAGGCTCAAGGCGCACTAAGGCGTTAAGACTTCCTGGAGCCTAAGGCGCGAGGTTCAAGGCGAGGCATGGGCCTGACTGAAGTGAGGAGCAAGTTGATTTTTTTTTTTAAAATATAACATTTGTAGTGAGTGAGTGAAACAATGTAAAACAACTACAATTGAGAGCAAATAAAAAGTATATTCATGGCAATTAATAACAAATGAAATAGAAAAACAGATTTCGGAGTGAGTGGAAAGTGAGAACTGAGGAGATGCTTGCAATTCAATTATCTGAACATAGCAAACTATTTACATGGTAACCTCCCCATTATGAAAGTAGAATACTAAGCGCCAAAAAAAGTTATTAATCAGTGAAGCTAGGTCACAATAGAATAGAGGATGTGGAGGAATTAAATTGAAGTATAAAAGAGGAAAATTATTGATTTTCTGAAATGAAATTACTTCAAAGAATAAAAAAAAATGAAAAAAGAAGAAGAAAAGGTTCTGCAGAAAAACAGATTAAAAAAAAATTGGGCATGCACAGGTTCTGCAGACTGCGCCTTGCACCTCAGTGCTTGAGGCGCGTGCCTCTTTCAAAGCGCCTCACCTGGGCATACCCTAGGAGCAGAAGGTGCGCCTCGCGCGCCTTTGACAACTATGCTACTACTTCGTTGTGTAAATAGGAAGATGCATACATAATTGCAAGTAATGTGGAGAAAAATAGTATAGGTGTAGTTACCTAATTGGTTTTGTCCAAAAGATCAATTTATTGCAAGTATTTATATTGGGACATCCAAATTCGATGTGAGCTCAGCCAAACGTCAACTCCTTCTTCCCCGCGCAAACCCCGAACTCCATTGATAGCTGTAACCTTGCCTTGGCTGAAGCCCTTTTCTTCTTCCTTCTCAAGATCCAATCGTCATTGCTGTAGCTTTTGTGAAGCTCTGCAATTAGGGCTTTCTACACACAACATTTGAAGAAGTTATCAGAGTGACGAGGTAATTTGGTGATGAAGTTGTCAGTTTGATACAATCATGTTATTGTTTTTGAAGTTTTCTTCTTAGTTATTCGAGTTGCACGTAACGAAAACTACTTTTTCTCTATTTTTGTCTCATTATTTTCTCACTTAAAGATTAGGGTTTTTGTCTGATTTGGGGGTTCTGACTTTTTCCCAAAATTGGGTTGGCGTTTTCCAAATTGAGAGGTGCAGACATGTTGTTGTATCATATAGTTCCATATTCATATTCAAGTTCAAGTTCATATAGGCGTGACTGATTGGAACAACCTATGGTTTTGATTGTACATCGTTTTTTGAACACTAATTTTAGATCTGTCTTAACATAAATAAGCATCACTTGAGCATCCTATAACCACAGCTTCTTGATGGGGAATTGCCAATTAATCACATCCATAAAAGCTAAAAGATGCGTTTAGCCATTCAAAGGAGAGAGAAGGGGAGGGGGGGGGGGGGGGGAGAATATGTTTAGCAAAGAAGAAAGAAGTTCACCAACAACTTATAGTACACAAAGGTGATAAGGTGCATCATCCAAATAAATCAAGTGAATTTATATAATAAATGAGGCGGAACATAAAAGAAGTTGGAGATAATTGAACCATTTTTTTCATTCTTACTGAATTCAACAATGCCCAGTTCAACAGAGATTCAAATTAATTTGTTCCATAAAATTACAGATTCAAACTCATGCTCTTTTAAAGGAAGTATCTGATGCACACTTTAGGGCAGGTTTGAGCAACATGTTGTTGTGTATTGTTCATGTAATTTGACAATTTTTCCCACCATGAATGGTAGATTACTTCCTCAACCCTTTCCAACTCATAAAATCTGCAAGGTTTATAATAAAATAAAATAAAAAGAGGAGTTAAGAAAATCTTTTATGATTCTTTGAATTGAATTAAGGATCAAATAATTCGATTCCTAAAGTATGGGCATCAGATGCCACGCTTTGAAGAACATGAGTGTAAAGCTGTAATTCAATGTACAAACTCAACAAATTAGTCAAATCATCCAGTCCTCAAGACCAATATTTCATAACCTATGGAACAGAAGCTATTTAAGAAAAATCAAACCATTAGCACAGTTCTGGAACAGTTCCATTCACAATATGGGGGGCCAAGGACACACCATGGTGCAAAATAGATTTCTCAGTAAAGGTGGATAACAACATCTACAGGGAGATGGTCAGACTGTAAGCAAAAGAGAGAATTTAACTACTATAAAACCTTTCAACAATCATGGTTCAATCCATAAGCCAACAATAGCCCTTTCTTTCATCTGCCTAACAACAACAACATATCTTCAAACTACTAGGTAATGCCCACAAATATAACTATAAATTAAACTAAAATTGTTAAAGCTGAAAAACTTAACTGGAAAGGGAGGGGGTTCATTTACTGTAGAATGATGCCTAAATTTGATTACATAACTTCAAATAACTAAAAAAGAATATCTTGAACAAAGAATTCCTCTGAAGCAAAAAAGTTAAACTGTCCTGTCACTTTTAGGTTTGTTATAATTATACAGATTTCAGGTTTTAAATTAACGTAATTCCAAGATTTATTTCAAGTCCCGAGCCAGATACATTTCCCTTGACTAGTTTCAATAAATTAATAAAAAAGTATACTACAAGGGGTGCGTGGACACCGTCTATGGAACAATTTTTAGGATTCATCGATAAGCATTATTTAATTGATTTGCCTATGGAGGGTGCTACTTTCACATACCCTGTCACGGCTTGATAGGTTTCTTTTATCTGGAGATTGGGAGGAAAAATTCCCGGATGTGGTGCAGGCGACTTTGACTAGAATTACCTTAGACCACATTCCGTTAGTTCTTGATTGTGGGGGCCTGTCACAGAGGACTCCTTTCAAGTTTGAAAATATGTGGTTACGGGCTGAGGACTTCAAGGAAAGAGTGAGGGGTTGGTGGGAGGGATGCGAGGTGATTGGTAACCCAAGTTTCGTCTTGGCAAACAAACTTCGTGTGCTAAAAGAGAATATCAAAACATGGAATAAGGAGGTGTTTGGGAACTTGGAATGGAGGAAAATCAGGGTGATGTCGGAAATCACCGAGTTTGATCATTTGGAGAATTTTGGAGGTCTTGGGGAGGAGGGGAGAAGGAGGAGAGAGGAGTGCCAGGCTGAGATCTACGAGATAGCTATTTCGGAGGAGATTTCGTGGCATTAGAAATCTAGGGCTCTTTGGTTGAAAGAGGGAGACAGGAATTCAAGATTCTTTCATAGACTTGCTAATGCTCATCGGAGAAGCAACCACATCGGGAGGATCATAGTTGACGGGGGAGGTTCTTAGCAGAGGGGAAGAGGTGGGAACAGGGGTGGCTTTTTTTTACCGAAGACTGTACACAGAGGAGTTCAATTGGAGACCGTAGCTTGACGAGATATTGTTTGACCATCTACCAAAGGAGGGTCGAGATGGGTTGGAGAGGTCTTTTAGTGAGGAAGAAGTTTTGTTGGCTTTGAAGAGCTGCAAAGCAAACAAAGCGCCAGGGCCGAATGGTTTTACATCGAGCTTCCTTTTGGAAAATTGGGATGTGGTTAGGGGAGAGGTGATGGGAACTTTTAAAGCATTCTACTCCCACTTTCGGTTTGAGAAAAGTTTAAATGCCTCTTTCATCGCCTTTATTCCGAAGAAGGGTGGCGCTACTGATGTCCGAGATTTTAGACCTATTAGTTTGGTGGGGTGTATCTACAAACTTATAGCTAAAGTCTTTGCCATGAGATTGAGGGGCATTATGGATGGTTTCATATCGGACCCCTAGAATACCTTTGTCGAGGGGCGTAAGTTCTTAGATTCTGCTCTCATTGCTAGTGAGTGCATAGATTCTAGAATGAGAAGCGGGTTCCAGGGATTTTGTGCAAGCTGGACATTGAGAAGGCTTTTGACCACATAAGTTGGAGCTTCTTGCTTTATTTGTTGGAAAGGATGGGGTTCGGGGAAAGGTGGAGGAGGTGGATTGAGTTCTGTTTATCCACAGTTCGTTTCTCAGTGCTTGTGAATGGATCTCCACGGGTTTTTTCAGTAGTTCTCGAGGGCTCCGGCAGGGACCCGTTATCCCCCTTCTTATTTCTCTTCGTGATGGAGGGCGTTAGTAGGTTAATGAGGAAAGCGGTTGATCTAGGGTTCATTAGGGGATTTAGGGTGGGCAGAGACGCTGCCAGTCAGATAGAGGTCTCTCATTTGCTATTTGCAGACGATACTATTGTGTTCTGTGACGCGGAAGAGTCACAGATGAGATTCCTGAGGTGTGTGTTGATTTGTTTCTAGGCAGAATCAGGGCTACAAATCAATGTCGGAAAGAGTGTGTTGGTTTTGGTGGGTGATGTGCCTAATATTATTGTTTTGGCTGATATTCTGGACTACAGTGTCGGTTCTCTTCCAATCTCATACTTGGGTCTGCTGTTGGGGGGACTCTGCTAGAAGGGTGGGAGGATGGGACCCGGTTGTGGAGAGGTTTGAGAGAAGACTTGCGGGATGGAAGAAAAACTTGTCCAAAGGAGGTAGGGTTACTTTGAGTAAAAACACTCTTGTCTACCTACCTATATCCTATCCCTATTCCAGATTTTTATCTTAGTAATTGAGAGGCTGCAGTGCAATTTTTTTGTGGGGCGGTCTAGGCGATGAATTTAAATACCACCTTGTCAGATGGAATCAAGTTTGCAAACCAGTCAAGTTGGGAGGGTTGGGCATAAGGAGTTTGGAAGCCTTCAATAAGGGGCTCCTTGGGAAGTGGTTGTGGAGGTTTGGGGGAGGGAGGCAGTGGCTTTGGAGGAGACTTATCCTTTGCAGGTATGGGGAAGAGAGGGGAGGTTGGTGCTCTAGGGAAGTAAGGACTCCTGGGGGTGTAGGTGTTTGGAAGTCAATCTGAA
Organism: Cornus controversa; assembly: GCA_026545225.1. Lineage (NCBI taxonomy): Eukaryota > Viridiplantae > Streptophyta > Magnoliopsida > Cornales > Cornaceae > Cornus > Cornus controversa. The sequence goes on along the minus strand of CM048849.1, from coordinate 66,211,904 downwards.
AGGGGTGGCTTGAGTTTTCCAAATACATTAGATTTAGAGTTGGGAACGGTAGAGACATTTGTTTCTGGGAGGATTGGTGGTGGTGGTGATAGGCCTCTGGCTCAATTATTTTCTAGACTCTATCGGATTTCACAAAATCGTTATGCTTTCGTATCTAACTGCTATCACCTTGATAGTGGGAGTACAATCTGGGATGTTGGTTTCACGAGAAATCTTTTCGACTGGGAAACTGAGGATGCCATTCGTTTTTTGGAGTTGCTCTATCTCCAAGTTGTGAATAGCGGGAGGGACGATTCTCTGGTGTGGATTACCTCTCCAAAGGGCTTTGAGGTGAGATCCTTTTACAGGAGCATTTCTGGGTTCGCAGGGAAGACTTTCTCGTGGAAGCCTGTGTGGCGCACTAAGGCTCCTCCTAAGGTGGCCTTTTTTGGATGGACATCCATTCTTGGGAAGATTTTGACGCTTGACAACTTGAGGAAAAGGCAACAGATCATTGTGAACTGGTGTTGTATGTGCAAGAGAGATGAGGAGTCAGTTAATCATCTTTCTCTTCACTGTCCAATGGCCCGAGACTCTTGGAACTTGCTCTTGGGACTGTTCGGGATTCAGTGGGTCATGCCTAGCTCTACTAGAGGTTTGATGGAAGCTTAGAGTGGTGGTCTAGTGGACGCCCAAACTCGCGACTATTGGAAGGCGACCCCCCTATGCGTGTGGTGGTGTTTGTGGCGGGAGCGGAACCAAAGAACATTTGAAAATGAAGAGACTCCAGCTAGGGTGCTTAAATTCTCAATTATTAGCACACTCTTTTGTTGGGTGCATGGTAGATCTTGTAACTCCATGGGAGAAATGATTGATTTCCTAGGTTCCTTTGTTTCGGATCCTTAATTGATTCTTGTTTAAGGGCCGCCCCTCCCTTTATTTGGGTGCTTTCTAATGCAATTTCTTACTTATAAAATAAAAATAAAAAAGCATACATTTATATATATAAATAATTTAAAACGAATCTTAAAATTGACATTTCAAGCGCATAACATGAAAGAAAATTCAAAAAGATATATACAACCTAAATGTGAACAACAAAGAAAACTCTTACAGTCGAACTCCAATCCGAACTCTTAGAGACCTTACTTTTCAAATTTTGAACCTGGAAATCGTTACCACAGCAATATTAGACATAAAAATTGATAAATACATACATATATACATGTGTGTCTATATATATATATATATATAAAGAGAGAGAGAGAGAGAGAGAGAGAGAGAGAGAGAGAGAGACCTGCTTTGGTTAGACTGGAGAGACCGCACACTAGAGAGAGTGAAAAGGAAGTAAAACACCAAGGATGGCAGAGAGAGGCGAATAGTTATGAGGAAGACAAAAGGAGTCTCGATAGTTAAAAGTATTGTTGTGAAAATATTTGGTAGAGGTTTAAAAGTAGAACTAATCGATATATACATGTGTACTGTGTAGATTGTATATAAGGGTTTTTTTTGTATAATTCTCAATAAGCAATGCTGAATAGATTGGCGAGCACGCTTATATCTTACACGTGGCCTGAGATAAGTGTTTTCTCTTTTTAGCACCTTCAGCTCTTCAAAATATCACTGATGTCACAATTTGAAAATTCGTCTTTCAAATGATACCCATATTTAGCAAGAGAGATGTAAGGTGTGATTAGTAGTTTAGTGAAGAATACTGGTGGTATGTATGTAATTTTAGCAATGGATACATTATTAGGTAGAGAAAATATTCGAAATCAATAATCATATGTAAGAGAATTTTTGGTAAAATAACCCTATACAAATCCAGACAGTTGGGTTGGGTTGGCTAAAAAAATTTATCCAGGACACTGCCCCCAAACTCCTGCTGAGAATTAGGGAAATACACCCAGTTATTTTCCTCTGACCTCCATACTTATAGTTCCTTTGGTTTCCAGAAAAAGGCATTTTGGAGAAAGAAATCAAGACATCAGCATAACAACTTAACTAGTTAAAAGTTAAAACTTATATTTACGAACATTAGCTTATATTGTTATTGACTCATTTGCAATCATTCATCTTTGGTGCTTTGCCATGTAAAGTTGACTTATTTAACGGAGATGCGATATTTAATCATGGATTTTGTGCTTCAGGTTTTCGATCCGAATGCTCATATAAAATAATAAGTTGTTCCATCATAAAAGTTTGAGTAATTTTGCTTACTCATTTTAGGCTCCTACAAGATTTCAGTTTGGCTTAATGGTTTTGTTTTGCGTTACTTTTACATGTGCAATATTAATTGTGTTTTGATGTTTCAGGGGTTTATGTGGGTACATCTATATCTATGTCCTGTTAGTTGAGTAATAAGTGAACAAGAGAGCCATGCATGACGGCAGTGCCCCAGCAACACCTACTGCACGGCTTCGGCACCGTAAACGCTCAAATGAGGTTGGTTACTGAATCTTTTTATGCCCTTAGCTTGAGTCAATGTCCAAATAGATAACTATAGTTGTTCAAGTTAATTGCAACTATATTTATCTATTCTCTCTTAAACATTATGAAACTTGATTGGTAGTACATTTACTGTATTGCTGGTGTTGGTGGGGTTCTTTGTTGCCTTCTTTTTGCTGATGCCTCATTATCCCTTCACTACTGTCTTTATGAGGATCAGAATTGGAATTATCACACTATTAAAACCTTTGGTGGTTAACTTTTGTTAAGTCAATGTAAACAATTTAGGATGAATTGGCTTTGTTAGAAGGTTAGGGATTCTATTTTTTTTTCTTTTTCTAATTCTATTTTTCTTTTGCCTGTCAGGTTCCTCCAGAGGTTGGCAAAGCAAATGGAAGCCATTTACTTGTTAATGATCAAAACAAATACAGGTCAATGTGGATCCGTGCGTATTCATCCGTTTGGATGATTGGGGGCTTTGTATTCATAATCTACATGGGTCATCTCTACATTTGGGCCATGGTGGTTGTTATCCAAATCTTTATGGCAAAAGAACTGTTTAATCTACTGAGGAAAGCACATGAAGATAGCCACCTCCCAGGATTTAGGTTATTGAATTGGTAAGCAAAAACTGATTCTTGTTAATATGTCAGCTATCAACTTATGCTGTTTCTGGGTGAGCTGTTCTTTGTGATTGCTATTTGATCAGTTGAAGTGATGGGCTGTTTTAGGTTTCTCAGAGCAAACCTGGCTTTGCAATCTAGTTTGAACCAGAACAAGCTTATTGTTGGTTTTAAGTTGGGCAAATTTATGCATCATCTTCTGAATTGTTCTAAACTTTGCACAGCTGTACTATACTTAGCAAACAAATTGTATATTTAAACTGTTCGGCTTGTCCTTCCCTGACTTCTTTTTGTGGTTACTCAAATGGCCAACAAAATTTATCTTATGATGATTTCTAAGTGATTTTGTTGCTATTTATGAGTTATGATGTGCTATTTATTTTTGCATTGATTTTGATTTTCATTTCCAGGCATTTTTTCTTCACTGCCATGCTATTTGTATATGGCCGCATTCTAAGTCAAAGGCTCGTCAACACTGTCACTTCAGACAAACTTCTATATCAGTTTGTGAGCAGTTCTGTCAAGTATCATATGGTTACCTGTTATTTCTTGTATATCGCAGGTTGGTTCTATCTATTATGTTTATTCTTTCGTGAAATATATTTTCATCCTCTTACTTATGTGTATTCAGATTTAAAATGCAACTTCCAATTTTGCATGGTTTTCTGATACTTTTCCCATCAAGTTATTAGTATTTTTTATCTGCTTGCTGTGTTACTGTTGCTGGTTATTGTTGTGTTGAGTGGTGTATCCCTTGACATGTCATTTATGAACATTGTTGCTGAACTTTTTTCTGTGTTTAATTGGGCTCAGGTTTCATGTGGTTCATTCTTACACTAAAGAAGAAGATGTACAAGTATCAATTTAGCCAATACGCATGGACCCACATGATTCTGATTGTGGTGTTTACACAATCATCGTTCACTGTAGCCAACATTTTTGAAGGAATCTTCTGGTAATAACTTACATATCTCCTCTTCCTTTTTTGTTTATGTCAGACTATAAACTGTAAACCATTTATGTCACCGTTTCACTGTTATTTTCCCTGCACACACTCCAATAAACTAGTTTCAGGGGACATCCTTTTATTCACTCTTTCTGGTCCTTGTATCTTTACTTTAATTTACAAAATTGTCGGAGTAGAAAAGGTAATCATGCTGCATTATTCACTCCTCTTATCAAGGAGCATGGATTTTAAAGTCAAGATGGTGCCAAAGAGGGAGAAAATGTCAAATTTAGAATTGTAGTAAGTTGTTTGAATGGCATTGAGGGCTGCACTAATGCCAGAAACAGTCTCTTTGGTTGCCATTTAGTATTTGATAGCAAATGAGCATTGATTTTGTTCTTATATTTGTGGTGCATTAATAATTTCGACCATACCATCAGTTGCGTTTTTCCAGTTCTTTTTGTGACTTGATCATCGAGATTTTCAGGATTTTATTTTGGTTCTTTATTACTCTTTTTTTTTTTTCTTTTTCTTTATCCTTTTATTTTTTGAAAGGTGAAAGTATTATACATAAATAAGAACATAGACCGAACTTACATACAAGGAAGGAGAATATAGGAAAGGGGTTCCAACATTGTTTTAACTTTAACCGTATGCAGGTTCCTTCTTCCAGCATCCCTTATTGTTATCAATGATATTGCTGCTTATGTCTTCGGTTTCTTCTTCGGAAGAACCCCTTTGATCAAGTTATCACCCAAAAAAACATGGGAGGGTTTCATTGGAGCATCTGTTACAACTATTATCTCTGCATTTGTGGTGAGCAGCCTATCCTTTTATTTGGCAATGATAAACACTTTGTTTTCATTTATATATAAATGTATATTTATATTGAATGCTATATTGGTTAAGCATGTATTTTGTTTGAATAGACCTAGTGTTTAGTGGTCCAAACTACAACCTAATAAACCTAGTCTTAGTCTTAGAGGCTCTTTTTCTTTGTGGATTTAAATAAATGATTGTGCCTTTTGTTCGTCCCATGTAATAAGTGCATTGTGACGGCAATGATCTTGGTTGACTCTGATGTTTATTTATATATTTTTCTATCTATTGTTTAATCCTTATGCATGTGAAATTTCAAATGGAACACATTTCATTTGACTGGTTTTTCCTATATATATATATAGTTTATAAGATTCATGTCGTGGAACACATGTTCACTTGTTTATGCAGCTAGCGAATATTATGGGTCGTTTTCAGTGGCTAACATGTCCAAGGAAGGTGATTTTTCTAGATTAAATTTAAGCATTTTTGTTTAAAGAGGAATATTTTCCCTGTTGTGGGACAACTTAGCTTCATGTCCCTATGGTGATAAAACATGCAGGATTTATCAACTGGTTGGCTTCATTGTGATCCTGGTCCATTGTATAAACCGGAGTATTTCATTTTACCTGGATGGGTTCCTCAATGGGTAAGTAACGTAATTGACTCTAAATTCTGATACACAATCTTTCTCCAATGTGTTGACTCGCAAAATTTTCTATATTTGAAAAATTATATATTTGTCGATTTCCAATTCTTTGATGGTTCATTCTCCGGTTATTGGTTGATTTGCTGTCATCTGTGCAAACCTAGTAATGCATATTCATGCTTGCAGTTTGTAAGGTATGACAAGGCCTTTAAGATGTCTTCTGTCATTGTCATCTTAGGAGCAAAATAGTGAATTCTTTGACTGATATATGTTGGTTTGTGAGTTTGGGCGACACATAATTTCCTTTTGCATTGGAGAATAAAATTTAAAATATCTTATATCCAAGAATTGAACTAATAAAGATGTATGAGTGAACTCAATTAGATGCGCTTTTCAATCTCCAACATCATTGTTAACTTTTAGTATTTGTGCAACCTACTAGAAGTAGTTGGGTGTTAGGCTCTGTTGAGTCGAGATGAGTTTATAAACTAGAAAAAAGCTTTCCTCTGGACATTTTGTCTACGAATCCTTGCAAAGTAAATGCATAACTCCTTTGGACTCTGACCTAATTTAATTTTATTGTATCTTAATTATTTTCTAGTGCAGTTATTACTTCTTGAGTCTAACTGTGTGCTGTATTTATTTATTTATTTGTGCTAGTTAATATTAGATGATAGGTGCACTTTGGGGCCAATTAGAAAGTACGTGGCATGTATGGGCCAGGGGATCGCTAGCTGCGTGTTAGACCCTAGACGCCTTGGCTTTTTTGGGTGCCACCTAGAAAATTTGATAACTATGACAATGATAGCGCCACCTAATTACCTCCCCTTCCCAAGGAATAAAAAAAGGCAAAAGAAAAGACAGTATAAGCAACGGCACCAAGGCAGCAGTAATAGTTTGCTTACTTTTTGCTGGATTAAGGCTGTCACTTAAAAGGCTCAAGTTTCTGTGCTCTATGGATCATCTGTGTTGGTGCCATTTGGGTTGTAACTCAATTATATCTCTTTGGGTTCATTGTCTTCTAACAAAATATGAAACTAATTATAGTTTTGACATAGTTGGCAATGGATTGATTCAAGCAGCTTTGGATCGAGCTTTTCCAGAACTGCTAGATTACCTATTCACTGATGGGATAAATCATTGAAGTTTGAATGACTCATCTGTTAGGTTTAGGCCCTGTTTGGCATAGCTTTTGCTTCTGCTTTTATACTGAAGAAAAAGAGAAGCAGAAGCTATCATTTCTATTTGACTTATGTGTGAGTGTTTGGAAACTATATTCTTGAAGAGCTTTTATAATGACATATGTTGTATTTTAATTTTTTCATGGCCTAAACAAAAGGGGTACGCTTGGTATTTTGAAAGTTTCATTAAAACATAAACGGCTTTCCGTGTCTTCAAAAAGAAGAGCTTTTTAGGAAGCTGGGTGTCACGCCTCGTAGATGGAAGCTATGCCACACCGGCACCACGCGCGTGCAGCAGTAGGATGACATGGGAGTCTGCATGGTAGGAAGCTTCCGGAACATTCTAGACTTCTCTACACAAGTGTGGACTCTTCCGGAATTCTCTAGAATTGTGTGAAACTTTCTAGACTTGTGTGGAGTTCTCTAGTATTTTCTAGAACTCTCTAGATTTGTATGGAGTATTTTAGAATTGTATAGGACACTCTAGAATTGTCTAACATTGTAAAGATATTTCTATGGAGCTTTCTAGAAACCTATTCTAGAATTCTCCTAACCATTAGATTGTTGACATTTGTACATATCTTAGCCATTCATTGCAAGGACAAGTGCCTATATAGCCTTAGTCTTTACTAAACTAGCAATTCGGATAGGCTGACTTAGCACTTACAGAACGTTTGGAAGTGTCTAAGGCCGCACGGGTGCTTAAGAAACCTTAAGTCCGTGACAGTGCTCCTCAGCTTCTTCCAAAACGCTCTTCTAAGAGCGAAGCTCTTCTATAAAAACTAGCCAAACACTGTTTTAAATAGCTTCTTGATCCAAAAAGCCAAAAGCAGTGTTTGAAAAGCCAATCCAAACAGACCCTTAATGTTAAACTGACCTGCCATGTCACTTTAAGAAGATTTTTTTTCTTAAAAAAATAGAATTTTAATTAATATCATAACACTAAAAGTTTGTTTTTTGAATGTGGATTATATTTTAATTTTACATCTTAATGTACCATTGCTTTTGTGTGAAGGTAAAAGCTCAAGTTGTGAAGCATGAAAACACATGTCGACTGTTAGGGCAGCTACTTAGTGCAAATAAAAATGTTAAGTTTGTAACCAATCTTCCTCTTGTAGCACTCTAGTGGTTTCCTTTTCCTATTTTTACTTTTCTGTCATAACATGCAAAGGAGTATGATGATGGATGTTGTCAGAAATTTTATTAAAATCTAAAATCAGAGATAAGGAAAAGTAATTCCTACTAATGTTCTATTTAAACTTTTTGGAAGTTATACCTTGGGCCTTTTATTGGTAGTGTTGATTAGATCCCACTCTTAGATAGGATAAGGAGTTGGCATGAGAGGCCTTTCCGAATTAGGAAATCAAAAGGCTATCTTCTCTCTGAGTAGATTAGTCACCTGGGCCTGAGTAGATTAGTCACCTGGGCTGGACGGCTTTTCGATGGCCGCCTTTCATGATCATTAGGAGATTATGAAGTACCTTTTGAAGGTGTTCATTGAGTTCTTTGAAAGTGATTCTGTGAACAGTTCTAAAATTGTTTGATTCCTAAAAAGTATAATTCCGTTTACATTATTCTAGGTTTGTTGGTGTAGATACCAGAATTTTGGCCATTGCCATGTGGCATGGTCCTGTTCATGCGTTGGATGACTCACCGATACTTATCTCATTTATTTATTTATCATTTATTTTATTGTTTATTTACTATTATCCTTTCATGTTCTATCTATTCATAAATGTATCTGCTATGTGGGGCCCTCACCGTGTACAACCCATCGCACTAACCTGTTGTTGGGGGTATTTCCTCCTTATGACTGGGACCGATCTCTGTTTAATAAGGCTTACAGGTACACCTGCAATGAAGAGTGAAGCTCCATGAGGATCCCCTTGCCCATCAAGGGGCCTTAAACAACTGAGGACTTCCTCTCTACGGAGAAGCCTTAGTGCCAGCTAACAAATATGAGGAGTTCCTCTTCTACGGATAAACCTATTTCCCCTCTGGGAGTTCCTCTCTATGGATAAACCCAAGGGAGCACTGATACCCGGGGAGCCTCTCTCAACGGATAAACCCCGGGAAAAATCCAAGACCTTCGGGGAGCTCCTGTCCTACGGATAATTCCCGGAGAAGAACCAAGACCTTCAGGGAGCTTCTGTCCTAAGGATAAACCCCAAAGAAGAATCCAAGACCTTCAGGGAGCTTCTTTCCTGAGGATAAACTCTGAAGAAGAATCCAAGACCTTCAGGGATCGCCTCTCCTACGGATAAACCCCAGAGAGGAACCAACTTAAAAGACCCCACTGGGGGTGAGCAACCATGGAATACATCCTGTGGTCAGCGTGGGGTGTGACCTTGGGATATTGTTCCCCGAATGGGATATTAAGGGTATTAGCCTGGTGGTTGAGTGCTCGAGGGGAGTTGAGAGACACCCTTCCCGTAGCTTAGCGAGGACGCCTCTCGGCTTTTGACACAAAGGAAGGAAGAGGAGGTGATCTCTCAAGAGTCAGGTGTGGAACTAAGAATAGCAGTTAATGAGAGCCCTTTTTAGGTCACTGTCAGCATTAAATGCCTGGAACCTAGTCAACCAATTGCCGTATAGGGTATGGAGGGTTGCAGCCAACTAAGCAAATAGTCCTCAAGCAACTGCTTGGACCGTTGGTCTTTACCCAGCACTATAGTAGTATAAAAGGAATGAATGACTGGGGGGAAAAAGAGAGACAACACAATAGAGACTTAATTCCAAGTGAACTGACTCTACAATGATCACTAACAGCTTGACCCTTCCCACCTCTTCCTCGTTCCTCCATGTGAGGATCTTGTGTGACAGCTCAGTGCTCTACATAGACCTCTATCTCTTGGCACTCTCATTGCTGTTGAAGTGGTACCTCATCATCATAGAACCTGACATCTAGAGTTGGTTTGGTGATTACTCTTTTTATATGATTTTGGCAAAGACTTGCCTTTGAGCCTATGGGAGACCATCTTTTTTTCTCTTGTTAAAGGTCATCAAAGTTTAAATGGCATATGGGTGGCTGATTTCATAGTTAAAACTTAAAAGCTGCAAAAATTGAGACCATCTTTTTATCTCCTTGTTAAAGGTCATCAAATTTTAAATGCCATATGGGTGGCTGATTTGATAGTCAAAACTTAAAAGCTGCAAAAATTGATAATGACAATTATTTTCAAGGTTGACATTGAAAAGCATATATGCCTTTGTGGTTTGGGGTTTTTGGATTATATAGTGAAAAAGGAATTCCATGATTAGATGGTGGAAATGAGTTAGAGATCGCTTCAGATCCATGAAGTTATTGTTTTATTTAATGGCCAAAGTAATGGATGGCTTAAAGCTAGTAGAGTATCCAGCAAGTTCATCACCTTTCTTTGGTGGTGGACATCCTTAGTTCTATGGTATTTTTGGGCTTTGGGAGGGCAACATTATTGTAGGAGTAAACCATCAAGTGTACTGGGACAATGTCAACTCTTAAATTAGCATGTCTAAGAGCGCTTTGTCATGTATTAACATTGACGGTGATAAAATTGAAACGTAGGTCGACTCCTTGTGTTGTTCCATGAGTAATTGGATGATGAATTGTTTGGGCCTCTATTTGGGTGGTAATCCGGAGGCTAAAGAGTTTTGGGACCCTTTGGTGAAGAAAGTGGGCAGATGCTAGATGGTTGAAAGAAACATTTCAATTCCAAGGGAGGCAGAATCTCTTCAATCCACTATTTGCTTGTCCTACCCAATAGCTTTCTCTCTTTAGGATGCCAATTCTAGAAAACATCAAAGAGATTTCTTTGTGGATGGTTTAGATAAGGGGAGGAAGGATCAATTAGTTAAACTGAAGATGGTTTGTTGTCCTAAAGATAAAGGATTTTAATATTGGGAACTGGTTTGCTAGTAATAGTGCTTTGACTGGTAAGTGGCTGTGGAGTTACCTGTGTGCGCAAATTTCCCTTTGCATTAATACTCTACCTAGGAAAATCTCTGATTTAGATTGTTCTTTTTCTTCTTCACAGGACTTGTTTGGAGCCCCATAGCTCTGTGATTTGTGAATGTTTCTTACTGAAAATGCTGGAATCTGGTCTAGAATAATATTTCATAGGTCCTTAGCCTTGACCTTAGGGCTAGTTTGGTACGCAGGAATGGAATGGTCATTCCACCTTTGATTCTCTTTCTCTCGTTTGTTGTGCTACATTAGAAATGGAATGGCCATTCCAAGTCATTCCCTTGGAATGCTCATTCCAACAAATCCATTCTACTTCTTGAATCATGGAATGGCCATTCCATTCCCACTTATTATTAAAATCATCCCCTCTCTCTTCATTAATGCATCTCTCTTTTACAACTCACTCTAGAATATATATAAATCATCCTCTCTTTTTTAAAATCATCCTCTCTCTCTTCATTAATACCATTTCATTCCTACATTATTTTCTATCTGTAGCCAAACATTGGAATGAGAATGGTCATTCCATTCTATTCTCATTCTCATTCCATTCCTGACTTCATTCCATTTCCACTTCATTTCATTCCAGCGTACCAAACTAGCCCTTAGTGTTGTTAAGGTCTTGTTACATCAATTTACCTATTGGGAAAGGAAAGAAAAAGAAAAATCCGGGATTAGAATCATATGGGTGAGAGTGAATTTTTTTCCTTCTTATGGGCTTGGGTTTGAGGGAGTTTAAAGCTTTTCCTTCTATGTTTTTCAAATAGAGCCCTTGTCTAATCTCATTCCACCATTTGAAGCCTGCCCAGGAGATTACATCGGAGAGAAAATCTTAAGCATGTTTGAAGGTCTTAAAAAATTGTCTGTTTGTGAATGAGATGTATCTTGGTGTAGGGGGTTTGTTGGTTATCACTTATTAGTGTATCCACAACTATGTATGTTTTATTCTGTTGGGTTTATTAAACCCCTTGGTTTTGGGCTCTTGGGTTGTTTTTTGTGCATGGAACGTCATTTTATTTTCGAAGTTTGTTTTACTCTTGTGGGTCGATGTCTTGTCCACTCTTGACAAGGTTGATCTTTCGAATAAATTTGTTGTTTCCTCTCAAAATTCTTTTATTAGTTATGGCTATTTTCAGAAACAAAGTTAATGACAATCAGCTTCAAGAGAACAGAGTTCATCATGAATGCTCTCGTCCTCTTCATTTTCAGTACAGACTAGATGATCTTGGTTAGAATAGGGTTATTGATATAATGTGATTCATTTCTAGTTTTTTCTCACATGTCATGGATACATCAATCAATTAAGCATGGCTCATTACTATTTAGATTTTAGAGAAAGGATCATAAACCATGATCCTCCTTTTTAGCCTATTACGATCCATACTTTTCATTTAAGGCATAAGATTTTAAATATTTAGTCTTCATAAAAGTTAAGAGTACTTGATTATAATGTTCTTCATTTGTCATTTTCTTTTGCAGTTCCCATGGAGGGAGATCCCAGTTTTGCCAGTTCAGTGGCATGCACTGTGTCTTGGTCTTTTCGCATCAATAATAGCACCTTTTGGAGGTTTTTTTGCAAGTGGTTTTAAAAGAGCTTTCAAGATCAAGGTTCACTGTTTTATTTATTTTTCTTCTATGGCCAACTGATGGCGTTATCATGTTAAGCTCAAAGATTTTAATGCTATTCGTACTTTTTTCCGACCATTTGTTACAGGATTTTGGTGATAGTATTCCCGGACATGGTGGAATGACAGATAGAATGGATTGCCAGGTGAGCTGCGAAAACAATTATGAAATGTTTACTCTTGAAGATATACATATGAGGTTTCTTTAGCAGTAGCAAGTTACCAACTCTTTTGATAAGATTAAGCAAGGTGGCTTCCGATTGATGCTTTTGTTTTAAAAAAAATTCACTCCCTCCGTTGTACAAAGACTGACCTATTTTCATCAAATGCTACAAGATGTAATAATCTTTCATGTCTACCTACTATCCTCTCATTTGTTGATGCTAAAAATTGGGTAAGGATTTTTGTGGTTTTGAACAAGCAGTTATATATATATATATGTATATATAATTATATATATATGTATTTATGAGCAAAGTATTTGACAAAAATAGATAGGAGGCTGGTCTAAACCAGGTCCTGTAAGTAGCAAATTCGGTGCATTTTATGTTGGTTTCATATCACTATGCACTGGACAATGTGCTGATTAATAGTAAGTTTGTTCTTGTTAAGCTAACAAGAGCACCTTTGATTTTTTTTTGTATTCTAGAACTCTAGGAAACTTTTGATCTGGGTTCTATATTCTCCACTTTAACTCTTACTTTCTACCTCTGAATAGTATAGGTCAGAGAAACTGCTTTTCTAGAAGGACAGAAAACATAGAATTTGAAAATATTTATCTGGAGAAAATCAAGTAGCAGAAAAAGGGTTTTTAGAACCCTAAAAGATTTTCTTTGTGACGTATACTTGACAAGCGTGTAATAGTCCATACTGGTCTTGGTCTTTGATGGAACAATATCAGCCTATACAATCAATACGAGGTAGCCTTTAGCCTATGAATTTTGGGGCCTTGATCATTGTCCAAGGCATTATATTGCACACTTGCATCTATAATTACATTACATATTAGTTGATAATTTTATTTTCATTATGTTCCTAACCTTTCTTTCTTCCTCATTCTACCACACCTCTCTATCAAGCAAACCAATTGTCACTTAGCTCACTGTCAAAAGTTATATGGATATGCATTTGATCTTAGAGTTGAGCATTGTCATTGTCTCGCTTTAGTTTTATAATATATTATAGTGAATGTTCATTTTTCTTTTCTGTTGGTGTAGAGGCATGGCAGCTTCCATACTGATGGATGCTTGGTCTATTTGTATTGTTATGCTTGGACTGGTTAAGATGTTTCTTTGTTGTGGTAGTCTTTGAATATGATTAGGCCACATATCCCCAGTGTCTTTTTTTGGTGCTAATGAGCATCCAAGACTTGTTTCTTCTGGGTGCCATTATAACTTCGTGTAGTGAATCTGTAACTATTTTGTTGCTTCAACGATGCTACTTATAGCATTGGCAAGATATTGCTCAATTGTGGTCAAAGGGACATTTCCTAGTTTTGTGCAATCTTAGTTCCAAACAAGAATTGCGTCTGACTCTCAGGATGTTGCAAGCTGACCTTTTCATATTCAAATATGTATCTGTTTTCTCTCTGTAGTTATCTGAATAGAATAGTGTTGCAATGTATGTCTGTCTAGTCGTGTGCTTAATGTGATCTGTTTTCTGCAGATGGTGATGGCCGTGTTTGCCTACATCTATCATCAATCATTTGTTGTGTCTCAAGGCCTCTCAGTTGAGATGATTTTGGACCAGGTAAAGTAGCAGACTTGCTGTGTTGTGCTTGTGGATATATTTTGTTATTACACTTTTATTCAATCACTGAATTTTTGAAAAACTGTTGGGTGGCCTCGATGTGATGTAGATATTAATGAACCTCAGTTTGGAGGAGCAGCGAGCTTTGTACGTGAGGCTTGGTCAGATTGTCCAGGGGAGGCAGTTTTGAATAACTTGACCTTGCAAGACTGCATGATGCGTCTCATTTATGCCTTTCTCCAGCATGTTTTGTATATTGTTTTCCCTCCTACAACCCTGTTCAATTGTTTAGCTGGAGACCATTTTTACAGCGCACATTCTGTATAGTGCTTGTTACTCATTTAATACGCATAAATTTCTCACTGTACAGTATTACCCCTCTCTCTCTCTCTTTCATGCACACCCTTGAGCACGTTTTGAAAAACAAATTCTGATATGTTATTTATGAATAAGTTCATTAGCTGGACAATCAGACCATATGGCTGGTGCAAGCGATTTCATTAACTCGTTTCAACAGCCCGGCGGTGTTCTAGACATGGTTACAAACATATTTCATATGCAAATCCAGGAAAAGCTCCTAGGATTAACTTTTAGAGTATTCACACTTGTCAGTTTTTCTTTGGGTTCACTTCTAAAATATTAATCTAGGATCTCCAAACTAAGTAGTTTAGCATGGTTCTTTCTAAAGTATTCTCTTAATTGTATTTTTAAATCACATCAAAATATTTCATTTTTCACTTGACCTATTTTTCAAAATCTCTCTTTTTCACAATATTCCAGATCAGGTTATTTGTAATCATTTATTTGAGTTTTCAAAAGTAATTTATAGGTCATGCGTAACATCCTTCTTCAAAAGGAATTCTAAATACAATTTTTTTCAAGGTAAATCACTTAAAATACTCTTTTGAAGTAGAAACTCTCTAAATCTAGATTTTCATTTGATTCCTATTTTCATTTGATTCCTAGTTTCAATAAGAAAATTAGGTCATTCAAGTAGCCAAGTTCCTGTTTGAACCCTAGTTTCAATAAGAAATTAGGTCATCTTAATTAGTCAAGTCTCCAAATCCTTGTTTAATAAAAAATAGGTTTTTCGGATTAAAATCATGTTTTCATCAAACCCTAGTTATAGGTAATCACCTATCTAGGTCCTAGTCCCTATCTAAGCTAGGTCAATTAGGAAAGTTCTCACTCATCCCTAGTTTTAACTCATCCCTAGTTTTAATGAAAGATTAGGTTACCCAGGATAAGTAAATTTTCATCGAAATATTAAATGTCCATCTAAGTTAGACATCTTAATTAGGGAACCTTAATTTCTCCAATCCAATAAATCTCATCCAACTTTAGCCTCTAATAAGTTAAACAACATGCTTCCTAAACCCCAGTTTCCTAAACAATTAGGTCAATAAGTTATAGTTCCTACATAGGTTAGATGATCTCAAGTAAAAAAAAATACATTTTTCTCAATTGATCAAAGTAGATAAGTCAATTTGATCAGTAGGGTGATGAAGCCATTCAATGTCTAATAAGTATAACCTTTTAGAATCCCAATTAAGTATTTCATTAACAAGCCTAGTAGGAAGTACGAGCGACCTGATTCTTAAGCAACTTCAAGATACGTAGGCATCTGGGTACTAAACCTAGGCTCGGTCACATCAATTAGTAAATCAATATTTTTCATGTAGGTTTAAATATACTTTCTAGAGCACTTTTCTTTATAAGTCACGCTTACCAATGAAGGTATAAATCTTATCATCCATTGATATGGTTTATCTTTCAAGGTTACATTAAATTAAACAACGTTGATGGTACATTCTAATCTCATAATAAGAGATAGGAATGCAATGTAAGAAACATAATATAACCGTACTTGGTGCAGATGTTGTGGGGTACATTATATATAATTTCATCCTTACACATAATCAAACCTCCGAATCTAGTCACCTAGCCTAGATGGTTGTCAAGTAGAGCATATCTAAGGCCTCCATAGAACTAGCATTTGTCAAAATAGTTTAGTATTCTCTCCAAATCATTAGACATCCTTAGGTGACTTAGCACACCTCTAAATCTAATGTTAGGTGGCGACTCCATACATTAATTGGCCTTGTTAATCAGCATTAGTCACTCTATCGTACATGCCTTGTGTGACATCTTCTCATTTTCGGCGCTCTTTCCCACTATCTTTAGGGTAAGAAGTGGGTGGAAAAAACCCAAACGTGATACAAGTTTTTCCTTATTAAAGGGTTATTAACAACGT
The DNA here is from genome assembly GCA_026545225.1 of Cornus controversa. NCBI lineage: Eukaryota > Viridiplantae > Streptophyta > Magnoliopsida > Cornales > Cornaceae > Cornus > Cornus controversa. The sequence continues at coordinate 66,195,688 of CM048849.1, read as the reverse complement.
CGATTAACAACTGTTGGGTTGTGGCTCATATTCTAGTGAAAAAGTTACACTAGGCTCTGGGTTAGGAGATATATAAGTTGTAACTCTGATTCGTTGTTTATAATGGATTACTTCTTTGGCTCTCCTATCGAGTAAGCACAATGCCGAACCACGTTAAATCTATGTATTCTTTATCTTTCTGTTATTCTGTGTTATTGTTGCGTGTGTTTGATCAATAACAAATTTCTTATTAAATGGGCGAGTTCATAAAGCTCGCAACAATTAAACCCCTTATTAAAGGGTAGGATTGAATGAATCTCGAGAATAATTAAAACCTCTTATTAAAGGTAGAGTTTATTGAATTCCAATAATAATTAAAACATTTTATTAAACGGGTCTCCACGACTGAATGAATCCCTAGAATAATTAAAATCTCTTATTAAATGTATCCCCCTTATTAAAGGGTAGGATTGAATGAATTCCAAGAATAATTAAAACCTCTTATTAAAGAGGTCCCCTTATTAAAGGGTAGGATGAATGACTTTCGAGAGCAATAATTAAACCCCTTATTAAAGGGCGGGACAGATGAATCCCGAAACCATTATTACACCCTTTACTAAAAGGTATTTCTTTATTAAAGAGGAAAGCTATATAGACTTGGGAGGACTACAACTCTCTTTATTAAAGGTGGCAAGCTGTAAGGACCTGAATTATTTTGACCGGTCCTGGATGATTTTTGGACCGGATTGATTTTTTTCGAACAAATAAAATTTGGAAAGACGTTATATATATATATATATGGAATTATATATATATAAAGAGATGGAGAAGATTTTGTACGTGAAATTAATGCTGGAGGAGGCATGTATATATATATATGTGTGTGTGTGTGTGTGTGTGGGATATATTTATATTAAATTATAAATATATCTATTGAGTACATGGATTATTATATATACACATAAAAGTGTGTATATGTGTGGGCATATATATGTATAAAGGTATGGATTCTATTTTATACCGTGTACTGTAGTGTATATATACATAATATGTGTATTAGATGCCCATGTGATACAAGTATATATGTATATATTTTATGCATTATACATATGTGGCTGTGAGTGACTGAGAGATCATGTGATACCAGTTAAATTGGATTCAAAAAGATAAAGTGAAGGAAGAGACCAAGTGTGGTCTCGGCTGGGAAAGAAAAAGAGAAAAAAAAAGAAAGAGAAAAGGGAGAGAAAGAAAAGAAGAGGAAGAGAGAGAAGGAGAAGTCGAGGAGAGAGAGAGAACTGAGAAACCGAGAGGGGATCGGCTCCGGCGGCCCGATCAGCGGCGGCGGGGGCCGTCTCCGGCAGAGGCGTCGACGGCGACCGTGGTTGCCCACGGTGGTGTTGCCCGGTGACGCGAGGTGGCCCGGTTCGGCCGAGCCGTTCGCGAAGGGGGTCTGTCCGGCAGCTGGTGCGCTCGTCTGGCAGGAGGATTCACGGCCTGCAAGGCGCTGTTCGGCTGGGGTTGGGCTCGGCTGGGTTCGACCGTGGTGTAGATGGTGGGTTTGGTGGCTGGTTCGTGGATTTGGTGGTAGCGATTGGGGTTGTTTGGCCATGGATGGTGGTGACGGCACTCGGTGGTTCGGTGTTGGCCCTCAAATGGGTTCGATTTGTTGTGCTCAGTTGGGGTTTTAGGTAGGTGATGATGCCGGTTCCATGGTGGCGGTGAAAGGGGGTCTCGGCTGGGTACTGTTTGGCCGACAGTTGCGACTGGTTTCGGCTGAGTCTTCGTGGTTGAGGTGAGTTGATTGGGTCTAATTTTTGGGATTTATTGGCGGCCGTTTTAGGGCTAATTTGTAGCCTATTTGGGTCGAGCTCGGAAGGGTTTGGCTCATGGCTGGGTTCGGTTTCGCTGAAGAGGGTCGACGGCAAGTGATGGCCGGTGGTTCGTGGTGTTTGGTCTCGGCTTGGGTGTGGCTTCCGTGGGTTCCTGTTGGGTTTTTCGTGGCTGGTGGTGGCCATGACACGGCGGTGGCTGTCCGGCGGTTTGATGATAACTGGGTTCAATTGCAACTCGGTTTGGGTTTGATATTCAAATGGGTTTTGGGTGCTGGAAGTGGCTGCCGAAGGTGGTTTAGGCTGGGTTTTTGGATGAATTCCGGTGAAACTTGTTGAGTTTCGGCTTGGTCGGCTAGCTATGGGTTTCGGTTAGTGCATAGTTGGTTGCCATGGGTGGAGGTGATGCCGAGAATGGTGTTTTGGGTTCATGGAGGTTTGGCTATTTCAGGGTTGGGAGTTACAGGCTTGATGGGTCTAGTTCATGGAACTTGGTTGTTCCATGGTAGTTGCTTGGTATGGTTGACATATGATTTGAATTTGAGGATTAACTGGGCGGATTTTGATTCGGTCTTCTTGTAGTGGTGATACATAAGTACATATATATGGATGATGGTTTGTGCATTGGGCTTAGGCCTTGAGTTTGTGTTGGGTTTCCAACGGAACTAGAAGTGGGCTGGAATTAGTCCAATGGATTTGCTCGTGTGGACTTCGACACAGGACTGGATCGGGCTTGGAAACAGGCCGATTTGCAGGCACGGACCGGTTGAGAGCGGGACCTAAGGCAAGTTGATTCTTGCCTCTATCTCTTACAAATATTTTTGATATGTTGGTTAATTTACCTATGTCCCTTAATTTGATCATAGGTGGCTTATATATACATATATATGTATGGATGTTGCATACGTGCGGGATGTGAGGACATATATATATATATATATATATATATATATATGGGTGAGTTTGGGGAGCGATGATATGCTAAATTAAATCGCCTATTTGCATCGTGATATGCATGTGCAGTATTGATTGAAATCATGTGAAAAACATGCTAAATAATACATGTTTGGCTATGTGTGGTCTTGTATGCATATGTGACTTTTATGCATGATGTTTAATATATATATATATGTGATTATATATATATGGGTGCAATGGTAGAAATGCATGCTAAGTAGTAATATAACTTTTGGTGGGCATTTGCAAAGCATGATTATGGTATGCTAGGTGTTTTCTATGTTCTTAATACATACGAGTGACGAAATATATGTGTTTATATATTGTGATTGGAATGCATGTTGATCATTTGTAGTGAATACATGCATTGGCTGTGAGCATGATTATGTTTATGCTAGTATATATGCATATGTGACTATATGCAGGATATGACATATATGTGTTTATATGTGGTAGTGTGGACACGGGATGCATGCCAGCTTTATATATATATTGAATGTATGCATTGGTTATAGCATGATAAAAATGTGCTATATGTGTTGGAATGTGATAGAAAGCATGCTAAATACTTCTTTTTAGTATTCATAAGCATGGGTTGATGCATGAAAATATTATGCTATGTATATATGCGTCTATATTGCGTATATGGGAGGAAAATGACACATATGTGGTTATATGTGGGTTTATGTGGAGATGAAATGCATGCTATGTTCTCTTAACTAGCTTAGGCATTGTGAGGCATGAATGTTGAATGTTCCGTTGTTATATGTTCGAAATGCATATATGGTGCCGTTGTGTGAAACGGGGAAGTGTGGTAGAATCACCCAGAGTAGGTCATTACTCGGTCACGGTGTCGAAGTGGTCTCATCACCTGGTAGGACCGATGTTTTCGGTGGTGTATTTTGAAAATATCTCATCACCTGGTAGGACCGATGTTCTCGGTGGTACATGTTGAAATTATCTCATCACTTGGTAGGACCGATGTTCTCAGTGGTGCATTCCGAAAGTATCTCATCACCTGGTAGGACCGATGTTTTCGGTGATGTCAATTCTGAAATCGTGTGGGAAGTGTCTCGGTCACATGATTGGTTGAGAATCATGTTAGGATATCGGGTTGAGTCCGAGAGAGAGGCAAGTGTGTGAACTTGCTTACATTTTCTATTGTGAAGCATGCTACGTATTTAACGCATTCTTATATATGCGTTGTTTGTGATAGCACATGATATATGTTGGATATCTATTACTTTTGAGCATGCTATATGGTTTAAATGCATCTTCACTGCATTTGAGATTGCTACTTGATGAGTAGGAGATGTGGTTGTTGATTTACATCGTTTATGTAAATGTGTTGACATATATGTTCTACATACATATTGATGCCTGATGTTTACTACTTTCAAGCATGTTGAAAATGATTTCTAAAATCGTGTGTAGTGGATTTTGTATATTAATATGTGCTAGAGTAGTCATATACATCACTGGTTCATGCATGCTAGGTAGAGCATGGTCTTAAATATTGTGATATATTTAAGTGCACATATATTTTTGAGAATATGTGAGGATCGACCTGCTGCAGCGGTGATAGTATGGTTCTACATACCTTGTTGGGCTTTTGAGCTCACCCCCTCTCAGGTTTTGCAGGTATTGCTGATTTCGGAGTTAGTTAGGGGACTGACAGCACCGGTTGCAGAGGTAGTAAGTAGATTTCTTAGAATCTAATGTATGTCCAGGATAGTGGATAGATAGATGCTTTACATTTGGATTAAATGTATAAAGCGATTATGTAGATTCAGTTCCTTCTGTTGTATTTATTCATGTGATGTATGTATATAATACGGACATTCAAGGACTGAGACATCTATTTTTGATTATATTATGCATGTTTTAGAAATGCTGGGGGGACACGTGCCCAGAAGTGTCTATTTTTATTGTTAGATATAAATGCTGGGGGGACACGTGCCCAGAAGTGTCCATATGAATTGTAAAACAGGTATAACATGCCAGGAGCTGATTATTTAGAATGGGTCATGCCCGATTTTCGTGAAGATAATAGAAAATTGAGGTTGCATGATCAGGTGATAGTTATGTCGTGAGGGCGATCTCACGGGGTTTACACCTCGATTTTCGGGCCTCGGGAATCGGGGCATGACACAAGCAAACTCGGGAATAAGGGAATTGATTAAGAGAAACTCGAGCTACATCTCCTTCCTTTATTAAAGGGACGAGAGTTCAAGAGAAAAATAAAAGTCACACAACCAAAAAAAAAAAAAGAAAAAAGCTCGGTTAAGTTCGAGAAAAAAGACACTTTCCAAAAGATCGAGTAGCTCATCCTTACTGAAAAAAGATAAAAAAAAATGAAGAAAGAGCATAAAAGACTTGACATTTCTTCCTACATCCGACAAGCAAACTTGGGAATGGAGGCAACTGGTACAAAAAAAATTACACTACAAAAGGTCCAAAGGGCAAAGGATTCAAATGGATGAGATAAGTTATTGTTGGAAGATAAGAATAGTTACTTTATGTACTAATATCTCTTCTAGTTGAATTGGAGAAGGTAACTGAAATGCTCTTCTACCAAAATATGACTATCAAATACCCTTTTCTTATAATCTAAGTCCTAACTTGATCGTCGGAGTATACCGATCGACACTATCACATCTCCTTTGTATTGCAGAAAGTACGCTGAATCGAATCGTGAAAATTTCTTATATCAACATTTGTAATTGTGGCTTAAGTCAAAAGATAGCCAAAACTTGTGTTCGGAGGCAAGAAGAAAATTTCTAATTTTTTGTTATATCTGTTATCTATAGGGTTCACTTCATCTCTCTTATCTGCTCCATAAAGACTTGAAGAAATGATAAGTGATTTTATCTTCTTTTTTGCCCTTGCCCACATCACATATCTTGACTCGTTTATTAACAATTTTTTTTTACGGGTTTTAACTCCTCACACAAAGTCATTAGATTTTAGAGAATATAAAAACTCTAGAGAAGTTAGTGATTAATGTTGGGTTTGTGGCTCAAATTCAGTTGCGACAGTTTCTTTTTCTGTTTTGGAAGCCTGAAGACTTGTGGAGCAAGGCTGAAGATTTGAGGAGGAAGTTGTATATATCTATTTTAGAGTTGTGATTGATTTGGTAACTTCCTGTTAGACAAGGTATGAGAATCCTTATTCAAGAAGGATTTGATTTTGAAGATTCTATAAATAGAGGTATGGTTAAAGGAAAAAGGTAGAGAGAAGAAATATATAAGGGGTTGGTGAGTGTTGTGAGGAGAGGAGAGAGTATATGTAATTCTGAAGGAAAAATGTCAAGAGATTTAGAGTGAAAGTGTGTGATAATCATGTTTTTCGCGTATTATATTTTCTCTTTTCAATTATAGTGAAGTATCTCTTCATGGACGTAACCCTAGAGTTGAGTGAACCATGTAAAATATTGTGTTGTACATGGATATATTTAATTGTTATCTCCATATATGCTTGTATGATTGTAATGTGATGATGTACTTTTGCGGTGTCAAAAAAAAATTAATTCCCAACAATTAAAACTTAAATAATGGTTGACATCAAATCTAACCATCAGGTAATGCTACTCTTTTAAGTGATTTTTTTATTATTTTCTGCCCATTTCCACGCCACATATATATCCTCAATCCTTACCTAATTTTTCTCTGTTTTCCTGAAGAAAATACAATGGGAAAAAAAATGTTATTCAATTGTATTTTCACTAATTACCAAAGTGAAGGTGAGAGTTAAAAAATTTTCAGCCCACAACACAAAATAGAGTAGTGAATTATGTAGAATAGGGAAGAGAGAGACTAGTTTTACAACCATGCGATTAGGGATGACAATTTGTCTCGCCCCGTCGGGTACCCGCCCCACTCCATCCCGTTTAAAACTCGTTTACGGAACCGTTTAAGGAAACGGAATGGGGATGGAGTTAGAGAAAATAACCCGCGTTTAAATGGGGTAGGGGCGGGGGAAAGATCCTACCCTGACGGGTACCCGCCCCGTTTAAGTATATATATATATTTATACTTATATATTTAATATATAGAGAAAATATTAATAATGTATAAAGAAAATATTAATATTATATATATCATACAAGTTTATTATATTAGTAATGGATGATTCAATATTATCCATTGTATTGCAAGTATCTAAATATGTGTTTTTGGTGTATATGTATCAAAATGTCAGATTTATTATTATAAAAAAATTTGCATTAAAAAAGAAAAATATATAAACGGGGCGGGGCGGGCAAAGTTAAACGGTTATGGGAATGGGGAAGTCAAAACCCGCCCCGCCCGCCCCGTTTATACACGGTTGCGGGGCGGAGAAAGTTAAACAGTTTCGGTTATGGGGAAGACAAAACCCGTCCCGTCCCGCCCCGTTGCCATCCCTACATGCAATGCATCTTGTTGGAATTGTAGCACACCAAGTGCATCTCACGATTGCAAAAGCCTCCGTTAAAATAATCGTCGTCATAAATCACTTTTTAAGTATCATTTTGCTTCTGCCATAAAACGTGTGAATGGTTCTCGAGTGTAACTGCTTCTCGAGAGTCTAGAAATCAAATTACAAGTTTTAGATAAGTTATGAAACTAAATAATGGTTGGCGGGCAGAAAAGGCCAACCAAATAATACTCATTAGTAACCGTTTGTGTTGTGGCAGCCATTTTCCAATAATGATTGACATGAATCTAACTCATACAATTTAAAATAGGAAAATACTAAACTTCACAATTTTATTTTATGAATTTTAACTCGAATTTATGTGATAGGTGATAATACCACCGAAACTTTGTGTATAGAAGGAATCCCATCAATACTAACTTATCATTTAATTTTATCTTCTAAAATAATAGACTATATCACCTGTCACATAAATTTAAATTAAAATTAAAATTTATAATATTTATTCAAAAAGTGTAGCATTAAGTTCCTTACATAGTCATATCATAATTAATTAGTGATACGTACACTAACCTTTCATTAGCTTCCTCTTACTGAAAACATGAAAGGATCACAGAGAAACCATGCAACCGTACCTGGCCCGTAACGCAGTCAGGTACGTAGGTACATTTGAAAGAGAAAACCCAAGTACGTACAAGTGATCGAAAAACCATTCAAACTGTACCTGGTCTCAAAAGCGGTTAGATACACATTTAGACAGAGTATATATATATGTGTGTGTGTGTGTACACAATGGTCATAGGATGACGTAGTGGTGCAATGTATTACGCATAACCATAAACAGAATCAGATACAGATTTAAGTGGAGTGCAAGTAAAAAACTGAAGTGTGAATACCATCATATTTCAGTAAATTTCACATAAGTTACAACGAATTTTGTTGGATTAACGTAATTCAAATTCATAAATAAGGGTCAATGTATTTAGACGTATTTTAGGTTCAGTGAACTTGGTCATTCTAGATCCCTAATAATTGTTATGAAAAGACCAGGATGACGTGGAAAAATCCCCAGATATGTCGAAAATTCTCGGAGCAAGTTAGCCACGTCGAAGAAGGTGAAATCCACGTGAATTCTTGATCCATCGTATGCCGTGAATACCATCGTTAGGTGGAATCAACAAGCCGTGCAAAATTAAAAAGAAAACACGAACGTCTTTGAACGGCGTCAATTAGGCTGAGTTTCCATGCGACCCAGCACACGCTACTCTACTCTAGTACTGAAACATTTCAACAATAGAGAGATTATCTATCTGATCTTAAGAGTGGCCTCATCTTAATATCTCCACTGAGATAATGAAGGTCGTCTAAAAGGTCTTTGTTAAATGGACGGACATGATCATTTCATTGAAGGGGTTAGCCATATTTTGATGGGCTGAAGCGTCTACTAATATTCACACTGTTTAGAATATTCAACATAATGTCTTCATTTGGTCGACTCTATCCGGGCTCCATCAATTGTCTTCTTTTATGTGAACACAATTTCACTGTCATCACAACATCCATATAAAACTACTGTTCTCTCTCTTCTTCTTCTACTTCTCTCTGTATAAGGACAAATTAGAGGCCATTTGGGGTCATCTTCACTTGACTGAGAAGGTTAATTCTTACTACCAACAATGGCGACAACACCAGTGAGATTCAAGAGGGTAGCGGCAGTTTTCCACGAGATGTCTTTGGCTCGTCTATGCGAGAGTAGTGGCAGCGAGCACTCGCCGGAGAACTCCATGAATCTTTTCGAACTCGTTAACTCATTCATTGAACGAGATAATCGAGAAGATAGAGATATTGAAGAGGTTAATCAAGAAGAAGAAGAAGAAGAAAATGGACATGAATCTCAAAGTAACTGCTCTAATTTGAAGACGGTGGAAAGGTTGAGGAGTACTTTGTTAGGCTGTCAAGATGATGAAGTGAAGCGAAACATTCGTGTCGAGACGGAGCAAACGTGCCGGATTATCAGAGAAAGTCCGTCGGCGGGTTTTAAACGCCGGTTGATGACTCGGTTACGTGAGAGGGGCTTTGATGCTGGTCAGTCTCTCTCTCGATCTCTCATCTTCTATTGATCTATTAATAAATCGATCTATACGACGTAAACAGTTAATTAATATATAGTAAATATTAATTAAAATTGTTGATCCGGTCGATCTGACTGTACGTACAGGTCTCTGCAAATCAAAGTGGGTGAAATTTGGACGGTATCCCTCTGGGCAATATGAATACATTGATGTTAATGTAGCTTCAACTCGCTACGTAATTGAGGTTTCTCTAGCTGGTGAATTTGAAATAGCTCGACCAACGGATCGTTACACCTCTCTCCTTCACGCTTTTCCTCCAATTTTTGTGGGTGAAGTAGAAGAGCTGAAGCAGGTTGTGAAAACAATGTGCAACGCAATCAAAGAGTCCATGAAGAGGATGGACTTGCAAATACCACCATGGAGGAGATATGGGTACATGCAGGCCAAGTGGTTTGGTTATTACAAGAGAACAATCAATGAAGCACCGGCGGCTACGTCAAATCTACTTTCTGATTCTGAATTGGCTAGCAAGAGATTGGTCGGGTTTGCGCCCTTGCCGGCCATTTCTTACTATTGCAGGGAAGACTTTGCTAGTAAATATATGGGTTCCAAAGTAGGGCTCTTGGCTGCGGCTTTCAGTGACACTAGCATGCTATCTTAATTTGTCAACCCGGCAGGCCTCACAAATATTTATATATTCTTTGTAAAGATTAAAAATGCTGCATTGGTTTTTATTTGGAATGAATAGTACGTACTATTTAAGTTTGAAGCTCAAATGGTGATGCATGGATTCCTCTAGCTGTTTCAATGTCCATAGCTAATTTGTTTGGGCCCTCAGTTGAGATGATTTTGGACCAGGTAAAGTAGTGCACCTTCTGTGTCCTACTTGTGGATATATTTCGGGATTACACTTTGATTCAAGGAAAATTTTAAAAACTCACTAGTTAGTCAATTATTACTATTTGCGGATTGCTAATTTTTTAAAATTGTTTTGAGCTAACCACTTAGTTGTATAGTGTTGCAGCTGTAGAAGGTGACACAAGATGTCGTTCTTTTCCAACGTCCATTGACCATGTGAGAAGTTTGCAAATGGATGATTTCAATTCCATGGGAATTATGAGTGGTTTTAATTACTTTGTCACAGAGGGAGGTTTGACAATTTTAGTTTCTTATGTGCTTGACTAACCAACTAATTAACTTGATATTTTTTACCTTATACCCTACCAAAGCAACTTGTAAAATTATATTCATGTTCATCTATAATGATTGAGATCATTATCGATAATTAGGAAATCTCACGGGAGAAAATAATTATGACATTTCTTCTTAACATATCTATTAATTTATATTTTGAAGAATAGTAATACAATTGACACACGTGTCGAGATATCAATACAGACATGACTTTTCTTTTTATCATACTCACTTAACAATTTTACTATGTGATGTGACATTTTTACTGCACAACCGTAATACTTTTACTGCATAAAGTACGTGCATACTTGCATAACACTTCTACTGATGCATATATATATATAAACTCTTTCATATCTTATTGCACCAGTGTAAGATTTTTTTTATCGGTGGAACATGTTTTCTATTTCTTTCTTTTTTTATTTTAGAAGTCTGATCACCTTTATAAATAATTTTTTTTTTTACATAAAATATAATAAGGTGATACTTCTACAACTCTAAAAAAAACATCAAATATATAAATGTGACACTTTTAGTGCACAAGGTTACCTTTTTACTACATATAGGTGGCACTTTTACTGCATGAATGTGACACATTCACTGCATACTTATGTTATACTTCTACTACTCATATGTTAGATGTTGAGTCTTTTTTGCTTCATCCTCTGTTAAATGTTTTACTTATTTTAAACAATATATCAAATTATGAATACAATTATCTATGAACATAAAACACTTAATTATAAACATAACACTTCTACTGCATCATGTAAAAAAAATTTACTACATGTACATAACACTTTTACTGTTTGTATATAACACTTTTATTGCATCCGATTTGATAATCAAATCATTTCACCACACATTATAAGAACTGAAATTTAAGTTACATTTGGCCGAATAACATCAAGACAAAAACATTAACAATTTTGAATACATCCTTATTTCAAATTGTCTATTATCTGTGAAGTGACTTTTTACATTTTTCGACGGTGGTCTTTAGATAACTTAAACAACGAGTAACGTTCTTTCCCTGAAACTGTGACTCAATGCTCTTCACACGCAGCCATCCAACAAAACTTCATTGAAGAGGAGACTGAATAGAAAAAGAATAAAGATCCTCAACACCTTCACTTGAACTTTGCAAACCAATCCCTATTTCAAAAGGATGTGGAAGGTCCGGTGTTACGATTGGAGTCATTAAATGTTCCTTATTGCATGTTGTGTCTCAATCTTAAAGTATGATTCCACACATTCGTACACATTTAGAGAACACTCTTTTATGGCACAACATGTATGTGCACATGGAATACCCGACATCGACTATTCTTTGCAACTACAATAATAATCTCCCTCAGCAAGAACAAGCTTGAACATCCGATTCTTCCCATCATATATTGCGCACTCAGTAGGACTAGCTCTTAAACAACCAAATCCAAGCCCTTTCATTATCTTCTATTTTATTGCACGCTCTGTATTTGGACCAACCGAAACATTCCACTTCTCCATCCCGATTAATTTTATTATATATTCTAGTACAAGAATTCTGTGAGTTGTTTAAAGTGCTCTTCAATGATTCTGTTAACAGATAAAAACCTCTCATTCTTCACCCATGCATTGAATGACTCTACTTGGTTGGTGTATATTTTTCCCAACGACTTAAGTGGAAGATCGAATTTGACCAATGTTCTGGAGGATTATTGAACACCCAATTATACAACTCGGGTCAAAATGTATTCAATTTTCTCAACGTCTTCTCATACTCTAGTTGTGTCTTTGTATGGTAACTTTGTTTAATAGAGACTTGGTTATATCCTTTGTACCACCCCTAATATTGAAACTGGCCTTTCCATGAATGAATTTCATGTAATTCTCCGGTAAATGTCGCAAACACCAAGTATGACAATGAATACATCTTTGTCCTCCACATTTGCATGTAATTCAATTTTGTGTTGAATATATTTTTCATATAGTTCTCAATACATCTCGGTGTTTCTGAAATTTTTCTCATCATCATTTTACCCAACTTTTTTGGGCGCATTCTTAAAATGCTTCACAGTTACTATATCATAATTCCTATCACACACTACTGTTAATTTGTAAGGACATCCTTTAATGGTACATACAATCTTATAGTAGCTCCAACAACTTTGTAAAAACTTGACTTTGAAGTGGTTCTTCAAAGCAAAATGAGTAATTGATAGATTGAAATCATCTAGACAATCAAATAACTGCCCCTCCCCTCAAAGTATTTCGACCAAGCCACTAAAGATAGGATTCAAGTCTAGTGCTGGATCAATTAACTGTGTAGTGTTATGTGACTCGTTATGCAAAGGCTCAAGTTGATGGATAGACTCCCTGTGATGTAATTATATAGTCATGGTATACGAAGTGAAGTACAACAAAAATGTAAAATTTTTCATAACAACATAAATTATGTACACTTATGTACATAAATTATGTACACTTAAGGCTACTTTGGTACGTTGGAATGAAATGAAGTGGGAATGGAATGAGAATGAGAATAGAATGGAATGACCATTCTCATTCCAATGTTTGGCTACAAGTAGAGAATAATGTAATAATGAAATAGTATTACCTTCCAACATGTTTTATTTTTCTATATAAAATAGAATCAGTTTTAAAAATAGGACATTTGGCCAATTTAATTTAATTACCATGTGAAAAAAAAAATTTACCCATTTAATTAAAACTTTATAAATCAAAATATAATCTGTCTTTTTCTTCTAGTCAAGATTAATATAATTTTTTATACAAAAAAAAAATTAATATTTTATTAAAAACTGAAAGTGATAAAAATTAATATTTTATTAAATATTTTAATAGGTATATATATATATATATATATTCTAGAGTGAGTTGTAAAAGAGAGAGATGCATTAATGAAGAGAGAGATGATAATTTTAATACTAAGTAGGAATGGAATGGTCATTCCATGACTCAAGAAGTGGAATGATTTTGTTGGAATGAGCATTCCAAGGGAATGACTTGTAATGACCATTCCATTTCTAATGTAACACAACAAACGAGAGAAAGAGAATCAAATGTGGAATGACCATCCCATTCCACCTCTATTTCTACGTACCAAACTAGCCCTTAATGTATCTAGAGCTGAATGGTTGAGATGGTGAGACTACCTCATCGGAGTCATTGCCAATAAACGCATTGGCGACATAAATATCAGTTGTACAATCATTTAGTATCAACATTGCCCTAAATCACTTTTCCCATGTAAGTCCATTAGTTGAGTTTGCATATACTTATATTGTATAACTTAGCCATCCAAGGCAATTAAAAGTTATGTGGATAATTTCTACAAGAATTAATGTAAGGACCGTGACCATTTTTGGCCGATGTTATTTTTATTTTTATTTATTGTCATATAAATATTTTAAATTTAAAATACATGTTTGGGAACTTGTATCAAGGTCTGAAAAAGTTAGCCAAAAGTTGATATTTTTGGGTCTGGTGGGCCCGGGACGCGGGTCCGCGCGGGCCTGAAAAATTTGAAAGTGTCAAAATGACACCAAATTTGGTGAATAGTTTAAATAATATATTTGATGTGCTATAGAATCGATTTTGGATCCGTCAAAGTTACCGAAAATAAAAACGGACCCGAAAAAATTTAGTGAAAGACTAATGACATTTTTGTAAATAGAAGAGCTAGATCTATAAATAGCAAAAAAGAGAATGCTGAATTCATTTCTCTCATTCTTTATCAGCCGTGAGAAAGCAATATAGATACACATATATCCCTGCATCTTTTTCTCCCTTTTTCTATTGAATTTGAGAAGCTTGGGTCCATAATTGGAAGACGCCGAAGAAGAGAAAATCGGTTTATGCATTGAGGGCTCGAGTTTGATCTGTCGGAATGGAATTTGGAGAAAGTTAATTTTTGGTGAGAAATTGGAGAAATTATTTGAAAGTTTTTTCAAATTGAGGTAGGCATATCTAACCCATAGAATCCAGAATTTTTATAAGTATATTGGTTATTTTTGGCAACTAGTTAGATATGTGGGTATAATCAGATGTCTTCACGGTTAAAACATGTTATATTATATTACACAGTGAATTATCAATGTTAAATGATATAATTACATGTTTATAATTGTCTTAGATGATTATATAATTAAGTATGTTGAGGTTGAATTGTGAAGGAATTATGTGAATTCATGTGTGTTTGTGAGAGTGACACTTATATGTTTGATAAATTGTCTTAAAAAAATGTTTAATTATCAATATAAGTGATATGAAATGTGCAACATGTGAAACATATTTAATGTGAAAGAATATGACGTTCATTTGATAAATGTGCAAGCATGACAATTAGTATTACATTATTTTGAATTGTATGTGCACGCTAGCATGAACACGTGAGATTTTTCTTCATTGGCACAGTGAGGGTGGTGAGCTCAATTGGGCAGAGTGCCCATTTAGATGAAAGATGATACTCCCTAAAACGGAGTCTAGCGATGAGGTGGACCAGTAAAGGAGCCTCGGATAGGTAAGATTGGGCAGCCCATAAAACCAGAATCCAATAAATGTGTGGAGATCGAGTATGAGGGAGCTATGCATATCACGTTGCATTATACATTGCTTGTGATATGATTGTGATGTACGAATATTTGTTTAACATGATTAAACGCAAATGTATGTTTATGTGGTATTTACGAAACTTGCAGAATTGTGTTTTAGACATTCCTATTGAGCGTGTTATAGCTCATTCCATGAGTATTAAGTCTTTTTCAGGAAATAGAAAGGAATTAATGGAGTCTCCCTAACAGTGAGTGGGCGTGGAATGAAAATTGATTTCATTTAAAGACTTAAAACGTTTTATTTGAATGTATGTTCGGATGGTTGATTATATGCATGTGGTGAACATGTATAAAACTATTTATGTTTCGAGAATATGTTATATTATGTTTTATGATTGTATAAGTTTAAATACGATTTTGAGCACAGTGAATGCCAAATGATGCGAATAACGATTTTGCATTTATGATTCATTTGTACATGTATAAACTTGTGAGAATGATTGTGTTGAACAATTGATAAAATGAGAATCATATATGATGAGAATGGGGATCAAAGTGTGATAATTGATATTTATAAAATTCTACTGAGGAACAATGTTTGAGGGATTTCGATCAATCAAAACCCCTGTTTCGATTAATCGATATGTGTTGATTAATTGGCCAAGGATCGAGATGGGAAGATAGAAGGTTGTCAAATTCTAGAAGGATTTCGATAGTACTTCGATAGAGTTTCGATCAAGCACAATTTTTGATAAATTAAAACTTTCATTTCGCACAATGGAAATGTGTTTCACATAAGCGAAAGGTACACTTTGATCAATCGAAAAATACAGGGACTGTGTGTTTCCAAAGGGACTTATGTATGCATATTTTCAATAAAGAGTATACATATTAGACTTGAATTACGTATGTATGCATGTATGCATAGTAATAATGGTATAAATAATGTTTCCGCTAGACTTTGAGATCACAACTTAGATTGATTGATCTATGTAACATTCTGGTGAGGGATTGATGTGTTGATATATGTGATAAAGCTTCTGTTGATTTATGAGACAATGATTTAGATTATTGAACATTGTGATATATCCGGTGAGGGATAGATATATTGATAAATGTAAAAATTTCTATTGTATGTAATGATCGGTGGTCCGGGTAGGAACCGAGGGTGATAATAGTAGTTTGCCATAGTTATCCAAATCGTGGAGTGACGATTAGGTGATCATGACACCTCACTACCCGAGATTTAGACTCGGACCGAGGGAGTCCCGACGGATCAAATTTTGGGACGTGACAGCTTGGTATTAGAGCATAATTGGATCGAATACCTAGGGACGATGGATAAAGGTTAGACCATATTTTGGTTTGAAAAGATTTGATGATTCATAACTTGTTGTTAGAGGGTAACTGAATTTGAATACCTAGAGACGAAGGGTGAGAGTTGAATCACATGTAGTTTTGGTATGGTTAGAACCTTTGAGTTAAAAACTTATAAATGCGTGTAGACATGACATAGTTGAATATGAGAACTTATGTGCATATGAAATGTACTTACATGATAATATGCTAAGTGCTATATGATAAATGTGTTATATATTATGTGTTCACTTGATAACATATTTATGTGATTAAATGCGTCTTGAAAAACATGTCTATGTGTTATGTGTGAAAGTGATAATATGTTGTGATGTTGTGTAATAGTTTGATCGTATTGAGTAAATAACATGAGATAACTTATTGTGTTGACCTATATCTTGAACATATAGAGATATGCCACCTATAGGTCGAGGAGGGGCAGTTGGGGGTGAGGTTCTTAAGGGAGATCACTTGGTCACTGAGATGACTGCGAACCTTAGAGATTTTGTGAGGACAACTATTACTGAAGTGCAACGAGTAGTGCAACTGAGAAAGAGTGAATGTGAAAGGTGTTTCAAATTTATCACTTGATTCAAAAAATTGATGTCTCCTTTGAAGGAAGTTCAAATCCGTTGATAGCGGATAATTAGTTGAAACAAGTAGAGAAACGTCTAAGGATGATGTTTACGCTCGATGATAGGATGAAAGTGATTCTTATTACATATTGTTCTCGGGAGGTGCTGAACTTTGGTGGAAGTTGGTGGATAACTGACATGATGTGAAATCTAACCCTTATCTCGTGCTACTTTTTTAAGTGATCTACTCTTTTTGATCTCCTTAATTAAGTAAATTAATTTTATACAAGTTCCTTAATTAGCTTCCTAAACGTGAAAGGATAGAAAAATCATGCAACTGTACGTACCTGGGCCTAAACGCAGTTGACTACATTTGAAAAAGAGAACGAAGCACATAAAAGTGATAAAAAAAATGACAAATTACATTTTGTCCCCCTGAGGTTTGTCTATACATTAACCTAACCCCATCACGTTTGCAAATCTTCATTTTCACCCCCTATTAGTGATTTTTGGTTGACTTTGGTTAACAAAATGCTAAAATGACTAAACTACCATACTTATACACTATACTTGTCCAAGTCATATTTACTCCGCCTTCTAAATACCCCTTTATCTTCATTCTCACCATTGACAATAATCGCCATTCTTTGAAGACCCATCTTCATATTACAATCTCAAAGCAATTCCAGATAAAGCCATTTACTCCAAAATTCAATCCTCTCGTTCGTAAATGTCAAACAAACGGTTCAAGGTTTGTTCCGAGTCGTCATCCTCCATTGTTTCGTTGATGCCGTCGGTTGGGGTCTTGCATTCTCTGCCACTCAAAATCAGATTGGCTAGTTGCGAACGTATTTGCGAAATTACGAACGTCAACGAGTTATCGGCGATGATCTCAGAGTCAGATTGGTACCGTTCACTGGTCATATACTCTGCACGTATCCCACACACCTCGTCGAAATCTGACTCCATAGCCCGGCATCATTGGTCTCGACGGAGAATCTCCAACTTTTGTAATGTATTTGCGAACAACACATTGGAGAATAACGTCTCATCAATGTCGAATACCCAAGCGTCCTTGTCGTCACTGGCGATATCCACCGTATTTGCGAACGTCAACGAGTTATCGGCGACGATCTCATAATTAGATCGGTACCGTTCGCCGATCATATACTCCTGCACATATCCCATATACCTTGTAATACCCCGCTCCAACACATGGTATGATATTGTCTGCTTTGGGCCTAAACCCGCACGATTTTGCTCTTGGGTTTTATCCCAAAAGGTCTCATACCATTTGAAGAGAACATAGTACATATAAGCACATCCCCTTTTCCACACCCAGGCGATGTGGGATTGAGCATCCTGTACCCTGTCAGTGTGGTAGCTCAGCCCAATGTCTGTCTTCGCACCCGCCCACTCACACCCGTCCACAAGGGTTACTACAATCCACCCCCCTACGAGGCCCGACGTCCTCGTCGGCACACTTTCGGCTGGGTTCAGGCTCTGATACCAACTGTAATACCCCGCTCCAACACATGGTATGATATTGTCCGCTTTGGGCCTAAACTCGCACGGTTTTGCTCTTGGGTTTTACCCCAAAAGACCTCATACCATTTGAAGAGAACATAGTACATATAAGCACATCCCCTTTTCCACACCCAGGCGATGTGGGATTGAGCACCCTGTACCCTGTTAGTGTGGTAGTTCAGCCCAGTGTCTGTCTTCGCACCCGCCCACTCACACCCGTCCGCAAGAGTTACTACACACCTCGTCGGCACAGCTTTCACAATACAAATTATCGTCTCAAATGTTCATTTTCTGTGGTTTTAGAGCCTACCCTGCTGAAATTGACGTGCAATAATAAACCATTCCCAGTTGAGGCTTCAAGAACAATCATGGAGTTGTCTTCTGTGTGCACTTTTTCTTGACGCAAGATGGTTAGCCTCTCGATATCTCTGTGCATGTAGTCTTGGCAACACCCTATCATTGGACAAAGCTGCCTATGGATTCGAGCCAAGAAGAAAGATTAGAAGGGTACGTTAGTGAACGGTGTCAAAAACTAGTTTTTATAAATGGGTATTGCTTCAAATAGTTGAATTGGGTTCTAAGGGTGGGTTTAGAGAGAAAAGCGGATGGTTCGGAGAAGTGGGCAATGGGAAAGACTGAAGGTAGAAGGTGGGTTATGAGTGATTGAGTTTGTAAAATTATTTCATTTTGTGAGATCAATTGGGTCTTCTAAGATTCTTCTAGAAGGGTATTCTGGGCATTTTCTGGCTACTGTTTGCATGATATAAATAATTTGACCGTTGACAATGACATGAGAGACTAAAGTGATGTATAATTTAAAGGATAATACTTGACTCCTCCCTGACAGTACCAACATTATTCTCCCTGCTTATGTGGACCAATGAGTGTGCAGATAGAAGTTGAAGAGACAAAACAAAATCAATAAACGATGAACTTTTCGTTTAACCCACAAAAAGATAGATAATGTTCATTTTAAAAAAAAATAAAGTTTTGGACAACTGTTTTAATTTTATTGATCTACATAAGCAGGGAGAATGATGTTGGTACTGCTAGAATAGGATTCAAGAATTATCCTAATTTAAAATATCAGGAGTGTAAAATTCGATGCACAAATGTAAAAGAGTTAGGTTCACGAATGGATGAAACTCAGATAATCAAAATATGATTTGCTCTAAAAACAAAGAAAGCCATTCAAACTGTACCTGGTTTCATAAGCGGTTCGATACACAGTTTAGAGAGAATACAAATATTTATGTAGAATGGATGACCAAGCAGCTAGTGGTGGGGTGCAATGTATTGCTTGCGCGTGGCCATATACAGAGTCGGATACAGATTTAAGTGGAGTGCAAGTAAAAAACTGAAGTGTAAATGCTATCATATTTTAGTAAATTTCACATAAGTTACAAACTCATTATGGATAGTAATTTTGGTGGTGGTTTAACGTAAATGAAATTTACAAATAAGGTTCAATGTATTTAGACGTATTTTAGGTTCAGTGAACTTGGTCATTCTAAATGTTGAGTTCAACAGATCTCTGGCTCTCATAGTTATGAAAGACCTGGATGACGTGGAAAATGTTCTAAAAATCTCGAAAATGATAGGAGCAAGTTGGCCACGTCGAAGAAATTGATAGCCACGTGGATTCTTGATGCATCGTATGCCATGAATACCATCGTTACGTGGAGTCAACAAACCCTGCAAAATTAAATAGAAAACACGAACGTCTATGAACGGCGTCAATTAGGCCAGGTTTCCATGCGACCCACCACACGGTACTCTACTCTAGTAGTGAAACATTTAAACAATAGATATGATCTGATGGTAAGAGTGGCGTCATTTTAAAAGTCTTTGTTAAATGGAGGGACACGATCATTTCATTAAGGGGGTTAGCCATATTATGATGTGCTGAAGCGTGTACATTATATTCACACACATGCAGACTGTTTACAATATTCAACATAATGTCTTCATTTGGTCGACTCTATCCGGGCTCCATCAATTGTCTTCTTTTATGTGGACACCTTATCACCATGATAACGACATCCACAGAATAATACCATTCTCTCTCTTCTCCTTCTACTTCTCTCTCTCTATATAGGGACAAAAGCCCATTTGGGTCATCTTCACTTAGACTCATTCTTTCTCAAAAGTAAAACAACAAATAAAGGCCGCGGAAGCGGAAAACAGATCGAAAAGGGTATCAGAGAAAATTGACTGCGAAGGTTAATTCTTACGACCAACAATGGCGACAACACCGGTGAGATTCAAGAGGGTGGCGGCTGCTTTCCACGAGGTGTCTTTGGCTCGTCTATGTGAGAGTAGCGGCAGCGAGCACTCGCCGGAGAACTCCATGAATCTTTCCGATCTCGTTAACTCATTCATTGAACGAGATAATCGAGAAGATAGAGATATTGAAGAGGTTAATCCAGAAAAAGAAGAAGAAGAAGAAGCAAACGGATATGAATCTCAAAGTAACTGCTCTAATTTGAAGACGGTGGAAAGGTTGAGGAGTACTTTGTTAGGCTGTCAAGATAATGAAGTGAAGCAAAACATTCGTGCCGAGACGGAACAAGCATGGCGGGTTATCAGAGACAGTTCGTCGCCGGGTTTTAAACGCCGGTTGATGACTCGGTTACGTGAGAGGGGCTTTGATGCTGGTCAGTCTCTCTATCTCTGTCTCTCGATATCTCTCAAATTATTAAATTTATCATTTAATTTGAAATAGGGAGCTCCAGGAATGGTTGGCATATAGAAATTGAGTGTTTTGGTTAATGATCATATATATGCTTATGCTTGCTTAAACATGATCATCTTCTATTGATGGATCTGTTAATATATATATCTATATGTACATAAACAATTAATATTATATATATAGTTGGGAGATCCGGCCTGACTGTACGTACGTGCAGGTCTCTGCAAATCAAAGTGGGAGAAATTTGGACAGTATCCCTCTGGGCAATATGAATACATTGATGTTAATGTAGCTTCAACTCGCTACATAATTGAGGTTTCTCTAGCTGGTGAATTTGATATAGCTCGACCAACAGATGGTTACACCTCTTTACTACACGCTTTTCCTCAAATTTTTGTGGGTGAAGCAGAAGAGCTGAAGCAGGTTGTGAAAACAATGTGCAACGCAGTCAAAGAGTCGATGAAGAGTATGGAATTACAAATACCACCATGGAGGAGATATGGGTACATGCAGGCTAAGTGGCTTGGTCCTTACAAGAGAACAATCAATGAAGCAAAAGCTATGTCAAATCTACTTTCTGATTCTGACTCGGCCACCAACAGATTGGTCGGGTTTGAGCCCTTGCCGGCCATTTCTTACTATTGCAGGGAAGATTTTGCTAGTAAATATATGGGTTCCAAAGTAGGGCTCTTGGCTGCGGCTTTCAGTGACACTAGCATGCTATCTTAATTTGTCAACCCCGCCTCACAAATATTTATATATTCTTTGTAAAGATTAAATTTTTTACAAATTTAGTCGATGCATTAAAGTATATGTATGTAAATGGAAGATGGGTGAAAGCAAATTACAATTACCCTTCGTGTCTTACCTTTCGCTAATTTTGCTTTAAAAATTCCCCGTAAAAATTATTAGATTTAAGAATTTTTCTCAAGATAGAATAAGAGAGCCTTTGGTACTGTCAAGATCTATCAGTCACTGGGGATTCTTTTGTCTAGTTGGTTGGCTACATGTCATGTTTGTCAATTGACTCAATTGTGACTAAATGATAGATAATTTGTTTGGGCATATATGCTTGTTTTTTTAGGGGCTAAAGTGCAAAAAAACAATCCTTCAATTATTACATTTTTGCAAATAATCTCCGGGGTACTATAAATTGCTTTCTAAACTATTGATTTATTGCAATTAAGTAAATACTCATCACAAAAGATAATTTGACCCCTTTTCTTATTAAATGTTCTTTTCTTATTAAATTATATTTATTATATTTTCTCTTATCTAATAAATATTAATTATACGATTTAATATGCTTTTATTATTGGTATCAATTTATCAAAACAAAGAAAAAATATAAAGAGTTGTAACCTAATTTAGCCGTTTTCTAAAATGATTAACTTATTATTAAAATTTTATTATTTATAATAAAACTTGTTATATCAAGTTTAAACCTTTTTACAGCATAAAAATACCATTTTTCATACAATATATTCATGAAAAATTTAGAAAGTACTTAAATAATAAAAAAAATCCTTTTTTCATGCAGTATATTCGTAAAAATTTAAGAAATTAATTAAAATTTTCCACTTAAAATTTTTATTAAAATAATTAATTTCAAGAATTAAAAGAAAATTTAGACAAATTTGTTGAAAAATATGTTATCAAAATAGTATGAATTTTTTCTTAATTTATTTTATTGAGAAAAATAGAATCATTTAATTAGAGCATAGTTCAGGAATTTTTTTGCACTTAACTCTTCTTTTTATATACACTAACTTTTTATCCAATATATATATATATATATATATATATATATATATATATATATATATATATCTGATTATTTGACCGGGACAGTTCCCGATCAAACTTATGGTTATGACGGTGAGAGTTTTATTTTACTTTGTTATTTGCAATTCTATCTCTCTCTCTCTCATATGAGAACATGAGTCAGAAATAAATGGAACTATATAAAGGTAAAGGAAAAAGGTAAGAGTCCGTTTAAAAGCACTTTTATTTTAAAAGAAAAAATTAAATTTTGGTGACCAAAATTTAAAATATTTGATTTACAGTGCCCTTAAACTCAATAAAAAGATAAATAGGAGCCAATTTAAAAAAATAATTGCCAATAAGTAACCATTTAACTTTAATGTCTAAAATATCCTCTCTTTTATTTTATTTTTTTGTCTTCTCCAATTACACCTCCAAATTTCGGAGCTTCAAAAAGGCATAAAAGAATTCTAGAAAAGAAAGTATATATATATATATATATATATATATAGGGAGAGAGAAAACATTTGTGACTTTGAAGAAGAGTTTATCTAGCTCTCTCTCTTTCTCTCTCTCTCTCTCTATATATTTAGACATATATGTTGGTCTTACAATTAATGCAGGTGTCTTTTTCAATTTGTTCCATGTATGTCCAATTTTTTTTTTCCTTTTTGCCGCCAGAATGTCCAGGTTTAGCAACTTAATCCTAATTCCAATTTAAAAAATGAATCTATCTTGGGTGTTCAAGAGGGAAAAAAATTATGATTCGGTATGCAATTAATTGCACCCAAATTATTATTTTTTTCAGTTAATGAGATATTAATATATAGGAATACATTTAAATGTATTATTATATCTTCTTTAGAATGTATATATGTTCTACACAAGTTATCAAATTCTTTGAAATTTATTATATTTGAGGGTTGGAGTAGACTGAAGAAATGATGAGAATTTATAGAGAGAATGATGGGTATTTTGGATATTAAGATTAAATGGTCACTCATTTGCAATTAGTTTTTAAGTTGGTCACTATCCAGCTATTATTAAGTTTAAGGTCACCAAAAAGCAATTTTTTTTCAATTTTGGTCACTAAAATCTAATTTTTTCATTTTAAATTTTATTTTTAAATATTTTTGGTAACTATTAAAATTGTTTTTAATGGTTACCAATTTTATCTTAATTGAGTTTTTGAATGAAGTTAAAATTTTTAAAACTGCTTTCTAGTAGAGATTTTATATTTTAGATAACTATTTTTTCTTAGACAATTTTATTCTTTTTTATTTTTTATAAAGAAATAAAAACCCCCCTCTCTAAAGAAAAAAACACTTCTCTCTAGCAACTATCTACGACAAAGGAGCGGGATTTTGGAAGAGGGACAAGAATTCTACTCGTTGCGAAATTTGATTCAAAGCCAATTTGAATTTTGGGTAGATTAGTTAAGCACTTGAGATAGGGGTGTGATAATCTTCTTAAACTTTAATTCTTTAAGTTGTGTTTATGTGATGATTTGTAGCTTAGCATGCCATATTTAATTTGAAATTGCTTTCTCCATGTTATTTATGTTATCTTGCATATTTTAGAGGGTTAAATAGCTATTTATATAAAGGATAATGCTACTCAGGCAGAATTTGTAGGCAGAAATATTTACATCCATTGGATGCATGTGGTGAGTGTATGTGATGGGGCCTACCACATACATCTAATGGATGTAAATATTTTTGTCTACGAATTCTGCCTAAGAATTCTGTCTGAGTAGCATTACCCTTGTATAAAACATAGTAGTTCTTGTTAATTTATATACTAATTTACTTTTCTATTTTGATTCTCCCATTGTCGGTACCTAAGGTCGAATGTGAACATGAGGTGAATGATAATCGACTGTAAAACTTATGTCAATTTTTTTTTGATAAATTCTCATTCAATTGGAGAAATTCATATAAAAGATCCATTTCATTTGGGATTGAGGCAATGAGAAGGATGATGATGATGATTTTTTAAAAAGAAAATTGCATCCGTTCTTTTATAAAGCTATGCTATTATCAAATACAGTAACATTCTATTAAAGAATATTATTGATAAATTAGTGATAAATTAACAATAAAAATGCTTTAAATATATTGTTACCGAGCAAATTAAAAAGTATTTTAATTGTGAAAAGTATTTTATATAATTTATCACCAAAAATCTAACATGTTTTTTACTAACGATAATTTTATGACACAAAAACATTTTTCATTCTAACATCAACACCAATCAGGATTTGGCTATTGTCCTCTTGCTATGACCTAGACAACATTTTCATTCTGACATCAATGCCAATCAAGATTTGGCTACAACATTGAATATTACCAAAGAAATTAGGGTAAATTACCTTGACCTTTCTTCAGGTTTTCTTTTATTACCCATATATTAAAGTTTTTAAAATACCATAATCAACCTCCCCTGTGGTTTCATTGACTTAACTCTCACCACCCTTACCGTTAAGTGACTGTCAATTCCATTAAAGCCAGATTACATATAAATTGTAAATGTTTAAACTACCCTTGTAACACAAACCAATTCATGACTTTCAAAGTATAAACATTTCTGATAAACAAATGGATTAGAACCACCAAATGTTTAGTCATTTCAATTTAAGGGAACAATCATCAAGATTACAATTGTCTACCAACAACATCAGCTACAAAAGAGTAAGTGAAGGATTCGACTTGGATTTGAACACACCCAACTATAAACAAAAACATCCTTCCACTCGATTGAAGATCCGTAAGTGCAAGAGCACCACCAAAAGCATGTCAACCACCATCGCCTGCATGATGTTCCTAACTATGCCTAGGTGCAGCCAGAAGAAGCCCATGAACTCACACAGACAAATTTGTAGATGCTCAGGAGAGGGAAGAGGGGTTCGAGGGTTAGGGCTAGGTCTTGGGTCGGCTATTGGACGAAGAAGAAGCACCCATATTGGAGGTCATTGAAGAACGGGAGGATATAGGGGGCGGCAGACATTAAGTGGTCGGAGTGGGGTTAATATTTAAGAGGATTTTCTTGTTTGGGTTTATGGTAGAGAGGATGGTGGAGGGAGAAGTGAAGCTGCAGAGAAAGATTGGAGAGAATTAAAGACTAAGGATTCGTAACTTTTGTTGGTTTGACAAAAAGAGAAATGGATCGTCGAATTTGATTAGGGAAGTTTGGAATTTTGAATAATATTGTTGACTTTGCCACTTTAAGTTAAGGGCATCGTGGTAAAAGCACAACATCAGTTAAGTCATTTAATGGACTGTTACTATAACAGAGGTGTTAGAGAAAGAATGTAAAAACTTTAATTTAGAGATAATAAAAGAAAACTTGGAGAGAGGTCAGTAAATTAAGTGCATGTTGTGAACAATTATACCATCTATTTCCACAACTGTGCATTATTGCTTTAACAATAGTAACACTTTTAAATACAATCAATCAAATATCAAGGGAGATGATAATTGCACTCTACTTTTCTACGATTGCATTCCAATCTTAAAAAATGACACTTCTAATCTTAAATTTACAAATAAATTAGTATTTTTTTTCAAATTACACTACTACCCTTTCAGATATTCTCTCGGTCTCCAATTTTTAATGCTCTCGGCCTCTCTTGACAAGATAAAAATAAATAACCAATTTTTTTTTTTATCTCTTTTAACTGAATCAAAAAAATAGTTATGTGAATAAATTATTTCTCTTGACAAGACCTAAAAAAAATATGAAAAAAAGTTATTTTTGTTGAATAAATTATATCTTTTATTAAAACTAGATAAAAAAAGATAAATTTTTTTTTATCTCTATTGGATAAATTATCTCTTTAGAGAGGACAAAATATATAGTATATTGGAAAAAAATATTATAAATTATGTTTTTTGACACGACCTCCAAAAAAATTATTTCAGAAAAGGTTATCTTTATTGAATAAATTATCCCATTTGACATGAAAAAAAAATAGTATGCAAAATTAAAACGAAAACCAAAAAAAGTTATTTCTTTTGATATGACCCCCCAAAAAAAAAAGATTATATCTGTTCAATAAATCATCTCTTTTGATAATAAAAATAAATAAAAAAAAGTAGCTAAAAAAGGACTCAAAAAAAAATTCTCTTTTGAGTGGACAAAAAAAAAAAAAAAACAAAAGTACTACAAATGTAGAAAATGTAAAAAGTATAATGGTTAAAAAGATGGTTATGATATTATAAAATAAGAAATGATATTAAGAAGCTTTTTTGTCATTTCCTGTAACAACAGTAGTAAAAAAAAAAAAAAAAAATTGCAGACAACACTTTTGAAAATTTCAAAAAGAGTACATGAATTTATTTGCAAATATGAGAAAGTTAAAAGAGGATATTTTGCATTTTGCCTTTTATTACAAAGTATGCATACATTTATTTCAAAAAAATAGTGATGCACTGATAAAATTGAAAAGTAAGTACTGGATAAAAGAAAAAAAACATCATCCAAGATTAATAATAAAGTAAATTTTAGCCTCAAATTTTGAATTTTTTCAGATTGAATTATATTTTTCAGTGATAACTAATATTGGGTCGTATACATAATAAAGAAATAATATAAATTATTTGTTAAATTGAATCACCAAATTACATTAGACTCTTTTCTTTATTTCACAATTGTTTTTTATAACTAAAAAACAAAACAAAAAAATTCAGAGAATTTTGTTACCCTTCTCTGAATTCAGGAAACACTAATATAGTAATTTATCGGTTGAAGGGTTAATTTAGTCATTTTATTTTAAAATATAATATAGTTATTTTATTGATGGATAAAATTGTAATTTTTCATGCAAATTACTGATGCAATTTTATTTAGGGATGTAAGTATAAATTTAAACAAACTTTGTACATGAGTTTGTTTGAGGTAAATATCAGGAAGTGTGAATGCACTTTCTCCTTTCAAAAAATGGTACAATCCTCTAAAATCAATTTTTATACAATAAAAAAACCTTAGTTTGATTCAATCTCCTTGAATCGTGTAAGGGCTTACTATAATGAATTTTTTCAATTTTTTGAGATTAAAAAACTTCAATTAATTTATAATTGAAGAATTATGTGTTGAAGGTCTTGTATCACTGTCTTTGTGTGTTGAAAATATTGAATTTGATCTATCAAATTTTGAGATTTTGCCATATCGTTGCAGAACCTATACCTATACATTGCCATATCGTTGCAGAACATTCGTAAACTGTTAGATCGTTACCAAAATTTTAGTGCCCACCGCAACCAAAAAAATTCGAATAACAAAAAACATTAACAACTTGGACGGCTGAAAAAAGAAAAAAAAAAAAACCTCCAAGAAAGAAATACAAAACGCATACATATAATTTAACATTATTTTAAAAAAAACAGAAAAAGATAAACATCAAAGTTCCCAATAAAAAATGTAGCAAAATGGGAAAAATAACCCATTTGCTAAAAACTTTAGTTGCTATTTTTTTTTTAACTTGAAAGAATATTTTAGTAATTATTTCTTTAAACAACTCCAGAATTTTTGTCAAAAAAAAAATTCAAAATAAATTTTTTTTTACAATATTACAAAATTTCTCAATAACTATACTCTCAATTGGAAAAGTGAGGTCAATTACTGTTCAGCCCATTGTTAGAGACTACTTTTTGAAGAGTTATTATGATCAGATGGTGTACATAATGTCAGGATTTCAATATCACGATTTCAATAACGGTTGCCACGGGCTTAGACACTTCCACCAAAATAATAACACAATCAATAGGATTGGATTTGAAGGAATGATCAACTAGACTCTTATTGTGAGGTTTCGATTTAATTGTCATTTTCTAATATTTATTGAATTGTGACATAGGAGAATAATTTGTAGATTCAAACACATAATTAAAATTACTTGCATGTGGAACTTTGACATCAAGAATTATAAATTTGTCCATGAAAAAGTAATTGCCTACCAAACTTATTTAAAATAACATCATTTCTGAAACATGTTGGAGAGAAATTTTTTTGGAAAACAAACAATCTGTTTTCATTTTATGAAAACCAATAACATTAAAGTGTTTTTATAGGAAAAACCAGCCAAACAAACCCATGATGCTCCTATTTTGTAAAATTGAACGAGGAAAACAAAGAAATATTGTTGTGAAAATAATAAACAAATAAATTAAAGTGTTGTGTGTATATGTATATATAGGCACCTGATAGACGCAAACTGCTAGGAAGTCAAAGCAGATTGCCTGGAAGGCGACCCCTATTGTAGAATAATAGAGTTGATGTAAGAGAAGGGCCTCTTGAAAAGGCTAAATCCTATGCCATTTCCCTCTTCTCCCCCTTCTCATTAATATATGTATATGTATATGCATATGTAAGAAGTTCGGTAAGCAGATATGTCGATGGAGATTCTGAAAGAACCAGAAACAACAACCGGCCAGTAAACTTCTCAGCCATTGGATCGATGTAGCTACAGCCGTTTTGGCAATTCAAGGTTAAGGGTACAAATCACACCCTTCCCTTGGTACATGTAGCCCTTTTTACACCACAATCAAAGACACCATGGAAACAAAAATCACATTCTATGTCAAAACCATACACAATTGAAGAAGAAAAAAGAAAGAAGAACAGACATAAGTGTGTGTGTGTCTATATATATATATATATATAAATGTTTGATCAGAGAGAAACAGAGTATTGTGTATTACAAACCCTAGCCTTGTACAAGTGAACAGAATATCTGAGACACTAACCCTAGCAGCTGCGGTGCTTATAAATAAGGTCGGAGAAGTTGAATGGAAACGAAAGATTAGATCCTAGCCGCACATCTTAATGGACAACAGGCCCATTTAAGAGAGAACAAACATCGTTTTCTGGGCCAACAAATAGACTGGACTCTGTTTTTGCATGAATACAACTTTGGGCTGTTGTCCCATGACTTGTCTGTAGTGGACCTAGTGGCACTCTAGTGTGGGCTTATTTGAGTTTTTTTTTTTTTTTTGCATAGGCTTATTTGAGTTGATATAACAAATAGAAGTCAATCTCGTTTTGGAGCTTATGAAAATTTTTGGTGGTCACCCAACTCAACAAGCTTCATTACATCCCAACACCAATATGAGACAATATTTTTCATCTCAAAATAAATTTGCCATCTTCAACCGAATCTCTTTTCAAAACTCAATAGATTTCAATTTGCAGTTCTGATTTAGTTAAGTCATCATTTTATTCAAAATTAAATTTAAACTGTAAAATTGAGGTATGCGGGATTCAAAAGAGAAATTCATTATTAAAAAAAAATAACATTTGTATTTGTAAAAACAAAATTACTTTATTATTAATCCAGTCATTCAAACGGTTGTGAACTACTATTCCAAAGGCATTTTCTTTGCAGGGAAAAAAGGTCGTCCTTGTTAAGCAACAATAATAGCCTGTCTCTTAACTATTTTGGGTAGAATCAAAATTGCCAACTGACTCTGAATTACCATTAATTTCCATATTTATGAAGATTTTCTGATTTTGAATGCGCTATACATCATTATATATGTATAAAAATACTACATAGCTTCTTCCTCCTCTTGTTCTTAATAAAAACAGTGGGGAAAGAGGGGCCTTTGCAGCTCTTTCTCCATGCAGAAGTTGTTATTAATCAGCAGTACTCTCACAGAATATTGCAATGACAGAGTGCAAAATGTTCTTTTCAAAGTTTTCAATTTTAATTGTACTCTTCATTCTCTTCTCTCTCTCCCAAACACCCGCTTTCGCGATCAAAAAGGTACAGCATTGTCTTAATGTTTCTTCCCGACAGTGGAAACTGAATTCCCTTGTGGAGTTGTTGCTTTGGAAAATTACATAAATTAACTTTGGTCCACCATTTTAAAGTTTAGTTTTTACTTTTCCATAGACTAATACTATCTCTTGTTTTCCTTTTCTCTTGCAAATATCTTTATTGGGTTACGAAATAGTCCTATATCGTGTACATGGGAGCACATTCACATGGCCCAAAAATTACAACCACTGACCTTCGTAAGGCGAGAAATTCACATTACGAGTTTCTTGGATCATTCTTGGGAGGGTATAATGTAATTTTGCTTGGAACAACAATAATCTTGCTAATTCTTCTGGAATGTGATTGATAAGTTTTTTTTTTTGAATGACGACTGACAGTAAAAAGAAGGCCAAAGATGCCATATTTTACTCCTATAAGAGACAAATAGATGGTTTTGCTGCAATACTTGAAGAGAAGCAAGCAGCCGAAATTGCAAGTAAAGCATATATCTTGCACATAATTCTCATTTTTTGTTTCCTTTATATATGTTGGCTACTTTTCGTTTACTAATATGAGATGTAATTTACAACAAGGAAGAGCACCCGAAGGTTGTGTCTATTTTCTTAAATGAAGAGAAAAAACTACTCACAACTCGTTCATGGAATTTTCTTTCTATGGAAAATAGTAATGATGCTATGAATTCCTTGTGGAAGAAAGCCAAATTTGGGGAAGATATCATTATAGGAAATCTTGACACTGGTAACCCTAACCGTTTTTCTATTTCAAACTCATTTCAATAATGTTTCATCCTTCTAATCTTGAAATAATTAGGTCTTTCATCATTTAATATGTCTTCGCTAGGTGTATGGCCGGAATCAGAGAGCTTTTCTGACAAAGGGTACGGGCCCGTTCCATTGAAGTGGAGAGGAATTTGTCAAAATAACACGAGTGATGGATTCCCTTGCAATAGGTGTGCTCTATTTTACTTGAATCACTACCTACCAGAATTATATTATCAAAATTTGGTTACGATGATAACAGAAAATAAAACATGCATGTACTACACATAGAACACAACAAACCAAGCATAAACATGAAACACAACCCGTAATATGTAGATATCTACAAGGTTTAGGGGGTGTCCTCGTCAAACCTCTCCTCTGAGGTGATGTGGAATGTTATCCAGAGTGAAAATCACTATGCAACAAACAGAAAGTTATTAGTTTCAACTCTCAAACCCTAACTTTTTGCAATTTTCAGTATTTTCTACTAATTCCACTCCAAATCTTAAATGCCATTATATATTGGACAATAAGAGAGTCCTAATGAGAAACTAGGTCGTAATGCAACCCAATCCTGTGAAGTTGATTTTGTTCAAAATCTGTTATTAGTTCAAAATGATTCACCAGATTAATGAGATACCCATTCCTGTGAAGTTGATTTTGTCATTTTATTCTGAATTTCCTTTCATAGTCAAAATAGAGAAGAAAAAGATAATGATGCAGTGAGAGAAATATAGATGAATGAATTGAGAAGTGATGAGAAAACCATATATATACAAGCTAGATTGGCTTGATTTGTCCAGTGCTGATGGACGTAGTCGTCATTTTGGTGAAGAAAGAAGAAGGAAAAGCTCTTAATTAATTTCGTAATTGTAGTTTTGGACAAATAAAAAAATTGGATGTGCAGGAAAATGATAGGGAGTAGGTACTATTACAAAGGATATGTTGCGGAGTTAGGTAAACTGAATTCTTCAGAGAAGCCTAAAAGAGTAAAAGAATACTCTGCACGTGACTATGACGGGCATGGATCTCACACACTATCAACGGCTGGTGGGAACTTTGTTCATAACGTAAGTGTGTTTGGCATGGGGAATGGAACAATCAAAGGTGGTTCACCTAGAGCTAGAGTGGCATCCTACAAGGTATGCTGGCCACGAATTAGAGGCGATGGTTGCTTTGATGCTGATATACTGAAAGGTATTGATCATGCCATACACGATGGTGTTGATGTGCTTTCACTCTCAATTGGTAAAGCACCTGGTGACTACTTCAAAGATAGCACTTCAATTGGGGCCTTCCATGCTGTTAAGCATGGTATAGTAGTGGTAGCCTCTGCTGGGAATGATGGACCCAAAGATGGCACTGTTATAAATGTTGCACCTTGGATTATTACTGTTGGAGCAAGCTCCATTGATCGTGAATTTTCGTCTTATGTCGAGCTTCATAATGGACTACGCTTCAAGGTACGTACGTTCAATAATATTATTACTCTATCTATCTTTCTATCTATCTATATCATCCATATTTTTCCGGCCTTGATTTCTTCTAGTATTTGTTTCACATTCTAATATTAATTTGTTCTCTAATTATATATTTCATATTATATTAGGGAAAAAGTGTCACCAAACCATTGCCAAAAGATAGATTCTACCCACTTATTACCGGTGCACAAGCTAAAGTTGCCAATGCTTCTGCTACAGATGCGTAAGAACGTACAATTAAACTTGTTCAAAACTTCTCTAACATTGACTTCCACAAAAGCAGTAATTAATTTCTAGCTTTGTGTGTGTGTGTGTGTGTGTACATACATATATGTATGTGCATTTTATGAATTACTTGAGTGCTACTGATCGATCATAATTAAAGTAGTGATGTTTTGCTCTTTTTAAGTGTTGCTAGCTGTTGTTTTTGTTTGTGTTGGGTTGCATGCAATGTGTTTGTTGTGTCTAGTTTGGTCTGCGAGGAAGGAACGCTTGACCCCCAGAAGGTAAGGGGAAAGATCTTGGTCTGTCTAGAAGGGGATTCTGCAAAAATTGACATAGGACGACATGCTGTTTTGGTTGGTGCCGTGGGGATGATTATTTGCAACAAGAAGGCTACCGGTAGTGATATTGGGGTCGACTATCACTTTCTGCCAGCATCAAATATCAATTACAAAGACGGTCTTGCTGTTTTTGCCTACATCAAATCTATCAAGTATCTTTCGATCTCTTAGTCACATCTTCCACATTTTGTATATATATATATATATATATATATATATATCTATTTTATCAATTTCTTATACTCATTACCAAAATTTCAACAGTTATCCAATGGCTAAGATTAAGCCAGTGGCAGAACTGGGCACAAAGCCTGCTCCCTTCATGGCTGGGTTCACCTCTAGGGGTCCAAACATTGTAACACCAGAAATCCTCAAGGTTTGGCTAAGGAAGTCATTATTATCATTTTACATGTCTGTCTTTTTATTTATTTATTTATTATTATTATTATTATTATTATTATTTTGTAATTAAACTAATTCCCAGTTTTTATCCGATATATATATATATATATATATATATATATATATATATTCAGCCGGATATTACTGCCCCTGGACTAGATATCATAGCTTCCTACTCTCTAGCTAACAGCCCTTCAGAAAAAGATTTCGATCCGCGCCGCATGCCTTTTTTCCTTATGGATGGAACATCCGTGTCTTGTCCTCACGTTGCCGGAATTGTCGGTCTTCTCAAGGCAATTCACCCCGATTGGAGTCCTGCTGTTATTCGATCCGCAATCATGACTACCGGTAATACTTTAATAATTAATTAATTGTACTAATAAAATTTGTTCTGTTTTTAATTATCATTTTGTTTTCAGCAAGAACAAGAGACAACACTGGCCGTCCAATGCTAAATGGAAAGAATAGTTCCAAGGCAACACCATTCACTTACGGTGCTGGCCATATACGGCCAACCCGTGCTGTCGATCCTGGCTTGGTCTATGACTTACAACTTAAGGATTACAAAGATTTCCTTTGTGCAATTGGCTATAACAAAATTCTAATTGAACTCTTTTCTAACAGTCATGTATGTTCCAACTCCACCAATTCTCTTAGTATCTTGAACTTGAACTATCCTTCAATAACTGTCCCTAAACTCAATGGTTCAGTCATTGTGAGTCGAACAGTGAAGAATGTTGATTCACCAAGCACCTACACAGCTCGTGTTCGTCCACCACCGGGAATTTCAGTTACTGTCCAGCCCAATGTTCTGAAATTTAAGAGGACCGGTGAAACGAAGACCTTTTACTTGACTCTAAAAGCCAAGAGAACTGGTGTTTTGAAAGGCTATGTATTTGGAGAATTATTATGGTCTGATGGGGTACATAATGTCAGGAGTCCAATCACAGTGGCTACTGCTGCCACACCTCAACCACATACAAACACAATGAATCGGATTTGAATGAAACAATTAGACACTTACATGAGGTTTCAAATTCTCATTTTGTGTGCATGGACAATATTGTTGGATTGGGACATAGGAGAGGGAGGAAGATATTTGTGGGTTTCTTTGTACTTGATCAAAGCTGTATAGTTTTATATTCAACTTGATTATAATTACTAGTAACTTTCACTTCAAGAGTTGTAAATTTGGTCATGTGGAAGTAATTGCCTAACAACAGCATAGAATTGAGTTTCAAACCCTGCTAAGATTGCCATTTTTTTTCCAATTTAAATGAAGAAACACCTTCTGTTTATTTTTTTATGAAGGAGATGAGATTCAAATTACCTGGAAGTTCATGCATCCATTTCATGGTAACTTCCAAATAATCATTAAATAAAGATAATTTAATTAAAACCTTGAAGAGCATGCAATGAGTAACAAGCTTATTCCGAAGGAAAAAGAGTTGTCACATTTTCTGAAAGTTCATCGAGCATAAATTTGATTATAAAAGTTCATGCATCATGTTTGACTAGATATTGTTGGATTTAAATCAATAATCTAATATGTAGAAATCAATAATACAATAATTAATTAAAAAAAGTAATTGGACAATCATACCTAATTGATGATATAACTTTAGAATACATTTATGTTGCCTCCAAGAGATTCTTAGAGAGTTCTACTCATTTTTCTAGAGTTGTCCTCCGATAGGGCTGAATAAAGTTTTTGAAATCATTATATATAATAATAACAAGGGGTACAGGTTCTCTACAAATAAATATACCTAAGTCTCTATTTCTATCATGAAAACCTAGATATCAATGGTTAGGATTAAATCCCACTAAATAAGTTAGAAAACCACAATCCAACGGTATAAATATTATACTGCTAATTAGACCACAATTGACAAGTATAATCCCAACTCATCAAGTAACAATGATCACATTGCAGTCCATTTTAGAAAACATAATGCAAAATTCCAAAAAATAATTTTATTTAAATTAAAAATTTCAACAATCTCCCACTTGGTCCATGCACTTTAAGTTTTATAAAAATGACACTATGAATTGCAATACTTTTAAAAAGTCAAGTGACTACTCATTTTATTTTTTAGAAAAAACACAATTATCGAAACAGGTGAATTGAAACTTTAAAACACTCTCTTCCATAGACTTTCTCAATAATGGATCATGAATGCATAGACAAGTAATATATTAGTCTAAATAGTTCCGTAATCTCAAAATCGATTCCATCTATGATTTGAGCAAATATAATAGTTTTTACTACATTTTCATGAGATATGCAAACTGCATGTGGTATAAACACATATCTCACTATCTGTCCTGTTTCATACCATAACCTCCTGTCCAATGTGAGGGTTTACTGATATGGAGTCAATCTCATATCTAACCCAAGCTATTCACAGGCTGCTTCATACCATCACAGTATGTCATCGGAACATATTACAACAAACCGTCAACCTTCTGTCCAGTGTGATAGTTTACTGATATGACATCAATCCTATATTTAGCCCAAGCTATCTTTATGAAGTGTGAAACACTCCCATGGGCATTTTAATAACTATGTTTGGATTTATCAATATGGTGTCAATCCCACATCTAGCCCAAACAATCTCATAGAATGTAATACCACTCCCTAGGCAAACTTGAATAATTATGTTTGGATTTACTGACGTGGTGTCAATCTCACGGAATATAATACCACTCCCCAAGCAAACCTGAATAATTATGTTTGAATTTACCGATGTGGTGTCAATCTCACATCTAGTTCAAACACCTTCATGAGTGTAATATCACTCCCAGGCAAACATAATGACATATGAATAAACTATATATATCATGATAATAATGATGATGCATCATAACTTTATTTTGCATACAAATAACTGTCACCACAATGTAGAAATATACTGAAGAAAAATAACTGTCACCATAAGGCGTAAATAAGCTGAAAGCTAACTGCAATATAACATGCATGATATAAAAGAAATATCATACATCATAACACAATTACTGTCGAACACCTATTCGGATCACGTATTCCTTAAATACTTTCGAATGAAAACCTTTAATGAGAGAACCTGTAATCATATTTTCTATCCTATATGGGAAACCTTAATATCATATTCCTTAACATTTTAGAACACGAATATGTATTTTATGTCTATGTGCTTATTACGCTTGGTTAACTTTTTATTTTTACATATCTTGTAACAACTTCATTATCACAAAAAATCATCAAAGGCTTGTGGATAGAGTCTTTCCAACCAAAAGACATGTTCAGTTACTTCATAATAATAGACTAACTATATATACATAATGGAATCTGTGATAATAGACTGCTTAGAGCCTTTTCATAAAATCGCTCCATGAAGTAACATAGAAATAAATTAAGAAGTAGATTTCCTACTACTTGAGTAACATGCATAATCATTATCAGAATAACCATTTATCTCTAAGCAGTTTGATTATTTCATATAGACCAACATGAACTTTTTGATTTTCTGGTCATACCTCAAAAACTTTTTTCACTACTTTCTGATAAACAATGCACAGATTTTGCTAAAATCAACTTGACTTTTCACAAAATCCTTATCGAGACACTTTATTCTGATAATATATTCCCTCTAACACCTAGAACCTCACTTGGTGTACAATTTTTTATCTCAAAAATTTTCAATATTTTATCAATACACACTACAACAAAATAGGCCTTTTGACACCAAAAAATTTGTGGCTAAAAGCTCATTTTTCATGGCAAAAAAATATTCGCCACAAAAATAATTTGGTGGCAATGTCGTGGCCACAAGTCCGTGAAGAATTGTATTTAAGCACAAAAAAAGGTTTTTGTGCCAAAAAGAAGTAAATTCGCCACAAAGGTTTTTTTGTAACGGAAAATCATACCTTTTGCCATAAAATTATTTTGTGCCAAAAAAACCATACTTTTGGCACAAAAAAAAATCTTGTGCCAAATATATCGAAAATTTACCACTATTTATTTTGTGTCAAAAAAACATACTTTTGGCACAAAAAGAAATCTTGTGGCAAATAAATCACAAATTTACCACAATTTATTTTTGTGCCAAAAAAGCCATACTTTTGGCACAAAAAAAAATCTTGTGGCAAATAAATCTCAATTTTACCACAATTTATTTTTGTGGCAAATCTTTTTTCTTTTGCCTAGTCTCCTTCATTTACTCCTCACAAAAACAAACTCATTTTACATGTAATAACCAGGAAGAAAA
Organism: Cornus controversa; assembly: GCA_026545225.1. Lineage (NCBI taxonomy): Eukaryota > Viridiplantae > Streptophyta > Magnoliopsida > Cornales > Cornaceae > Cornus > Cornus controversa. The sequence goes on along the minus strand of CM048849.1, from coordinate 66,157,534 downwards.
AGAAAAGTAAGAATCAAACTTATTTGCATTCCTACAAATGAACTTCATGTTTCACAAATCCCAACAGCCATAACCAACAAAATATGAACTAAAATCACAATACAAGTATAGCCAAGCTGTTCACATCATCTACACTTGAACTAAAATCACAAAATCCCAACAGCCATAACCAACGAAATATGAACTAAAATCAAAATGAAAGTATAGCCAAACTGTTCACATCATCTACAAACTCATCAAAATGCAAGTATAGCCAAGCTGTTCACATCATCTACACTTGAACTAAAATCACAAAATCCCAACAATATATCCTTGCTTCCTCTTTATTTACAATTTTCATCTTTCATTCCTGTTTGTTCAAAAGAATCCATATACAATACACCTGAAACAATAAAAAATATATATATTTAGAACATAAATACTATGTAGTTCATTCATATTGTTCTTTATCAATGAAGTAACCAAATTTACTAGTAATGGAACAACAAACCCTCAAGATTTTGTCGTTGGTCCACTAGCAGCTGCAAAATATAATCACACACATGTTACTTTCTAGTACTTGTTTCTAGAAGTAGAATTTTTTAAAATAGAATTGCATAGATGATTCCCAATGGTATAAAATTTTCCATTATGAAAACTGGCTCATAAATTTCTCTTAGGCCCAACATTCTCCAATTTTTTAAAGAGTAATAGTATTACTTGAGCAAGCTGACAAACAACTTATTCGCTTGTCTCCTCTCCCTTTCTCATGATTAAAGTAATTGAAATAAATTAAGATTCTTACCATGAAGGAGCAGTATCGTTACTGGAGGATGGCATCTGTAAGCAAAACTTCTGCATCATTGCTTGCATGCTGGTCATCTGGAACTGCAAGGTACTTATTATATGTTCCTGCTGCTCCAACTTCCTCTTCATATTATCAGCCATTTGTTGTGTCTCCTCAGCCCTCTGGTTGGCCTCCTCAGCACTCCGTTGGGCCTCCTCAGCCTTCCTTTTGGCTTCCACAAGCTCTACCCGAACATACTTTGTGGAGCTAGTGGGTAACTGGCCATATCCAAGACCACAACATAGTTGGGCCTATCACCACCAAGTACCTATAAGAATTTCTTGTCAATCTCAACAACATATCTCAATAAACAGAATATTAAAATCTCTACTTGCTTAAAAATGCTAAATCCCAACTCGTAATTAGTTGATAAGATTAAGTTAGCTTAACCTCAATGAAGAAATATAAACTTTCCAGAATGCTGATAAGGGAAATAAAGAGAATAATCAATTTAAGCAAAACTGGTTTCCAATTTCAAGTACCTCAGAACAAATCTCATCCGGGGTCTGCTGTACACATCCTGATGTGGATCCCTGTGAAGCCTGTCCCTGAAGGCGCTGAGTCATCTTTTCCTACAATAAAAAAATCATTAAATATGGTTAATAATTAAATAAATCATTAAAGTTAATCTCACAGAAATCTAAGTAATCTTTGAGATACATACATACAACGCCTTGCAATGTGGTGCAGCCCATGTCTCGGTCCTCTCTCTAAAATGGGACTGTCTATAAAACGTCACTCTATCAGGCTCCTCTTCAGTAAGTGGGTCCCTCTGTTTCAATCAAACACAAATCAGTCTGTAAAAATGAATTGACACTAATTAAAGAAATATATTGACATGTATAATCTATCATAACAAAAACAAACCAACTCATGTCGAAGCCTAACAAATGACTTTGAGCCAGCATAATGATTTGTTACATTCTTCGCTCTATTTGCTTTGTTAATAACACTCCTTTTCTGTATTTAAAATTAACAAAATGTTATTTAAAACTCTATATATTATAAAATACAATATAAATATTAAATAGTTTCACCTGAAACTCCTCACTAAGAAAGATGTCACATACGACCTGCCAGTCTTCAATTCTAACACCTGCGTATGGGTGTCGTCGTGCCTCAATAATATTGCCATTAAATGATTTGAAATGTTTGTACATGCTGTGTTTCCAAGCTCGAAATCGTGCTGCAAAAAAGTCTGCAACCCCCTTTCGTACATTATATAGCTCCATGTTTATGTTAAATCGATCCTGGAACATAATTCAAATTAAAAAAAATAATGAATTTAAATTATAGAATATATAATCCCAGATATGTATATTAAACATAATTAATATTAACAATTCCAAAAAATTGCATCAGGCAGCAAGTATATATATCATATCATATTAGGATAGGATAGGATATATTTTCCACAGTAAGGTCCTAAGATTAATGTGACTACTTTTTTAAACCTGAGTGCAACTATGTTATATATAATTTACATCAAGCAGCAAGTATAATTTACTTGTAAAAATTGGTATAATTTGGTTTTATCAGCCGGATCCATATGTGACCAAGTCCCAGCTGTGATGGGGGCATGTCTACGACATATGACACCAATTTCAGTACCAAACTCCGCAGCCCACTCATCCACAGGCCTCGTTTTCCCATCACGAAAAATGATTCGGGGTGGAGAACGTCGTTTGGAAAGATGTGTAGCAAGGGCAATTCCACGTGTCCTATCACGCCCTTTCTTGAACGGAACTGAAACAAATGTGTAACAAGGTGAGATATAGATTAATGGACCAATATAATTCACAAAGCAAATCAAAACTTAAATTGAATTTCAGACATATTTAAAAATAGTACTAATATAGCGCTCTATTGTTTCTTTATTTGAAAGGGAATTAATCTTTATTTCTTACCCGCAGCAGATACGCCATTCCTTTTAGCTGATGATGATGTGTCCGTAACTGAATGAGGGGATCCTCTAGTACTGCGTCCAGGTCCAGCCATCTATATATTAAGTAACTATATATACCTAGAAAGTTAGGCAATTAATGCATTGATGTCATGTCAAATCATCCTTGCATGCAGAATATCTAAACACAGTCAAATCATGACAACTTGATTACTCAAAATAGTTAAAAGAAATGGAATGAATCTACTTATAACTGAAAGTTTCTCACAAAAGAAGTTAGGACTTCAACGTGGTTACGGGTATTTCAGATAAAATGATATTAAACTACACAATGTAATCCCCATCACTGTCATCATCACTAGACATAAATTCTCTCTCTTCCTCATCTTCCTCGTCATCATAGTACTCTATTAATGTATCATCTGCATCCTCATCATTTTCTTCATCAATGAAATCATCATTGAAATGATTGACTTCTGCATTACTTGCATCAACTATAGTGGCATCAACATACTCAGAGTTGACATTGCCTCTATGCAATGGTTCCACATCACAAACATCGTACTGGACGATTACATCAATGCCACCATAATCTTCAAGCTCATTTGAATCATCACCATCAATGTCACTACCATTATCTTCCATTGACACCTCTTGAATGTCATACCAATTCCTAGGTTTTACTTTTTGCACCACATGCCAAGAGCCACCCAACTTGGTGTCTGTCACATAAAAGACTTGTCCAACCTGACATGCTAATATATAAGGGTCATCCTCATACCACTTACGAGAAATATTTATGCTTGTGAAGTGATCATCTGACTGTATTCCCATTCTTTTTCCAACATCCCACCAATCACACTTAAAAAGGTGTACTTCTTTCCTTCCCATATATTGTAACACTATAACATCTGTGAGAACGCCATAAAAGTCAATTTCTTTTGAGTTATGTTCTCCTTGCACGACTACCCCACTATTTTGTGTTTTACGGTACTTTTCTCGCTCTCTAGTGTGAAACCTAATTCCGTTGACAATGCATCCTGTGTATTGCAGCACCCGACTATCAGGACCACAAGCTAAGTAATAAAGATCTTCAGTCACTTTTGCAGCTTTCTCCTGGTACAATCGTTTCACCTATTGACTAAAATGTTAATGAAATTATTCAACAACATATATAACTTAGATTCAAATATGTAAATCAATGTTTACTGAATTTTATGTAAACACTCACACGTTGTTCAAACCACTGAGGAAATTGTTGCTCATGTCTCTGTTGCACATTGTTCGAGTCTTCTCTCTTGATAACCTAAATGTGCTCACTATATAAAAATACATTAAATTAAAAGCTTAGCAAAATAAATTATATGTTTTTCATAACTGACTGATTAGTTACTTACTTCAAATATGGCTTAATCACGGGGTAGCAATTATTTAGCACATATATTCGAGCCCTTGCAAGATCTGTTAATGCCATATCATTATAGGTTGCTGCTCCTAATGGACGTATTTTATCTTTCTTGAAAACATACAACTCCTCCTCACACTTGTTCCCCTGACCTCCATCATAATTTCGTTCCTCTTTATTAAATCTTGTCTCAACCCCTTCAAGATACATCGAACAGAATGTTAAGCACTCTCTATCGATATATGGCTCAGCAATTGAACCTTCTGCTCTTGCTTTATTTTTAACGGTCTTTTTTAAAGTGCATAAGAACCTGTTGGGTACATTACTAGAATTGTTAACTCAAATATACTAATAATATTGTCCTTTGTTTTTCCCTCTATATTCAACAAAGTTCCAATCACATTGTCGCATATATTTTTTTCAATGTGCATGACATCTAGATTGTGACGCAATTTCAGTGTGCACCAATACGACAATTCAAAAAAAATACTCTTCTTTGTCCAATTTAGCTCATAAAGGTAACACTTTCTTTTTTTGTTATTCAATCCCTTCCCAAACTTTATATCATTGACATGACGTAATTATTCAAGTATATCATCGCCAGATAGTTCATGGGGTTTTTACCTATGCTCTTCCTTGCCATAGAAAGATTGCTTATTTTTGCGCCAACTGTGATCCAGTGGAAGGAAACAACGATGGCCCGGGTAACAAACTTTTTTTCCATTCTTCAACCAATAAGAACATGTCTCTTTATTACATGTAGGACAAGCTAAAAACCCTTTCGTGCACCACCCAGACGTCATCTCATATGCAGGAAAGTCACCTATTGTCCACAACACTGCCGCATACAATCAAAAATTTTGTTTCTTGGAAACATCAAATGTATCCACACCATCTTCCCACAACTCTTTTAGCTCATCAATCAAAGGTTGCAAATATACATCAATGTCCTTTCCAGGTGACTTTGGTCCAGGTATAAGCATGGACATCATGAAATATGATTCTTTTGTACACTTCCAAGGCGGTAAATTATATGGAATCAGAATTACAGGCCACATACTATAAGCATTTGACATGTCCCCAAATGGATTGAACCCATCAGTTGCTAATGCAAGATGAACATTTCGAGAATCCTTGGCAAACCAATCATGTTTCTTGTCAAAATCCTTCTATACTTCAGAGTCTGCCGGATGCCTTAATACATTATCATCGTTGGGGCGCTTTTCCTTGTGCCACCTCATATCTGTAGCTATCTTTCTTGACATGTACAACCTCTGTAGTCTAGGTTTGAGCGGAAAATACCGTAAGACTTTTTGAGGAATCTTCTTCTTACCCTTACATTGATCAAATTTGTATCTAGACTCCCCACAAACTGGACAATGTTCATTTTTCTCAAGATCGTTTCTGAATAGCACACAATCATTTATGCATGCATCTATTGATGAATATCCAAGGCCTAAGTCCCGCATCATTTATGCATGCATCTATTGAGACTTTGGCAATGTCTCTCCATCTGGCAGTGCATCCTTCATCACTGCAAGCAACATATCAAATGATTTATTGCTCCAACTGTTAAGTACCTTCAGATGAAGCAACGTAATGAGAAAAGAGAGCTTTGAAAACTTCTTGCAACCCGGGTGGAGTTTACGCTCCTTTTCTCTTACTAACCTTACAAATTTATTCGATTCCTCATCAAAGTGAGAATCATAACTACTGCATGCTTCACCTTGTGGCACATATTGTCCATGGCTATCAAATGCTTCTCCGCTATAATTTTTAGTGAATCTCCCCTCATGTATGTCTTCTAATATATCCTGCATTGCATCAACTTCCTCCACTTCTACGTCTACCATATAAGAATAATCCTCCTCATCCCTATTAATTAATTCATGTTGTTTCTCACCATGATGTATCCATTCAGTATATAATCTATCAAAACCAAATACAAACAAGTGCTTTTCCACATCATCTAAATGTTGAAATAATACATTATTGCAACTACAACATGGACACTTGGTCCGATTTGTTGAGTCTGCATGCTCACGAGCCACCACCATAAAGTTTTTCACTCCTTGTATGTACTCAACAGAACACTTATTTCGAATTTGAATCCAACTTCGGTCCATATCCATTTCACTGTCACAAGTTGAACATTTTGACATTAATATTTTATTTTTTAATAGAGTCCAGACACTTAACAGAGTCCAATTAAGTCCAGAGACTTAACAGAGTCCAAGTTATAGTCACCAATTTTTTTTTTCATTTTATCATCCTGAAATCCAATTTCAAAATTTCCATCGAAGTGTAATTTTAGGTGCAATTAAATAATTACTGGAAGCCTTCAAACAAACTATAGTTGCAATAGATCGTCATGTACTAGTAAAATTAAGCATATAAATTTGAAAAATGGACAAGCCTAGCAGCCTATACAACTAGCTGATAATTCAACAAATCTCATATTAAGAATAGAAAACTAACTATAATATGTAGAAAACTACTGTATAAGAAATGAGCTAACTCCAAAATCATAAGTCCTTTTAATAGTGAATGATTTGAACTTAAAAGAATCAGAGCAGTAAAGAAATGGTTATGCAGCGTTAACATAAAGATAAAATAATTAATTAATCATACAAAAAACACAATGTTTTACTAATGATTAGATCAGAGTGACTATCAAGTTAATAGATCTTGGTTGAAGATAAATTTAAAGGATGCATGAGAAGAAAAAATGTATTTTGCATAAACAAATAAAATTGAATGTAGCAGGACGATGATGGAGGTAGAGGAAATGGCAACATCACACCAATCTAACTTTCAATAGAAAATGTCTTTTGCATAAACAAATAAAATTAAATGTATTCTAGGTACAAATCCATGAACAATCATTTCAAAATATATACACCTCTTATTAACATAACCTAGCTCAAACAGAGAAAAACACACACATACAGTTCAGCTCGACAGATCGGTGCAATCTAAAAGCATTAATCACAAAATTTTGTAATAAGAGAACAGATGAACACACCTGATAGAGATTGTGAGAGAGACTGAGCAAGAGATCAACAAATCTGATAGAGACCGTGAAAAAAGAGAAATAGATTGGTGAGAGCTTCAATCAGAGACAGATTAGCTTTACATGAGAATGGCAAGAGCTTTGATCGGAGAGCGAGAGCTTTGATCGGAGAGAGATTGGATTGGTTGAGCTTTGTTTGGTTTACAGAGATGGTTTATCCGGCCTCCACGAGAAAAGCGATCAGATATTTTTGTGGCACAGTGAGTGAAAAGTAATGAGTCATATGTATATAAAGAGGTCAAATCCCAAAACGGTGTGTGTGAAAATAAATGATATATATATATATATATATATATATATATATATATATATATATATATGACTTGAGGTCAGATAAATAAAAATTAAAAAAATAAAGTATTATTTGAGTTGTGGCTAGTTGGAAAAAAATTCGCCGCAAGGCATATTTGTGCTAGAAGGTAGTATTTTGGCACTTATAGGACTTTTGTGGTTAATAAAATCAATTTTGGGCACAAGACTAATTGTTTGTGGCATTTATATTAACTTTCGGCACAATTTTTTTTTTTTTGTGGCAAAATTTTTAGCTTTCGGCACAAAATTATTGGTTATGTCAAAATGTCATTTTTTCACACATATTTATTTTTGTGGCCAAATTTTTTGTGGTAAAAAGTCAAATTTGTTGTAGTGACATGCCTTTTAAGAAAGTCCAAATTTTCCTTTAATGCATATATCACATGGATGTCATTGCTAACTAACAAAATATCATCAATATATAGGACAATGATAACAAATTAACTCCCACTGAACTTGAGGTATATGCATTAGACCACGACATTCTTCAAGTTGAGACATGTAAATCACTTCCTTAATGAACATTGTCTAGAAATCTATCTAATGCAACTCAAGATCATAATGTGTGATAATGGCAAAATGACTCTAAAAGAATCATTTGATGAAAGTAGAGAAATTTTTTTAAGAAATCAACACCTCTTATATCTATTATACACCTCAAAATCATCAAATATAACAAACCTCCAAGTCTTAGAAAATCTCCTAAGTTAAACAGACTTAGGAATTGAATTAAAAAATGATGGAAGAGGTTGCAAAGAAATAACTGAAGGAATAGTAATAAGAGCTCTAACTGAAACCACTAAAGAAAGTGGAATGAAATATGAAGTAAATGGAATGGACAATGAAGATTGCTCCTCTGTTAAATAGAAACTACAAAACTCTAGACTCCAACTGAATTCACCCATTCTCAATAAATTTTACAATGACAAGTTTTAACAATCTTTATAAGTTTAGAGGGATAATAAAAACCATAACAAAAAAATCTCTCTCAAGATACCCAATGAAATAACAAGTGACAGTGTGAGAATCAAGCTTCTTGATTTTTAGATTGTATAACCTTACTTTTACAAGACATCTCCACACATGTCTGAGACTAGGTGTGCGACTCGTCCATAGCTCGAAGGGTATTTCAGGATCTACTTTATATGGTACTCTATTAAGAATATAAATAGTTATTTTGAGAATTTCTCTCTCAAAAACTCTCAATTAGTGAAGAATGACTCATAATGCTGTGAACAGCAACCATCTAACAGGTACAGTTTCTTTATTCTATAACTTCATTCTACTCAAACTAAGAGTGGTGTATTATGACACAATACCTTGTTCTATGAGATATGTACTGAAAATACCATGATTCACAACATCCTTATCCATTCTTCTATAATACTCACCACCTCAATCTGATTTTAAAACCTTAAATCTTTCTGTCCAATTATTTTTTGAAAAATAAACCAGAAGTCTTATTTTCAAGCCTCAAATCGACTTAATTCCTGCAAAAGTTGAATGAAATTCGATTCTGGACACTTTTGTATTTCACAAAAATTTCGTGAATCGAATTTCTAGTGGGTCAAAAGTTGGGCCGAACGTCAGCGGAAAAATCCACCCGTTTAGTGTTGCGGAAAAACCTAGTTAATTCCTAATTGGATTAGGATTTGATGTATTCTCTTGGGAGTTTAAAAAGAAGAATTATAGACTATTTTAGAAAGCCTTTGGACAGATTGGAAGACATAATTTACAGAGCTTTGGATTGGAGAACTATTGGAGAATGAAGTCTTACGCGTATTTCATAAAGATGATGCATTCTTCCTCAATCGTTGAAGCGTCTCCTTGTACCATGAGTGGCTAGTTCACCCATTAGGGTTTTGATGTAAGCCTAACTAAGCATCAATGGTTTGATTGTTTTAATTATTGAGAATTTTTGTATACATGTATGATTGTGTAATTTTAAGGATTCTTATTATAGAATTGAGCTATAAAAGTTTTATAAATCCAGTTTCAATGATTTCTTATCTTCTCTTAGATATTTAGTTGTTGTTATTGAACTCAACCTCTCTTATTTTCTGTGATTATGAGAGTGATTATTGCACAATGGTAATCACTAAATATATCATTAAACACTTTGATGGAGTATGCCTAGAGAAGATGGACCATATCGCATCCTAGATTAGAATAGTTAGGTAGATGACCCATGTCAATCGAAGATAGTCCATGACGTACCCTTAATCATATGTTATCTTCTTAATGGATGAAGATGAGCTTATAGCCACCGACACCACTTATGCATGATATAATTTTCTATAGTTAATTCAATTGGCCTTTGATTGTGAAGTTAGTGGTGAAGTCAATAACCCTAAATTCATCTTATATTTTCTACACTCTTTATTTTCTCTTGTTTTATTTTAATTGCTTTTTAATTAGTTAGATATAAAAATCAGCAACTTATTTTCTCTTAATTTAATTAAAATTAATTCCGGTTATCCAACCCATTCAGACCATAATCTCTAAGGTTCGACACCCCTTTCGATAGCCCTATTATGCAAGAAATTCGTTTTATTTCGAAGTGTGATAATTTTAATTGATACATTTATCACATAATCAATAAACTTTAAACACATCAAGTGTTTCATACTTCTGGTGGATTAAGGGTATATAAGCATACCTTAAGAAACTACCAATGAAGGTAATGAAATACCTTTAACCACATCGGGCAGTAGTAAATGGACCACATATGTCGGTATGAATAATGTCCAAAAGATTATATAATCGACCAGTCTCAAAATTGTGTTTCTTCTACATATTTTCTTTGACACAGTCAATGCATAAATCATAATCTAAAAAATTAGTGGTCCATTAATCCCATCATTGACCAAGCGTTCATGTCTCTTTCAAGAGACATATCCCAATATTCTATGTCATAGCATAGATAAATTTTTTCTAACAAAAACACGATTTTATCCAGAAGGTATTGAGTCCATAGAAAAACAAGAGGTATGTATGATCACACCTGAATCAATCCTCATATATATTCAGGCACGTTTACAGAATAGAGCTCAAATATTACCGTGACAATTTCACACCTGTTTTGTTTTTCTTTAGCCAAACCTTGTAACTATAATAACTTTCTTTTGATGCCCTTTCATTTTACAGAATCATAATTCATCATTTATATGATCATGCATTTTCCTTTATTGTTCTGCTTTTAACTTTTCTGTTCTGCGTGATTTTCTTTTTTGTCGCTCATTTTCTTCTAAAAAATATTGTTACTGCTATCATTTATGACAAGATGAGCTGACTCAATTTAATGCCTTTGAGCCATTTTTGCTCAATCATAGAAAGTGCTAATGGTTGGTTAATATCTCATTTTTGTCACATGTGAATTATAATTCATCCTGAAAGTTTCAAAAGACCTAAGCAGAGAATATATCACCATGTGGATTAATAACTCATCATCAAATGTGATTCTCTACTCCCTTACTGAATTATTGTCATCATATCTAACTGACATAAGCTGTGTAAGACAATAATAATGAAGTTACTTTTTAGGAGCCCGTGAACTGCTTATTGATTATATCAAGAAACTCTTTGGCAATATCAAATAAAAGAATACCACCCTCAATAGTTTCACTAATAAAAACATAAATTAACGTGATGGCTATGGTATTTCCTTTAGTGCACTTAAAATGCAACATTTCTGCCTCAAAAGACTATAGTAGGCATACGAGATTTCTCCTTAATAAAACATAGACTCATAGTCTAAAAACCCCAACACAAACTCAATACTTGTCATCTAGCCAGTATAATTTGAACCATCTAGTGGTTCAATCCATGTAAGCTATCTCTGAATTGCAGAAACATCTATAACCTTAACACATGTTATATTAAATAATATCTCATAAACAACATATAAAATAATATGTCACAATTTTGGGGATTATCACTTTAATTCATACTTAGAGTTTTAAACCGAATTTATCAGGGTGTTTTACTATGTGCAAAACCTTACACCCTGCAGGAACAGGCAATATGTCATCTAAAAATCACATTTGGACATAATTTTAATTACATTTACCCTCTACAAATCTGCAATTAAATTGTACATAAACCTAGTTGATTATACTTGAATTATTGCTAAACACTTCCACTACCTTTGGGCAAGAGAGTTATTTAGTTCTAACCCAAACACTCTCAACTATTCTACTCATTTACCCTACATTAAAACATTGATTACCTTTGGGCAGACATCACCCACTTGATTATCACTTTGAAACGGTTACCTTACCGATCATTCTAAACCCCAAGGAAGGATCTAAACTGTAAAAGTTCATTTTATTTACGTTCACAAATTTGTTTATAATGCACATAAACCAAATCTAAACAGTATGGAACACTTAAAAATTTCTTTTAAAAAAATTGTTTTAACACATAAAATTTCCTTATGTCCATAAAAAGGTATTCAATTCAAATGTCAACCATCTGACAACTATTCATAGACTGACTCATATAAATGTACACTGGTGAATTTCTTAGACATGCTGAAAAAACAATTATTTCAAAAAGTAATTCAACCAAGTCTCAACATGTAAGTATAAATTCAAGACCATTGTATTGGCTTCCCACTGAAACGCAATCCCAAACAGTCCCGTTGGAACTTTGACAAGCATATGCCACAAGTTTATCGATTTTAGAAAAAGACAAACTTCACACTGTTACTAATATTTACCCATACTTGGGAACCAAAAAATAATACTTTGAAAATAACATACATGTTGTGCATGCCAATCAAGACTAGCAACCTGATCAAACTTGGTTTGCAAAGAAACCAAAAACTCATATACATCATATACATTCTTTAATTACACAAGTCTCACTAATAACCGCCACTTGGAAATCAAACAAGTTTGGCCCAAATCAATTGTAAAACAACTAGTTCCCTGATCCACCACTTATGAACAAAATGCAGTAGTATGTCCATTTGAATTTTGAAAACCAGTGACCTATATACAATGACCAATATATAAAAAATGATGGGGTGTTTGACTCCAATTATAAAGCCAGGTGACATGGGCAATAATGATTTGTGTGACGTGGATGAGAGATGTACTTTAATCAGGACTTTTCTATCTCCAGATAAGTTTGGGAACTGAAGAGCCATTCTCCTACTAGGACACGTTCCTATTTGACTGCTATAAATACAAGGACAATCTATGTTCCAGGTACGCAATTAATACCTTTTGAGTGTCCTCACAATTTTCAAAGGTTTTTTGATATTTGACTTGAGCGTCGGAGTGTAATCGGCTGACACCACACCGATATCTTTTTGGTTACCTTTGTTTGTCCTTTTATAAGTTGGCGTTTGAGCAGGCCAGGAGTGGATTTGTGCATCATCAGTTGGCACCGTCTATGGGAAACACAAAAAAAAAACTTGATTGTTCTTCACGAAGTAGGATGTACTTACGATTTGGGCTAGAAACCGCCACTAGTCAAAATCCTCTTGCTGGGCATAATCCAGTTGGCTAGGATCCTCCTGCCGGTCCTCACAGTCACTATCCAGCAGGCCAGGATCCTCCTGTCGATCCTGCCGGACACCATCAACCGGCTGGTCAGGATCCACCTGCCGGTCACAATTTGCCCGTCGTCCCTGATGCTACCGGCCATAATCTTCCTGTAGTGGGAGAAAGAGGCATGTAGCCCCTTGGTCAGAGAGACTTGCCTGGGGTACGTGTCAAAGCCCCAAACGACCAGGGACATGTCACAGGGTTGGAATACTAAGTTCAGAAATTAAATTAGAGTCTGATCTAGGTACTCCAACAAATGTGGCAATCCTGCAACGCCTCCCTCCCATAGCACCAGTGCTGTCACGAAGCCACCTTAGGCCAGTCTATCCAGAAAGTAGAATTATGGTAGATAACGCGACCTAAAGCCACGTGAGAAACGATCAAGATGGGGCAAACCTCATTCACCTAATTCTGCCTAAAAGAGCTCGTACTCATGGGGATTCAAGGTTTAAGGCTCATACTCATGGAGACTCGGGGCAGCCAGGGGAAGCTGTTTATTATCACATGGAGATACAGGACCTCAGAGCTAAGGGAGAAAGTATGACACATGTCATTAAGGGGAAAAGCCCTGCTACAATAGATGATTTGGTCCAACAAATCAACCTCCCTTTTACCACAAAAGTAATGAATTGTCCATTACCCAACAAGTTCAAGATACCCACCTTTGAAAACTTTGATAGATCTAGGGACCCGCTAGACCATTTGGAGACCTACAAAGCTTTGATATACCTTCAAAGAATACTAGATGAAATCATGTGTAGAGCTTTTCCACTACATTGAAAGGTTTTGCCCAAGAATGGTTTGACAGATTGAAACCTGCGTCTATACATTCTTTCAAATAACTAAGCCGGTTGTTTGTGAGCAATTTCATTATCGCCTAAAGACACAGGAAGCCTACCACTTATCTTCTGAACATAAAGCAAACCAAAGAAGAATAATTGTGAGACTACATCAACCGATTTAACTAGAAGATGTTGTAGGTCGATGCTCTGGATGATAAGGTAGTAGTTACCGTGTTCATGGGAGGCATGCAACTCTTAAAGTTCTTGTACTCAATCTCCAAACATCCATCGAAAAGCATGTCGAAGCTACTTATAGAAACCCAAAAGTACATGAATGTCGAGGATGCCCTAGATGTTTGAAGGGAAAATGGAGATGGTGACAGAAGGACGGACAGGAAAAGGGGGGACATTCTAGTGAGAAAGAAAGGGACCCCAAATGTAGCAAGACGATGTGAGATCAAGGTGATAGGTCATCACATCGAGATAAGGGACTTAATTTTACCCCATTAAACATATCGATAAGCCAAATTCTCTTCTACATTCAAGATGATCTGATAATGACATGGCCCCAAAACTAATAACTGATCCTGCGAAGAGATCCCGTGACAACTATTGCAGATTTCACTGTGATCATGGACATGATACAGATGAGAGTATCGACCTAAAAAACAAATTAAAAGTTTGATTCGTCAGGGCAGTTGTATGGATTCGTGATTGGAGATGAGAAGGGGGCATATAACCACCCACGAGAAAGCAAAGACGACAATGTTTGAGAAACCCTCTATTGGGAGAAATCAGAGTTACCTCAGGTGGGTTTGCATGCGGTGGAGAGTCTAAAGCGGCTTGTAAAGCGCATGTGAGGAAAGTCTGAAATTTTTACAAAGCACCATTGAACAGAAAATTAGATCATAACTTTCTCAGAGGCAGATGCGAGGGGAATTCAATAGCCACAAGACGATGCTCCAGTGGTTACATTGTCTATCACCAATTTTACAATTAGGTGGGTATTGATTGACAATGGCAATTCTGCTGACATCCTGTTTGTAGAAACCTTTGACCAAATGAATATTGGTAAGAAAAAAATTTAAGCCTATAAAGTCCCCACTTATCATATTCTCTGGGAGAAACTCTTTCCGCTTGGTGTCATTGACCTTCCAATCACCGTTGGTGCAAGTCACAAAGATGGTGACCTTCTTTGTGATAAATTGCTCGTCTACTTATAATGTTATTGTGGGAAGAGTTACGCTGAATGCCATAAAGGCACCTTCACTTACCATCTCCTCGTACGGTTCCTTACTGACTATGGCATTGGATAGTTAAGGGGAGATCTAACTACTGACAGAGAGTGCTACGCTACTTCCTTGAAAGAGAAAAAGATGTCAGAGACATTACGTGTAGAGGCTTTGTAGGGTTGTGTCATAAAGATTTTTTGTTAAATCAGCTTAAATCAGAGGACACCTCAATGAGAAAAAAGGATAACTTGTCATTGATAAAACAAAAGATTAAAAGGCTATAGGCTAAGCGTGTTACGGAAGAAAATAATTACAATGTAAAAACAAAAAAAAAAAATCAAGGGTCGGACTCTTCAGCATCGCCTAGCTGCAAGCGAGAGAAGTCCATATCTGGCTATGCACCTTGCCCTACTTTGCGAAAGTATTCAAATCCTTCAACATACGACTGGTCACAAATCCTGTCAAACTCAAGGGCTTCGTAGAGGGGAGAGTAGGGAGCAATAGACTTTGGGTTTGGTTTAAAAAAATTATGTTGAAGGAAGTAAAGGCGACAAGAAAGGGAGAAGGTACTTTGACAAGGACTTTTCTATCTCCAAATAAATCTGGGAACTAAAGAGCCAGTCTTTTACTAGGACACGTTCCCATCTAACAGTTATAAATACAAGGATAGTTCATGTTCTAGGTACGCAATTAATACCCTTTGAGTGCCCTTAGAGCTTTCAAAGTATTTTCGATATCTAACTTAAGTATCGGAGTGTAATCGGCCAGCACCATGCCGGTGTCTTTCCGGTTACGTTTTGTTTGTCTTTTTACAGGTTGGCATTTAACCAAGTCAGGAGTGGATTTATGTATCATCAGAAAACAAATATATATATATATATATATATATATATATATATATGTACTTTCAGTACATATCTTATAAGAACAACAAACTTTACATGAGATAAATTATAAAAGGCAATTAGTTCAACACAATGAAAACGATGAAAAAGAAAAAACACTTCATCTATTTTTTTATTCGGTTCGAGAACATTTGTCATTCAAAAAGGATCGGCGATTATACAAAATCGGAATGGACAAACAGTGCAAAAATCTTTTACACAAAAAAAAATTCTTTCATCTTGATTTCTACAACAAAACCCTAGTCATAACCATGGCTCTGATACCAATTTTTGGATTTAAATTAATAATCTAACATGTAGAAATCAAGAATACAATAATTCATTAAAGAGAGTAATTGGGCAATCGTACCTGATTAATGATATAATCTTAGAATACTTTTATATTTCCTGCAAGAAATTCTTAGAGAGTTCTACCATCTTTTTGAGAGTTATCATCCAATAGGGCTGAATAAGGGTTTTGAAACCCTTATATATATATATAACAACAACAAGGAGAGACGATTTCTCTACAAATAAATATACCTAAGTCTCCCTTCCTATCATGGAAACTTAAATATCAACGGCTATGATTAAATCCCACCAAATAAAGTTGAAAAACCACAATCTAATAGTGTAAATATTATACTGTCAATTAGACCACAATTAACAAGTACAACCCCAACCCATTAAGTAATAATAATCACATTGCTGTCCAATTTTGGAAAACATAGTGCATAGGATCACAAAATAATTTTATTTATATTAAAAATTCCAACATATACCACATATTTTGAACCCTATAAAAAGTTTGTTTTTTCTCTTCTATTTAATTGGTTTCTTTAAAAATAAAAAAAAACATTTCATTTGAACCTATTATTGCTGACCTTTTATTATAAAAGTAGAAGCTTTATTTTAAAGCTTGATGCATACATAATCACAAGTCCCAAAGACAATTAATGTATACTAGTAGATTTTATCTCAAAGCAATTAACAAACTTACTAATCAAATACCAAAAATCAAAATTATGAAACAAAGGAACACAATGAGGTAATTCACACCGAATAAATAGTAAACTAGAAAACATACCCCTCGTATAAGCGAAACCCATATGTGTCTATCCAATCAACAAATAACTCAAACTATTTGAGTTTGTTACAATTATTATAGAACATAAGCTGCATAGAGCAATGACTATTGCATTTTTTACTATAAGACGGAGCAAGGCTTTCATCTGTACAGTCAACAGCCGCTCCAACACATGGTATGATATTTTTTACTTTGGGTCTAAGCCCGCACAATTTTGCTCTTGAATTTTACCCCAAAAAGCCTCATACTATTTGGAGATAACACACTACATATAAGTATGTCCCCTTCTCCACACCCAGTCGATGTGAGATTGAGCACCCTGTATTCTGTCAGTGTGATAACTCGCCCAGTATCTCTTCTTTGCACTTGCCCACATTACACCTGCCCACAAGGATTACTACACTAACGACATAAAAAAAAACACACACACATATATGCATACACAGTAAAGGAAATTAGAAGAAATAATTCACAACAAAATAAATAAAGCAGATGGCAAAGCAACAAACTTTACAAAAATAGAAGAGAAGAAAAGAAAGAGAAGGGGGGTATCACGGAATTATTTTACCAGACACCAAGCTGGTGGCATAGAATCAACAGCTCTCTTTGTACCAGCAGAGACATTAGCTTTGGTAAAACCAAACAGAAATCAATTTTCAACATTATATTTTAACGAGCTAAAGCCTTGCATGATAGATACAACTTTAAACTTAAAAAGTAAGATCTTATTTTAATTAACACAACAACCTGTCACATCACTATTAAATGATGGTGAAGAAACTTTACATGCTTAGCAGGCACTCCACTGGCCAAATCAAAAAGGTAAAATTGCCAACACTATTTTTTTTTTATAATTAAAATGTGATATCTTTAGCATTTTCTTTTGATCTAATTATAAAATTAATATTGAAGTCATGATATGATTTAGGTTATTCTCCATTTGAGACTAAATGATGTTGCATTTGGATTGAACTATTTGATGTGTACTGTACGGTTCAGTTTAATGTTTGTAGGAACATAACTTATACTAAATTGTACAAGCTAATATATATATATATAAAAGGAAAAGTCAATAATCCCTCGTAAAACGGAAACCTATGCCTGCTCTATGCAAAGCTTATCGCTTAATTAGTATTTGAACTTGATTAGAATCTGATGTGAACCTTGAGAATGAGTTGTAACCTTATTTTTGGCTGGAGACACGCCCTTATATATCCATATTTTTTCCGGTTGGAATTATCTTGTTATTTTTCAACTCTGAAAAATTGTCATTCGTTATTTTAACTTTATCATCTTCCATATTTTTATCCATTGGTGGTGGGAATTTCAACTTCATAATTTGATGGTTGTTTCCAAATTCCATGGTTTCACTACTTGTTTCATCAGTTTTTAAGAGTTCAATTAATCACAAAACAAATAGCTTCAGACACTTAAATCAAACTTTAGTTTGAAATTTATAGCAGTTTGTTCCATCATTTTGAAGATGACAGTCGACACTAATGTTGATTTTTTGTTGGAGAAGATGATGCAACTACTAAACTCCAATGACCGGTTGATGATATCATTGATTCACTAGTTGTTAGACGGGTTTGCTCGTGACACAAGTCCTCCACGTTGTCTTGCACAAACGAGTGTTCAATGCCATAAAAAATGCAAAATAAAAAATCAAGAATGCTATGTCTCATTTTTAATTTTTTTAAGGAGTTGTACACTTTTGTCATTTCACACTAATGCTATTTAATAATAATAGAAAGAATCAGCAATTTTTTTAAAATAGAGAGAAAAAAAAAACTATTTAATTATAATCTTAGAATTTGATCTTAAGACCAAAAAAAAAAAAAAATTAGATCATAAATCTACAATCAATAGTGTTTTGACTATTCTCTGCCCCCGCGGACTCATGATTTCATTTTAGGGAGGCACTGTATACTTTAATAAAAAAAAAATTCAACTTACATAACAAATATAAATTGTTCATGTGTAATCTATATATATATATATAATCTAAAATAAGAAAATAAAAAAAACTTGACAAATATAAAATTCAAAATATCAATTAATAATATTTTGAATGAATACAATTACAATTCATTTCAACGCATCATCATATTTTAAAGGATAATGCTACTCAGGCAGAATTGTTAGGCAGAATTTATAGACAGAAACTTTTACATCCATTGGATGTATGCGGTGAGTGTATGTGGTGGGACCTACCACATGCATCCAATGGATTTAAAAGTTTTTACTTATGAATTCTGCCTAACAATTCTGTCTGAATAGCATTACCCTATTTTAAAAGCATGATGCATAATAACTAATGTGATGGAATAAGTCAATTAGTGGCCGTCGGCGAAAGTCGGAGTAAAAATGGAAAGGCCCAATTAGGCAAAGACGTGATTGGTG
The DNA here is from genome assembly GCA_026545225.1 of Cornus controversa. Taxonomy (NCBI): domain Eukaryota; kingdom Viridiplantae; phylum Streptophyta; class Magnoliopsida; order Cornales; family Cornaceae; genus Cornus; species Cornus controversa. The sequence goes on along the minus strand of CM048849.1, from coordinate 66,138,072 downwards.
ATCTGATGGAGTGATGGGTTACCTTTCTCTCTCGTATTTTGTTTTTTATACAATGAATTTTATTGGATAAGGGAAGGTGCATCAAAACTTTTACACCATTAATAATCTAATAATTAAAAAATAATTTTAGAGAGCATTTTATAATTTTCAAAAATATAAACATATATAAGTAAAATAAATTAAATTTGATGACGTGGCATCATAACAACCATTCAGTAGTAGTAGCGAGAGAGGATATATTTTCGAATACGATAAGGGCAAAATACACTCACACCCCCTAAGATTTGTCTCAAACACACTCATGTACAAAATTTGCTTAAATCTACACTTACACCCCTGAACAAAATTGTATCACCAATTTGCATGAAAAATTACAGTTTTACCCATCAATATAATAACTATATTATATTTAAAAAATCTATTAAAATATAATGACTAAATTAACCCTTCAACCGATATATTACTATATTAGTGTCCCCTGAATTCAGTGAAGGGCAACAAAAATTTTTGAATTCTTTTGTTTTATTTTTAGTTATAAAAAAGAATTGTGAAATAAAGAAAGAAGTCTAATGTGTTTTGGTGATTCAATTTAGCAAATAATTTATATTATTTCTCTATTATGTGTATGACCCAATATTAGTTGTCATTGAAAATAAAATTCAATCTGAAGAAATTCAAAATTTGAGGCTAAAATTTTCTTTATTATTAATCTTGGATGATGTTTTTATTTTTTTTTTCCAGTACTTACTTTTCAATTTTATCAGTGCCATCACTACTTTTTTTTTTTTTTTTTTCAGTTTTTGAAATAAATGTATGCATACTTTGTAATAAAAGACAATATTCAAAATATCCTCTTTTAACTTTCTCATAAACTCACATACTTTTGTAACACTCTTCATATAGGTCTTCTCTGTTGTCATTTCTCTACTATTGCCGAGACACCACAGCCACCACCAAAGCCAAGCTATCATTGCCAATTTTCAGGTGCACTATCATAGCAATGGTGAAAGAGAAAAAAATAAAAGAAAAAAAGAGAAAAGGGTGAAGAATTAAGAGACAGAAATAGATAAAATAAAGAAAAGAGAGGGGGCTTAGATGTAGAGAGAGATGGAGGAAGAGAGAAAAAGAGACAGTGAGGAGAGAGAGAAAGAAATAAAAAAAGAGAGAGAATTAGAGAAAGTGAGCTTTGAGGGTGAGAGATGAGGGAGAAAAGTAATAAGGTAATAAGGGTAGTTTTGTCAAATGAAAAAAAAAATTGGGAGCAATATGGTATTTTAACGTGAAAAGTAAGGTTAAAAATATATTTTCAGTTAGTGAAGGAAAAATAGATATTTCAAATAATTTTTGACCGATGGATTTCAATTGGGGGTTGTGTGCGATCAAACTTCAAATCTTAGGGGTGTGAGTGTAAGTTTAAGTAAACTTTGTACATAAGTGTTTTTAGGACAAACCTCAGGGAGTGTGAGTGTATTTTGCCCATAGGATAATTGGTTTTTTTTTTTTGGGATAATGTACTTGCATTAGTTTAAACTTTAAAGGTAGCTTGTTTTAACTTTAAGATTGAACTTTGGTTTGCATGACTGACGATGAAAATCGTTGGCTTGGTTGAGTGGGCTTTTATGATGTTAATTTTGGCCGAACATAAAATCTCTTTTGTTTGATACAATTGAAGCAACATTATGACAGTGGAAACCGACTAGTTTAATTTTATTTAGGATAAATTATACTAATTTTTTTTAGATTTAGTCAACATACACTGATTTTTTCTCTTATTTGTCATATTCCACTAACCAACCTGTCTTGAAATTTGAATGTGAGATAACACAAATCTTTCTTCCGTTAGTAGGCAACATAATCAATGACAAAAAAGTATGATGTCAGCAATTTTTATATTTTAAATTCCAGTTCTAGTATTGAAAAGCAAGTAAAGATGTAATTATTCCTATGAAATCATATGAAATATTTAGATATCTTTTTTAACTAAATAAAGTTGACAAAATTATCCCCTTCTTCTTCTTATCATTTCACAAAGTCAAAAATTGATCTCTAGCGAAAGTTGCCGGCGATAATTTCTGTTGGCAAGAGAGGCAAGTGATAATTTTTCTCTTTTTTTTTTTCATCATCACCCTCTCCCTATTTTCTCTCTCTACACTTAATTCAATCAAGAGTTAAGATCTTGAAATTAGAGAGTTTAATTGTGTGACTTAACTTCAATGGAACATATATACAGTTTTGAAATTGGGTATAGAATAATTAGGGTTAAATTATTTGAATTGGAGATTCTGGATACAGTTTATGTAATAATTTTTTTTTCTTTTTGATTCTTTTTTTTACGTTCGTTGTTTTGATTACATACCTAAATATATATTACAGAACCAAGTAGTCAACCCATATATAAAAGATAGTAATCTGCCAACTCATTTATTCTTTTCAATTTATGGCCACGTCTCTAAAAAAATTATAGTTATTCCTTAGCTTGGTTACATACATAAATATAAACTCATTTCAATTCATGAATTTGTTTGTTAAATTTGTGAATAGTAGACTCTTCACTTATTTTTTTAAACTAGAATTGGGTTTAAGTTGTCAAAAATATTTTATTTTTCATCAAATTTAGATTTTGTTTTCAAAATGAACTGTTGAGCTCATCGGTGTCGTTAATAGTGATGCAATAAAAGGAGAAGAGTGAGTAGATGTTGGACTACAATTGGATAATTTTGTCTTTTCGTTTTGCTTTGTTTATGAACTAAAATAATATTAAAAAATAAGGACAAAAAAATAATTTTGTTACTTTTGTTAACGACATCTAACAAATAACTCTGATAAGAAAGATAAGTGTAATTTGACAAAGATATCAATGAAATTTATCCTTTTATTTATTTATGAGTAAGTACTTAGTTTGAAAAAGAAAAAATAACTAACATAAGTTGGTTGGATTAATTTGACGTTATCGAGAAGAGCTTAGCTTGTAGTCTTGAACCTGTATAAAATACCAAATTTCTATTACATTCTATCACAAATTTTTGACTACGCTACTATATATATATATATATATATATATATATAACGTCATCCCATGAAAAGAGCATCAAATGTTTGTGGTAGACACGCATTCATTTCGGCAATACTCGTGCATGATGAGATGTAAGCTCAAATATCTGAGTATTCCCCTTAAATCTCTGCATTTCTATATATATATATATATACACTAATGTCCAGTAGATTCTTTCTAATTTAAAAATAGTAAGTGCATGCATTTATTTATTCAATTCATTTTTAGAGTTACTATTTTAGAGATTTAATTCTCTACTATATATAGATATCAGTATGGGTATATAAACAATCCCTCCTCCTCCTCTGGACACAAACGGAGGGAAAGGAGCCCCTTCGTTTCTCTTTCCCCATGCAAACTGTGGTATATGATTTTTAAGCGCAATACTTAAAAAATATATATATCATTGTCGATTATATAGCATTTCTCCATTATGGAAAGCAAAATGTTCTTTTCAGAACTTCCAATTTTTCTTGCACTCTTCATTCTTTTCTTTCTATCTCCAACACCAGCTATCGCGGCCAAAAAGGTAAGTGTTGTCTCAACATTTTTCTCCATCTCCATATATATATATATATATATATATATATATGTACCTCCCACAAGTTACTGTTTTACTCCTACAGATCTCTCCATATAGTAACGGATCGGTTTGGATTTTTAACATATTTCCTAGTTCTTCCTCTCTAATGGACTGGCTTTGATTAATCTCCTCTTTCTTTCTTTTTTTATATTCGGTGGTGTCTTTAATAGTCATATATTGTGTACATGGGAGGACATTCACATGGCCGAAAAATGACAGAGGCAGCTCTCGGCCAGATCTCAGATTCTCACTGCGAGTTTCTTGGATCATTCCTTGGAAGGTATGAGATTTGACACTATTTTGATTAATAATTTTGTCACTTTTCCTATTATCATCTTTCTATTAATCCGATATAAATATATAAAGTAGGCTAGATAAATTATCTTTTCTCATATTAAAGAATGGAAAAGAGGAATTCATGTGGTAGAGTTATAATTTTTTCACTTTTTCTATTATCATCTTTCTCTTAATCCAATATAAATATTTGGAGTCGGCTAGATAATTATTTTTTTTTTCACAAAAAAGAATAGAAAGAGAAATTCATGTGTCTGAGCTATGAAATTTTATTTTTGATAGAAAAAAATTCATGACATGTCAAATTTAAAATATTTCTACACTTTTATGTTGGGTAAAAAGAGGGAGGACGCAAATTTGAGTTTGATGACAATTAATTTATGTAAATAATGTCAATTATTAAGTCAACATTTAATCTTTATGTTTCAAAAATCCAAATTGACGGAGATTGAATGGTAGTCTAAGAAACACGGACACGGACACGGAACACGGGTACGACACGACACGGACACGGCGACACGACAAATTTCAAAAAAATAGGACACGACACGACGGGGACACGGCTATGAAATAATATATTAATATATATTCAACAAGTTAACCAATGTATTTTCAAAAAGGATGTTCATTATATTGGCTTTTTTTTTTTTTTTGTTTCTAAATTTATTATTTAGGAATTTTATCTAACTATTTTTTATTTTAGAAAATACTATATTTATATAGAAAAGGGCATAATAGTCATATTAAATGATATATGTCATTATAGTTATTTCAAGGGGTCAATATGTCAATTTTTAGAAGATGAGGGGCTGAAATGTTAAAAAAAATAGTTCAAAAAGGGTCTTTTTGTAACTTTGCAAAAGTTCAGGGGTTTTTTTGCACTTTTAAAAATTACAAAATGTACCCCGCCGTGTCCCCCGCGTGTCCTTGCCGTGTCCCCCGCGTGTCCTTGCCGTGTCCCAGCCGTGTCCTAAAAAAAAAAATTCCAGGACACTTCTACGGAGTGTCCGACACGTGTCCGAGGAGTGTCCGAGTGTTCGAGGAGTGTCCGAGTGTCCGACACGGACACGGCACCCCTATACGAAGTGTCCGTGCTTTCTAGATGGTAGTGTATTTCATACTATTGGAGCACATTATTTAACTACCTCTCTTTTGCTCATGTTTGTTTCATCCAGTACAAAAGAGGCCAAAGATGCCATATTTTACTCGTACAGAGGATTCATTAATGGCTTTGCTGCAATGCTTGACGAGGAACAGGCAGCTAAGATTTCAAGTACAACACATTTTGTATATATAATTAATACTTTCTATTAATCATTTGTGATGGTTAATTTTTGGTGTACTAAAATGATAAATGTTTCACAACATAAATGGATGCAGAGGATTCAAATGTTGTGTCTGTTTTCTTAAATGAAATGAGACAATTGCATACAACCCATTCTTGGAATTTTCTTTCACTAGAAAACAACAACGGTGTTATTGACTCGAATTCTTTGTGGAAGAAAGCCAAGCATGGAGAAGATATCATCATAGCAAATCTTGATAGTGGTGAGCGATCAACTTTTCATTTTTATTTTGATCATCTCTATTTATATAGCTTGCTTTTCAAATTTGTTACGTTTATCTTCAAATTCCAGATTTTAAATATGAAATTTATAATTTCTCTTGACTTTGCTTTTGGTAGGAGTTTGGGCTGAATCGGAGAGTTTTAGTGACAAAGGATATGGAGCTGTTCCATCAAGATGGAACGGAATATGTCAGAATGACACTAAAGATGGATTTCCTTGCAATAAGTATGTACCATTTTTCTTTGAATAAAAAAAAAATATCAAAATAAATCAACATTTATAGGTAAAATTAAGAAACACATTATGCCCAAGATGGACTTGGTCCAAGAATGATCAGTCGGCATTCAAGGGCATTATTTGATAATCAACAATGAAAGAGTCAACAAAGTTAAGTGCTAGTGGTTTGTTGAAACTTGAAAGTCCACGTTCTTTATTCTCCATAAGCGTGAGTATATATCGGAGCCGGATCCTCTGCATTAATCGGCTAATGCCGTATACTGCTGTAATCCGAAAATCATATCCCTCATTTTTTTTCTTTTCACTTAAAAGACCATAACTTTTACCACAAATAATATTTTTTGATGAAACTAATTTTTTTAAATAATATATTCCGAGAGCTTCAATATGAGTATAATATAGGCTATGTTTCGACTTAAGACGAAAAAATTATAATATTTATAATTCATGTCAAATTATGATATCCACACTACTAAAAGTATTTTCCACGCACTTAAAACAAATTTTTTTTTTTTTTTCTTTTCAAAATTTTTTTTAAAACTCTTAGGCACATTTGAAAAATGTATTTTGCACAAAAAAATAAAAAAAAATTATATTCATATTTTTTAGGCTAATTTTTTTCTCACTTTCCACACTTTTAAAGAATTTTTCCACACACCTAAAACAAATACTTTCTTATGTTTTTTCTTTCCAATTTTTTTAGGAACTCTTAGGCATATAAGAAAGATGTTTTTGCACAAAAAAATTCATAAAAATTTATATTCACATTTTTTAATCTCATTTTTTTATACTTTTCACACTTTTAAAGTACTTTTCACACACTTAAAACAAATATATATATATAATTTTTTTTTTTTCTTTTCAAATTTTTTTTTAGAACTCTTAGGCACATTTGAAAGATGTATTTTGCACACAAAAATAAAAAAAAAATTATATTCATATTTTTTAGGCTAATTTTTTTCTCACTTTCCACACTTTTAAAGTATTTTCCACAAATTTAAAGTTTTTTTCTACACATTTAAAGAATTTTTCCACACACCTAAAACAAATACTTTCTTATGTTTTTTATTTCCAATTTTTTTAGGAACTCTTAAGCATATAAGAAAGATGTTTTTGCACAAAAAAATTCATAAAAATTTATATTCACATTTTTTAATCTCATTTTTTTATACTTTTCACACTTTTAAAGTACTTTTCACACACTTAAAACAAATATATATATATAATTTTTTTTTTTTCTTTTCAAATTTTTTTTTAGAACTCTTAGGCACATTTGAAAGATGTATTTTGCACAAAAAAATAAAAAAAAATTATATTCATATTTTTTAGGCTAATTTTTTTCTCACTTTCCACACTTTTAAAGTATTTTCCACAAATTTAAAGTTTTTTTCTACACATTTAAAGAATTTTTCCACACACCTAAAACAAATACTTTCTTATGTTTTTTCTTTCCAATTTTTTTAGGAACTCTTAGGCATATAAGAAAGATGTTTTTGCACAAAAAAATTCATAAAAATTTATATTCACATTTTTTAATCTCATTTTTTTATACTTTTCACACTTTCAAAGTACTTTTCACACACTTAAAACAAATATATATATATATAATTTTTTTTTTTCTTTTCAAATTTTTTTTTAGAGCTCTTAGGCACATTTGAAAGATGTATTTTGCACAAAAAAATAAAAAAAAATTATATTCATATTTTTTAGGCTAATTTTTTTCTCACTTTCCACACTTTTAAAGTATTTTCCACAAATTTAAAGTTTTTTTCTACACATTTAAAGAATTTTTCCACACACCTAAAACAAATAATTTTTTATGTTTTTTTTTTCTCCAATTTTTTTAGGAACTCTTAGGTATATATGAAAGATGATTTTGCAGAAAAAATTCATAAAAAATTTTATTCAAATTTTTAGGAATAATTTTTTTTCACATTCCACACGTTTAAACTACTTTCCACACACTTAAACACAATTTTTTTTTTTTTTTTTGTCTTTCCATTTTTTTAGGAACTCTTATGCACATTTGAAGGATGTATTTGCACAAAATAATCATAAAAAGTTATATTCAGATTTTTTAAACTAAATTTTTTCTCACTTTCCACACTTTTAAAATACTTTCCACACATTTAAAGTACTTATCCACACACCTGAAACAAAGACTTTTTTATCTTTTTTCTTTCCAATTTTTTTAGGAATTCTTCGGCATATATGAAAGATGTTTTTGAACAAAAAATTCATAAAAATTTATATTTACATTTTTTAATCTCATTTTTTTCACATTACACACTTTTAAACTACTTTCCACACAGTTAAAACAAATACTTTTTTATTTTTTTCTTTCCAATTTTTTAAAGAACTCTTAGGCACATTTGACGGATGTATTTGCACAAAATAATCATAAAAAGTTATATTCATATTTTTTAAGCCAATTTTTTTCTCACTTTCCACACTTTCATAGTACTTTTCAGACATTTAAAACATTTTTCCACACATTTTTTAGTTTCATTTTTTCTCATTTTCCACACATTTAAAGCACTTTTTCACAGACTTAAAGCATTTTCCTCACAATTAAAATACTCTCCACACATTTAAAACATGTATTTTTTTATGTTTATCTTTCCAATTTTTTTTAGAAACTTTTAGGCATATTTGAAGGATATTTTTCTACAAGTAAATCATAAGAAATTATATTCACATTTTTTAGTTTTTTTTCTTCTTACTTTTTAAATACTTAAAGCACTTTTCCACACATTTAAAGTGTTTTTCCGCACATTTAAAGTAATTTCCACACATTTAAAGTGTTTTTCCCCACACTCAAAACAAGTACTTTTTTATATTTTTTGTTTCCAATTTTTTTAGCAAATTTAGCCACATTGGAAGGATGTTTGGCGGTAGAGAAAACTGGTAATGAGATACATTTTATTTAAATAAAAATCAAATTTATACATACACATTTATTAAAATTATACTTATTCTTGGAGAACATTTATGTCTTCCTCTTAAAAAAAAAATCGAAACTGAAAAAAATAAGATTAAAAAATATAAATATAAATTTTGATGATTTTTTTGGGAAAATATTTCTATTAAATAAGGCTAATATTTTATAAAAAAAAAAGAAAAGAAAAAACATAAAAAAATATTTTTTTTAAGTGTGTGAAATGAGTGGAAAGTGAGAAAAAATTAGGCTAAAAAATGTGAATATAATGTTTTATGATTTTTCTCTGCAAAAACATCTTTCGTATATATACCTAAGAGTTCCCAAGAAAAATTGGAGAAAAAAAAAACATAAGAAATTATTTGTTTTAGGTGTATGAAAAAATTCTTTAAATGTGTGGAAAAATACTTTAAATGTGTAGAAAGTATTTTAAAAGTGTGAAAAGTGAGAAAAAAATTAGTCTAAAAAATGTGAATATAATTTTTTATGATTTTTTGGACAAAATACATCTTTCAAATGTGCCTAAGAGTTCCAAAAAATATTGGAAAAAAATAAATAAAAAAAATATTTGTTTTAAGTGTGTGGAAAGTACTTTAAAAGTGTGAAAAGTGAAAAAAAAATGAGATTAAAAAATGTGAATATATATTTTCATGCATTTTTTTGTGCAAAAAAATCTTTCATATATGACTAAGAGTCCCTAAAAAATTGGAAAGAAAAAACATAAGAAAGTATTTGTTTTAGGTGTGTGGAAAAATTCTTTAAAAGTGTGGAAAGTGAGAAAAAAATTAGCCTAAAAAATATGAATATAATTTTTTTTTATTTTTTTGTGCAAAATACATCTTTCAAATGTGCCTAAGAGTTCTAAAAAAAAATTTGAAAAGAAAAAAAAAATTATATATATATATTTGTTTTAAGTGTGTGAAAAATACTTTAAAAGTGTGAAAAGTATAAAAAAATGAGATTAAAAAATGTGAATATAAATTTTTATGAATTTTTTTGTGCAAAAACATCTTTCTTATATGCTTAAGAGTTCCTAAAAAAATTGGAAATAAAAAACATAAGAAAGTATTTGTTTTAGGTGTGTGGAAAAATTCTTTAAATGTGTAGAAAAAAACTTTAAATTTGTGGAAAATACTTTAAAAGTGTGGAAAGTGAGAAAAAAATTAGCCTAAAAAATATGAATATAATTTTTTTTTATTTTTTTGTGCAAAATACATCTTTCAAATGTGCCTAAGAGTTCTAAAAAAAAATTTGAAAAGAAAAAAAAAAATTATATATATATATTTGTTTTAAGTGTGTGAAAAGTACTTTAAAAGTGTGAAAAGTATAAAAAAATGAGATTAAAAAATGTGAATATAAATTTTTATGAATTTTTTTGTGCAAAAACATCTTTCTTATATGCTTAAGAGTTCCTAAAAAAATTGGAAATAAAAAACATAAGAAAGTATTTGTTTTAGGTGTGTGGAAAAATTCTTTAAATGTGTAGAAAAAAACTTTAAATTTGTGGAAAATACTTTAAAAGTGTGGAAAGTGAGAAAAAAATTAGCCTAAAAAATATGAATATAATTTTTTTTTATTTTTTTGTGCAAAATACATCTTTCAAATGTGCCTAAGAGTTTTAAAAAAAAATTTGAAAAGAAAAAAAAAATTATATATATATATTTGTTTTAAGTGTGTGAAAAATACTTTAAAAGTGTGAAAAGTATAAAAAAATGAGATTAAAAAATGTGAATATAAATTTTTATGAATTTTTTTGTGCAAAAACATCTTTCTTATATGCTTAAGAGTTCCTAAAAAAATTGGAAAGAAAAAACATAAGAAAGTATTTGTTTTAGGTGTGTGAAAAAATTCTTTAAATGTGTAGAAAAAAACTTTAAATTTGTGGAAAATACTTTAAAAGTGTGGAAAGTGAGAAAAAAATTAGCCTAAAAAATATGAATATAATTTTTTTTTATTTTTTTGTGCAAAATACATTTTTCAAATGTGCCTAAGAGTTCTAAAAAAAATTTTGAAAAAAAAAAAAAAAAATTTGTTTTAAGTGCGTGGAAAATACTTTTAGTAGTGTGGATATCATAATTTGACATGAATTATAAATATTATAATTTTTTCGTCTTAAGTCGAAACATAGCCTATATTATACTCATATTGAAGCTCTCGGAATATATTATTTAAAAAAATTAGTTTCACCAAAAAATATTATTTGTGGTAAAAGTTATGGTCTTTTAAGTGAAAAGAAAAAAAATGAGGGATATGATTTTCGGATTACAGCAGTATACGGCATTAGCCGATTACTGCAGAGGATCCGGCTCCGTATATATCATGGAAAGGTAAGAATGATCAAAACAACAAATTTTCTTCTGCCAGTTGATGAAACCAGAGTACTGAATTTCTGTGTTTCCCTATTCAACTCTTCCCTAACTACAATTTCTTCCGCCTCGGGCCCACAACAAATTCACCAAAACAACAAATCGATCACACCATCAACATCTTGTTCACCATATCTTCCATCCACTTGATGAAAATAACAACGATTTGTCCCATCTTATTCTTCTTCTTCTTCTTCAGAATTTACTACTTTGTCATCTCCACCATAACTAAATTCTTCACTTTTCAAAACTTGCAAGTACCTCTCATGTATGTGCCACTATTAAAACCTCAACAACCCCATTCAGATTCAGCTTTTCACACATATTCAAATAGAGAGAGACTTCTTCTGATAGCAACGACTTGAGCAAATAATAATAATAATAATAATAATGAATAATAAAAATGACAAAATTTTCAGGAAGCTTATCGGAGCTAGGTACTTCTACAAAGGATTTGCTTCCAAATTTGGCGTTAAAGACCATTCCAATTTCTCTGCCCGAGACTATGGAGGCCACGGAACTCACACACTATCAACGGCAGGTGGGAACTTTGTCTCCGGAGCAAATGTGTTTGGCGTTGCCAATGGAACAGCAAAAGGTGGTGCACCTAGAGCCCGAGTGGCTTCTTATAAGGTATGCTGGCAAAAACCAGATAATGAAGCAGGATGCTTCGACGCGGACATCCTCAAAGCCTTCGACCACGCCATACGTGATGGCGTTGATGTGATTTCAGTATCGCTTGGTGGAGAATCCAGTCATTACTTCCAAGATTCCATTTCAATCGGCTCATTCCATGCTGCTAAGCATGGCATTGTCGTGGTGGCCTCAGCAGGGAATAGTGGACCCGCTGATGGTACTGTCTCCAATGTTTCGCCATGGATGCTAACCGTTGCAGCCAGCACCATGGATCGTGAAATGGCTGCATATGTTGACCTTCCTAATGGAATGCGCCTCAAGGTTTGTTCGTAATATATATTTGGTGGTATATAACTATATATATAGGTGATGATTTTTTCAAACAAATACAATTTCTTCTATTTGTTTGAGATTCTTTTAATTATTTACTATATATATATATATATATGATTCCAGGGGAAAAGTATTACTGGTAAACCATTGCCAGAAAATAGACCTTATCCGCTTCTTACCGGTGCACAGGCTAAAGCTGCCAATGCTTCTGATAAAGATGCGTAAGAACAATCTGCATTTCTAAGAAAGAGAGAGAGAGAAAAATTATTACACTAGTTTCTAATTATATATATTTTTTATATTTGCATGCAGTATGCTGTGTAAGAAAGGAACATTGGACTCCCAGAAGGTGAAGGGTAAGATCTTGGTGTGTCTTAGAGGCGACAACGACAGAAAAGACAAGAGTGAACAGGCTGCTAAGGCCGGTGCTGTGGGGATGATTCTTTGCAACGATAAGCAAACTGGTAATGATCTCATTGCTGATACCCATACCATTACGGCTTCACATATCAATTATACAGCTGGTCTTGCTCTATTTGCCTACATGAACTCTACCAAGTATCTCTCTCTCTCTCTCTCTCTCTCTCTCTCTCTCAATTCCATTCTTTGCTTTCATCAGTTTTCTTATACTTATGACTGTGATTTATGTAGTGATCCACGGGGTACTGTTAAAGCTACAACAGCAGAACTCAACACAAAGCCCGCTCCAGTTATGGCTCATTTCTCTTCTAAGGGTCCAAACACCATTACACCAGAGATTCTCAAGGTTTGACCCTTGGCTAGGAACAAGAACCCTTTTTCCCCCTATATTAGTTAAAAACCAATGTCCCGTTTTGGTTTCTTTTATCATATATATTGTAATTAATGTATCTCATATATTGTTTTGGTTAATATATATATATATATATATATATATATATATATATATATATATATATATTCAGCCTGATATCACCGCACCAGGAGTAGATGTGTTAGCTTCATATCCTAAAAAACCGATGGGAGACTCAGATAAGCGCACCACTCCTTTTGTATTTATGTCTGGAACATCTATGTCTTGTCCTCATGTCTCTGGAATTGCTGCCCTTCTCAAAGCAATTCACCCCGACTGGAGTCCCGCTGCCATTAGATCCGCAATCATGACAACCGGTAATATACATTTTAATTAATTTTTTGTTCTACGAATCTTAGAATTATCATCACATTTGTGCTAAGATTTGTGCCACATATACCAAATTATAGGCACCTACTCTGCATTATTACTCATTTGAACTATATATTCCGTCCGAGTGATTAGCATTTTTCTTGAAATGCAGCAACAACAAGAGACAACACTCGCCAACAAATGTTCAATGGTTCCAATGTTAAGGCTACACCATTTGATTACGGTGCTGGACACGTACAACCAAATCTTGCTGCAGATCCTGGCTTGGTCTATGACATGAAAATTAAAGATTACAAGAACTTCCTTTGTGCAATTGGCTATAAAAAAACTGTAATTGAACTCTTTTCAAAGAGTCATGTATGTCCCAATTTTACCGATCCTCTCAGTATCTTAAACCTCAACTATCCTTCAATAACTGTTCCTAAACTCTCTGGCTCAGTCACTGTGACTCGAACACTGAAAAATGTTGGTTCCCCAGGCGTCTATAAAGCTCGTGTTCATTCACCAGAAGGATTTTCAATTATTGTTAAGCCCGATGTTTTGAAATTTGCCAAGGCTCTTGAACAAAAGACCTTTCATGTGACATTGAAAGAAGCTAAGAAAACTAAGAGAGCTGGTGTTTCCAAAGGCTATGCATTTGGAGATTTAATATGGTCAGATGGGGTACATAATGTCCAGAGTAAAATTGTGGTTGCTACAGCGTCCCCTAAAAGAACCAAGTAGATATATAAACAAAGTGGTCTGAATGAGACAATTAGACACGAAACAGTTATGTACTCGGAGATTTATTGAACTGTTATTAGCCAATTTGTACAGATATCACGGTTGTTGGATTAATAAAGAGAATGTGAAAATATATGTTGTGTAATTTGTTTCTTTCATGGTCAAAGTACTTCGGACGTGGTTTAAATTTACAACTCTGATATCAATTTTTTTTTTTTTTTATAAAAAAAACTTAGTTATTCCCAAGTCAAAGTTGCAATTAAATTACCAACTTTGATTAGTTTCTTAAAAGAGTAATTTTACATGTCATAAAATTATTTGATGATTTTATATATGAATGACATGGGAGGTAATAATTTTATATTTATATAAATGTTACTAATAATAAATCTCTATTTTTTATTATTATTTTTCTATTATTTTAGGAGATAAAATTAAATGGTAAGTTAGTATTGGTGGGATTTCTCCTATACACGAAGTTCCAATGGTATTATCACCTGTCACATCATTCATGATACAAAATCATAAAATAATTTCATAAGGTTTAGCATTTCCCTAATTAAAAGAACCGAATAAAATCAGATCTGACCAGAGTAAGTTCGGGCCAAAAACATTTTATTCACACTATGTCGTTGATTCGAGATGATCCACATGTCCCTGTTTGGATTAGATTTTGAAATGTGACTTTCAGCTTTTCAAGCTCAAAAATCGTTTTGGAGAGTGTTTAGATTGATAAGGCTGAAGAGTTTCGGAGTCGAAAAAGAGAGTTTAAAGGAAGTTAGTGGGTACCAGTTTTCTCATTTAGTTTTTGTTTCTTTTTTTCTTCTGCGTAATAATCGAAGCAAAAACTCTCAATCAGGGCAAGTGGTTGATATATCATCCACTGGACTGTTGTGTTGGGTTGGATCATCTACACAAGAAATTGACGATGCACTAGTTGGGAAGTCGAGGAAGTTCGCAAGATATATTGGGTTGTTGTTCCAAATGGTTGATGACATTGTTGATGCAACCGAGTGTCGATCTGTCTGGGTGTTCGTTTACAGAACTTGGTTGAAGTGTTTACTATACAATAATTGGCCTTGTATTGGTTATCAGTTTGGTTGTAATTGGTG
This sequence comes from Cornus controversa, assembly GCA_026545225.1. Lineage (NCBI taxonomy): Eukaryota > Viridiplantae > Streptophyta > Magnoliopsida > Cornales > Cornaceae > Cornus > Cornus controversa. The sequence goes on along the minus strand of CM048849.1, from coordinate 66,123,065 downwards.
GTAGTGGGTTTGTTTATCTTTCAGGACTATGTCTTTTCATCTGTCGATTTTTTCGCTCTGTTGTTTGTGTTAGCAAGTTTCTGGATATGGTTCTTCTGGGTAGGGTATGTTGTTTTGAGGTAGAAGGGTCTGTCTATCTGCTTATTGCTTGTTAATAAAATTTGCTTAAGAAAAAAAAGAAAGAAGTGTCGCTCTGTAGTAGAAGCTGCTGGCACTATTTTCCCTGAGGCGTGACTACCTAATTTTTCCATTCCTTGGCATAATATAGATGTAACCTGACTTCATGCTATCGGCTTCGTAGATGTGTTGCTATAGTAATACACATGAGAAAAAAAAATATACAATTATTAATAAGCATCCTTTATGTCCTTTGTAAGAAAAGGAAACATTTAGAAATATATTAATAACCATATTTAATTATGAAGGTATCGACTCATATAAAAAATAATATAGATATAAAAAAATATATATAAATATTATAATAATGTGAAATATTTGAGTATTGTTGTAAAAAACGAAACTTTTAAGAAAAATAATTCAGAAATGTTTAAGAATACAATTATTAATTGTTGGACGATTTTGTCAAAAATCGTTAGTTATTGAATGAAAAATTGATTGTTAAAATCCTCCAACCAAACATGGCCTTAAGTGGTGATTGTCTGAAGAATAGACATGACTATTGTAGAAGAGTTATGATTCTTCACGAACAAACATGTCTGTTCAGGAATAGGTTTGACTCTTCACGAACAAACATGTTTATTCTGGAATAGATATGACTCTTCATAAACAAACATGTCTATTTTGGAATAGGTATGACTCTTCACGAATAGACATGTCTGTTCACCATTGGCTCTATATATAACCAGTCACAAGTTGTATTCGAAGGATTTTAGAGATTGAAGTGCTGCCTCTTTAGAATCGTAAATCCGTTCTATCTTGGGAGACAATTGTTCATCACATTCAACACTATAAGGTGACAAATTTGTCTTAAGAAAATTGTGTTTACACAAGGCTCAGATTCAATTCAATTCATTTTCAATCATTCTGTAAGTTGGTTGATAATGGGTTATTTTATTTAACTTTCTACTTCTGTTTTTTTATTTTTTTCTAAGTATAACTATATTTTGGTTTGCCTATTTGGCATATAAATATGATATTTGGGTTACATTAATCACCAACGTTTCTGTCCTAGGAAAAGAAAATGTTTAGAAATATATTAATAATCATATTTAATTTAGAAAGTATTAACTCATATCACAAATAATATAAATATAAAAATTAAAAAATGTATAGAAAAAATAAAAAGCCTAACACACTTAGTAGATAATAATAATAATAGATAGATAAATAGATATAGATATAGATAGATATAAGAGTCGCCTGTATATATTTATTACTTTAAAAATATGTTCTTTAATTCAATTAACCATAATTACAAAATTTTAAAATTATATAGGAAATGATTATAATAAGTATGTAGATTATTAAAAATATTTAAAAGCAGAACAATATAAACAAATATTAATAAAAATATTTTAATACTATATGTTTATAATTTTATTTGTTTGTTGATGACACAAATTTAAATACTTTAGAATTAAAGTAGGACATTTATTACAGAAAAGTATTTAATTTTTGTAATTAATTTTCACCAATAGAACAACTGGGCAGGACAGTGGTTTAAGCAACTGTTGCTAGCACTCTTCTCCATGTTAATTTTTATCCATTGGGGGTGCGAATTGAATTTCATAATTTGATGGTTGTTTCCAAATTCCATGGTTTTCACTGCTTGTTTTTAAGAGTTCAATTAATCACAAAATAAATAGCTTCAGACACTAAAATCAAACCTCAGTTTGAAATTCATAGCATAGCAGTTTGTTCCATCATTTTGAAGATGACAGTCGACATGATTGTCGATTTTCTGTTGGAGAAGATGATGCAACACTAAACTCCAATGACCGGTCAATTCACTAGTCCTCAACGTTGTCTTCCACAAACGAATGTTTACTACGACTGTTCAATGCCATAAAAAATGAAGAATGTTACTACTCATTTTTTTATTATTATTAAGGAATTGCACACTTTTGTCATTTTACATAAATGCTATTTAATAATAATGGAAAGTATAGTAAATTTTCTAATAGAGAAAGAAAAAGACTGTTTAATTAGACTTAGAATAAGATTTTAAGGCTAGAATTAATAATGTACAAGTTGTTCCCTCCTCACCAGAAAACACTTGAGCACTATTGTTTAAACATATATGGGTAAACTTCAATGACATCCCCTTAAGGTTGATGTATTATCATGCAGCTATAACTTCATGATTTTTCGTCACCAACACCCCATGTCAAAATTTTCAATCTTTTAATAAGTGAAATATCCTAATTGCCCTTGATTATTTAAAGAAATTTTAATATAAAAATATTAAAATTAAAAAATGACAAAATTGCCCTTAATTTTATATGCACACCATTTCTCTCTCTACCTTCTTCAACCATAATCAAAAATCCTAACCAAAACACCAACCACCACCCCCACCAACCACAACTGCCATCACAACCATCGCCACAAACCACCACCACCACCAGTTAACCACAACCACAGGCCACCACCGCTTCTTTCTCTCTCATCTCTTCCTCCAACCACAACCATCACCACCAATTAACCACAGCCACCACCACTGCTTATTTCTCTCTCATCTCCTCTTCCAACCACCATTGCCACCAACCACAACCACCATCGCCAGTTAACCACAGACATTACCTCTGAAAATCTTTTTTTTCCTCTAATCACCACTACCACCAACTATAACCACCACTACCAGTTAACCACAACTACCACAATCTTTCTCAGATCAATCAAAACCTCTAATCCATTCACCATCCAAACAATCACACAAAACCAACGACCGATGATTTTCAATTTCATAAGTGTGTGTATGTGTGTGTGTGTGCATTGTTGTGTTAACGTTAAACCTCATGTGGAGGGAAGAGCTTGAAGGTTGATGATCGGAAACCTAATTTTTCACCGTTGAGGACTGAAATTAAGATATAGTTTTTCGGCATTGAGGGGTTGGGATGGTTGGAGTGGTGGTGGCGTCGCTGGTTTGGGTGGTGGATACACAGATATATATGTGTGTGTGTGTGTGTGTGTGTGAGTGTGAGTTGTGTGTGTGTGTGTATGTATGTATATATATATACGTTTGTGTGTGTATATGTGTGTGTATATTCTTCTTCGTCTCTGATCCCTAATTTTTGTTCGATAGTGGTGGTGGTAGTGGTGGTGATGGTGGTTGGTGGCGATGGTTATGGTTGTGGTGTGTGTATATATTCTTTTTCATCTCCGATCCCCAATTTTTATTCGACGGTGGTGGCGGTGGTTGATGGTAGTGTTGATGGTGGTTGTGGTTAGTGGCAATTGGCTTGGGTGGTGGTTGGTGGTAGTTAATTTTTTGTTCGACAGTGGTAGTGGTGGTGGTGGTGGTGGTGGTGGTTGGTGGCATTGGTGGTTGTGGTTATGGTTGGTGGCAGTTAGCTTGGGACATGATGGTGGTGGTTGGTGGCAGTTGGTGGTGGTGGTGGTGGTTGGTGGCAGTTAGTTTTTTGTATATATATATATAAAATGTAATAAGAGTGAAGTGAGTATGTAATAATTGGACATTTTGGTTCATTGGACAGGGTTAAATATGTAATTTTAGTATTAAAAAAGGTTATGCTACTTTTTGCAGGAAAAAGTATATGTGATATACAACACATACTTCAGAGAGTGTTGGTGACAAAATTACACAAAGTTGTAGTTGTGTAACAATACCTCAAACCTCAAGAGGTGTCAATGAATTTTACCCAATATATATTTTCTAATTCTATAATACATAATATTTACATGTTATCAAAATAATTTTATAACTATTTTCTTTATTCCTCTTTCCCTCTCTCTATTTTCTCTTACTCTTGCGTGTCTTCTATTTTAATTTTGATAACTAAGTGTTTTTTATTTAACCAAGAGTAAAAGATATATTTTTCTTCTCCTTTTTCTTTTTCTCTCATTTATATACTAATCATTGTTTGCCCATCTCTCTTTACATTAATTTATTTTGAAAAAAAAAACCACACTCTTAACGGTTAGATATTCGATCAATAGCAAATTGGATATAAATTCATTCATGAATTATTCATCGAGTTATTGGATCGAATCGGATCAATTAATAAATAATCTTATCGAATTTAGATCATATCAATCCGAATTTGGTCCGTTTACAGGTTTATTTTTCTATAAGTAAAAAACAATTCAATACCCCTGTCTCCTTAGTACCCAAAGAATGAAAACTCCCCCATTTCCTACTTTAAAACAAGAGTAAAAATGCAAACCTTACAGGCAGTCAGTACAACCCAATTGAATGAAACCATGAAAGTTAGTTAAAGAGACCATGAGGGAATACTACTAAAAGGAAAAGTCTAATGTTATTAATGTGACTAAAGTGCAAAGTCTTAGGCAAAATTAATAGGCAGAAATTTTTACATTCATTAGATGGCGGTGGGGCCTACCACATGCATCTAATGGATGTAAAAATTTCTGCCTATAAATTTTGTCTAAGAGTTCTGTCTGAGTAGCATTACCCTATAAAAAATGATACTTGTTGATCAACGATATGACATTGGCAGTTGAATTTTTTTGAAATGAAAGGTCGTTGGACACAAGAGTTTCTAGGAAATGATATATGATGAGATTTCCTTTTCTATTTTGGGTAAGATTAATTTACGGAAATATATTTACTTTCATCACCAATTTAAATGAAAGTTGATAAATCTGGAAAAGAAAAAAAAAACTTAAATGAAATTTGATGACCTGACACCATGGATAATTGGTTTTTTTTTTTTTGGGATAATGTACTTGCATTAGTTTAAGGGTAGCTTGTTTTAACTTTAAGATCGATCTATGGTTTGCATGAGTGATGATGAAAATAGTTGGCATCCTCTACCTGGCAATTGGCTGGGTTGAGTGGGCTTTTTTCATGTTAATTTTGGGCGAACATAGAATCACTTTCTGTTTGAAGCAATTGAAGCAACATTATGATACAAACTACTGACTAGTTTAATTTTTATTTATGGGTATGGACTTAGTTTAAAAAATAACTAACATAAGGTGATTGGGTTAATTTGACGTTATGAAGACGAGCGTAGCTTGAAAAGTCTTGGAACCCATATAAAATACCAAATTTGAATTACATTGACTTGCAAGGTGAAAGGATTTTATTCAGATAAACTCTCCGAACCACAAACGAGCATTGAGAAAGGTATAAACTTCATCTTTCTGAGCTCTAAAAAGCTTTTTCCCCCAATCATAAGCTAACCGATTGTCATGTCAGTCAACCCATGAAGAGAGAAGATCACTTTGTTTGTGGTAGACGCGTTCATTTCGGCAATTCTCGTGCATGTTGAAGCTCAAATATCCGAGTGAATCCCTTCAATATATGCACGTCTGTGTATATATATATATATATATATATATTTCTATTTTAAGAAAATTGGAGGAGGAAGAATAATTTTTGAGATTTAATTCTCTTCTATAAATACATATCAATGTGGGTACAAATAAACAACTCCTCAGGCCTCCTCCTCGGGACAATAAAGGAGGGAAGGGAGCCCCTTCGCTTCTCTTTCTCAATAAAAACAGTGAATATATGATTTTTAAGCTCAATACTTAAAAATATATATATCATTGTCGATTATAGAATTTCTCCAAGATGGAAACCAAAATGTTCTTTTCAAAACTTCCAATCTTCCTTGCCCTCTTCATTCTTTTCTTTCTGTCCCCAACACCAGCTTTCGCAGAGAAAAAGGTAAGCATCATGTATATATATATATATATATATATATATATATGGTGGAAATATGCCTTCCACAAGTTACTGTTTTACTCCTACAGATCTCTACTTATAGTAACGGATCAGTTAGTTTGGGGTTTAACATATTTCCTAGTTTTCTTCTCTAATGGACTGGCTTTGATTATTCTCCTTCTTTTTTTCTATTCCGTGGTGTCTTTAATAGCCATATATTGTGTACATGGGAGGGCATTCACATGGTCGAAAAATGACTGAGGAAGTTCTCGGCCAGGTCTCAGATTCTCACTACGAATTTCTTGGATCATTCCTTGGAAGGTAAAGAATTGACACATTAATATTTTTTTTTTCACTTTTTCTATTATCATCTTTCTCTATATAAATATGAAAGTCCGCTAGATAAATTATCCTTTTTCATGGTAAAGAATGAAAAAGAGGAATTTATGTGGCCAGTAATAATTTTTACTTTTCCTATTAATATCTTTTTCTTAATCCAATATAAATATATAGAGTTTTTCAGGTAATTGTCTTTTTTCGTAATAAAGAATAGAAAAGAAATTCATGGCATTTCAAATTTGAGAATTCATGTATTTCTCCACTTCTATGTTGGGTAAAAAGAGTGAAGACTAAAATTTGAGTTTGACGATACTTACTTTATGAAAAATATGACAATTATTAAATGTACACCCATCTTTCGGATACTTACTTTATGAAAAATATGACAATTATTAAATGTAGACCAAGCTTTCCGATTCAGTAATCCTGGTTGACGGAGATTGAGTGGTAAAGTATTTCATATTTGCTCATGTTATTGTTTAATCCAGTACAAAGGAGGCCAAAGAAGCCATATTTTACTCGTACAGAGGATTCATTAATGGCTTTGCTGCCATGCTTGATGAGGAACAGGCGGCTAAGATTTCAAGTACAATAATTAATACTTTCCATTAATCATTTGTGATAATTTATTTTTGGTGTACTAAAATGAAAAATGTTTCACTATATATATGGACGCAGATGATTCAAATGTTGTGTCCGTTTTCTTAAATCAAAGGATAAAATTGCACACAACCCATTCTATGAATTTTCTTTCACTAGAAAATAACAAAGGTGGTGTTGACACAAATTCCTTGTGGAAGAAGGCCAAGCATGGAGAAGGTATCATCATAGGAAATCTTGACAGTGGTGAGCGATCTATTACCTTTCTTTTTTTACTTTTCTTATTATCTCTATTTATGACTTGTTTTTCAAATTTATTATGTTATTTTCCTTGTAATTCCAGAATTTAAAATTGAAATTCATAATTAGTGTGACTTTGCTTAATTTTGCTAGGGGTCTGGCCTGAATCAGAAAGCTTTAGTGACAAAGGATTCGGACCCATTCCATCAAAGTGGAATGGAAAATGCCAGAATGACAGCAAAGATGCATTCCATTGCAATAAGTATGTTTGATTTTCATTTAAAGAATCACAGTAGCTGGCTGGCTAGATGAATAAAAATAAATTGAAAATGATTTAATTGGACAAAATTTCAGGAAACTTATCGGAGCAAAGTACTTCTTCAAAGGATATGCTTCCAATTATGGGCTTAAAACCAATTTCTCTGCCCGAGACTATGGAGGCCACGGAACTCACACACTATCAACGGCAGGTGGGAACTTTGTCAACGGAGCAAGTGTGTTTGGCATTGCCAAGGGAACTGCAAAAGGTGCTGCACCTAGAGCCCGAGTGGCTTCTTATAAGGTCTGTTGGCAATCACCAGATGGTCAGGACGGATGCTTCGAGGCCGATATCCTCAAAGCCTTCGACCACGCCATACGTGATGGCGTTGATGTGCTTTCAGTTTCTATTGGTGAAAAACCCAAGCCATACTTCAGTGATGCCATTTCAATCGGGTCATTCCATGCTGCTAAGAATGGCCTACTCGTGGTGTCCTCGGCCGGGAATGATGGACCGGGTGATGGTACTGTCTCCAATGTCTCCCCATGGATGCTAACTGTTGCAGCCAGCACCATGGATCGTGACATTGTTACTTACGTTCACCTTCAAAATGGAATGCGCTTTAAGGTTCAATTCAAATTCAGTTGTTATAATTAACTTTGGCTTTGCTTTTATTTCTTTAATCTATTTGTTTGAAATTCTGTTTACTATGTTATAATATATATATATATGATTCTAGGGAACAAGTGTTACTAGTAAACCATTGCCAGCAAATAAACAATATACGCTTGTTACCGGTGCACAGGCTAAAGCTGCCAAGGCTTCTGATAAAGATGCGTAAGAACAATTAATCTGTATATGAGAAATAAAGAGAGAAAATGATTGCAGTATGCATGTGGGTATATTATATATCATGCAATTTTATCATAATTTCTAATTATCTCGTATATATATATATATATATATATATATATATATATACAGTTTGCATTGTAAGAAAGGAGCACTGGACTCCAAGAAGGTGAAGGGTAAGATCTTGGTGTGTCTTAGGGGCGACAACGCGAGAAAGGACAAGAGTGACGAGGCTGCTAAGGCTGGTGCTGTGGGGATGATTCTTTGCAACGATAAGGAAAGTGGTAATGAACTCATTGCTGATGCCCACATCATTCCGGCTTCAAATATCAATTATACAGCTGGTGTTGCTTTATATGCCTACGTCAACTCTACCAAGTATGTAGCTCTCTCTCTCTCAATTCCATTTTTTGCTTACATCAATTTCATCAGTTTTCTTATACTTATTAATGTAATTTATGTACGCAGAAATCCACAGGGTACTATTAAGCCTACAACAGTTGAACTCAACACAAAGCCTGCTCCAGTTATGGCTGCTTTCTCCTCTAGGGGTCCAAACACTATTACACCAGAGATCCTCAAGGTTATACACCGACTAGGAACAAAAATCCTTTTTTTCCCTACATTAGTTCAAACCAATGTCCAGTTTTAGCTTCTTTTATCATATTGTAATTAACCGATCTTCTTGTTTTGGGGGTTAATATTCAGCCCGATATCACCGCACCAGGAGTAAATGTGCTCGCTGCATTTACTGGAGCACAGTTGGGGCCCTCTGATAAGCGCACCACTCCTTTTTTCTTTGAATCTGGAACATCCATGTCTTGTCCTCATATCGCTGGAATTGCTGCCCTTCTCAAAGCCGTTCATCCCGACTGGAGTCCTGCTGCCATTAGATCTGCCATCATGACCACCGGTAATATTTCAATTAATTTTTAGTTCTGCTAATAAATTCTTTTATCAATCTTAGTACTATCATCACATTTGTGCTAAGAGTTGTGCAACAGATACCAAAATTATCGACACCCACTCGGCTTTATTACTCATATGAACTTTATATTCAGTCCTAGTGATTGCATTGAAAATCATTTTCTTGTGAACTTTTTCATTTGCAGCAAAATCAATCGACAACACTCGTCGTCCAATCGTCAATGGTTCCTATGTTAAGGCAACACCATTCAATTATGGTGCTGGACACGTACAGCCAAACCTTGCTGTAGATCCTGGCTTGGTCTATGACATAAAAGTTAAGGATTACAAGGACTTCCTTTGTGCACTTGGCTATAAAAAATCTGTAATTGAGCTCTTTTCTAAGAGTCATGTATGTCCCAATTATACCGATCCTCTCAGTATCTTAAACCTCAACTACCCTTCAATAACTGTCCCTAAACTCTCTGGTTCATTCACCGTGACTAGAACACTGAAGAATGTTGGCTCACCAGGCATCTATAAAGCCCGGGTTCATTCACCAGGAGGATTTTCAGTTATTGTTAAGCCCAATGTTTTGAAATTTGTGAAGGCTCACGAACAAAAGACCTTTCAAGTGACATTGAAAGAAGATAAGAAAACTAAGAGAACCGGTGATTCCAAAGGCTATTCATTTGGAGAGTTAATATGGTCAGATGGGGTACATCATGTTAGGAGTCCAATTGTGGTTAATATAGCCCCCCCTAAAACGACCAAGTGAGTCCAATTGTGGATACTACAGCCTCCCCTAAAATCACCAAGTTGGCCTTTGAAGGAGCTCTCAAATGCGAAAAGTCTTTTTTTGTAATGGGCTTCCTAGAATAACTTTGTAAGAAGGAATTTGGGAGAAGAAAAGGCGTTTGGTTAACATCAATTTTGAGAAATTCTTTTATTGTAAAAGTTGTTTTATTCAAATGATATGCCTTTGGTGAGTGAATGACTGAAAGTACTTTTGCTATTAACATAACCACAAGTTTGCATTAATACCTGATGCAAGAGGCTTGAAAGAATGAAAGAGAGAGGGGAAGAAGAATAGAGAAAAAGAGAGAAGAAGAAGAACAAAGGGAGAGAAAATCTCAATAAGCTTTGTATTCAATAATAATCATCAAAATTGCATATATATAGGCAAAACAATAACCCTAAAGGAAAACAAAAACCTTAAATAAATAAGGAAAATACATATCAAATAAAATAAATCAAAATCATCCTCTACATCTATGCCTATAGTAAGTGCGTAAACCACCCAGCTCAGGATCTCCATCAATTCTCCCTGGCTGAGAAGAACTCTCCTCCAGAGAGTAAAGCTCATGATACTGCTCAAAAGGTCTAGGTCAATACAGCGAAACTCCTCCTCTGTGATCTATGAGAAGCAATAATCTGATGGTCAAGCATGTCTGTAATCTGATCTATACTCCGTGGCTGAATCGGTGAAAGAACTAGCAATGGTGCCGATGAAGATACATCTCCACCTGTGGGTGTACCTGTTAGAAATGCAGGAGGCTCAAAGGTGCCTCAATAAGGAAACAAGTCCTCTATATTGAAAATTGGACTAATACTCATATCAGATGGTAAGTCAAGTAAATAAGCATGCAATAGTCCCAACTTACGTATGATATTAAATGGTCCAAAAGCACGGGCATGCAGTTTCTTGAAAGAGTTTTTAGGGTAATGATCTGGGCATACATAAACCATAACATAATTTCTTTCATTGAATTCCTGATTCCTACGATGAGCATTAGCAGCAATTTTATAATTTTCATTACTTAAAGCAATTTTATGTTTTATATCGACATAAACATCACGAATGTGCTAGGCGAATGAATCAACAGACTCAGAAGGACGGGATTTAGGTGGGGGTCAACAGACTGGCAAAGAGAAAATCCATAAGCAATCTCAAATGGACTCTTACTAGTAATCCTATTGACAAAGCTATTATATGCAAACTCAGCTGTTAGTAACAAGGAATCGCATATGCCCAGGCGTTCTCCAACTAGACACCTAAGCAAATCTCCTAGGCTTCTATTAATGACCTTGGTCTGTCCGTTAGTTTGGGGGTGAAAGTAAAGGAGAATTTCATATTAGTCCCTAAAAGTTTTCAAAGTTTCTTCTAAAAATAACTCACAAATTTCACATCCCTATCAGACACAATGAAAGTGGGTAATCCATAAAACCTAACAATTTCTTTATAGAACAACTTAGTCACATGCGAGGCATCTACTGTCTTGCTATAAGGAATAAAGTGTGTTATCTTGGAAAACCTATCTACAACCACTAAAATAGAATCATGTCCTCTAATAGTTTTAGGCAATCCTAAGATAAAATTCATGCTAAGATCTTTTCATGGTGTATGTGGGACAGGCAAAGGTGTATAAAGTCCAATATTCATCTTCCCAACTTTAACTAATTGACATGTATGACACTGGGAAATGATCCTAGCAATATCACCCTTTAAAGACGACCAATGAAATTTGTCCTCTGCTAGGAAAATTGTCTTATCTTTACCAAAATGGCCAGCAATCCCTCCAGCATGTAACTCCCAGACTAAAAAGTCTCTAATCAATGTGTGAGGAATGTATAGTTTAAAGCCTCAGAATAAATAACCGTCTCGGATCACAAAGTCAATATAGTCTCTACAATTACTATTCTGAATCTCTTAAAATATTTCACCAAAATCAGGACAAATGGAATAATCATCCTTCATCCTTTCAAAGCCTATAACGCTGACATTCATAGCTTGAAGAACAGTTACAACTCGACTGAGAACATCAGCTAGCTTATTTTCTGACCCCTTTCAATGATTGAGCACAAAAGTGTACTCTTGCATAAAAGCAACACATTTTATATGTTTGGCACTCAATTTCCTTTGAGTTTGAAGGTACCTCAAGGCTTGGTGATCAGAGTATAAAACAAACACTTGAGGTAACAGATAATATCGCTAATAACGGAGTGCCTGTACAATAGCGTAAAGTTCTTTCTCATAGTTAGAGTACTTTTGTTTAGCTTCATTAAGTTTCTCGCTGAAGTACACAATGGGTTGACCCTCTTGACTTAGAACACCCCCTATTCCAACTCCAGATGCATCACAACCAATCTCAAAAACTCTGGAGAATTTAGGATGTCGCAGGACGGGGACCTCAGTCATTTTCTGCTTGATTTCACTAAAGGCTCGTGCTGTAGATACAGTCCATTTAAACTCTCATTTTTTCAAACATCCTATGATAGGAGCTATAATGGAGCTGACTCCCTTGATAAAGCGCCTATAAAAAGTAGCCAAATCATAAAAACTACGAACTTCTGAAATAGCTTTAGGTTCAAGTCATTCTTTAATTGCTCTTACTTTTTCAAGGTCTACAACAATACCTTACGCAAAGACAATAAATCCTAGAAAGATCACCTCAGTCTTCATGAAAGAACATTTCTTGAGATTAACATATAATTTTTCAATTCAAAAAACCTCAAGAACTTGTCGAATGTGACTTAGGTGTTTTCCTTTAAACTGGCTATAGATTAAAACATCATCAAAATAAACCACCAAAAACTTTCCTATGAAAGGATGTAAAACTTGAGTCATGACTCTCATAAATGTACTTGGTGCATTGACAACCCAAAGGGCATGACTAGCCATTCAAAAAGTTCATCTTGTGTTTTAAAGGCGATTTTTCATTCATCACCCCGTCTAATTCGGATTTAGTGATAACCACTGCGCAGGTCAATTTTAGAGAACCATTGAGAACTAGTCATTTCATCTAATATGTCATCAAGACGAGGTATAAGAAACCTGTAATTTTGTTAATGGCACGACTATCAACACACATCCTCCAAGAACCATCTTTCTTATGAGTTAAAAAAGTGGGCACAGCACATGAACTAAGGTTATCTCTAATAAAGTCTTTCTGCAAAAGTTCATCAACTTGTCGTTGCAATTCAACACGCTATTTATGATTCATTCTATAGTGAGGTAGATTAGGTAACTGGAACCCTGGGATTAAATCAATTACATTTTGAATATTCCTCATGGAAGGTAATTCATCAGGCAATTCCTCCGGAATCACATTTTGGAACTCCTGCAACAGTTTAGTGACTTCTATAGGAGGGGAGTCTACCTCTTCATTAGAAGGTTCTTGAGACACTTCTTTAGCAACGAGTGCCAGTATAATGCCTAATTCTTTTTCTTCTTTTTCAAACTTTTTTCTGGTTAGAAGGTGGAGGTGTTTCTTCTCATTGGATTTAGATGGTGACCTATGTTTATACTTACTATTTCTCTCAATCGGCCTTGTGGGTGTAAGCATGATAGTTTGGCCTTTATATTTGAACACATAGGTATTATCTTTACCATGCTTAGTAACATCTAAATTATAAAGCCAATGGCGACCAAGAAGTATATAGGCTACGTCCATGGGTTGGACATCGCACCAAATCTTATTCGAGTATTCACCCATTTGGATAGGAACCAAACACCTCTCTGAAACTGACAAGGAAGTCTTATCTACCCATGCTACCCTATAAGGTTGTGGATGTGGTTCAGGTTTAAGCTTCATCCTAGCGACATTTGATTTTGAGACTACATTCATTGAACTTCCTCCATCAATAACAATCTTGCAAACTTTATCCCCAAATCTTAGATACGTATGGAAGATACTGGTGCATTTTCAATCCTCATTTCCCATAGGAGTAGTTAAAATGCACCTCACGACACCTATACGTGTATCATCCATTTTTAAGTCTTCCTCAACTTCCTTATTTTCTATGGGATTTTCTATAGCTTCAACAATACTAAGATTTTCTTCCCTAACAACTTCATTTGACTCAGTGTCTTAGTGTCTAAGGTCAAGGTACGATAAGGACAACGTGAAGCATAATGACCTTTATTGTGACAATGGAAATACTTTATAGAGGATATGTTGGGTCGAGAATTAGACGTATTACCCTTAAAAGTATTAGCTCTCTGGTTGGGGCTGTTACTACCTCTAGAGGTAGGTGTCCTAGATTGTACAGTCCCACGAGATCTTTCGAAGAAAACTAATTTAGTTTGTTAGGATACACCAGCTTGAGAGGTCATTTGCCTAGGATTAGGAAGCTTATAATATTTCTCAATCTCTAAATCTTTTTTATAAGCTTCTTCTAACGTGTCAGACGCATACAAGTTGACTTCTCTTTGAATCTCAATTTTTAATCCATTGATAAATTTAGTTACTGTAACTCATGGCTCTTCATCTACATCACACCTTATCATGATTTCCTCAAAACGAGACATGTTTTCAGTCACACTATAAGACATTTGTCTCAAATTCATCAGCTAGTCTAACAATTGTCTCCTATGATAAGTGGGAAGATATTTCTCTTTCAATTTATGTTTCATTTTAGCCCACGATGTAATGGTTCATCACTTAAGTGCTTTAGATTTCTTTGAACTCCTTGTCAATACTTCTTGGCAGAGCCCACTAATTTCATCTTAGCAAATCTCACTCTGTGATTGTCTGATTATCATACCACTTAAAGTAGTCTTCTATGTCATCTAACCAATCAAGAAATGCATTAGGATCCAACCTACCATTATAACTAAAAGCATCAACTTTAACTTTCTTTGTAATATCTCCCGACCCATCAGGATAGTACTTAACCTCATTGTAATTCATCTGAGGGAAATGATGATGTTGACGCCTATCTTGGTATATATCTTAGGGTCTAAAAGTCTCTGATGATCCTTATGATCATCCCCAGGTTCTGGTTCAAACTCATCTAAGCCCTCAAAGTCTTTTGATGGAAACCTATGATCTACGACTTGATGGTGAACATGTGGTAGAGGTCTCCTAGCATTTGGAACTCGGTTCTCTCTAAAGTTAGGATTCCTTTGTTGAAGGGTTCGAGTAGCCTCTGGCATAGGGAGAAGACCACGATGAGGATTTAAATACAAAATTGGATCATCATGGTGACTACCATTAGGATTTATCCTATGTTTTGCAAACACTGATGTATCAACCTTATGTTCATCAATGGGACGCTTACCTATAGAAGTGGTCAGTTTAGCCACCTATTCACTTAGTCGGGCCATGGAGTATGTTAAACCAGTCATGTTTTATTCTATGTTTTGAACTTGCTCATTTATTGAAGTTTGAAAATTATATAGGTCTCCAATGGTCATGGTGAACTAATGGAATGGACTAGACAGGGTAAAAGTTGTGGGAGGTATGCCGATATTTGACTTTAAATTAGCTAAATGTAAGGGATTTTTTTTTTAAAGATTTATTAGTATTAATTCCAAAATAGTGCTCTCCTAATTAAAGAGCTCCTACTCTTTTTCAGAGTAATTAGATGATTACCAATGTAGTTCTGCCGACAACATAAGTAGGAAAATTCCCATGAAAGAATGGAGGGGTCACAATGGTCCCACTTAATAACCAATCTCCTTAGACATAACTTTTCCAGACATGTGAAATTGGAATATGCTCAATGGGGTTACCAAGAGTCAATATGGCCAACGTCTAATTGATTTTTAATTATCTAAATTTGGCTTAGGTTATACAAATACAGAAAAATGTTTAACCTAGGTGGGCAAGGAATTGGTGATGAAATCCAATCCTTATCTTGTTGGGGTATATGCCCTTACTAAAATCTTAATACAAAATGCTAAATTAAAATACAGACATAGAGAATTAAATTAAGTAATTCAAATTATTAACTGCTACGATATTCATCGGGAACTTAAACTCTAAGAAATTAATTATGTAAAAGTTCATGCACACAGTATAGGTATTTTGGTGCCAAAGTGTTAATAACAAAGTAACTGTTGATAAGATAATTACAAAAATAAAGGTGAATTTTGTGTTAGCAAGAGAATATATGGATAAGAAAATTAAAGGTTCAACTAAAGAAATTAAAGGTTCAATGTTCAGCTAGGACCAAGCAAATTTCTCGACTAAATCAAATGAAATAAAGTATTAGAACAATTTTTAAATGAAGAAAACGTACCTTAACCAAAGCCCTAAGTAGTTCGCAAGAGAAATAGGTTATCCAATATAGTTGGGAAACTGAAATAGATATTTTTTTTTGTTTTTTTGTTGAACTGGTTTCCAAAAGAACTGGGTCTGGTTGAACTGGTTCAGTTCTGAACTGGTTTCAAAACTGGAATAGTCTGGAACCTATTGCCAAACAAACCAAATCTGGCCCTTTAGTATATATAAAGGTTCTGCAGTCTTCCTGACAATCAGCAAATCAAAGCTTGGACTCAATCCGTGACCTTTCAGTGACAACAGCAAGAGCAGCAGACTTGATCGGAGTCACTGACGACGACACAAAGATCAGAATCCAACGAGAAGAACAGCACAAGGATTACGCAATTCCGACGAGATATTGTTATGTTCTCTATTGCTTGATCAACGATGGATTCAAGTTTTGACGACAAAGATGCTGCAGTTGATGACAACGAACAGGTAATCTGACAATAAGGCAAGAACTCGATGGTAATTACAACTTTCGACGAAACTGAAGACGACAACAGCAAGGGACTGATGACAAGAGTTCTGTATTGGTGTTCTATAGGTTTTAGGAGAGGCTGACACTGGATGGGTTTTGGCTGTAGTGTTTGTGAATAGTGATTGGGTTGCCAACGATTAGATTTTTGGATTTTGGGTGTTACGACTAAGATTGGGTTCTATTGTAGATGGTAGCAGTATCAGCTAGGGTTTGGTTTGGTTTGGGTTGAAGATGATGAAGGGTTAGGGGTAGCTATTTTGCTAGTGGGTTGCGACGGTGGCTAAGGTTTGATTGGTGAAAGATTAGGGCTTGGGCGTGAAGATGATGATGTGAGGGCGACTGCTAGGGTTTTCAGATGGATAATAGTAAGTTTAGGATACAAGGTTAGGGTTTGTTGAGGGGTTTGAACAGTAGGATTGCTATTGCTATGAACAGTAAATACTAACAAAATTGCTATGGATCTTTGTGCTCTGATACCAAAATTGATGCAGGAGGCTTAAAAGAGTGAGAGAGATAGGGAAAGAAAAAGAGAGAGAGAAAGAGCAAGAAGAATAAGAACAGAGGGAAAAAAATCTCAATAAGCTTTGTATTCAATAACAATCCTCAGAAGTGTCGTCACAATGTATTAGTTACCCATATATATAGGCAAAACAAAAACCCTAGATAAATAAGGAAAATACATATAAAATAAAATAAATCAAAATTATCCTCCACGTCTACACCTATAGTAAGTGCGTAGACCACCCGACTCAGGATCTCCATCAATACCCATGCATAATATTTATCTACAATACAATTGACACAATTATTGAATCATATTAGCATTAGTCAACTTTATTCCAAAAAAAAAAAACACATAAAATTGTAATTAATGAACAATTAAGTAGAACACTTGTACCTATAAAAATTACAAAATAATTATGATGAAATTTTTTTAATATAAATATTATTTGAAGAAGATAAAAAATTTCTAATAATATAATGTGAACATGTTCAAGATTTTAAATACTAATTTCAAAATAAACAATAATGAACTAAATTTAGAATCAATCTAAGGACATAAAAAGAGTAAGGAACAATCCATTAGTTATAATGCTCATTTTTGGTTGTTGGTCATTAGTTATTCGAGAAAGCAGCAACAGTAAAGTTTGAAGAAAATGCACATAGAAGGTGTTGATTGACGTAGAATTACTATAGAGTTTTAACTTTGCAAATTTTTTATGTATAAGAAAAATGAAGGGAAATAATTCGGACACACTTTTTGCCTAAACCATCAATCCATTTTAAGAAGTTTGTAGAATGCCCACTTTTCTTAGTATACAAAAGATTAAAAAAAAGAAACTATTATTATCTCAATATATGTTCTGTTTTGTCAATCAACGATATAAAAAGAGAGTGAATGATTTTACATTTTATTTTTCCTTGAACAATTCTAGATAATACCATGAAATTTTCATTTACATGCAATTTGTCCTTACTTTATTTAATAGTAAATAAATTAGCATAGATACAAGCTTTTCCTCTCGTTTAGGGGTAAACAATTCCAGATAACAAAAATAAAAACCTATGTGCACATGGTCAACAACATAAAGGCCCCATTTTCACTCTAATTTTATTTCCCCGTATAACTTGAATGGTTCATACGTTCATATCTTTACTACTATAATACTATGATAACTGTAGCAGAATTGGAGGATAGCAGTACCTGAACATATTCTCTGTGTAGGCGTGCACAAAGAATCGGTAGAATCATAACTGAAACCGAAATCGTAAGGAACCGTAGCTGAACCAACCAAACCATTCACTACGGTTCCGATTCCAGTTCCAAATTTTAGGAACCATTCACTACTGTTCCAGTTCAAAGTCAAGGAAACGGAATTGTTAGAAAAATTATTTATATATAATATATAAATGAATAATAATAGCTTCTAAATTCTAGTGTTCTATATAAATATAAATATAAATATATATATATAAAGTATAAAATATATAATATATAATATATAAATAAATACTAATACCTTCTAAATTCTAGTCTTCTATTTATATATATAAAGTATAAAATATATAATATATAGATCAATACATTTAGCTTCTAAGTTATAATGTTTTATATATTTATATAATATAAGATATATAAATAAATACTAAAAGCTTCTAATCTATTGTTATAACTAGGGGTGCACAAGTGTGAGCGTGTATCTTGCCAATGTTTAAAATAAATAAATAAAAGTGGACAAAGAACCGTTAGAGAACCGGAACTGGAATCGCAAAGGACCAAAACCAAACCAGACCGAACTCAACGGTTCCAGTTTCGATTCCAAAATTAAGGAACCGTTGGAAACAGTTCCGGTTCCGATTTCACCAAGAACTGTAAGGAACCGTACCGTGTGCACCCCTAATCTCTGTGTGTTTCTCCTCCTATTTCACATATAAATATGTTCGATCGATTTTGAAAACTCTAACTTCCCTGCAAGACTTCTAATACTTTTCAAAATCCTAACTTTCTATAATTTTCTACAAGACTCGTAAGAATTCTTTCATGATTGCAGAAAGAGAACTTGATTTGATCAAAATTCAAATGGTAGTAGAATTGAAAGATTTCTTTGCAACTTTTTTATTTTTTTGTTCTTCCGACAGGAGAGAGATGATCGACTAGTTAGGAAATAAAAGGGGGGCAAAATCATCTATACAATTTGTTACTTAAAATAAACTTTTGTCTTTTTGAAAAGTGAGTTTACAAGTTTTGTGAGCTTCTTCAGAATAGACTTTTTAAGACTTCCACTTTCATTAGAAGTCCGTTTCATTAGAAGTTTGTCCAAAGGAGCTTCCCTGATTCTAAAATTCCTTCCATTTGAAAGGTTATTGAGGAAGGCCTTTAATAAAAGAAATTTAAAAGAAAAAATTTGTCGTGGTGGATGCACTTTTTAAATATACTTTAACTTTTAAATTATTTTTTTCTTAACAATATTATCCCTTATCCTTAACAACGATTACAACTCTTAGAAAGCGCAAAGTCAACAATGGAAAGAAGCTATTGTGGCGGCGGTACTGGTGGAGGTAGCGGTGGTGGTAGTGGTGGAGGTGGAAGTGAAAGTGGAGGTAACGGTGACGATGGTGGCAGTGGTGGAAGGCGGTAACAACGATGGTGGTGGCAGTAGTGGTGGTGGTGGCGACAGCGATGGTAGTGGTAGTGGTGGAAATCGACGGTGGCAATGGTGATGGGGGAGGTGGTGGCAATGGTCGTGGAGGTAGTGGTGGTCGTGGCCATGGCAGTGGAGGTGGCGGCAGTGGTGATGGTGGTGGAGGTGGCGATAATGGCGGTGGTGGAAGGTGGTTGTAATGGTGGCCCATGGCGGTGGAAGAACGAGGGACCAAAAGATAATATAGCACAATCTTGATAATATATAAGAAGTATATGGACAAATTAGTAAAATAACAAATTTATTTCAAAAGAAAATTTGGCTTCCTAAAAGTAGGTTCTAAAAGTAACATTTTTTTATTTATCTGAAATGGGCTTCCTAACCACCGACTTCTTCAAAAAGGTTTTTACATATGTGTAACCAAAAATCACATTTTTTTTTAAAGAACTTTTGATGTCAGGAAGGACTTTTTGAGGCATCAAGAAGCTCTCTCAAACAGGCACTAGAACTTCAACTTTCATTAGAAGTCAGTTTTTCTTATTTCACCAAATACTAAACATTTTTTTGAAAAGAACTTCTTGGTCTTGGAAGTCCGTTTCAATTCCCTAAAAAGCTCTCCCAAATGAGCACAAATGAGTTTTTTTTTTTTTTTTTGAAACGGACTTTCTAGGTTTGGAAGCCCGTTTTAGAGCCCTAGAAAGCCATGCGAAACAAGATCTGAATGAGACAATTAGACATGAAATAGTTAAATACTTGAAGATTTATTTGAATTATTATTACTTAATTTGTACAAATATGATGGTTGTTAGATTAATAAAAAGGATGTGAAACTATATGTTGTGTTCTTTGTTTTTTTAAAGATAAATTACTTTAGTGTTCCCTAAGGTTTAACTTAATTACTCTTGGATTAAAGTAGCTAAAATTTTTTACTCAACCTCCCCTGAAGTTTAATTGACTTTTCTCTAACAACCCCTCCCGTTAACTCAATGTTAAATCAATTAACATTAATTAAAATTAAAAAAAATACCTAAAATGTCCTCATGTACAACAAAAATCACTCGAACATACCAAAAATACAATTGCCTCCAAATCTTAAAACCCTAATTACATAAAATCATATAAGGTCGTCGCCCCACCGACCTGGCCAGTCTTCTCGTCTTTTCCTTCCACCGTCGCTGATGCTACCACCGTCCTCCACTACCACCAATGTTTCCTTGTCCTCCATCACCGCCAACACTACCCCTACCATCCACCACCGCCAACATTGCCCCCCACTTCTCTTTCTCTCCATTCCACACCACCAACAACACTGTCACAACTTTTAAATGTACTCTTTTTGTTTTTTATCTTCTTTTTCTCACCAACATGAGCAGTTGCAACACTACCCAAACAGAAATTGATCAAGTCACTTCCAACATTCGATCATAGGTAAATCGGTCAGCTAAGTTCCAAAATTTCCATGTGTTTTTCGGGAATCAAGAACCTCGCAGTTGGTTGTAGTGTATTTGGTTTAAAAATGGGTGGCGTCGCTGATAGGATTCGGTGTATGGATATTTCATGTTATTTTTCCTATTTTTGCTCCTGGGTTTTTAACCTATATCATTTTCTTCGATGTGTTTTATTTTGTTTGTGAAAAAATTGTTGTAGAAAACTAGAACTATCACTCTCCTTGTATGCCTATTCTGTTTTGTTTTCGGATTTATTTTAGTATTCTAGGTGCGTTCATTAGCGAAAACATTTTTTGTTTTTGTACTCGAAAAAAATATAAATATATTATTGTTTTTTATGAGTGGAAACATAAAGTAGAAATAGTGTTCCACATTTTTTAGAATAAAAAACAGTTTAGTAACACATTTGTTACATATTTTCTTTCTTTTTATCATATTTGAACTAGTAACTATTAGACAATACAAAAGAACTTTTTAGCACAACTAATCTTCCATAAGTATAATATCATATATGTGTGAAAATTAAATTAAATTAAATTAAAATTGATATCATATGTATGTAAAAATTAAATTAAAAAAATGATACAAGTTAAAAGATAATAATATATATAACATGTATATCATAAAGAGTTATTATTTATAAGTGAATTTTTTTTTAAAAAAAAATGAAAGTAAGAGCATTTTCAAAGTGTTTTTTTATTTTAATATAGATAATTTATGCACATTATATATTATTATATTAATTTATTATATATAATTTAGCTAAGTAGACAAAGAAAATTATAATATGTAAATAAGAAAACAATTGTGCAAAAAATCATGGATAGTGAAAATTATATTTAATATTATATATTATTTAACTAAGTGGGTCCCATTATAATGGAGAGAATATTTTCCTGTTACCATGAAGAAACAGAAAAAATATCTTTTTTTTGTTTCCTCCTTTCACAAAAATGATAAAAACATTTTTCATTACAGAGAATAGAAACATTTTATTAAAATTTTTTGTTTTTATTTTTATCTTTTTAGATAATAGAAACAAAAAAATAAAAAATATTTTCGTTAGTGAACTAGCTCTGATGATTTGTTTTTGTGTTTTAGATTCACGGAATTACTATGTATTTCTTGAAATTACCAAAGGTTTTTGAAACATCTATGCAATACAGGCAACATTATGCTTTCTTGGGAAGCATAAGTAGCTAGCATTAAAACACAGATACAAAGCACTCTTCTCTGGGTTTATGTATGCTTGCTTCGTTTCTTAATTTTATTTATCTGGGTCTCATTCTTGCTATTGTTATCATTAGAAGATCCTAAATAACATTTAATAAACCCTTTTCACTTTTCTTCGGCAGTGGTGATAATTTATTACAAAGAAAATTATAATGCTATCTTGGATAATGTCTGAAAAATCAACTTCGTCCTTCGACCTGACGTGGTGGAACTGATTTTAAGAGGGATAGTAACAGTATCAACTTTCCATGTTCTGCGAGACTGATTTTCAAAGGGATAGTAATGTTATCAAATTTTTTCTTTTATCGACGTTCTCGTGAAGCAAAATTCAATTAGTTTTATTTTCTGTTGTCGCTTTCTTCTTCAAATACCCAATCTTTATTCTTCAACTTCTCAAAGTCCCACACTGTTTTCCTTCCTTTTCTCTCCCAACTCTATCGGAAAACTTAGATTTTCTTGCCCCTTTATTTTCGCGAGAAATTCCAGTGAATATTTGTGTGGCCAATCTTCTTCACGTCTCCTGTTCTTCTTGTCTGAAAAAATGGCAATCAAGGATGGACTTTCATGTTTAACCTGTAAAAAGATAGGTTATATCTATCTTTAATTTTTTCTAAACTTTGGTAAGTTGTTTAAATTTTATTTATTGGGCCACATTTGTTGGAGAACGGAAGTTAGTTCTCGAGCGCAAGACCCAAGTATTGTCCTAATATTATTGATATTTATAAAAGGGAGCTGATATTGGCACTCCACCAATATCCTCTGGCACTCCACTCCTATATTTTTGTAAAATAAAATTACAAAAGTGGTCATATGTTATACCATTTTAGATTCTTATATTTTTAGTACCCTAATTGCCCTTCTAATTCAAGACCCAATTTTAATTTTATTTTATTTTTCTTAAAAAAAAGTTGAAAAAACTTTTTTACTTTAGGTTTACAATATAACAATCCATTTATTACCACCCAAATACTATAATTTAGACATTTTTCAATTGAAACTTGTTGTTCGTGTCCTTATCCTATATAACTCAAAGAATCCAAAATTTGAAATATTTTATTTTTACTCACCAAACATGTAATTTATTTTCCATGTGTGTTATTTATAAAATAACATAAATTAAAATTTTGAAATATACCATCAATTTGTGAACAAACAAAATAGAAAGGAAGGAGGAGAAAATAAAAAGCAAATGAAGAAAAATATCATATTAATTTTTTTATTTTTATCTTTTGAAATTTTGGTGCAAAGGCTCCTTAGTTAAATTAAGACAACTACAATTGAAAAAATATTTTATAGAGTCATATTTTTCTCTTTTTATCTTTTAATTTCTAAAAGTTCTCTATTAAAATAAAAAAGATTTCCTTAGTTTTCTTAAAGAACTATATATCATAATTTTTATTCAAGTGAAATTAAACTTTCTTTTGATTTTAAATATAATTAAATTTTTTTCAAATAAGTTTTATTCATTGATATAATGTTTGTTTCCAACTCAAATACATTTTTAATATTTCTCTAGGTAATCTATTATTAACAACTTCTTCCCAACTTATCTAATCATGTAACTTTTATTATCCGAATCAAATACATTTGTTTGATACTCTCTAAATCATTATATTGAATCCTAAACTTTTTTAATTCTAAAATAAATATTGATAAATTGATTCAACATGAAAAAATAATATTTTTAAAATCAACGAAGAAATATTTTTACACCAAAAAAGAACGTGAGAGAGAAGTTGTAATTTGGAGTTAAGAATTCTAACATTATCAAATAAGGGCAATTAGGGTATTACAAATATAAGAATTAATATTGTATAGTAGAGGGATACCTTTGTAATTGTACTTTACAAAAAGGTATAAGTGGAGTGCCAGAGGATATTGGTGCAGTGCCAATATCAGCTCCCTTTATAAAAATCTCTTCCCAATACATCTATTTCTAATAAAGGGATCTTTATAAAAAATATATATATATTGAATACTCCTCGAGTACTAATTCAATTTAACACTATATCTAAAAATGACAAAAAAAAAATAGAGATAAGATGGGAATGAATTAAGAAAATTACAAAAAAAAAAAACAGAACAATCCTAATCCATTTCAACTTCAGCAAAAATCACAAAAAATTCTACGGTCTTGCTAGTGATTAAGATAATTACAAAAAGAAATCAGATAGCATTAAAAAACTCAAAAAAAAACAAAGTCTTATGCGATGAATTTGGTCGAGCATAACGAGCAGCCTTTAGTTAGTTTGTGAGTGTTAGATAAGTAAGTTGTTTCTGTTTAAGAATGGATCTTCTCAAGTCGAGACAAATTTGTCAAAATTAAACCAAATTTTTTTTGTAAGTCACCTTTTAGCGATTCAAACGGTCCACAGATCAAATTTTTTGAGAAAATATACAATTAATGCATTATTTCTTTATAAAATTATCAAAATGTTTTTTCATATTTAATTATGTATATTATCAATAACCTTGAAGTGCATGCAATAGGTTAAAAAACTTATTCCAAAGGAAAAAAGAAAGAGCTGGAGAGTTGTCACATGTGAGAGCAGTGATGGAGTTGGGATTTCAATTCAGGGATGTATTGTCCATGATAGAATGAAAAAAATTCGTAGAAAACAGAAGGAAAAGTATGATTTCAAGGCTAAGAAGGACTTTTTGCAAAATGCTCTCGAAATTGGTCTCACACAATATGATTATAATTTAAGATCAGAGTTCATAGTCCTTCTAAAATATTTCTTCATAACTAAATAGAAAAATACACTTTGTATCAAAATTAGCTACAATCACGTAAAGATACGAATGTGTTGTTTGTTAATGCAATTTAACGCTTAACTCAAAATGGATTAAGTGTATATTCAATTAAGTTTGTTTGATAATACAATTTGATTATCACTGAAAACGGTAAATAACTTAAAATTGAATAAAATTTTAAGTAACAGAGACATCACTTAACCACTTAACATTGAATTTGAATGCTGACAATTTAAAAAGATATCAAAAAATATTTAGTTTTTAATTATCACATAAAAACTTCAGCACTTAAAATTAAGCTCTTAAAATTTTCAGTACTTAATTTTCAATTTTATCAAACCTTAAATCTCTGCTTAAAATCAACAAAGCAATTCTTTACACTTCCAAATAATCAAAATCGTTAAAATATAGGAAGAATATATATATATATATATTGAATTGATATTGATTTTGATTTATGAACAATACGTAAAAGCTTATTTATAGGCACATAATCTTGAAGGCGAAGTAAACTTAGAAAATAAGAAATTTTAATCCTAAATGGTTTAAAAAAATGGGTAAAAAACCTATTAAAAAAGATATATAATTTATAATAAAATATATATAATCTAACAGCCCCTCGCAAACTCAAAGTGAATCATATGAAGTCAACTTGAGTTTAGAGACAAAATCTTGAATGTCGGCCCGTGAAAGCAATTTAGTAATGTAACCAGCCGAAAAGACCGAAAGCAGCTCGTTAAAGTGAAAACTGATTTGAAAATCAAAAAAGAAGCTTATTGAAATCAGCGACTTTAACACACAGATGTTATGACTCGTGAAAGTAATCTGGTGATGTTATTAGCAGTGACTGCGAAACACATACAAAGAAGCTGCAAAAGAACAAACTAGTTAGAGCGACGGTAAAACAAAAACTGCTCATTGGAGTGAAAATAGATTTCAAAATTAGAAAAGGAGCTTGTTAAAATCAGCAACTTTGATACACAGATGCTAGTGGGAAATGAATTGAACTTGGGTTTGGCTGACATATTTTTCTTCTTTTATTATTGTCGAAGTTATTTTAACGATTGTCTGGACTACCTGAGATCACAGAAGCTATTTTAACAATTACTCATCGAGGATGAAGTCGATGGTGTCATCCCCGACGGTGACGCAACGAAATTTGAATATTACCAAGAATTAATAAGCTTTGATACCATGTTAAAAATAAACAAAAATAATTGTATTTTATTAAATTGATTGATTATATTAATTGAATTGATATTGCATTGATCAATATATAAATGTTTATTTATAATCCTATAATCTTGAAGGCTAAGTAAATTTAGAAAATAAGAAATCCTAATCCTAAATAGTTTAGAAGAATACGTAAGAAATCTATTACAAAAGATAAAAACAAACAAAAATGGAGTCAAAGATGCTCAAAAACCTCCGGCCTGTGTCTTGTATATGCAAAAATACTGACATGCATACCATTAGAATCAAATAGGATCACAAACAACAAAAAATTGAACTCAAAAATCGTTGAACCCGAAAAATCGCTACCTATACATATACACATGTGCTTACTAACTTACACCTTCAAACTTAAATAAATCATCACCAAATATTTAAATCTATAATTTAGGGGAAAAAATATTCAAATTTATACGAGACATGATTAATATTCAAATACAGTTTCACATAACCCAAAAATAAACAAATAAATAAGTTGAACCTAAAATTGCAAAAACCTGCGACTTGATTTATAAAATATACTCCTAAACATGCACATACATGTAATGGGATTTCATCCTATAAGCAGTAAAGAGCACCAATTTTGTTTACACCACAACAATCCTAAGGCTAAAAACAAATGAAACGGACATTTTGACATTTTGTTAAATTATAAAAAAGTATACATATGAAACTTAAAAGAAAAAAAAATCTACAAATTTTATTTAAAGGATGCTACTCTAACGAATAAGTTAAACCTAACACACTAATCTGAACTTTGAAGTCCTTTTTTCCCCATTAAATATGTTTTAAGTAATATATAAAGTCCTCCTTAAACATATCTAAAGATAAGATGATAAGTATGTTAAGTGTTATAGGAGTAACTTATTGGCTCAACTATATATATATATATATATATATATATATATATATATATATATATATATATTTGCTCGAATAAATCACTAAACAACTTCATTTTAAATTTAATTTCAAGCAAAGTTTGCAAATTCCTTCGTCCTTAGCTTGTTAAGTTAAGGAATTATTAGATCCAGATCACTAACGGATTATCAAATTAAATGTTTCAATTCATATCTTAATTATTAGGATTCAGATTGAATCTTGTAAACGTCTGACTAATGTTCACAATAAACAACAAATAACGTTATTTTTAAAACTTAGAAGTCTAATTAGTTTACTTAGAAGGCATGTATTTTACTTTTTATTTTTAAAAATAATAATAAAGAGACACAAAATAGAGAGATAATAAGAAGAAAATAATGATAAAAATATTTTAGCAATATATAAATATTATATATTATATCATTAGATAATATATTTATAATATATTATATATTATATTATAGGGCAAAATACACCCACACCCCTTGAGGTTTGTTCTAACTACACTCATATTTATAATTTAGCAAAATTTATACTTACACTTTCTGAGTTTTAATGCATAATTACATTCAACTCCAACATTATATGTATTGTCTGTTTTATCCCTCCACTGACTGCAAATACATTTTTAAAATTATAAATATATTGCAAATTTTATTAAATATATTTTTAATATATATTATATTACGTATTTTACTAAAATAAATAAATTTAAATATAAATTAAAAATTATACAAACTTGTAATTTTTTCAAGCTTTATAAATCTTAATGTAATGATGATTATGTATATATGTGTATGTTAATGAAGTTTTATTATCATCATATTAAGATTCATAAAGCTTGAAATAATTACAAGTATGTATAATTTGTAATTTTAATTTTAAATTTATTTTATATTAAAATATGTAAAATAACATATATTAAAAATATATTTAATAAAATTTGCAATATATTTCTACTGCTTCAAATATGTGTGTGTGAGGGGGGTTTAAAAAGAAGGTTGGGACAACGTAGTCTTTTAAACGTGAAAAATGAAATCAAAAATATATTTTCAGTCAATAGATGAGATAAAACATATATTACATATAGT
The DNA here is from genome assembly GCA_026545225.1 of Cornus controversa. Taxonomy (NCBI): domain Eukaryota; kingdom Viridiplantae; phylum Streptophyta; class Magnoliopsida; order Cornales; family Cornaceae; genus Cornus; species Cornus controversa. The sequence goes on along the minus strand of CM048849.1, from coordinate 66,094,719 downwards.
ATTGAGGTTGAGTAGAATCATGTATCAAATTTCAAATAGTGTGAATATAATTTTACTAATCAATAAATATGAGTATAATTAAGAGAAAGGTGTGAGTGTATATTGATCATAATTCATATTTGTATTATTTAATTAATGTATTATCTTCATATTGAGTCAAATTCAAATCAGATCAAAATTGACCCATTACAGGTACGAAAGAGTGTGGGACAAATGATTGCAATCAGAATTTTAAAACTAGTTAAAATTTAGAAAGGAACCATGTTTTTAACGGTCCTGATTTATTCCAATAGTCATCCTATATCTCCGGCACTACCTAAGCCTAACCAAACTTGGAAACCTCTAAAATCCAGATAGAGTAGAGTAGAGAAAAGGGGCGAGATTTCCCTTTTGTCATCCTCTCACGAATCGGAAAGCAGCCGAGTCACCACCGATCCGCCGCCGTGGGATGGAGGGAGTTGGTGCCCGACTTGGCCGTTCCTCAACTCGATACGGACCAACCACCGTGTTCAACGGTCGGGTCAGGAAGTGGAAGAAGAAATGGATCCATGTATCCCCATCGTCCAATGCTTCGTCGAACCATCACCTCTCTCAAACTAACAACCGTACTACTAACGGTAATAACGGCTCTCATCTATTGCTCTATAAGTGGACCCCAATTACGCAAAGCCAGAACACGAACAATAATAATGACGACAAGAGCTCCGCCAAAGACGACATAGCCGCCACCAACGCCACAGAAGAGCCGCCTCGCCGTAAATTCAAATACATTCCGGTATATATATATATCAGTCAGTAGATATCTAGATCAATTTTATCCTCAATTGTTTCTTTTTTTTATTTATATATTTTTACATGGTGCGTATATATTATGATGTGTTATGTGAATGTGTTACTTTCTCGGGTTATTGTGGATGTGGATTCTTTGTTTAGGGTTTTTACTTTTCCAATTGAAAAATCAGGACTTGCATTCTTGGATGGTTTGAATTGTGGGGGAGAGAAACTGGAAGCTTTGTGGATAATGTTTTGAGAAATTGATGACCTTGAATCGTTTTAAGATGCTAATTTGACAGTCACTGGCGTGATAGATTGCTCAAATATTTGAGCGCGACTGTAGTTTTTGTCTTCTATGATATTGACTTTGGCAAGTTGTGAAATCCAACCTTTTCATATTCACTTACCAAAAAAGAAGAAGAGAATTTTGGTACTCTTCTCTAGTTTGTTTTCTTAGAAATTGAAGTTAAAGGCTTGGAAGTCATGAGGTACTGACAGACACCAAATGAGGGTCACAGCAATTGTACAATGAGCTGGTGGAGGATTTACATTTTTAAGTGCACACCTGGCGACATTAGACCATGCATTGACCTTGGTTTCAATGAATTCACTATATTTTATAAAAGAAGCTACACAACTGATTTGTTTATCCACTCATCTCCCCTATATATTCACTGAGTAGAGAAATTAATATTAGGAAAATGTTGGAATATAAGACGAGGTGGTGGAGGTAGTTGTGAATCAGTTGTGGTGGCCTAATGATGTAGGACAGTTTTATCGACTTTTTCCTGGTGCAGTTGGCTTTTTACGGTCCAGGTCAATCATATCGTTTCAACTCGAGGAGACCCATTCCTGATCAAGTGGCCCAGGCTGCTTTTCGGCCAAATTCAGTCGTTTAGGACTCTGAAATCCTGGTTTTCTATCTTATAGGAAGTCTGTTGAATATTTCGTGATTTTTATTCGTGGCTTAAACGAAGTCGGATTCTTCTTAAATTTGGTATTTAGTAGTTTTTAGTAAATAGGTTTCTTATTTTATTTTTTCAGAATTTATAGAGGGAGTTGAATTTTTGGGCATGCTAATTTTCTTATGCCGATAGGTTTCCTTCCAGTGTTAGGCTTTCTCTATTATATATATGCATGTACTGCAAGAGCAAAATTAAATCAATTCAATTATTATTATATACCAGATTTCTCTGCAATTTTCTCTTAACTTTGTGGATTCAAAATTGTTCTTTGTTCAATCATGAACATTCATAGTTTCCGCTCCATCACCTAAAGAGAAGTAGTAGTTGTATGCTGCTGATTTGAATTTTGATTGCTGATGTGACCAAAAGAAAAAATGAATTGTGATTGACTATTGAATTATATATAATCGTGCATAGAAGGCTATGACTGATGTCATTGATGGAAACTAATCATTGTTTTTACATTTATAATTGTTAAAAGTAAAAAAAAATGGTATGTGTGAAGTAGGTAATTAGTGAAGCCTTTTTGGGACTCATGTTGCGTTCAAGGCATGCATGCTTATGCACTTGGAATGCTGTTCTGGGAAGTGAAAGCAGTCTCGTGATTTATTAATCGTTGGATTCAGTCAAGTAAGTGATTACTTGGTTTCTAGAACCTGTTACAATGCCTTTTCAGTAACCAGGCTTTTTAAAAATATTTTTGGGGTTTACCATGTGAATCCTGTTTTGCATTTTGGAATTTATTTGCTTAATGATGTGCTTGGCAGAGGGTAATTCTTCCTACAGTACACTGCTATTCCCCTGTGCAAGTAGAGTATATCCCACCTCTGCACTAGTGGGGCAGATATGTTATCTTTATTAGTATTGATATAGGTTCTGATGGATTTTGTGCAAAATAATGTGGAAGTTCAGATTTGTCTCCAATCTTCCCCTCCTAGCACTTCGTCTAGGTAATGGCCTTTTTTTTTTCAACTTAATTTGATTCCAATGATTTAGGTTGTAGATTTTAGTGGTAGAGAGAAGTGAATGTAAACTAGGATTGGACTTGGGAAGAGCACATCCAGGATGGATTCTTCCTTTTTTAGGGTTTTTAATCCTGCCATGGTATTATTGCTCATGCTTTAAATTTGGAAACACATTTCTGGTGCTTGGTTGCTTTTATTTCTTAAATCGGACACTGCTTACGAGTTTGTAACAAACTGTTTTACATGTTTTATCAAATTATGATGGCAAAGTTGAAACTTGTAAAAGCATTTTGCTTGAGGACAACATTGAACAGTATTTTTGTTATTCCCTTTTTCACTTTACCAAGTAGCAGTTTGCTTTAAGGTACCACCATAGGACCAGCTAAGGTTTATTCTATTATCTGGGTTGGTGCTTCTGGAAAGTGGTTAAGTGAAGACCTTTGCTATTAGATGATTTTTCTGAATGATTGAAATACAGATTGCTTTGCTGGAAGAACAAAAAATTGAGGCTGCAGAGAAGGTTGATGAACCAAGTGATACTGAACCAAATGCAGTGGAGAAGGTTGACGAACCAACTTCCAAGAGTGATGGTTTTGATGGAAAACCTGACATAAATGATGTGCCCATGGAAGAAACTCAGGTGACTCAGTTACAATCTTCTTATGTGTTCGTTTTTTCATTGTTTTTGGTGTGAGTTCACAGAGGAGTCTTTTTTTTTTTTTTCAAAGGAAAATGCTGTTCCTTATCACTGCTTGTTAGAGCTGTGATGTTAAAAGGGCATTCTTGTGGTAATGAGGTTATGATTGTCAATTTGTTTTGGAAATAAAAGTGAGCTGATTGGCTGCATCATAGAGTATGGACTTTCTGTAAAGTTTGCACCACATTTTATTTTTTCTCAAATGCGTAAACAATGGATCCCTCACAGAATGACACGAGAAACAAAATAAAATGGTGGAATTTCCACTGTTGTGCCCTCTGCTTTCAATTCTGTGCTTATTATTAAGAGCCGAGACGCTATTATACTTTTGGTGCATCTGCTTGAAGTTTATAGAAAATTTTGACATGTACTTTTGTGCCAGGCTTCGGACAATAATCCATTAGCAAGGCAGGATCTGAACAAAAGCACTTTGGATTTAAGTTTGGGCTTAGCTCACGATTGTGACAATGATTTGGACTCAAAAACAGATCAGACTAAAGACGGCCAGTTGGGAAAAGTGAACTCAAGTAGTGCTGGCACATGACATGTTTAAGAAAATCTTGGTTTAAGAGGAGAAAATTAGCCTATAAATTTGTGCCTGATTGAAAGACGCAGCTTTTTCCTTCGGCTTTTTATGATGCCACAAGCTGCCTTGAGTAAGCAAAACTAAATTGGCTTATTCATTTAAGTTTAGTCTTCATTTGCTGATCCCTCAGCATAGTTGACTGCAATTTGTAACGATTCAGTGTACTGACTCAACAGAGATAGACAATCAATATATTGTTTTTTTTTTTTTTACAATTGAATGATTTGAATTTGTTTGTGAATTTTATTGTGTTATATACGACAATGATGGCTTGATGAGTTAATATTTAGTGGTTTTATTACATTTAGCTTTACATCACGTAAATTTATTTGACAATTCTCACTTTATGTTTTCGCTAGGTTTTGTGTTCCTTAATTCCTGTTAGCATCATACTTTCCTAAATACAGTTGACATTTTTTTTTTGGATGACTGTTATCTTCATCATGTGATGAATACATGTTTGCAGACATGTTCTGTGAAGTCTAGTGATACATAATACTTCCAGAAATTGGAATGTGTCTATTTTCTTAAGTGCATTTAAGTAGTACTGGCAGAGATGGACAATTCCCACTTCTTGCACCACTTCTTTATAACAAAAAAAGAATTTGTAACCGATGGTGTGCCGTAGTCATCTTAACAAAAGGGTGAAGGCATCCAAATATATACTCTAGTTTGTATGGTTCAGCTCTCCTTATTTAGGCTTCAAAAAGGTTTACTTCTAATTCAGTTCTGAATATTTTCATGTTGGTTTCTAGTTTTAGTTGCTCACTCTTCTCAAAATATATTTGTAATATTTTTCAATTTTCATTCAAGTCAAATTTTGTTAAATAACGCCAGCACCGAGTTTGTAGAATCTTATTTCTTATGAAATAAGAGAAAATAAAGTTTCCACTTCCTTGTAGTGGCAGTGAAATTTACGGACTTGCGTTTTTCTCTCTCCAAGGATCTCTAAGGGAAGATTCAACAGTTATATTCAAGTAAAAAAAATTTTTGTTAGAATTAAGTTGTGTATTTGACCATGTAGTTGAATAAGTAATGACATGACACTTTTGTAATTATTGAATCTTATCTTGAAGATGATTGGAGTGAGAAAAACATGGAGAGGATCCATTTACGAAATTTCATATTTACAATGGAAAGCACTAAGATGATAAATAATTAAGATAAAAATAATGAACAAATAATTTTGAGTTTCTACTGTATATGTTGCATGAACTTCAATAAAAAAACAATAAAATTTACGATATGTTTGAGGGTATCGAATTGGCAACTTGTACCTCGTATTTAGAATTAGAATGGGAGGAAATTTAGTCCAAATTTTGGTACTCTCAAGATTTCATTGCAGAAATATACATAATCTTATGAAATTAGGCGCATTATTTCTACCACCCTTGTGGCTTTGTCGTAATCTAACCTTTTAAAAGGTCATCCACATATATAAGTTATCTTTTTCCCTCTTGTCTTGTGTGAAAAGTCTTTTTTAATCTTATTGTACGACAGAAATGACTAAGTTTCTTTATTATTACTTTTTTAAAAGGACAAAAACTACCCTTTGTATCCAGAAGCCAAAGCCGATGTATAATAATACTTTTAAAGCCCATAACCTACAATTAATATACCGGATGAATTATACTCACCTCTTCTGAAGTTTGTTCAAATTACTCACGGTATCAAACTTGCGCAAAAAATTATAATGACTTTCCTTTTAATGATATGGAGGATACAAACATCAAAAATTAGGGTAAAATTACTTTTATATTCCAATTATTTTAATAATAAAAGGATTAAAAATTTGATTACTTGAAATGACACAGGAGAGATGGAGGGTAAAGTTGGCAATTATTTTTATAAAAAAGAGTAATATTACTCAGGCAAAATTCTCAAGCAGAATTCGTATGCAGAAACTTTTACATTCATTGGATGTATGTGGGGACCATATACATCCAATGGATGTAAAAGTTTCTGCATACGAATTTTGCCTGAGTAGCATTACCCTATAAAAAAATATCAAAGTTTTTTTGATAACTGTACTCATAGGTGAGTCGGTGACCTTCCGTGTGCTGCTCAGCGGAGATCCGACTCCAACGTAGAGGAGCCGGATCAAGAGACAGAGAGAGAGGGCGAGAGCGACTCCAACGTAGAGGAGCCGGATCAAGAGACAGAGAGAGAGGGCGAGAGCGAGAGTGGGGACAGTGGGGTGGGTGGGAGGGGGGTGCTGGCGGGGATGAGAGAATGAGTGGTTGAGAATGATCCAAAAAATTAATTAAATGACATGGGCCAAATTTGTCATCTAACATTGAGATATTTTATTATTAAAAAGTTATTATATTGATAGGGAGCAGTTTCACATTAACCAGTACGCAATGCTTGGAACTCTATTGCTGGCAAAAAATTAACAACCAAAATAGTTGCATCTCTTGTATGCATATGGTGGGACTCAAGTTCGAATCCCATTATTTGCTTTTAATGAATGCAATTTGTACTTCACTTAAAATTTTGTCTTCTGTTTGATTTGACTTTGTTATAATTTGAGATGACATATCGTTGAAGTATTTAATTTGAAACGAGATGACATATCATTGAACTATTAGACTTTTGGTACAGGAAAAGATGACATCATATAAATTATAGACTGTACACGAAGATAACTATTGATCATGAACGTAGTCATATTGTTTATTTGGCCAAAAGATTCGATTTCTATATAGCATTACTGTTCAAAAAGTGCATACATGTTAGTAGGAATACTGTGTGTTAATCAAGGATGGATTGGATATGCAACTAAACTAGCATTGGCGTTAATTAAAAAGTGGATGAATAATCTTTCTACTTGATATTCCAATCTTTGCAAAGTAGATGAATAGTTTAAAGCAAAACAAAAAATCAAAACACAAAATGTCCTGACGGGACATCCTAATCACCCCCTTATAACTTACAGCTCGAACAATGTTCGGCTCTTGGCACCACTTGCCACTGCCAAGTTGAATGGCGAGGAAAGTGACACGAGAGTAGCAGCAGCCGCCTGCGTAGAATTGCATAGACCTTACAGAGTTACAGGTGAAATTATCAAATTCATATCACACTCTTCTTAATATCTTGATGGCAGATCTTATGAATAATAAGAACAAGTGATCAACAAAGGGATTTCAACATCACACTAGTTGGAGACTTGATAAAACGTGCAGCTGCACAGTAATATTATTAAGTATTATTTAACACCACAACATCAGAGCCACAGCTACAAATTCCAACATCGTTAAATAATTGAAAATAATAAAGAACCTACTTGAGGGCAAGCACTGATTATAGAACCAACGACTTGATTTAATTCTGAATCGAGAAGGGAAAATGAGAAATCATCATACAACACTAAAAGAGAGATTTTCGTCATCATTCCTTGGCAACAGCAGCTTCTTCCTCATTGAAGTAATCGTGCCTGAAAATATTGGAATGGTAAATATCAGGACATTGTTTTATAATTTATACACAACACATCCACAAACACATTCACACACACACACATCCGCAAACACATGATCACACAAACACATAATCACACACCCACACATGCACACATATATGTGAATTGCAAATGTGCAGTATTAATTGGCAATACAATAACAACTAGAGAGAGGATCGTCACAAGTAGTTTATTCAGCTATAGACCCCTCAACGGCCATTACAAGGACCATCATGCAATAGAAGTAACATTGTTTACTGTTGCTATACTGCTATAACCTTTCTTCAGTGTTTTCCCCTTCCATAAAATCAATATTGCCTGAAAGTGCAGAATCTATTCGCTGGTGAAATCAAAACTAATCATCGACGGAAATGATTAGAATGGAGATAATTTTTTCCTTCCCCTACTACCATACAGATTTTATCATTATTACCAAAATCCAACAACCAATCATGCAGCATAAAATCCAAACCAACATACCGAATTTTTCTTGTAAGTTGGTAGATGCCTGTCACAGCCATTGCAACATTTACGCTAAAAAGGTTCCAGTTCTTCTGCAGTCCAGAATCAAAGACTATTTAATAAAGAACTAAAATCAACCAAAAATTTCATTAGAATCAAGCTAAATCAATAAGTGAAACAAAAGGAGGGGATCCTTCCCCTTAGACTCTGTTCTGTTTGCAAACTTAGTGACAGAAAAAATAAAGAAAGAAAAAGAAAGGAAAGGAAGGAAAGAAAAGGAAAAGCAGTTTCCTCATATTTTTCACATACTTAAATAAGATTGAAAAGAAATAAAAAATTATAATAATAGGAACAAGGAAAAACACTGGAAAATGGCATGAATATTATAAATTTCCTCTTTTACAATAGGGCTACATTAAAAGTAAACAAATATTAATGAGATCAGAAAATAAAATTCTAAAATATAGTTGGAAAAAGGGATAAGGGAAGGAAAAGGCGTGTAAAATTAAATATTTCTCCTCTTCATATTTTCTTTCCCTTCATGTTCTCCATTATAACCATATAAGGTTTAAGATTTTCCTTACATTATTTTTTTCCTCACTCATCATCATCAACCTGGCCTTAACCCCATATGAATGGGATTGGCCACATGAATTTTCTTTTTCCAACCATTTCTATTACAAGTCATCTCTCCAATACTATTTCTTTTAAAATCATTTCCAATAATTTCATCCCATGTTAATTCAGTAGTCCTCTCTATCTTCTACCTTCTATGTAAATTAGTCTTCATCTTCTTACCAGTGCATCTATAGGTCTTCTTTATATATGTCCATACCACCAAAGTCTATTTTTCTCTTATTTTATCATTAATAGGTGTCACTCTTGAGTCCTACTTTCGCTCTCAAATTTTGATTAGTAACCCTATGTTTTCTAGTCACCCCTATCATCCATTTTAACATTCTCATTTTCGCTACATGAATCCATTGCTTCTATTTCTTTTTTAAAACCCAACATTCTGCACCATATAAAATAGTTAGCCTAAAAATTGTTCTAGAAAATTTTCTTTTTAACTTATTTGCTATTCTTTTATTGCACTAAAAGCAACTCGTTTGTCTTTATTTTGTCCAACATGCTCTAATAATACTAATTAGATAAACTTCTATCTCGCCATCCTTTTGTATTATTGACCCTAAATATAAAAATGGTCACTTTGAATAATCCCTTGGTTTTTAAGTGTGATCATTATACTATCGATATCTGACTCCTTACTAAATTTACATTCTATACATATTCATGTTTAGTCCTACAAATTTGTAAACCTTTTTACTCTATAAGGGTTCTTTCAAAGAATGATAATAAAGGATAGTGAATAAAAGACATCACACCCAAAATGAAGGACCCAAAATGCTGATCTGGAAGAAGATGTAGACGGACCAATGGGATTAGTGGTGAAGGTAGGGGTGTCCTTGCATAGTGACAGAGAATAAATGAGCTTCAGTTATTGTGATTTTGGCTATTGGTGCTCTGGCCCTTCAATGTTCATTTGTGTTATGTATTTGTAGTACAAGGTTCCCTGGGTAATATCCGAGGGGTCGAGATCCTGCTGCATATTACCCAAAACCTAAGGCTGTGAGGCCATCATTGGGTTAGCCACTCCTATGTGGCAATTAAGTCAAATCGTCGTCTTCATTCAATCAGTTTTAACAGTGGCACAATAAATGTTCCGGTTGGTCATTAATAATGGTAGTTGAGCATTAAATAGTCGGGACATAGCATAAAATACGTTCAGCATAATGGTAAGCTTCTTTGTCACGGTACGTGATTACTGTCCGTTTGGTCAAGCCTAGTATTCGAGTACTTCGGCCCTCAAGCGAACTCTGACTTCTCATCCACCATTCTAAGATCCTTTTAAGTGTCCCATGACGTGACCTTGTAAGAACATGACAGGACCTACCTTCGCCCTTCTGTTCCTATTAGTCGTTTCTCTCGAAGATTTCTCCTCGAGGGTTCAGATGGACCTGAGTATTTCAAGGTTTTGTACTCGAGGATTTTTCCTAGAGGTTTGAATGGACCTGAGTATCTCAAGGTTTTGTACTCGAGGATTTCTCCTCAAGGTTTTAGTTGGACCTAAAGTGCCAAGGTTTTGTGCTCGAGAATTTCTCCTCAAGGTTTTAGATGGATCTGAGTATCTCAGGGTTTTGTACTCGAGGATTTCTCCTCGATATTTTAGTTGGACCTTAGTGTCAGGGTTTTATACTCGATGGTTGCTCCTCGAGGTTTTTGGGTGGACCTGAGTGTCTTAGGGTTTTGTACTAGAGGGTTCCTCCTCGAGATTTTAGCTGGACCTGAGTGTCATGGACCTAACTATCAGGATTTTTGTATTTGAGGGCTGCTCCTCAAAGTTAGGTGGACTAGAAGATAGTTCAGGGTTTTGGTTTCAAGGGTTGCTCCTTGAGGTTTAAATTTGTCTTATGCTGCTGGCCACGTAGGCAATGCCTACTAGATACTTGCAGGGTTTGAATTTTTCTTATGAAGCTGACCTTATAGGCAATGCGTGCTTGATACCCACAGACTCTAATGCATTTCCCCACCTTTTTAATTTTATTGCTAAATTTTTTTTAGGAGTGTTCAATAATACCAAGTCATCGACAAATAACACATAAAATGTCTCCTTGTAAGTCTTATGTGATTTTATGTTAAATTTTTGTAATAGATATGGACTTAGTGCTAACCATTGGTACGATTCCACTTTTATAGAAAAATCACTACTCTCCTCACAAATAGTGTGAATTTTAGTGTTTTTTATTTACATACATAGTTTGAATACTCTATCATTTCTATAAGAATTTGTTTTCCTTGTAAAGCCCACCAAATTATATCTCTCTATTTTTTTCTCTCACTAATTATGCAAATTAAACAGAGCTTGAAAATCTTAGTAGGGTCATTATTAGGTATGTTTGCACAAGTATGGATTTGTTAATCAACTTGACCATCTTGTTTTCCCATTTGCGAAGATTTTACCCCCAAATTTGAAGGCTTATAATATTATGTTCTACGGAAGCCTCTACCTTAAATCTAGACGATGGGCAAATTATACCATTTTATATATTGGATCCTAAAATTCTTCCATGCAAACCATTTGAGAGCTTCAAATATCAAAACCATAGCACTTTCTTAGTTTTTGTTTCATTCCTTAGCAGTCAAGTAAAATTATAACTATATAGGGAAGAGCATTAAATAAAAATTATTTGTAATTTGTAAATGTTGACAACCATCTACTCTAAAAGCTTAAGCTGTTAGAGAGGGTGTAATTTTAATATTTAAATGAGCAAACTACACTTATCTCCCCTGAGATTTGTCAATATCCCACATACCTCCCCTCTATGTTTCATAATCCCACTTACCTCCCTTGAGGTTGTGATGTATGTAACGGACTTCCCCCTTTCCTAACGGAGGCTAACGGATACCAACATAATTTGCTTACGTCAGCAAAATAAAACTTTTGAAGTCCAATTTTGCCCTTTTTAAATATTTGAAAAGACATTTGTACCCTTTTAAACCAAACTAAAAGTACATAACTACCCTTCTTTCATAACTCAAATGTCATACATATATATATATATAAGCTTGAATACATCCTCAAGCTCCCTCTCTCTTGTTTCCACCATTGAAACTCCTTAAGCTCTCTTTCTCTCTCTATATATATAAATATATATGAAAATGTCAGGTGTTTGATTCTTAAGGTATTTTGTTGAAGCCAATTCTTTCTGATTGGGATGATCTCATCATCGGATTTCACGATAACCAAATCACTTAAAGGCCTCTTCTTCTTTGTTGCAGTATCAGAAAATCATAATACAAACTCTTCAATTACCGCAATAGAACATACATAAACATTTTGTATTAATTTACAAGCATATATGTACGTGTTTTCATATCCATATACATATATATACACACACAAAGATATAAATATATATATAGAGAGAGTAACAAAAGCATCCCTCGAAAAACAACTCCACAACCACTACACTAAGGCTTTGTTTGGATAAACAAGAGAGAAAAGAAAAAAAAAGGATAACATTAGTTATGAGATAAAAGAAAAGAAAAAAAAGGATAGCAATAACGCGAGTTGATGTTTGGTTAAATTATGAAAGAAAAGAAAAGAAATGATAACATTCTTGTTTAGAAAAGCTAAAGGAGAGAAAAGAAAGAAAGCATTTTAACCAATTTACTACCATATCCTTTTTTATTTACTATCATGCTCCTTTGTCCTTTAAAATGTTAGGGTTAGTTTTGGTATTAAGAAAGAATTACTTAAACCTTATCCTTTCTCTCCAAATCTTTCCAATTTTGGGAGGATAACATATGAGAGATTTGGAGGGATAAACTCTCTCTCCAAATCACTCCTAATCCTTCTTTTCTCTCCTTTTTAACAAACCAAACATAAAAAACACTATCCCTCCCTTTCTTTTCTTTTCTTTTCCTTCCAACTCCATCAATCCAAACTAACCCTAATAGACAATAGTCAGGGAAAGGATTTTCGCACTAAGGGCAACGAACTAACCCGAACTTTGTATCCTTTACAACAAATCAAATTCAAACACACAGCAACCATAATACACACCAAACTCACTCAAATTTCATATAATCTAAAAAAAGAAAATCAACCCACTTTTCCATATGGTGTTTCATTCAAAATTGAAGAAATCCATGGCGTAGACTATTCCAGCGAAGTCCCAACCTCTCCACAACTTCTCGCTGCCTCGCATGAAGTGGACGAAGAACCACACAAACAATCATCAACGAGCCCACAAACTCGCTGACTCGTCATTGCATCAATCTCCGCCACCAGATTCGGCTCTGCGGCAATCACCGCTGCTTAACTCAGCTCCAAGACAAACTCTGATGCATGAATCCGCCTCCGAATCGAAATCTGGCTACACTTCTCCTTTCAACAACGGCTTTATATATGAGAAATGGAAGAATCAAGCATCTGAAAGTAGCAAGCATGGCTTGTCTTTTGCCTGTTCTGATCACATGATCCATTGTTAGGAGAAAAGATCGACGATTTCAGATGGTGATGCTGGAGTTAAAGAAGCCAAAACGAAGTTGAGTATTCGTACAACGAACAAGCTTGATGATGTTCAAGATGAAGGAAAAGTTGCTTCAATCAGAGGAGCATCAGAGGAGAATAAAGCTCAATTGAAGGGTATTTTTGCCCTTTTCAAAAGCTATTTCTTTTATTAAAACATGTACTTAATCCATGGGTAATACGGTAATTTTATTTAATAACCTAACGCCCTTGAACGGTCGTCACTAACAGGAGAGGTCAATGGAATTATAAAACATAGTGGGGAGGTATGTGGAATATTGACAAACCTCAAGGGATGTAAGTGTAATTTGCCCTATTTAAATCCTTCAACATGCCCCCTCACATGTGGCATTCTTTTGGTCCAACACGTGTTTCAATTTTAATTATCAGGGTGACAGTGAAGTTTGAACTCAAGACCTTTCGTGGCTCTGATACCATGGGTGACAAACCCAAAACCAAGGACTCTCGACAACTTCGTATTTAGTTTCAATTTGGACACTTGAGTTACCAACTTTGGGGGGGGGGGGGGGGAATATCATTATAGGAGTGATTTAAGCCTTTAATAGAATATTGATTGGAGTGATTCATATGATTGAAGAGAGAAATTAAGCATAAACAATACAAGAATATAATGGTGTTTGCCCAGTACGGCGATTCACGACACACAAAGCCCAAAGGGCGGGCTACATCTCTTTCATTATATTCTGTCTTAATTTTGTTCACAATGATCACCTCTATTTATAGGTGAAAGAATACAAACATGTGATAAATATGAAAAATATATTGATGAAGGATCTCTAAAATCAATCCCATGAATCACTCCAATCAATATTCTATCAAAAGCTTAAATCACTCAAGTTGGTACACGGAGATTTTAACTCAAGTGTCCAACTTGAAACTAAATACAAAGTTGTCGAGGGTGGTCCTTGGTTTCGGGTTTGTCAACATGATATCTGAGATGAGTAAATCCGATAACAAAATTCAAACGAGATGAGGAGAGCCGAACGAGTTTAGAGTAGGGTATGATAAACCTGCTTTGATACCATGTTGGCAATCATCTACTCTAAAAGCTTAATCTGTTAGAGATGATGTAACTTTAATATTTCAATCCTTCATCAGCAAATACCCTAGTAACTATACATCAGATATGAAGATAAAATAAATCAACAATCAGAATAAAGAATGACACTTGTCCCTATGAAGAAGGATATTATTGCCCTCTTAAGGCCAAAGAGGGCTTCGATTCCCTGGCTTGGAGAGAACTTTTTTCTCTTTTTTTCCCAAAAGAGTTAAGCTGCAGAATTAGGAGAGGAAAATGATAACTCATAAGTATATAAAATGATCCCTAACTGCCGACAGCAACAGGTTCCTTAGCACTCTCCCCAAGTAGAGTGGAAAAACATGTTCATGTTGCGGCTGTCTTGATTGATGTAGAACAGAGGGAAATGAATTTAGTTTGGCCACAGTTCCCCCTCTTGAAGCTGAAACTGTATTTGAGATTCCTAACCATTGGATACGCAAACCTTTTTTTAAATAAAAAAAAAAAGCGAGGACAAAAAATAATTATTTAATATGTAGAGCAGAAGAAAGAAATATCATCTGTCAGTTGATGAGATGTGAAATTACTGGGAAGTTTGGATGTGTTATGAATTGTTAAGTAGATTGGACAATGTCAGGCTAGGCAGATTTAATATTGGTGGAGACTCTTGGGAATCAATATAATTGAGGTAGACAGCAAAAGGGAGCTCAGAACTTGTTATAAAAAGGATCTATCATCTGCCACTTGGTGAAATGTGAAATTGCTAGGAAGTTTGAATTTATTTCCTCTTGATAATTAGATTAGACAAAATCAAGTAGGAGGATTTAATTGGTGGAGATTCTAGGGATTCAAGTGAGTGAACTAGAAAGTAAAGGAAACCCAGAGCCCTGGCAACAATGAGTTGTTAAATTCTATAAGAAGTTAGGCATGACTAAGTGTCCAATCATTAATTTTGGCATCCCAAGGAAATACTAAACATGCCAACAACAAAAGAAGTTCTTATCAGTGCATCTGAAACGTCCTAAAGGTATGATTGTATGAAGTAAGCAAGATATCTATCAATGATCTTTGCATGAATCAATACTTCAGATTTAAACTCCCACAAGAACAGCTTTCACTGGTTAATTTGAGTTGATTGACCAAAGGAAAAATTCAACCAAACAGAGCCATGTGCTTGACAAGGTAGTAGGTGAATCAACGAAATATGCAGCACATTTAATTACTAAGCCTGTGCTTTCATATCTAAAAAAAATGAAAGCATAAATTGATCATCAAGATGAAGGGCCAAAGTTATATTTTCTTCATATGTTTACCCTACTCTCCCTGCTACCTATCACAATCTGAGGAGCCTATGATTTACTAAAAGGACTTATATTACAAAATATGGAAAACATCAATTCATAAGAAAGCATCTGAAAGAAAATGATTTCACAGCTCCAAACAAGTACAATTTATGTTCAGTTCATGTTTCTGTTTACAGTTTGCTAGCAACTTTGTACATTAGCAAATGATTCAGGAAAAGAGTAGAAAATGAGAATGGTTTCTGAAAGCTGTTAGAAAGAGAGAGAGAAGAGGGGGGATATGATGAGAAAAGGATAAGCTATTTTACATTAACCTAAACCATAACACAGTTAACACTATCGAGAAAATTATCTCATAGAATTAGATTCTCAATCTTCAATTTAGAAAAAGTAAAGCTAAGCTTTTAATTCATGAACTTATGGTTATAGTGCAGCACATCAATCGCATGAAGAGTGCAAACAGTCCAAGGACACTAATTATTTTATGAGTACAAATGGTCCAAGGATATGGTAGAAACAATTGAAGAGCTGACAAATCATTCATGTCTAATATATACTTACATGATCTAAAAGATAATACATCAGAAAAAAAAAAAAAAGAGCTCCAGTAAAATATAAGATGCCAGGGTTGCTTACCCACATAAAATAAAAAGATGCCAAAGGGTGGAAATAACAAAAAAATAAAAAATAAGTGTGTCGTAGAAAAATAACTGCAAGAAGCTCAACTATAATGTAATAGATATAAAATTCAAACCTAGCAAAATAAAGTATCTAATCCCATCAGTTCGAAAAAAAATATTCTCTTCAAACACCAAGCGTGGACATATTTCATCAACAGTCAAACTTACCGGAGTGATTACAGTGCTGTAGCGTGACCATATAACTCCAGTGGCTGTGACCGCTATACACCATATTCCAGAAGTACAAAAGAAATAAATAACTTTATTACTAAATGTAAGATGATAAATGAATTGCATGCGAAAAAAGTAGAAGAAAAATGAACATAAACTTAATTGTAAACATTACCTGTATATATAAATATGATTTTGCATGTGCGCAAGTGCGTTGTGTGTGCATGCGTGTGTGAGCAAGGGAGAGAGTCATACACACAAACACACATGATAAAAGATATACGTGAATGAGAAAATGAATAAATGACTAAAAATCACCATATAGTACATACCTATTTGTTGGGGGTATGAAAGTTTCTCTGGTGGTTTAGAGAAGTCAGCAACATTGGCTATGCTGATGCCCCACTTAAAAGTTGGAGCCCAAAAGTGAACTACATAGAACAGGTATTTTGTGCATAAGTTAAACCGAAATAGGCAACATAAATGCTAACCGTTTTATATTAAAATATAAATCACATTGAACAAAGATAAGAAAGATAGCACCACATTCTTAAGCTATACATCAGCTCACTTCATTTCTAATTTTCTATATGAATCCTTTATAGAGGATTATGCTTGGTGGTCAGAAAGAGGTGTTTAGAAGTTGAAGAGATTTCCATTCCCTAGGTTGATTTCATTATATAGTTTACCAGTGTTGGGTAGGGTTCAATGCAGTAATACTAAAATAAATAAATAATCAATTTATACCTCAACCCAATTTGATAAATCCTTATCCCAATGCAGTAATACTAAAAATAAATATATAATCATTTTAAACCTAACCCATTTGAGAAAGCCTTATCCCAACTGTTTGGAATGTACTACAGAAACCCAAGTTCATCATTTGCATCTAAAATCCCAATTCACAGATTGTAAGTTTCTTACAACCCTGTCTGCAAATTTCACTTGTAATGGCCAAAACCAATTTTTGGTCTTTATCACCCATGATCCATCATTTTTGCCGTTAATCATGTGTTCCATGACTTTTCATTAATCCAATCATCCATAATTATTCACTTCACCATTTGTTTATTATTTTTAAAAGTTGATTCAAGCCAAATTAACAAAACAATAAGCACCAGTAAAGCACTCAAATAAACCTATCGCCTAAATTCGATCCCTCAATCATCTCAAAAGAAAAAAAAAATTGTCTTCGATTTAGTCAAATATCCCGATCATTAAGATGACCTTCGAATCTGTAAGTGAGATGCCACGACCAAAAAGAAAAGAAAACAGAAGATCTAATATCGAAGATGAAAATCATTGAGATATTTATTATAAACGGTAAAGTGAAAAGCAGTGAATCAATCTAGCAAAATAAACCATTGAGGTGTGACAGAATTACACTCAGACCTACTTGTTTTAGGTCCTGCTGGGTGGTTCCAAAGGGCTTGAAGCTTCGAAGTCGCCATGAAATCTCTGTCTCTCTCCCTCTCTCTCTGACTGCTAAAATGGGCCGCTCTTTGAGAAAATGTTTCACGGACTTGTCTTTTTCATTAATCAACTCTTTACGCTGAGACTCGGACCCACATAGTAGATCGACCAATTAGAACATGCCTCCTCATCAATCATCGAAATGGGCCCACCTTCTTTAGTCAACTACTTTTGAAGCTCTTAAACTTCTGAACGACGTCGTAACCAAGCAGAGTACGTAACACTCGCTAATATCGATCTTCTTTGCCTCGTGAACTCTCTAATTAAAGCCATGGATTCACAGAGCCAGAACACTTCGCTGCAACGACTCCAAAATGTTGAGAAGGTACTTAATCTCTTCTCTCTCTCTCTGTCTCTTTTAATTAAAGAATTCAAGCATAATTATTTATTTATTTTTTTTTATGTTTATATTATTTTGGGGTTGTACCAGAGAATCGTTAGGGTTTTGGAACTGGCCGGAGGAGTAATGGATGAACTCTCAAACCCTAGCGGTCCCAGGAAGGAACTGGTTAACAACCAATGCGGCGAATTCATGCAGTTGATCAAGGTCGGTACTTGTTCTATTTCTCATCCACATATATATACTTGTGCATATATACGTGTGTGTGTGTGTGTTACACAGAAGCACAAATTTTCAAATTGTATGCGTGTTTGTCACGTTGAATGCAGTATTTCAGTTTAAGACTTAACATCACGGTGGAAGTTCACTTGCATCAAATATAAGAACTCTAAATCACCTTTCTGAACATATGCACACACAGTAAAGCTAGCCCATTCAAAAATGATGGAGAAAGAAAGCAGCTAAAGTGCTAAACTCTCTGTTGCTTTGTGTTTTTTTTTTTGGGTTAGTAAAAATAGATTGGTTGCTTTGTGTTGAAAAGGTCTTATCATAAAGCTTAATGTGTTTGCAATCCTGTTGTGAAGCCTGATTTGTTTGATCGCTTGATTTAAATACTAAATGCAGTGTGGTATTCGAAAATAAGTTAAATATAAGGTTTTATCATACGCGAAGAACTATTTAGGAAAATCAGTTGATATACTTAAGCTAATTTAATGGTATCATTGCTTATGATGTATAATTTAAATTGTGCATCTACAAGCCAATTAAGGATTCGTTTTTTTTATTAAAAAAAAAACTACAAAACATGCCCATTACCTGTGCTCCTGACGGAGTCTTGTGACAGTATGGCCTACACAACAAAGGGTGCCACCCCCTATCGGTAGCCCTTCATTCCATATCCTTCAGCTGGGACTTGAGCCCTACACCTCCCGTTATAAGAGAGTAGTAGGGGATACCACCTCAGAAGAATTGGAAATTATTACACATGGGATTGATACGTTTCCAGGAAAAATTTATTATGTGAGAATTGTTTGGGAAAATATTGGGAATTTTCCAATATGGTGAAGAATTTGGTACACGTTGCACAAACTAGAATATAATGTTGTCATTTCAGATAGTATTTGAGTTAGAAGGGAATTTTTGGAAAAAAGTATATTAAGGAATTATTTGTTGCTCAGCATGACAGGGAATAGTTCAGAAACTATTGAACTATATAAGTTAATATTGGGAGTAGTTGATTAAAGAAAAACTGGAACAAAATTGGAAAATTCAGGAATAATTCCTGGTGTGATAGTGTTGGGTGAGCGAATGCTAGATTAGTGCATTAGACTGAGCAATGGTATTGTGATTTAGCCCATCTTGAGCTACAATTCTGGCTTATGATTTGGACTTTGGAGTTGGTTAGAATCTCCTATCACTGGTTAAAGTGGAGAACTACTGACATGGGATTTTATATTCTATTTGTAATATAGGACATCCAAATGACACTGCGGGAAGAAATCAAAAGCACATGTGAGTACCGTCCTTTTGAGAAGTGTGACTACATTTCAAGAATATCTAATGAGATCTGTTGCAAGAAACTGGAATACATCATTGGGCAGTTGGATGGAATGAAACAAATAATTGATGAATATCATGGTGCAGCTTGAAGCAGCAATATGAACATTAGTAAGTAGACTTGCTCAAGATTATTGCCTTTCCCGGTTGGTCAGAGTTGTTGAATCTAATTTCTCAATTGGATCCTCTGATCACGAGAATGACAGTACAATAGTTGTCATAATCATTTGTTTTGTCAATTCTGCAGGGTTAGAAGAGCAGGAATCATTGAACTCTAGTATCTAGTTCAACACATTGAAATCTCTAAGAATATTTAGATGGTTCCTTCAATTTTATCATATTTTGTGAAAGACATTATGTATCATATATTCATATGATATTTGTAGACTATTCTGCCTCATGGGATGAAACTGGTGTATGCTTACGTAGTTATATCTTTTCAACTTCAAACATTGAAATGACTGATTGAGTCTGTTTTTGCTCATTAATGAAGATTTATATCATCTATCATATTCTGATATAACCATCAGTTCCATATTGTATATTATCCTTCAAAATATGTTTGCCCAGATTCTTTTCTTTTTTTCATTTGTACAATTATCTCAAGGTCTTCTGAGATGCATATTCTTTTATGTGCTTGCCAAGCATTTGTAGGCCTCTAGGGCACATGCTAGAGGAAAGTGGACATGAAATATATTTATCAGTATATTAACATTAAGGTTGTTCAATGACAATGGCAAATTTTTGGGCTCCATAAGAAAATATGTAAATATGATAACACCTCAATGATAGTTATTCATAAAAAACTACTCAATTAATCTGAACTCTTTCTGCTCATTGCAAGTCACCAGTATATCCATTATTACTGCTGACTTATCACTTATGTAGAAGTAACTGTTGAGGATCCACATTGAGAATGGTTGCTGGTCTATCCTTGCTATTGGGGTGTGGCTGCTAGTCTGTCTGACCACCCTCTTTTGTTGCTGGAAAAGACAGAAAAGAGTGCAAGGGAATTTGAATTGTGACAGCTGAGTATTCCATTAAATGTATGTGTGTAGATCACTGAGGGGCCATTGCTTTTTTATTGTTAGTTGACAAGTGTGAAGTCATGTGTTGTATGCAAAATAATATCAAAAGTTAGGAATGTTTCTCTCAGCACCCATTGTAGACGTGAACAATTTTAGCCTTGTATCATCTCGTATCAATGAAATTTTGGTTTCCATTATTTTGCCAACTTCATGTAAAAGAAGTATATGCTCTTTCTTCTGCAATTACCATTTCTTAAATTTCCTGTTACCAACACAGCATGCTGAATTGCCACATACTGGAATCATGTAGCCCTTTCCCAGGGTACACTTGGATTCTATTTGAAACACAGAGAAGTGGCATACTGTGAGTGGAGAGGGAAACAAGCAAGAGGCTTGCAGGAGACTCCCTTCGAGTTTGTATCTTATTCATGCAAGTCATTTTGATGATCAAATTCATATGGTCATTTTCTTTTCTTTTCTTCTATTTATTTTAATTTTTGAACAGGTTTGCTGGATCCTTGTATCATGTGTGTGTGCGTGCAATATTATCATTGAATGTGTGTATGAATAAAGGTTACACGAAAGCTATATAAATTAGACGGACCCGCTCTGTGATTGAAAAGCCATGAAACACTGAGTGGCTGCAAGGCATAATAAACAAACCGGTTCACACAGAGCCCTATGCTTCTATCTGAACCGTTTGCTTAAAAGCCACTTATTGATGGAAATGAAATTGATTTTCTACTCGAGGATTAGCATTGTTAAAAGAAATTTGTTGAGTCAGCTTCTTGGTTTTTTTATACCGAGTCAATTTATACAAAGAAAAATATTTAGTTTACAGGATATATATTTCTTGACCAGGTTTTCTTTAAGTTTCATTGCGTAAGCAAGTTATTGCCCTGTCTTAACATAGGACATGTTATTAAAAATGCTTTATAAAGTAAAATATAGTTGGTGAAATGACTATGTAATAGAAAATTTTGGGAAGAGATAATTCATGAGATTCATATAATATGATATGGGATTACGGCAATAATGATGTTTCAAAAGAACTTAGCATTTGTTTTTCAAATCACATCTAATTCAATTTTAATTCTAACAAGCTCATGCTCCCGTATGTTTAACATCACAAGCCAAAGTAATTGCCGAGACAATGAATACTCACAAATTTTCGAGAGTAAGAAATAATTATTTTATCATTAAATACTACATAATTTCTCAATAAACCGGAACTGTCGGTAACGTGTCATTATTTTCTCATCAAAAAAATAAAAGGTGGGTTGAGCGGTTCGGATGGCGTCATGGGCCGAAAAGGATTTAGGATAAGTAGTTGGGCTGGGCCCATCTGGGTAGGACCAAGACAACATCCAAAAGTACATCTTTGGAATTTTTCGATACTACAGGGGTACATTCTGTCTTTTTAACCTGTGTCCCCAATTGGCCAAGAATTGGGAAGCACATAGACGCCATGGACGGTGAGTCATGAAGTCCGTATGGTTGGCGAAGCCAATTGCAGTCCTTACAGTCACCTTAGTTACCACTTTTCTGTTATTACTGTTCTCACAACCAAAGCCATCGTCTCGAAAGCAAGAGGAAATGGCTCGAAGCTTTATCCTATGGCTTCATGGGTTGGGTGACTCAGGCCCTGCCAACGAACCCATCAAGACCCTCTTTACTTCTCCTCAGTTCAGAAACACTATCTGGTCTTTCCCTTCTGCCCCTCCTAACCCTGTCACCTGCAATTGTAAGTTCTGCATACGTGTATTAATATCTGCATGTATACATATACACACACACACATATATGTATTTATGTATCTATATCTTCTATTTATATGTATTGTTTCTGTTTGCTTCTGATTCTGTTATCTATTTGTTTTGATGATTAGAGTGAAACTGTTCATTTGGGTATTTCGTTCAGGGTATATAATTAAAGGATTTGTGTTTTTCTGATATGGTCTACGTGCACATTTTCAATGCCATTGCAGTCATTGAATTGGAAAATGTTCATTGGTGGCATTATACATTTTTTTATTTTTTTATTTCGAAGAGTGTGATCTGCCTTAAATTCTTGGAAGTAGTGTTTGAATAATTTAGAAAAATAGTGAGTTGATTATGGGAAGTGATCAGATGCTTTGATGGGAGAAGATTGAATTCCATGTTTCTTCTGGTAGGACCTGCTTGAAGCATTGTAGAATGTTGATTTATATGCTTGGGCCTTTGATTACGGGTTAACTTCATGTAGAGAAAACATGACTATAAAAGAAAGAAATTGATGGTTGAAATAGAGATGATGAACTCGGTGTGGTGATGAGAATGAGGGGCATCGAAAATTTGGGAAAGAAAAGAGAAAAATTGACAATGAAAGGTGTTAGGTTGGCTCAAATTCCTATTGTGATTAGGTTTCTATTATAGAGTTGTATCTTATTAGGTAATTTCTTAGTAGGCAAGTCTTGGTCTTAAGGAAGGAAAGTACTTATTAGGCAAGTCTTGGGCTCAAAGAAATTGTAATCCTAGTCCACCAAGGAATTGGGTTTTGGGCTCTATAAATAGTTACCCATGTTATAGGTTGAGATGAGTAAAAAGAAAAGAAGCAATACTCTCATTGTATTTGAGATGTTACTCTCATTGTTTTGAGAGGACAACTTTGCGTAGAGGTAATACTCTCTTTGTTATTGAGAGGACACTTAGAGAGAGAATTATTGTTTAGAATTTGTGATTTTCTTTTGAGTGAGATTGAGTGTACAAGGGTTAAGGGTTGAGAGTTGAGCGCACTCTTGATACAATTCTTTAACTTGTACTGTTACAATCTATATAGTGAAATCGGGCTCTCCGTGGACGTAGGCTTGTTTTGCCGAACCACGTATAATTCTTGGTTTATTCTTGCAAATTTCTTCGTGCTTGTTTACTTATCATTACATCCTAATATTTGGTGGTTCGTGATTGGGGGCTTATTTCTCAACAAAAGGGTTGGAACTTCGAACCCTCAAGGTTAACATTTTTTAAACAAATTTGAAAAAACTTCAATATCCATAGCCTTATTAGCTAAATGGCAATTGGCACATACAATACGCCCCGTCGCTTCTCATGGATTTTCATAACCCTGCTGTGCAAAAATAGGCAAATTCACAATTTTATAATAATATACATATAAAATTATAATGAAAAAACAGTGGGGGCAACTGCCCCAAGTGGGCTATATGTGGCTCCGCCACTGAGAGTTCTTGTTGAGGCTGTCACTAAGGGTGGGTGTTGTCCTATTTAAATTTTGGCACTTGTGTAAGATGTACAGTTCTGGTTGAGGCAAAGAGATGACTTTGCTGTTACTTTTTCCAGGAGTGGTAGTAGAGCAGCCCATGAGCTTGCTAGTTTGCTCTTAGATTGAAGCAAAATGTTCTCTTTTCTAATTGCTTTCCTCCTATCCTAGTGAGACGGATAGTAAAGATTGTATTGTTGACTTTTTTTAAGTAATGAAATGTTTTCTTGCTGTGACAAAATTATATAAATAAGACTGTTTTTGGAGTATGTTTGTTCACATGAAACTGTTTCTTTGGTTTTTGAAAATTTGAAAAGTAACCATGAATGCTTCTACAGGTATCTCTCAAGTTCTTTTTGATGGTCTCTTTATTAGAGAAATAAATTGTAGCTTAAGAAGGGTGTGTTACTTGTTAAACTATGATTTACATTTGGCATAATGTGTCCATGAAAAAGAGCATAAAATTTTCAAATTGGATTCTCCTAGCTATAATCTTAATTTAAAACTGTTCAACAATATAATAAAAAACACTCTATAAAACTTAATGCATGTATGTATTGACCTCTCCGGCAAGCAAATTATTCAGTTGACCTCTATCACCCAGATAAGAATTCTTCACGCACTCTTAACAAGGATATTACAGCTAGTAATTCAAACTACCAGATAAACAATTTCGCTACAGGTGGCCTCCCCTAACTACTTGATGATGCAACAAACTCGAAGACTTACTCTCAATGTGCCCATTGATATTGTAATTATAAACACGAGGCATTGATTCTGTACTCTTTTATCTACCACTACTCTATTTCCTCTTTTAATCTCCACCACCCGGCACTTCTAAAAGGTTTCAGTCTTAATATTATATCCTCAACCTCTTTTTGCAAAAAAAAAAAAATGAACAAATCTATTTTCTGCAATGGAAGTTTTTCTCATTGGCCTGTGTCTTTGTTAGCAGTTTTTCCATTTTAAGTGACAGGCATCTAGGCATTGGCCATTCAGTGATGTATACACACATTAACAGTTATAAGATGCATATATAGATTTATATATTTTTTATTGATTTAGAAATAAAACTTTATTGCGGAAAAGTGAAAGTAGAAGGAAAGAGAGGAGGGACCCCCCTAAATTATAACTTAAAACTTAGAATCACCACAAATTGATTATTTTTAGAGGGTGAGATGCTCTCCCAAGAAAATTTCTATAGCAAAAGCTCATGATTTAACTAGAATATTCACATCATTTATGGTGAATCTATGAGTCCATAAGGAAAATAAATAAATAAGAGCCTTGTCTTGAGAAGTAATGTCAAAGAGCTTCCAGCCTAAATGGAAATATCTCGAAGGATCTCCTGGAACATTTTTAACCCTCAAATCACATTTAGACAATGTTTCCTCTAAAAGTTTGAAAAGCCCTGAGATTTTCACGCCTTACTACCAAATAAGACACCCAAAAGCTCTAATGACTCTTTAAAACTAACTTGTCTAGAGAGGGGAAAAATGGTAATGTTGTTAGACTCTTTACCAATAGCACCAACATCTAGTTGACCTCATCCATTTGACCTGGATTTCCAATCAAGCAATCATCAAATCAACTTAGGCTTCCCATGAGAGGAGTCCAGTCATTGAAACAAGGAATTCCATCCAGTTTGAAGTCAATGCACTCCACAATCAAGTCAACTTGATAGATCTAATTTTTTTATGGTAATCCACCATTTCATGGATATACTCCATCATTGTATAATGTATCTTCCTTCAAATGTTTGTATCCTGTCATGGAAGTACATATTTTCTGAGCATGTTCTCTTTAAGACTGTACATTCTATTTTCGAGTTGCATCCTAGAAAATATCATTTTTCCAATGGCATATCTTGGGGTAAACCATAATAGGTCAAAATGTGTACATATGTGATGATGGTATCCTGATTCCCCTCTTGGTGTGATGATATGCTATATTCTGATTTCCTTCTCTTTGTAGATGGTGCTGTGATGCCTTCATGGTTTGACATACATGAGATACCTGTGACGGCTGTAAGTTTTGCTTCTCCTCTTCTTTTACCAGCTTAATATCTCCATACTGGTTTCCTTGTCTTCTGAATCTGTTTTTAGGCATCTTCTTGCAAGACTTCAACTGGATTGGTCTTTAATTTTGTCTCATTAAGGTATCAAATAGTAGGGGTGTAATAAACTTCAAATAACTGTTTGATTTTGTTTTGGAATTTCTTTCTCGGTACTTCTACAAAGTGGACTGCCTGTTTCACTAGTATCATTTAAATTTTATTCACGTCGAAAGCAATTGATTTTCCACAATATGACCTGGTTCTTTTTGAATGATAAATGTTTCAATAAGGTTGTCCTGTGGCACTTCAAGATTTTTTGGCATTGGTCTATAGATGTTTTGATAAGCTTATTCATGGTGATTTAATATATTCCTGTATTGGTCTTTGTCTTTTTGCCTCTTGTTAAAATTGAGTTTGTGGAAAATCACTTTTTAAAGGATAGTTGAATTTCTTAAAAAAATTCACCAATGAGTTCAAATCACTCTTTCCCTTTATGTCATTGCAAAGTTTCATGTTTGATGTAGACACAACACTATGAAACTCAGAAGGGTTTGCAATTGGTTTTATGGTGCACTTAGTGATAGAAAGTGTGGAGCCTGATTATAGTGTACACCTTGGCTCAAATTTTTTAGAATAGTATTTTGGTATTTTCACACTTGTTATGTAGCCCTAGGAGGTACCTATATATACAATCCAAACTCTCTGTAATTGTATCCCATTTTTCTCATCATAGTGAAAACCCTGCAACACCAAGGACGTAGTCCTAGATTTTGGGTGAACCTTGTAAATCTATGCGTCTTTGCTTGCGTATTTGATCTTCGTTTCTATAAATTTTCGCAACAATTGTTATCAAAGCCCCAGGTTCGAGTGGGAGCGATGGGCGCAGAAGAAGGAAAGATCAAGATCGAAGGAAAGTTCAATGGAATAGATTTTGGGTTCTGGAAGATGCAGATTAAATCTGTATCAGAAAAATCTATATCAGCCTCTTTCAGGAATGAAACCAGAAGATATGAAAGATGCTGATTAGGCTGTTCTTGATCGGCAGGCTTTAGGAGTTATTCGATTGACACTATCTCGCAACATCGCCTTCAACATAGCGAAGGAGAAGACAACGGTAGGTTTGATGGGAGCCCTTGCAGAGATGTATGAGAAACCTTCTGCGTCCAACAAGGTATATTTGAGTGACGTTTATTCAATCTAAGGATGTCAGAAGGTACGTCAGTGACGAACCACCTAAACGAGTTCAACATAGTTACGACTCAGTTGAGCTTTGTGAAAATCGATTTTGATGATGAGATCAGAGCATTGATTCTATTATCCTCTTTATCAGAAAGCTGGAACCTAGGAAGCACGGACACGCCTAAGAAGGCAAAGTATCCGTGTCGGACATCCTCTTTACCAGAAAGCTGGAACCTAGGAAGCACGGACACGCCTAAGAAGACAAAGAATCCGTGTCGGACACGGATACGCGTCGGACACGCCCCGACACGTGTCGGACACGCCAAAAAACGTGTCTGATTTTTTTTTATTTTTTTGAATTTTCGAACACGACGCGGACACGCGTCCGACACGGCTTGAATTTTCAGACACGGCACGGACACGGCGCGGACGCATGTTGGACACGCCAAATTTTTTTTTTTTCCTCTTATTTTCATGAATCTTCTCTCTTCCATGGATTCTTACTTTATTTTTCACTAATCCCTAATTATTTTTCTAACAAAACTCTAATTGTTTTTGCTTTTTTCTCCTTTTTTGGCCTCTTTCTTTCTTTTTCCTAGCAAAACACAAGTCTAAAAATGTTGTTTTAACAATTCAACTATAACCCATCTCATCTCTTCATCTTTGTTCTTTTTTACTCTTCTTTCTCTTACTGTACAACTGTTATCTTTTACATGTGACTTTCTCATGATGCATTTATATTTGGAGTAAGCTAGAATGATGATGTTTAAATGATAAGACTAGTTTTTATTCTAATGTCTCGTTTTGATTTGGTTTTATGACTTTGTGACATCGTTCTCTTATAATTATTGTTGTTGTGGAATAGATTCAATTGTGTACTTGTGATTTATGATTTGTGAATTTTTTCTTTGTTAGGTTGATGAAAATTGAAAAATAATATTACTCTTAATTATTTAAAGTGCGACATCAAATATTATATAAAAATAAATATTTATTATTTGTCGTGTTCCCGCCGTATCCGTGTCCTAATTTTTTAGGATTTGTCGTGTCGTCGTGTCCGTGTCGTGTCGTATCCGTGTCCCATATCCGTTTCCGTGCTTCTTAGGCTGGAACAGTACTGTTACGACAGTGAGCGGGTCTTCTGAAAAAGGAAATTGAAGTTTGATGATGCTCAGGACTTGATTCTTAGTGAAGAAATTCGCAGGAGGAAAATAGGCAAACCATCTGGATCTACTCTAAATACAGAGAGCAGAGGAAGAACTTTTGAAAGAACAAGTACGGATTACAGTAAATCGAAATTCAAATGTAAAGGCAAGTCGAGTACTAGAAAATTTTCTGGCAATTGTTGGAATTGCGGAAAGAATGGACATTCAAAGAAAGACTGTCGGGCACTAAGGAAGAATGGCAAACGAGAGCAGGAATCTATAAACACAGCCACAGAGGATATTGCCGATGCTCTAATTTTGAGCATGGATAGTCCAGTTGCGTCATGGGTTCTTGACTCGGGTGCATCGTTTCACTCTACTCCACATCGTGAAATCATGGAGAACTATGTTAGTGGTGATTTCGAGAAGGTTTATTTGGCTGATGATGAACCTTTGAATATTGTAGGTAAGGGAGATGTTCGAATCAAGCAATCTAATGGGACCGTTTGGAAGATTCAGAATGTGAGACATGTTCCGGTTTAAAAAGAAACTTGATTTCTGTAGGACAACTTGATGACGAAGGGCATGCAGTAAACTTCGTGGGTGGTTTGTGGAAAATCACCAAAGGAGCTATGGTTGTGGCTTGTGGAAACAAAACTGGTACTCTACATGACGACAAACACCAGGAATGTTGTTGCAGTTGTTGATTCAAACCTGTGGCACCATAGGCTGGGTCATATGAGTGAGAAGGGGATGAAGACACTTTTGTCAAAGGAAAAATTGTTGAAAATTAAATCAGTGAAAATTGGTTTGTGTGAGGATTTCATCTTCGGAAAACAGAAAAGGGTCAGTTTTTCAAAAGTTGGTAGGAAACCTAAGACAAAAAAATTAGAGTTGGTTCATACAGACGTGTGGGGACCTTCTCCAGTTTCATCTCTTGGCAACTCATCATATTATGTTACCTTCATCGATGATTCAAAGAGTTTTGTGCTACTAGAGGGATCAGAATGGAGAAGACTGTTCTTGGAACACCGCAGCAAAACGGTGTTACAGAGCGCATGAACAGAACCTTGAATGAGCGTGCTCGGAGTATGAGGATACATGCTGGGTTGCCTAAGATGTTTTGGGCTGATGCAATTAACACTGCAGCATACTTGATCAACCAAGGACCTTCTGTTCCTTTAGATGAAGACTTATCAGAGAAGGCTTGGAACGGAAAAGAGGTAAACCTTTCACACCTGAAAGTGTTTGGCTGTGTTTCGTATGTGCACATAAATTCTGATGCTAGAAGCAAGCTTGATCCAAAGTCCAGAAATTGTACTTTTATTGGGTATGGCACTGATGAGTTTGGTTATCGGTTCTGGGATGATCAAAATCAGAAGATTATTAGAAGCAGAGATGTCATATTCAATGAAAAAGTAATGTATAAGGACAGATCAACAACAAAATCTATTGATGCAGATACTCATGCTGAAAGTGATAGGTATGTTGAGTTGGAGGAAATCACTGAGGATGATATGCAAAGTAGAATTCAATATTATCCCAAAAATATAATTTCACAGGTGGAACAAGGCACACCTACGATTGCGGTGAGACAATCCTCTAGAATCTCTAGACCTACACAGCGGTATTCACCCTCTTTACACTATTTGTTGTTGTCTGATGGCGGTGAGCCAAAGTGT
Source organism: Cornus controversa (assembly GCA_026545225.1). Lineage (NCBI taxonomy): Eukaryota > Viridiplantae > Streptophyta > Magnoliopsida > Cornales > Cornaceae > Cornus > Cornus controversa. The sequence goes on along the minus strand of CM048849.1, from coordinate 66,064,809 downwards.
CATAATGAAGCAATGCAGGTTGATGACTCAATCAAGTGGGAGTCAGCTATGTAGGATGAGATAGAGTCACTCATGTCAAATCAAATATGGGAGCTAACTAAGCTACCAAAAGCAAGAAGGCTTTACATAACAAGTGGGTTTATCGGATTAAGGAAGAACATGATGACAGCAAGCACTACAAAGCCAGATTGGTTGTGAAGGGATTTCAATAGAAGAAAGGTGTTGACTACACTGATATTTTCTCTCCGGTTGTGAAGCTAACTATAATTAGGTTTCTACTAGGAATCATGGTTGCAGAAGACTTGCATCTTGAGCAATTAGATGTGAAGACTGCTTTCCTTCATAATGATTTGGAGGACATCTACATGAGACAACCACAGGGATTCGTAGTGACTGGTAAGGAGGGTTTGGTATGCAAGCTGAAAAAGAGCTTGTATGGTTTGAAGCAGGCCCCGAGACAGTGGTACAAAAAATTTGATGAATTCATGTGTAGTAATGGCTACAAGAGGTGCCAGACAGATCATTATTGTTATGTGAAGAGGTTTGATAGCAGTTATATTATTTTACTTTTGTATGTGGATGATATGTTGATTGCAGGTTCAAGCCTTAATGAGATTAATAATCTGAAGAAACAGTTGTATGAGCACTTTGCAATGAAAGATCTGGGTGATGCAAAACAGATTCTTGGCATAAGGATTTGCAGGGACAGAGTGGGTGGTACTCTAAAGTTGTCACAAGCAGAGTATGTTAAAAAGGTTCCTAACCGGTTCAGTATGTAAGATTCAAAACCAGTGAGCACCCCATTAGCTAGTCATTTTAGACTAACTAAGGAGTAGTCACCCAAGATAAAAGAGGAACGAGCACACATGGAAAAGGTTCCATGTGCTTCAGTTATTTGATGTATGCTATGGTTTGAACCAGGCCAGACATAGCACATGCAGTAAAAGTTGTGAGTGAATACATGAGTAATCCAGGCAAACAACATTGGGAGGCAGCAAAATGGATCCTTAGATACTTGAAGGGTACCACAGATACATCATTATTTTCACTGGGTCGGGTATTGCATTGCAGGGTTATGTTGATTCAGACTTGGCTGGTGATATAGATAATAGGAAGAGTGCTACTGGGTATGTGTATACTTTGGGTGGTACGGCAGTGAGTTGGGTTTCTCAGTTACAAAAGATTGTGACTCTCTCAACTACAGAAGTTGCATATGTTACAGTTACAGAAGCAAGCAAGGAGATGGTTTGGCTACAGAGGTTCTTGGAAGAGCTGGGAAACAGTATTTCATACAGTGACAGTCAGAGTGATATTCATCTTGCTAAGAATCCAGCGTATCATTCCAGAACGAAGCATATACAATTGAGGTACCACTTCATTCGTTCCCTTTTGGATTACAAGGTGTTATCGCTTGAGAATATTCATGGAAGTTAGAATCCAGCAGATATATTAACCAAGGCAGTGACTATTAAGAAACTGATGTTGTGCTTAGTTTCAGTTGGTGTTCAAGCTTGAGGACAGAGAAGATAGTTGTTGCGGTGTTTTGCTATGGTTTGGGGTATGAGGGAGTTTGTAGATTGATATTATCAGTCTCCAAGTGGGAGATTGATAGGAAGTGTGGAGCCTGATTATACTGTACACTTTGGCCCAAATTTTTTAGAGGGGTATTTTGGTATTTTCACACTTGTTATGTAGTCCTAAGAGGTGCCTATAGATACAGTCTAAACTCTCTATAATTGTATCACGTTTTTCTCATCATAGTAAAAACCCTGCAACACAAAGGACGTAATCCTAAATTTTGGATGAACCTTGTAAATCTGTGCGTCTTTGCTTGCATGTTTGATCTTCTTTTCTATTAATTTTCGCAACACTTAGATCAAGGGAAAGTTGTGATTTAGGGTTAATAAGAAGAAAAAGGTTGTAGGATTTATAAATGAAAAAGGTTGGAATTGGCTTCATCTTTGTTACTTCCCACTTCTACCATATATGTAGTTGTTGCTTAACTCTCATTCAAGGAACCATAAAAAATGTCTCTCTTTCTGTGTTTGAATATCTGAAATTCTCTACAGTTGTGACCAATAGTGTTATTGTGCACACAGTGCAAAAATGTATCTCATTTAAGTTGTTTACCTCAGTTAGTCCTCTGACACCAAGGTCCACTGTTTGATGATCTTAAGCACTGTTTTTGTGTTGGTGATACCTTGGCAGATATCATGATTTATAACATGTGGATAATTTTTACTAACAGTAATTTTTTTGTCACCTAACTTTGTTTGACGTTACTAAATTCATGAGAACCAGCCCTGCATGGTCTCCAGTTTCCTGTTAGATGTCTTGATCCCAGCTTTATGGATTTTCTAAGACTATTGGTCATGTTAATGCTCGAACACATCTCTATTAATTTTCATTATTGAAATAATGCTGCAAGTATGCCATGAAGTTATAAAAGATGGGAATATGGATTGGCTCTGATTTTGTACCAGATGGTGAAGTTGATCCATGTGCATTTTTAGGTTAAATTCTCTTTGTCAACATTTATCAGGATTCTCCAAAAGACGAGACCGATGTGCTTAAAGCAGTTCAAAACGTGCATGCAATGATAGACAAGGAGTTAGCTGCTGGCACAAATCCTAATAACATATTTGTATGTGGATTTAGTCAAGGAGGTCTCTCTCTCTTTTTATTTTACCCTCTCTCTCTCTCTTCATTGTCCCCTCCTGGTAATATATAAATTTATTGGCTTTTGTAGGTGCCTTGACCTTAGCAAGTGTTTTGTTGTACCCTAGAACTCTAGGAGGAGGTGCAGTCTTCAGCGGATGGGTTCCTTTTAACTATTCTATATTAGAACGAGTTTCTCCAGATGCAACGAAGGTATTTCTCTTCCAATATAGGGTTTACTCTTTGTTTTTCCACGTCTTTTTTCCTTTTGGCTATTCAATTAAATGTATTTCTTTTGATAAGTTTCTTTGCTTAAGCTGTGAAAACTGAAGTATACATTATTAAGATGGATGTTCAACCAATAGCAATTTAGTAGAGTATTTCCTATATCAAAAATCACGAAAAGATCAATCTGTTGATGTTAATAAAATCTTTATCATTTTTTTTGTAACCTAAAATGAAATTTTTATTCACAGAGTGATTGGGTGAAAAAAAAAAGTATTAAGGATTTTCCTAAATTGATTAGGGTAAAGAAAGAAGACTTGTACGATTTTCTCCTCATTAGACTAACGTGAAGGAGATGAACTAGATGTGAGTTGTAAGAAAGTAATGTACAAAGATAGTTTACGAGTGTTTAAGGTCTAACACTCGAGACTTCTTTTTTTTTCTTTTTTTTTATTTTGAGTGGGGGCATTTTTATAATTTTAAAAAATTATGTATACAAAAGTAAGGTATGCCCCTACTTGATTCACTTAGTTCAAACTAGATACTTAGATATGAACAACTTTATCAGTAACAATAATAAAGGGAAAAGAAAAAAGTTGTTTGCCTGATCCAGGAGTGAGGTGGGCCTCGGATGGGCGATGATGGGTATTTAAAACCATTTCCTATTGAAAAACTTCGTGAAGAACTAAATATCATTAAATACAGAACTATTCTTTGGACAAAGTTCAATGTCTCACTTTGGCAAGATTTACCCAAATAAGAGGTTCTGCATCTCATTTTCAGTCGTGCCTTGGTGAATTTTCTTTATATTCAATGCCATGTAGTCAAAGGAAGCGATTTCTTGTAGAATTACCCAATTTTCTTTATAATGTTGTTTCGCTGCTGTTGTATTCACATATGCTTGATCTTTGTTAATTCATATGGGCAGTGAGTCCTTTAACATGCACAAGCGTGCATGCACTCGTTCGTCATTAAATTGCAGCAGAGAGGTCAATCTCAATATTTAAAACTGAACAACTGCAACCTTAATTTTTAAATGCGTAGCGTTTCTTTTTTTCATTAGAAGGTTGAACTGGTTTTTTGCATCTCATGTGTATTTGAGATTTGAATATGTGCAGACACCTATCTTGTGGTCTCATGGTATGGATGACAAAACAGTATTGTTTGAAGCTGGACAAGCAGGTCCACCTTTCCTCGAAAAAGCTGGCATGAGCTGCGAGTTCAAGGTATATATGTTAACCTTTGTCAAACCTCGTGATTCATATACCGCTCCTAAATTTTTTTGTTGATAATGATTTATAGGCTTATCCTGGTCTTGGCCATTCAATAAGCAACGAGGAGCTGCGTTCCCTGGAATCATGGATCAAGACACGACTGGGGAGTTCTTCCTGAAGGCTAGAGTGCAATGGAACTGCCATGTGGTTCTTGTCGTAGTTCCTGTGTTTCGATTACTGTTTATTCATTATGCATGAGAAATATTTAGATTGGTGTTCCTTTGTTATTAAATATGTTATATGCTGCATTTTTATGGTCAAAGTTGCTCAAGAAGGGTTGGGGAAGACATTTTAATTTTGTCTACTTGCATTATAGCATTCTTTTGAATTTCTCATTGGATGTGGTTTGGTTTGAGGATTTATCGAGGAAAATGAAATGGAAAAGCACAGAAAAACAAGATTCTGCACTGGACAAGATAATATTTCCACTGCCATGTGAGGATTTTTCTATGCTTTTAAGTTTTAACGTTTTAAGGGGTGAAATTCATGATAGGATAATATTTATGCGCTGTTAGATCCGGAATAGCGGTAGTGGAGATAAAGTTTGAAGCAAGACAGGCTAATCTGAGAGAGACTATTCATGGATTGGCGCTGGTTCCATCACATCACACTGCACTGCACGCATCAAATTCACTCACTCAGACTCACTAATGCTATTCTGTATGCATCACAGCATGTCAGCACCTGCAAAAGTTACTGCGTCGCACGCCGAACGCTCTCCGAGGTACGTACATACATTATACATACACAGTCACCAACTTCAATCTCTGAATAAAACCTCAGTAACCACTCCAAACCCTTTTCTCTCTCTCTCTCTCTCTCTCTCTCTCTCTCTCTCACACACACACACACACATCGAATATGAAGAAGCTGCATGGCAAAGGCACGGCCCATCGATTACCATCGCTCACCTCCAACCAACTAGCCTTGTTACCGGCAACGATATTGACCCTCACAGCGGCTCTCTCACCGGAAGATAGAGAAGTATTGGCTTATCTAATCTCTTGCTCGTCCAGTAACCTCTCCGGCAATCGGAGGAACACTCAGAAGACCAATAGTGGTGGAGAGCACCCACCATCCTTCAGCTGCAACTGTTTCAGGTGCTATATGAGTTACTGGGTCAGGTGGGACTCGTCGCCCAACCGTCAATTAATACATGAAATCATTGATGCCGTTGAAAATGAGTTGGTGCAGAGCAAGAAAGACAAGAACAAGGAGAAAGGAGGTAGAGGCAGTAATGGGTCGACGGATGAGTTGAAGCGGTCCGAGTCCACTTCAGTTGAGAACGAGTTTGGTCCGCCAGAAACGGTGAATAAGACTACTGCTGGCGGCGGCGATGCAATGTTTGAGAAGGGGTCAGTAAGGAAGTTTGTGAGTCTTATTGGAGAGAGGATCTGGAATGTTTGGACCTCGTGATTTTGAAGGCCCCCGCTACTTCTTAATTCTCTATAAAAACGCTTACTACTTCTTAATTCTCTATAAAAACGCAAACTTTTTACTATCATTCTTTTTTTTCCATTCCTTTATTTCTTCTATAGAGCTACAAGAAATGGTAGTTTTGGTTATGATAATTGATATGTTAGTTATCTTCTAGTTAAGTTAACCAATAAGCATTAAAAGCACTGGTTTAATTCACTAATTACTGTCATTAATCACATAAGTCAGTACAATTGTGTATCGGGTTTAAATTGCAATTAGTTAGAATTGAAAACTTTGATTTACAGTTGCCTTAGGCGAATGTCCTACTCTTTTGATTAGTTGAAAAATCAATAATAAAGTCTCATTTATTACTTGTTTGTTATATTTAAAAAAACATTAAAAGTAAATTACTCTTTTGATTAGTTGAAAAATCAATAATAAAGTCTCATTTATTACTTGCTTGTTATATTTAAAAAAACTTTAAAAGTAAAATATTTTAGGACAATTATTCTCATAATTTCTTAGGGTTACTTTGGTACGCTGGAATGAAATGAAGTGGGAATGGAATGAAGTCAGGAATGGAATAAGAATGAGAATAGAATGAGATGACCATTCTCATTCCAATGTTTGGCTATAATTTATATATATTCTAGAGTGAGTTGTAAAAGAGAGAGATGCATTAATGAAGAGAGAGGATTCCAATGTTTGGCTATGATTTATATATATTCTAGAATGAGTTGTAAAAGAGAGAGATGCATTAATGAAAAGAGAGAGTGTGATTTTAATAATAAGTGAGAATGAAATGGTCATTCCATGACTCAAGAAGTGGAATGAATTTGTTGGAATAAGCATTCCAAGGGAATGACTTGGAATGGTCATTCCATTTCTAATGTAGCACAACAAACGAGAGAAAAAGAATTAAAGGTGGAATGACCATTCCATTCCACCTCCATTCCTGGGTACCAAACTAGCCCTTATTACTTTATCTCTCATCTTTCAATGCGTCTATATATACTTATATATATATAAGTTTTAGTTGTAGTAAAATTTTGAAATTAAGTTTTAGTTATTTTAAAATAAAATTGAAAGTTTTAATTAAATTGAGTCACTTTTTCAAATATATATATATATATATTTTTGGGCCATTATAGCCGTTAGGGGAATGTTTTGCTCCCAAACATTGTCTTAATAGCTATATTGGTAGAGACAAACAACTCTTATATTTTTTAATTTTATTTTTTTCACAAAAGTTTTCTTGTCCATTATTGGCCAATGTAGCCATTATATTGGCAGTTCCTTTTTTAAAAAAAAAAAAGTGAAATAAGCTATTAGGACCTCTTCTTTTTATATATAAAATGGAATATATATATATATATATATATAGAAGTTTTAATTGTAGTAAAATTTTGAAATTGAGTTTTAGTTATTTTAAAATAAAATTGAAAGTTTTATTGAAATAAAAAACTAAAATTGGTTCAGAAAAGTAAGGTGGTGAAAGAATCTATTATATATATATATATATATATAGACTAATTGAAAGATGAGAGATAAAGTAATAAGAGATTATGAGGATAATCTTGTCCTAAAATATTTTACTTTTAATATTTTTTTAAATATAACAAACAGGTAATAAATGAGACTTTATGATTGATTTTTCAACCAATCAAAAGAGCGATTGTGCAGGGACAGTTGCTTAAGCGACTGCCACTAACACTATCCTCTTATTATATTTAACCCTAAGAAAAAAGAGACTATTACTGTCAAAGATATTTATTCGAGACCTATACTCCGAATATAAAATAATCAAAGTCGATTACGAAATGTATATTAATGTTCAAACCGAAACCAAGATCATTGCTTTTGCAAAATATTAAGTTTGTCTACCATTCCACATTAATTCTACTATTTTTTTTTTCTTTTGCGGAAATTAATTCAATGATTATTTAATCTGTTGTATTAAACTGAATTATCAAATAGTAATATTAAACTTCTACTTTTCAGTTACAGTTATATAATAATAAATTTTGAGGGCATAAGGGCAAATTAACATTTCCTCTTTGTACCATCAAAAATCATGATTTTGTAAACCGTGAAGAACAAAGCAAAATTTAAATTGTCAAAAAAATTTACAATGACTGAACTGGGAAGAACAAATATTTCACAACACAAAAAAAGTCCAAAAAATCGAGTTCTGCAAACCTGCTGGCTTGTACCCTATAATTCTTCAATTTATTCTATACAAACAAGAATCACATGCATTAAATAAAAAGGATTTATTTTTATTTATTTATTTTTATCCCGACAAAACTCGAACAACCACATAGCTCCCTTGGGGACTTGAACCCTTAGCCATCTAGAGAGTAGATATTCGGTTCACGTTCCACGCTCACCTAATTTGGAATGCAAGGAAGTACCAGTGGGCTACAACACTTGGTGTACTCAACCTATGATTAGTAGGCATGATAAACATGAGTATATTGGAGAACTAGCAAATCCATTGTTTTCTATACTTCAAGTACACTTGTATTTCACACAATATAATCTCACCCAATTTACGAAATTAGAGTGGCGAAGGAATGGAAGTTCATTTCCATAACTAATCCAGAAAAGCCAGATTGTGGTTTTATTGGCGTCGGCTTTTAGACATCTATAATGTCAAGAGTCTTGAGACAAGAAAAATACCAAAAGGGAGCAGAAATTGTAGAACAAAGAAAAAGAGGAACTAGAGTCGAGAAGGGATTCCACCGCCAACAACCAGAGTTTCTCCAGTTATATAAGAAGCATCATCAGATGCTAAAAAGGCAGTGGCAGCAGCCATGTCTTCCGTGGTTCCGAGCCTGTTAAGTAACGTCCTCTCCTCAATGGCCTTCCTCTGAAGAAAATTCAAGACCCGCATTAAGCCCGTGACAAAGTCCAACGCTCTTATATTCAAATTGAGAAAGATAGACAAAAGTTTCAAGGCTAAAATATACTTACAACAGCATCATTTTTTGTGATGAAGTCAGCGAAGTGTGTGGGTACAAAACCAGGAGCAACACAGTTTACTCGTGTATCTGGGGCCATTTCAGCTGCAAGGGCCTAAAAGAAGATCAAAAGAGAATATTGTGAAAACAAACCAAAAGATCCCAATTTTTTGTTGAAACACGAATGTCAGAAACATGCAAGCACCTTGGTAAGCCCAAGAAGGGCTGTTTTGGTTACTCCATACATAGCCATGGAAGCCTGTGGTTGGTAGGCACCAATAGAGGAGATAAAAACAATCGATGAACCCTTCTGCAAGTGAGGAGCTGCGTCCTGGAAAGGTTGTCAGCCATTGATATTGGAGTCAAGAAACAATGATAAGTAGATATAAAGGTGGAATATATGGTCTGAAATAGTCAAAAGATGGTTATCCCTCTATCCTGTGCAGACCACCTACATAATAGTAAGGGAAAAACAACTAGCCTATGTGATGCCACCAACCATTTATCTGAGAAAATTATATCATGTATCGCACAAGACCATGCTATGACAATGTGCCATAGACAGAATCTATGCACCATTGAAGGGACTTACCTTTAAAAGAAGTATAGAAGCTTTCACATTAATTTCCCATAGCTTGTCAAGGACAGATTCTTTAGTTTCCAGAATGCCATCAACGGAAGGATTGGCAGCAGCATTGGACACAATCACGTCTATTTTTCCATATTTCTGAGAAAAAGGTTTCATGTAACAGAGCTATACTTGAATAAAAAGTAAATCCACCACTTTCAGAAGAAAATAAATTGTTATTGATAATAGTCCAGACTGACAAAACAATTAAAGCCATAGGCCCATAGGAAAATAGACATGACAAAGAAATACAAGCTATACATATGCTTCTCCTCATAGATTTCTTTATACGAAAAAGACACTCAACTTCAGAAGTGATTCAAATATGTCTATCATCTAAGATATATCTCTATGACACAAAATTAACTATTTTATGAAACTGAAAAACGTAAATAAGAAATCCTTTTAAATCATTTACATACAATTTTTAAGCTTACATAAAAGCAGCTGATAACTTCAATAAAATTCGAAGAAAAAATCACTAATAGGCATTGACAATTGTTATGTAAAAGTTTAGAAAAGCAACTGAGCAGCATCTCAGCATAAAAAGAGAAAAAAAAATTAAGAAAACAACAATGAATGAATAATTTAGAAGAAAAAAAATTATGCTGGGAACAAAAGAAGAGCACAATCCAAAAATAAATAAATAAATATACAAAGAATGTTATTTTATTGCACAAGCTTCGTTCATAACTGGTTTTTTTTCTTGCCCTTTTCTTATCTAGTTCAGTAAGTATCCTTTTCTCTGCAAAATGATTGCGTTAAAACGAATGCACAACATTTTAAAAAAATCAAAAAGCCATGAAGAATCTTGTTCTATTGCACAAGTTTTGTTTATGAATTATTTTTCCCTCTTCTTTTCTAATTTAGGAAAATTCCTTTTGTCTGTAAAATGGTGCAGTTAAAAATAAGACCAAAGGTTTTGACAGTAAGCCCATGCCATTGTTACTGGAACTCACATTGGCCTCAAAGGGGTCATTGTAAACATGGCTGGTTGTAGAAGCACTAGAAGAAAAAGGAAGTAGAAGCCTAATGATAAGGAGTTTTTACCATAGTATTATCACACAAGCAACACAGAGAGAAAATATTATCACAAGACAAAAAATTGGCACTACAATCCACCACATCATCCCCTTCTCGATCTGCTAGAAGAAGTAGCTATTATTAAACATAAAAGATTAAGGGCTATAAGAAGTAAACCCCAAATCATGGGCATAAAATTGAAACAAAACAAATAATGCCTAATTACAAAGTATATGTTCTCAAGGAGATTTAGAATATGAAACCCCGATTAGACTGCACAACGACTCTTTTATGTTGTAGGCTTAGGCCTTAAAGCTCATATTAACAGGATTTTGACAAATTAGGATCACAGGCATCAAACAGCAGCAATTGTCCATCACAGTCAGTTGAACTGAGAAAGTTTTATCCACTTCATCGGGTGGAATGATTTGCATTATTAGGTGGCAAACTCAATTAGTGTTTGACCTCCTAGAATATGATTAATTTATTTTAATGCTTAAACTTCATTCCCTAAAACAATAAGCTAAAGCGATCTTGAAAGTGAACCAATAACAGTAGTGTCCTTAATCTCAGGTAGTCCAAGACCCAAGGGGATGGACACCCACAGAAAAATCAAAAAGAAACCTCAAATAGTACGAGCCTATTTTTGCTTTCTAAACGAAAATAAAAAAAACCAGATATCCATTTTGCATTCTTAGGATACTCGTCAAAGATGAGAAATGAAATTATTTTTCTCACCTGAACAGTTTTGTCTATGAGATTCTTCCTTTGTTGAGCATTTGATACGTGACAAACCACTCCCAAGACTTCAATTCCTTTAGCTTTAAGCATCTGGACTGCCTCATCTACATTTTTCTGCAAAACCATCAAATTAAACACAAATGAAGGCACTTGCAAGTTCCAAAACCCTATACAGTAAATGCATGTCTATAATTAAACTCGGGTTTTAGCACAATTGGAGAAATTCATATGAATTTGAATATAAAGCACCCGAAAGCCATATACAAGCATACATATGTACACACACATATAAATAAATATAGGTACATACACAAATGAATTCGAATTCAAGCAAAATTCAAGAAACCCGGATGAATTGACATCTAAGGGACACCCAGAGGCACCTGTTTGCGAGATGAGATCACAACAGAGGCACCTTCAAGGCCGAGCCGCTCAGCGATGCTGAAGCCGATGCCCTGAGTCGAAGCCGTGACAATCGCTACCTTCCCCTGAAATCGCTTCCCTATCTTCTCCATGTTTCGGTCGCTATCAGACGCAGAAAAAAAAAGGCTGCAAGTAACATATAGCCTAGCCTGGCAGAGAGAAAAGGGTTGGAGAGGATATTTTATAGTTAGGAATTATTATCATTACTAGTTTACTTGTAATGATAGTACACGTATTCATAGTTTAAAACAATGGATCTCAATAAAATTTAATCGCGTGGAGAGAGGGATTTTGGATCTCAAACATGAACTTGCCACTTTACGATCACATTTTTGGCCTTGCATGTACTATCTATGCTCTTGAGTCTTAGCATAGTGACAAGCACACATGACAAATGATAATAACTAAGAATGCCCGTCCCTTAATTTGTTGCATCTGATAGCTATAAAATTAGACGGCCTAACAAGATTAGCTTAGCACTACAATTCAGGGACATTTTGGCAATAATTGTATTCATGGATGAAGTTATTTGTTTTAAATAAACATGTAACGATTTTTAAGATACATTGTTTGAGAAGAACCTATTCAAAGAGAATATAAATATTCAATTGCCTCGTAAGCTAAGTTTCGACCACAACTTATTGGAATTGCACTCAGTTCAATTAACATCACATTGCGGGCCTGAGCAAACACATCTCTCTGCTCACGTTATCTAGGCAAAATAACGGTTCATAGTCCACATATGAGTCGATATGTGATTGAGGTGTGTGACTTGTGCACACTGAAGATCTCATAGTTCTCAATCATTAAAATTAGAAAAAGAGGTAAAAGAGCAAGAAAAGACTTCAAAGAATGAAAGTAATAATTTTCATTCAATTATAAAAAATATATTCAGGTCTAAACATTGACATAGAAACCAAATGTGTTCTCATTACCAACAGCCTCACTGTCCTTGCTTTCCCAAGCCCACACCACCATTCTTCTCGTGCAGTGCTTTTCAGAACACTTCTCACTCTCTAATCATCAGTCAAGCAATATGAATAAACATGCAAAATCGGAAACTCAATCTACACAAATCAACTGTGATGATATGCATCTGCAAGCATTCCACTTTCTATGAAGATGTCACACTTTAATCATAAGGATTTCTGAAACTCTTTAGGAGCTCTGGGATGTCATAGCCAAGCATTTCATCTACAGCTTGAATCATTTTAGGCTTCAATTTCTCAAATTTATCAATACTGTAACCATTCAACACCTCCCTAAAGTGCTCGACATTTGGAAAATCCCCAGCTGGTAGATGGAACTCCCTCTGGACCTGTTTCACAAATATCACAAATTTAGCATTAAAAAGTATGCATGCAATCTTAACAAACTTATGAGAGATGAAGAGGAGGGAGAGGGGTTACCTTTGCAAATACGTCTTCAAGATTATCAATCAATCGTTGTTGAGTTTTTGCTTTGCCCATCATAGCAGGCATCTCTTTTTTAAGATGGCTAATTATGTAGGCATGAATCTTGGCCGCTCTAGCACGTTTTACAAATTCATTGATCTGCAATATTGAAATTCTATCAAACACCCATTCAATCAGCATGAAATAATCTAAACAAACACATGCTTGTAAGCAGTGAGCATACTCGACGATCACAAGCCTTCTTTGGAATGTCCATCAAGTCCATGAAGAGGTCATCTTGTTCCTTCTCAAACAGATCTTTCCCTATAGGACCAACAGCTGCTTCTTTGACCGGTTTTTCATTGAATGAGCTGTGAAAGCCAGGAAGAAAAATGTTAGCACAAACACATCTGAAATTTCACAGTTGAGGTGAATGAAATCAAAACACAGAGCACAAACAGCATATCTTCTGGACTAAAAATGAGATAGCCATGGATCACAGTAAACATTAAATATCATGTCATCAGCATTATTCTGCAACTCTAAATGTGTGCAGATGCAGATTCCCAGAGAGCTTAAATGAACATTAGATGTATCAACCAATCTAAACCAAACAATTACTGGAGCAAATTGATGTTCCAATTTCATTTTTTTACCCAGTCTACTTCCAGCACCCTCAATGATGAGGATCACTCTGCATAATGGGCTTTTAACCTTTTATCACATACTTTAAGAGGCTATTAATTTAAGTAACATACAAGTACATATACAAGAAAAATAATCAAAATGAAATAAAGAACACACTTAATCCTCATTTTTACCTGCATGCCAAAAACAATCGATAAATACACTCCCACCAATCAAATTGTAGATATATAGCACATAATACAAGTAGGTGAAAGTGAAATATAAAGAATATGAAAAACCCACCCAATGTAAACGCGCACAACCTCTGGTGTGTTTAGAACTTTACCAAGTGACCACATCAATGCACCATATACTCTCATCAACTGTAATATGACAGCAGTAAGTGAGCAGATTGAAAAGTTTTCATCAAATGGTAAATATGGAGAGGGAAAATTGTATATAATTGACTGACTGAAAAGCTTGCTTACTTGCTGGGTGTCAACTTGGTCTGCTTTGTTTAGGACAACACGTATCTTATCATCATGACCATGTAAAGATGAAATAACACGCTTGAATTCATCACTGATATCAAGTTTATGGGGATCAAATAGAAGAAGAATAAGATCACACTTTGCTGCAAACCATGATATAACGCCAGTAAAATCATAACTTCTTTGTGTTCGTTGCTTCTCTCCAGATAGAACTCCAGGAGTGTCCACAAATGTAATATGCTCTAGTAGCTACAAGCATATGAAAGAGAAACTACTTTTTGTTACGTGAGTGAACAATTTGTTTTTAAGAAAAGTTCTTAGTGTAGGTTGAGAACTTACAGGATGTGGCATTTGGGAACACTCAAATTTTGACAAAAATGCTCCTCCAAAAGTCGTCAGACCATTAAATGGCATTTCTGCATGAACAGCAATAGTGTTCCCAGGTATACTCCTTTCATCAGGTCCAGACTGAGTACATTGCACAATAAGCCATTCATTGCAGATGTAGTTAAAAAAACAAATAAGAAACTAAACACATTATTAACATTGTAAAGGATACCAAATAGTCATGGACTAACAACTTTAGCAGTCTAAGACAACCAGGCAACACACTGTGTGCCATGAATATGAGGATGCACCTACTTAGATGACAAGTATACGCAACCAGAGTGGAGTCTGTATGCAAACATTGGCTAAGATAAGTCTATATGCAAACATTGGCTAAGATAAGTATACACAACCAGAGTGGCGTCTATATGTAAACATTGGCGGAGGTGTTCTTAATGTTACAAGATTGTATAGTATTGTAGTTTAAATTAAAAAATGTCCATCTTCTCATGTATCTGTGTGAATATGCAGGTTCCACAAACTATTTGAACAAGAAGAATGTAATCAAGATAACATCCAATATATAAAAGCTAAAATATAAGCTTCAGTGATAATGACTTCAAAACAAAGATTAAAAGTGGATATTATTAATAAATATGATAAACATGTTTATTATCAAATGTGTTTCAGAAGTAATCTAGGAAGAGTGACGTTGACCTCAGAGGTCTGTGGTGAGATGTCCTACCTATTTCAGATATATTGTAAATTTAGGGAAAAAAAGAATTGGACCGTAAAAAAGTTACCATAACAACAACAAACCGATCAGTTGTCGGCTCTGGTCCAATGTGAGCACCTGTCCCAATATACGGAAATTGTAAAACAGAGAAAATTAATGTAAACAAGTAATATTAGTCCCCAAAAAAGAAAAAACTAACCTGGGTAATCACATTTAAGCAAATGTTTAATGAATGTAGTTTTTCCAGTCGAGTACTGACCCAAAAGCATGACCATGGGTTTAGCATCAAAATCACTACTTGTCTGTAAAAAGGACAAATCATAAAATCAAATCATAACAACACATGGAGTTTACTGTTGCCACACAGACCAAAACATATGAATATACATAAGGAGTTCAAAGCAAAATCAGGAATCTCAAGGTTAAAAATAAAAAAAACCCAGTTTTTTAATCCACTCACCAAGAAGGGAGATTCAAAATCATTAAAACGATAAGCAAGCTCCAATGGCTTTAGCTTTTCAACATAGAGTTTCTTCAAACCATCAACAATTGACGTAACTGCATTGTGATATGTCTGAGTAAAACATGACTAGAGTGAGTAGATCACACAAGAAAATAAAATGATTTTAATTTATATAACCTTTTAAATGTACATCACTGCATTAAGAGAACTTAATGAAAACAGATGAGTGACTTGGGCATTTAAATATCTAACACATTAACTGAAATTTCAGCTAGAGGAGTCTTACAAAAAAATCCTACTAATATTTTCACTATTCACAAAACAAAGCAAATAATGAAGAAAATCAATCACGAGAGTAAAATCTCTCAGCTAATAACAGAACAAAGAAAAATCTTTACCTTGTTGGTGGATTTTGAAGTAAACAAGTTAACTGATGGCGATGGTTGCAACTGAGTATTTCCTAAATTATTCCAGTAAAACAATTTAATCAAACATGCATTATGCGAATTCCACTTATACATTGGAAGATCAGAATTTTACTAACCATTTGCTCTAGATTCACCATTGATTGTTAAACGGCTAGTTTTCTGGGAAGAAAAAGTGGTAACCAATAACAAACACAATCAACAATTTCATATTAACATTATCTATAAAAATTAGAGAAAAAAAAAAAAGAAGGATTACTTACAACCAGTAAGGCATCCAAACCTTCCATCAATGGGGGTTTTAAAGGCTCCAAATCAACTGTAACACAGGATAACTACATCAACTATCATAATTAAAACAACAAGAATAAAAATTCCTTAAAAGAGTTTAAAGCAAGAACCCCTAACCCACAGTGAGACGAGGCTCATCTATAAAACTAACCAAATGCTAAATCTGAGACCCATGCACTCATGTGAGGGTAATTGGCCTTCCCGCGAGTTTCATATCCATTATCCAGGGGCATAGTTTTTGTTCTAACACCTTTGACATTGCTCAACTTATACAGAGTTATATATTATGCAAGATTATGATGACAAAGCAGAACTTGGCTTACAAACCTAGTAAGTATACTTGACTTTTGATGTATCCAACATAATCAATATAAAAAAAAATTAAATGCAAATATTTTTTCCCATCTCACATTATTTCAATTTGAAGGTTTCATACATGTTAATAGAACTTACACAGTGTTTTGTTCTTATTCCAAATCTTATGTGTTTGTAAATTTCACTTAAATTATATTTACTATTTGAGGGAGTGGGACACCTATCATATCCCGAGGCTTATCCTCTGCACATTCAGGTCATCATGCCTCAATTTAGGGAACTTGTATCTGAAAACTAGGGAAGCAGTGGCCTACGCTTCATGCTTGAGGTTATCTTGCAAGTGCTTCAAGGTTATAGTGCATCACGTGAGAGTGACACTTCATCCTTAAATAAATCTATATTGGATGCTTACAACCACACCTGAATAGCAGATAACACCTAAACAGCTATCCAGTCATAATGCTGCTCAAGCTAAAATACACATGAGAAAGAGCAAAGCTAAGACAAATTATTTTACTTGCCTGTAGTTTTAAGGACATCTGGGGTTAGTTCACGTCCTACTTGTGCCAGAGAGACCAACTGTCATTGCAAGAATAAAACCAAAATTAACTATTGCCAATCTTTTAATAAAAATGCAAGAAATGGACTGCAAAGTAAAACCTGCATTGCAGTAATGAACTCTTTGAAACCTATATATCCTTGTCGTCTTGAATCCGCAATTGCCCACACCTTTAAAAGCAGAAAACATATGAATAAATAAAGGAAAATAGGAAAGAAAGTTCAAATCAATTATGGGGTAGGAGGTTTGACTGAGACTATGGCCTTGGACACATCTATAAGAAAAAATAGGATTCGTGTAGCTGACCCTATAACATATATACACTACACCTCCGAAATGGATCATGAGATCAAATAAAATAAATCCATCATATGATCAAATTAACAGGAAAATAAATCTCAAAAGGTACTAGCCAATCAGATTACCATAAATTCAGGGGAAAATAATTAGATTAGCAAATGTAAATGGTCTAACAAATTATACTAGTTCTGTAATTAGAGAAACACATTGTTTATCTTGTTAATCATAAATAAATAAATAAAAAGAAAAAGAATACAAAATGATCATTATAAAATAGCAATTTAAAAAAGGTAATGAAAAGAATTATCATCATCATTATCATAATAACATATATACACTACACCTCAAAAATGGATAAATTGGCACCAAAAGAAGGGGGGAAGCCCCTCAAATAAGGATATAATTCTATAATTTCTGAAATTTTGAATTAAATCTCATTCAACAAATATAAGCCAAATTTATTGTACCTAAAAGCTAACTAAAATAAACATTTACAAAACACTTATGCACATGTATTATTCACGCATTATGAAAACCAAACCATGACAAATTGATTTAGAGAACAAGATACTACATCGGAACAAATTGACGCAACCTCCTTTTCACTGCAAACTAAATCGAATATAATCTGAACTTGATTTTATAAACAAAAAGTCAATGAAATGATCGGCAAAAACAGATTGTTCACCTGCTTAAGTTCAGGTCGGGACAAATTCGACATCGCGAAGAACTTTGTGGCATCATTTCCAGTAATGCGCCCATCGCCATCTAGAAAGAGAAGATCATACGCACAAAACTGCGTATTGAGAAAGAGAAAAATGAAAATAATAGTTCATTGAAGAAAAATCAGGAAAAAATAAAACAGACCTGAATCGGCAAGGTTGAACCACTCTTGATAGATTTTCTGGTGTTCCTTTGAACAAGAACTAATCGGACCAGTTACAATCTCCATCTATCCAGCGAAACAAACTCTGCTGATACGATCGACAAGTTTTGAATTTCCAAGTTTGAAACCTCTCGAAAGAGGGAATTTATTAGATAGAGGTAGTCTATGGGGTTTAAAGCCTTTTTATAACAGTATATTAGCGCTTGTGAGAGTGACAGACCACTACATACATGACAGATAAAAAGGCCACTAAGACAATCCGGTGTCGTCTGCCTGCTGAGCGTTCATGGTATTGTATTGTGTACGCGAATCTGTTTGATCATTTATGCCTTGGCCATCGGAATTACATACTTGTTTAAAGGAAAATATCTGACGGTCATAATTTGTGGATGGTGGTTACATGCCCAGCATCTTAATGGAGCCTCATCACAGCCAAACTAAAAATCAGATGCAGATGTTATAGAGAAATCCTTCTTTTTAGCTATTTTCAAACTTCAAAATTTAAATTAAAGCGCCATTTGCAAATTGAACCCATGGACCCCAATTTGGACTCTCTTTTTTTTTTTTTAATCGAAATTTTTACTTCAGTTGTTTTGTTTGCACTTTGCAACCAAATTATACAGTAATTTGGATCATTGAATAGTTTAATTTTTAATATTTTTTCAATAACAATCTGAAATGCACTCAAATTAATTTTAAAAAAAATCTCTGAAGGTTCACTCCAAGAGGAGAATCAATTTTGAGTTCTTAAAGTTTCATTGTATCACTTTAATTCTTAATAATTTCGAATAATTGAACTTATTATGATTTAATGGATGCAATATTTGCAATGCATGCCGCATTTTATGTATTTACTTCTTTACTGGCTTTGCACTTGTGCCAAGTCACATGGTTTGGATTTTATTATCAATATATTCGGTACAAATGCAATTAAGGAATATTGGTAAATGATTTGACCCAATACTCTAAAAAAATTTCAAAATTCAAAATAACGAAGAGAGAGAGATTTTTCGTGTATAATATATATGAATAAAATTGATTCATTAATGATACTTAACCTTTATTTCCCTCCTCGCATTATTGCATCTCATTATTTTTGGAGGATCTCGCAAATTCTAATTTATCGGTTAGAGTAAATATGATTGTGCAATCTAACAAAGTGAACAATTAACAAAAAAAAAAACCTTTATTGTGTATACAGAGGTCAAACTTTGATGCGATGGCTAGTGTTCTTGTTCAAAGTGATATGTCACGAATTCAAGACTTAAAAGCGACTTCTTTAAAAATGAGAGAAATAGCTTGCCGACATTCACCTGTTTGAGACCCCACTCGAGCGAGAGTGCCTCATGATTAGATACGACCTACTTGAATTTCCGCATACCAAAATTACCCTTTATTTTTTAAATGAGGATTGTGGTGTATGCAGGATATCCCAATATCAAACTAAGGTGCCCAAGAGTAGTGCCTTCTTAATGTGTTGGTTAGGACGCCATTTATTCAACCCCTGCTATGTGCCACCTGTGAAGAGACATTCCTGAAGATGTTTCTTTTTTTCTTCTCAACAATAAGAATCAAATCCTTAAGCAAAAGATCTCTTCATCTATGGTGCTAAAGAAAATAATGTATATAATTTATACAAAATAAGTACTTTAATAGGGGAATATTTTGTCAATACAATAGAAAGCACAAAATGACCTATATGAATTTTCAACTTTCAAGCTAAGGCCCAGCAGAAGCCTAAACAGAGCTGCAAGGATCGGTCACTTCCTCTTGAAAGCAGGCATGCAGCAACATACCTGCATAATGATACGAGAACAAACAAAATAGATGGAAGAACACATCAAATGAATGAAAGCAAAGCATGTTTTGCTGTGCCCCACTTGGTTGTTGAGACAGTGGAAGAATATACAATTTTGAAACAAGCTTGTAGCCATTATAAGTTGTCAAATTATATACTTATTTGGGGGGAAAATAATTGTTCAAATTATATCTTCATTTGCTGTCATGAGTCATGACTATTGACTACTCAGCTCAGTGATCATTGAAGTACTGAGCCATATGTACTTTCAGTGTCATATTATTGTCTAGTTAAAATGGTCATTTTGATCAAAGCAAACATAATGATCTCCAGAAAACAAAAACAAAAGAAAAGATAAGAGAATGTTATATAAATAATGGAAATCAACTCACAAGGAAAACCTGTGCATGCATACCTTTAGTCCTGTATATTTTTTCTGATTGTTCGAATGGTTGCTGGGTTGTGAGGGCAATGGGGGGAACCTGGCAGCTGCAATTTGCTTTTCTTCTTTTACTTTGTTGAAAATGACAGTAAAGCCTACTCCTGATGCAGAGTCCATCTCATCCCATGCCCCAAATTTGGGCACCGCTACTGGTCTGTAAGACTGTCACCGCAATAAAACTTATGAAATCAGACAGTGTGAGTTTCAGTTGTAAATATGAACTGAAGCAGAAATGCACAACTAAGGGATAGTATATACAAGAAGTTCAAAGTTGCTCAATTGGGGTGTAATATTTCAGAACCAACTCTTTTATTCTTTGTATAAAACTAACAGCACACTCTGTGTATGCTTAACGGAAAAAAATGCTCTTCAAATTTCATGATTTGGTCAATCTATTTAATTTCTAAACTCAAAGACGATTCTAGTATGGCACGCCAAATAAAAGATGCAAGAATATAGTTTTTAATTGTTTTCTGAACAGTCTTTTCAGAATGTTGAAGAATCCAAATTGGAAAAGAGAGAATAATCCATACTAGTATCTTATACCACTCATTCTTGCAGTGCTAAGTGCTAACATAAGAAGACATCTTTTCAGCATATAAAAGTATTGCTTCTTTATAAATAAAAAATTATATATATATATATAAACAACGGAAGACCCTTCTGCATGTATCAATTCTACCTTGCTAGTGAATGACCTATCTTCACCCTAATGTATGTGCAAATTTAGGAATCTAGAAACAATAGAAAATACTTTACTTACAATATCAGCAGGTGGATTCATTCCGCTTCCCAGTCTATCAGGTCGATGGGATAATGAAGAGAAGTTATTATTAGCCTCCGTTATACTCTTCTCTTGCTCAGATCTCATACGGTTGTGGTTTGGCTGCTGGAGTGAATGACCAGAATTCTTGTTATTAATGTCAGATTCTGAAGTCATACACTTATGACTTCCACTGTTTACGTGATCGGAAGTGTTCCTCTGATGATTACTGTACTGCTGGTATCCCTCAATGTGGTGTTTTTTTGCTAACATCAAATTTTCAGAATCAACAAGGATAGGACTCATAGGAGCTTGAACTGCACTATAAACATTATCACTTCGGGCTCCCCCTGCTCCAAACATGAGGGCCTCTGGATTCTCCTCGGGATCATTTGGGTTCATCATTTTCACACCTCTGACTCTCTCTTTGCGCGCATTCTC
Source organism: Cornus controversa (assembly GCA_026545225.1). Classification (NCBI taxonomy): domain Eukaryota; kingdom Viridiplantae; phylum Streptophyta; class Magnoliopsida; order Cornales; family Cornaceae; genus Cornus; species Cornus controversa. The sequence continues at coordinate 66,043,197 of CM048849.1, read as the reverse complement.
AAAGTAGGCAGTGTAAGGTACATTACCACTGTCCCAACTGCCAAACTTTGGAACATGGGATTGTTGCTGGGATTGTTGCTGCATCAAAGTCATTTAGATCAATGTCTCTACCCAAATCTTTTGCTCACAGTAAAGAAATTTGTTGGCAAGACATCATGTACAACAAGTATTGATATCAGGGGTATGAATGATTTCAAAATTATTTATACTGGGTGAAATTTAAGGACTAAACCACATTAACCAAAGGAAGGGACTAGATTACAGGTATTCTTAGTAATCCAGAGGTGAGAATAAATAAGATGACCAAGTTCATACTGAAGCAACAAAACAAATCCATAAAATGCCAAAAATCAATAATTTGGATGTTGTTACAACCCTTTCATGGTATGACTATTCCGCAGAGAGCTTCTGATGTCCTGCAAAGTCATAGGAAAAGAGCATGTTGCGAAGGAAGAAGGGTTCGAAATTAATCTCCTTCTATTCGGTACAACGGAAGCATATCATCTCATCAACAATCACACAAGTATATAGGGAGATAATAATCTACATCCACGCACAACACAATATTTTAGATGGTTCACCCAATTTTAAGGTTACGTCCATGGAAAGAGAGATTTCACTATATTGAAAAGATAACATACAGCACGCGGAAAGCATGCCTACACAGCAGGGGCGAAAATATATATAATATATGTATTATATAAATGTATACGAGTAAATGTATATATACAATATATAAAGTATCAATTGTTTTTAGTGGCTTGACTAGACTTAGGCCTATGCTTTCAAAGTAATCAATTAATCTGAAAATTTATCAATTAGTTATTTAAATAAATTTTCTTATCAAACTTTCCTAACAAGGACAGAAAAAGATTAAGCTAAAATTGAAAAAGCTTTCAAATAAACAATTAGACTTTTAATTTATAAAAAAATACAAAATTCATGTAGTAATATCATAAATTAATAATGCAAAATCTGGAACACGTCATACATATTAACATATCAACTATCAATCTATCATTATTTTTAATTATCAATTAATAGTATAATTGTACTAATAGAATAATTCAAAAATAATACTTATAATTCAATAGTCCTTTATACTAATTTTGCTAATATACGAGTATGTCTCTGATCACTACCCTAAAAAAATAATCTTAGTTTGATAAGTAATTATCTATCAAATAAAGTACAATTGCTTCTTTTTCTTTTTTTGAAACCCATATAAAAAATTATTTCTCAATCCAAGGAACAAGATTGAAATTAAATTAGGAACTGAATTGATATTATTAGATTATATATTTCCCATTATAAATTATATATCTTTTCCTAATAAATTTCTTATACCTTCTCTTAAACCATCTAGGACTAAGATTTCTTGTCTCCTAGATTATGTGCGTATAAATAGGTCTTTATGTATTCTTCATATATTTTTAACATGTTATCAAAGCCTATCAATTCCTAGTAGTATTCATTGTCAATCGCCCTCATTGCCGGGGATGACACCATCTGTTTCATCCCCGGCGGTCAATCGTAGAAAATAGCTTTCAACTTATATATATATATTTTATGCAGGTAATAAAAGAAGAAAAACTAGCTCAAGTTCAATTCATCAGCTCCCACTAGCATATGTGTGTCAAAATTGTTGATTTCAGTGAGTCCGTTTTTTTATTTTTAAATCAGTTTTCACTCCAACAAGCAGTTTTCGGTCTTACTGTTGCTCCAACGAGTTCGCTTTTTGCAGCTTCTTTGTATGTGTTTCGTAGCCACTGTTGGTAATATCACCAAATTGCTTTCACAAGCCATAACATCTGTGTGTCAAAGTTTCTGATTTCAATGAACTCATTTTTTGATTTTCAAATCAGTTTTCGCTTCAATGAGTCGCTTTCGGCCTTTCCGGCTCTTTTGCAGCTTCTTTGTATGTGTTCGCAACCACAGTTGGTTACATCACCAGATTGCTTTCGCGAGCCGCATTTAAGATTTTGTCTCTAAACTCAAGTTGGCTTCATTAACTCACATTGAGTTTGCGGGGAGCTGTTAGATTATATATTTCCCATTATAAATTATATATCTTTTCCTAATAGACTTCTTATACCTTCTCCTAAACCATCTAGGACTAGGATTTCTTGTCTCTTAAGTTTACTTAGCCTCCAAGATTATGTGCCTATAAATAAGCTTTTATATATTATTCATTAAAATAAATTCAATATATATTCTTCCTATATTTCTAACAGATATAAAAGGGATTAATGTGTGGGTGTGTTTATATTCATGATGTGCATATGCTATTGAAATTTCAGATACAAAATTGACATAATATACTATTATATTAGTATTGAGTTTCTAAATGGCCAATGAATAATTGGGTTTGGGGGAGTTTATTAGTATTGAGTTTCTGAAGGCCCAATGGCCAATAAAGAATTAGGTTTGGTGGAGTTTATTAGTATTGAGTTTCTAAAAGCCCAATGACTAATGAAGAATTGAGTTTGGGGGGGCCAAGTAGTGCATATACATATATTATTTTTGAAAGACATGTATACTACTAAAGGAATTTCAAATTTTTGTCAAGGTCATGGCCCCAGTTGGCTCCCCCCTGCCTCCGCCCTAGTACCACACACACTCTTTCACTCTTTCTTGACATCTTTCCCTGAAATTACATATACTCTCTCCTCTCCTCACAGCACTCACCAACCTCTTACATCTTTCCTCTCTTTCTTTCCCTTTAACCATGCCTCTATTTATAGAGTCTCCAAAACCATTTTCTTCTTGAACAAGGATTCTCATACCTTGTCTAACAGGAAGTTACCAATTCAATCACAACTCTAAAATAGATGTATACAACTTCCTCTCCAAGTTTTCAGCCTTGTTCCACAAGTCTTTAGGCTTTCAAAACGGAAAAGAAAAATGCCGCAATTGAATTTGAGCCACAAACCCAACAATCTCTATCTTGGCTCAAATTCCATCAACGCGTTCCTCCATAACTCTACCTCAACCGAAGATTCATCCACCTCAAACCGAACACCAGCACATCATCTCTATTGGTGTTCAATTGCTCATGCATGGTAGCCCACTAATCAATCATCATCATCACTCATCATCCTCCTCATTATCATCTCTACCTCCACACCCTCTTTTTTTCTCACTTACTGCTTTTTTGGACCAAAAACAGGAAACCTCACTTCTCCATACCATCATCTTGCCCCATCTTGAAAACAAGCATCCTCCGACTTGTTCCAAGATTTGTTTCTTATAGGCTTCACACTATCTCATCATCATGTCTTCATCAGCTCTGATTATATCTCCATAACTCTTCACGATCAACATTCTGCTTTGACACACCACTAATCTTTGACTTTGATCTTCACGACCAACCACAGGCTCTAACCCACAATTGGCTCTGATACAAATTGTTGGGAATTAATCCCTTTTCATTTGGCACAGCGAAAATATATCATCACATCAATAATCACACAAGCATATAGGGAAATAATAAGCAAACACATCCACGCATAATATTTTACATAGTTCACCCAATTCTAGGGTTACGTCAATGGAGAGAGAGATTTCACTATATTGAGAAGAGAATATACAGCACGCAGAAAGCATGCCTACTACACACACTCTTTCACTCTATCTTGGCATCTTCCCTTTGAAATTACATATACTCTCTCCTCTCTTCACAGCACTCACCAACCACTTACATCTTTCTCTCTTTCCCTTTAACCCTGCCTCTATTTATAGAGTCTCCAAAACCAATTCCTACTTGAACACCTTATACCTTGTCTAACAGAAAGTTACTAATTCAATCACAACTCTAAAATAGATGTATACAACTTTCTCCTCAAGTCTTCAGCCTTGCTCCACAAGTCTTTAGGCTTCCAAAACGAAAAAAGAAACTGTCGCAACTGAACCACAAACCCAACAAGAACAACCATGGGGTTCAACATTTTTGTCTGCGGATATGAGTTTATGATGTGGAGGTAAACTTTTACGCAATATTTCCCTCATCTTCCACAAAAAAGTATTGAACTCCAACAAATTCTAAACTGCGCATTTGATAGGTTACAACTAACATCAACACATAAAAAAAATTGACCCAAAACCCCCCAACAAAATGTAGTAAATTAAACTTTATAAATCGAATAATATCCAATGTAACTTGATGCATTTATTAATCAGTCCAAACACATTTAGTACTAAACAAACAAATGCAGTAACAAGCTGTAAATCAAATGGCATCCGAGTGGCCTACATTGGATAGATTCAGCTCTTGATTGATCACAATGGGGGGAGATGGGGAGATATGCAGTGAAAAGTGTTTTAATGGCATTAATATTTATACACGTGATCATATACATGCACTTACCTAGTTATAATAATAGGAAGGTGATATTTGCGCTCTCAGAGAATTCTCAGGTGCTTCAACTTTTTATTTTGATAAATTAAATGACAAAAATAATTCTAAGTTATTCCTTTCAATAGAAAACTAATTATTTATCCTCTCTTTCTCTCTCAATTAGTTTCATGTCTCTCCCTACATACCTCAACTTCCTTACACACTCTCTTCTAATAAAAAAATCTCTCTCTAACATTGTAAAAAAAAAAAATCAAAATCAAAATCAACAAGTAAAGAAATACAGAATTACAGATTGCACAATATCAATTAAAAACAGCTAAATTAGAGAGTCCAGTAAGTATTAACCCATATCATAAAAAAAAAATAGAGAAATGATAGTGGGTGAATCCAATGAGGTGTGCATCAATATTCACATTGAACATAAGCACATAAATTAAGAAAGGCTAATAGAAAACCTTGAGGTCTGTAATTGTATACTCAATAATTTAAATATCTTTTTATTTCTTCCTTCTTCCATATTTTCTCTCTATTTTAGATGCTTCCATTGGCAAAAAATTTAAACTTTGTGCTCTGCAATTCATATTTAATTTATTAATTATATTGAATCACTGGTTACAAACATGAAAGTAGATTTGAGATTATTTCTTTATCTTATCCTAAACTGATAATAATATAATTTAATCTTCAAATTAGATTTAATCTTCAAATTAGATAGAAAATGTATTAATTGGGAGAAGTGATATGGGATGAGTGGGAATGAGACCGTGGTTGAGTTGTTGAAGGGGATGACTTTGTCTTGTCAAAGGTGGCCCGTTGGACTTAGGAGAAGGAGAGAGCGCCCCCCCCTCCCCCCCCCCCCCCCCCCCCAAAAAAAAAAAAAAGACAAAAGATTATTTTTGTCTTTTAATTTAACAAATTACAAAGTTGGAGCACTTGAGTTATTTTGTGAAGCGCGAAAAACATCTCCCTTTAACTCTATATATATATACACACACGCCCAAGTAAGGACGTGTAACAGAGCAATCTAGATAAAAATAAAAAAATGGCCCGTTGGACTTAGGAGAAGGAGAGAGACCCCCCCCAAAAAAAAAAAAAAAAAAGACAAAAGATTATTTTTGTCTTTTAATTTAACAAATTACGAAGTTGGAGCACTAGAGTTATTTTGTGAAGCGCAAAAAACATCTTCCTTTAACTATATATATATATATACACACACGCCCAAGTAAGGACGTGTAACAGAACAATCTAGATAAAAAAAAAAAAAAAAAGTTACTAATACGGAAATGCAAATATGAATCAGCTAAGCAATCTCGCTGCAGCAAAAACAAAAATGTCCTGTAAAAGCACCCTAAAGATAAGACAAATAATATGGAAACACAGAAAATGAAACACTATAAATCAAAACCCGTCCTACGTAACATCAAAGATAAAAATATAAAAAAAAACAAAAATTGGGAAGGTAACATCAAAGTTAAAATGTTAGGAACTAAGAACACTTACAGCCATTAATCAGGGGGATTGGGGTGGATGGTTATTTCTGATTTCTGAAACAAACCCTTAAATTCCGAATAGGAAGAAAGAAAAACAAGGAAAGCCAGAGTTTGGTTTGGACCATTTTGAAGTGTTTTGAACACCCGGAGATTCTTACGAACTTGGATGATACAGTACCGACAACAGTTCGATGGTTACAAAGAAAATAATGTGATTGTCCCAGATTATAGAATATCCTCTACGGTTGCTATGAATCGGTCGGTTTGTCGTGCCGTCTGCAACTTGAATTCACCTTTGTATGTCCGTTAAATTTATTTTTCATTTATTTTTCTAAGTCATACAAATTATATATCTATATTAACCTCAACTCGGATGCTATCATCTTTACTGTGAACATGGAAAGGTGCTAAGGTATTGATTACTGCTGGAGGTCACTTTGCCCATCTCTCACCACACTGCATGTGAGGATATCTACCCTTTCTGTGCACGGATGATCCAAGAGATGCTTATGGTTACATGTAAGAAGGTTTATGGAAAATTTCTATTTTGTTTTATTTTTATATTCACAAGTGATGACATATGGATAAGAACAGGCAACAAGGGCCTGTTTGGTAACCATTTAAGTTTAGTGTTTATTGTTTATAAAAATAAATTTTTACGATAAACATGTTTGATAATTTTTGTTTTGTTTGTAAATTGTCGAAACGCTTTTAAAACAACACTATTCCAAGCCTTCAAATCCTGAACACCAAAATGATGTTTATTGTTTATGTTTATTAAAAAAAAACTTTTTTTTCTTTTTTATCTAAAATGGTGATTATATTATTTTAATTAAAAATTAAAACTAAAAGTGAGAAAATGAAAAGAAAAAAAAATTATAAAAGGCTATTATTTGATACAACAATAAAAATATTAGAATTATTAAGTGTGGATAGAATTAAAGAGATAATTACTTAGGGACACCCATGCTAAAAAAAAAAAAACCTTATTTGATGAAAAAAAACAAAGAAGTCTCAACCATCTCCTTATCAAAGAAACAAGAATGATATTTTGTACTCATATCATTCATTCATTTTCAGTGTTGTAGCATAAACTTGACTTTTTATGCAGTTTATTATATTGATTTTTTTTATAAAAAAAAACAGTTTAAGGTTAACAAACTTAATTTTCTGTTTATGATTTTTAAAATAAGCCAAACGTTTTTTCGTTATCAAACAACACTCATGTTTATGGATAAACAAAAGCGTAACATAAACACTTAAATAATAAACACTAAACATAAACGGTTACCAAATGGACCATAAGTAAACAACTCTCCACTCATTTAAGTTCTTCTCGCTTAAATTGTAACTCAAATTTTCTTTTTTTTTAAAGTTTTCTCACACAAATATTAAAAACTCATATTTTAAAATATAAACAAAATAAACATGCTTATTGAACTAAATTAACCAAATAAAAATTCGTATTCTTTCAACAGAAAGTGTCATTTTATATATAATATAAAGTATAAGAGTAAAATAGTATTTTCACATTATAAGCATGAGGGAATGTGATAACTTTTTCCATTTGCACTTAGAGTAGATTTTTACCATAAAATTTGTTTCTACCCACAATCATTAAACAACTCTCTAAAATTATTTTAAATGAGATGAGATGAGTTATTTTGCCATCTCTAGAGTCTAGACACAAGGATGTCTTGTTGAGCTTTTTGAAAAAAGAAGGGAAAAAAAAATTTCATTTGAAAAGGAAAAAGATTATTCTATAAAAATAAGGCAATAGTGCAAAAAAAAAAATTCTGGGATTTTTTCAAGTGAGCATAATATCCCTTCTACTTACAAAGTGAGCAAATAAGTCCCCAAATTTTCAAAAAGTGAGCAAGATGCCCCCTTAGACTATTTTCAACCAACTTATGAAACACAATTCCCAAACTAGCCCTTGTATATTTCATTTAAAAAATGAAAAAAAAAAAACAAAAAAAATTGTCAAAACCCAAACTAATGAGATTAATACAAGGATGATGGTGGTGGTAATAATATTTTACATTATACCAGGAATATTAGTTGAGCTAGCATTATTTTAAAATTTGATTTTTTTTTTATAAAAAAATTACTTACTTTCTTAAATTAAATATAATAATAATAAGTGTATTTATAGAAAAATTTACTTACTTTATTAAATTTAAAACAATTTGATGTAGGCAGACTCATGCCATCCGAGTTTTTGCTAATAAATACTTTTTTATTTCAATTTTAAAATAATGCTAGCTCAAGTAATATTCCTTGTATAATGCAAAATATTATTATCACCACCATCATCCTTGCATTAATTTCATTAGTTTGATTTTTTTGGCATTTTTTGGTTTTATTCAATTTTAAAATGTTATATAGAAGGGGTAGTTTAGGAATTGTATTTTAAAAGTTGACTCAAAATGATCTCAAAGAGACATCTTGCTCACTTTTTAAAAATTTAGAGACATATTTGCACACTTTGTAAATATATAAGGGTATTTTGCTCACTTGAAAAACCTCAGGGATTTTTTTTTTTTTGCACTTTTTGCCTAAAAATAATAATAACCAGAATGTTACGACTTAGGAGTTGCGACATTGGATTTTCAATCGGGCCTATAGATTGGGCCTCATGTATTTTTTGACCCAAGTAGTTTATGTAGTGGTCCAAAACTTTTCACCTCACTGCTGGTTTGAAATGTCACTTGTATGTGACTCACAAATATATGTTTGTCTAATAGGCATTGGATAAGGGCGCGCGAGAGGTTCAAATATATATATATATATAGCACCCCATTATGAGAATGATATGACAGACACTATTCAATTTAATTAAATGGATTGAAATTTTTGTTGGTAATTAGGGCCACTAATGTCTTTGCATTATTGCCATTCAAGAAAGAGACAGCAACAAGCCTCATAGCCACTAAGGTCAATTGTTGCATCAATAATTTTATCAATATTTGGCGCTTTTGTTAAATTTGGGAAGACTTTGCTGCTACCTTATCTCGAAAGCTTATGGTTCAAAATAATTAATTAAATATGATTTTTTAATTTTTTATGGTAGAAAAATTAACTTCCAAATACGTCAACTTTTAATGAAATGTATTTTCTATTAACAGCATGTGCTGAATTGTGAGGGCCAGGATATTTTTCTCTTTTCAATTCATTTTTGTGTTTGACTATTATATAAGATATTTTAAGCTGTGCGAATTTGAGTTTTCATGGTTGTGATTTAGGATCAGTTTTTTTTATTTTTTATTTTTTATTATTATTATTATTTATTATTTTAATATCTTTTGGTGTTGAAAGAATCATATAGCTTTTCCCAAATATATAATTTATGAAAGTTAAAGTGGGATGATTTTTGCACTTTAGGGAAGAAAAAAAAAATTATTACTCTGTATTTTCTTTTATTTTATATATATCTATGATTTTAACATATATTCAAGTGTTGGAGACATTTTCATCACTCGCCTCAATTTTTATAATATATGGATTCAAACAGTATAATAATATATGTAGTCTCATAACTCTATTTCTTGGAGCCGTAATATCATCTTTCAGAATTTACAAGATTTGTAACTTAAATATAATATATAGCTTAATAACGGTATAAAAGTCAGGGACGGAGGCAGCATATATATATATGAGAAATGCTAAACGTCACAATTTTATTTCACGGATTTTAACTCGAATCTATGTGGCAGGTATTAATATCATAAGGACTCCGTGTATGGGGGGAATTCCACCAATAATAACTTACCATTTAATTTTATCTCCTAAAATAATGGACTATACCACCTGCTACATAGATTCGAATTAAAATTCGTGATATTTATTCGAGACGTATAGCATTGCTCTATATATATATATATATATGTGTGCGCACGCGCGTGTGCGCGTGCGCCACAAGGGGCAACTGGCCCCTCTGGTATATTCTTTTTCCCTTCTTATTTTATATATATCATTTTTATAAAATACCCCCTGTTTAACAAATATGCCCCCCTAAGTAGAAAGTATGTCCACCTAATGAACAAATATGCCCTTCTTTCTTTACAAAATTATGATCATATTCTTACCCACCTGTTACTTTTCCAGTAAATCCAAAAATATTGAATTTCATTAAAGAAAATTTAGATTTTAGATATATAATTATTATTAATGCTCTATTTGGTTGCTGTGAGTTTTCAACTGAATTTTCTTTTTTGTTTGAGCTAAATTTTTACGTTAGCCTTTAGTTTTAAATTATTGAATTTGTGAGATTAAAGCTATAGATTTTGATGATAATTGCATTGTGTGCTTGTTATTGAGATGTGTTATCCTATAAATAAATTTATAAATTTGGTTCTCTATATTTTAAAATATAATATGCTAATTTAGATCCATTTTTTCTTATATGTTAAATATAATTACATGCTAGCAACAAATGAAAATTACAGCAATAGTGCATTAAATACTTAAATAGTATATTAATTAATAGTCTTGAGAGTAGTTCATAGTTAGTGGCTAAGATTGGATAATTTGAAAAACTCTTAATGAGAAACGGGTAAGGCTATTTATTGAAGCCTAGCTATCAACTACTACAATTAAATAGAGATAAAGTGTTAATTAATACAAAAAATTTTGCCATTGAAGGTTGGTAAGATAACGTCAAACCAGATGCTTGAATAACAACAAAAATGGCCAAAATTACCGCTAGCTCAATCAATAACAACATTATCATATTTGTTACAGTGTGGTTGTTACGTTGAATAATTCAAAAAAATTGATTTTAATCGACCTTAAACGTGAAGAGTAATCATTTGTCATATAACTTTATATTGGGTATACCCAATAAATTTTTATTCTTTCCTTTCACATGCGCTCTCTCTCTCTTCCCTTTCGCTCTATGCTATCTCGTTTTCTTTTTTCTAATCATACATTAATATTCCTTTATTAACTAAAGATCTAAAATAAATTTCATCATTAAAAGTAAACGCAAATCAAAGAATGTCTTGATAGAAAATGTTATTCAAATTGCTAATTGTTGGCGGAAATTAAAAATTTTTCAAAAAAAAGAATGAAGGTGCAGGAAATATATGAGAAATAAACCCTAATTATAATGTGGGTTTGCGTTTGAAAACATAAAATAAGAAAATTGATTTATGGACATCTAATATAAAGAAAACAAATTATCTCTTTCAAAAATTCAATTAAAAAAAATGAGGGATGAAACCAAAATTAAAAGTGTGGGCAAAAGAGAAAAGGGAAAGGAAGGGAGAGAGAGGAGAGGGTTGTGTTGATGAGTGAGAGGGTGATACGCATAAATTATCGAGAGAGAGAGAGACAGAGAATAGAAAGTGAAATTGGTGAGAGAGTGTCAAATCAGAAAAAGGAAAAAAAATGCATGCACGAAAGAGAGAAGGTTGTGTGATTCAGGACAAGACACTTGTTGAGTTGATTTTTTTTGAAACAAAACTAGTCGTTCATTATATTATTTTTCCTCTATTGAACTAGTAGTACTATCTACCCAAGCACCCATTGCTTAGCTATCCATGCATTAAATAGTATAGCAATAATGCATTAAACAGTATAGGAATTAATAGTCCTGAGGGTAGTTCATAGTTAGTGGTTAGGATTCGACAATTTCAAAATCTCTTAATTAAAAACAGGTAAGGTTATTTATTGAAGTCTAACTAGCAACTACTACAATTAAATACGGATAAGGTGTTAATTAATATAAAAAAATTTGCCATTGAAAGTTGTCAAGATAACGTCAAACCAGGTGCTTGAATGACAACAAAAATGGCCAAAATTACAGCTAGCTCAATCAATGACGATATTACCATATTTGTTACTTTTCACAATTTGATACAGTGTGGTCTCTGTTGTTGTGCTAGTACTACGTACCCAAACACCCATTGCTTAGCCATCCATGCATTATAAATAGGATTGCATGAGTTGAGCATACTTGCATACTAACACCTAGCTACATACCAAAAACTCTCTCTCTCTCAAATACTTAATATTGATAATGGGTTGCTCTGTGTGGGTGTTGGGGTTAGTACTGGTTTTGGTTGTGATTGGTAGCCCTAGCCCTGTGAATGGAATTGAGTGCGGCGATGCGATAACAAAGCTGGTCCCCTGTGAGTCGTACCTGGCTGGTTCTGGTGTTGGTGTGCCTAGCACTGACTGCTGCCAGGCGGCACAAGCCTTGGACAAGATCGCTGAAGCTTCAACACCAGATCGCAGGGCTTTGTGCCAGTGTTTTAAGCAAACTGCACAGTCTTTTCCTGTCAACAATGCACGAGTAAAGCAACTTCCCCAACTCTGCAAAATCAATCTCAGCATAGCCATAGACCCCAGTGTGGACTGCAACAAGTAATCTCTCTCTCTCTCTCTCCCTCTCTCATATATATATGTGTGTGTGTGTTCCATATTGAACACAACCGAAGTGCATTCAGATCATTTGTTTCACTATGAAGCTAGATTCAACCCTCACCTTTCCTTTAAAGAGGAGACTAGGAGAAGTTATATCATCTGTCCCAATGGCATGGCACATTACTTTCATTTCATTTTGCATTATCTTTATTAATTGATCAATTCTTTTATAATTATTTTTAAAAGTTATAATGATTTTAATGGATTCTTATTTTTTAACATGTGCAGAATTTGATCGATGGAGGGTACAAATACATTTAAGGAGGATATATAGATGTATTCTCCGTAGGAACTGGGTGGAAGTGGCTGTTGAAGAATAAAAGTGTGAAGCAAAAATATATATTTTGTTTCCTATTGGCTATGTTATGGGAACTAGAACTTGTTAATGAAAATATAATTACTTTTCTTATCCATTATTATCTCCTAATTCATTACTTTTCTTATCCATTATTATCTCCTAATTCATATATATATATATATATATATATATATATATATTTGTCTTCATATAATAGTAACATATAACAATTTAATGAAAGTATAATTGTTTGGTGCAATAGTAAAAGTTTGGAGGAATCAAATTTGAGAACATATATTTGAGTAGGTTTGAGAGAGAAGTCTCTTTGTATAATATAATGCCAAATATTAACTTTATCTCCAATAAACCTTTATCCCCATGTACCAATTTAGATTTGGAAAATGACTCTGAAGGAATTAACACGATGGTTTATATATATTCACCATTTTACAAAGCATAAACGAAAAATATTTCTGTTTCCAAGACTCATGAAATGTTTGAACAAGGTATATTAGTCACATGCATGCATTTTATATGACAATTGAACTTAAAAGGGATACTTTGTAAAAAAAAAAATGTGCTACATTTTTTCCTTATTTAAATTGATATTCTAAAATTTTCAATATTAAAAAAAAAAAATTGTGAATCAAATAGCTAGGTCAATTTAGATTACTCTAGCTATAGATATCATCCATGGAATTCCAAATCCACGTGCATTTGAGACAATATATCGATCCCTCAGGAAAAATTACATGATTAAATTCTGGGCTTCGAATGGATCAACTACTAAATTAAAAAAAATTGAAAGATGATGAATTTTGATTATAGATTTGGATTTCAATGAGCTAGACTCCAAAGGAACTTTTATGGAAACTCCATAATTTACACTATCATGCATGCTACAATGTCTGGTTTTACCACTATGTATTTGACAAAGACATGTATGCTACAATGCATAAAATTATCACACTGCAAATATAAAAGCACATGCAATTGCAAACAGTTAAATTTTTAAGTAATTTTTCCTTTATTTTTTTTTTTTATGCGCGCATGTGAAGCATGATATTAAACAAAGAGCAAAGAATAGAAAATCATTGGACATTCATCAACTGAGGTATATATTCTGAATCTTCTATTCTTGTTGAGCTCATCAACTAAGGTGTTTCATTAGGTTAATCTCTATAATCCATTCTACTCATCAACCAATGCATTATTCATTCACTAGAGAGTTTACTTAAAATATTGAGCAGTTGACAATGGCCACAAACCAACCTCTCTTTTCCTATGATACAAGATCCATCGAGAAAGATGGCTAGATAGTTTGAAGAGATTTGAACTGCTATGGTTTTAAATTCAAATTTCAAGGTGCAAATTCTATGCTACCAAACACAATGTTATGGGTAAATTATACTGACGTCTTTTAAAGTTTAGTCTATTACACCTGGTATCAAACTAATAAATTTTGTTACAATGACCTCCCTTGAGGTTTGCTCCGTTAGACAAAGACCCCATCCATCCAAAATTATGTTAGTTTTGTCAAAAAAAATTTTGGTAAATTACACTGACTTCCCTGAGGTTTGGGGTAAATTACATTTACCTCCCTAAAGTTTGGGGTAAATTACACTGACCATCTCTGAGGTTTGACCTAATTACACTCGACATCTAACTAATTGATTTTGTTACAATAACCTTTCTTGTAACATAAATGAACTAACCGATATTAATTTTTGGATGAAATGTCTATTTTACCCTTAATATTATATTAATATAAAAATTAAAATATTTATATATAAAATGACATTTTTGATTATCTAATATAATAATATTTACCATATTATATATACAATAAATATTATTATATATATGTGTGTGCGCGCGCACAACCCTAGCTGCCAAGCCTGCCATCATCACCCCCATCGACATCACACTAAGATCATTGTCGTCCACATACCAGACCCACCACTCACGGCTGTCATGTTGTGAACCACCATTAGTCGAGCCACCACAACTATCGTGCACAACCCCAACTGCCATGACCACCACCATGCTCCCACCATGTAAATATTATTATATTAGATGGACAAAAGTATCATTTTATATATATAAATATTTTAATTTTTATATCAATATAACATTGAGAGTATAATAGACATTTCATTCAAAAATTAATGTCGGTTAGTTCATTTATGTTACAAGGAAGGTCATTATAACAAAATCAATTAGTTTGATGCCACGTGTAATTAGGCTAAACCTCAGGGATCAGTGTAATTTATCTCAAATCTTAGAGAATGTCAGTGTAATTTACCTTATTTTTTTTTTACAAAACTAACATAATTTTGGACGGAAGGAGGTTTTCGTCTAACAGAGCAAACCTCAGGAGAGATCTTTGTAATAAAATTCATTAATTTGATGTCGGGTATAATTAGATCAAATCTCAAAAGAGGTCAGTGTATTTTACCCTAATGTTATAGCATTTGCTTCCAATTCAAGAATACAACAGAATGATCCATTTTATGGAGTAATTATTCGTTACGCTAAGTGCATTCTGACAATTTGTGCACTACACATACAATAGAATTCACTATTTGAATAGTTCACAAAAAATTAAGATGCACCAAGTGTATGTGCATCTGACACACTCAATATCTATACCATTGTCGGAACTAATTTACTTCAAAATTTTGTTCTTTTCTACATGTCGTGTGCAACAGTGCAAGTAACCAACGGTCGAACACCACCGTTTTTCATCAATTTTCTGTAGGACTTGGTTTGATTGTAGTGGACCCACGTGAATCCGACTTTCATGGAATCAAAAGTTGCTCGTGCCACGCAACTTGGTCCACCATTTCGCTGCAAGTGTCATTTTCCTTCTCCGTAACATTTGCCGGATTGACTAATATTAAGCGACACAAAAGAAAAATATATATTTATATATATTTTAACTCCACAAAAACATTGAACATGCCTTTTTAATGTAGTATTGTTAATAAAGGCTCGGCCCATAATCTTAAAAATTAAAACCAACCAAAATAATATGACCAGCCTACCATATGGATATATTGTATTGGGTATATATTCTAATCAGTTTGACTGATGTGCATGAACCTTTCGCACTTCGCATTTTGTAGAATTTGATGAGTAATATGGCTAGATAGAGATGTCAATTTAATCTATTTTATTATATAATGAGATAAATTTAGAATCATACTAATTAAATTAGAAACAAATTTAAAGAGAGGGTTTAAAACTCGTCAGAGCTTCGAACCCACTCAGATTAATAATAAATATATAAATGAATATTCTTTATTAGTTATAATTTTTATTTTTTTAGAATAATTTAAAATTTTTATAATATTTTTGTTTTTATCATTTTTAAGCATATTTTTATGTTTAATTTTTTTTCACAAAATTTATATAAATTCTAGGGGTGACCACCGTGAATTACGGATTGGCAAAAATTTAATCCGATCCGATCTGTGGCAATCCACCAATTCGATCCGATCCGATCCGTGATTGAACGGATCGGATCGGATCGGATTGGCCTACTACTCCTATTTAATTTTTTTTTTCCTACTTCAAAATTTTCAAAAAAAAAATGTCCAACAAACACAACACTTTTTAAATGAACACAATTGTTAAATAAACAAATATAATATATATTAAATTTTTAGGTTTACCCATGTAAATATGTAGCATATTATATTATTATACATATAATTACTAATTATATATATAAATATATTGCCACGGATTGGATTGCGGATCGGATCAAATTTCTGACCCTCCAATCCGCAATCCGATCCATGGCTAACGAATTTTAATTTTTTAATCCACCACCAATTCATTAGCTAACGGATCGGATTGGATCGGATCGAATTCGCGAATTCACGAATTTTTTGTGCACCTCTAATAAATTCGTTGAAGTTTACATTGTATTTCATAAAATATATATAACTCGTTCCAACTTTAACGTGGACCCCTAAACAGATTTGGAAAAAAAAAATTATTGGTGGAACGAATATGAGATAAGCGTCCCGACCGGTTGACATCCCTGTGCGCGGACACAAACCGTCGTCACCAAAGGAAAAAACAACAAAGCTCTCATATTTTTGCATATAAGGACAGATGTTGAAGAAATTCTCACAATTTGTCTAAATTATTAAAATCTGTTTCTGTCAAGTCCTTTTTCCTTTGTTTCCTGCACTACATACAAAAACGTTTGGTCCGATTTTCAATATTCTTCTCTTCGGCGAAGTTTGATCTTCCATTTTTCCTCTCAGCTCCTTTGCAGTCTAATTAGATAGAGAGAGACATAGACATACACACATATAGATAGAGAGTATGGCGACGACTCTCTCTTCTACGGTCTCTGCAATTTCTGTGTCATCAAGTTCGTCCCTCAAACTGAGAAAGTGTAAAAACTTAGCTTCCTTCGACTCTCAAAACCCTCTCCGTTCAAATCTTCTCTCTTCTAGTCAGGCCTCTGGTTCATCTCATCGATTGATTCCAAGGTAATGTTAATTCTACATCATTGACCTTTTTTTTGAAAGTTTGTGGTTCCGATGTCGGTATGTTTTACATATTTAGGATTTTTTTTTGGGAGTTTTAATACAAAAAAATTTCCTGGATATTTATCAATGCTCTGTTTGGTTAGTTAGAAAAGGCAGAGCAATAGAAGAAAACAGAAGAAAAGAATTTAAGTTTTTTAGTGTTAGATATTTCGTTCTTAGGGAATAGGGACCTGAGGAGACAAATATCTGAGAGACACAACATATAACTTTGTAAGATTGTGTGAATTATCAACTTGGTGTTGGTGGCTGGCTGCTGAGAAACTTGCCAGCAATGGTCTTTTGATAACTCAAGCTGACAAAGCCTACACACAATTGTCTGTTAATGTACACTAACAATATCGTGATCACCAATTCCTTGAGTTGGTCATGATTCATGACCGATCGATTTTGTCAATGTGCTAGATTCGTTCTAGGTTTAAAATAATACGATCTATGCAAGCACACATTCAACAATCTATTGTTGGAAACTTGGAATTGTGACCAAGCATTGGTCGTGTAAATGATCGAAAGGGCTCGGTTGTCAGCAAGGAGAGTTGGAATCTTGTGCACCCTAGCGTATCCTATCACCTGTTGTGATGGGTTTAGCATAGCAAACTCAAGTGTCCGTTTAGGAGGTTCCCATGGGTGTTCCAGATTTGTGTGCTTTATTGAAATTTTTATACGCGTTCTCTATAATTATATTTCACTTCACATTGTGTCGAGAAATTTCAAATTAATTAATTGGTACTTATTAGATTGCTAGGTATTAGAAGAGTGATTTTAGATTAATGGCTGTTTTTCTTTGATTATTGCGTTAAATAGAAATGCTTGGTTGTTGTTGTTGGATGATTTTCTTTGACTATGAGTTTTTGCTACTCCTTGTTAATTTTGCATTTTTACTGAAATCTGTTTAGGAAGTTGTACAGAGTCCGAGCAGCAGTCTTGCAAGATAGTGAGGAGAAAGTGGTTGTGGAGGAATCCTTCCAACCAAGGACTATTCCTGATGATGAAGGGAAGGGAAGCCCTGGGGAGTCGTCCGAGGGTTCATCCTCTAGTGTGTTGGAGAGATGGGTTATTAAGATTGAACAATCTGTCAATATCTTTCTCACCGTAAATATTCTCTTCTTTCATTCTCTAATTTATTTATCAAATTCACTGAAGCTCTGTTCTCGCTACAGTCTATTGGACACACGTGGTTACTGATCTTTTCCCATGTTAGTTACTACATGTTTTTCCCTTGTGGTACTTTAAATTGCATGTGGACTTTTTAATTACAGAGTCATGGTAAAGAAGGAAGATATGACACAAAATTGAACCTATGATTGGATTTGTTCTTCTGAGACCCCTTATTATGATGGAATCCGCTAAATCTGACACTTGGGTGTACTTTTTCCTAGTTGATCTTGTGACAATTAAAACATTTCTTATTATTTTGTTGGAAAGATATACAATGTTTTGGCTCTTAACCTCGTAAATGCTTTACAGATTGTGCTAATCTTAGTTTTTACATTGATTGACAGATTAAAAAAAGTTATATAGTTTTTCTATTGGATTTCCCTTTGTTAGTAGTGCTGAGGAACCTCACATACAATTTTTTGTTTACAATTTCAATCTTTTTGTATAACAAGTCGAGAGCATAAACTATAGATGATTTTTACTCACAGTTGGTACCATCCAGTGCCTAGCTCCCTTGCCATTCCATTAATTTGATGTGTTTGCTTATTTCTTTGACTACGCTTGGCTGCTTGCTTAGCAGAAGTTGACACTCTTTTCTCATCATAACTTTGTTAATCATTCCAGGATTCAGTGATAAAGATACTTGATACTTTGTACCATGACAGAAACTATGCAAGGTTTTTTGTATTGGAAACTATCGCAAGAGTTCCTTATTTTGGTGAGTATTAGTTTCTTTACCTTTTTTCTTATTCTCTTCAAGGAGCTCTGTAACCCATCTAAAGAATCTTTCTTCCAAATAGTTAAGTTCTTAGTCTTGAAACATTCATTAATACCTCAAATTTTTGGCATCTATACATGTCCCTGCTGATATCTCTGCTAGTATAGTCTTGCTTCTGCATGCCTACATGTATTACTAGTGAATGCATGGAAGGGCTCTGTCACCAATTTCTTGTAGGGTAAATTACTCTCACTCCCCTAGAGTTTTTTACTTTTCACCCTCATATTAAACTTTGGTAAATCTACCCTAAGGGTTGGGAAAATAACAACTAGGTCCAGTCCGTTAGTGGGTCATTAGCTTCGTCGGAATATTTTTTATGCAA
Organism: Cornus controversa; assembly: GCA_026545225.1. Lineage (NCBI taxonomy): Eukaryota > Viridiplantae > Streptophyta > Magnoliopsida > Cornales > Cornaceae > Cornus > Cornus controversa. The sequence goes on along the minus strand of CM048849.1, from coordinate 66,023,797 downwards.
TGCCAAAATTACCTTCAATGGAGTAAAGTTACATATTTACCTTTACTTAACATGCGTGGCGCCAAATATAACCTTGCTTATATGACCGAAATGCCTTCAGTCATTTATTACATAAAGTTTCATCTTCTCTCTCTCTTCCTCTCTCTCTCTCTCTGACATGCTCTCTCTACCAGAGACTCAGAGAGATCAAGGAAGTCAAGTAATTTTACAAGTCTCCAGGGCATTTATTTTGTTTGTTTTCTTTGAAAGTAATACAGCAGAATTCTCAGCAACCAAGTGGGTGAAGGAAAGAATTTTCTTGAGGAAATGGAAGATTCCGAGGAAACATTTTCCATGGAACCAGAATACGCTAAGAAGAAGTGGAGATGGAGGGCTTACTTTGTTGCTGAAACGGACAAAATCGCCAAGGGAATTGACAATATTCCTGCTCAATCGGCGAGAAGCTGGACTTCCACAGTCTCTCATTGATCTCATACACATATAATTCTTGAACTTTAGCTGATCATACAAAAGAAGAAAGAGAGAAAAACAGTCACTAAATGATCTATTTATAGACACACACACACACTTGGTGAGTTTCAGATTTGGGTGTGTTTGAAAGTGAAATCCTTACTGGGTCTTGCAGAGTCAGATGGGTTGTGCTGGCTCTTGCATGTGAATGACATCAGATCTAAACACAGAATCACCATAAAAACGCATGTAGATATATATATACAAACCCATTCAGGAAAAGAAAAAAAAGAGATATATATATATATATATATATATATATATATATAGAGAGAGAGAGAGAGAGAGAGAGAGAATTTTTTTTTTGATAAGTAAATGTTTGGAGGTTGGAGCATTCCGAGAAAGAGAGGATTTTAGACCTCCACGAAAGGAGGATGAGAAGGCGGTTTCTTAGATTTGGGCTGGGGGCATTGCCTTTCTTGGGTTTCAGATTGTCCTTTGATGGCGTATTTTCTGACGCTTCAGTCACCATCAGATCAACGGCGATTTCCATGGTGATGGCAATGGCAATGGCTTCAATGGCGGCCATGAGTTAACTCAGTGGGCCAAATTAGAAATCAAAAGCTACAGTAGAGGGGGTTTGAAAGGCTAAGAGAATAGGGTAAAACCGTAATTTGAGTTTTCCTTGCTTACATCACCAGTGTATGTTATTGAAAATGAGAGCATTTTAGTACTTTCACATGAATGGTTAACATAGCTAACGGATACCAACTCTGACAGGGGGTGTTCGAGTGATTTTTCAAAAAGTTTCATTTGAGAGTGCTTTGGACAAACATCAGGGGTCTGAGAGTAATTTACCCTTTCTTCTATTATGCATTAATATGGAGCTGCAGTGTTATATAAAAAATTACTTGCTTGGTTTTTGATTCTAGCCAGTTCTTGAAAAGCTTTCTTGCTCATATGTATGTTGAACATTACGGTATTGTGATAAATTATATCTTAGCTGGGATTTGTGTCATGATTTGTTGTTGTGGCAGCTTTTATTTCTGTACTGCACTTGTATGAGAGTTTTGGTTGGTGGAGAAAAGCAGACTATCTGAAAGTACACTTCGCTGAGAGCTGGAATGAGATGCACCATCTGCTTATAATGGAGGTAATGCTCTTGCTTTAATCATCTTTGAGATTTTGATGTTTATGCACTCTTCTTGTCTTATAAAAGAAGATATCCTGAAGAGGGTAAAATTCACCTTGGAAAGGGTCCATGGTGACTTATTGTATGCAGTTTTTGTCCACACTAGTCTTATGCCTCCATTTCTATGTTTCCCCAAATTATGGTACATTTTGTGGTGAAAGTTTTTATGTTAAAAGATGGATGGAAAAGATAATATGGGTTAAGGAAGTAGATACTAACCTGAGAAAAATGGTGGATTCGGGAGTTCAATTGGTAAGTGCCAATGAGACAGTGGGAAGTTTTCCATGATGCTGCTCCTCCTAAATTATGCACAGAAGTTTGTTAACTTCATAATTCCTCTTTTAGCCTACTCTGTATCATGATGCAGACCTCAAATTATGGTGAACAACATTTGCAACTGCTTATGCTTTTCTAATCCTTGATATTAACCGAGTATAAGTACCCCCCCCCCCCCCCCCCCCCCCCTTTTTTTTGCAGGAATTGGGTGGAAATGACTGGTGGTTCGACCGTTTTCTTGCTCAACATGTTGCTGTATTTTATTATTTTATGACAGTCTTTATGTATGCTTTAAGCCCACGAATGGCATGTAAGTATGATGACCCGGTTATTGCAGTATTCTAGTACAGTCTTTATGTATGCTTTAAGCCCCCTGAATGGCATGCAAGTATGAGGACCCGATTCTTACTGCATGTTAAGTCCTTGGCTTGATTTCTCTCTCTCATATCCGAGAAGATATTGGGTGAGCCAGGCATACAACGCCATTGGTATGCTCACCCAATGAAAGTGCACCATCCAATGAAATCTGTCCAACCTACTTATAAAAAATGCTCTCATATGGTGCATTTTCATTGGGTGGACGTATGCCTGGCGCACCCAATATCTACTCCTCATATCCTGCTTGAAAATCCCTGCCTAACTTCTGTGATGAAGCAATGGGTTGGCCTGTCTGAGATTTATATACTCTTATATTATCTGCTCTTGGATAAGTGAAAAGTACCCCACAAATAATATTCCATATCTTAGAGCCAAGTTATTAGGCCTAAAATGTTTCTGGATTTTGGAGGACAAAATCCTAAGACTGTCACACACTCACACTTGCCCGGTGGATGTGTTTACCTTGTTTTTGCATGTCCTTTTATTCATTAAAACTGTTGGTTATCCATTATAAATCAAGAAAGAAACAAATGCCTCAAAATTCTGGTAACTTTGTCGTCATCTGCCCCTTGTCCTCCTCTTTTGATTGCACCTGGGGCCTTTTCATTTAAAAGTGGCATTAGATAGCAGATTGGAGGATCTATACTGGCATTCATCCTAAGATACCAATGTTTTTATTTGGTTTCTTTCCTGGTGCAGATCATTTTTCTGAATGTGTGGAGAACCATGCATTTGCAACTTATGACAAATTTATCAAGGCCCAAGGAGGTATGTGTAAGAATCCCAAGTGTCAGCGATGTTAGTTCAATACCACTGGTTCATGTATAACGATAGAAGTTGAGACAACCTCATTAGAATATTATTATTATTTTGCTTGAGTATTCTGTACAAATGATGAAAGTGAAAGGGATTATGGTCTTCTGATCTTCTCAACACTCCATCAATTTAAAAAAGAATCATGATACACAATCCGAAACACGGGACCCACTCCACTGGATCTTGTGGATGGGGAGCTTTCAGCTCCCCATTCGGTTTGTATGTTTCGGAAACACAATCATTTCCCTTTTACAAATTCTTGGCATGTTGAAGAATCATATATGTGATGTTAACCATATAATTAGCGGCAAACTGGGAATTTCCTATATTTTCTAATTCAACTTCCATTTTCTGACATGGCCTGTCAATAAAAATGATACTGTGTGTCTTCCATTTCTTTATAGAGGAATTGAAAAAACTGCCTGCACCTGAAGTTGCGGTGAAATATTACACTGGAGATGACTTGTACTTGTTTGGTAAGTTTGGCTTTTACTACCAGTTCTCTCTCTCAAATTGCAGCCCAGGTTTAATGATTTTTGAGCTTTTTTTCCCAGACGAATTTCAAACTGCAAGAGTTCCTAATACCCGGAGGCCAAAAATAGGTAAGAATCAAACTTTGAGTTTGCTTTTCGGTGCATGGTTCAGATATGTGGAAACAAAGAGGACAATTGCTTATATTAAACTCTGCTTTTATCTATTTAACATGTGAAATAGTACTTGGAAAATTTGTGCTGTTATTTAGTTGGGTCTCTAAAGTTCTGTCAAGTGAGTGACAACCTTGCATAACTTATAAATGGGGATGTGAAAACACCACAAGTGTCCATCAAAGGTTTCAACTTGACCAAATCGTTGTCTGATAAGAATCTGATCAAATAGTTGCTGGACCATGTACTTTTACAACTGTAGAGAAGTAAAAATTACCCGGGGGGTTGTGGAATGCCAAAAGGGAGGTGTCTGCAAATTGTAGTTCTACAATCTTCTGTCAGGTTTTCAGGTGGGGAATGGGAAGGTAGCTGGTCTTGGGCATGATGATTCCTTCTGCTGTCTATGTATGTGTCGTGTCTAAATCAGTTGGTTTCTTGAGAAGTCAATTGTTTTCTGCTTTTCTACTTGTAGCAAGCAATAGCCATAATCAAATAATTTGTAGAACTACTGTCCTACAGGGCTTGTAACTGTTGTACCTGTTAATGTTCATGTCACCTTTTGAAACTTGTGGCTATAACTGATTTTTGTTTTCCTTTTTTTTTTTTTTCCAACGTCTTTTTCTTTTCTGTTTTCCTTCTCTTTTATGGGGTGTTTATTGAGCTAATTAGTATTTGAGCATAATTTTTTTTTCATTCAACTTTAGTGTTCAAATTTAGTTGAGTTTTTGGCTATGGAAATTCCCTTACACATCTCAATTTCATAAAATGATAGATGTAAATAGGTAGTTTTTACTTCAAGTTACTGCTTTTGTGGATTAAATCCTCTGGAAACAGCCAAAATCTTCTCTCTACTACTGCAGCTATCGGAAATTTAACCTTCTTATTATCTAGTATTCTTTAAACCACAACAACAGCATGCTAAAATAAGTTGTGTTTGCTTCTTTTCAACTGTTTTGTTTTTCTTTCAGAGAATTTGTACGATGTGTTTATGAACATCAGAGATGATGAAGCAGAACATTGTAAGACGATGAAGGCCTGCCAAACTCATGGGAATCTTCAATCTCCTCACTCGAATCCAGATTATGCATTTAAAGATGACTCCAGCTGCATCGTGACTCAAACAGAGAAGGTTTTGTAGATTGTATAAAAAAATCTGTCACATCTCCTCAAGCAAAGCAAAAGTGACACATGTGAAAGAAGTTTGAGAATTAGTACCAATGAAAACAATACATAGAAATTATAGATCCAATGTAAGTATTCAGTTTTTAACTTTGTCCTTTCAATACATCTTACAATTTATCAAAAAGTAATACATGCTGATAATTATTGTATTTGTAGTTTTTTAGGGCTTTGAGCTCTCCCTAGTTTATCAATCATGTTTCACATGGGAGACCCTAAATTTTGAGATTCTCCTGGATGATAGGTTTTTGTCCTAGGAGGCCAAAACTATGGTGTTGGGTTACTGGAGGGAGCACTTGGCATTATGGTCTTCTGTTGGGATCCCCTCATGTATACAAAATCATAAATTTTTGGATGTCGGAGTAAAAATCCTGTGTCTTTATAAAAGTCTTCAACGGGTAGCTTGATATACTACAGCCTCACAATCCTTAAAATATGAGTCATATTTATTAATGATGGCAAAAAGTTTAACCTGGTCTTACACAATAGTAATTGCTGGGCATTTTCCGGTGATGAAATTGCATCTTCATATACTGTGAGATACAGTGATCAATTCAATTTCCACAAGGCACCTTGGGAAATAAATTGCTCTTAATTATTGTGAACATTTCTAATTTTTATGGGAGGTGCGTATGTGTATGTTTTTTGGATTGAGCTTTCTAAGCATTCAAAGGTTGATTCACCAATAGAAATTGGGTTAACACTTAATAAAATGACGTTTTGTGGCCCTTCAAAGGAGAGAAATATTGAGGGCAACAGTTATAGTATAATTCACCAATAAAAATATTTCTCTAAAACAAGTGAAAGAATGGACACTGCATTTTTTTGGACAGGTAAAGTACTAAAAATACTCTTAAAGTCTCTATTTTGTGCAGGCTACTCCCATTTGTTAGAATAAGACCGTTACGAGGATATGTGCATTTAACGTGACATGTTTAAGTTATAAAATTTTCAAATTATTCTTTCTTTTTTCTGAAAATGTCTTTTATCATTTTTTTATTTAAATTTCATTTCTCTCTCTACTCCAAGCGCTCTCTCTCTCTCTCTCTCTCTCTCTCTCTCTCATTCATCGAAACCTTATATGCATAATGCACCATACGCATATCCTAGGGTTTTCTTTGTACGCCACCTTATAGAAGGGCACTATATGCATACGGGTTTTTCTGCACGCCACCCGTTTTTGGACTGAGCTTTCTATTTAACAGTTGTAGGACTTGTAGTCAATGCTTCTAAAATCGTACTTACTGATATTTAATGACAACTCGACCCTCTTCAATGTTACATTTTTCAATGAACATTGAAGTGCAAGGCTTGGCCAAAAATGCTTAAACAAAAAGTGAGACTGTGAGAAAGCAGACTTTTATGTACAGATACAATTAACCAATTCGTGGCACTGTGTTGACCATTTGACATATGGCTACGTGATGTCTTACGATTCGTCACGGTAGTACAAAACAGAAATTCAAGCTACAGTTTAGTATCTAGATATTTAACAGACTTTAAAGGTTGATTTTCAAGATATATTTAAACGCCAACTAAAGACATTAAACTACTGGTGTTGTTTACAAATTTCCAACAGTTTGAGGGTAAATTTTACTCCTATTAAAAACGGGTAACGTATAATTTTTTTTATAGTTTAAGGAGTTGTGTGCAATTAACCTTTACAAATTATAATAGTAAGAAATTAATTACATAAAATAGTGATTCATATGAGATTATAAATATTAAACCGAGTGATGAACATGGAAGGTTTAATTCTAGAATGAGATTATGATTAGGCGGTGGTGATTGAATATATTAGAAAGGGATCCAAATCTCCTCTTTTGGGAAATGAATTTGTCACATGCGATGTACCAAACAACATCATTTGAAGGCACTAACGTGAGAACAATACTTGTCTACTCACTATACGACACAATAATAGAATAACACATATATATTTTGAAATTAAATAATGTAAAAAAAAAATATAAAAAGCTTTTAATTTTTTGACTCCTATATTTTAAATTTAAAAGGAATATTAATCATTTTATTATTGTGTCATGTTTGTGAGTAGATAAGTACATTGTCCCTAACACGGGGAACAAAATGGTGTCTGGCAAACAACACCAAAACGGTGCACACCGCCAGGGGGCACATATCCCCTCCGCATAGGAGGATGCACTTGTGTTACATGAAGATTAAGCATGCATCAGTCCACTGTGTTGCAAGGGAAAATCACTTTGTAGCTCATCAGTTGGGCCAACAAGCTTTGAGTTTATGCTGTACTCAAGAATTGTAATTCTTAATTTTGTCAACTAGACTTTTTCTTTGCCGGGGAGAGAGAAAATTTGAGTGATCAAATCATGAAATTGAATTAGCTATATGAGGTAATATATACAAGTATTGGGGCAATGTAGGTAATTTTACGGTTAAACGTCGCTCTTAACCGTAGTAATAGCACCGTCTAAGAAAACGCCTGCAAATATAGAATACGTACGTATCATCCAGAAAACGAATCAGAGGAAACACCCGCCTAACGTGGGCCGTTTCTACCCTCACAAACATACACACTCTCTCTCTCTCTCTCTCTCTCTCATTTCAAACAACCACTCGGTCTGTACAATAACACAGTGCTTTCTTTCTTCATTCGTACGGAAGCAGCCCCAACAACACACTTTAAACGCACACCTCTCCGCTATACAGAGAGAGAGAGAGAGAGAGAGAGAGAAATTGTCTACATAGAAAGAGATGGGAGAGAGCTCAATGGGGGCACTGGTGCCCGCCGTGAAGTCTGAACCAACGCTGACCGATGCTACAGGCGAACAGGCGCCATCGATAATTCCACTTCCGCCGCCGGAAACAGCGGTTGCAGCGGCGGAGACGGGAGTGGTGGAGCTGGACAAGGACTTTTTGTGTCCCATATGCATGCAGATAATTAAAGACGCGTTTCTGACATCTTGTGGCCATAGCTTCTGCTACATGTGCATTGTGACTCACCTTCAAAGCAAGAACGATTGTCCTTGTTGCGGACATTACCTCACCACCAACCATCTCTTCCCTAATTTTCTCCTTAATAAGGTCAGTCACTGCTTAATTTTCGTTTATATACATGTCTGAATTTCTAGATTATTTTGTACACTCAATTTCAACTATAAAAATTTGAATTTATATTTTTTTTTTGTACACAGATTAAATTTTATTTATTTATAAACACCTGAATTTATGAATCATTTTGTTTATGATCTGTTTGGTTGTTCAGAAAATGTGGGGATAAAAATGAATTGAAATTGTTGAATGTTAGAAAATTTCCTTTATGGAGTACCTAGAACACAAAAATTCCACTTGATTAAGACTAATTTGATCTGGAAAATTGGAAAAAGAAATATAATATATATATATATATATATATTTGCATTCTTTTCATTTCTTCTGTTTCCTCAAATAAAATAGAGGTCAGTTGAAAATTTTCAAGTTCCATCATGTAATGTTTGGTTAAGCTAAATATGGAGAATTAGGTTTTGCTATTAAAGTTTCTTTGAAATCTACCCAACTCAACTCAACTCGAAATAGTCTTGCTCCAATAATTCGAGGTCAGTTACATGTATCCTGTTTTCAACATTTTACTTTAAGACCATAACTTCATTTCAACAATTATTATTATGTCTTTTCTGACTATCTCAATCTCTATCGATGTTAATTTTGTTTTTCCAGCATCATTAATGGTGGAGTTATTGGTCTTGTTACACATAGTCAAGCCAATTTAGTATATTTTCTTCCTTTTTATTTTTTTATATCTCCATTGGGTGCTTGTTCCACAATCTCACATATATATTAAATTATAATTTTATTAATTCTTGTCTTACCAAGTCACATTTTTTTTTTCAATATGTTGTTTGTTAGTAATATGGTTGGTGAGTTGGTCAAATATCTATTTTAAAATTTTCACTTTTAAATTTTAGAGTTACACATCAATCACACAATATGCCAAAGTCACTAATCCACTTAATCCATTATGCTTTGGTTCTATAAACACTATCATCTTTAATCTCTCCCTCCCTGTGAATAATAAGGCCTAGATATTGAAACTATTCAGTTTTTGATATCTCTAGGCCTTCAATCTTTTCTTATATATCCAATTGTTCTTCTAGTTTGTTAAAATTGCATTCCATATATTTAGTTTTGTCCCATTTATCTTGAGCAAGTTTCTCTTCAATTCTCTTATTTGGTATATATCCCTACATTTTTTTTTTACCAATATATATCCCTACTTCAGTTTTATCAATCATACAATATCATAAGCAAACAACATACACCATAGAATCTCATCCCTGATGTGTCTTCTCAATCAATCAACAACTAAGATAAAAACTTAGATAGTTAGTGTTGATCCTTGATGTAAGTATACACTAATTAGAAATTCACTTGTTTTTCTAGTAATTGTTTTTATTGTAGTTACAACTTTATCATATATATATATATTATTATGTCACTATATCTATTTGTGAGTTTTTCTTCTTCTAAAATCCACCATATTTTGTATGTAGGGACTCTATCATAAGTTTTCTCCAAATATATCAAATTGATGTGGGCAGATTTTTTAATCTTCTCAGTAGATAAATAATTTTCATTTTTGATCTACCCAATAAAAACTTAAATTGATATTTCAAGATTGTTGTTTTAAATCTTAGTCACTTGTTAATCACTCTCTTTTCAAAATATTATAATATGACTCATTAATTTGATACATTGATAATTTATACATACTTAAACACCCCCTTATTTTCATATATAGGTACTATTTGCTTTTTCACCACTTATAAGGGCATGTTCTTAGTCGTTTCGATGTTATTAAATCACTTGTTAATCAAGATTTGCTATCATTACTAACATACATCCAAGCCTCAATAGGAAAGCACATGTTATTCAATGCATTTTATACCTTGCATAACTTGATCTTTGTGAAAATATTTGTTCTCCCTAAAGTTACAATATTCATATAAACCTAAGCTGTCTACATGATTTTTATTGAATATCTTACTTAAACTACTTTTCCTTCTTGCTCAAATTCATCATCTTATCTTTCACCAAGATCCTTGAATCCTCACTCTTGATACACCTAATATGTTAAAAAAAATTAGTTTCTTTCTCTTAACTTAGACATGCCGCGAATCCTCTTGAAAGAGAGGGTTGCCTTCACTGTGAAACAGGTGGTGTACGGCTGTCAATAACTCATGTCGTAAGGTGTTGGGTTAAGTCCTGCAACGAGTGAAACCCACGTGTTTAATTGTCATCATTATTTGGAACCCTGAACAAACTGTCGGTGAATAAGCCGGAGGACGGTGAGAATAACTTTTTTGTATACCAACAAAAGGAATGATCAATGGTTCAGGATTGATCTCTGAAAATGGATTAGATCAGACCAATATCAATCTGTTTTCTTCCATTTATTCCAAGGCAAGGATTCAACAACAATCCCTTAATCTTGAAAGAGAGGGGTGCCTTCAGAAACTCTGAAACAGGTGGGGTATGGCTGTCATCAACTCGTGTCGTAAGGTGTTGGGTTAAGTCCTACAACGAGCACAATCCACATGTTTAGTTGCCATCATTATTTTGAACCCTGAACAGACTGTCGGTGATAAGCTAGAGGAAGGCGAGGATAACTTTTTTTGTATACCAACAAAAGGAATGATCCATTAGATTCAGGATTGATCTCTGAAAAAGAATTAGATCAGACCAATATAAATCTGTTTTCTTCCATTTATTCCGAGGCAAGGATTCAACAACAATTCCGTAACCAAAATCAAGGAACTATTCATACATTGTTGAATAGAAATAAAGAATGCCAATTTATCATCATCCAATTGTTCTTGAATGGGTCCATTAAACGATGTAAAATATCGCACTGTGATAAAAGATTCAATTAAAAAAGATCCCCTAATTCCAATTATAAATTTGTTGGTTCCTTTAGGAACAACCCTTCATATTTTGAATTTTTGTTCATTTTACCATTTAGAAACTCATAATCAGCACTTGGTAACTGAATATTTTCAACTTGACAATTTCAAACGGATTTTTCAAGTACTTTGATATTTTTGCGCTTGGTGCTTATTTCTAGTGAGTTCTATAGAATTGCAAGCCATTACCAATTATTGGACGCTTACCTATATATTCTAAAACCCCTGTTGGTAATAGTTCGTTGCCTGACATGATGTTGGGATTCCTAAAGTGCCAATGATCTCTTTTTAATAATATAGTACTTTTTAAAATTCCTATTTGGATACACATATCAGCACATAAACCAGATACACACTCATTTCTCTGTATAATAACTGCTGCCATTATCGAAACAAATATCATCACTGTCCATACATTGCATTTTGTTCATATGCCTTGCTCGTTTCATGCTGTTACAATCACGCTCTTACTAAGCCGTGTAGAAGAACATTAAAATTGATCATTTAACATTAAAATTTTAATATAGAGGTGTCTAGTTCCAATTCATGCCATTCACAAATTGAAAAAAAGGAGGGAATCAACATACCGACACTTACATCCAAATGCCAGACAGTAGTTATTAACAATTTCTGTTTCTTTCCATACTATTTAGCGATGAAATTAGTATGAAAATTGTGAAAATTTTAAACGAGAATTAGGCAATGGTTTATTAAGTTTCTTTGTCATGGTCTAAATTTATGATATCACTGCCTGCACTACTTGAAATTGAGTACAAACATTTTATTTCTATTTTGAAAATCTAGAGATATGCTACATGTTATTCAACTTTTAAGAATTGAAACTTCTCTAAAATCAATTCTGAAGAAGTGAAAGTTACTCTTCGGAAAGCCCTCTCTTGCTATATATATATTTTAAGGGCACCGTCTCTTATTTTTGAACATTATTAGCATATCATGGAATTATTTACCTTAAATCAAGCTTCTTGTTAACCTCTCTTGTTAAATTTTGTAGTTTTTGATGAGGACTTCGGCTTGTCAAATAGCTAAAAATGCTACTCCTTTTGAACAGCTTCGTCAGGCACTACACCAGGTCAGTTTTTTTATTAAGTTGGACAAATGTGAATAAAATACTCGTAATGATTGATTATACATTTTGTTGGATAGGACTTATAGAAGTACTTCTTGTCTCCCTGCAAAAGAATAGCTTTAGCAGATCTTGGGATTGTTTCAGTTTCGTATATTTATTCAGGTCCTAATTTGTAGAGTTTTCTTGTGTGAAAGAGAAATTTTTTAATCTCTGAGAGGATAAATATGTTCCTAGGCTAGTAATTGAGGCTTATGATTAAATGCTTTTATGAAGGTATTACAAGGTCTTGGCCTGGCTTAAGCCTGTCTAATATCATTATAATGGTCTCTTATAATCTGTGAATGTAGCGAAATATCTTCGAACCACATTAAAAATCAGGTCTCTTGTTTGTGGCGTTCGGGCTGATATGAGGTATTCATCTCATACCTTAGTTTGCCTCATTGTGCACTTTGAGTTGGCTTAGTATGAATATGCATCTGTACTTATTTATGTTTATGCGTATGTATCCATGTATATATTCAATCTATAACTTCATTTGATAGATATATTTAATAGTCCAGAAAAGTCTAGGAGTTTCTATTTATTTAATGCTGTCCTGAGGCTTTATACACACTAGCTGGCAAAGAGGTTTATGGGGACTCTTGGACTGTTTGTTGGATTCATAAGTCAGCAATATATCTGATGACTAAACTAGCCTGTTAAAATTAACCATATACAGAATATGAAGGTCAATGCCCGTTGCTGCTTCCCTTGGTCCTTTCTGTTGTTTTTTAAATTTAAACTAGCTTGTTAAAACTTTTTTTTTTTTTTTGGATTTAATTTTTACTTGTTGGAATACCATACTTGATAGTTTCTATTTCAGACATTTGCAGTGTAAGCTCTTTGAATATTTTAGTCAAGAACAAATTAAACCAGTCATCTCACAATTATACACAACAAAAGTTAAACAGGGACAGCAATTGATGTTTAATCACTCCTAGTTAAATTTTGATATTAAATTGCAAACATTGGTTTTAAATTTCTTTCCTTCTGTTATATAAGGCATCTCATCTTCATTATTGGGAGAATCTTGTAAGGATTAGATGGGATGTTTGTTGCTTGGGAATGCTTCATATTGTGCATGGTCATGTATCATTTGTCTGGAAAAGAAATAAAATTAATTCCTTCACTTATAGTTTGAATGAATTTCTTTTCCAGCTGGGACCTATATTGAGTTAGTCATCTTCAATCATGTTCAAAATCCAAATTCAATGGTGGCTCTATTTACTTGAATTTATCTTTTACTATCCAGCTTGTCATGCGTAATTACTTTCACTTGTTAACATATGACTTCTGTGGTGATTCGTAGACAGGATTACAAGGTGTCAGTTAAGGAGCTAGATAGCCTCTTGTCTCTCCTTGTGAATAAGAAGAGAAAAATGGAACAAGAAGAAGCTGAAGTTAATACACAAATTCTGCTAGACTTTTTGCATTGCCTAAGGAAGCAAAAGCTTGAAGAACTCAAAGAGGTACCTGAATTTATAGTTTATGGTCTATTCATATTTTGATTTCCTAATCAAATGCATGAAATGCTAGTCTACAATCTGGACGGATACTGTTGTCTAGTAGATATATCTGCTCGCAAAAGTTTCCATGGGCTGTACCAAGGATGAGGGGGCATAGTCCAAAAGGACATTACCTAGTTCTGGTCCTGCTACAGCAAGAACCTGAGAGAGAGGACTCGAGACAGACCTAACATTTGGTATTTAACGAAGTGGCTTCTCTGAAGCTTGAACTTGCACCAATGGCACTGATGTTCAAGCATTAAATTGTTGAACCAGACAACGGCCCTCAGGACTCAAGAGTATAGTCCCAAAGATCTCACCTAATTGGATGTTTGTCAGCACCCACTGAACTGCAGTAATATATGGAGTGATTATTGCTGAATGGCACCAAAACTTAGGTCAACAGAAGTTTGAAAACAAAAGTATCAAGTAGATAATAACCCACAAAAGAAAGCAAGGTTAATGTTACCTGGTACACCGCTGATTGTTCCATGTGTCAAAGAATCTAAAAGCTATCTTAGTTCGAACAAGACTAAGTAACTGAGAAGTTTGTCTGAATAAGACTACAAATAATCTTATAGTGAACATTTTGATCATAAACTCACTGGATAAAGCAAGTTATCTGATGTCTATTGACTCCATTTGCAAGTGTTTCAGAAGTCTTAGCCTATGTATAGGAATTTTCTTATTCAAGCAATATATATATATATATATTTGTTTTATGCTTCCTTTTTTGATGCTCTTGATCAATCATTCATGGAATACTTCTGGGTTGTTTTATAATTGATCTAATAAGGGCTATACTGCCTATAGATATGTGATTATGGAATTCATATATAAAAGTGTGTATCTAAGCTGCCATTTTTTATAAACTATCTGCTGGGCAACACCCATTGAGTGCCATGTCTCATCTTCTTGTATGCATCACAATGTGGCATGTGTTTTGTTTAGCTTTCAGGCGACTGCATTGTGCCTCAGGGTTTCTTTTCTAATCGCGGTGGTCTCCTGCTTCCTTTGTAGATACAAACTGATCTCCAGTACATTAAGGAGGACATTAATTCTGTAGAAAGACATAGAGTAGAATTATGTAGAGCAAGAGAGAGATATTCAGTAAAGTTGAGGATGCTTGTTGACAATCCTTCTGCAACAAAAGCATGGACTTCATTAATTGATAAACATAGCAGGGGCATCAATTCTTGTGTCCCCAGCGTACAAGGTCAATGTCGGATGGATTCAGGGAATTTGCAGATCATGAAAGCTGATGCACAGGTTTGTGAAAGCTCTCAAATACTCCAAAGAAAAGATGCTTACAGTTTGTCGGATTCACAACATCTTACTCAATCGGGAGTGACACTAGCAAGAAAAAGGCAAGTCCATGCACAGGTCAGCACCCTTGCAAGTTGTCATTTCTCTAGGCTGGGACATGACATAATTTTTGCTCTCACATGCTCAACCATTTTGCATGAATAAATATAAGAGATGTTTTGAGCTGTCCATTCAATGGATCAAATTATTATCAACCAACAGGCAACAGCCTACTGTTCATAGTCCACATGCAGAGCAGGATCATGCCAATCTATAAATACTTGATAATTTTTTGATCCAAAATTAAACCTGGTCTTTGTTATGACAAGATCTAGAACCTCGATGTGCTTTATGATGATGGCATGCTGTTTTCATCTAATCTCTGTATGTGCTCTTCAGAATTTTTTATCTGAAGCTTGAAACATCACTTAGTTATTAGGTCAAGGCTGTCCTGGTGAATTTGTGTAAAATGTATGTAGTTTTGTATTGAATTTTGAATTTCTTTTCAGTTAATTTTGTTTAATATTTTCTCTTCCAACAGTTCAATGACCTACAGGAGTGCTACTTGCAAAAGCGACGACATTGGGCCAGACAATCACATAAACAGGAAGAAAGGGACACAAGAGAAGGTTATCATGCTGGACTAGAGGATTTCCAATCTGTATTGTCTACCTTTACACGATACAGGTTTATTATTTATTTGTCAATAAATTTTAGTTTCTCTTAAGGAAGCCTTCTGGATTTGTCTCCATTACTTCGCGTGTGTGTGTGTGTGTATTGCTACAGAATTGCATACTTACACATCTTCTTTATGGTTGTTTGAATAGTCGTTTGAGGGTCATTGCTGAACTTAGGCATGGGGATCTTTTTCACTCAGCCAACATTGTATCAAGGTGAGTTAAGTTTGTTATGTATAATACAATTTAATTCAAGTGTTAATTTATATGTAAAATCTTTATCTCTCTCTCTCTTATTTTCACAGTTCTATGCAATAGTCAAATCTGTCATGCCTTCAATTCCCTTCTTTTGTTGCAGTATAGAATTTGACAGAGATGATGAACTGTTTGCCACAGCCGGAGTTTCACGGCGTATCAAGATTTTTGAATATTCATCGGTAGGTCTTGAACAAAATATTTTGAGTTGGAGCATCAGTTTTTATAATTATTTAATTTATCTAAACTTGTAGAAATGGTTCTATGGAGGATTTTGGACACATCACTTGATGACTCCTGTCTCTATAAAGAATTCTTAATCTATATGTATTAGGGGTCACTGCCATTGTTGTGGCCCTTTATTATGGTCTGAAACAAAATTTCATAGATGGTTTTGAAAAATCTTAATGGTTGTAAATATTTGTTTTCCTTTTGGAGTATTAAGTTTGATAATTTTGTGGTGTATCTGGCTGAAAGGTACATAATTACCATTTCCCTTCTTAATGTTTATGTTAGTTTTTCTGGATCTAAATTTCAAGTTATGATCATCATTCATTGTTTTGGTCATATTGTTCAACTGATCTCTCGATCACCATAATATAATATTTTTCTTCTTTTTTAATTATATGAAACTGCTTCAGCTAGAATCTCTTAGTTGAGGCTACTTCATATTTTAAAACAAAATATGCCAATATATGTATAAATATATGAAAGATACTTATATCTTTGCTTCACTAGCTAATGATTGCCTATTTGATTGCTTTCTAGGTGGTGAATGAACCAGCAGATGTGCAATGCCCTATTGTGGAAATGTCCACAAGATCCAAACTTAGCTGCCTGAGCTGGAACAGGTACATGAAAAACCATATAGCTAGCAGTGATTACGAGGGGATAGTAACTGTCTGGGATGTGACTACTCGTCAGGTATATTTCTTCTTTGGAGTTCTCTATTTTTTACCCTTTTAATCTTAGGGGTAAATTACCCAAACCTCCCCGAGGTTTACCCTTTGCACCCACAAATTTTGACCAACTCAAAATTGTGGTCAACCTCCCCTGTGGTTTGGCCAAAATTATAGTTAGCCCCTAACTCTTAAATCCCCTTTAGTGGCGTTAAATTTTTTTGAGTGACAAGATTGCCCTTAGCTGGAATGACATTACACGTTTACAATGCTTTTAAATGACAAATTTATCCCATATTTTTTATTAAATATAATATATAATATAAATATAAAAAACAAACTTTTGTAACACTCTTTTTTAAAGTTTCCTAACATACTCTCTCCCAATGACGGCCACCATCACCACCGTCTCTCTCTCTCCTTTCCACCTCTCCACCGACGCCACTTCCTCTTGCCTACTCCACCCAAAGAAAGTCCCCATCAACAAATTATTTCAACAGAATTGCCATTGAACGAAATCTCCAGTTTTGGCTTACACCAAATTTACCACCATATATTTACTTCCACCCAAACAAAAATTGCAAATTTTCCGGAACACGGGTTTGATACAAACCCTAGACATAAATTTACTTCAAATATATATATATATATATATATATATATTAGTATACATTTATCGAGTCACTTTTAGTTACACTGTCCCTAATCTTCATTTTATGTCTTTAGTGTCTTTGTGCCATGTTGGAGGGCTTCGTTTGCACGTACACATATGTACAAGATATATTGCATATACACATGCATATATATATTTGAGTTTTATCTTTCTTTGGTTATTGGGTCCATACAATCATGGTTGTGTCCAAATTAAGGCCTTGGGTTTATCTGGAACACAGTGCAAATTGGGATTTATTGCAGTAAATTTGATGGATTAAATTGTGGTGGAGAGAGAGAGAGATAATCGGGAGGAATTAGGTCTTGCCAGAAGAGGTGGTGGGCACGATGGAGACAAATATAGAACCAGAGAGAAAGGAGAGATCAAGGTATTGGTGGCAGTGGAGGAGGGGTAGTGGATGGAGGTCCAAGAGGAGACAGGAAATGGTGGCAATCGGCGGCAGTGTTGTGGGTTCTAGAGACGATAGAGAATGGAGAATGAGCGAGAGGGAAGAGAAAAAGGATTAATGGGCAAAATTTGAGAGTTTTCTAATAGGGATTGTTAAATCGTTAGATCGTTACCAAGGCTCTAATACTAGAGTTAGTCAAGGCCCAAAACAGATCTAGAGAGGGTAAATAGATATCCAATTTTAACTCACAATAACTGATTTTTAAACTCTAATACTTTTAAAACCAGGAAATGGTGGCAATCAGTGGCAGTGTTGTGGGTTCTAGAGACGATAGAGAATGGAGAATGAGTGAGAGGGAAGAGAAAAAGGATTAATGGGCAAAATTTAAGAGTTTTCTAATAGGGTTTGTTAAATCGTTAGATCGTTACCAAGGCTCTAATACTAGAGTTAGTCAAGGCCCAAAACAGATCTAGAGAGGGTAAATAGATATCCAATTTTAACTCACAATAACTGATTTTTAAACTCTAATACTTTTATTTAAAACGCCGGCAATATGGATGGATCAGTTAAATATAGAGAGCATAACTAAATAAACCATCCACCAACAATTTTTTATGTGGAAAATCTCAACGGAAAAAAACCATGAGACCTAGTCTAGGGCCTCCAGGCAAACCAAATTCACTATGATAAAGAAGTTACAACTAGGTTAACAATTCCCAAACCATAAAAGTCCAGTTACCTGTTGACACGAATTGATCCACCAAACTCTTCACTTGATTCTCTAGGCACACAATCCACTCATCAGGAGATTCTCTCCAACTAGTGATTTGATCTCCGATGACTAGTCGTCCAATCCTGTGATGTTTACATGTTGTGGTTGACCAATCTTCAAGTATTCAGTGAAGCTCCTTGCTTTAAAACTCAATCATACGACAATATAGGATATTCTAGGAAGAACCTCACTTGTGATTGAAAAATAAAACTCTCATATCTCTCCCATACAGCAACAAAAAAAAAAAAAAATCTCTGTCATAATTGTATAGTTGTGTCCTACCCTAGAACACCTTTTTAGTGTTGGAGTGATTAAAAATTGATTAGGAATGTTTTTGAAGAGTTTTGGAAAGTTTAGGAACCTTTTTGGACTTGGAAACACCTTTTACCAACTCTAGGCATCCGTTCGTTCGATCGATGTATTGGTCGACACCTACTGGGTTTTCCTCGATTGATCAACTTACTTCGGAGTAACTTGGATTGATCAACGTTAATGTTTGATCAATCGGCCTTTTCTCCTGAACCTGACTGCACATAGTTTGACTTCAGACATTTTATTGAGGGATCAAATGGACTCGAAATTAGGGACATTTTATATTGTTGGAAAACTTGTTAAGTTTCTGAATATGTAAGGCTTATAATGAAATTCAAAGTATTTAAAAGGTCGTACTTTTAAATTGGTTTTCAACTTAAACTCAATATCTAAGTTTTCTCACCAACATTAAGGTTTCCAAATTCATTCCTAATGAAATTCAACATTAAATTTATAATTTTTTTAAAACTAATTAATAGTTAGTTTTAAATTAACTCCAAACTAATTCAAGTTTTCTAATTTATTCACTATAAATTCTATGGCCTCCTAGGTCACTTGCCTTCTTTTATATTGTGTGATTAATGAAGGTTGAAGCAAGATGTCGATGCATCAGCTCAGTTTTCTATGTACAATCACAACTTCAATGTTGATGCAAACCTTCAACCGAAGTGACATGACATATAGACCATGACACAAATTTTATTCACGGAGTATGCCAACACATGACACTTTTTCCTAACAGGGTTAGTTTTGTAATTTGGCATATTACAATGACATCAGCACTTCAGATGATGGTAAATTTGTCAATTCCCATTAGCGGTTTAGGGTCGTTAGGGTTTCTAATATTGGGAATTAATCCCCCTTTGTTCGGTATAGCAAAAGCATATCATCTCCATTGGTGTTCAATTGCTCACGCATGACAACCCACCAATCAATCATCATCATCGCCAATCTTCGGCTCTAATCTTCAGGACCAACCACAGGCTTTGACCCACCATTGGCTCTAATACCACTTGTTGGGAATTAATCCCCCTTTGTTTGGTACAGCGGAAGCATATCATTACATCAACAATCATACAAGCATTTATGGAGATAACAATCAGATGAATTCATGCACAGCAAAATATTTTACATGGTTCACCCAACTCTAGGGTTACGTCCATGGAGGGAGAGATTTCACTATAATTGAGAAGAGAATATACAACACGCAGAAAATATGCCTACCACTCTTTCACACTTTATCTTGACATCTTTTTCCAAAATTACATATACTCCTCTCCTCTCCTCTCCTCTCCTCACAACACTCACTAACCCCTTACATCTTCCCTCTCTCTTTCTTCTTGAACAAGAATTCTCATGCCTTGTCTAACAAGAAGTTACCAATTCAATTAGAACTCTAAAATAGAAACCCAATTATAATAGGAATATGAGCCACAATTCCTAACATCTAACTCTGGTTGGGTATCAAATAAATTTTGCAGAAGTTTAATCCATGGGTGCAAAGGCCAAAGCTCAAGGGATTTCAAAGTAATTTACCCTAATGTTAATGTGGCATACACACGCACGCACATCTACTTACTCTCTTGACCTATGCTAACCAAGTTCTTCT
Organism: Cornus controversa; assembly: GCA_026545225.1. Classification (NCBI taxonomy): domain Eukaryota; kingdom Viridiplantae; phylum Streptophyta; class Magnoliopsida; order Cornales; family Cornaceae; genus Cornus; species Cornus controversa. The sequence goes on along the minus strand of CM048849.1, from coordinate 66,003,405 downwards.
TTTCAGAGTGTGATGGAGTATGAAGAGCATGAAAAACGAGCATGGAGTGTTGATTTTTCGCGCACCGAACCTTCAATGCTTGTATCCGGCAGTGACGACTGTAAGGTATTTGGGAACACTGGAAAACTTAATTCTGTTAACATGGCTGTATATTTTAACTATAATATCTTATTCCCGTATATTTTAACTATAATATACACCATAGTAATCGTATAAAAAAAAAAAACTGGTATAGCTTTTTTCTCCTGCAGCTCCTTAGGTCTTCATTCAGAACAGGTTTTTTCTCTTGCAGCTCCTTAGGTGGTTTGGGGGAGTCAGAAAATGGGGAGCTGCAGGAGAAACTTTAAGAACATAGATGGATGATATGTTTGGTTCCTGTATGATGATAATTTTAGGTTCACTGTCGAAGCTCTGAAAGTTTTGTGGTGTCTAAGCCTTCCATTAAATCTTCTTTTATTTTTCATCTTTTTTTTCTTTTGGCTAGCCTCTTTTAAATAACTCATGGAAACTAGGAATTGGTGACCTTTCAACTTATTTAATATTTTAGACTAATTTCAGTATGTTTTTGCGCTATATCCATCAGGTCAAAGTTTGGTGCACAAAGCAGGAGGCAAGTGTTCTTAATATTGACATGAAAGCAAATATATGTTCTGTCAAGTATAATCCCGGGTCTAGCATGTTTGTGGCGGTATGTCCTTTTCAATTCTCGCCCTCTCTGAGCAATGACACGTGATCTATAATCTAGCCGGATAAAACCCTTAAAAAGGTAAGGTATGTGTTTTGCAGGTGGGTTCCGCAGATCATCACATTCATTATTATGACTTGAGAAACATAAGCCAACCGCTGCATATTTTCAGTGGGCATAAGAAAGCTGTTTCATATGTAAAATTTCTGTCTAACAATGAGCTTGCTTCTGCATCTACTGACAGCACATTGCGCTTGTGGGATGTTAAAGAAAATTTGCCAGTAAGTTGCAATGCTTATAATGATTCAGTTTTTGAGGTGCAGTTCTTATGGTTTGCAGCTGAATGTTTAGTTTCGTTGATAGTAGGACATATCATGTTTACAAGTAAGGTCATATGACATATCATGTTTTTGCTGTACTTGACCAATTATTTGTCTTGTAAGACCTTTCAGATTACTAAATTTGAGAATGATGAAACTAGAAACAACATCCATTGATTGAAAAAACTGTGTATAATTTACTAGAGCATCCTTCTCATTTCCAAAAAGCTTTTGTGGGAAGAATACACTGGCATTGAGAAGGCACTCTAATGAGAACAATTCTCTGGAGTGGAGTGCAGGATTATTTGCACTAGAATGTACATGTAGCTACGAAAGGAGAGTCAATATGACTTGCAGAGCATTCACTTTGAGGATCTTATCAGTATTAATTATAACATCCATATCATTATGAGATGTGAATGCCTTAGCATCAACTTGTATGGGCTTTGAGTACAACATTTGTTTTCTCACTTTATGAATTCTAAAATTGCTCTCTAGACTTTTTTTTTTGGTAAATAAATTTCTCTCTAGACTTCAAAATTTTACTTGGTCCTTTTGTTTTCGCTTTTGTTCTTTTCAGCTGCGCATGTTTAGAGGCCATACCAATGAGAAGAATTTTGTGGGTCTCACAGTAAACAATGAGTACATCGCTTGTGGCAGCGAAACAAATGAAGTATTCGTCTACCACAAGGTCACTATATTTCACAGAAACTGTTATTTCAGCCTCCAAATTTGTACTAATTCAATTTTGGATTTCATTGCAGGCTATCTCCAAGCCAGCAGCTTGGCATAGATTCAGTTCTTCGGATATGGATGTTGCTGATGAAGATGCAGGATCTTACTTTATTAGCGCGGTGTGTTGGAGAAGTGATAGCCCCATAATGTTAACTGCAAACAGTCAAGGAACAATTAAAGTGCTTGCACTTGCGGCCTGACTGGTAAATTTTAAAATGAAAAATTATAAAATTAATGAAGTGCAAAAAAAAAAAGGTAAAAAAAGCGAGCATCCTCCAGAAGTACATGCTTTGTTAGTAATTTATTATAAATTATTGAAAAATAGTTAGGTCCGACAGAAGTACTCCTCCCCCTTTTTTTCATCTTTTAAAGATTATAGTTGCCTTTTTATCTTGCTTTAATAATTTCAATGTGTTCCATTGGAACTAATTTAGCTAATTGTTGCCTATTCAGCTCATTGTTCTTTAGATATTTAGTTGCTGTAGCACTGTTTAGAGGGATTTCAGTTCTCCCATTAAACATATTTGTAATCTTAAACCGATATATTTTTTTTTCCCAGTCATTTCGATTAACAGTTTTCAAGAAATTCAACCAAATGAATATAGAACTCTTTGAAGAAAATCAAACATGCCCTAAACTATTTATTTCCTGGAGTGATCACTACATCTACATGAAATATTGTGAAGCACTACTAGTAGTGAAGTTGATTGCATTTCATGACAATGGTGACATTAATAATCATTGTGTAGGTTGCCTTGTAATAACAATCATGGTCGTAAAATCAAGTTCTTCTCCGGAAAGAGAGCCTTCTCGATCATCACATATTACTGATACATGTGGTTCCCGAATGTATAGCAAGAGGCTGCTGAATACCACAGCTTACCTATACGTTGTGGTTACCTAAAGAAGACATCTACTGGATTTTTGTGATCAGTGGATGTAAAGGTACAATAAGATAACAACGAAGATTTGAGGAAGGAGAATAATCTGTGAAAATCCGAGGGAGTCTTGTTTCGGTGAGTTACAGAAATGAAACCTTGAAAACACTGAAATCATGGAAAACGATGGTTAAAATGGTTGTGGAAATCACATACTCCGTACTATACAGCATATTCTTTACTCTCTCTCTAGCAAGTCTGTCACTCGCTCTCACGAGTCTCAAGTGAGTTTGTGCCCTTATAGTCATTGATGGCTTGGTGTAACATTCACCTCATCTCGATCCGATGTGGTCAAGGCCCTTGTTACGGTGGTACACCTCATGTTGTGAGTGTTTGGTATGAGACCAGATTAAGAATTGAGCCCGTTTTGAAATCACTTTGTTACGAGTTGGGCGTTTGCAATCCAACTCAAAATTTTAAATTATTAGATAGTGAGCACAATGGTGTTTCTGTATACAGTGAAGTTTTCGAGTTTTCGACGTAGCCATTTTTAGTTGTATACTAGTATAGCAAAACCCAAACCATTTCTTCTCATATTCTCTTTCCCTCTGGCCAAAAGAAGTCCACTTAATATTCTACCCTTTCGTTCTCATATTCTCTTTCCCTCTGGCCAAAAGAAGTCCAATTGATGTTCTTCCCTTTCCTTTGAGGAAGAGAAAGACAAGTGGCGAAGGGGATAATGAGGGGATAAATTAGACTCTAACATACCATACTCTACATGCCCTATTTTTCACTCTTCAAAAGTCAAAAGAAGTGAATGAAAAGGAAAATAAAACTATAAAATATGTGTCATTTTCCTTTCGTTCTTTTATTTCCTTTATAAACCACCATCTTGCTTGAAAAGAAGAAGACACAAAGGAATACCAACCCGGATCTCTTACTGTTTAGGAGATTCTATGAACTGTTGCAACACAACTACATCATAATGTAACAGAGGGCATAATGTAACACAATTATATTACAAGATGCAATACCAATACCAATACCAATGCATCAACTTTAAAAAAAATTGTCCAACACATTTATATCGAAGATATAACATCCATGCAACGTATTATATAGTATTGCAATGTTATAAAATCATTAAATTAAGAATTTAACACATTTATGCTCTGATGGCAAATCCTTCTCCATTTCAAGAATCATGAATTGGCGCTCTGAGGCCTCCTAATCACGAATTCAGTTTTCTCAATCCTCGAATTCAATTTGTGAATCTCTAAATTCATAACAATTTTTAATTCTTCAAATTATAAATAAGAGTAAATTACACTAACCTCCCCTGAGGTTCAGTCAGTATACACTGATCTCTACTCTTATTTGTCATATTACATTAACCTTTCTTGAGATTTGAATACAAAATAATACAAACTTCCCTTCCGTTAGTGATCAACACAGTCAATAATAAAAAATTATAATGTCAGTCATTTGTATGTTTTAAATTCTAAGTTCTACCTTTGAAAAACATATAAAGATGTAATTATCTCTATGAAATCACATGAAATACTTAGATACCTTTTTTAACGGAATAAGTTGATAAAAGTATCCCCTTCTTCTTATCATTTCAAAAAGTCAAAAGTTGATCTCCAGCAAAGGTTGCCTGTCATAATTTCTGGTGACAAGAGAGAGAAGTGAAAATATATTTTTCTCTCTCTTCTTTTTTCTTTTCATTATTATCACTCTCTCCTTACTTTCTCTTTTTTCACTTAAGTCAATCAAGAGCTAGGAAGTACGGACACTTCACCGAGGGTGCCGTACCCGTGTCGGACACTCGGATACCGTATCAGACACTCGGACACTCCGCGGACACGTGTTGGACACTTCGTACCCGTGTCCTGACATTTTTCTTTTTAGGACACTTCTTGGACACTCCTCGAAGACGTATCGGACACTTCATAGCAGTGATGTATATTCAAATATTTCAAATGAAAATTATATGATACTAAATTATAATTAAAATCTAAGCTAAATATATATAGAAAACTAAATAAGTCTGGTTCTTTAATTTATTTTAATATATTTGTCTATTTTTGTTTATAAGTTTGTTTGGTTTTTAATTGTTTGATGATGAATTGAAGTATTTATGTAATGTAGTATTTTTTTATTGAATAATTAATATATATTAATATATTATATTATTATTTTATAGCCGTATCATCGCCGTGTCCGTGTCGTGTCGTACCCGTGTCCCGTGTCCGTGTCCATGCTTCCTAGATCAAGAGTTAGGATCTTGAAATTAGAAAGTTTAATTGTGTTGCTTGGCTTCAATGGAAAATATATGTGGTTTCAGAATTGGATTCAGAAGAATTATGGTTAAATTATTTGAATTAGGAATTCTGGATTCAGTTTATATAATAAAATTTTATTTTTTCTTTTTAATTCTTTTTTTACGTTTTTAAAAGTTACAGCACAAAAGTTTGTTATTTTGATTACATACATAAATATATCTACACACACACTAGTATATAAAATTACGAGCAATGCTACACGTCATGAAAATATTTCATGAATTTTTATCTTGAATGATGTGGCAATTAAATGATAAGTTAGTATTGGTGGAATTCCCCCCATACACGAAATGTCAATGGTATTATCACTTGCCACATCATTCATGAAGGCAATTCATGATAAAATTTCATGACGTTTAGCATTTCTCTAAAATTACATAGCGAGGTAGTCAACCCATATATAAAAGCTAATAGCCAGCCAACCCATTTATACTTTTCAATTCACGGTCACATCTCTAAAAAATTACTGTTGTTCCTTGGTTACATGCATAAATACAAACCCATTTCAATTCATAGATTTGTTTGTTAAATTTGTGAATAACAAACTCTTCACTTATTTATTTAAAGTACAATTGGGTTTAAGTTGTTGAAAACATTTTATTTTTCATCAATTTTTGATTTTGTTTTCTAAATGAACTGTTGAGATCACTGGTAACGTTAATGACAGTGAAGCGAAAGGAGAATGGTAAGCAGACGTTGTAATACAATTAGGTAATTTTGTCTTTACTTTGTTTATGAACTAAAATAATATTTAAAAAAATGAGGACAAAAAGGTAATTTTGTTACTTTCATTAACGACATCTACTTAATAACTCTGATAAGAAAGGTCAGTGTAATTTGATAAATAAGAGGAGAGGTTAGTGTTTATTAACTAAAAATTTACCCTATGAACAATTACATGTGACTTTTATTATGGATGACAATGACCAAAATGTACCTAATACTAAATAAAGATAGTTTGAAATGTGCAGAATTAAGAATGAACTTGCAATATTAAAAAAGAATAACAAATCATTGCCATATTGTTGTCCCTTTTTATTAGCCTCTGATGCAGCCACACATGCAAACAGACACATTATTTATTTGATTTTAGGATAAATTATTCTAACCTCTTTTAAGGTTTGGTCTTATTACTCTTAAATTAAACTTTTGAAAAAAATACAGTCAACTTTCTTGAGGTTTTAGTCAAATACATACCCACCCACTCTCTTAACTCACTGTTAAAACAGCTAGAAAAAGTTATATTAAATGCCCAAACTGCCCTCTCACTTTCTGAAAGCAACCTTATTATTCAAGAAAAAATACCTTTTTTTATTATCTAAATATGTATTTATTCGAGGAAAAAAAGAAACACAACCCAAATTAACAGCACCATTTGAAGAACTTAGCTCTATAAAAATCTCTCTCAGATCATCATTCTCATTGTGCAAATATATATTAAGCATATATCGGTACAACTTATGGAAAGTCGATGATCTACTATTTTACCATCCCAAAATAGAGCACAAACCTCAATCTAATTTTCATCCACAAACATTATCTAATTTGTATGCAATTTCTCTTTAATTTTTAAGTAAATTGAAGTCAGACATGGAATGAGATATATATATATACATACTGATTTAATCCCTAACTGTGTGTTTCAATCACAGCCCTCCATGACTGTAATGCACCTGTAGGACAACAGAGCATCCTTGCTCACTACTTTCTATCAGGATGCAGCATTGTAAAGTGAATAATAGTGTGTTTTATGAAATGACGTGTCAAAATGACTTCATAAAAAGCATACCTAATTTTCATCAAGGATTGCTAATTTCTAGTCGGGACTTACAGCGAAGTGAATAACTGTCCTATTCTAAAATCCCTTGGGGGAAGGAACTAATTGAATCCTGTTGAAGTGCATTTATTTTTTATTTGTTTGCAATGATATCATATTGTCATGGTTGCTGAGTCAATGTAAATGAAACAATGAATTCTCGGATTATTGTGCTATTAGCATTTGTTCCTTCATGTCTTTTGGATTAGACTAGGTACAGCTACAATAAATATGATATGTAGATGTAATTTCTTATTTATCACTCATTAGGTGAACAAATTGTAACCAATGTGTTCTAATATCCCAGGGCTTTATGGCTAGATGCGCTGCTTAAAATGAGAATTAATTTTTCGATTACTGCTAATAATTTGCTTTCTTGAAATTAAGTTTGTTTTTTAACTGAAAAAAAAAATAGAAAGAAAAAAAAATCTCTTGGTATATGTTTTCATCCATAGATGTTCCATCACTGTAATACAATCTAATTCATAAAAGTTGTCGTTGGGTGAAGGTTTGGTGCAAATGAATATCTCATCTTCTCCTCACTGAGAACCTCCTATGTTTGAAGGCTACCTCATGTTTTATATATGTTGATTCTGTTTTAAATTATGAAAGCATAACCATTCTTTTGGTGCAGAATTTTTGAAGTTGTAGACTATGGTTGGCTTTCCTTTATTATTCTTTTGCTTGGACCAAAATGTAGGAATACAAATTTGACATGACTTGTAGTCTTGGCTACACCAGCATGGCAACTTCTGAAAATTAGGACATGGATAAAGCAAAAGCACAGCATCATGTATGCAGTGTCTAATTATATAGTTGTGTTGGGTTTAGTTCCCTACTGCCTCGCTAGTCCCTTATCATTTGGGACCATATTTAAAAAGTAAGTAATTTTGTAAGCTTGTTGCACAAAAGTATTGCTATATCAATGAGTGCTGAAATATATAGGTTAATCTTTCTTACATAGTACCTTTGTAAATGAAAACCATATTCTTACTCCTATCCCATGTTGTATATCTTTCTATTTTTTTAAATGGTAGTGGTATATGCATAAAATTTCTTGTACTCTCTACAGATGTGCCTTGCATGCAGCAGCAGGACACAATCATGACTCTTTTTTTAAGTTTATTGTAGAACTTATCATTTACCAACATTTTGGTCCCCTTTTTCTCAATAACCCTCTTGGTCATTTTCTCGGAATGACACTGAGAGGATTAATCAGATAAATTGACCTGTACAATTTATACCAGATATATTGTAGACGTACTTTAATTTATATAAAATTAGAAGGTGAAAATTCATTGGAGACTTGAGTCAAGGCTGCTGATTCACCTCTATATTTCTTTTTCTTTTTTTTTTTAGGTAAAATACCTCTGTATTTATTTTTGTGTATTTATCTACTCTCCAATTATAGTTTTCTTTCTATTTATCTCATATCAACATCTATCTTGTGTCCACAAGTTTTACTCAATTCATATTTCCACTTACCCCCAATAGCGTGACATCTAATTCATCCTGATTTGCAAATTTATCTGTGGGATTATCGAATTTGAATTTAATCTTTCAAATTCACAAATTTTTAGGGTTTTTCATTTTTGTGGATTATAGAAAGTCTCATGTACAATTTTTTATACTCTGGTATCAAGCTTTTAGAATAGATGATTTGTTAACACAGAAAAAAAATATATATATCAGCACTTGTCAGAAAACCTCTGATACCAAACTTTTAGAGTATGGTTTGTTAACACAAATATATATATATATATATATCAAAACTTGTCAGAAAACAAACAGCAAAATTCATCCTCGGCATAGAAGTCGAATCTATCTTGATTACTCAGTCAAATGTAGAACACAAGTTAATATAATGGTTTGATTCCAAAAAATCAGCACAGGTTTCATCAAGATGAACAAACTATGCTCTTTGGCTTGTACTGATAATAAATAAAATTGACAGACACTAGTTTTCCTCAATTATTTTGAGAATATGACTCAACATACAAGATTTATTACATTAGATTTGCCTATACCTTCCCAAGCTTGTTCACCACCCAGCCGTGTTTTGGGACTTGCATAAGATCTAAAAAAGATGGAAGAATATTACTGTCACAATCATTTTCTTTCCAAAGAAAGAATACAACGGATTCAATCACAAAATCAGATTCATACAGGTTTTGAATGATTCAAAGAGCTTTTCAGGTATGGGTCATCCCTGTACTTCGAGTAAAATGGAAGTTCAAGGGCTCTTTCTGAAATTGTCCTGTCCTCGTGAATCTTCTCTATCAAGCTCTCGAGGGACGGAAAATTTGCCTATTACATTCCAAGCCGAATGTCATGAGAAATACGAGATTATTTAATAAGAATACTAGTCATTGTTTAATGATACCTCTGGCCGTATGTAGCCAACAATAGCAAGACGCAATTCTTCACCATAGAAATCCTCGTCAAAGTCATGAAGCAACCACGGTTCCTGAAATTATAGACAACATTTAAGAACCAAAAGATAAAATTGACTCGCAAAATTACCAAATAATTCCACACTGCACTCACTATAGTCTTCTCGGTGTTGTTGAAATATGGATTCCAACCAACACTCATGACCATTTTGTAAACACCTCGTGTAAATAATCGAGACCAACCAAAATATACCCCAGATGGGTGTTCCGAAAGGAGTTCTGAATAGCCTTCTGTGGATAAATTAGCTGAAAGGAAAATAGTAATCCAGTTAGAACTGGATGAAAGAAACGAAGAACAAGAAAATGAAAGATGAGCAGAACTAAAATTCTCCCAAATCTGACCAGCCAAAAGTTAAGATCTCAAAGTCGCATTAGGAACAACAAAACCACAACCTATGAGCTAAACTAATAGTTTAAAATTTTTAACATGTAGATATTAACTTAGGCAAGCAATGGGTGAATAAGCATCGAAATTTTTATGCCAATGGCATTAAAAGGCCAATGATCTATTCATCAGAATTCCAGCTTGTTAGCACAAAGGAAATTAAGTAATTTGGCACCTGTAGGGATTCCAAGCACCTTTGAGCCACGACCAAATCCTTTTATAACAGGACCACTTATGTACCAAGGTTCTATCGGTAAAGTACCCTCTATCCCTGCAATTACAAATCAATAGTTTCAATGAAATTTCTGATACAACCATCTTAATAAAATATGGTTCACAGTGATAGTGGCTTACAATCTTGAAATGGAGGTAGGCCCCACGTCAGGGCACAAATCAAGAAGAGAATTGATCATTTCATCAGCTGACGTGTAAAGATGGGATTGTTTTGGGAGTGATGGAACAACAACCACTTCAATTCCAGCAGCCTTGCCAGCCATAACACCTGGTCTGACAAAGCACAGAATGTTCCCACTCTAAAGAATTGAAACAGTGTTCCCTTTGTATCAAAGACAAAAAACATCATACCAGTTCCATGTCTGATGGGTCAAAAAAAAAAAAGCACTTGATTGAATTGTCAAAAAAGCAGGTTCGACTGGAACTTCAAAAGAAAATGCAACGGTCACTAGTAGTAACTGCAACAATTACCTAAAAGGATACAATGCTTGGTAGAAGTAATCCAGAATCCTACCCTAACTAAGGGTTTCTCTCAATCCAGTCCAGAGTTCAAGCCAAAAGCATTAAGAATTTTGTAAAACATGCATGAGGTAAAATAAGGGAGGCATCATAGCCCGGGTTATTGCAACTGTACATTTCACCCAATTGATGGTATAGTTAAGGTTTTATACCCAATGGAGTTGGATGACCCTAAAAGTTATAGATGCAACTTGATTTTGTCCAAATTATGGAAATTTTTTGAATCTTTTTTCTAAATTCAGAGTATATAGAACTAGAAACTTAAGAGAGTAACAAAATTAGAGCTTTAGTTACTCTCATGTTCAGTTGAATTAGTTTTTTGGGACTGTTTACCACACTTATCTTGTTTTTGTACAAACAAGAACAACTAATCATACCTATAGTTACTCCTAAATTGTCAACCAGTCCCTAAAACTTTAAATGATAACATTAGGGAAATGACAGACTTGCCTCAAATGAGCGCTTCCTTAGACCCTTGACTGCATATTCTAGTTCTTGGAATTTCTGGGACATATATATATATATATGCAGTGCATAAATGTTTTGTCTCACAACTTACATAGATGCTGAATTTGGATTTTTAACCCCATGAATTTGCTTACATGTAACCAACACAAAATTTTGAGATATATGGCATTGTTAAGCTTAACTTGAAAATTTTAGTTTGATCCGTCTGTAATAAAAAATTTAGACGCAAAGGTGAAACATACAACCATATTAGCAAAACTCACACAAACATGTTGAAACTAAAACAACCTATTTTAATCATAAATATCAGTTGAGCAAAATTTGATACATTAGATTCTCTTACAAGCTGATTCACATCTCTCAGTCTCTGTAAAAGTTTTGGATTATACACTTGAGATTGGAGGTTTATTATTGAATGGGACAACAAACAAATTTCTTACAGCTATCAATAAAAATTAATGATATTTAAAATTAAAATAGCTGCCGTAAACAACTCATTAGTATATGAATTTCAGCAGCAATAAACCAAACTCTTTCAGCATTGAGGGTGAACAAAATAATAAACAATATAGGTGGCAAAGTGTGCCATTCTGTAGCTTGATAGCATCACAGAGTATGTAACAGAGATTCAATTAATCTAGATAAAATAGTTATCTGCAGTAAATTTTATTCTGTCCTGTCCCCATTAAAGGCAAGTATATTTATATCAGAAAATACACTAGTCGGGATAAATTGTATCAGGCAATATTATCATAGATAGAGAAGTCAAGGGATTCTCGTGACTTGTTCCTCAAAAATTGTTCTGGTGGGTTAATTTGTCAGGGAGACAGCTTATCTAAGTAAATCAAAATGCCAATTTGAATAAATTGAGGCAGCTATTGTTTTCATGTAATACATTCTATATATGTGAATGATTAACTAAGATAGTTGTCCATTGTGTACACTAAGAGAAACATATTAACTACCCAAAATTTAGTAGTCTAAAAATCTCAAAAGATCTTAATATTCTCGTAAGAATTGTGTTTTCTCAAAGCTAGCATGTCTCAAGATATCTCTCAGATTAAGCATCCAGATAACTTTCAAGAAATAGTCCATAGTCAAATAGAAGCATAATAAAATGGCAGCATCTAAGGTTTTAACATCATCAGCTACTCACTTATTTCTTCCACACAAGTTAACTAAGCTTCCCTTTATTCAACTTCGTAAGACAAATAATTAAAAAGTATACCATTCAACATTGGGATATTATCATTCTAAGAGCTTTGGCCAGGATGCTTAAATTAAAGTGCAAATTCAGTAACCTAATGACTTTAAGTCACTTACAATGAATCTTCAATGTTGAGGCAGTTGGAAGGCTCAAGGTTTAGCCTTTTAGCTGCTTCAAGAAATCTTAAACAGTAAAACTCACTAGGTTAGAATTTAATAACAACATCAATTCAGATCAGTTTCAAACAAACCCCATCAATAAAGAAGTTAGGATCAAACTTTATGTGTTGCATCTCACATTCCAGGAGATGGCTTTCTGGCTTTAACTTCGTCACCACCAATAATGAAAGAGAAGGATTCTTTCCAGCCTAGAAATGAAACACAAATCACAATATCCTTGATGCATGCCATTTACTTGATTTATCACAAGGACACCAAGAACATAATTTAAGGATTCTAAGCTTACCTGGATGATAAGAAATTTTGGTTTCGATATTTGCCCTTGGAGAATTTGAAGCCAATGCCATAGGGATTCCATGACCCCTTAAATGTTTAATTAACCGATTCACACCTGGAAGAGCTTTAATATTGCACCATCTATGACAATAATTTAATTACACATTTAGAAAAATGCAATACAAGTTATAAATCATAAATTCAAAAAATGGGAGTCTAATTACAAACAGCAATACAAATTATACACACCCCCACACATATATATTTAACTTTAAGATTTATGAAAAAAGTTAGCGACACCTGTAAGGTCTACTTGAAATTTTATTCAAGCTCCCCACAGAGAAGCTTCAGCAGAAAAATGTAGCACAAAAAGCTCAGAAACATAATATAGAGAACAATAACCATGAGAGAACATGGGTATTAAAGATTGAAGCCACCATCCATGTGTTAACATAGTATAGAGAACAATAACCATGAGAGAACACGGGTACTAAAGATTGAAGCCACCATCCATCTGTGCTAGAATGGATGTGGGGCACTAAACCATAGTTAGTAGGTATGAAGTTAAAAACTACTAAATGATTATTCCGATTGCACCGAAAATGTCAGTTATATTAAAAAATACAAAATCTTTTACTTGTTTGCCTTGGGTAATCTCTGTCTCAATTAAGCCATTATTATTTTCTCTCACCTCCTAGGGCTCTCTTTGCATCCACAATGATTGGGAGAAAATTTTCCAGTTCAGATTAGACACTTGCCCAAAATCCCAATAGCTCTGGTGTAGATAGGATGTGCTAGGAGTCAGTTAATGGCTTTGGTACACGTGGAAATCAACTAAGTTCTAGCAAACAATAGTGATATGAGTAAGTGGTTGGAATACAAATGTAGAGTGAGCTTGTATTAAATATAAAGTATATATATATATATGCCCGTTCAGAAAGCTGCATCCTCATGACTGCTTATTCTGGGGGGGATGTTGATCATGTTGCATAATTAACTGTCAATGTGCATCTCTTTGAGTTATACACATCCTTTAGTTAGAAACATCTAACCCATATAGATAATGAAATACATAAAAAGTGAAGGTCAATTACTGATTGGAGAGCATTGTGGTGATTTCTGTACTAAATTCATCTGTTGACAAGGGAAGCCCATAATCTTCCACAATTGCAGCTGCAGCTTCTGAAGGTGTCTTCCCTACAATTCTATGAGCTCCTCTCCCATCCCATTGCTTCCCAAACTTACTCAAATAAACTCTTAAAACATCACTCACAATGCCATCTGTCAAGAAATTGAAATGAAGTTATGGCTGGATAAGGACAAGCACCAACAATAAAGGGGGCAAGAAATTAGATAGCCGATGATCTGATGAAAAAATTGAAGACCGAGGAATGGTTGAAACCAAATGGAATTATAAGAAGCATGAGCCAAAATCCCAATAGCTCTCGTGAAGATAGGATGTGCTAGGAGTCAGTTAATGGCTTTGGTACACGTGGAAATCTACTAAGTTCTAGCAAACAATAGTGATATGAGTAAGTGGTTAGAATACAAATGTAGAGTGAACTTGTATTATATATAAAATATATATATATATGCCTGTTCAGAAAGCTGCATCCTTATGACTGCTTATTCTGAATTTCTGGGGGAGATGTTGCATAACTAACTGTCTATGTGCATCTCTTTGTATAGGCGAGTAGAGATTTCCTTCCAAAAATTGAGTTATACGCATCTTTTAGTTAGAAACATCTAACCCATATAGATAATGAAATACATAAAAAGTGAAGGTCAATTACTGATTGGAGAGCATTGTGGTGATTTCTGTACTAAATTCATCTGTTGACAAGGGAAGCCCATAATCTTCCACAATTGCAGCTGCAGCTTCTGAAGGTGTCTTTCCCACAATTCTATGAGCTCCTCTCCCATCCCATTGCTTCCCAAACTTACTCAAATAAACTCTTAAAACATCACTCACAATGCCATCTGTCAAGAAATTGAAATGAAGTTATGGCTGGATAAGGACAAGCACCAACAATAAAGGGGGCAAGAAATTAGATAGCTGATGATCTGATGAAAAAATTGAAGACCGAGGAATGGTTGAAACCAAATGGAATTATAAGAAGCATGAGTCATTTATATGTTGAACATGCAGCTCAAATATATAGATCGAAAAAGTCCATATATAGAATAAGAGTTATATGAATTGGGAAATAGTCATCTTTATGATAAGAGAACCTTGTGAACTAACTCAATCATGAGTAACTACAAAGCATGCAAGTAACATTACATTTCTGCTTCCCGATCAAGAGAAATACACTCATAGAACATCAAAATCTAAGTTGACAACAGCAATAATCATTGCAGTAACAATTATATGCATGAAAAATACAAAAGGAAGCATTCATAATAAAAATAATGAAAAGAGCACGAGCCCACCTGTGTTAAGAAGTGTACCATCCAAATCAAGGATGACACCTGACACTAACTTCCTTGTAGGCATTGTCATCGACTTTGTAACGAACATAAAGAAGTATCAATTAGAAACCATGCTCCAACTTATAAAATATATCTGAAATAGGAACGCAAATTGGTTGAATCAGTGATGTGAATGTCAATATCAGAATATAATAACATGGCCTCAAAAGTTGAATACAATTTGTTATGGCAATTCGATGTAAAGGTTCAGCTCTATTTACACTTAATCTTATCTGATAATAATTAATAGTTGATTGATAATATCTTTTCTCAGGGAACTAATTATGAGTATAATAATTTTATGGGTTTGATGGTAATATTAAGAGATATCTTTTACTGTTAAATGACCTATCATTCAGACATAAGCATGATCACATCTTCTGTGAACGGGTACAAAAGGCCTCAAATAAATAAAAAAAGGTACACATAAAACACTCTTTTTCTTTTTTCCTATTGTTTGGGCATTTGGCTAAATTAGTAAAAACAATTGTCTGGCAAATGCGTTTGATCAAACAGTGAATTGGCAGTCTTATCTGAGAATATGTGTATATAACAAAGAGACGTGTTTTCTGGTAGGTATATATATATATGTATATGTGTATGAAAGTTTAATAATTTATATATGTGTGAATATAGTAATGTAGAAATTTGGAGACGAGTTACGAAGTTAAACCATAAGAGGGCATTTAGTAACAATTTCACTTTCTGTTTTCTAGTCTCCACAAGGCGGAATCAATGATTTTGCTTTTATAAGTGAAAGCAAAAAAGCAAAAATGTCATTTATTAACACCTAAGGAGGGTGTAGTCAATTAGGATTTTAAAGGATTTTGAAAGACATTTTTTAAGTGGCAGATTTATGTGAATTCATGGATTTTTATAGACTTTCATTGATTTGTATAGACTTCTATTAGAGACTTTGATGAATTTTTATAGACTTGTATTGATTTCTTCAACCTACTTTATTTATTTGTATCATTGAATTCTATTTTTGCGTACAAGTAAACCAATGGCTCAAGGGGTAGTTATAATGCAAATGGGATAATCTACCATCTGATATATTGTCTAAAAATTATTGTGTAGTGCAAATATCCCAGGAAAGAGCGGGGATAATAAAGTAATTCACTTGATGAACACAAATTGCATATCAACTCTTTCTCAGATTTCAATCGCACATTATGAAAAAACCAGACTTTACTTATAGGGTCTAGGTTAAATCATTAGATAAATAATTGGAGAACCTTGAACCTAGGTTATATTGGATTATTAATTGGACTTCATGATCAGTCCCTGTGGCTTAAAGGATTGATCCCTAACAAACCGTGTAGAGGGAATAATCCCTAAAATACTGCGAGAGATTGATCAACTTGCCTGGAAACTCGAGTTTTACAAATTTTCCTAATCCAATAGAAAGAGAGAACCTAAGAAGAGAAAGAGAAAAAACAAGAGAGAAAAAAGGAGTGTATCTTGAGATGGAGAAAAGTTATTCATATTCTGCAGGAAATAAAATAAAAGTCCACCAAAATCTATGGGGGAAAGGTTGGATTTGTTATGGGCTTCAATATTTATACCTTCCACCCTCAACTCCGCCAAAATCCACCACTTATGAAATCCTTCCAAATCTATGACTTTTTTAATACACCTAGACTTTTGTAGACTTTTTCAAAATCAGATTTGCATGTACTCTTTAAAAGTCTGTAAAAGTTTGAATTGAATACACCCAGACTTTTAAAGTCTTTTAAAATCCTTTAAAATCCTAATTGAATACACCCTCTTATTGTTGCCAACAAACAACATTGTTTAATAAGGCATATTTTTTGCAAGATGTACATCTAAATTCTTTTAATTTTCTATGTTGCTTTAATTCATCTATTGGTATCAACTCTCTCTGTCTTAAGATTATTCGATACATTCATATAACAAGAGAAGTTAAAAATTAAAATTCAACCAAGTAAAAGTAGTCTAAGACCAAAGAAAGAGAATACAATATTCTATTAACTAGCAACCAGTAGGTAAATGCACGGAACTAGAAAAGAACCAATAACAGTCGATAATGCACAAAACCAGAAAATATCATCGCCGATCTAGAAATAGCATTTTTATCAGCCTTCACAAATCCACAGAACCAGAAGAGATAGATGAGGATGAGAGGGAAAGAGAAAATATAGATCTTACCCAAGTCGTTGCCGGTGCCGATGATCGCCAGTCGTTGAAAGAGAACCAGCGAGAGAGAGAGGGAGATGAGTTTAATTGCTGACTCAATCACTCCTTTGTATTTGAATAGCCTCCCTTTTGACCTTTTGGAGGCTGAGAAACCGAAGCTACTCTCTTGGTGTTGGATATGCAGTTCAACTGGTACCAATAACACAAATTGTTGTCACACCAAACTGAAAAATATTGTGGATTAATTTGCACAAAACAGCTGCAGTTTGCAATTAGTGCGTATTACACACCTCTTGCTTAAAAGATTTAGTGCAATGGAGAGCCTACGGTCAACTTACCGTTAACAGAGCTGTTAAATTACATAAATGCCCAAGAATAACAGAGAAAAAAAAAACCAACCCACAAACCCCACCTCTATGTCTCTCTGTCTCTGTCTCTGTGTTCTCTGTCACCGCGTTCTCAACGCCACTGCCGGCAACAACCCAATCTCTCACTCACAACCCCCATATATATTACACACATACTAACATACATATATGTATTAACACTCTCTCAGCACATATATATACACACAACATATATATGGAATGAAAAAAACTTTCTAATCCATTTATTGAAAGTTTGAATAGAGATTGGAGGTGAAAGCAGTGCAATCACAAACAGAGAGGATGTGAAGATTGTTAGCGTGGCTACTTTTTTAACTTTGGGAAAATTCCACTCACACCTTGAAGTATGTCCTAACTATGCAAATGTTTATAATTTGACAAAATTTACACTTGCACCCCTTGGGGTTTGGCACGTGATTGCACACAACCCCAACCGTCTATAGCATTGACACCATGCGAAATGTCTGTCTTACCCTGTACATTGACAACGTACCTCACTTTTCATGTTAAAAAAAACATGTTGCCCAACCTTTACTTTTTCAATTGGACAAAGTTACCTTTTTCTTCTGTTCTTTCACTGCAGCCCATCACCTTTTATATATAATGGGTTACGCGGGTCGGGTCACCCGTTTAATAAGTGGGTCATGTTCGTGTTCAAGCTATGTAACACGATTAGTAATCGTATCGTGTTCGGGTTGACCCATTTATCATAATACCCCTCTGTCTTGACACGACCTGAACACAACTCGCGAACATGAATTGCCACCCCTATATATATATATTGAATCAAGGTAATAAGCATAGGTTAATTTGGTCATTTCACTATAACAATTTTTTTAATTAAAATATGGTTATTATAGTGATGGGAAAGAATGTAATTTCACCTCATTGTTACCGCACCATCCTGATTCATGATGGAGTGTGAGTGTAGATTTTGCCAAATTATACATATCTATGTATTTAGGACAAACCTACGGGTTTTAATGCAATTTGTCCTTAACTTTTATATATTCCCTTCTTGATATTTTTGGAACAAGAAGGGTATGTAATGTAGACAGAGACATGAAGGAGCCCATACATAGTCATTGAACTATTCAAGCAAGTTTGATAGAGTGAACAATAGTAGGCTGAATTTAGAACTTATTTATATTGTCAAGCGGAAATGGGAGTAGAAAAGGAAAGAAGGACAATTTTTAACAGGAAACTAACGGAGTTTTTAAAGGCTGAACAAACTGAATGCAACTTGAGACCATTATTCGCATATTCCACTTCTAATTCCTCAATCCTCAAGGATGTTATCTTGGAAGAGTACTAACTAACCAACCACAATCATATGGGAATTGTCTTGCATAGTGGATTTTACTTCTCAATGAAATGGAATATCATTTCTGAAGCCAACACACAACAAGTTATAGAGAGAGAAGCCGTGAGCTTTGGGTCTTCTCGGCCAGCAGTATGGCTGCAAACGAGCCGAGCTGAGCCGAATAGTAACATGTTTGAGTTCGGCTCAGCACTGCAGCAGGGTGCTCGAGCTCGGCTCAAGCTCGAATCGAGCTCCCACCTCAAGTGTTCGAGCTCGGCTTGGTCCTGTTGACGAGCTTTTCACCTCGGCTCGAAACTTGCACATATTACACACAAAATACACACACATATGCACAGCAACACAGATTTAAACACACACATTTTCCACACAAAACACACACACATGAACGGATCTGTCTAAAACTAAATATCCATCAAAAGAAATCTCATACAAAATTTTAAGAAGTAGAAATACCTGGAAACTCATCGATCTCGCCAAAGCCACCGTTCGGATCTCGCCAAAGCTAGCACTCCGATCTCACCAAAGCCACCGTCACCATCCTTGATCCTCCCATTCAACGAGAGAGTAGATCGGCAGACGTTAATTGGGATATAAAGAGAGGAGTGCGGCTAGGGTTTGAGAGTAAAAGAGTGGTTAAAGATTATATATAAGTGGTCATTCAGAACATGGGCTTTGGGCTGTTTTAATTCTCTTAGACTTTGGTCTATTTTCTTTAAGAAATGGTTAGTCATTTTATTGTTTGGGTTGGGCTGGACTAAACTTATAAGTTTAAAAGATAATGGATAGCCTAATCTTATGAAAATATTTAATAGGAAAACTTACATCATCTCTCATGTAAATAGGCGAAATAACAATACCTCTATTGTTTCAAAAATAACACTTGCCTCTCCTGTCAGATTGTCAGATACCCAAAATGATGAAATGACCAATATAACCCTGTACGATTTAATATTTTTTAATTATAAAAAACTTGTTATGTTAAAATACCAAATTACTCATATCATCTTATGTCATATCTAGGGTTCTATAATCTCATTCTCCTCCTCTCTCTCCTCCAGCATTCAATGTATATATATACTGCAATATAAATTATATAATATATATACATATATATATATATGTATATGTATAATGTGTTGCCAAGAGAGAGAAAGATTTGTGCCCTTTGCACCAGCGAGAAAGGCGTCGGCAAGAGTGGGTACAAGGGCTCCATCCTCGAATTCATGTGGTAGGGAGGTGATTTCATCACCGGGAACGACACCGACAGCGAGTCCATCTACAGCAGCATGTTCGCCGACGAGAAATTCATCAAGAAGGTTGGGTCGGGGTCTGGAAGGACTTCAAAGATTAATGATTGTGGTCAGCTCTCTTAGACTAAAATTTGATCCATGTGTTTTTAGATCTGTTAATGATCAATTCTCAACTTATTTTCTTTTTGTGCCTCTGGTTTTTAATTATGTAAACAGACAAATCGAAATCGTATATATGTATGCCTATGGATATGTTGCCCTCTATGTATAACCTTTGAAAAAAGCTTTTTATATCCTCTCTCTCTCTCTGTATATATATATATATATATATATATATATATATATATATATATGGTCTATGCATATATATGTTATCTAATGACAATTTATTGTTGTCACTATTCTACCTTTCATTTTTTTTTGGCACGTGCACCATTTTTCCAACTACTGAAACTGATCTTGCATAAGGGCTATCGATTCTTAAGGGGAGACCTATTTATGAAAATCTATGGGGGACTCCAGCCAAAGCCTTATACTTTCCAACTCTTTTACACATACCAAATGAGATTTCTAACCCACAAAACATCAGCGAGACTGCAATGTGCATCTAATTTCCTGTAATCATACAATTCTCCTGCACATATGTTAGGGATGCACAGATTCCATTTACACATATGTTAGGGATGATTACGTTTGATGGAGTGGTTTTGGGTGATGTTAAAAAATTTCATTTAAATTCAACATTATGTCGAAGACAGCAAAATCAGATGGATAGATAGTGCATAGGTTTATATGGGTTTAATTTGGGGGAATAAGATGATGAATAGTGGGGGTACAATTGTCCACAACTAATATGTCAAAGGAGGGTATTTTAGTCATTTCATACGTTTTAGGGGCATTTTGGAATTTTTAAGTCAAAATATCATGACATAATCAATTTTCGTACATGTAAATCTGACAAGGGAAGTCAATGTTACAAAATGTACACTTACAGGGGAGGCCCATGTTAGTTTGCCTATTTACAAGAAAGGTTAGTGTAATTTTTCCTATTTAATATTTATGTGTACACACACACACACACACATATATATATAATCGAACTTATTTAACGAGCTTGTTCATAAATACGTTTACGAACTAACAAGTCGAGTAAAGGATTGCTTGAGATTAGTTAGTTTATTTATCAAACATATATATTTTGTTTGAGCTTGGTTCGTCTATTAAATAAATAAATACGAACCAAGCCCAACTCGAGCCGAGTTTGAGTTACTTGTCGAAAGCTCAGCTCATTTGCAGCCCTAGCCAGTTGTGATGTCAGCGGTGTGGAGGAAGGGTGGCTGATCACGGTGGTCTCGCGGCGCTGTGAGGTCGACTGAAGTTGGAGGTTGATTGTAGGTGTTCGGTTTTATGGGTCTTCACTTGCGGCTGTTTGGAGAGTGGCATATTGGGTTGGTAGCGACGACGCCGATGGTGTATGCGATGATAATAGAACCTGCAATTGTTGATAATCCAGACATTCTGAGCTACCAGCTGTATGTGTGCGCTCGGTGCATCCGCCGGCGTTGACTCCACTTTATGTGCACAAGATTGCTATGGAGGTGGACTGTTATTGGGATACTGCTGGCCAATAAAAAAGTTTTGTTTGGCCTACATTAACAAATATAAATTAAACATAAATTTAATATAGATATATATTAATTTATATACATATACACATATATATACTACAAATACATCACCAACACAAAGGCTCGCTCGGCCAACACCACCACCATCCATTCATCGTCTACGCGACATCCACGTCTTTCTCTCCCCCACCGTAGTTACCCCATACCAACCCAAAATCCCCTTCATTGGTCATCTTCTTTGAACTTTCTCTCGATTCTTTTCACCGTATATATATTATGTGTTTTAAATCATTTAGATTTGGGTTTGATTGGTGTCAGCAGCGATGGAGTTTAAGAAGGTGATCCACACATATACACACAAATATATATATATATATATATATATATACACTCATGTTTTATTTAGGTTTGATCAGTGACGGCAGTGATGGAGTTTTTGAAGGCAATTCCGAACAAAATGGGTTGGGTCAGTATATTGGAAACTCAAGTAATTCATATAGAGAATTTGAGAATTAAAAGGATTCATGATCTATATATATGTGTGTGTTTGTGTTTAATTTGGGTTTGATTGGTGTCGTTAACGATAGGTTTAGAGAGGGGATCTCGAGTAAAAGGACTTGTGTTACTGTATTGGAATCTCAAATAAGGATTTAAGAATGTTAATGAAGGGTAATTCATGCGTTCGTCATCCATATATACATATATGTGTGTTTGTGTTTAATTTGGGTTTGATTGAAAGTGATTCTGAGTCAAACGGGGTGCTTATATGTGTTTATGTTTAATTTAGGTCAGCGTATTAGAAACTCAAATATTTCATACAGAGTTTGGACGGATTTGAGGATGAAAATGGAGAGTAATTCGTATATGGAAATGATTCGTCATCCATATATATATAGATATTTGTGTTTAATTTGGGTTTGAACAAATTCAACATCACAATCGGCTCTCTATCATCTCTTATCCAAGGTTCATTCGTGGTCAAATAGATTCTTGAGATTTCCTCTGTGGTTCTGACAATGCTCCAAGTCTACGACAGAGAGCGGCGATTTTGGCACCGTCCTGGGAGGTTGAGGATCTTAGGTGTTGATGGTGGCAGTGGTGTTGTGTGTTATCATTAACATTTTCTTTCTCTAGAATGTCTTTTTTTTTTTCTCACTAAAACTAGTTCCAATAATAGAAGGGACGAAAAAGTTGGTTTAGAGCTTATTTTGGGTATTTGTGACATTTTACAAATAAGATGAATTATGTAAGCAATGATGCATGCAACTAGTTAAAATAAAATAAGGGTATAATGGTCAAAACATATTTTCTGTTAAAAACAAACGTCATCTAACTCTAACAGGAGGTGTCAGAGTAATATTTTCATAAGTTTTATCCATGAGCAATTAAAGCAAAACTAAAGGAGGTATCAGAGCATTTCACCTTTTTTTATTTTATTTAAATGTTCTTATCTTTGCATTTTATGTTTTATAGAGGTCGATTTCAACATGAGAAGAAAAGTAAAAAAAAAAGGACAAAAAAGAATATATATAATTGAAAATAAACAAAAGAAAAATTGTAGGAGATATGGTATTTTGCACAAACTAGTCCAAAAGAACTCTTAAGTTCAAATGAAAAACATTTTTTTACACAGCCACATTAGCATTCCATAATTCAAGTTGAAGATATGGAGATCAAATCTTAGATATTCATATTCAAATTCAAATTCAAATTTTGTAATTTGAATTTTTATTTTTAAATTTTGTATTTTAAAACTTTGTATTTTAAATTCTTTTTTTCCCACCTAAACTATTTCCCTCTAACTCTATAAATAGGGGGTCTCCGGGAATGATGAAGGAATTAGAAAATTGTAAAGAAAAATTAGTGTTTTCATTTTTTTTATTCAATGAAGAATAGTAGTTTTTTTTTTTAAGTTTCTTTTTTGTTGATATGCAAACGTAAGCATCATTCTCAAGGAAGTGATAAGGTGCATGGCTGAAATATAAGTAAGTTATTTTATTTTCTTCTATATTTTTTTCCTTCCAATAGCATTATTTTATTATGAGTTTTTATTTTCAAAAATTAGAGAGAGAATTCTTTGTGTTTGTCAAATAATGATAATTCAAATAATACCTACCTCTATTTACCAAGTAAAGATACATCAGATTAAATAAAAAAATATTCTCTCATATATAATCAAGGGTTTTTTTATGCCATATTTCTCATCATCTTTCCAAGTTCTAATTGGATTGGCGAAATGTATTGGTTATTGGAAGAAAAATTAGATAATAATATTAGAAACTTTATTTATATGGATCTGTAGTGGTGGATTCTGTTTCCTTGAGATTATTTCCATCATTTGTTCAGAGTCATTTAGTAGTAATTTTATTATTCCAAATCATAAATTTATTTTTGTACGAAGTGTAGTGAAGTAACAACATCCATCTATTGAACCTACACCCGTCAAATGACGTTGTTGCCAAATCAAGTTTGAGAATTCAAAGCACAAATATTCAGCACTACAATTTTTTTGGGAACCCACCCAAACTTTCTTTCCTCCCTTCTATTTATTTATTTTTAGTTTGGTTTATTTATTTTATTTTATTTTTAAATCAAATAAAAAATGTGTGCATTTATTTATTTATTTATTATATGCCACTTTCTGGACAACAATTTTGTTTTCATCATAACTTATTTGTTACTTATCATATTGGGCTGAAATGAATCCAGAGACTAGGAAGTTCAAAGAACTTCAATTTTCATATATTATTATGTCATATTCCAAGTTCAGTGACCTGATCAAAATAATGTTCAAAATTGGTGGCTGATTAAGGGATCTTGCACGAGAATTTTGACTTTTCAGGCTTGGATTCACGAAGAGTTTTGAATTATCTTCCTCAAATGAGTATATTCATTGTCCAAATGATATATCACTGATTTGTCATCCAAGTAAGTACCTAATCTATTTTACACCACGAATTTCCAGTCAGTAGTTTTCTTCTTTCTTTTTAGATCAAGAAAACATAGTTTTTCTTAGGTTGATAACTTTTGCATGTAAACTCTAGGATAAAATAACGTAGAAATATCCCTAAGGTCACACTTTGTTTTAAAAAAAAAATTTATTTGTTGTTTTTGTTAAAAAAAAAAAAAAGACCACACACTCACTCATTTTTTATTTTTATTTTTATTACTTGTCTTGTTTGTGTGTCTTTAAATTAACATTTGCATAAGATACTTAAGGGCAAAAATCTCAACAAAATACGGTCGGGATTTCATCACCCGTTTCCATGGCCTACAAATCACAAAATTCGAACATTTGTCAAAGCCCGAACCTAATTTAATTTAAAATCAAGTAGACATTGGTGCCTTATCACTCCCTTGAGAATGATGCTTACAAATGCTTACACAAAGTTCGTAAGACCCTCTTGGAAAGAGTTAGCTCTGATACCCCCGGTGAGCACCTTACAACTCCACAATGTCTAGAAAAATTATGTCAAACAGCAAAAATGTTATCTAAGAAGTGTGGATGTATTGTCATTAAGTAGATCATGTGTCTCTCCACACTCTCCTGAAAACTTTTCTAGTTGTGTTGTTGGTAGGCCTTAACTGGTAATCTTTTAGTTACTCTGAATGGGAGTATGAGCTGTCTAATTAGGAGATGATTAATTTGGAGACCATCTTATTAATTCTTTGCAATATTAGATTTAAAAATTCATCACCCTTGAATTTAAGCCCAAAATAAAAATGCCAAATTTTTGTTTGTGTGGTTTGTGTGTTCAGTTCCATTTCTAGGCAATCTTCTAGAATCTAATTAGCTTGGTTTTTCTTTCTTTAAAAAAGGTTAATTGTTTATTAGTTTATGCCCAAGTGATTACGGGTTAACAAATGGTTAGATTGATATCATATTGATCTGTCATTCCTTGATTTAGAGAAGACTCACATAACTCTCTCACTCTCTTTGACCATCACTCATAATCCAATGGTTGCACCTCGGATCTTAAATGCCTACTTCGCACCCATCACAGCCAACCCACCCAATTATATTATTCTCCCCGATAATAATGCAACCAAATTTGAGATTAGGCCCACTAAGATTAGTCTGTTACCCAAAATCCATGGGTTTGAAAGTGACCAACCTTATATCTATTTAGGAAAATTTTTAACAATTTTTAACACTTTCAAAAATCAAAATTTGGATGCCGAGAGTATTAAATTACATATTTTTTTTCCTATCTTTAAAAGATAAGGCTACCTCATGGTTAAACTGCATTATTTCAAATTCAATTCAATCATGAGATGCATTTGCAAAGAAATTTACGAGCAAGTTTTATCACATACAAAAGACCGAGTTAATGAGAGATGCCACAATCATTTTTAGAGGAAAAAATGAAGAACAATTCCACCAAACTTTGAAGCAGTTTCATGATTTGCTTTTTAAATATCCACACCATTACTTTGATAAAGTACAATTAGTCTAATTTTTTATAAGAGGCTTTCACCTATGAACCAAATCATTATTAAGTCTATGCACCAAAGTAAATTCGAGAACCAAACCCCTGGCTAAGCTTACAAATTTTTAGAAGAAGTAGCTGAGAATGCCTAAAATTTGAATTGGAACACTTGTGATAATGAATTTTCTATGAATGACTAATCTAATAGAAAATCTGGTATGTATGAGATCAAGTTTG
Source organism: Cornus controversa (assembly GCA_026545225.1). NCBI lineage: Eukaryota > Viridiplantae > Streptophyta > Magnoliopsida > Cornales > Cornaceae > Cornus > Cornus controversa. The sequence goes on along the minus strand of CM048849.1, from coordinate 65,977,018 downwards.
AAAATAAACTAAAATCTATGATGCAAAGTCTAGTCAACGGTGTGAAAGACATGAGCAAAAAATTTGATATTTTTAATCTCATGTCCACAAGTGCGTAATGCAATATGTGTTTTAGTTCATCTCATCTCACTGAGGCGTGTCTGGTCCTGAACTTTCGGATGTACAAGTGTGTGCTTTTAATACTTATAGGAGACCGACAGCAAATATCTTTAGCCAAACTTACCATTCTGATACTCGAAACCATCCTAACTTTTTATGGAGATAAAATTTGCCTTCACAAAACTTAGATGGTCAACCTAGTTCTCAAAGTAACTCTAATGGGCAACCAAATCATCAAGGACCACTGGTTCCTCAAGGTTAGTTTCTACTGAACAACCAATTCAATCACAATAGAGACCTAACACTTGATCCCATGAGCAATTATGTTGCTTATGTCTCACAGAACCAACATATTTTCAGCTATGATGACACTCTGAAGATGTTTATCCTTAATCTATATCAATCTAATAATCAATCCAATCAGAGATTTCAAAAGTTAGAGAGTAACTTTGACCTATTGACTCGAAACCAACTGTAATTTCAACAGTCAATCAAAAATCAGTTGAGTCAACTCACTTTTGTTATGTTTGAATGACAGATGTGTACCTTGCCTAATTAACCTTAAATCAACCCAAAAAGTAAAGTGATTAATCTCATAGAATCTTTTTTTGCTACTGACTAATCAAATGACCATGTGAATTCCATCACAACATTTTAGTTAGGCAAACAAATAGATAATAAGGTTGAGCTACCCACTCAAGGTAAGACTGCATCGTCCAAGTCTTCCCCATTTAACCCTCCTAAAGCAAAAAAGGACCAAGGTCCTCAGATTGACAATGCCACTCTTAAGCCATATGTTTCACCTGCACTTTTTCCTTTTAGACTAGTCAATAATAAAAAGGATTCGCAATAGAGTGAGATTTTAGAGATTTTTCAAGATCTCTAGGTTAATATTCAATTTATCACTAACATTAAGTAGATTCCTTTTTATGCAAAATTAATTAAAGACTTAGTCAAAAGAAAGACCAATATACCAAAGGAAGCCTTCATAGCCCAATATTGTTCCTTCTTCATACAAAACTAATTCGTGGTCAAACATAAAGACTTCGAAAGTCTGACTGTCATGAGCTACTTCATAGCACTTGCAAGGAGCCTAGACCAAAGAAAAGTCATTACAACTCTGCAACAAAACCTTAACATCGTCCAAGATAGTTCTCCTACTAAGTTTAAGGACAGATGGATTGGAAATCACCCTCTATATCCACATGGCTGTAATCCTGGAATTCATGAAAAAATTTAAGAGCCTTCCCAAGAATTTCTCCATTACTTGGTGTTATAGTTCTCCATATCAACTAAATCATTGAGTCTGATATTGTCCACAACTCTCTTTGCCATGAATTATTTCTACTCCATATTGCAGCAAATCTCCCTGAATGCCTATATTTCACTAACATCTTATAATAATACTCCCTTTCATATTAAAGAGTAAACAATTTTCTTTTAGGTATTATTAAATCATAAGATGCTTATTTTAGACAATTGACAATTTAATTTTTAGGAAAATATCACTGACATCCCCTGATATTTAATGTATTGTTACGCGGCTATAATTTTATAAAATTTCATCACAAAATACCCCCTGAGGTTTGCTCCGTTTGACATAAACACCCCTGCCATCTACTGGACAACCTGTTAGGACTCCAACACTTTGTAAAATAACCTTCATGCCCTCTTTAACTTATGAAAAGACATATTTGACCTATTAAATTACCAATCTACCCAAACAAAATCATTTCATCAACCAAAATGCCATTATTTATATTATTTATACTGTAGTTATAATATAACTAATATTTTGCATATTTCTCAGATTGCAAATTGGTGAGTGTGACTGTGTGAGCATATATATATATATATATATATATTCTATATATATTATATCTATATTCACACACTCAAAAGTACCGTCCAAGGCACTGCCAAAAATAATGGCATCTTCGATCGTACCAGCATCATTGGAAAGCCTCATGGCCATAACAAAACTCCATCAAAGACCCATTTCATTTGTGTCTCCATTGAAGTTCCACTGCGAAGCTCCTTCTCAACCTCGCCAAAACGTTGCTGACCCAAGAGAATCATTCACATTAGAGCACCTTCTTTCTCCATTTCGTGGTCGAACACCACTGTTTTCATTGAAAAAACCCAAAGCTTCACAGCCACCATAACCAAGCTCCACCATCATTAAAGCTCCATCGACGAAGAGACCCACAGACCACTGTTCATCATCTTCACCAACTATGATGGGTCTGCAATGGCCTTGGTGGGTGTTGCTAGAATTTTGGGTAGTGGCGGTAGTGACAGTTTGTAGCTTGAGGTTTGGTGATGGGTTGGCTTAGATTAGTTAGTTGTGATTTCATGGTGTGTTGTAAGTTTGGTTGGATAGAGAGGTGGTGTTCTTGGGTTTTCGAGCTTGGTTTTATTGGTTGGAGTTATGAGTTGTTTGCATGGAAGTGGGTTTGTTAACAATTCTGTTGGGTTTACTTTGTGTGTTTTGATTGATTTTTGTGAAGAGGGTTGGTAATGGAGTTTCATGGTGGTGGATGTTTATGTTGTTGGGTTGTTGGTTTGATGACTGTAGTGGTGAGTTTGAAGGCACTGGAAGGTGAGTTTGTGGATTGGTTGAGACGTTGGTGAAGGTAATGGTGGTTGGATGCATGGGTTGGTTATGATTTTTTTGGTTGTGGAGGTTATGGTGGCTTGATGGATTGGCTATGGCAGTTGGTTAGTGGATGTTTTGACAAATGGGTTTTCATAGTGGTATAGTGAAAGAGTAGAGATGGGCTTTTATGGTGTTTTTGGTATGGGTTTAAGAGAGCAAAAATAGTTGCTAACCAACGACTGATAGTGGTGGGCTAGTTGTCATTGTGGGTTTGGTAATGGTGGTGATTTGGGTTTGTTTGACTTAGGTTGACGCCAATGATTACCTGGTAGTGTTATTTGTTTTGCTGTGGGTCTTCATCGGATATGATGCTACTAGTTTTAAGAGAGAAGAATGAGAGGAAGATTAGGATATGATGCTATTGGTTTTAGGAGAGAAGAATGAGAGGAGGATTGGGATATGATGCTATTGGTTTTAGGAGAGAAAAATGAGAGGAGGATTGGGTCTGTGAGAGTTTGTAGGAGTGTGAGGGACCGACTGATGGTGGTGGGCTAGTTGCCGTTGTGAGTTTGGTTATGGTGGTGATTTGGGTCTGTTTGGCTTGAGTTGACGCCAATGATTACCTGGTAGTGTTCTTTATGGGGCACTGGTTTTAGGAGAGAAGAATGAGAGGAGGATTGGGATATGACGCTATTGGTTTTAGGAGAGAAGAATGAGAGGAGGATTAGGTCTGTGAGAGTTTGTAGGAGTGTGAGGGACCGGGTGTATGAGGATTGTAATCCCTTATGGGTTGGTTTAGAGAGAGAGATAGAAAGGGGTTTGGCCATGCTGTTCAGTGGTGGTGGCCGATGATTGGAGCATATATATATATATATTTATATATTATATAGGCAAAATACACACACACACAGAGATATATATATATATATATATATATATGTATATATATAATATAAAGGTTAGTTATGGATAGTGAGAGAGATGGAGGGGTGGGGCCTAAAGAGAAAATATATTTTCTTTTTATTATGGGAGCAATATGGTCCTTTTATGTACAATTTTTTTTGTTTATGAAATCATTATAAAATGAAGGGCAATTGTGACATTTCATGCCTAATTTAATGCTGTTATGACACCGTTTGGATAGAAAAACTGACAGGGGGTGTTTGTGACGAAATTTAGCAAAGTTGTAACCGTATGGGTCAATGACATTTACCCTTAATCTTTTAAAGCATAAGTGATTAAGTAGAAGTGATATCAAAGCTACCCTATAACAAGTTTTTAATCAGTTTTATGTACTAAAAATAAAATAAAAAATCTAAACTTTGTTCCATTCATTTATTGACATTTTTTTTTTCTTCTAAAAAATAGTTTAAAAAGAAAAATATTCAATTTTTTTTTAATATAAATTCTACTATCAAAGTTTGAAAGTTGGAAAAAAGTTTAAAAGATCTTTCGATGGACAAATAAACTAGAATGTTTAAACAAGATTCTCAAAAATTGTTCTTTTATCTTTAAAAATTCTTAATAATATTTTTAATAGAGAAAATTACACTAATCTCTTTTGTAAATATGCGAAATAACAAATACCCCTGTGTTTTCAAAAATAACACTGCACCCCTGTTAGTGTTGTCGGAGACCTAAAATGATGAAATAACCAATATAGCCCTGTGCGATTTAATATTTTTTAATTGTCAAAAACTTGTTCTGTTAAAATACCAAATTATCTTTATCATCTTATGTCACATCTAAGGTTCTTGTAATCTCATTCTCTTTCTTTCTCTCCTCCAGCATTCAATGTATATTTATACTACAATATAAATTATATATATATATATATATATATATATATATATAGAGAGAGAGAGAGAGAGAGAGAAAATCACTATATTTCCACATATTTCAAAAAAGACACATGCCCATCTCACCTTAGAGAGTAGAGAAAGAATAACAGTGACTGTACCAAAAGAGCATCGAGCTCTTGATCCAAAAGCTTCCCTTCCAGCAACTCGTTCACAAGATAACTCAGGCCTTCAAGACGGACCTGAGGTTCCAGAATAGCACTGTCGTGATGTTGTAGGAGACAATAGAGGCGTACCTGGCGGGTTTGATCGAGGACACCAATTTGTGTGCCATTTATGCCAAGAGAGTCACCATTATGCCCAAAGACATTCAGCTCGTTGGGAGGATTAGAGGGGTGATTTTTTATTATCTTTTTGCTCTGTTTTTATGATTAGGGGTGACAATTTCCTCCGCCCTAATGAGTTTCTGCCCCTAATGGAGGGGATTTGGTATGCCCCTAATAGGAGTAGGGGTGAAATGATTTTTTTAAGAAAACCCACTTAATACCCGCTCGACCCCCGATTATATACATACACGCACATACACACACACACACACACACACACACACACATAAATAATGAAATAATTGCATGGAGTGTGCCATTTATTTTATTATTATATTACTTATATAAATATAGTATACTAGATATATGACAACCACTAGAGTTTATTCTCTTCAGTAAAAAATGATTTTTAAATTTCATTCATGGGTCTGACTGAACAACAAAACAAGAAAAAGAGAACTTAGAAGTTATTTAAAACTCTAGAGATCTCTCGGCTACAATTTTATCCCGGTGAAACCGTGAAAGTACTATATCTTTCTCTCACTATCTTGTTTTGCTCTATTCCTTTCTTTATCTTGTAGATAAAAGAGAATTCTCTCTATGACATAATAGATCTATAATAAAAAAATTCTTAAAGACCAAAACAATTTCTATCTCCATCTACATTCTGAGATGCTAATCCTGAAAAGAAAATTTTGAAATAAGAAAAAACAATTAAGTGTCAAATTAAATAAAGTGTTAACCAATTAAAAAAACCTTAGAAAGGGACTGAAGCCTACACCATTGGATAGAGAATCCAAAAATACTCAATTTAAAAAAAAATCACACTCAATTCCGATCTAGAACGAAGAAATTACGTCGAAACGGTGCTTTGTGCTAGAATTGACCGTTCAGAAGAATAGAGAATGACAACAACGGGTTTGAACTTCATTTTCTTTGATCTTATATATTGGGGTTTTGACTGTAGGAGTGTTTGAACACATTTAGTCCAAACATCGAATTCTGTTTGAACACATTTAGCCCAAACATCAAATTCAAAGCAAATGATTTTAAAATTATGTTATTCCTCTCTTTCTCTAAACGGGACGGTAGTGATATATTTACCACAAACCCATTACGATTCTTAGGCCCTGTTTGGATTGACTTTTGAAGAACAACTTTCGACTTTTCAAATCCAAAAGCTGTTTTGAAGAGTGTTTAGATTGATAAGACAAAAGAATTTTTAAGTCCAAAAAAACCGTTTAAAGAAAACTCAGAGTACCTGCTTCCTGATTTAACTTCTATTTCTCTATTTCTTTTGCTTTCTTCGTATAACTTTCATGTCAATTGTCACTCACTAATGTTTTTTGATATGGGTTTGTGGTTTTTTTTTAAAATTTTCACAATTTATGAAAATGTAATGATTTTCTCTCTCTACAATTGTGCAAAACAGCATCTGAATACGGCAGAAATCAATAGGAAATTATATGCTCTATTAGAAAATAGTTCATATCAACTGTTAATTTGTCCCTCTGTTAAACAGATAAATTGTATATATGTTTGTATATATGTATGCCTATGTATATGTCGTCCTCTCCCTGTATATCTATTTCTCTCTATTCATCTATCTATAAAAAAGTTAAGCTTGAAAGATTCCATCTGTATATCTATCTCTCTCCATGTATCCATCTATAATAAAGCTAAGCTTGAAAGATTCTATTTACAGATGCTAGAGATGATTACGTGTGGTTTTGGGTGACGTTGGGAAGGCAGGAAATTTTTTTGGATGATTTAAAAAAAATTCATTTAAATTCAACGTCACGTCCACGACAGACACCAAAATCAGATGGATAGATGGTAAGAAAGACATAGACCGATCTAGATTTAGTAATTCAGAAGAAAAGATGATGAATAATAGGATAAAATTATCAATAAATAATATGTCAAAAAGAATATTTTACTCTTCTTATACGTTTTACGGACATTTTGTTAACATTAACAATATCCATGTAAAACCGACGGGAGAGATCAGTCTTACAAAAAAAATACACTTTCAGAAGAGTGATAAGTTATTTTTGAAAACACAAAAAAATTCTTATTATTTTTCTATTTACAAGAGAGCTCAGTTTAATTTTCCCTTTTTAATATAAGTAAATGAAGCCAATTGACCTTCGAATTTAAGTGAGATATTATCTAATTATCTAAAATTCATTTTCTAATATTTTATAAAACCATGTTCATTTCACTGATTTTTTACGTAATGCAGTATTTGAAGATAACATTTGACATAATAATAGGTCTAATGCTTTTGCTTTTCTAAATTTGGATTCCGAGTCAAAAATAAAAGAAACAAGTAGGTGAATAAGGAATGAGAAGAAACCCTAGAAATTGAGAGACACGAACACAATCAGATTCAGAGTGCATCAGTATATATACATAAGAAGTCCTCAAGGAAAGTTGTTATCTCTCCAATAGGTTCAAAGTGAAGAAATTGAAATCTTTTTTACACATCATGTGCACTCTTCATCGACTTTTTCGAATTTGTATTTTGAAAAATAGAAAGAACAGGAAAGAAAAAGGGGAGTAAAAAAGAAAAGAATGAAAGAAGATGAAAATGTAGACGAGCAACAATCGAATCGCCAATTTGATTATATGACGACTGAAACGATATCTCGCCATGTTACTATGCCTCCTGTTCTTATCAATGAAGAGACTCAATAAAAATTTAGTCTCTCATTTTCTGAAACATAAACAGAGGACTTTGTAGAAATCAAACAAAATCATAGAAAGACAATCAAAGATTAAATGAGAAAGAGAGTTTTGTTGGATTGCTCCTGCTATTTGCTACCTACCTTCGTTGACAACACTAATGGCGGCTACTTAAGAACCCTAACACCCGCGGACTAGAGCGAGCGAGATATTTACCTTGCAAGTTGCAGCTTTGGTCATTTATAGGCAGCTCCATATAACAACCCTAGGCACCATCTGTCGTTGCAATTACCACAATAGCCTTACAAGACTACCATTTTTGTTTTTGCACCGATAATACAACATGCAGTGCATCTGGGATACAATTATTTTTACTGAAGATGCAATATTTTTCACTTTAAGAATGTGAATTTGAGTTTGCAAATAGTCACTTCAAATAAAAATATCAAAAATTAAAATATGCAAATTGAATATTATTTAAAAAATAAGTGCTTCTAAAAATTTATTAGAATTTTAAGTGACAATCACTTCACTTATTACTAAATGTCGAACATTTAAAACTCAAAAAATTATCAAATTATAAATACCACTTAATACTTCAAAATTTTAAATTCAACTCTTAAACTTTTAGTATTTACTTATTAGTTTTATTGAGTAGTGTACTTAAGTTTTAGCTCAATCTACTTGTCAATATTCTTGAACAAGAATAATGACACAATGAATTTTTCAAAATTTTGAAGGTAAAGGAATCATCGTCATGTTACCTTTAATTTAATAAAACTTATTCAAACACCACAACATGATATGAATTTTATTCATGTTAGGTCCAATTGCAACAATTCTATATTGTCAAACATAACTTAAGATTATTTTTTACATTTGCAGCAGATAATTTTTTATATTATAATTTTACATAATTTATTCACCTTTTTTTTTCATTTTCCGTTCAAACAATAATTGAAATCATCAAAAACCCAAATGGGTTGGCTTTAATGGTAAAGTGTTAGAAGAACTTATCCAACATTAGATCCGGATGAAAAATAATTTGGGTATATAAGGGTAGGTATGTAGCACTACTCATTAGCTTAAGCTTTTCGGTTAGCGGGCAAGTGTTCGACCTGTGTCATTTGACATCAGAGTCAAACTTAGTCTTTGATCCAGTGTCACGCTAAGTGTTTACTTGAGTGAAGTTCGGGTCCGGGTATAGGCAGGGTGGTCTCATCCCAAAGAGAGCGTTGAGAGTTTAGGTGAGTGAAAATGTTAGAGGAGCATGCCCCACATCAGATTTAGATAGGGAAAGACTTAAGTATATGAGGGTGGGTATGCAACACTATCCATTGGCTTAAACTTTTGGGTCGCTTGACCTTGGTGCCTCAAGTCTAAGGTTCGACTTTCCTATAGCGCAAACAGTTCTTTAGGATTCACACCCATGGCTCAAGTTGAGCTTTACCCAAACTTGTGTGTCATCATTTCAAAAGTAAAGTGTTACAAATAGACATGTTTAGCAAAATGCTTTTTTTTCCCACCTACAAATTTACCAATTATGAGTTGTAAGGTGTTACAAATAGGCATGTCACTAGGAATTGAATGTACGAATTTACCAAGTATAATCTGAAACGGTCCAATCCTCACTATATAATGTTTCGTAGACAAAGGAGAGGGTTGAAGAAAGTTTTTGTAGAATGTTGATTTCAAATTGAGTTTTTATATCTGGAATGTCTCCTATCAAATTTATGAATTTAGATCACGAGTTTAATTTGTGTTGAAATTGTTTGCATACCCTTCCATTTACTTTCAATACTCTGTGCATTTGTCTACAACGTGAATTTGAGATGTCATTGATTCCAAGTTTTCATGTCTCGACTGTTTGATTTGAAGGAAAGATGAATCAAAGAGAGGATTTTAGAATGAGATGAGGATGATGACGGAGAATAGAGGGCGGATGTGGTGGAGAGCTTAATGCCGGTGAGAAGGAACCTATTGTGCTTCTGGGTATGCTCTTCATATTTGCTAGAGAGGTTGACAAGATTTGTGGTTCTATCAAGTTAATTCGTTTTTAAACGGGTTTAATCATTTTTAAATTTATTATTATTATATAATTTGTAAGACACGTGTCATATTTTAGTTGGGCCAAGTTGGTTCTCATGGGATTGGACCCAAGTATTCTTCATACGAAGATGTGCTTTTTTATGACAACAAAGAAAGGGGGGTTTTAGCATAATAATATGTTTCCAATTATATAGCGACAACCGAACAGTAATAAGAGATTGAAGAGGTGGATGATTTAAGCATAGTGCGAAGGTCGATAATATCAATCCTTGTATTATCTTCCAATCTTTGAGAACCAAAAGACAATGATAAGGAATTCACAATTAAATTTCATTATGGCAATGGAAATTAAAGCACTGTTACCTTCAAGTGCCTCCAATGTTATGGACTTTAACATTCCTTAATTATTTTTACGAATAGACAGATTAAAGTATAAATCATGATGTTACCCCACCTAGAGGTGGATTATAAATAGTTGAGCAAAAACTGCATTTGAGGACGGAGAAGTACACACTATACCCTCTATATTGGAGCCAAAAGCTGATTTATGTGGATTCTTCTCAACACACTGAATTTGCTCAGCTCTTTGAGCCTCAAAAGTCGTTACTTTTCTGGTTCGGATTTTTGTTATTATTATTATTATTTTTTATGTGATGGGCGGAGCAACAACCCTTTTAACATTTAAAGAGAAACAATGCTGCAGAAATAGAAAAACAGAGTACTACATACATAAGAAGAATTTTTTGATCCGGTTGATTTGGTGACCAAATGTATTTAAAACCAACGCGATCATCAAATTTTTTTTTTTTTTTTGAAGGTTAAGTTAAACACACTCGGTATCTATAACATGTTCGTACTAGAACTCCCAATGGTTTATTTGAAAAAGAGAGATCATAGTATTGGACCAGAGACACTTTGGAAATACATTATAATGTTAAACTCACAAGGAAAGTCTCTTTTGCTGACAATTTATATCTGGACTTCTAAAGATTCTTTGTGAGGTAAACCCAATAGAAAGTGCAACAAAAAAGATAAAGAAGATACCAACAATACTAAAGACATGATTTAACAAGAAGGTAACTTTTGGTCACTAGCTTTATACAATACAACACCTTACAAACACCACAAAAACCATAATATGGAACTCCAAGTCCAAGCTTTGATCAGCTTATTCAAACTTCTCATATATACTAGGCACTAGCCAAGCACAACTTCTAGTCAACACCTCAAGACACTGGAAAATTAAGTAACACTACATCACAACTTAGGACAGTATTAATTGTAAGCAATATAACATGTAGAAATTAATTAACACAGATCGGAACACCACCATACTGTTAACAATGAAATACTCAAACTGTTGCAATAGGACCCAAATTAACAGGACTTTCCATTGCCTTCATGGCTTCAAACCGAGGCTCCTTGGCCTGGAACTTGAGGCCAGCATAAAGTTTCATGTAGTCCTCGAACACAAATTTAGGATACACTTGTTTTTGCTCTTCTTTCTCCACTAGTGCCGGTGCTGGATAGATGACAGCATCACTACCTGGATTGTAGAATGAGGCGATCGACATTCTATTTCCATCCGGCTGAGCAATCACACGGTGCATCACACTCTTGTATTTGCCGTTGGTGATTACCTATATATATATATATATATATATATATATACACACACACACACATGGATTGAAAATTCATGTATTAGAAGAATGATATTTCAGTTGTACGTGTTACACACAGATAAAATTGACTAGTTAAACTGAGATGGATTGGTTAATATATATCTATATCTATATATATATATATGTATATATATATATTATTTGGTTATGTATAATATACCTCAAGTTGGTCACCTAAGTTGATTACAATTGAGTGTTGCATTGGTGGGACATCGATCCATTGGTCATCCTTGAGTAGCTGGAGTCCACTGACCTTGTCATCTTGGAAGAGTAGGATGAGGCCACCAGCATCAGTATGGGCTCGGAGGCCCTTGATCAGCTCTGGACGCGGACACGGGGGATAGTTGCTCACCTTGGTGCCAAAGGTAGGCCCCTTGGAACCATAGAAGGCCTTCTTCAGGTACCCTTTCTCCAGCCCAACATTCTCACATAACAAGTCCAGAAGCTCTTCAGCTAGTTTTTCAAGTTCACTTGCAAATTCCCTCATTGTCTTCCTGTAATTGTATATATAAATAAAGTAGAAAAATGCAAAGGATATAATTATTAAAATGGTACTTACTCCTAGAATATATTTAATTAAGACCACCACGTAAGTACGTACTACTCCAGAATTATATATATATATATATATATATATATATATATATATATTGACCTGTAATCTTCTTCAAGATCAGGGATTTCGGAGATGTTTGAAGTCGGAAGATGGCGCAAGAAGAAGGTGCTTTCCCAATCAATGTCGTCGATTTCAGACTGAACTGCCTCAAGACCCTTACTTGCCACCATTTCCTTGAACCTTTGCTCCATAAACTTCTTGTAATGCTCCTTTGTCAGCCTCTCCACTGTGTCCATAAGCTCGTGTGATATTCCATGATTCACCAACTTGAAAAATTAAGATTACCACACAAGAAAAATTAATGGCAGTACAGATCAGTAAAGGAAACAAATTATTAATGCTTTCTTTAAACACATAATTAACTTCACATATACTCTATATACCTCAAAAAAGCCCCAGTTCTCACAAGCATCTTTTATCATGTCCATTGTTGATGCCCTCTCTTCACCAATAAGCTTCTCCATGTTAATGACTGGGAAAGTCTCCATTTCTCTCAAGCTCTTTAATTCTCTTGCTATATATATATATATATGTATATATATCTCTGTGTGGACTATGGGATGGTGTTGGGCTGCAATTTATAGGCCTTAAAAGGAGTGGGAATGGAGGAAAAGATAAAAGGATGGTGAGTATATATTAAATGGAAATTAATAATATAGTTAGATATCCAAATCTAAGGATGTATATATATAAACATGACTCGTGGAGCATGTATGTGACCACATCCTGATGGACCCCTACTATCTTTGTCCGAGTTTAAGATCATTGTCTACGGCTAGCTGGTGAGCCTCTATCTCTCTCTGCTTGGTGCCTGGTGGTGTGGGACCTAGTTTAGTGGTTGTTTTTTTTATCTTGCTTTTTGGGTTCTTGAACAATCTATTAGTGGATGGGCTTACTTTTTGCCATGCACGCGCCATTTTTAGCATTTGTTTGTTTTGATGCCTAAATTAAGTTGGCATCTATGAACTATGTTGTCATTCACTTGCCTTGATATTTCTATAGAGCTTTCTCTAGACATTGACATGCTTATATAACTTTCATATTACGGCATATATGTTAGATGCCCATATGTAATAAAATCGTATCATTTATTTAAACATTGGATATATATACAACTTCAGATATATGGCGGCCAAATCAAGCTTTAATTTAAACTATATGCTACCCTAGCTAGCGGATGAAATCTATATAAAATTTCTAATAGTGATCGATCTTAATCGTTTGAAAATTAATGTGATAAAAAAACAAATTCCCACCAAGTTTGATCTCTTAGAAGTTAAATAGTGAGATCTTAATCTTTGAGAAGTGTGCGTGGGAGGGGCTATTTGATTGTATGAAAGAAACTGAACCATTAATTACTTAGAGCTAATATTGACATTTCACATTTATTTTGACGTACTTTATCTTCTAAATTTAGTAACTAAAATGATTGTTTTGTTCTTTTTTATACTGTCTTTTCAAATAAATCATATGCTTCATTTGGTTAGAAAGAAAAATAGCAAAAAAATAAAAAAAAATGTAAAATAAAGTTTACAGAAAGTAAAGATTTATGAAAAAGTAATTTTTCATGACGGTACCTGTTTGGGGGAGCTTCCTGGAAGATTGAACAAGCATTCAAGCCCAAAAAGTCCTTTTCAAAAAAATGAAAGTCAAAATCCTAAAAAGTTTGTTCAAAAGAAGTTGAAAAAATTTACTTTTGGAAGGAAGACAGAATTATTTTAAGTAACAAATTTTATAGACAATATTGTCTCTTTTTATTTTGTGAAACTTGTCTATTAAGAGTAATTATTAAGCATAAATTTGTCAAATTAAACTGTGCTAATTGTGAAAAGAATTTCAAAAAATGCATCCACCAAACCATATTTTTTCTTTTAAATTTTTTTAATTGAAGGCATTCTTCAAAGGACTTTTAAATAGAAGGAATTTTAAAATCAGGAAACTCCTCCAAACAAGTTTTCTCATAAAAATTTTCTACAAAAAAGTTATATGAACTTACTATTATACCCCCTTTTATCTCTCATTATTTTTAGAATAATAGTATAATAGTCTATATCTCTCTCAATGTCTTACAAAATTATATATTTAAATTCTTATATTGCTTTTAAGAGAGCTATTATATTTTCTTGTAACTTTCATCTTATCTAAACAATGAAATGGTAGTTGCCACAAATTTTTTGAAAAAATTTCATGTTAATCAAATGCATGCTAGAAAATTAATTATCCTTTTATTCACTTCAATTTATTTCACTTTTGTTTTTCGCTATTAATTTTTATCTAACCAAACGGATTTATACTTTCATTTAGGAGATGAATGATAAATTTGTCATTTCAATTATTAGAATTAAAAGTTGGAGTGCATGAATTCCCTTCATTATAATGGTAAATATTGAAGCGATATATATAAAGAGAGAGAGAATGTAAAGTATAATGAGAGATCAAGATTAATGCATAAACGTAATCCATGATGGAGAATAAGATTGATTAGAAAAGTAATTAATGATCGATTTTTTTTCTTCTATTGATATCATTAGGAACCCATAATTACACTCCAACAACGTAATCTAGTGCTCGATTCTCTTTTTATTTTTTTTGGTAAATCATCCTCTTTTTTCTCTTAACCTCCTCTTACTCATTTTCAAATACTCCAAATGTTCTTTTATTCAGAGATGTGATTCATCCAAATCTCTCCATCCATCTTTCCTATAAATGAGTAGAAGGAAATGGTAAAAAAAGGTGCATTAATTGTCTGGATACAACGACCATCGTAGATGATCATTTTTTTTACCCAAAAAGAAAAAAAAAAAAAGAAAAACACATCAAAGGTCATCTTTCAATGTTTGGTACACAAATTATTGGTGTTATTTTATCGTAATTATGACAATATATCACATCACTTTAGTGGCACCCATGAAAACAAAAGTAGGATAAGTCGCAATAGAGCGTCACCAAGAACTAAATCAAAAAGAAAGAGGGCGAATAAGTGCAGCGTGAAAGAAAGAAACTACCTTTTGATGATCTGTGGGGCCTAGAAAGTTTCCTGCTGTAAATGCACTTGGTACAATACACAAACCATGTGAAAAAAATGAAGAAATTAACCAGAGAGATAGAGAGAGAAAAGTTCTCAACAATCAGTAAGTTCAAAGAACTCATGACACTGTCATTTTAAGATAGATCTCTCAAACATGTAATGATATTTAATTTAGCATTGACGATTTAAGTTTTGAGCTTTCCATTTAATTAATTATATTAATTAGTACATTGATGATCCGATCAGGTTGATGGGCATTTGTGCTGGACTAGTGCAGCTACATAATAATATAACATTTTGATTAAGATGTGTTTTCGGTATACTTGTGTATCAAAAATTGCCATATATTAAACTCTTCTGGTATCTCACGCAACGCATTAAACTCTCTTAGAGTGCAAATAATTTCTTATGAGTCATACTTGCGAAACAAGTTAAGTTTTATCCGATTCGTGTGAAGGAGATGTTTTGTACGGTGTTTTGAATAATTAATTAGGGCAAAGCTCCGAACACCATATATATATATATATATATATACACTGACAGTATCTTATCTCCTGATACTACGTTTGGTGTGCAGGAATAGAATGGAATGTTCATTCCAACCATTCTTTTGTTTGGTATGATCTTTAAGGTGAGAATGATCATTCATTTGAAATGAAAATCCATTCCCAGTAATAAAAATCTATTCAATAGTTAAACATGTGAAATGAGTATTTCATTTTCAATAAGATTAAAAAAAAAATTCATATGACCAAAAAAACTCTTCACCTTTATCACCACCACGACACCACCACCACCGGCTCTATCACCACTGCCACCACCTCCACCTTTACATCGCCACCTTCCTACTCCACCACACCACCACATCCATAAGGCCACCTTCCTCCACCGCTATATATTTATTGGTTTAATATATTTGTCACTAAGAGAAATATTTTTAAAATTTTAATTAAAAATTTATTTTATTTCTATCTCATTTCACATTTATAACCAAATAATAGAATAACACTCAACATTTTATTTTATTTCATTTCATTCACGCCTACGCATGCAAGTTGAAGTGGAATGAGTAATTGAGTAGGATTCTGTGGATAAAAGCAATTGAGTTACGGCTGATTTTGTGGTTAATGTGCTTTTTTACTGTCACTAAACAATGGGCAAGTGGGCACCTGTTACCAACCAGTAAAAATCCATGGGCTAGCTTCTGAGTTGACAACAACTGGACTCTAGCTAGAGCCAAGCTTTTTTAACTTCTGGTTTTAAGTCACAAATCTCACACACACACACACACACACACACATATATATATATATATATATATATATATTTATTTATTTATGCACCTGCTAATCGGTAAAATGTTAGTGGTGGAGTACATTCTCTGTTTCCCAAACCTGGGGTCTGGGTCTCTCTCAGCTCACTACTGTTAACTTCGAATTTCCTTTCCTGTGTTAAAAGTAGATGAATCCAACAATTGAAGAAGATATAAAAAAAAACAACATTCACGCAAGTGAAATTCTATTACCAAGGGTGCGTTCATTAATGGAAACGTTTTTTATTTTTTACTTGAAAAAAAATAAAAACAGAAAACAAAAATAACGTTCATTAAACTTGTTGTTTCACAATAAAAAAACATTTGTTACACATTTTTTTTCTTTTTTTTTATATTTAAACTTATAATTTACAAAAGAGCTTTTCAGCAGAATTAGTCTTTTATAAGTATAATATCATCTATATATGAAAATAAAATAAAATTAAAATTGTTATCATATATATTTAAAAATTAAATTAAAAAAATGATACAAGTTAAATGATAATAATATGCTTAACATGTATATCATAAAGAGTTATTATTTATAAGTGAATTTTTTTTTATAAAAGAAGATGAAATTAAGAGCATTTTTAAAGTGTTTTTTTATATTTTAATATACATAATTTATGCACATTATATATTATTATATTAATTTATTATATATTATTTAGCTAAGTAGACAATAAAAAGATTATAATGTGTAAATAAAAAAATAATTGTGCAAAAAATTATGGATAGTGAAAGTTATGTTTCATATTATATATTATTAACTAAGTGGGTCCTACTACAGTGGAGAGAATATTTATCTACTACAGTGAAGAAATACATATTTTTTTGTTTCTTTCTCCCTTCACAAAAACGGAAAACATTTTTCATTACAGAAAACAGAAACACTTTAATAAACATATTTTTTGTTTTTGTTTTTATTTTTGTCTTTTTAGGGAATAAAAATAGAAAAATAAGAAATATTTCTGTTAGTGAAATCACCCCCAAATTGCTTTTAACCTCATTTTGACTCATTGTATAAGTTTGTACAATTTAAAGTACAAATTACAGGAGAAAAAGGTTTGATTTTAAATTATAGACATACAACTAGATAGCAGTTGAGATAGTGGGTTACCTTTTTTTGAAATTCAATTTAAACCATATATACTATACTCAGCAGTCATGTAGGTTTAACTTTCCAATTAATTAGGACCCATTCTACAGTACATGATCCCAAAATCTTGACTGATAATGGACTGCAGCATCCATTCTATTCTACAGGAACACAGCACATGTTGCTATGTTTGTTTTAAGATTCTATCAATCCTCTCTTTCTGGCTTCTTTTATTTTAGTATTTCTTTAGTGGTTATATATATATATATATACACACTAGGGTATACCTTTGCTTACGATATTATTGTGCACTCACAATCGTGACCATTAGATGAAGTGATTTTAGACCGTTGATAGCAAAAGACATTTTGAACCATATGATTACTTTTTTAACAACTCTGAACCATTGGATTGAGTTTTTTTGACCTTATTAAACTTTCCTTCTGTGTGTGTGTGTGTATATATATATATATCCAATTTTCAAATAATTGAGGGTAGGTCTTGGTCCCTGTGCTATATTATTGCAAGACTTGAAAATGATTTCCATTATAGTGAACATTTTGATAGAAACTGGAACTATTCAATGAATGTATACTCGTATAGTGTATTAATTTAGGAGGTATATGAATTAATGATGTTTGGTCACCAAGAAAGACCAAAACAAGGAAAACTCGCAGTTGGTTACACACTGCACATGCCTTTCTTTGTTAGTCAAAAGTTGACAATACATTCCATCTGCCTAACCTTTCTCGTTGGTTCTATTATGTTTGGCCTTCCGCAAATCTCGACATATGACATCCATCCATTAGTGATAGCATGGATCATAATTGTCAAATTTATTTTTTGGCAAAGTCTGGGTGTATATATATATATATATATATATATATATAGAGGTACAGTTAAGATTGTCAATCCACAACCATAGGATGAATCTAGGTTTAAGAGGGTGAGTGGAATTTCAAGTTGGTGGCTGTCAAATTGTTCCGTGGTTGACGCGTTAAGCAAAAATTTT
The DNA here is from genome assembly GCA_026545225.1 of Cornus controversa. Taxonomy (NCBI): domain Eukaryota; kingdom Viridiplantae; phylum Streptophyta; class Magnoliopsida; order Cornales; family Cornaceae; genus Cornus; species Cornus controversa. The sequence goes on along the minus strand of CM048849.1, from coordinate 65,958,706 downwards.
TAAAATTTGAAAATAGTTGTTGAAGCAATTAATTAATTTATTATACAAGTCTTGACAATATATGGTGGAGATTATATATAATTTGAAGTTGTCTAAGCTGTCACAGTGGGTTGTGAGAGAGGGAATTGGGTGATGAAATGTGCCAACAATCTCGGCAGCAACAAAGATATTCTCTCTTCACTCAAATGTTTGTGGTACTGGTGATGAGCAGCAATATATGTGATTGTGACCACATAACCAAACAATAATGGCACAGTCCCTTTCTATTAAAGGAAAAAGGAACCCCCAATTAATGGCGTCCATGGGTTCTTGATAACCCTTCAAAATCGTGCTCTTGGCGTGCTTGTAATTTGTCTACATAAAGTGCTCATCGTGTCCAATATCAATAATAGCTCCAAAAGATTTTTATCAAGAAATGAGTCAATGGAGAGAACATGAGGGAGTACTGTGATCTTTGATGTTGATATATGTGTGTTTGTGTGTAATTATGGGACCCTTAATGAAATCTTTCAATAATTATTTCTCTTTATTTCTTAAGAGTAATTTGGTTTCTTTAATAGTCATTTGATCGACCATCCTAATACAATCGCCAAATACAATGTTTAAGCAACAATAATATAACAATTCAATTATACAACACATTTATATCAAAGATGCAACATTCATGCAATATATTACCTCATGTTACAATGTTATACTAACATTAAATCAAGTTTAACACATTTACACGATTTAAAATTATTAGATTGATTTAAAATTATTGTGTTTATGTAATATAAAGTTGTTGCATTAAAGACAAGACTAAAATTACATAAGAGATGATCCAGGTTCATGTGAAGTAATGGAAGAAGAAGACACATTATAGAAAATGATTCTTTAAATTTTTAATTTTTATTATTGCACCAAACATTCTTCCTCAACTGACAAGTAAAAGGAGCAAACTATATGAAATAAGTTTCAGGTTGAGAACTAGACAAACTTCGCAATCATAAAATAAGTATGACTTAGTTTGCATTCGGTTAAGTGTTAATTTAGTGACACTATTTAACATTAGAAGTCAGACCATGCGAAAACAAATGTATTTCTTTAATGGGATATGTCGCAGGAGATAATTAAAATCTGTTAACATCAACCATTTTTAAATCCCGTTCAAACGAGAGCACTATATATATACAATCAAGTATAAATATGCTAATTTTTTCTTGACATTACGTGATCAAGACCATGAATGCGACTTGAAGTACAATACCTGTATTTACAATCTCTACTTGTCTATTAATTTTATTGCTGAATCTGTTCCCAGATAATATTTTACTAATTGCATGCTCTCGAATGGTTACTATCAGACCAAGTAGAAAAGAAACGTGATAAGTATTAGGAAGACATGAAAAAAAGTGGCTTTCTTAAAGGTTGAAACACATCCCAATTGGCTCTGGCAAACTAAAGAATGCTTTCTCCTTTCAAAAACGTATATTGCACATATAAAGAAAAATGTCCAATTCAAACTTTATTGGTCAGAATCATATGCTTTTTATCCTTTAATAAATGTCACTGTAACTATTATTTCCTCGCACTCAGAAGCCCCAATGCCATTGATTATCCACCATTCTCGTTTTAGTTCATGTTCCCGCTGATAAGAGTAAAGACTCCAAGTTTAAGAATACTCGAGAAAGATTAAATTTGTAATTCGGTTTAATTTTAGCTATATATATATATATTTGGCCTAAGTCAATTCAGACTAGGCCCAAACTTTTGTTCTTCAAATTGGAAGTGCTGCCATTTGGTTTTCTTCCGACCTTTTACAAATTTGTGCAGTTGGATTTATGCCGGATATTATTTATAAGAGTCCTGATACAAAGTCCCAACTTGAAAATTAGTTTTTGAATGAAATTATGAAAATGAGGAATGACATAGTACGTTGATAAGAGTCTTATTTCTGAATGAAATTATGTGAGTGTGTCATGATGACATTATTTCTCACTCACATAATTTCATTCAGAATCCAATTAAAAGGATGTATTATTTTTTTATTTATAATTAACAGATCTCAAGTTTAAGACGCTCTTTGATAAAATTGAAAATTAAGTTAAAAACTAAAGTTTTTAAGTGGTAATTAAAGAATAAAATTTTTTGATATTTTTTGAAATTTCCAACATTCAGCAATGCAACAAAGAGCATGACAGACACTTGGATGGTTGTGAATTGTAAAAGTAGCAGCGACAGCAGTAATGGTGCCATAATTGCCATTGGGCTAATGATAAGATTTAGCCCTACAAGCTCTAATTTTATTCAACTTGACTACAACTAAAGCTTCAGCTCGTCCAAGCCCAATTTGAACATATATTAATATAATGCCCCTCCCAGTAAATCCCAAACGAGTTGGATCAAGCTATTGGGCCTATGATCGTGCACAGTCCGACCGAGCCTCAATTAGGCTGCATTTTCTGTTCTAGTTGGGCCAATTCAGGCCTAACGTTTCAATTAGAACTCCACTTAAATAGACTGAAGTAGATAATAACCCAATTCGAATTCTGTGTTAATTAAGTAGAAGATTTACCTAAATTCCTACTAAAGATTACTTGTAATTCAGATTTCTCCAACCTCATGAATCATACATATGTTGCACCAAATTAATTGCACCCACCAGCCATAGTTGCACCAGATTAATTGAACCCAACCATACTCCCTAAGACCATTTTGTGACCTTTAGCCAATCACCACTACCCACCTAGAAAGATTGTTCTAGAGTTTTGTTGAACATTTCACAAGTGACAAAAGTAGTAGAAAAAGCACTCCTTGGCTCAATAGCATCCCCTTGTTTTCATTCATCCCAATGTGTGCCACGTGTTTAACCCTCAGCGGATCTATAACGATCGGACAATACTTAGTTACTCCGTGAGTTGAGTAAATAAAAAATAAATACAACAACTTTAATTACAAAATTAAATTTAAAATATAATAAATAAGTATAATAAATGAGATTTAAAATATAATAAATGAGATTGACCTTATTTATTACACTTTAAAATTAGTGTGTTCATTTTTTATTGAAACATATCAACGATCATTCACCGACACATAAATTTAAAATATAATAAATAAGTATAATAAATGAGATTTAAAATATAATAAATAAATATAATAAATGAGTCATTTATTATATTTATTTATTACATTTTAAAATTAATGTATTTATTTTTTATTATAACACATTACCTACACGGGTGAGTAGATAAGTATAAACGTTTACGGATTTGATATATTGTTGACTCATTTGTTTCCCCTGCTTTTAATTGTCGATTAACATAACAAAAGCACTCTGTTCTTCTCTCTCTACCAAAGTACCGTCAAAAAATGGCTGGACTCTGTCAGTTGAATCAGTTTCCATGCAAGACCATTTCAGTGAATCCGCTGCACCCTCAATTCAGCTCAAAACCCTCTCTCTTTCCCGTGAATTCCATTGGATTTACTTCAGGAAAGGCGGGAGAGCGATCGAGGGTTTTGAGCGGAGAATTTCTTAGGCAAAGACCGGTTATAAGAGTCCGCGCGGTGAGCGAAGATGAGTGGGGACCGGAGGAGGGGTCCTCGGTGGCGGTGGCGGAGGAGGAGCCGTCGAAGGAACTGACGGAGATCGATAAGCTGAAGAAACAATTGGTGGATTCGTTTTACGGCACGGAGCGTGGACTGAGAGCGACGAGCGAGACGAGGGCGGAGATCATCGAATTGATTACTCAGCTGGAGGCCAAGAATCCGACTCCTGCGCCGACGGAGGCGTTGACTCTCCTCAACGGCAAATGGATTCTCGCGTAAGTGCTACTCTTAACATTAATTCTAAAATCTTTTGATTAATTTACTTTGCTTATGACTAATCTTTACGACGAATTGATGATGATATATATTAATCTACTCTCTCCTGTACACATTTGCGAAAATAAATATATTACTGTCTCAATTGTTCTCAAAAACCCAAGTGGTCATAAGAAACATATACGTACTAATAGCTATTGAATCGTCGTTTGAGTATCGATGTTATAATCCCCAATTGGTCATAGGAAACATATACGGTACTAACTACTAATAGCTATTGAATCGTCTCAGCAATATTTTTTCTAGCGACCAGGTAGTACATCCAAACGGGCCAAACCCAACCTTCCTAGTTCCTAAATGTACAAAAATGGCATAGCTTCTCAATCGTATACTAAGTATTTATCGGCGATTGGGTGATGATCACTAGTAAAAACTTTCTAAATCTAGTGAGGACTTCACCTATCACATCACAAATCCTGCTGAGTTAGAGCACGCTAACCCAGGGAAATATTTAAAGATGAATTTTAAGTGCTAAATGTAAATTTAGAATCTCTTTGGTGCTGGTTTGAATTTTAAATGTTCATTGATAAGTAAAGTCTAGATCATTTTTTTAGTGATATAAAAAAAATTGTGTTATCAAATGCAGTTAATTGAATAATCACTTTTTTTTTTTTTTTTTTCAAAATTAAATACTGAATTGACTTATCAAACAAGACCTCACAACCCACACTAACAAAAATATTACCGCAAACCGCTTGTGAAATGGACGAGCCAAGCTTGAACTTCATTATGGAGTTCATTCATTTTTTAGGCCAATTTGGGCAACCTGCTAAGCATGATTCGAATTCTAATAAGTGTATAGCCCTAATCTCTCTTGGACTACATGATGGAAGTATCACTGTTTGCTATCCTTTTTACGGTTGAAAGGGCAAAAACTTTAGCAAGTTACAAGCTAGTTGGTCCTATCATGGAATTTATTTCAGCATGACTCATGCCATGATCTGCCCACACGGCACCGATGCAGTCCCATGTCTACTACAGTACAATCTATGTATTACCATCCATTGGTATTCTTTTAAAGGATCTTGTGATACTTGGCAGATGGCACGTGTCATTGACGTACACGTGACAATAAGTTGATGTCGAAAAGCATTGTTATGTGTATTTGTTCAATGTTCATGGAAAACAGGCTCACACGCAAACCACCAAACTATGTGTATTATGAAATACTGGATATAGAATACATCATTACACTGTCTGGTAGAGTGGTAATTTGGAACCATACTTTGGTTAGGAGTATCTCTATTATATTTACATATCTTGCCATACATATAAATTGATTTAATATAATTGTTATAATGTTATATCTTGCGTCATTGTTATTTGAAATGGTTGTGTGCGCTTAAGTTCTATTAAATGTATCCATATAAGAGTTCGTAAGGAACTTCCAAAATTAGGATCACAGTTACCAGGGGTAGGGGAAAAAAGTGTCCCCATTTCGAATAAAAAGCACTTGGGGTGTTCTATAGAACACTGCGATTTTTCAGCCTTCATCATCAACTGTTAAAAATGCTTTGAAATGTACAAGATAAATAGTTGAAACTTGAAAGCATTGCCATCAAACAAAAGTAATAGATGAGATTATAGCGCTACTAAAAGAATCATTTACCCAGTCTAATCCTATGACTAGCATTATAGATAAGTTGGTATCCACAATAATGTGTCTATTGCTTTGAATTTGTTTCTCCAGCTATTTCCATTTTGGTCTTGTTCTGTTTATCTTTTTATATTTTGTGTTATTGTTACTTTTGGAGAGTACTTCACTTTGATGCCTGTATTATTATGGAGTTACTATGATTTTGGATGATTTTTTTTTCTCGCATTAATCAGGATTTGGTTACAAATGGCAATAACTATGGCACATAGTTATCACCATTCAGTGTTGCCGTGTAATGCTCTGATAAAAGGGGTTTATGCTGCTCCAGAATCCCCAGCCTAGTCTAATAACAATGCCAACTGTTCTTTGTTACTGACCTAAAGTTTATGTGAAGCATTGCAGGTACACATCATTTGTAGAATTGTTCCCTTTGTTGTCAAGGGGAACACTGCCTTTGGTGAAGGTGGAGGAGATATCACAGACCATTGACTCAGAGAATTTCACAGTCCAGAATTCTGTCCTGTTTGCTGGGCCGTATGCTACCACTTCAATTAGTACCAATGCCAAGTTTGAAGTCCGAAGTCCCAAGCGTGTGCAGGTTTGTTTTAACCCTGTTCCTTTTACTTGGATCTCACTAGCAGTTCACTTCTTGAATACATGCCCAAAACATGAAACATTCTTACTTGGTTATTATTTAAACTATCATTCTCTTCTGAGTTGACCAGTTCCCAAAATATCTTATTATGCGTGTGCACGCGCGCGAGTGAGAGAGAGGCCCATATCTGGAAAGTAGAAATAGTTAAATGTCAGAAATGAGCAGCTTTAGGGGGCGGGAGGAGAAGATGGAAGAATGGGAATGACTTTTTGGGCACCAGGGAATGATCGAATGAAATTACTGCATACTTATAATATAGGGTTTGAAACCTGTCTATTTTACTTTCTGTAGCTTTATCAAACTCCGCTTGTAAACTATGAACTTGAATATTAAAGTTCTGTGGAAAAATGAGAACAACAGAAAGAAAATAAAGAAAAACACAATTATGACTTCATTTCATATGGTTCCCTGGAACCCTTTATGTTCATATTTCTGTTTGATCGTTCACTCTCCATTGTAGATATTATTTAAAAAAGTTCAATGTTATATTTTTCTCATTTAGTTTTTGGGTTGATTCAGATCAAGTTTGAAGAAGGCATCATCGGGACTCCCCAGTTGATAGACTCCATCGTGTTGCCAGAAAATGTGGAATTTCTTGGACAAAAGATTGACCTCTCACCCTTCAAAGGTATAATCACTTCTGTCCAAGATACGGCTTCATCTGTTGCGAAGACCATATCCAGCCAACCACCACTAAAGTTCGCTATCCCCAACCGCAATGCAGAATCATGGTTACTAACCACATACCTCGATGAAGAACTCCGAATCTCAAGAGGAGATGGAGGCAGTGTATTTGTGCTCATCAAGGCAGGCAGCCCGCTCTTGACACCTTAAAGTTTAAACAAACTCTGAAAGATGTTTCAGTTATTTGCTTTGTCCATCTGAGTGTATGTGGGGAATCTATGTAATAACAGTCTGGATAAGTTGTTGTAAGAAGTATGTATTAACTTTATCTTTCGGAAATAAAGTATGTATTGACTTTTATGAATGTAGAGTTGATATAGGTATCCGTATTAATATAACAGACACGGGGGCTGCACATACAGATGCTTATATAAATAAGCTAATAATCAATCTGGTCGTGTGGCCTGCAACGGCCGAAAGTATTCATCACTTGAATGTCGTCAAAATGAGAACTGAGCTGCTCCAAACACTAGAGCTTATTGAGTTATGTTCGCAACTGAATAATTTGTAGGGGTACTTGCAGCGAGAATTTACAGTAGCCCGGATGCGTAAATGATTAAAGAGATTTGAGACCTAATTAATACATATACATGGAGGCAGAGTGCAATACATTGGTAGTGTAGCAGTAGCTGGGCTATGAGGGCATATTGAAACACATTATTATCTGGGATCAAAATCTCCTCGACTGAGCAATTTTGTCTATCACTATGGGTGGTAACTCATGTTACTACTTGCTGCAATTAGTAACTTGTAATAATTATCACTAATAGTGATAAAAGTGGGGAGAAATTTTCTTTTGATTAGCCTGGCTGACTCTCTATCTCTCACACATTTAAAAAGCATTTCCTGTGATCCAGTTTGATCCACTTTGTGGTAAATAATGCTATACCATCAAGAAAAAGGCCAACATTTTCCCGAGCCATATTAGATACCGGGGGTGGGGGCCCTAACTCGATAAACACGAGTGTATCATAAAGAAAAATCAGAGTATTATTATGCGTGGGCTTTTTTTAGTTCACAACTACCACACAAATATTTATTAATAGAACTCAGACCAGACCACTAAACAGGCAAGTATCACCAATCCCTACCAGATAATCAAACCAGGATATACCTTCTCATATTCCAAAATCGCACCTACCAACCATAGAAAAGGGTCAAGTTAGGTAAGCACCAAACAATGAGTGATTTGATGCTTCTGCAACCATCATACGGAGTATATGCTTTTGCATCACCTAATCTGATTCCCTTCGTCATCTCATTCTTTTTGGGTCCCACAGTACTGCTGAATCAATCCAGCGACTTGTATCAGATCTAATTTGGTGTTGAATTAGATTAATCAAACACATGCACAACGTGTTACTATGTGTATACATGTATACCATATCATATTTACTTAATTCCCAAAATACCCTTGTCTCTATCGCCAACTACCTACCTACTTGCGGAGTCTCCAAAGTCGTTTTCGCCCTACCATCAGCTCTTCAGTTAACAGGAGTCCGAGAGAGACAAAAGAACGAAAGCGAACGCCAAAGGAAACTCTCTGTGAAATCTAAGGGTTGGTTTCTCTCTCTCTGAAATCATGGTGTCTTCGTCGGTACCTAACGGCGATATCGCCACGTGGAACTCTCCGGTCCCAGGCCGGTTGGCGTCTGTGTACAGCGAAGTACAGAACAGTCGTCTCGACCACTCTCTACCTCTACCTTCTGTCCTCAAAAGCTCCTTCAAGGTCGTTGATGGCCCTCGTAGCTCCGCCGCCGGCAATCCAGGTCTTGTCATCTTTACATTCATGTCAAAATCTATATCTATGTTTATATAGATAAATGTATACATACGATTGATTCACGAAAGCATTGTTCGATCTCTGAAACTCTTATTCTCACATGGTCGCTGAAACACGAATATAAATTTCAAAGTTCGAATTTTATGATTTTTACTGATCTGAGCTTGATTCTACTTTTAATCTGGTTTAGTAATTTAGTTGCGTTTCGGTGCTAGATTTCAAAAAATAAAATAAAATAAAAATGTTTTCTTTACTTCGTTTCTCAGCAATCAAATGAAGGTTTAGGATTATGTACAATGGTTTGATTGTGATGTGGGGATTGCAGATGAGATCGCGAAGCTGTTTCCGTGCCTTTTCGGGCAGCCATCTGCAATGTTGGTACCGGGCAACTCAGCCGAGTACACGTCTGGTCAGAACTTGAAGATTGGAGTGGTTTTGTCAGGAGGCCAAGCTCCTGGAGGACACAATGTTATCTCTGGGATGTTCGGTGAGGATCTTAATTCGCTCTATCAGTTACCCGTTTGGATCTAATTTGATTTGGATTGTTACTAAATCCAATATCTTTTGGTGTCTGGTAGATTATTTGCAGGATCGTTGCAAAGGAAGCACACTATATGGATTCAGGGGTGGACCTGCTGGGATCATGAAGTGCAAATATGTGGTGCTGAACTCACAGTTTATTTACCCATATAGAAATCAGGTTAGGACTTTCTTAGTAAAACTTGTAGTTTTTTAATAAATTAAAGCTACGTCGGCTTGAATATTTTATCTCTTGTATGACTTATTAGTATATCCATAATCTCTGTTTGTGTATATCTTCTGACATGATGGACAATCTTCAGTCGATGAATAGTTTTGGTTCACTATCTGAATACACGTTTGTCATGCCCACTATAAACATTCAACTTCTATGGGAAAAATTAATTTATCAGTTAAAGTTGCAAAAATTAGTCCTTTTTATTTCTTGTGCACATATAGCCATGTAAAATTAATGCCGGTCATATTTTCCATAATGTGATGTTCCACAAATCCTGAAACCAGTTCGACAATTGCAACTTTGATATGGATTTAGTTTTAATTTTTAGAAAATAAATCTCCAATGCAAAATGCAAAGTATTATTAGAAATTTTGTAAGGCAATTGTATGATTGCTTGTTTGGAGACAATAAGAATTTAATATCCCTCAAATTCAGCAATAGATATATTTTTTTCAATAACTGTATAGTTAGAAATGAAATTAATTTTGTTTGAAAATAAAGACACAACAGTACAAAGTACAATCACTAAAAAGTGAGTAATGGATTGGCGGGGACATAACCCAGCTCAAAGAAATTAGAGGAGTCATATCTGATCTATTTGTATTTCTTTCTACCAGGGTGGCTTTGATATGATCCGTAGTGGGAGAGACAAGATTGAAACCCCCGAACAGGTGATACTTTTTTTGCCTGCATAAGAATTTGTGTTTAGTGCTTGTTTAAAATTAGGACAAAATAAATATATTTTACTCTATAATTCTTTTATATTAACCTTTCAAAGTTGAGACTAACCAAATTCACATGTACATGATTTCAGTTTAAGCAAGCTGAAGAAACGGCATTGAAACTTGATTTGGATGGGCTTGTTGTAATCGGTGGGGATGACTCGAATACAAATGCTTGCCTCCTTGCTGAAAACTTTAGGTCAATTCTTTATTTTCTATATCGAAACTCTGGTTGGTCGTATTTGTTTTTTTAAAAAAATTTCTCTATTGTGTTCTCTGAATTTTTGAAAATTGGTAAATTGATTTGTACTGATTATGTAGTTTTTATGCACTCCTATTGGTTTGACATTACTTTTTACATTGTATTCAGGAGTAAAAATATGAAAACTAGGGTGATTGGATGCCCTAAGACCATTGACGGGGACTTGAAATGTAAAGAAGTTCCCACTAGTTTTGGATTTGATACTGCATGCAAGGTGATTCTAACCATGCCTTTCAACACTGCACTTCTAATTTGTATATGCATTACTTGTTCATATTTTATTTTTATTTTATTATTATTATTATTATAAACAATGTGCTGCAATAGTTGCCCTAATTTGATTCATGCAAGTGATCAGATTGAGGCACTTGAATCTGTTGTATCTTCTTGGAGGCTGTAACAGAAGTATGTCCTCAATTTTCTCTCAGTTTTTAAAGTTTTTGATCCAATTTAAGGATTTTATCTTGCTCAGCCGTGAAAGATTTTTGGTTGCAGCCAAATTTTCAGAATTTTCCAAGGATTTTTTTACAGCCTGGTTAATGTTGCCTTTTACTTTCTGTACTTTTAAGGCTGACGTCTACAAGAATGAGCTGATTTATTTTGAAAAAAAAAAATCAGAAATTTTTGGTTACCAGGATTATGCCCTCCTGATTTCTGTTTTAAAAGGCTTTGTGGATTTTGGTCAGTTAACAATAGCATTATAATTTTGTACTCTTTGTTGTCTGGTTTTGAATAAGGTCAGGGTGTTTTTTTTCCCTAATACTTGCAATTCAAAATAATCAATATTGATTTATTATGATAATGCAGATATATGCAGAAATGATAGGAAATGTCATGATAGATGCTCGCTCAACTGGAAAATATTATCATTGTAAGTACAACGAACCTGGAAATAAATCAACTGGACCATTACTTTTGCATGATTTTCTGTTTATTCCTTGGAAATTTCTATTTTAGGAATAGATAATCTTAAGATGAAGCAGTGATGGATAAATAATTATCAGATTCTTCTCTGAATCCCCTACCATCTAGTTCTTTGTCTTTTGATACAGAATCATTTGACTCTTCTCTGATCCCCCCTCCCACCACCCTTTAGGTATCCAAATTTCTAAGTAAGCTGCTCCAAATTTATTTTCTGGAGTTGGGGCTAACTGAATGTGCTTGCCTTCAACTCTAAGTATGATTTATCTTTTTATGTGTTTATATTTTCAATTATACCATCAGCCTAGTAGCCTGGGTGGTATCTGGTAACAGTGTTCAGCCTAAATGTCAGGGGCTGAAGCCCCACAGGGATTCTATCTTAGATAAATAAATGAAATTGTGTCCGCATCTCTACCACATTGAGGAAATGTGTCGATCAATATGTTGCTTCTTATCTTTGATTAACCTCAAATACACTTAAGTAGCTTAAATCCCTGCTATATTTGGCGTGGGGTAAATAAAGCTTGTCCAGCCATTCTTCTTTTATCCGTGTTATGTTTTCCTAAACATATGCCTAATGTAGTTTCCTCACTAGTTCTAGCTTCATTTCTTTTTCTTGTCCTTCTAACATTGTCATCATCAACAACACAATATCTATACTCTTTTAGTCATTGATCTTTGTTGTGAATCACCATCTCGGCCAACTTTGTAATATCAAGTCATTTTCACTGGTGCCATCCATTCTTCTCAAGCATGCAAAGATATCAAACTTTTCAGCTCATGTGTAGCTAGTCATATATCTCAACATTTTCAGTTCAGCACAGCTCATTCAATGAACACATATAAATTCCTGATTCTTAAAATCTAATATTAGTTTTTATGAAATTCCCTTTGACATTGTAATATTTTTTTGCTAAGCTATGCATAATTTTGCATAATAGTCAACGAACCTTTAATATCCTTTTCTTACCAGTTGTTCACTTTCCTTTCAACCATATTTTTTGCTCCTTTCATCTTGTTTGTGCATATACATCTAAGCACACGTGATATTGTGTAACTGTTTGCAGTTGTACGGCTTATGGGACGTGCTGCTTCACACATTACATTAGAATGCGCTTTACAAACTCATCCCAACATTACTCTTATTGGAGAAGAGGTATCTCCATAATTTATTGCTTCACTTTAAACACTTGAATCACTTGATTGGCATAACTGCAGTGCATTTTTGAAGAAATTAATCATTTTCCCAGTGATTTGCACTTCTTAAATGCTACTACTAGCATTTACGTGTTACATTCCTGTCACTGAACAGAATGAATTAGGTTGTTTTGAGTTGGTTTGTAGGCAAACCTACTTAAAGAAAAACTCAGTTTTCAATGCATAATGAGCTACAGATCCCTCAAGACTTTGATTATATGTCATGAAAACAAGGTTATCCAATATCAGGTTTCAACTAAGACCCACTGACCTGTTTCTGCTATGAAAGCCCCTGAGTGGCATTTTCTAATTAGCACTTCTATAAAGGCTCCACCATGTTTGGCCAACATGAGTTCCCTTATTAATCACAGAGCTGCAGCTCTTCCAAGATGGTTATGGGTTGATTTTTGGTTTGAATGTATCTGTAAGATAGGTTGTCAACACTAGAAAATTTTCCAAAGAGAAGTTAACTTGGAAGCCCTGCATGTATTTTGTGGAAATAGTATTGGAAGAGTTATTTGTTGAAAGTTGGTATCAGATTGTTGAATTGGGAGAAATGGTTAGGCATAGTGTGATCTCATCATGCCTAAAATTTGTTTGGGAAATTCATTTTTTACCAGATTCTGTGGTAGTATCTAGTTACATATTGAATTGCAAACATCTAAACTTGTTGGCAAAAAAATTTCCATGAATTTGTCGTCCCAATTTTGTGGAGATCCAAAGATTGCAATCATTAATCAGCTATTTGTAATTAATAAAACTTTTCAGAACATATTATGGTTCAAAATGTGAACAACAAATGTTTGACGACTCCTGCAGAAGCTTCAATATTAATAGTTATCTTGCTACAGGTTGCTGCCAAGAAGCAGACTTTGAAAAATGTTACAGACTACATTGCCGATGTGATTTGCAAACGGGCAGAACATGGTTTTAACTATGGCGTAATACTCATACCTGAAGGCCTTATTGATTTCATTCCTGAGGTAAAATTCTGGATCATAAAATTAATTTATATATCTGTTTCCTTATCCACCTCTTCAACGGTCTAGTATTCTTCTCAGGAACTGTAGGTGCTGCTATGGTGTCCTTATTTTATTACCACATTGATTAACATATTTCTTTTTGTGATTTTACTGTGTCTTTTGCAGGTTCAACAGCTTATTTCAGAACTAAATGAGATTTTGGCCCATGATATTGTAGATGAAGGTGGTCTTTGGAAAAAGAAACTTAAAGATCAATCTCTGCAGCTTTTTGAACTTTTACCTCCAGCTATTCAGGAACAGTTGATGCTTGAGAGAGATCCACATGGAAATGTGCAGGTGTTTATGTCATTCTCTTTTGGTATTTGGATTTGCTTTTCTGTTTTCTTAAACAACTTGCTTATGTTATCTGTTTTCTACCTCCAGGTTGCCAAAATAGAGACAGAGAAAATGCTTATTCAAATGGTTGAAACTGAGTTGGAACAGAGGAAGCAGAAGAATTCATATAAAGGCCATTTCAAAGGGCAGTCCCATTTTTTCGGGTACTTATCATCTTTGCATCAGTTATCACCTTTATTAATCAAATGATTCAGGCTAAGTGACGACTTGATGATCTTCTTTTTTTGTTTCCTTGATTAATGCTGAGGGTTATTTTTGAAGAACTCAAGCTACTCGTGTATGATGAAGATCAGAATTTTTATTTTTTCCTTTTACAGAAATTATGGTGTTCTGCTATGTAATTTTTTTACTTTGCAGGTATGAAGGGAGGTGTGGTTTGCCATCTAACTTTGACTCTACATACTGTTATGCATTGGGTTATGCTGCTGGAGCTCTCCTTCAAAGTGGAAAAACTGGGTTGATATCTTCGGTCTCTGCTTCTATCCTTTATTTACCTTCTTCAATTTGTTTCTATTCTGTACAAAGAGTCATTTTAGCCTTTTGGTGGTTAGTTTTTGTGCTTTTAGGATTTAGAGTTCATTCTATGATGCAGAAGATTCTCACAACTCTACAACTGCAACAAACTTCACTTGATAAGTTCTGAATATGTTTCCAGGTAGGGAATTTGGCTTCTCCAGTTGAAGAATGGACTGTAGGTGGAACTGCGTTGACTTCATTAATGGATGTGGAGAGAAGACATGGTATATTATTAACCTTTAAAACATTATGTTCTCATCTTACTAAAGAGATGCCTTTTTCGGGAATATTCTCTTTCCTTTTTCTTTGGGTGGGGGGCTTATGCCAGTAAAGCATACTGGTAAGAACGTGTCTGTCCACATATTTTTTAAATTACTATAAAAGACCAATACCTTGCGGCATCCTGTTAATTTGGCATGGTAGGTGTACTCAGTAGACTTAAGCTTGGCTCTCTTTATTCAAGGTGGCTGCTGATACTCGTACCTGCATTCATATGTTTGCCTACCATAGCTTTATTGTCCATTGCAGCAAGCGATGCCCCCTTTTATAAAATAATGTTGACTGTATTTATTAGATAAATAAGTAGATTTATTATGTCATATTTTATATAGTATTATTATGCAAGGATTTTAAACAATGGAATTTATAAGTCTTATGTTGTGGCCCGAATTCTGTCTAGGCCTAGGTCACGTTGCGACTCGGTTTTGACTTGAAAGCCACTGGGGTTGCCCCCGAGCAAAATTTTATGACCTGTTTTTCGCTTACGGGTTTTGGACCTTGGTTAGGACTCTCTTGGAGCCCAGTATATAAGGGCATTTGAGGTTTGGAGTGGAATGAAGAGCGAAAACACTGTAAATTGCATAAAGAGAGTGAGAGAGTGAGAGCTAGGGTTTGGGGTGAAACTTGTAATCTCCTGATTTTCTCATAGTGAAAACTTTCACCGGATCTTCGTTGTGGACGTAGGCACATCACCGAACCACTTAAACTCTTGTGTTCTATGTGGTGCTTGTTTTGTTTCTATCGTGTTACATGATTGTGCTTGGTTCGTAGTTGTTTGTCACAACAGTAAGCTTTAAATGGTTTCCTGAAATTTCACTTTTGGGGAGAAGGTTATGAGTTTCAACAGTTGAACTTTTATGTTATTTGAATCTTTCATGTTATTTTTTGCAGTCAATAAATCCAACTCCTTTCTGAAAAATCAATTATGTTTTTCAGGTAAATATAAGCCTGTGATAAAGAAGGCAATGGTAGAGCTTGAAGGTAAAAATTATTTATATGCACAGGTCTTCTGTTGTCTCATCTTTTTGTAACCATGATGCAATCCCATTCTTCTCATGTCAGTTCTTTTATGTTAAGGAGAACTGATTAATATGTTGTATTATCATGCTGGTGGGTGCAATAAAATCTATGGTGTAAACCCCTAATGCATTAATAATTAATTGCAGTTATCTTAATTCTAATTTCATGAATTTCAAACCAACCAAAAATATAATTAACTTGATGAATGTTTCAGGTGCACCATTCAAGAAATTTGCATCCATGCGGGAAGAATGGGCTCTTAAGAATCGATACTTCAGTCCTGGTATGCTATCACTTTCGCTTCATCACCTCTCATACCTACAAATTATTCATGTATAGAATTCCTCTTGTTTTCAAAAAAAGCGAACAAAATCCCGGTAAAAAGAGTGAACAGAACTGATATGTTTCAGCTTGCCTCTCCCATGGCAAATTGATTTGCTTGCAACTAGGACAAGTTGATGCTGACTTTTAACATTTAACAGTTTAGTCTAATCTGAGATTTCAGTTGTTATAGATATTGTTCATCCAATTACACCTTACATTTTGTTGATTGTTTTGCTACAGGTCCGATTCAATTTGTTGGCCCAGTAGCTGATTCTGGCAGTCGCACGCTACTGTTGGAACTTGGAATTGAAGCTTAGGTGCTCATCTGCAATTTCATGTTTTCCAAGAAGATGCAATATTGTGCAAGTTGTGCATCCTTTGAAATCTTTGATCACCATCTATATGACTGTTAACTTCTTTCTTTTGTTGTCTATGCTTCTGGGTAGAGTGCTAACATTTTACCTGGACCTTTTTGTTGGACTGCACCGAGTTACTATTCTGGGTTATGCTCCTTTAATAGTTGAAGCTTCATGCCAATCTATCTTGCTTCTTGTTTGAAGCTTCATACCAATCTATCTTGCATGTTGTTGAAGCACAATTTTTTAGCCTTTTGTCTTTGGAAAAATTACAAATGCATGAATTTTGGAGCCTAATTTACATATACATGATGAAGTCAAAGTCATGATTTTTTTTTTTTTTTTAAAATGAATTATCCTGAAATGCTGATTTGGACATGAAAAATCACTCGTCATTTTATTCAGTGCCCAAACTAGCCTCACTATTTTCAACGATCGATGATAAAAAAAAATTAAACTCTAAATTTTGATCACGGTCAAAGTGGACTTTAATTTGTGGACTTTGACTGCACAAAAACATAGTACCTTTGTTATATTTTTTTTCCAGTTAAACATTGGAGTATAACATTATTTTTTTTATATAATTATAGTAGTATATAACATTTGTACGTACGACGTTAGGGTGTTATTCAAAGTTATTAGAAATATGTTTAAAATTATTTCTGCGTGAAAACAGCCACTTTTTTTCGATTAGGTGTTAACACTTCACTGATTAGCGATGTGATTTGACATGCTGTATTTGAATAATTATTCTTGTATAGAATTATTCTGGTATTTGAATAATTAATTCTTCAATCAAGAGATCAGATGGTAGTGGTAAGTAACTAATACACTTTCTTAGTGGCTTGGAATGGTGTTTAAATCTTGTTTATATTTGACATGCTGTGTGGTTGATTTTTGTTTGGTTTTGTATGTCCAGGAACCAGAATTATATACATGTGTCAAAAGATTATTGCAATACGAAGGAATACACATCTAACGGAGGAAAAAAAAAGATGGGTTTGGAAATTCTTCCATTTCGTGATGGGTTATGGTATTAAGAGTTATTTATTTATTTAAATGAATAAATATCACTGTATTTGAAGATGAACTGTAAAATGAGTTGCATGATTTGTATATTCACATTCCACACTCGTGGACTATTTTTTAAAGGTATAACTTTATGCCTTCAACCACATGACATGTTCTGTGATAACTCATAAAGTGAGTGTAACCCCCATTAGTCCAATGTGTCATGAGAATGTTGCATTATGATAAAATAATCGACTTTTTTTGTTTTTTGACACAAGCATTAACAACTCACTCTGATTTCACCCAGAAAAATGTTTTAACTTTCATCCACAAAAAGCTTTTCAAAATGTATCAGTAACTTTACATATCCCGAACTCTCAGGTTGGCTCTGTAATCACATTCTGCCACGGAATAGGAAAAGATCAGCTTTGTTGAAAATCATGAAATAAACCTATTCATTTACCTTTTGCATATATATATATATATATATATATATATATATATATGTGATAGTTTTTACTTTTTTCGCCAACCTATTTACAACTTCCAAGCCTTGTAAGAAGTCATGATAATTAGATTTGAGAGGTCTAACTTCAATAATATAAATGGCTTCCGTTTGGGTGGAATTTAGGAAATGTCGATGTCAACTAGTTTTATCCCACTTGTAGAGAGGTCCTCCCAAATCTCGGATTTCAAATCTCAAACCCAAAACCAATCACATTGAGCAAGGGCACTTCCACTTCAATAATATGTGAATGCTTATCATCAATTATATTTTGTTTAATCTAGTGTAAGTGTACAAGCCAGCATGTTTAGTTACATGAGGTTTTTTTAAAGTCATAAGCTTTCAAAGTCTAATCCCTCTATTTCAATGATTACTAATTTTTTTTTTACCGGATTACTAATTCCAAAGTCCATTAAATTAAGTTACTTTTTTTATGCTTAATCTTTTATTTATTTTTATTTTGTTTGCAAAACCAAAGAAAATAGAAACCAAGAACCCGAAATTATAAATGTGAAATGAATTTTTTTCATCATATAATTTACAGACAAATTTTACAGAAAAATCATATTTCATAAATTTAAAATTAACATCTCAAGGATAACAAAATTTGATCAACTGCATTAATACTATTTATTGTGAGCTATGAGAAATTGAGAATACAACACAACAAATCCAGATATTTACAAGGAAAACGGATGAAGTCAAACTTTGAATATCTAACCAAGATTATAGTCCCAAATTTAACAGCATAATTGTGCTAGTTTATTGTATTTTGTCGTTATTTTTACAAAAAAAAATGTTTTTAATGTTTTGATCAATTGATTTTTTTCTTTTTTTTTATAAAAAAAATACATACTTGCCTACATTTTTTAAATATATTTTTTTAATACATTCCAACATGAGTGAAAGTTGGCCAACACTAACATTAACATGCCATCCAATAATGTGACCTTTTATCAATTGTAGATTTAGTGATCATGGTGTGTTACATAGAGGAGATGACCCTTTATTTTTTGTTCAAACAATAATTGAGAGAGAGTATATTCGATAGTGTAATTGTCTTCTTGCATGTGATCATAGCATAGCATAGCATAGCATAGGAGGAAGAATCAAATGTGAAAGCAATAGGGTATCATCCCATCCTTGGACAAATGCAAATGCAAAAGCAATAGGGTATCATCCCATCCTTGGACAAATGCAAATGTAAATTCAAATGCATATGCATATCAAAAGGGGTAGGTAAGCATCACATCGTAACAAACCAAAAAGGAACTTGCAAGAAATTAACACACCAGTCGATCACAACCCACAAGGAATACAAATTATATATAGAAGATCTTAACTGTACACGTACTACTGACTACACACACAAATATATGTATCTATATTTTACATACATACTACTACTACATTATTAATACAACTCAAAGATACAACAAGTTGACAGAACAAGAGAAGCATAAAAGTCTAAGTGCGCAAGGACCAAGGAATAGAAATGAACTCAGGCTTAGACCACCTAGTGCTACGAGCCATATGGTCCGTAACCATCGCTGTTGTGTTTCCCAACCTTGTGCAAGCTTTTATTTCTAAGGCGGGGTTTCATTTCACGAGGTCTGTTATATATATATATATATGAACACTGCTACATGAAGATGTTCTCACTGTAAACATGTCGATAGTTGCGCTATTCTGTGTTTTTTGCAACTGTAATATATGTAGCGATAACAGTCAATTTTTACTTGTGAAATATTCACTGGATCACCCAGTGAGTGAATGACATGGAAAAGCAGACAGGATCATGTTAAAGTGGTTATTACAGTGACTTTGCGTGCACTATTGAGAATACAAATTGGACAACTTTTTCCTGTGTACGTAGTATATAAAAAAAAAATTGACTTTAGCTAAAGGATGTACTGTACCATATATGTAGAGGGGGTACAAATTTCTGTGATACTTAACGTAGAGGGGTCCATGCACTTTCCGTTGAGACTTCAGATCGAGCAACCATTAATACAGTATATATTATATATATATATATATATATATAAAGTTCAACAATTACTAATCAGAAAAAAAAAAAAAAGAGTTAAAACATTTTTGGGTATCATTAATTGTGATTGTGTTTTGTAGCCTTACAAGAAAGTGAAGAAAGTCTACATATATATAATTTCTTTAATCAAGCAGGTATTAATATGTTATCACGTACACCTAAATCATATCAAGGTAGTAATTAATATGCCACCTTAAATCATAACATTGTACTTGTATGCTAAGACCCTAATCTTAATTCATGATATGATTCCAAACCTCTAATATATCGATATTTACAGAACACTAGCTAGTTCGAATTGAATAGGTTATTATCAAACAATGTAATCTGCAAAATCAAATCATTAAGTGTTTATTTAAACAAACAATAATTATTGGAAACACAACATCCCCAAAATTGCAGGACTACCATCAAAAGCAAGAAATAAAGGAATGGACATTACTACTGGTCATCATCATTTGTCATGCATGTGTGAATATTGTCACTGTACCTTTGTACAAATGGAGCAAACTCTTCAACATCAAGACTGTTTGTTTCTTTTACTTTCTTGTGTGTATGTATGTATGTATGTATGTGTAGCCCAAATTTGAAATCATAAATAAGGTACGTCCCATGCTGCCGAGTACCGGATCACGCCTCATATGCCATGCTAGTAAACTACTTTATCAAACAAGTATCTTTGAGTACGTAGCCTAACTTCCCAATGTGCATAGAATAAAGAAATATATATATATATATATATATATATGAACTGCCTTTAGTTAACGACGATGATGAAAGAAAGATCTTCTATAATCATGTCTGAATAGTCCAACCATTGGATTTTCTTTGTGTTATGTCATGTATTTTCAAATTTGATCTCTCTCTCTTTCTATATATATATATATATATATATATATTGTCCTATCACATACAACTTGAATTATCAAGTTGCGTACCATGGCTTCAATCACATAGCACCAGTACTCCACTAAATAAAAGATGGGAAATGAGATGTATTATTGATTTCTTAAGTTGGTTCAATAGAGAATAAAACAAATATTTTCAAGTGCTATAGTACTATAACAAAAGTTATCCGTACGGAGCATGCAATACTCTGGTGATTAATTGCAGAAACTGCCTGCCTGCCTGCCTGCCCAGCGAAGGTCACGTGTAGTATGTAGCTCATACTATTCTATTACAGTACTAGTTTACTACTACTGTTAATTTAATATATGACAATATATATATATATATATATATATATTATCAGACAGATGATCTTTGAGAACCGTAACTACCACCACCATTATATTAATTTCTTATTGTACCTAAACACAGGAGCCCAGGTCAGAAAACCTAAGTTCACATTACATTACTACATTCAGCTTCACAGGTCACAACTGTAAGTGTTCTTCTTTATACAGCATGTGTAGGCTGTATATTGTTTAATTATGCTAAGGAATATTTCCTTCACAATGAAATTTGTGAATTGCAAAAATAAAAGGCATAAAGTTTTCTTGTGCATTATTTGAATATATATATTTATATATATTTGTCTCCATGAAACAAACATTTATACCGCTCCCAACGGATACTTCAACTCTTAACCTTTTACAGAAAAGGGCGGTCTAGTTGAATTAAAAGTAACATGATTAGAGAAAAAAAGTGATTTATTGTTTAAAGCTAGTAAAAATATTTAGATTGTCAAGCATGAAAATACAAATTTAAATGGTGAAAGCACTTGGACCAACCAAGACACACTCTTATGGATAAGATTTTGAACTGGTGAAATGTCAGTTAAAGTATTCAAGTAATTGAAATTTATCTGTAGTGACTAATGAGTGAGGACAACCTATATGATGATATGCTTCACTGAAGTAATTAATTAATAAATCATCAGCCAACAGCAAGCAAGCAAGCGTTCACATGGCAAATACTAACAGCCAATTATGGCGCGTGGGCAGTTGCTATCATACAAGGGGGTGTTTGGCGTGGGGACCCAAATGTCATTAATGATTTAACGCTGTTTTTGCCTGCACATGGCTTATCATTTTCCCAACAAACAAACGCCATTAACAAAAATCCTGTGTGTGTGTGATTATTAATTCACTTCTCACCACCACTTACCACTTACCAATCACCATCTCATCACTGGGTTCCACTTAAAACCTATCACTTGGGACATTCTATATATATATATATATATATCTCTTTCTCTCTCTCTATATATAATATATCTTCACAAGGTTCCAACCATATGATTCTGGTGTATGGCAAAGGACTCCTCCTGTCCACCAGATGATGATTATTCATAGCTTCTTTGGCCCCCGTGAGGGCCATTCTCAAATATGCGGTCAATTTAGGAGTATAGTTTTGGCGGACTTCCCAACTAAGTATTTTTAATTGCTTAGGGATGACCAATATGGTTGCCACTGCGTCAAGGAGGTCTGATCTGCAGTAGAGTTGTAATTTTTTTCACACCTTTAAATTTATTTTTTAACACATTTGTTGTGTTTTTCTATATATTACATCTGTTTTTCAACACATTTGTTCTGTTTTTGTCATACAATAATTAATAAGTCAAATATGAATGATCTTCAAGTTGGCTTGGGTGAGTTGATTTGAATTAGGCTTGGATTTTCTTCATGTTTATTTGGTCCCATGTGCATGTAGATGTAGTGGGGAGTATAATCTCTAGTTAGAAATTAAGATAGTCTCGATCATATGAAAACAAAAACAAAAAAAAAGAAAAAAAAAAATCTAAACTATCATTAAAGTTTAAGTGGTTTTAGCAGTTGCTTGAGAAATAAATACTAGAAAGTTGTTTGTTTATCAAACATGAAAAGAGACTCCTACTAGAAGTCAACGCACACGTAATGCATCTATCTATCTAATGGAGAGGCGCCATGAATGTGAGGACCATGATCTTCCCAACCCCACTTGACATGACATCACTCGCACTGAGCTGAGTGAATGAGTGAGCATAACAACAGTGTGAGTGTGTCAACACAATGCTCTCTCTATCGATGCCATTTTTTCCTTAAGATGATCATCATTCATCAAGAATCTACCGGACATGATCTACATACTGGATCGACTTCCAATCTAAAGCCGCTCCCACTCATCCCTCCATGTGCCCAACACACATCCAGTTTTACTCGGTTTATATCCTATCACGAAAAATTATTTATTTAAACGGAGCCGGGATGAAATTAACAAGTAAAAATGCAATGAGTTTTGAGATGGGGACAGAGAAAGTCATATTGCACCATTTATATTATATATTTATCATATTTTCTTTATATATATTATACATATACAAAATTATTCATATATATATATATATAGGTGCACAAAAAATTCATGAATTTGATCCGATAAGTAACGAATTGGTGATGGATTAAAAAATTAGAATCCGTTAGTTACAAATCAGATTACGGATTATAAGGTTAGAAATCTAATTTGATCCGTCAATCCGATCCGTGACAATATATATATATATATATATATATATAAAAGCCACTGCATTGTCCTATGTGAAACTGACTTTGATCTCTTCTTATGTATATTATATTATTCTTGAATAAATAATTGCCGTGAAGTAAACAAACAAAGAAAAAGTTAATTATAAATAATTTTGTTTAATTATAAAAGTTTGTATGTTATTCCAAAAATAATTTTAATTTTTTTAAACCATTGAAAGTTTGTGAACGAAGCCAACAATATAACTGTTGTTAGATGATCCTCTATTATATCTTAAAATTTATTAAATTGTCCTTTAAAATTAATTAATTGTGTAGACTTTCCAAAATTTTAATAAATTTGGGTATTACTCATGGCCATATCCAAATTTGTTTTATAGATTTTCTATTAATTTAGAAAAGTAAAGTCATATACTCTTTTTTTTTTTTTATGGAGATCAGAATATTAAACCTTTTATTTTGAAAGAGAAAAGATATTCATTAACCTCTAATTTTTAGTAATTTTTTATAATTTTAAAAAAAATTCTGCAATTAATTACAAAGAAAAAAAAATTCAGAGGCAATCTTGTTCCTAGTGGCTATGATATTATATTGATATGTGCAAACTTTTAATTATATCATTGTTGGTTTGATTTATTTAAATGTTAATCTTAACTAATGATGGTAAAAAAATAATTATATTGAGTTATTTGAATTTTTTAAACAAGTCTAATCCGTCAATTCGATCTGTTCAATTACAAATTGGATTAAATTGCCACGGATCGAACTAAGTATATATGTAAATTAACAAGTCCAATTCATCAATCCGATCCGTTCAATTATATTTTATTGGAGATATATATCTAAATTAACATGCACCTTGTCACAAATAGATGCATATCAACAGTACATGTAGGTGAACATCTTGGCATTGGTGTTTTTATTTTAGCAAATGGTAAAATGTTAAGAATGACGAGATAAGAAGATACTGGCATTGCTTGTGTTTATCTATGTTTCTTCCCTTTCGATGGACCATCCATCAATGCACCCAACCCAACTTAATATATATCTCTCTCTCCCTCCTTTTTATTAGTCACATTCTCTTCTTTCTTTATTGCATGTAGGGTCAGGGTCACCTGCTCTGTACTCGGCTAACTCCTTGCAAACCAAAGAAACTTCTCACACCCAACTCTCCACAATCCCCATCTCTCTCACTCTCTCTCTCTCTCTACAATGAAGACCCCAAAATTGGAACAACCAGACCCCAAAAGGCCACAAACCCTCACAACCTCCAGCAGTGGAAGAAGAAGCAGCGATTCAAATTCGCCAGAATTCGAGTTCTGGATGATCCGAAACCCTTCTTTCCCTCAACCGAATCTCCTTTCCGCCGACGAGTTGTTCGTCGACGGTGTCCTCCTACCCCTCCACCTCCTCCACCGCCACAACTCCGACGACCCACCTGACGCACATTCCCAACCACCTAACACGGAACCAATAACAACCCCCAACTCAAACCTACCACCCGAGTCAGAGATCCGTTCGGGTCCCGAGTTGTCAACTGCAACGCCGGACTCATCAACCACCGCATTAACCACTTCAAAGCGGTGGAAAGACATATTCAAGAAGAGCGATAGAAAAGACTCACACAGCAACGACAATGAAGATAAGAATAAAGAGAAGAAGAAAGAGAGGAAGAGCGGTGGTGGTGGTAAGGGAGCGACCTCCGCGGAACTGAATATAAATATATGGCCTTTCTCGCGGAGTAGATCCGCCGGGAATGGCGGTAATAGACCAAGAATGGTGCCTGGATCGGCGGCGACTCGGAAGGTGAGTAGTGCGCCTTGTTCTCGAAGTAACTCAGCGGGCGAGTCGAAGTCAAGGAAGTGGCCGAGTAGCCCGAGTCGAGTGGGGGTGCACTTGGGCCGGAGTAGCCCTGTTTGGCAGGCCCGGCGAGGAGGCTCGGG
The DNA here is from genome assembly GCA_026545225.1 of Cornus controversa. Classification (NCBI taxonomy): domain Eukaryota; kingdom Viridiplantae; phylum Streptophyta; class Magnoliopsida; order Cornales; family Cornaceae; genus Cornus; species Cornus controversa. Next base: position 65,933,414 of record CM048849.1, on the reverse strand, counting down.
TGGAAGGAGCTCCGAGCCCTTGATCCGAAATGCGGAAAAGGGGGTCAGAAAAGAAGGAAACGAAACTCGCCGGAACAAAGCCCCCGTAACCGGCGGTGGTGGTGGGCCTAGAGCTAAAGTTCTGAATTTGAATGTTCCGACGTGTATAGGGTACCGGCACCATTTGAGTTGTAGAAGTGATGGGAACAGTGCCGTTGGGGTTGGGGTTGTAGCTCCCGGTAGCGGCAGTGGTGGTGGACAGATCGGCGGAGGGGGTGGCTCCGGTGACGTTGGACGTGGTGGTAATTTGTTTAGCCTGCGCAGCCTCTTTACTAAGAAAGTGTATTAGTAACTTACCACTACCATCTAATCTCTTGATTGAAGAATTAATTATTTGTAATTTTTAACTTTTTGCGTTTCTTCTTTTTTTCGATTCCATTGTGCAGTATAGTATTCTACTGGTAGTTATTTTTATTTACATCATGTAAAATTACTGAAGTGATTAAAGAGGAAGTTAGCTTTCTAACTCTTAAAAAGTTTTACGTTTTATCGTCTCTCTCATCCAAAAGTCATTCCATTTAATTATGCCAGTGTCAACTCATGATTTGGCGTACAGGGTCTTGCGGCAATGCATCAAAGGAATAAAAATCCCTTTGGGTAAGAGTTTTTAGGTCCCAAAAAGTATCTATTAGTTTTTTTTCACTCCAATTTGACTTTTAGTAAGTAACAAATAAAAATAATCTCTTTTTATTTATACAATCACTTGCGTTGACACTTAATAAATAACGAATAAAAATAGTCTCTCTTTTAGGGTGTTTAAATAAATAGTTGATACACGTAATAATATATATTCGAGTGTTTTATCATTTTTCTTTGTCAAAATATCAGCCTTCTTTAACTTTTATTTATTTATTTTTGGAGAATTTACGTCAGGTCCATTGAGCATTTAGCCGCAGAAAGTGGATAATGGTGTTGTTCTGTTGTAGAAAGAAAGTGGATGGTGAAGGATTGGTTGTAGGGAGAAAAGTGGGTGGAAACTAGTTGGGGTAAAACGTCAGATTATTTATGTATGCGGTTGTGGTGATTTTTGTTCAATAGATAACAACGATTATGAATAAATGGTACAAGTCGTGGTGTGGTGGTGGTGGTAATGGTTGTAGCTGGTGGGTTTTGATGGAGAGAGAGAGATAGAGAGAAGTGGATGGAACTTGGAAGAGATGGCGTTAAAGTTTTGCAAGGTAAGTTGTTTAAATATTAAAACTGTTTTTCTTTTTATTTTTTTAGTAAGTAAACCTAATTATTGAGGAGTAAATTCACAATTGAATGTACAGATGATTAAATCGAACTCCTTGAGGAAGTTGAAATTGAGAGGTGGTTTTTGTTTTACGTACGAATACAAAATCTCTTTACAGCTCTAATTGAGCATTTAAAATAATAAATTTGGCAGTTGAGATACAAACATTAATTGTGGTTTTCAATCTGTTTGTTTTGTTATATATGGCAAGACTTCAAAAATTATCAAGGAATGTTGTTCTTGACAAAAAAAATGTAGTGGTTCTCACACCGTTGCATTTCCAAACTGCCACTCCGGCTTCTAACTATTTTTGGAAGGATTAAAATGATAAGATCCCAATATAAATCATAAACACCAGTTTCTTATATGTGAGTTTGGAGATTGCATCTAGCAAAATCATAAATAAAAGAAAAAAGAGGAAAAACTTATAGATGCAAATTGTAACCGAGTATTGTTTGTTGGGAATTTGGGTCAAGAGGGTTTCAAGTACATAGAAGAAAAGACACAACTTGAAGTTGGTTAACATCAAGGTATACAAGTGATCAGAATCTTCCTGCACGCAGTTACTGAGATCCCTGGAACAGGAGACCCATGAGAAGCTCAAGGACAGACCTGGGAGGAGTGTATCCTCCAGAAATAACATTTACATACAGCAGCACACTTCACCCATTCACCGAAAACACTTGCACACATACACTTGCACAAGCAAACGACAAACCCGCACACCAACCAAGCACACACAATTCACACTACATAGTCTCACATGCAAGAACACAACTCAATACACAAACAGAAGCTGCACATACACATCTGCACAATACATGCATGACACAAACGCACAATACACCCACTATCACACACATCTTAAAGATACAACCTGTGCATGTCCTTGTTGACTGACAATCGAAATCCTGGGTGGCTGGACTGACTTGAAAATGTATTCTACCTTCCATCATTCGCTTTGGCCTCTGTATTCCCTACACCCAGCGGCTAACCATCCTATTTGGTTTGAGTACTCAGATTGGAATTCTTCCTTAAATCTGCTGCTTGCAAATGTTTACATTATTAGCACCATCCTCCTGAACTACCTCTCAATTACTTAGACAACCCCCTTCCTGATTTTAAACTTTTTTCTCTAGATGTTTCAGGTTTTAATTGCTAAAGGTATCCTGGACTCTCCACTAATGTAGCCTTGTCAGCAACAAAATGACACCATTTAAAAGCTCGCGCAAGATTATTTGTTCCTAGTTATTGAACAATGCATGAGCTTTATCCAAATTCTTATACTCCATCAGATATGTGAAAAGTGTAATAATGTGATTTTCAGATAATGAGTGTTCACTTTCTACAGACTAATCCCTGATTTTAGCCATCCTCCAATTCTAGTATTTTCATATTTCCATCTGAGTCATTTTCATTGCCAACAATAAACTCAATGTTGATAGGTCTCACAAGGAAATACAAGGGATGGATGGGATAGGGATAATAACTCTGGAGGCAAAATAATTTTAGGTTTAGCTATCAGTATTGACCACGTGATTAATGCCTTGCAGAATTATGGGCAATTTGTTGGATCCTCAACCTTACTCCAGAACACCAAATCACTCATCTTGAGTAGACAGTGACTCCTTAGTCCTGGTTGGGTCTTTCAGGGGATGACATAAGCCAACATCATCTTTTGCTCCTCATAAACTGAAAAATTCAGAGTTGGCAGCGTTACTATGTGGCTTTGTTTTTGCTAATTGGAAGCGGACACTTGGACCAAAAATCCAACATCCACTACAATTGTAATCCATGAGACATAATGGATTGCTGAGGACTTTATGTGCAACTTCAGTTTGATGTACAAAGCCTTCAGGCATTCTGCCAGACCTCTCTTGTTGTATCTCTTTAATTTAATATATCCCTCTTGTGCAAGGAATATGAGTGGATACTATAGGAACTGCATATATGAGAATGTGCATGAGATTCCTCTTTAGTGGTTAACTAGGAAGTACGGACACGCCTAAAAGAACAAAGAATCCGTGTCGAACACGCCAAAAAACGTATTTGAATTTTTTTTTAGTTTTTTTTAATTTTCATACACGCGTCCACCACGCAATGAATTTTCGAACACGCCAATTTTTTTTTCTCTTGTTTCCATGAATCTTCTCTCTTTCATAGATTCTTACGTTATTTTTCACTAATCTCTAATTCTTTTTCTAACAAAACCCTAATTTTCTTTGTTTCTTTGATTTTTTCTCTTTCTTCAACCTCTTTCTTTATTTTTTTCTCTTTCTTTCTTTCTTTCTTTTTACCCAACAAAACACAAGTTCTAGAAAGATGGTTTTAACAGTCAACTACAGGCCATCTCATCTCTTCATCTTTGTTCTTTTTTCCTCTTCTTTCTCTTGTTGTACAACTGTTGTCTTTTACATATGACTTTCTGATGATGATTTTGTACTTGGGGTAAGAAGGAATGATGATTGATGCTCCGTTTGGTTAGAGGGATGGAAAAATGGATGGAAGGGAGAGGGGAAGGGATGGATGAGGCATCCCAAAGGAAGGAAAGATATCTCCCTCACTTTTTGTTTGGTTGAATGGATGGGAGAGTATAAAGAATGGATGGAATGATCAACTCCGCCTGATTGGATGGATAGGAAAATGAATGGAAGGGAGAGTGGGAGGAATGGATGAGGGAAAGGAAGGTGTCTCCCTCACTTTTTTGTTTGGTTGAATGGAAGGGATAGTAGAAAGGATGCATAGGGTAAAACATTTTTTTGTTTGTTTGGAAGGAAGCACATGAAAGTTTTTATATATTTTTACCAATATACCTTCATTGTACATAATTATAAAAAATAAAAAATTGAAATTATATATTTGCGTTCTATCATTTCCCAAATTTGAAAATTTGCAATTTTTTTTAGAAAGGATAAATTTGGAATTATATATTTGTAGGTAATTATCGTATCTTTCCCTCCTCTCTTCCGCCCAATTTTGGGCGGATAAAAAAATCAAAAGGAAGGAAGAATACTCCATCCCTTCTTGCTTCCTCCCTCTCTTCCCTTCCTTCCAACCAAACAGAGCAAAAAATAAGGAGGGATACATCATCCCTCCTTATTTCCTCCATCTCTTCCCTTCCCTCCAACCAAACATGAGAAGTATCATCCATCCCTCTTCAATCCTTCCTTCCAACCAAACATAACATAAATGATAAGACTAGTTTTTATTCTAGAGTCTCTTTTTGATATGGTTTTATGACTTTGTGACATCGTTCTCTTACAATTATTGTTGTTGTGGAGTAGATTTAATTGTATACTTGTGACTTATGATTTGTGAATTTTTTCTTTGTCAGGTTGATGAAAAATAATATTACTCTTAATTTTTTGAAGTAATTGAATTTTTAAAGTAAAATATCATATATTATATATAAATATATATTTATTATTTGTCATGTTCCCGCCGTGTCCGTGTCCTAGTCCTAATTTTTTAGGATTTGCTGTGTCGTATCCATGTCCCGTATCTCCCGTATCTGTTTCCGTGTTTCTTAGATGATCAATATTGAAAATCCGCCAAGAAAATGCTAGGTTGGTCCTTGCCAAAGCTTGTGCACTAAACTTCAATCAATCAATTAGTCAAAGAATCCTAAAGAATTAATAGTCATATTTAAGTGGAAAATGGATGGGTTTTAACCTAGAAAGCACGGACACTTCGTATAGGGGTGCCGTGTCCGTGTCGGACACTCGGACACTCCTCGGACACGTGTCGGACACTCCGTAGAAGTGTCCTGGAATTTTTTTTTTTAGGACACGGCTGGGACACGGCAAGGACACGCGGGGGACACAGCGGGGTACATTTTGTAATTTTTAAAAGTGCAAAAAAACCCCTGAACTTTTGCAAAGTTACAAAAAGACCCCTTTGAACTATTTTTTTTAGCATTTCAGCCCCTCATCTTCTAAAAATTGACATCTTGACCCCTTGAAATAACTATAATGACATATATAATTTAATATGACTATTATGCCCTTTTCTATATAAATATAGTATTTTCTAAAATAAAAAATTTAAAAAATAAAAAATAGTTAGATAAAATTCCTAAATAATAAATTTAGAAACAAAAAAAATAAAAAAGCCAATATAATGAACATCCTTTTTGAAAATACATTAATTACTTGATAATAAATTGAAGTATTTGTGTGATTTATTATTTTTTTATTGTTAAATTTATGGTATTGTGGATATTGGTTAACTTGTTGAATATATATTAATATATTATTTCATAGCCGTATCCCCGCCGTGTCGTGTCCTTTTTTTTGAAATTTGCCGTGTTGCCATATCCGTGTCGTATCGTACCCGTGTCCCGTGTCCGTGTCCATGCTTCTTAGGTTTTAACATTCCAATTTGATTGTGTATTTCTTGATCGTATACAAGGCAACAAATATATACACTATATATATAGATATATATATATATGTAGTTTCAAGCACCACAAGTAGGTGTTAAAAATGTAAGGAAAAGAAAGAAGAACAAGGCAAGTTCAAAATTATTGCAGAACAGTTGAAATGGACATTGATATTGTATCACTATCCCTACCAAATTCACCTCCAACTGAATCAGTCTTTAGAAAACTCATCAAGGATTATCTAATTGCCACAAATCCAGCCATCTAAAGAAAAGATCATTTTGGATAAGCTTGAGGGGTCAATCTAATTATCAAAAGAAGCAAAAGTCAGTAGCCAACAGAGTTATGTAACAGTTCGAAGCTTGTCCAAATTTTTTCCCTTCTTCCAAACAAGTGAATAAAAAGGTTCTAAGATCTGTAATGCTATGGACAAAAAGAAGAAGCTATCTGGCACAGGGTTAAGAGCTGTCAAGGGTATGAAGCCAACTTGAAAAGAACTAAAGTAATTCCGTAACTGAAAGCTTGTAAGTTTGTCCAAAACATCAGTTAGCTAAAGGGGTACATTACATGAACACACAAATGATGTGGGAAACCTCAAAGTAATTGACACTTGAACTGAATGTTGTAGGATAGATTAAATTTATCATTATCTTAAGTATGTGGAGTCCAATATTCATTAACCTGTCCTGTTGTATGGTTATCAGGAAAACTCAGGAAAATGAGTTCAAAATTACATGGTATAGGAGCATGAAGGAATATAAATATTATCAGCTATACCAAGAGATCATTTTGCATATGATGATACAATGAACGATAACAAACATTTTATATCTACTTACCTAGTGTTGTAAGCTCCCCCTCTCAATCATTGTTTGTGCCCAAGAAAAAAAAAACTACAATAGAATATAGCTCCAGAGGCCAAAGCTTATATATATAATTCATGTGTACATCTAGTAACGCAAGTACATAACACAATATTGAGTAAATTTCACTTTTTTATTTATTCAAAACAACAAGAAGAACAACAACTTCAGAAAGAGTACTCACATGCTCAATAGGAGTTATCAGATCAAATTGCACTGGAGTAAACTCAGTAACATAGCTCCTTCCCTGCAATGAGTAAAGTGATCGACTCAAAGAGTCTAAATCGGCCGAGTCACATGTTTATATGTGCATAGAGAGAGTATTTGAGAACATTACCTTTCCGAAGTTGAGGATTCGTCGTCGTCGGAGCGCTTTCTCTTCCGATTTACGCACGTTCGAGAAAGAAACGACGCAATCTGCAACTGCGTCTGCAACAACATCCGAGTCAATTCGGCTTCCGATTCGACTCGCCGCTTCTCTGCTTCATAACGCAAAGCCTCTCTGGCCTTGATCATCTCCATCTCGGCGAGTTCCATTCTAAACATGGACTCGGAGAAGACTCGGAAACTAGCCGCCAAACCAGCCAACTGCTTCGAGTCGCAGTCCGAGTCGGAACCCTCCGAATCGGCAGTCTTTAGGGTTACAGAGTCTCCATCATCGGCGTCGACGGTGTTGGGAGTGTCGGGAGGATTAGCGCCGGATAAGAACCCGGCGTCAAAGGCGTATTTTAGATGCTTCTCGTCGTAGTGTGCGCCCCGATTCGGTTCGGATCGACCAACCGCGTCAGCCATAAGTGGTGGAATCGTTGTCACTGTGATTTGTGATTCGGTAAAATAAGTGCGTAAAGGTCCTAAAGGAGTAACGAAGCGGTAATCCAAGTTTTATTATATAAATATTTCATATAGAATGCTACATTTATTACATTATATAGCGAAATAATGAAAAAATTAAAATTAATAAAAGAAAAAGAAATTTTGATAATTTTATTACCAAATCATTTTAAATAATTTTTTGTTTCGTTTTTTCGTTTTCTTACACTCCCGATAAAACACACTGCACGTGAATCCAACAAATAAAATTACAAACAAACAAAATGAAAATGTTCTGAGTTAATTTGGCATAGTTTTTTATAAAGTATTTGGTCTCTTATAAAACTTAGGAGAAAATCGATAATGCACCAAAAGTAATTATACTGGATAAATTTGAATTATGCGTACACAATATGCAAGATAAATTTTACTGTTCATGTATAACATATAAGGTTCAGATTTATCCGATATATTTTCAATGGGTGTATTTTAGAAGTACTCTAAACTTATAGCAAAATGTGTAAAAAATTGGCTTGCTTTAGTTGGCTATTTTTTTTTCTTTGTAAGAAACTCGTTCATTTACTCTTTTAATCACCTTTATAATCACTCTAAACGAAACGGATAGCGGATGAGGCGAAGTGTTTTGTCATTAGTGTTAGCCTATATGATCTTAACTCTCAACTTAAGTAATTGAGTCTTGAGTTATTTTCACCATGTTCTTTCCTAAGCTAGCTCCATCTCCACCATCTTTCATGATTGTAAACGAATGACTCATAATTGTCTTGAGAGATTTACGCCATGTTCTTTGCTAAGCTCCATCTATCATCTTTTTCGATGGTAGACGAATGACTCATGACCACTCAAATGAAGCCTAGAAGCCAAGTTTTGAGTAGAAATTTGTCTAACACATATATGACTCATAACATATACATATATATGCACATCACATGCATAAAAATATAATTAATGTCATTATTACATCTTTGATATACTACAGGATTAATTATAATTATGTTATTGGGAGCTGATATTGGCACTCCACCAATATTCTTTGGCACTCCACTTCTACATTTTTGTAAAGTACAATTATAAAGGTGTCCCTCTACTATACAATATTTGATTCTTATATTTTTAATACCCTAATTGCCCTTATTTGATAATGTTAGAATTCTTAACTCTAAATTGCAACTTCTCTCTCACGTTCTTTTTTGGTGTGAAAATACTTCTTCGTTGATTTTAAAAATATTATTTTTTCCTGTTGAATCAATTTATTAATATTTATTTTAGAAATAAAAAAGTTTAGGATTCAATATAATAATTTAGAGAGTATCAATCAAATGTATGTGATTCAGATAATAAAAGTTAGATGATTAGATAAGTTGGGAAGAAGTTGTTAATAATAGATTACATAGAGAAATATTAAAAATATATTTGAGTTGGAAACAAACATTATATTAATGAATAAAACTTATTTGAAAAAAAATTAATTATATTTAAAATCAAAAGAAAGTTTAATTTCACTTGAATAAAAATTATGATATATAGTTCTTTAAGAAAACTAAGGAAATCTTTTTTTATTTTAATAGAGAACTTTTATAAATTAAAAGATGAAAAGAGAAAAACATGACTCTATGAAATATTTTTTCAATTGTAGTTGTCTTAATTTAACTAAGGAGCCTTTGCACCAAAATTTCAAAAGATAAAAATAAATAAATTAATATGATATTTTTCTTGGTTTGCTTTTTATTTTCTCCTCCTTCCTTTCTATTTTGTTTGTTCACAAATTGATGGTATGTTTCAAAATTTTAATTTATGTTATTTTGTAAATAAGACACATGAAAAATAAATTACACGTTTGGTGAGTAAAAATAGAATATTTCAAATTTTGGATTATTTGAGTTATATAAGATAAGGACACGAACAACAAGTTTCAATTGAAAAATGTCTAAATTATAATATTTGGGTGATAATAAATGGATTGTTATATTGTAAACCTAAAGTAAAAAAGTTGAAAAAACTTTTTTTTAAGAAAAATAAAATTAAATTAAAATTGAGTCTTGAATTATAAGGGCAATTAGGGTACTAAAAATATAAGAATCTAAAATGGATTAACATAGGACCACTTTTGTAATTTTATTTTACAAAATATAGGAGTGGAGTGCCAGAGGATATTGGTGGAGTGCCAATATCAACTCCCTATGTTATTTTAAGTTATAAATTTCATAATACAGTTGTGAAATATTTATTGTACTATATAATGTATATTTATATATAAAAAATAATTCTTTAGTTGACACGTTCTTGCCATTTTTGTGTCTTGGTTTTACATATTATGTGATGTCCACAAAAAAAATTGGTTGAACCGGTAAATCGAACCAAACTGGCCAATGTGATCCAATTTGTTCATGGTTTGGTTCGATTCCAATTCCAAAAATATGGAACCATTTATAAATAGTTTGGTTGTGGTTTGGGATCCTTTAAGACCAAATCGAGAATCGAACCGAACCGTTATATAAATATATCTATTTTTGTATATTATATATAGACGGCTAATATTAGCCCTCCAATGATATCTTTATGTGCTTTATTATCTCTTTCTTCTAAAATAAATTACAAAAAGTCACAAACCCCACCATCCTTGATTCTAACACTTTTTAATACCATAATTCTCCTTCTCTATCAAGTTTAGGAGTCTATTGAATTCCAATTCCTTTTATCTTTTTCTCTCACATTCTCTCTCTCACTTGTGTCCCTTATCTTTCACTCACTTTCTCTCCTTACAAATCAATGACCGAACAAATAAAATCAAGTGAATTTTTTTATCATTAACTTCACTACCAGGGCCGGCCCTGAGAATCCTAAAATAAAAAGAGGCCCAAAATAAATTTTCAAATAAGGGGTCCTTTATACATATAATTTCACAAATGCAAAAAAATTATAACAGTGCACATATTTCATTAAAATGACACAATCGACACATTTTGTTTGTTTATTGTTTTTAAAAAAACTTAGGATGAACATTTTTTTGAGATTGAATCAATTTTTTTTTTTCATATCTAGATTCAAAATTTCAAGTAGACATAAGAAAAACAACTAATCTTATAGTAGATAGTCCAAGCAATCTTCAAACTCCAAGCTATCAATCTCTCTTTGATTCGAATTTGGGACTCCAAAAAATATAAATAAAAAAATTACCGAACATCAATAAGGTTCATTTATCTTAAATAAAGCAGAAAAACAAATAATAAAATAAACACAACACAAGTCACTTAAATTAATTAAAATAGAAAAAAATTGATTTAAAAAAACACAATAGAAATCACTTAAATAATTAAAACAGAAAAAAAATAGATTAAAAAAATACATATATAGCGTGCATGAATCTGCCGAAGAAGAAGAAAAATAGCATGTATTTTTGTCCCCACCTTCATTTCCTTCTGTCTACAATAATCAACAAAATGGTGTATTTGAGTTTATTTATTCATTTCTTGCTTTTTATTTTTTCATTCTTTTTTTCATACCAACATTTCTTTCTTTAATACAACTCTCTCTCTCTCTCTCCTCCCATCATTCTTTGATTTTGTCTTCCACTCATGACTACACACACACAAAAACACACACACACACACACATATATAGCGCGCTCTCTCTCTCTCTCTCTCTTCCCATCACTATTTATTCTACATATATCTATCATTCTTTTTTTTAAAAGACAAATGTGTCTCTAATTCATATTGTATATATATATATAAATTGTTTTTTTGTCCTCACACACACGCATATATATAATATGGAGGCCCGACATATATATGTTCATATATATATAATTTTATTTTAGTCCTTATATATATGTATATATATATATATATATATATACATATATATAAAAAAAATTGGGCCCCTTGAAATGTGGGGCCCCAAAGCGGCCGCTAGGGTGGCATGTACCCAGCCCGGTCCTGTTCACTACAATATAAAAAACATCAATATTGTCTACTCTTCCCGCTTCAAATTACACATCAATTTCCTGAACTACCGGAGTCCTGAAAACTTAAGGGAAAAAAGATGACAAATCCAAAACACACAAACATCTAAAGAGAGACGAGACATTTCGAACTAAACAAAACCCAAGATAAAAATCCTTGCACCTGAACCAAGTTTAAGTGATTAATTGACCCTCATCGTTGTCCACTGATTCCATTCCAAAATACAAATCAATCTCTGCAACATCACATGATGCTGTCATTATGGAGTCATGAAATCAATTAGAAGAAGAATCATTTATATCTTTGTGCAAGTCTCAAATTATGCTATAGTTTCATGGGCAACTATCATGACTAAAAAATTTGGAATCTTTCTCTTTACTAAGTACTTAGTGTTGGGAATTAATTCCCTCCGTCCGGCACAACAAAAGTATATCCTTATTACGTCAACAAACATATATAGAGATAACAATCAAACAAATCTATGTATTACACAGTATTTTACATGGTTCACACAACTTCAGGCTTATATCCATGGAGAGAGAGATTTCACTATAATTGAGAAGAGAATACAACACGAGAAAATCATGCCAATACTATCCAATTTGATATTTTTAGTTGATGGCTGGTTGATATATATATATATGAAAAAGGAGTATTTGGGAAGAACTCTAGGTAGTAGCACAACCCCAACCCCAGCCCCTGATCCCCTCGATTCAGCTCAGGTTGGCTGATGGAAGCTGTATGATTGCAAACTTAACTGCACTACGTACCTACCACCATACCATTAATATATTCATGCCTGGCTGGCCTAGGCGTTCATCGATGCATCAAGGCCTGGTGCTACTGGGCCATAACAGCTGCACACAGTTTTGATTCCCTCAGCAATTATAAGTAGCTCACTCAGACAATAGATCGAGCAGGTCGGACTTCCAATTCAGTAATGCATGATCGATCCAAAAATGCATTTTGAGTCAGCTGCAGCAGTCACTCTGCTCATTGTTTCGCTAGTGACTGTTCTAAGAATCAAGTAAACTATCCTGTACGGTCTATAAATTAGGACATGATATATGTATTAATTTAGAACAATGCTTGTAAAAATTTGCAGGTAAAATTTTATATATTAAGATACGTTTGACTAGCTAGGCAGATAATTCATTGACGATCAAAGGTCAAAATCTTCCACAAGGAACATGCACATTGGGCAATTTTTTACAGCTATCATTTGAGATCCCCCTCCTCTTTTACCCATGCAGATATTACATCCATGCAATCCTAATTAATTCAGTAAATTAATGTCAATGCATATGATATAAACGTTTGGTTGTGCTGTGAAATTTGGTACGTATGATCCACTCTGGTTTTATGTGCTCCATCTTTCTTTATTTTTTCATTCCCTTCTAAAAATCGAGGATGCTAGCTAGTGTTCTAGTTTGAAAGTGAGTATAGACAATTGTTTTGAATTTTGATATGTGTGAGACAAAACCAACTCATGTATTAATTACCCTAAACTATAAAAAAATATAGAGAATTCTGAAGATTGCAAAGCAGTTGCAAGTCATTTACTTGGTGCTGGTCGTGTTTGTTTACGAGCCCAATTCCTCTGCAAACTGCAGGGGATGGCTGAGATCGATCAATTGTGCACATATGTTAATGTACTGCATTGGACCTCAACTCTTCCGTTTATCCCGTGCACTTGTTGAAAGGAGAAGACCAGAGATAGGCTAACATTGACATTATTTTTATACAGTGGTTGATTAATTTGAGACGTTGGCTCAAGTTGATAAAAAATCTTATTTGATTAATCTGAGATAAAAAAAACTTATCTGAGTGACTATAATGACTCTTGTGAACGAGTGATGTAGGCGGGTGCAAAAAGAGAGACTGAACTGAACTACTACACTGATAGGGTACAGGTGCTCAATTCCACATCGCCTGAGCGTGGAAAATAAGACATGCTTATAGGTAGTGTGTTCTTTTCAAATGATATGAGACGTTTTGGAATAAAATTTAAGAGCAAAATCGTACGAACTTTAGACTTAAAACGAACAACATCATACCGTGCAGGCCATAATATATACAGTGGCTGATTGATTGGACGTCGTCCAAGCTTTTACAGTTGTAAGTTTGAACTAGCAGTATAAATTTGGAAATGATGGACTCAGGAGAGCCGGAATTGGCAGCTAGCTAGTTAAGTATTATTATTTTGGAATATTAGTTCTTCACATGAAAAATAGTGAAATGTTGTAGTAACGTGGTGTCTTTCACATATTTTGTACTCTTTCTAGTTTTACTGCCATATATAACACTTTATTGCTGTTTTGGTTGCCTTTTCACATGCACCAGTACTTGACCTGTTAGCTAAACAAATGTTTATCTCCCTGTTCCCTTTATTCTTTCAACTTTCTGGGAAACTTTGATTACAACTTGGCACATAGATAGATATGTAACATACATACTAGTTACTACACCTGTTGAGAATTGGCCCCCTCTCTCTGCCCATTCTTTAATTTACCACTTCCTTGCGAGTTGTATTGCACTTTCTTAATTTGCATGCAGCTAGCTAGGGACAACACCATATATTCTTGCAAGTGATGGTACGTTCGAGCCATTGTAAGAAACTATATGTATATATATATATATATATATATATATGACCCACTCTAGTATTATATATATATATACACACACACACAGTCAATATTCATCTCTTGGAAATTAACTCTTTTCTTTTAGAGCCAAATAACGTACTAACATGCTTTATTATCCTCATACTAAACCATTGTTTGATTTCTACAGTAACTCTGTTGGGAGATCAAGTGAAAAGACTTTGCTAAAGAAAACATGTATATATATATATGAGCATGTGCATTCGTATATATATAAGTTGGCATGTCCGTGGTGTAACATAAGATCTATACATATACACACAATAAACTGTGTATAAAACATGAGATCTACATATATATATATATATATATATATAAGCATCCATTGTTCCGTGGATTGGCCAAGAAAAAGCAAGATGCCGGCCAAAAGAACTTATTATTGTGACCATCCAAAATATTCTTTATCTGGGGTTCGGTTGATAATTAAGGGTCCCTCATTTATCGTGTGTGACCCACAACCACTTGAGCCTTACCAAAACTGGACTCATTACTGAGCCACAAAGTCTATTAGGCAGTCCCATACCCCATAGAAGTGATAGAACCTTGTCTCAATGGAAGTATCATGGAGTCATATCATGAAACAGAACAACAGAGTCACTCATGGCATCAACCATATATATGCTTAATTATGCCAAAGGTAACATTGCAAATTTGTGAAGAGGGCATGTTCGAAGCTTATTCTACTCCTTTTTTTTTTTTTTTTTTTTGTTAATGTAATAAAATTGTAGTTGTCAAAAAAAAAAAAAATTTGCAAATTTGTTAAAGATCATTGAGAAACATCAATTATTTATTTCACACCAACCCTTAACTCCTTTAGATTGGTGTGGATTAATCATCCGATTTGACAGGTGAGAAGTGAGAACTATCAAATAATGCATGTGTTACATGGTTGATAGTGGATGATAAAATGTGGGGTCTTCTCTAATGCGATGCAGCAGCACTTCATAGAGGGTGGCCGTGACTCATGACCCACCATTTTAAAAGTAAATGTTCTCTCCAAAGTCCAACTACACGCATGCACACGCCACCACATCACAAGTTAAAAAAGTGACTCCATGATTTAGTTTTAACCATGCCGTGCTGTAGATTATATATATATCATTCATGTGTCGAACCCCAAAATCAGGATTATTACTCAGGAGCATCTTTTTTGGTTTTAACATTAATTAATTAGTTTAAAACATAACTATATATGGTTACAGGCTTGACATCCCCTATTTTAATTCACTCACATTTTTTTCGATGATTCTTACACCTTTGTATATGTAGATATATAATAAAAAAAAATTAAGATTTTTTGTAGTATTGTTTAGTAGTAACGACTTAAATCCTCTGAGAACGGGACCTTTCTGTGGTTTATCGAATGCCTGGTATTTGTCTTGCATTCATGAACCAATAACCAACCACTAAAACATATATATATATATATATATATATATATGTTTTTAATTTAAAAAGTACGGACACGAATACGACACTATACGAATAGAGTGATAAAAAAAATTTCAAGAAAATAAAATACGGACACGACATAGATACATCAAATAAATAAATAAATAAAAATATAATATTATACATAAAAAAATTAACTTTTATTCTTCAACTATACAATAAATATATTTAAAGCAATGCAAAATATAAGAAGTTAAAATTTAGAAATTTTCTTTCTTTTCTAATATTCTTTATAATGATACACTTGTTTGGGAATTTTAAAAACGTTTTTGTTTTATTACAATCTAACCTTAATATTACAATTTGAACCCCACTTTACAAAACAAAAAATTACAAATTTTCTCGGAAAAGTATTCTAAAAGTATCGTAAACGTATCATTGAGTATCTCAGACATATCCTCGCGTATCTCAGATGTATCCGATATTCAAAAAATAATTTAAAAAAAGGGATATTTTTCGGGAGTATCGAACACGTATTCGGATGTATCTTGGGTGTATCCGTATCGGATACGTGTTAGATATGGACACATGAGCTTTTTCGGAGTATCCATGCTTCATAACTTTCAACCTAGAAAGCACGGACATTTCACCAAGGGTGCCGTACCAGTGTTGGACACTCGGACACCGTGTCGGACACTCCGCAGACACGTGTCGGACACTTCGTACCCGTGTCCTGACATTTTTCTTTTTAGGACACTTCTCGGACACTCCTTGGACACTTCTCGGACACTCCTCCAAGACATATCAGACACTTCAAAATAGTAATGTAAATTCAAATATTGAATGAAAATTAAATGATACTAAGTTATGATTAAAATCTAAGCTAAATATATATAGAAAAGTAAATAAGTCTAGTTTCTTTAATTTGTTTTAATCTATTTGTCTATTTTTGTTTATAACTTTATTTAGTTTTTAATTGATGATGAATTGAAGTATTTATGTAATGTAGTATTTTTTATTGAATAATTAATATATATTATATTATTATTTTATAGCCGTATCATTGCCGTGTCCGTGTCCTATTTTTTTAAAATTTTCCGTATCGCCGTGTCCTTGTCGTGTCGTACCCGTGTCCATGCTTCCTAGCTTTCAACTAGTATATGCGTGATTTATGTCTCGATGAGAATGTCATTGTAACCACCGAGTTACTATTTGGTTTGAATTGTATGATTTCTCTTTTCCAATGAAGAAGTTGAGAGTTCGAATCCAACAAAGATATTGTTAGGGCCTGTGTGGTAACTTGGCCATTTTTTGCTTTATGTTATCATTTCTAAAAAATAAGAAGTCACAACAAGAAACGTGTTTAGTAACGCGTTTCATTTTAGAAAAATAAAAGCAATTTTAAAAAATTGACAACCAATTAAGGATAAGTTGAAAGCTTAAAAACGAAGCTGCAAGTTATAGTTTCCATTTTTAAGGGCTCTATAGCAATGTTAAAAAATTGACAGCAGTTGATATTACTAAACGTATTTTAATTTAGGCAGAAATGATAGTACAATTGATTTTTAAATTTTACTTTTCAAAAAATTGAAGAAAAAAAAATGACAGCGTTACCAAACAGACCGTTAGTGTGTGTTCTTGCTTTTAATGTTAAAAAAAAATATGATATGTCATTATATATAGGAGCACTTATGCTGCATTTGATACGCATGAATGAAATGGAATGAAGTTGGGAATGGAATGATCATTCACATTCTATTATTTAGTTGCAAATATGAAATGAGGTATGAATGAAATAAATTTTAAATCAAATTTTCCAAAATACCCCTCATAGTGACAAATAATTTAAACCAACAAATGTGTGGTAGTAGAGGAATGTGACAATGTGGAGGTGGTGGCAAAGGTGTGGTGGCGGTAGTGGTGGAGGAAGGTGGTGATGTAGAGGTGTTTGCGGTGGAGGTGTCGACGTGGAGGTGGTGGTGAAAGGTGACAATGTGGAGGTGGTGGAGTGGTGTGGTGGGGGTGGCAGTAAAGGTGGTGGTATGACGGTGGAGGAAGATGTCGATGTGGAGGTGGTGGAAGAAGGTGGCGTGGAGGTGGTGGTGGAAGAAGGTGGTGGTGTGGTGGAGTAGGAAGGTGTCAATATGGAGGTGGTGGGGTGGGGGCGGCGGCGGTGGTGGTGGTGGTTGTAGAGCCAATGGTAGTGTTGGTGGTAGAGTCGGTGTGGTGGTAGAGCGGTGTGGTGGTGGAGGTGAAAGGTTTTTTTTTAATATGATTTTTTTTTAAATCTTACTGGAAATGAAATGTTCATTCATTTGAGGAACTAGTTTATGACGACATAATCGTAACTGAATATGAGAACAAGTTCATTTCTCTTTCACGCTTCGCTCTCGAAGTGATGAGAGATGAGGAAGAGAAGTTGGATACATAGGTTGCAAGAAATTCCGTCAATATTTCATCAGTTAATGAAGTGTGTAGCGCCGAATGAAAGAGATACGATCGATATCCTGAAAGACCAAGTGATCGCTAGAAAAACAAGAATACCACTAAAGCTAGATATATATAATAGCAAACTCTCATATTGCTAGATGAAAATTTTAAGTTAACTAGTGTCTAGGGCACCAACATGCTTGATAAACCTGACCAGAGAGTGAAAAATGGCATAGCAGACACATATTATACTTATCTCCTCTCCCTTCCTATATCGGTAAAGAAAACTTAAATTTAACAATGGAATAAATTTTTATTTAAAAAAATAATCATTCTCACTTTAAAATTTATATCAAACAAAAAATAATTAAAACGAAAATTTCATTTCATTCTACCTGCCAAACCAGCATTAAAGAATCAATTATAGATACAAGTATGAATTAGGATTAGCGTTTTTTTCTCACATACTCGATCGGGGTATGCAATTGTATTTCTGGCGTGAGGTCAACGAGGTCATCACACTCTGGCGTCGGGACAAAAGATTGATAATCTTCTTTTCATAGAGAGAAATGATTTAGATGCATGTGGTAGTGATTAGGACATATGATCTACTCCACTCTTCTTTGGTTGGGAGAACACAAGTCAGATGAGGGTGATCTTAATATATACTGTAGTAATATAGATAGATGAGTCTAGGTAGACACAACCAAACCTTCTTTTTTAGATAGAGAGAGAGAGTGTGTCATTTGAGATGGGTATGGTGATTAGAAGACATGACCTATTTTTCTTGGGGGAGAAAGTGGTGGTACCAAAGTTATACTACCAAAAAGGGTAATTAGTTTTCTAATAGTGATAAAATAAAGATTATCTAAGGACTAAACTGAAAAAGGTCTTATCATTGATTGACACGTGGGGAATTAATGAATGATGATGATTGGATAAGGGTTTGGCAATTAATTATATATATTTGAAACGTTTTGAACTCCTCCACGTAGATATAAGCTGTTTGTTTCTCTTTTGCTTTCACTCTTATCTTGGCCGCTAGTCATGGACTTGACGTAAAGCAACTACAGACGCAAGCTTGCTTTGCTTGCTTCAAGGGCCTAGCAATCCTATCCCTATATATTATACGTATATACCCGATCTATATCTACACACACACACACACACACTTTAGACCCTTCCTAGCGAGCAGTGACGTCTTTCAACTTTTTCAATCTGCTTTTTCTCTTACGCTGTTGTGACGGACGGATTCGTCTTACATTTGTCTTTGTTCTACTTCTTGCACAAACCCTAAACCTGAACCTGACTCTAAACCTAAACTTAAGTCTAACTCAGGCCAAGTTCTTACTGTCTCAACTTGGAAACCCTGAACCAAGACTGAAATTAAATCAATCCTACACCGCCACTGGCACTACTACTGCTACTTTTATAGATAGTGACGTTGGACAGTTAATTTATTTATAGTATAGTAAATTCCTGTGTACGGTAAATCATGAGGAGACGCTGATTGGAATTATCATTCAAGCAAGCTTTTTGTAGCTTAGCTATGTACTACAGTACATATTTACAGTATAAGTTTGATTTGCAAGTTTATTTTAATATTACTAGCTACTATTATTCAAATTAATTAAGCAATGGATATTAATTTACTCAAACCTGAGGCTTGACTTGGGTGAGTACAGGAGTGGAAGCACGCACATTGCAGTATTGATTGCACTAACATTATACTCAATCCCATTCCCAAAGCCAAAGGACGAACCACACACACATCAGGATTGTTCCATGTGTCTTGTGAAAGAAGTCCACGAATCCATACACAATTCAACATATACAGGATGACCTCAAAAATTCAAGCACTTAATAGATGGAAGATAATTACAGGGAGCAGTAAATTTAATTATTCTATTGTTTTGGTAAACGTCATTGGGTGGCAAAGCTTATTGTGAACTCTCAATTATAGCGGTTAATGCACCCATTAAAATGACAATGCGGATTATTTATTTATTTTGGACAAGGATCAATCCTCATTAAATTGCATTGTAACAACAAAAAGAATTAAAAAGTGACTTGACGACAGCAAAAACTTGCGGTGAGGACCCTTTCATAATAACATTACTCAAATTATGAATTATGTCATGGACTATGGAGTAAGTTTGTCATCATGTTATTATAATGTCATTAGCTGTTATTTAAATAAGTGCATTTTGAATACCAAAAATTATATGTGCGTGGATCACATCATCACGTTCTTGTATGGTCATGCCATTAAAAAATCATGTCAAAATTAAATCACACAAGTTAATAAAATATGAAACTTCAGTGTAGTCAAAACAAAGTTAATACCGTATAAAATTTGACTAAAGCATATATTTTACTCTAAATAAATTTAATAAAAAAAGTTTAACTAAATAATCTTTATATTATTTTCCTTCAAATAATTAGGTTCATTTCTCAAATTTGGTATAACCAGAGTCAAAAATAAAGTAGAGAACTCGGTAGTTCTGTAATGAGGTGCACCGTTGTTTGCACCTAAGTTGAATATTTGGTCCACCAAATAAAGTAGAGAACTCGGTAGTTCTGTAATGAGGTGCACCGTTGTTTGCACTTAAATTGAATATTTAGTCCACGAAAACATGACGTCACAATCCAACTCAATAAAAAAGTGGAACAAGCATGACCAAATATCAATCTAAGTCACATCAACAGCCTTCATAGCCATGCATGGTCACTAATTAATGAGCAATTGGCATGACCAGTCCTACAGTCACAATAAAATAAATTCTTTTGAATAAACAACTGCGACATTGGCTCATTTGGCAAGTATGTGTCAAGTAATAGGCGGAATCACCTACTTCTGTCCCATTATCAAACAAGATATTGAACGAAATGACTAAAGTAAAATGACACTCAAGTGCCTGTAGCCGGACTTAAAAGATAATCACATCTGTGTGTCAATCAAAGGGTGTCACGTCACGTGCTATAATAGCTTTTATAGTAGAATCATCACAGCCGCCGTCCATGTGGCGCGTATCCAACTGTATACCATGTCTCTCGAACATTATAAATAGAAGTCATTTATGAAGAGATTAAGGTTTTGCACCAACACAACTTGTTCACATTTGAGTGTTACTTAGTCTTGCACTTCAATACAATTACATGTGTTTCGTAGTGTAACATACTTGTAACGCTAAGCTTGCATTATTTGTTCTCTACTTGCTTTCATAATGTTGTTTATAGTTCCTCGTGTAGGTTTACATTTGAAGCTTGTAATAGGTATTCAATGGTTCAACTAGTGTGGCTCTTGTAATATAACTAGGTCCTTATAAATTGTATCGTTCAAGAATTTGTAATTAATCCTCATTATACTTCTTAAAGTTAATAGGTTAATGAGAAAAATATTACATCTTTTTAAAAAGGTATTTTGTTGCTTACTTGTGGTTCACGTTCGTAACTTCAGTCTAACACACTTCAGGCTTAGCAGAGTCTTTTTGTTTGGGTCGAAGTGAAACGAACCTAAGAAAGGATCATTTTCAATTGTTTAAGTCAGATAACACACTCGTGCTAGCACTCTCACATCTATAAAACAATTAGGAAAGTTTGTTTGGCTTTTCCTTTAGCTGCAAATACGGATTTAGAAGTCCTCGTACGTGTGTGCACTGAAAAATTACAAATATATGTATCTCTAGAGGGCACACTTGGAATCAAACAATCGCTATAATGTTGACAATTAATTTTGAAAAAAAAAAAAGGAAAAAGTAAAAGAAAATAAGGGTAACAAAATGTTTCAAGCTAATGAATGGGAAAGGTAAAGGTAAATGACTAATAAATATATCTATGAGATGAAATAATTATCATTGTACATACATACTCGTATGCTTAATTAATTGATCAAGTTTTTCATTTTAGAAAGAATTTTCACTTCCAAAATATTCATTCTTAGTTTTCATTATCTCTTGTTACTCCGAATTTTTTAAGGAGGATATAAAAAGGGATTTATGTTTTCAAAGTGAAATAATTGTTAAAATAAAAGATATAGCATCAAGTTTACCTTGCATGGTTCATTCAACATATTAAGGATGCACCCTAAAAGGCTAAAACTTCATTCAACGTATTAAGGATGCACCCTAAAACTTACTCCCTCTATCTTACGATCCAAGTAGGAGCAATACGTAGTTGTTCTAGACGAAGGTATTACTTGTGTAATTAATTGCGCTCTAACTTTTCACAGGTTAAGAGATTCCTGATTTCTCCCACCATAGCCAGCTAGCTAATAACGGACATACATATTATCTCTCTCTCTATATATATTGGCCCTGTGAGTTCTTGGTCTTTGGCGTCCTCACGCGCCATGCAAAGAGCGTAAAAAATACCCACAATAACAATCTATTAACGCTCTCTGAAGGGCTAAAGAAAACACTACTAGCTAGCAAGGGAAGGGACAGTGCAAGTGTATATGCGCGTCGACATATATTTTAAAAAAAAAAAAAAAAATAGAAGAGAAATAGAGAAAGAGACATTCGGACTGTCCCACTAACTTTTCCGGCTTTTTAAGAGGAAAATGGCTTTTCCTTTCCTCTATGGTTAATAATTACCGATGATAAGATGGTGATGGATGAGACTAATAATGAGATAGAGAGAATTTTAGATTTTTAAAAAAATATTTTCTCAGAAAAAATAAAAAATACTAATACTAGAAGATAAGAAAAATGCTAAGCACAACCTGGGCCATGCAATCTCAATCATTAGTTTTTGTGAATCCCACTAATTAGTCTAATTTCAAAGTTGTAGCTGCACGACCATGCGTAACACTCCTATTAGATATAGTTTACAAAAAGCAAGATGATTTGTTTGTTGTCACCGTTTAACATGACAATGTCTCACTGTTGTTTAACCCTGTAGTATTTTTGAATTAAATGTCTCCTCTCCACGTTTACTAGGAATATGTTCGGTTTAGTGTTTTAAAAATACTTTCCAATAATCAAAAGTAGTTTTTATAGGAGTAATAAAGAAAGATTGTTTACACGTAGTTAATACAACGAGTCTCGTTAGCTCCATTTTATTATTATAATTATTATTTTTTTTGTTTCAAAATTTGATCTTATTTTTATGGATGGTGTGTATTTATACTGGATGTATTGTAGACGTATTCAAACTTGCATATTATTCTATTTGATTTTGATCTTATTTTTATGGACGGTGTATTTACAGTGGATGTATTGTAGACGTACTAAAACTTACATATTATCTTATTTGATTTTATTTTTTATGAGTAATGATTTTTTCTTTCCGAATGTATAGTAGACATACTCAAACTTACATATTTTACCTTTTGATTACCTCATTTGATCTTATTTTTATGGATAATGATTTTTTCTTCAAATTCTGTTGGCAAAGGATGTATTGTAGGGATCAGAATTTTGGTAGGAGGAGATCATGTGGTGTGTCCTGTGCCATAAAACGATATAGTTTTGAAGTACAACATACCTTACCCCCTCTTCTCTCTATATATGATATATATATTACTTCCTATCTCTATAAATAATATATAACACTAAATAATATAACATATATATATAAATTATAAATAATATTATATAATGGTCAGCACTTCAATCACTTATGTCCAACAACAACTCTTAATAAGTAATGAATAAGATCTATTTTTTTTAAAGTGTTTAAATGAATAATTGACACATTCATTCAGATATCAATTGAGATATTTTTATTATTTTTTTTATAAATAAGATCAAAATAAGTGAACTTGTAAGGAAGTCATTCATACTCTCCACAATCATCGAAGTTAGATAGACAAGTCTTCCCAGCGTTTAGGCATTCTCATATGTTTGAACACGACATAATTATAATTATACTCTTGAGCGAGACACCCTTTGAGTCAAATAAAAATGCAACAATATTATATTGAAATTGTATGTTCACATGCTCGACTTATAATAACATTAGGTGGTGTTACATTCTCGGATCTGAATTACTTTTTGTGTTAAAGAATTTAGTGTTTCCATCTTGTACCGTAATGGCATATGAATCAATGATGCACATCTGTGCAATTCAACTTAATATAAAGTTGTTGTTGTTGGGCACAAGATGAAAATGACACTTGAGATGATCCCGTTAGAGAAAGAGAACAATCCATCATTTAATATTTAAAGGAGTGGGACAAATTGCTTTAACCAGTACCAGTACTACTACACACATCACAGGATCTGTAATACCGTGCCCCAAAATTAACCCTTTCATTCAATCATCCATCACTACACTCATAGGCCTCGATTTGATCGTTCCTCCCTCTTTATCTCTTTCCCCATGCTCTTCTCTCTCTTAAAATTCTCACTCTCTCTCTAGTTTTGCCAGTAATGGCAGTGCATCAGTGGCAGTGCAAGAAAAGAGGGAGAGAGTTTTCATCGGGAAGGTAAAGCTTTGCAGCACAAGCCTCAAACATGGGGAATCCCCTCCTCCTCTAGGGTATGTATGTTAAAACTCCCATCCTGCAACTGCAACCACCGCGTGCGCTCTGCAAATCTTTCTATCACAGCTCCTCTAGCTACCTCTTAATTCCCAGAGAGAGAGAGAGAGAGAGAGAGAGAGAGTTAATGCTGTTAATGACCAGAAAGATAAACACCCATTTCCAAAGACAATCTGAACAGCCCGGCTTTTCTCAGGCCCAACCAATGCAAGACCAAAACCTTCATAAACTGACTGCTACTATTTAGGATTTTCTGAAAAAAGGCTGAAAAGCATTAGCATAAACCGCGGGAGAACACTGCACATTCACCCTTCTAAAAGAGAAAAGAGTGTTTATATATGTGTTACATATATAGTACTATATATATATATATAGAGAGAGAGAGAGAGAGAGAGAGGGGGGGGTGTGGTGGGTTAGGGTTATATAGGAAAACAAAGGGAACAAAGGAGAGAAATAAGATACTAGAAAGAGAGAGAAAGAGAGGGAGAGAGAGAGAGAATGGAAGGTGGTGGTTGTAGTAGCACTTCATGTTTGATGGGTTTTGGAGACAACAGTCCAATGATGATGATGATGCCTCCGATGACTTCTCATCCTAATGTAGACAGCAATACCCTATTTCTACCTCTACCTCTACCTCCTTGCAGCTCCAACAATCAACACCAAAACCGTCATACTACTACTGCTTACCATCACAATCACCATCATCACACCAACAACACAAACACAGAGTGTTCTTTCATGGACAACAACAACAACGATGGTAGCTCTTCTTCTCTCAAGGCTAAGATCATGGCTCATCCTCACTATCACCGTCTCTTGGCTGCCTACATCAATTGCCAAAAGGTGAAGAGAAGCAAAAATTTACTACTTAAAATCAGATACCCAAAACCCAAATCTCTCTCTCTCTGTGTATATATATATATGTGTGTATATATATATATATATATGAAGGCACTGAAAGACCATTATCTCTGCCTCTTCCTAGTGAAAGATAACAGACGAAGATACATCCGTTCTTCTTTCAAGTGCTATATATTTTATACTTTTATTTTACCCTCTTTCGATTGAAAAATTTGGGCACTGGTAATGGAAACATGCATTTAGACGCACCCAGATACATGGAATGTTAGGTAAAATGAATAAATGTGCACCCCTATGTGTGTGACAAAGATCATTAATTTGTTGTTTTTATTGTACTGCCGAGCACAAAATGCTTTTAACCAGAACGATGACTCAGATAGTCTTAGTTTATTGTACACATACTTCATATAAATCATATGCATATAGATGTTGAATTACTGATGATAGATAGAGGAGTACTATAATTAATTTACAGATAGGAGCACCTCCTGAAGTGATGGCAAGACTAGAGGAAGCCTGTGCGTCTGCGGTAACGATGGGCCACACCGGTACCGGTACGGGCCGCATCGGGGAGGATCCAGCACTTGATCAGTTCATGGAGGCTTACTGTGAGATGCTGAGCAAGTACGAGCAAGAACTCTCTAAACCCTTCAAGGAGGCCATGCTCTTCCTCTCAAGGATCGAGTGCCAGTTCAAAGCCCTCAGAGTGGCTTCTTTGGATTCTGGTGATACTGATCTCTCTCTAAATGACATGCTATTGGTTTGTTTTGTTCCTTGAATTTGTTTGTTATATTGCTGGACTAGCTAACAAGTCATGCATGTATGTGTTTCCAAGAACACATAAATTTAGAAATTATTATTATTATTTTTTTATTTTTCTTGAGTTAACTTTGTTTGCTTTTGTGTACTTTTAGCGGTTTCTTGATCTCTTTTTTCTTTTCCTTGTAGTATGGTATCCGTATGTGTTTCCAAGAATACATGTCTGTGCGTCTCATTCTGGTTAGCTACGTAGCTTGTTATATTTATTCTCTGTTTTTGGTTTTCTAAATGATTATCTATACGAATGAAACTGTTTTTAGACTAGGGTATGCATCTTATATGAACGCATAGGTGGTGTCCCTTGCTTTGATTCTCTTCTTGGTGTTTGTGTCTTGGAGTGGGGTTTTATTTGTTTTCATTGATTAAGTGTTGCGGAATTAGTGTGTGTGTGTGTGTGTCTATATATATATATAAACACTATTTTCCAAGCTTTTATTACAAGAGTACATGGGGGTATGCCCCAATTAATCTTTGTACTCTTCTGAGTTTTTTCTTTATAAAACAACCCAATTCGAGGAAAAAAAAGAAGCTTTATTTACTAGTAGGAAATGGCCTCCCATGCGTTGTTAATTTCTTTTCCTTGAAGCTGGATGCCCAGATTATTTACATTGTCAATGGTCTGAACTGGTGTGATATTGCAATTTACACTAGTTCTGTGGAGATATTTTAGACCATCCAATACCTAGTTGTCAATTTGTTTGATGCTTAAAACTTCGAACTATAAATTATGTAGTTATATATGTCAAGTGAAAATCACTTATAGGAGTGTTTCATCTAAAGCACACTCTCAATTGGTGAAGCCCGATTATCAAGGGAAAATTATGGAAAATGTCGCTACTCGCTAGGATTGTATGCTCTTCTAAATGTAAGGTTTTGAAGTGTAAACAAAGTAAGCTATCTAGAGCTAGAGACCATATCAGAAGGAAACAACAAGCTTGCTCTAAGAGATATAAACATATGGGGGGCAATAAGTTGTTTTAAATGTCTAAAGACGAATGGACTTTATTTTATTTTATTTTATTTGTAGTAGTAGGTGATATATTATAAGACCTAACAATAATTGATCACAAATAATGAAAATGATTTTTTTGTTAAATTACCAAAACCCTGTTGGGCTCATATCATATGTTACTGAACCACAGTCAGACAACTTCCATGGTTGTCAAAGAAACTTATTACTCTATGCTTTATGTAGAGCATCATGTTTCTGTAACTCTACTGACTGTTTATTTATTTTTGAAATTTATCTATACATTTTGATCGATAAAATTCAATGATCAAAGATGATACTTAATCGGTCGATGGATTTCTCCCCGTTTTTATTGCTTCGATTCTTTTCTCCTACAAGTATAAAAATGTTGTATTGACAAATAAGGCATTTAGTTCATTCATCTGAGGTAAAATATGAAATTGTTATTGGGCTTTAAGATAATCTCAGAATTTAAGTGCACGTAGTCTAGTAATGGAAGGGAAATGTAATATCTGTGTTTATCCAATACAATGCATTGGTAACTCTTAAGAACACACATTCCTCCTAGACACAGTCCTCAAACTTTCATGTACTCTGTGTCTGTCCAAAATCCATGGTTAGGTGTTAATGTGGAATAAAGTTTTTCAGCATCTCCAGTTCAAATCTGTATAAATGCTTTTAACACAACCATCATTTATGATTATTTTTATTTTACTCACTTCATGCTCATCAAATTTGATGTATTAGTCGCTACATTGAAGACATCATCCCTCCTAGATTACCACAAACTTCTTGGAGCAAAAGTTTTTAAACTGGATGGTAATTGCTAATCATGGTAAACAAGCATATGATTATGCCATCCAGTGCTAACATATAAAAATTGGTTACAATGTTCAATTTGTATAGGTAGTATAAGCTGTTCGTAAATGTGTTATAGTAATGTTTCTTTTCTGTAAAGTTTATTACTCAAGAAATAGGCATTTAAGTCCATGGCTAGCTATATGAATTTTGAAATTCTTTTTATTTGAGTTCACTTTAGAACCTCTATTCTTCTGCATGCGTGTAATTTTCCTCATGTGGAGCAGTTTGATCACCTATTGTTCCCAATGCAAGCAATTTGTGAACTTGCAAATTACTTAAATGTTTTGAAGGAATGATATTTCCTTTTATGATGGTACTGCTCAATTTATTGTTTTATTCTCAGCAGTACTTTCCCATACAGTGTAATTCATGCAAAATTGTTCTGTTGAGTATGGAAAGGTAATGCAGCAAATAGCAAGACAGTTCCTATCATACTATGAGCATATGAGCCAACAGTTTGCCTATAATTGATGCCATTATTTTCTTCCCTGCAAGAAATTATTGAGTATGCCTATAAGTCTCTATGGACTGACAAATTTGACCTATATATATTAAAATGATACAGTTTCCTCACTTTGTTGGTCTTGGAGAAAGGACACCTGTAGCTATAAAATGAGTGTCTACATGACATATGAAACAGGACTCCAGGACATCAGACCTTTGAAAGAGTAGAAAACTCTAAAAGATGTACACCTGATTCAGGTGAATATAAATAAATGAAAGATATATTGAAGTCTTAATCAGAAAAAAACTTAAAATATGTGGCTCAAATGACATTTATATGATCAATGGGCTATTACGTTTTGTTTTATATTCTACTGTGAGGACTAATGATTAATGGACAATATACGATTGTTAGATAGTTACAATGTTATACATTTATATGATGTGATAAAAATGAGAAAGGAAATTAGAGAAAAAAAAAAGGTTAAACTGAAATTTCTGGCTAACTTTCTTGTGTACGGATTTGCTGTAGGCATTGACTGACATTACAATCTAAAAAAAGGAAATGCTGTTATATTTGCTGGAAAATTCTCATTAGATTCATTTGCTAGGGATGATGTGGATCATTGATATTCTTTTTGAAGTTTAAAATACAAGAATCTTGTTTGCTTTTGTTTTGTTTTTATTTTTTATTTCCTGACAAGTAAGTCTGCTTTTGTTTCTTACCCTTAACATGCATGGGAATTATATGCCACATACCTAATATTTTGAAGAGAAACATAGTGTGATCTATACTTTTAAGTACTAAGTTAACACGGGTTACATATTAAATCTCAAAAAAGAGTAATGAACTTTGATTGGAAATTAATGTGTATCGTGTTATATATACTTGGGTTATATCATTATGACACTAATGTTAACTTCTGAAATATATTCATTGTATTTTGATTAAAATTTTCCTTGTGTTTTGGAGAATCAGAGGTGCTTCTTTTTGTATTATTGAAAAGATTTCCCTGCCATCTGTTTGGGAAACCTGCTCCTTGTTGAACTTATAGTGAAGTGGTCTTTCCTTGAGGCATATTGTTCAATGCATGCCATTTAATTCCATGATGTCCCAAACATGTTTGAGCATTTTGCATATGAAGTGATGCTAGTACCCAGTACGATTAGCGTCAAACTATCATAATAAATACATGTGTGTATTGTTTGTATGCATGCATAGCTGCATTTTGTTTTTAAGCACATGTTTTGTGTGTTATATTCAATTACTTGGATATTTAATGATGTAATCCTTTAAATTTCTGAAATTATTTTTCCATAATGCAGTTAGGGATGCTCCATCTTTAGGTCAAGCAAAGTCTTACTTCTGCAGTGTGTCTGGAAGCAATATCTAGAACTATGTATATTGGCATTTAGTCTCTTTTATACCCTTCATTTGCATAATACAGAAGTTTTTATTGCGCAAGAGGTTCTTATATATATAGAGAGGGTGTAAACGTACATGATTTTGGTGACTTTTTACGGCTTCTTGAGTCAGGCTTTAACAAGATTTGAACACCTGATGTACTAGATTATACTTATTTTAGGTGAGCTTAATTACAGCAGAGTTTGATGTAGGTATTATTTTGGGTCTTTTCCACTGTTATTGAACTTTTTGAGAAACCATTTCAAATGATATCATAATGTAATGTGTGACAAACTGACACCCTATATTTAAATTTATTTGCAAAATGGTGCAGTACTAATTTTGGCAATTCGTCGTGGAAATTTGTGTTCATGTTGAGATGCTTACTTTTTTTTTATCAGCGTGTGGTGATGCTTTGGATAGAAATGGATCATCTGAAGAAGAGCTTGATGTGAATAACAATTTCATAGATCCGCAAGCAGAAGACAGGGAGCTGAAAGGTCAGCTCCTGCGCAAGTACAGTGGATATTTAGGCAGTCTTAAACAGGAGTTCATGAAGACGCGAAAGAAAGGAAAACTGCCTAAAGAAGCCAGGCAACAACTGATGGACTGGTGGAGCAGACATTACAAATGGCCATATCCATCGGTATATCTATATTTTTCTTACTTTGCTAATGCCCTATAAATTAAATGTCATAGTCAGTCCCTGGACTTTATGCCACATATATATCGATGTCGTGCAGCGACTCTAGCTAGCTACTCAACCCATTAGCCAGCCCTGCGCTAGCTCCTAGTTGTAGGTGGTCAAGACTTGATAATTACACAACTTTGATGCATTGTTTGTGCATGAATATGCTGCCCTACAATTAATTTGAGCCTCTAATATGTTGATTGTCTTTGTTCCATCCCAGTTGAACTTTAAGGCATCCTGGTCACTAGTATTGAAAACATCAATATTTTTCCCCTGCTGGTCACCTTTTGCTTTTTGTGATTGTATTACATTTATATATCTGGTTTTTCATTCTTATGCAAACATCATCCACTTGAAAAAATTGTGGGACTTAATGTGTCTACAGGAGTCACAGAAGCTGGCGCTTGCGGAATCCACTGGCCTGGATCAGAAGCAAATAAACAACTGGTTCATCAATCAAAGGAAGCGCCACTGGAAGCCTTCTGAAGATATGCAATACGTGGTGATGGATGCTCCTTATCCCCATTATTACATGGATAATGTCCTTGGCAATCCCTTTCCTATGGATATCTCCCCTACGCTACTCTAATGATGGTAATCTTTCTTATATTGCTCAATCCAACTAATTAAAATTCCTCCGGAAGCGCTATATATTCATGTGTACTATTGGTGTGAATGTCATATTGTCACTGTAACCTAATTAAGACTGTTAAATGCAGTGCTTTATTTCTGTTTTTGAAATAATTTAAATGCTGGCCGTGTTGAAGTTCATCCAGCAATCACTTGATGCAGTCTGACTGCTTCCTTCTAAAGCCTACCCTCACAAGAACAAAATACCATGAAAAAGAAAGTATTCTAACCATTGTAATTAAAGTTATGTTTGGGACCAGTGAATTAGCATTGGAGGAATTTAGTTCCAACTTTCCTCCAATTTCAATTTTAAGGTGCCAATTCCGTGGCTTGAAACACAACATTATAGTATATCTATCAAGGTAAAATATATAGTTTATAAAAGCTGATTCGGTTATTAGGCGTGTATTAAAACTTTTGTAAGGGATATATATTCATCACAATGTTTTGTTAGAGGTAGTTTGTTTGAGATGTAATATAATAGATAGAAATAGTTTGATTTATAGATTGTCTGGGATACAATAGATAAAAATGGTTTGAATTATAGATAAGATTATGCGGTAAGATAATTTAGGGATTGTTTGGTAAAGCTGTCGGATTTTATTTTCTAAATTTTAAAAAATAAAATTTGAACACCTGTTGCGCTGTTATTTTTGTGTAATTGAAATCTTGAAAACACAAATTTGAAATTATGTTTGGTAAATTCAAAATTAATTTTCAAAAAAAAAAAATAGTAGTATCGATGATTAAAAATTATGTTTGAGTAATATGGTTTCAACTCATTTTAAGAAATATAAATGTGATAATACATATTTTATGTATATTATTTTTTTTGAAATTATATTTGTTAGAACTTTTTTTTAGTTTATTTTAATTAAAAATTTATTTTTATGCATTTGCATGTTTTTGGTAATTGACATAAATTTTAATTATTTACATGTTTTTGATAAATGCCATATACTATTATATATACTCATTTTAATTCATTTTATATTTTTATATTATATATAATTGTATTTATATATATAACTCTTTTTCTATTGTATTTTCTTCTTATATATATATATATATATATATATATATATTATATATCTTTATATTAATATATATATTTTTTATTTATTGTATTTTATTTATATTATATTATTTTTTTATAATTTTTTTAGTTATTGTATTTTATTTTGTTATATTTATATTTTTTAAGTAACCAATTTTTTTATTTATTGTATTTTCTAATTTTTGTATTCTTGTTTTTTTATAAAATTTTAATTTATTGTATTATATTTTATTTTTGAGCAACCAAATTTTTTATTTATTGTATTTTATAAAAAAATCAAAAATAAAAATTTGAACTGAAAAATGACAATTAACTGAAAGTTTTATTGTGAAGCTTTCAAATTATGCTTAAAGGATTATCAAAATTTTGACATCGCTTTTATTTTTTCAAAAATAAAAATTGTGTTACTAAAAGTGATTTTTGCTGTGATTTTTTAAAATATAAAGATAAAAGCTGAAATATGAAATTGAAAATCTTACCAAAGAGATTTAGAAAGTAGCTTGCTCTCAAGTGTGAGAGGAGACTATATGTTCAAACCTCCTATCTTAGTTTTGATGTGCAACTTAGCACACTTTGGCCTCCTTATTTTCTCCAATTTTTTCATTCTTAAAAAGAAAAACCTACAGTGGTTTATTATTCTCTCGTGTTATAAATCCCATGTCATGAGAAAAATATAATCTAGATTTTATAACACATCCTATAATATCCTATGTTCTGAAATTTTTTATCACACAATGTCTTGTAAAATCTAGATTGTAATGTGTACAAAATATCTAAAATCTATAACATGAGATAATAATAAACCATTGTACTTCTGGAATTTTCTAGATTATATTATAAGATGTCTTGTAAAATTATGATATATTTTATAATATTTTGTAAAATCTAAGGGTGCAACTTGGGTTGAATAACTTGAACCCAACCGGAGTCTAGTCCGATTTTTTACGGGCTTGGGCAACTATTTTTACAATTAGGGTTGAGTTTGGATTGAAAAACCTCAACTCGAACTTAATTAGGATTGGACTTGGGTTGAGGTGCCAACAACCGGAACTCAAATTGTAATATTATTTTTATACATATTTTTTATTTTAAATATATTATATATAATATTCAAATTATGATAACCTTTTTCTTTTTCAACTTCCTCTATTTAAATTTTAATTTATTGTATGTTAACACTTTGGATAATTAATTTTCTAAAAATTTGTTTGTAATTTTTTAGAAATTTGCATTAAGTTCTTAATTTTGTGTGTGTTTAGGAGTAATTTAATGTGAAACTTATTAAAGATCATTTTAAATTTTCAACATAGAGATTGGTGATATAGATAACTCGAATTAACCCAACTTTCTAACTCGAAATCTCAACCCGAGTTGCAAATCCGAGTTTAAAAGTTTAAGGTTGGGTTAGGATATGGTTGAGTAGTTAGGGTTGGAAGTAAGGTTATGGTTGAGTTAGAATTGAACATTTTATATGTGGTATTGAGCTCGAGTTGTTTTTCGAACCCGCCAAATCCATCCGAGTTGTAGCCCTTAGTAAAATCTAAATTATATTATTCTACTGAAATGGCATTGTGTACAAAATATTTAGTATCTAGAACATGAAAAAATCTAAAGAAAGTAAAGAGATGAAGTGTGCTAACTAGACGAGGAATTGCTAATGAAAACTAAACTAGTCTCCTATCCTCTTATTTGAAAGAGATAGAAATGCCCACAACATTTGTACAACTTGGCTTACTCAATCGGAAGGAGTATGTTACATAGAAATGCCCACAACATTCTACCATTATGTCAAAATCATCATTTATTGGAAGATGGCATTTTTCGAATGCTAAGTATTGATGCAAATTGTAGTAAGGGTTTACAACTAGATTTATCTGTTGATTATGAATCTGACGTTTTGTAAACACAAATAGATAATTATAAATTCACAATATTTTCAATAAAATGAAAAATACATTAACATAAATCACGTGAGCTATTGACACTCTCCACTCTCATTTTTTTAAAAGTAAAATTACAAAAGTGGTCATATGATATACAGTATTTGATTATTATATTTTTAGTAGCTTAATTGTTCTTCTAAATTAGGACTCAATTTTAATTCTATTTTATCTTTCTTTAAAAATAATTTTTTAAACTTCAAACTTGTTATCCCAAATAATTTGTGATTGATTTTGTTTTTGCTTTAGGTTTACAATAGAAGAATATATTTATTGCCATCTAGGTACTATAGTTTAGAAAATTTTCAATTGAAACTTGTTGTTCGTATCCCTACCCTATATAACTAAAAGAATCCAAAATTTAAAATATTGTCTTTTACTCACCAAATGTGTAATTTATTTTTCATGAGTCTTATTTTTAAAACAACATAAATTAAAGATTAGAAACATACTATCAATTTGTGAGCAAACAAAACACAAAGGAAGGGGGAAAAATATAAGCATAGGAAGAAAAATATCATATTAATTTTTTTAATTTTTTATTTTTTGAAATTTTGGTGCAAAGCTCCTTAGCTAAATTAAGACAATTAAAATTGTAAAAGAATTTCATAGAGTCACGTACAATTGGAAAAGGATTTCAAAAGGCTTTCCCTTGGTTTCTTAAAGATCTATATATCATAATTTTTATTTAAGTAAAATTAAACTTTCCTTTGATTTTAAATACAATTAATTTTTTTTTTCATATAGGTTTTATTCATTGATCTAATGTTTGTTTTCAACTCAAATGCTTTTGAATATTTAACTTCTTCCCAACTTATCCAATCACTTAACTTTTATTATCATAATCATATACATTTGATTGATACTCTCTAAATCATTATATTGAATCCTAAATTTTTCTTCTTCTAAAATAAATATTGATAACTTGTTTCAACAAGAAGAAACAATATTTTTAAGACCAACTCAAACAATATAAGCTGAAGAATAAAGTAGAACAAAAAGAAAAATCACATTACTATTAAAAAATCAAAGATTGTATAAGAATCAAATATTTTATAGTAGAGGAGCACCCTTGTAATTTTATTTTAAAAAAAGATGAGAGTGAAGTGCCAGAGGATATTGGTGGAACGCTAATATCAACTCTCAAATTTAATCAACACGAATAAATATGAATATGTATTAGTGTTGATATATAGAAGTTATTTTTCTGGCTGTTTTCTCAAACTAATAAGTGCCATTAAAGTTTCTAAAAGAATTGATGATATATATCTTTCCCCGCACATTTTAAATACATATTATTTTCTTTTGGTGGCGATTGTAGATTGTCATGAATTTGCACATAAAACACTAAAAACTTAATACATCAAATTTGGTTCATACATAATATTATGAAGCCATATTACATATGATAGGCATTGAATGTTGCATGTTTAAGCCCTTAAAGTTGCGTATACTAATATCTTAGTAATATTTATTTAGTAATTTTAATCCTAGTTCTGAATTTATTTGCTTTTCCAATACTTAATTGTATTTTGATGAAAATTAGTGCCATTGGGCCATTGATGATGCTTTTGTAGACCGGAAATTCATTGAAGATCCATGGGGCAATTTTATATTGAAGATCCAAGTTAAATTGACTAAAGATGTGGGCCAAAAATAAGTTTAAATGAAGAGATTGGGTATTGGGCCTATTCACATTGAAGGTTAGGCCGAGTGAGGTTCAATATTACACATTCTATCTAAAGGCACAATTGCACCTTTGAGTATGAGCTTTTCCACGGGGGATTTTGAGGTGATTTTCCAAAAGAAAAGAGAGAGATGACAATTTCATCATTAATCAAATCTTTGAACCAGAGTATGAGTGACTAGATCTCTTTTCATGATTTAATTGTATTTAGTTATTGGGGATTTATGATTTTATGTATAATAATTGCATACTTATGATTAGAATGATAGTTGTACTATTATATTTGATTTAAATGATTAAACTCAGTCACGTCAGAATTCTTTTCTTGTTTTAGTTAGGATTTTACTATGATTAATCTATCTCGAATCAACTTTGTTTCTTGTGATTATAAAGTTGATGGTTATGCAATTGTATTAATTGAACATATAAATTAAGGATTTTGATAGTTCATACTTAGGGGAGGACAAATCGTTGTACAATTTAGATTGAAGTAGTTAGGTAAATGATTTGTGCCAACCGAAGATGAATCATGTTTAGTCTTAACTATATGAATTTCCTTGAAGATATCAGTGTGTGATTGTGGCAACATGAATCATGTTTATACATAAATTATTTTTACCCTGTTTAATTAGAATTGACCATGGTTGCGGTGAAATCAATATCTTAGACTTTTCACTCGAATTACATTAATTATATTAGTTTGCAATTAATTTTCAGTAAATTCAATTAGATTACAGAAACAATCAACCAATTTCTCCAATTAAATTAGAAATTTTAAAACTACTTAACACAACATATTTAATTATGCAAGTCTTTGAAGTTCGATAACCCTTTCAATAACCCTATTTTATAAGGATTCTTCCTATTACGAGTGATAAATTACGAGTGATGAATTTAAAATTTGACACATATGAACATCAATATGAATTTACAATGATTTTAATAAAATGAAAAATACATCTACGAGTGATGAATTTAAAATTTGACAGACATGAACATCAATATGAATTTATAATGTTTTCAATAAAATGAAAAATACGTCAATATAAACCATGTAAACATAACATTGACATAAAATTTAATCAACTCAATAATTTCAACAATAATATATGTTAGAAATATAGAAAGAAAAGTGTATTTGATTGAATTGATATATTATATTGATATTATGAACAATACATAAAAACCTATTTATAGACACATAATCTTAGAGGCTAAGTAAACGTAGGAGACAAGAAATCCTAATCCTAGATGGTTTACGAAAGGGTATAAGAAATCGTAATCCTAAATGGTTTAAAAAATGTAATACGAAACCGATATATAATAGGAAATATATAATCTAACAGCCCTGCAAATTTAAGGTGAGTCATACGAAGCCAACTTGAGTTTGGAGACAAAATCTTGAATGCGACTCGTGAAAGCAATCTGGTGATGTAACCAACTGTGGCTGCAAACACATACAAGAAGCTGCAAAAAAGTCGGAAAGACCGAAAGCGACTCGTTGGAGCGAAAACTAATATTAATATAATATATCAATTCAATCAAATACACTTCTCTTTCTATATTTCTACCATGGTATCAGAGCTTACCAATTCCTGGTAGTCTTCATTGTCCAACGCCCACACCGTCGGGGATGGCACCATAAACTTCATCCCCAACGGTCCGGATCAAACGTTAAAAATAACTTTTACCTTATATATATACTAGTTTAAAGCACGTGCAGTGCACGTGGATAAAAAATAAATTAAAATTTTATTATAACGTCCAAAACATTCAAAATTAATATAACACATGCAAACACATTAATTGAAACACCCAAAACTATTTCTATTATGTAACCTTGGTAATATAAATTCACTTGTTGAAA
The DNA here is from genome assembly GCA_026545225.1 of Cornus controversa. Taxonomy (NCBI): domain Eukaryota; kingdom Viridiplantae; phylum Streptophyta; class Magnoliopsida; order Cornales; family Cornaceae; genus Cornus; species Cornus controversa. Next base: position 65,895,900 of record CM048849.1, on the reverse strand, counting down.
AAAATAAAACTAACTATTATTCACATGTAATGAATTAAGTATAAACTATAAAAAATTAAAAGGTATAATTCTAACCATTCTTAAATAATCTATTATTATTCTTTTGAAAATTCTCAACACTTTATTTTTTTTATATTTATGAGTTCTTCTTCAAATAAATTATTCTCAAGTGAATTTCTTTGATAACTGCCACCACAAAATTATTTTTGACTATGTCATTTTTACTGTTGTCTATCTTAATCATAAAAAGAAACGATTTTCCTTTACAATTTGTCACTTTGTCATAAAATTCATTCATCTCATCGTCCTACAAAAAGAACAAATTTATTTTAATAATATTGATACATTTCAAATGAATTGTTTTATCTATAAATTTTATTAGTGAGGGAAGAAGTATAACCTGAATTTTTAACTGTGTTAGCTAATCTAGTGAACAATTTATTAATGATTGAGATCATCAAATATTATTAGATATGCATTATTTGTTATATCTTTGACTCAAAATTGTATCATAAATCTGCATAAAAAAGTATACTTCATTGATACATAATAATAAAGAATGACATATTTGTCATATTGTAAATTTTTTTTAAAAAAATAGAATGTTTAAAGATATAATAATACTTTTGAAAGCATTTAGCGTCTTTTGTTTTGCAATTAGTACAACTGAGTCCATCATTTCGTATTTCAACTTTCTTCTTGCGTTGCTTACATGTATTGTAACATGGTCCCGATGCATTTTTAATCTTTATAATTCTTGTTTCAAAAAAGTAATGTGTTTTCTGCAAGTTGAGTGACAAAATATATTTTTTTTAAAAGGAATTAATTATAATCATGTGATATGATAAAGAAAAATTAAATGAATATATAAAAAATAATAATAATTTAATACCTTAAATGCCATTATATATGTATCAACTTCTAAAACAAAATGATTATCCGCTAATTCCAAAAAGCATAAGATTTAAAACGAAAATTATTATAAGACAAAAACTTCTAGCGGTTGTATCAAAAGTCAAAAAAATAGAGGGCAAAGAGATGCATATCATATATGACTTTATTGTCTTGCCACAAATTTAAAATTCCAAAAACAAATATTGGCAAAGAGCAGTAACACAAATTTAACTACTTTGAAAAGAACAAAAAAAAAAAAAAATCATTATAAACTTATGTTTACAATTAAAAGAAATATATCTAAAACCCTCTAGCTTTGCATTAGGATTATATATTGATCAACACATAAGGAGATACATAATCTTTCATTTTTAGTAATAGGGATGGCACATGCATGAATCAATTTCTAAAAAGAAACAAGAAATAATAGAAATCAAAGCACCCATAAATAACCTTCTCAAAAAAAATAAAAAAAAAAATTACCCAAAAGTAAATTGCAAAGATTAGAGAAAACTTACTTGAAGAGAGTTGGAAAGAACTGGCGTTCTTGGACTTTTTATTCACCCTTTATCACAATTGTGTAGACACTTAGGTATGTACTAATGAATTACAGTAAAATAACTAAGTAATATGGCCTTACTGTGCTAAAATAGATGGGCATCCATGAAAGAATGACAAAGAATCCATGCATAAAATAATCATAAGTAAACCTACAAAAATTAGTGTATTAAATATTTACATAAATATATACAAAAAAGCATGCATAAACAAACACATGTATATGAAGATACATATAATGGAATAGACATTCCTTTATGATGGTAATTTCAAAAAGATTATCTACACTAATAGCAGTATGGAGGGGCAACAATCATGGTATATGTTAATTAAAATCATTAACAACATGGCTTATAGAATAAAGTAGGTGCAAATATATGTGCATTACCCAGCTATGCATCGCATTTGCAGCAATTAGAGACCCATGTTGGTGGCTTAGAAAGCAAGCGCCTGAATGGGGGGATCACTTTGGCTGTCTTCAATTTATTCTCAACCTCAAAGAATTTTAGTGTACTTTTCTGTATATATCCTAACTCTCTTTTTGATATTTGAGGACTTCGATGAGGAGTACTTGACGTTGCCGATAACCATACCAAGACCCAGAGAAATCCAGATAATCTGAATATTACAAATGGTCCAAATAGACCTCCATTTGACATGAGGATTGGAAAAAGCACAAGTCCAATAAGATTTCCAAGCTGAAATCCAGCCATTGCAAGTCCAACAGCTCTGGATCGTTCTGTCTGAGGAAATCATCTAAAAGTAAAGTTCAAACAATTCCTGAGCATTTTAGCTTCGCCAACCTTTTAATGATATAAAAAAAAAAATCTTACAGAGTAAATCATGTAAACTACTATCATCAAATAGGGAGTTTGTTTAACTTCAATACCTTGCTATCATGTTGTTCATGCAGGGAAGAACTACACCTTCTGCAACGCCAATTATCCAGAAAGTGACCTCACATATTAATCGGATCGGATTCTTATCGTCTGATCAAATTCGATTATTATTTATGATTAACTTTGTGTCCAATTTATTAATCAGATATTCAATTCGATAATATGACTCATTAAAGAGGTAATTTTTTATTAAAAAATTTTGATTTCAAAAGTTAATAGCTAACAATGAGTAGAGAAAAAAAAACCAAAGAAAAGAACTCACATCTCACATGTAGGCCGAAATGAAACCGAATCGAATGATTGTTGATGAAATTCGAGAGGAAGCTGAGAGCCGTGTTGATGAGAGTCAGAGGGAGATGAGAGTCGTTTTGATGAGAGCGAAGAGGAAGAATGGAGAGCCATAACCTAGAGGAAGAGTGATTTTAGGTGTTTAGGGTTTTGCTTAGAAAATGGTTTTGCTTGAGTAATTCTATTTTTTTATTTTAAAAATAAGAAAGAAAAGGGTTTTGTTTATTAAAATGTAGAAATAAAAAAAAATTGGTGAGTGATTTTAGGTGTTTAGGGTTTTGTTTGGGTAATTCTATTTTTAAAATTTAAAAATAAAAATGGAAAGAGTTTTGTTTTTTAAAATTTAGAAATAAAAAGTAAGGGTTTTGCTTGGGTAATTTTATTTTTTTAATTTCAAAACAAAAAAGGAAAGTGTTTTACTTGGGTAATTCTATTTTATTTTTTTAATTTTAAAATAAAAAAGAAAGGATTTTGTTTAGATAATTCAATTTTTTTAATTTAAAAATAAAAAAATAGTGTACTGAAACTAAAAAAATTTCTTTGTATTTTTAATAGTAATATAGATATAGAAATTTTTAAGAAATGAAGACGATAATAGTAAAATATATTGGAAAGAATGGGCCTCAATAATAATAATAAGAGACATGTAGTTATAATTCTAAAATCGCATGGGCTTAGTGGTTCAATAGGACTCCAATATATATAACACCCGAAGAAAATGATTAAATCAGGCAACCAAATCAGTCCGGACAAATAATCCCAATATGTTTGAAAAACAAAGGTGTGAAACCATCAGGTCTGGAGCCTTGCAACTGTTGTACACAATTTCTCTTCGGTGGCTTCACTCTTCCAAAGTAGAAACTAGAAAGTCTTCCCATGGCACGTGAGTGAATTTCTTGTCTGGATAAAAATATAAAAAAAAACACATATCATTTGAGATTTTACAGAGGTTCCAACTAGTCAGTCAGGTTTTAGGTTTGGTTTTTAATGGTCACTCTATTTATTGAGGTGTGTGCTGCAAACTGATCCGGGGACACCCACGAAGGAAAAGAAAAAAAAAAATCCAAAAATCTGAATTAGTAGGAACATGTAGAGAGCAAAATAAATTCTTAAAATAAATCTCTGCAACCATGCTGACCTTTTGAGCAGCAGAGTCTTTCCAAATTCAAGCTTCATCTTCTAACCCAAAAATATCATTCTTTTTCCGTCGAATCGAATAATGGCGTTTGTGTGAAAATATTTGGTATTACCGTCCCTATGTAGCAACCATGCAATTCTATTGTAACTCCTCCTCCCTCCAAGCCTGGTTTAAATCTTTTTCTCTTGCAAGTGCATTGGCTTCATTATATGTTATAACCATCAACACAATCCTTCAATTTCTTAATTTTTTTCCTGTAACCGTGTGATCCTGTTTTTGAGAGTTGAATTTTGTTTCTTTATTCCAAACCTTTAATCTCTCCTTGCATGCTCTGATCTTCTCTGTAATTCTATAGAGGATTGATCCTTGCCCAGAAGAATTCCAAACTGCAGCAATTAATGGCTTGAAATTTTCATTCCGGACCATCAAAATGAAATTCCATACACAATTCTTCAATTTCATAAACGAAATTCGATTTCAACTTGGAAGGGCATATATACGGTTCTTTCTGTCTGTTGTCTTTATTATACCATTCGTGTTTTCTACCGAAAACTTCCATCGTCTTTAAGCTACAGGTTAGGGTTTTTTGCACTCTCAGAATCCCACTCTGCTTGGGGTAAATTCTGATAATCTGATTTCCGCTTGTTCTCTACTGAAATTTTTTGATTTTTTTTTTTTTGCTTTTCATCCATATATGTACAAACAGAAATACATTTCATGATTCACGTTTCTGAATTATCATGTATTATATATATTCGAAATACACAAATATATACACATAATTGCTTGTGTATACCTGAAGCTAAAGTTACTACTTGAAATTTTATGGGAATTACTTGTTTATGTATAAATAATTGTTTTAGGGTTTTTAAACGATGGATATGGAACCACGGATGATTAAAATTCTGAGGAAGCTTGAGGTGGAATATAAGGACAAATTCGAGAAGGCATATGGTGTTGAAATTGCGACTGATGTTCTATCCTTTGCTTGTAACATCACCTTCAAATACTCTGATGGTTGGCTTCCCTTCCCTTCCCTTCGTTGATTTCTTAGACTTTGAAAATTAAATTACTACTTAGTTAATTGGTTTGCGATTGATATATAATGTCTGTTATTTATGTTTTCCTCTATGTCTTCAGTTCTGCTGCCTGATAAAGGAGGAGTTGGTGGCAATCTTGAGGTTGTGCTGGAAAAGAAGGCCGCGGACATGGTGGAAAAAACCTGTGAGAAATTGAGTCTTGATGCAGACACGTATGTGGAAGAAAAGGCTTTGGATTTTGACGAATACTCATTGTATCGTACACTTGTTGAATTGGAGGAATTCAAGAGAGAGAAGGATCCTGTTAAGAAGTTTTGGTCTCCTCTTGTGAGTGCTGCTTTTCTTCTCCTGACCATGCAATGCTTTCATAAATAGAACTAATATGAACATAACATATATATAGTCAATGTGGGTTGGGTTTTTATTATTTTTATGGCTTCAGAAACACAAAAATGGTAAAGATTTAGCGGATAAGGGGAATAGGTTTGAGAGGAAATGGATGCCCGCAATATTCTCCCAGATGAGGTCTGAAAAAGAAAGAGCGGAAGAAATAGACATGATGTTGCTTTCACGTTTACAGGAGGTGAAAGGTGGGAATGGGATGGACTGCACCCCACTCTTTGGGGTTGTAACCAAGCTCATGCTAACGATTCACGAAAATTTTAAGACTCTTATTCATGTCTAATTGCAGAGGTATGTATCATTTTGTATTCTTCACTTTCTATTTAACTTGTGATGTTTGATATCTAAATCTGAATACAAAGTCTGCCACTTTGATGACATATTTCAATTATTCAATGACGGGCAATGCAGGTAGCAAGTCCTATGACTGGGAGTCCTGCTTCATGGCTCCTTCATTTTTCAGAGCCACCACTTCAGGGCCTCAAACCAAGACTCGCTAAAGGGCTAATTGGACAAGAACATGTTCAAATTGTTATTAGCAATGCATTGTCAAGGCGTAGAGTTGTTTCTCGCCCAATTGGATCATTTCTTTTTCTAAATGGACGTGGGCAGGGATGAATAGAGATCGCCAATGCTCTTCAAGAGCAACTTTTTTATGACAAAAAAAGTTGATAGTATTTGACTTGTCAAAATACTTGGACTCTGTCTCACGCCTCATTGGTTTTCCCTCCAGGTTATAATCTGTTTGGATGTTCTCTTTCGTTTGTTTTTGCTCAGTATCCTATATAAGGGGCTAATTGTTTTGCCATATGTTGGATTCTTCAGTTCCTCTAAGCTGACAGAAGGACTGCTCACAGAAGCTGTGAAGAGTACACCTTTCACTGTATTGTTGTTTCACAATGTTGATAGGGCTCATCATTCTTTTACTGACTCTCTGATTGAGATCATTACCCATGGCAAACTATCAAATGGCCAAGGAAGCATCACTGACTTCACCACCACACTGATTATCATGACATCAAATGTTATGGATGATAAAGTCAAATGGTGGTACTGCCAATGTGCAGAGATGGTTCGAGAAATCCCACTGAAAGACTTTTCTCCTGATCCATTGCTACAAGATCATCAATGCATCTATCTTGATCTTCTGAAGGAGGTAAGTTGTTGTATAAAGAAGGAGAGGATGTGTACATCTATTGGTTTCAAGAAGCACATATAGGGTGTTGGTTTTTTGAATGTTTTTGTTTTTTACTGCCTTAGTTCAAATTTCTTTTTTTTGCATTAGTTTTTAACCAAACTATTCCAGTGCTTATATCTTTGTTCCCTGTAACTTACTGGCGAGAAAACATTTCAGACTGAGTTGTTTGAAAAACTGGATGATGTGATTCTTTTTAAGAACTTCACTTCTGAGCAATATATGGCTGCTATCAGGCTCCGGCTATAGGGACATAGCCAGCTCCATTATTGAGAAAAGGCTGATTTTATACACATCGGACGCTGCACTCCGTTATATTTTGAGAAAGTCAAAACAGTATCAAGTAAGTTTCTATTCTCCATTTAATATAATAGCCGGTTTGATAAAGGGATGGAGAAATGGATGGAAGGGAGCTAAGAAGCACAAATATGACACGACATGGCGAAAGCGGGAACACAATAATAAATATTTTGTATATGTGATACTGTATTGTAAGATTAATATTACTTTTCATCAATTAAGAATAAAAAATTCTCAAAAAAAGAAGAGAGAATAGGCTGAAGTATAATTTCTAAATATAAATATTTTGTATATGTGATATTGTATTGTAAGATTAATATTACTTTTCATCAATTAAGAATAAAAAATTCTCAAAAAAAGAAGAGAGAATAGGCTGAAGTATAATTTCTAAATTTCCTTTATAAAATATGATTTAATCTAATCATAGCTAAACAAAATGTTGTTGTTGTTTAAAGATTGAAAGAAAAGAAAAAGAACGGGGGGGGGGGGGATTGGAAGGGGTTTTGCTCAAGTAGAATTAAGGGATTTGGGAACGGATTCTTGAAAGAAGAGGACAAAAAGAATACAGAAAAAAAAATGATGGAGAGAGAGGATTTATTGAAGGAGAAGAAGAAGGTTCGCCGATAGTTAAGTTTCAATGATCTTTTGTAGTAAGTTCGGTGCTTGGGTGCGAAAGAGAGCAATATTCTTATCACAATTTCAAACAAGTTATAACGATCAAAATAGAATGGCTTGATAAATTACATTTAACAAACATTTTATTCTTACCATATTTTACCCATCTTTTTTTTCTTTTTTTATATAATTTTATTCTTTCCATATTTTTTTATTTGTCCATGGTGTGTTTGTTGTGTCTACATGTCCATCACGTGTTCACGGCATGTCCGTTGTGTGCCAACATGTCCCTCACGTGTCCACGACATGGACACAACTAAGACTCGGCAGAAAAAATAATACCAAATGTTAGAGATGCTCTCAACATTAATACTGTCAATTGAACTTGTAACCAAAAACTCAATTTCTTATAGTGCTAATTTGTTATATTAGGAAGTACATGAGAGAATCTTTGAGATAATTGGATGGTTTACTGGTTTTTGACTTCAAAGAAAGCGCAAACCTTTTCTCCATCTCTAGTCTTTACTAAAGCTTTTGCAGGTATATGCACATACTTCCATGTCAAATGACTTAGCCAACGATTCATTTTCTCACAATCACCTGAATAGAAACTCTCCGATAGGCAAAGATGCAATCGTGGAGCTCGACACCACTAGAAACCTCGTGCTCGTTGATGGAGACACCACCACATGGATGTCGAACACTTCCAGTGCCGGTGTCGACATGGCCACCATGTCAGAAAATGACAACTTCATACTTTACTGAATGACCTGAAGATTGGGTCCATGAAGAATTAGATATATAAAGAGAAAGTGAGTAGAGAGAGAGATTGAGTAGGATGGTTGTGGACTTGTTGGTGGTGATGAATTGGGTATTCTGGGTTAGAGAGGCATGTTGAAAACCCCAAATCTTATTGGTTAGTGAAAACCCCAAATCTCATTCAAGCCAAATTTCACTAATTTAGGGTTTTCAAGATTGATTTGGATATCATTGTTCTTCACTTGATTTGCATATATAAAAATCAAATAAATTTTCATATATATATATATATATATATATACACTGTATTAACATACATTTATATAACTCCTATATCTTCAGTATGAGTCTTCTTCGATTAGTGAATGAAGCAAAGAAACTCAAGGTTAATTTTGTCCGTAAAAATAAAATAAAAATTGATAATTAAATGGCAAGTCGTTTCAGATGGAGGGATGGACATTTTGGCCAGATCATGCATTTTTTTTTTTTTGGACCAAACTAACAATTTTTTGGACGGAGAGGGTATTTGTAGCAAGTAACCAAACGTCAGGGGAACATGGTGCAAGATCTTTTAAAAAGTTTCATTTGTGTGTAATTAGGACAAAGTTCAGAGGAGGTGAGTGTATTGAACCCTTTTATTAAATGTAAATGAAAATTATGAAATATAGAATGTAGAAAATAGACAGAAACAAAAATGGGAGTTGGATTTTTTAATGTATTTTATAAATTTCAACCAATTTCGTTTCTGTGAAAGTGCATTATATATATTGAAGCAAAAAATATATTGTTTCTGCATATAGGTTCATCTTTGGTACACAACTTTTTCAGAATGACTACTTGGATAGTAGGTGCTGAGTCCCAAAAAATAGGCCCATTGTTCAAAGATGCTTTTATTATAGAAGTCCCGTATTTACCTTGAAGTTAGAAGGCATCAATTTTTCTTCTTCTTTTTATGCTTGTTAGTTATACCACATGAAAGTCATCATAATCACCATCTCCATTCTTTTGATGTTATCTGAACATTTTCCCCTTAGTTTATGGCATGATTACACATGCTAAAATTCTTAGTGATCTCAATTAACGAGTATATATGTCAAATTTTGTTATCATTTCTGAACTTTCTCTTTTAGACAGAGTAGGCTGAAAAAGGAATCAATTATGATACGTGGATTTGAGTAACATTGGATTTAGGTTTTAAGGGAATATTTGTATGTGTTACTTCATTTAATTTCAGCTGTGCTGATTAACAGCGCTATAAACTGTCAGAGTACAAATTAATAATATGAGGGCTGGAGACACGTTAATTTTGCTTGACATGGGCTTTGTCTTTTGAGGTGTTTAAGTTTATGGACTTGTATTAATTGTTTCTCTTATTCTCTTAGGTGGGTGGATATGCGATGAAGATTTGGATAGAGGAGAATTTGGTCCCTTTGTTATATGATATGCTTGCAAGGAATGAGCTAGATGATATGTCCACGATTTGCATTGATGCACTGGTGGGAAAAGATGAGTTGTCTTATAGATTGGAGAAAGGTGGCTATCAAGTGGAAAATCCATTTGCGAAGCAGTTCAAAGAATCTTTAAGGGAATCAAGAGATATGTATTTGAAAGAGAGAGAACGAGTCAACAAGATCAACTTGTTAAGAAGAAATTTGTTTGAACTGATTAATTTACTAGATGCAGGGGATAGAGATTTGGCCTGTGTTGCAGAGGTGGTTCAATCGCTGGTTGAGACATTAGCTGATCTAAAAAAAATGCACTTGATGTCATTATGCTCACTAAGCGCAAAAGGGTACTTATAATGGTTTTCATTAGGACCTGGTCTTTCCTTTGGATTAAAATCACATGAATTATTCATTGGATTCATGTTCATTCTGCTTCTCATTCTTCTTTTTCAATGTCTTTTTGTAGTTGCTTCTGAACTCCTTAAAAGAGGAACTTGAACTTAAGCAGAGAGATATCGAGAGGAATAAAAGTGGTGTTCCGGGACTTTGGATGAGATTGAGTGGAGTGGTAGGGCAACAGCAGGAAATTGATGTTGTAGGAGAGACACTATTGAATTCTATTGATGAACAGCATGATCTACCACATCGACCTGCTATGTCATTCCTATTCTTGGGTCTCACGGGAGCTGGTGAAGCAAATCTAGTAGAATGTCTTGCCAAGCATCTTGTTGCTGATGATGGGACGAACCTGCTTATTCAAATTGATTTGTCTGAATACACAGAATCAGATTCACTTTTCCGGTCCTTAAATGGACCGTTGGAACATCCATAGTAAGATTCCTTGTTATTGTCATTTGGTTGTTTGAAATGTTTAAATTACCCATATGTACGTTTCATTCTATTGTTACCACGTGACTATTCACTTTTGTGGTATTCCACACAGCATCCTTTTCTTTTCTCAGGTGGAAAAGGCTCACTCTATTCTTACCACGTGACTGTTCACTTTTGTGGTATTCCACACAGCATCCTTTTCTTTTTTCTCAGGTAGAAAAGGCTCACATGTCTGTTTTCAGTGCTTTACTTTTGATCCTTGATCGTGGCATATTTAGTATCAATGGAGTAAATACAGTAGACTTAAGAAATGCTATTGTCATTTTTGCCTCGGATCTGGGAAACAAGGCAATTCTTTTGCTGTCGGATGGCACTGCTGAACAGGTAAATAAATAGAAACAGCAAAGTAGTGGTCTTGATAGTGGCAAGACTTGGATATTACTTAATCATGCTTCTTTGTCATTTTCAATACTGTCTCCTGTCTGTTTGGTTCATTTAGCTGGAAAAAAGAGGCTTTAGGTTTGAGTTGCTGAATCTCATGGATGAGATAGTTTTTTTAACCCTTTTGCTCCTGAGTCCTGACCAACTGAGGAAAGTTGCTAGGGTGTCAATGCGGGATGGTCCTCAGCTGAAAGAGAGATCTCCTCTTGCATTTTCTGTGGCGTTTAAAGATTTGTTCAGTACGGCTAATGATCCAGTAAGTATCTACTTGTACACTAACTCATGGATCTATTGTTCCTTTCCAGCATAATATAATATAATTGTGTGATTAGCTCTCTAATATGTTACATGATTTCTTCTTGCGCAGTTCTATAAAGAAATGCCATCATGCATTGATGACAGTATCCTTTTTCTCAAACTGGAAGTTAATGTATATCCAATGAACTTGGGAAGCGATGCATCATGCCCATATAACAGTATTTTGTACTTGATACGTGTTTGGAAGGTTGAAGCAATATACTATTATGGGCCCGTTTGGTAACCGTTTATGTTTAGTGTTTATTGTTTAAGTGTTTATATAAACAGTGTTTATGTTACGATTTTGTTTATCCATAAACATGAGTGTTGTTTGATAACGGAAAAACGTTTAGCTTATTTTAAAAATCATAAATAGAAAAACATGTTTATTAACCTTAAACTGTGTTTTTTTTTATAAAAAAAATCAACACAATAAACTGCATAAAAAGTCAAGTTTATGGTATAACAAGTCTATACAGCAATAATAGAGCAAGAAATATATATAAAAAATAAATAAATAATATTGGGTTACATATATATCTACACACTGTAAATTATACTGTAAAATTAGAATTACCCACAACCCAGAAGGTCCCAACAAGTAGGGGGAAACACACGATTCGGTTTCTTACGGTTATTGGGAGAACTGGAACCAGAACCGTTCCCAACAGTTCCTTAATTTTGAAACTAGAATAAATGAGTTCGGTTCAATTCGATTATTATAGGAATTGTATTTAACCTTATAATAGTTATAATAACTCCATTGTTTAAAATGTTTTACATAACAAAAGGTTATTATAACTATTACAATGATTTTATAACAGTATATATATATATATATAGAAAATCATTATAGGAGTTTTATAACTATATATATATATATTTAACGATTCCGGTTTCAAGGATTAGAACCGGAATCGTAGTGAACGGTTCCTAAAATTTGGAGCCGGAACCGAAACCGTAGTGAACGATTCGGTTCGGTTCGGTTCAGCTAAAGTTCTTTATAGTTCCACCGGTTCTTTGTGCACCCCTACCAAAAAAATAAAATATATATAATTATGAAAAAGTTGAAAGCTTTTCAATTTGTATGGAGTGAGAAGAGGGATTTGGAGGGCATACTTTTGCTCTTGAACTTCTCATGCTAATACTTTCTTTTTCATTTTTTTGATTTCTATTTTTGTTTCAACACTGAAATGAATGAATAACACGAGTACAAAATATCATTCTTGTTTTTTTAACAAGGAGATGATTGAGACTTCTTTTTTTATTTTTCCCAAATAAGGTTTTTTTTTTTTTTTTAGCATTTGATAATTCTAATATTTTTATCCTTGTATCAAACAATAGCCTTTTATAATTTTTTTTCTTTTCATTTTCTCAATTTTAGTTTCAATTTTTAATTAAAATAGTATAATCACCATTTTAGATTAAAAAATATATATTTTTTTAATAAACATGAACAATAAACATCATTTTGGTGTTTATGATTTGAAGGCTTAGGAACAGTGCTGTTTTAAAAGCGTTTTGAAAATTTATAAACAAAACAAAAATTAACAAACATGTTTATCCTGAAATTTTATTTTTATAAATAATAAACACTAAATATAAACGGTTACCAAACGGCACTATGTTATTTGATCTTGTTTCTGTATATAAATGGTAGGTGCCTGATGTTAATCTTGTAAGACATATATTTCTTTGTATTTATTGTTGGTGTAAAAGACCTTACAACATGAGGTTGCTTTTCGCTTCGCCTCCATCTCAAATTAGTCACAGTTCGACTCAAGAAAATGTAACCGTCCCTTGTACTCAGCCATTTCACCGTTCCATTGTTCCCTTGAGCTTTGTTTGTCCTTTGCTTTTCATTTTTTCTAAGAATGGAATGGTCATTCTCATCTTAATGTTTGGTTGCAAACATTAAGGCATCATTTGAATTTAAGAATTGAAAAAGATAAGAAGAGAAAAAAAAGGAGAGGATAGTGTATTTTGTGTTTGGGTTAAGTTAAAAAAAAAATCCCTCGTTATATACAGAATGTGCAAATACTTTTTCGATGTTCAAATAACATTTTACAGTTTTCAAATTGTGCAAATAAAGACAAATTATCAATTTGCCGGTACCGGAATTAAAAAATGACAAAAATACCCTTACAGTATTTAAAGAAAAAAAAGATGCAAGTGCAAAAAACACTCCTGCAGTTTAGTATACTCATATAAACACCTCCCACCCCCAACAAAAAAAAAAAAAAAAAAAAACTAGTTATATCTGATGAGTAAATACCCCCTCCAACAAATTTCTGTTCAACAATAACCGTCAATTGTCATGTTTGACTTCTTTTTTAAAAAAAAAAAAAATTTGAGATTACCCTTTGCACATTTATAGGGTGAAGTGCAAAAAAAATAAAAAAGTTCTCGCTATATAGAAAATATGCAAATAGCTCTGTTGTTCGAAAAATTCCTTGTCCATTTTGGACATTTTACATATATTTTTTTTTAATACTGTAAGAGTATTTTTGTCATTTTCTAATTTCGGTACAGACAAGTTGACGATTTGTCCTTATTTGCACAATTTGAAAATTGTAAGGGGTTAATTGAAAATCGGGAAGGGGGTATTTGCGTATTCTATATATAACGAGGGGTTTTTTTTTTACATTTTCTATATATATAGCGAGGGGTTTATTTGCACTTTACCCTAAAGTGCAAAAGGTAATCTAGATTTTTTTTAAAAAAATTAAGTCAAATATAACTGTCAACGGTTATTTTTGAACGAAAATTCGTCGGAGGAGAGTATTTGCTTATCAGAGACAACTAACAGATGAACATACTAAACTACATAGGTGTATTTTTACACATTTTGTATATAGCGAGGAAATTTTTTGCACTTAATCCTTTGTGTTTTGAGTACTTTAAATGGAGAGAAATGAGAGGATTGAGAGGGAAATGAATGTGGGTTAAATAGTACTTTCATAATCCCGAAATTACCCTCAACAATTCAAAAGAAAAAAATTGTTATTTCACTTATATATGTCTCATTAAATATAAAAGGGTATGATAGTAATTTGGTTGTTATATTTTATTTTTCTTTTCTCTCCTTTATCTTATTCAAATATTATTATTTTCTCTTCGATCAGTTTATCCAAACATGAATAGAGGATATTGATATTCTTTCTCTATTTTTTTTCCTCTCATAATTAATGATATGCTCTCCTTTCTTTTATATCATCTCTATCCAAATGGAGCCGAAATGATTCAGGAATGAAATGAAAATGATCACTACTACCATTCCAATGTTTGGACATACCATCTTAAAACCTAGAAAGAAATATTTATTTTTTTCTGAAATACTCCTCAATGAATTTTTGAAAAAAAAAAAAAATTAATAATGAGCAGCCACAATTTTCTGAATATTCAGAAGCTTAATTAATCTTCGTATTCTCGTACATGTTGCCTGCTCAACCCATTTTTTCGTGTAGCTAATTGTTATTCTTTGGCAGTACATGTCAGGAAATTATACCCCAAAAGAGTTGCTTGTCAGTAAGCTGATTGTTATCCTTATGAAATATCAAGATCAACGAAATTAATCTTCAACTAATTTAGTGACCTTTAAGATGGATTAGAATCCATTTTACTCTTCACACGATCGTGCTTTAGGATGTTTTGAGATAGCTGTTTGCTTTGCTCCATTAAAGGCGAAATAAAAGTAAGAGAAAAAAAAAACACACACAAAAATTTGCACATCAGTACACTTGTTCTCAGACTAGAACGCACTCTCACGCTGCACGCATGTGAGACTGAATTTCTAGATGTAAAGATGCAAATTTTGTGAAGTTTTTCTGTGAATTTCTAAAAAATAATGCATCAAAACGAAGTTGTTTGACATGGGATGGCAAAGCTAGACAACATTTATTTACCGGCAAAAAAGAAGAAAAAAGATGCATGCAATATTATACATTTTACAAAATCTCCTGATTTTCGTCCAGTAATTCTGTAAACAATTGAAAACTGCACAAACATAACGGTTACTTTAGGACAGCTGATCTCTTTCTTTAACAGCTCTCTTAATCAGCTTTATTCACGTTAATGATGAGTTTAAGTACTTGCTTTTGCATGGTTTATAAATGCTTCTCTTCTCCACCAGATATATCATGCATTTTCAATTGAAACTCTAACATCCCTATTCCCTAGTACCCTTTATTTTCTATTTTCTGTTGCTCGGATAATAATGGTAGAAGAGGTAGATATATTGGCTTCACAGCAATGTCGAGTACTGCTCCTTTCTTTTGTGATTGCCATTGCTTGTTATGCAGAAGAGAGAGAAATATATTTGGTTTTAATGGAAGGCGATGCAGTTGCCTTTCATCGGGGTTCAATTCCTCTTCAAGACGGAAGAAAAGTTGATCCCAACAGGTGATCAAAATTACAAAATACCCATATGTTTATATCACTTGAATTATCAAAACGTTAATGGCCGGGTAGAGTTGGATGCATGCTGGCTAGCTTATGATAATATATACAATTTCTAACTGTATATACATATATTATTTGTCTTCCCTTTATCTGGTTAGTAACATTTTTAATGATTGTATGGATTAATTTGTTAGTGAAGTTTCTAAGGCTCATGCAAAGCACTTGGTGGATTCTCATGACCAACTGCTACAGAGCACTCTTGACACAGGAAGTTACAACAAGCTTTACAGCTTTAGACATATTGTCAATGGATTTGCTGTCCACACAACCCCATCTCAGGTCCTTTCTAGCTTACAATTTTACAAAGTTTCTAATATATATATATATATATATATATATATATATATTATTTAGCTTCAATGGACAAATTAAATAGATTAATGTCACAATTTCAGGCTACAAAAATCAAATATGCTCCTGGGGTGAAGTTGGTAGAGAAAGATAGGAAAGCGAAATTGATGACAAGTTACACTCCACAATTTTTAGGGTTACCAGGAGGAGTTTGGGCACAAGAAGGGGGAGACAGAAATGCAGGAGAAGGGATTGTGATTGGAATCATTGACACGGGCATCAATCCACTACACCCAAGTTTCGCTTATGATCCCACCACTCCTTTCACTTCAAATCTTTCTCGATTTTCTGGTGCTTGTGAGGAAGGTCCTCTATTCCCCACTAATTCCTGCAATGGTAAGATAGTTTCTGCAAGGTTTTTTGCAGCTGGGGCTCAAGCAGTTGCTACTCTCAATGCCTCATTTGACTTGCTCTCACCCTTTGATGCAGTTGGACATGGCAGGTACAAATTACTTGCTTTTATTATAAGGTTGGTATATATATATCCAGTTATTTCAACAGTCTACTTTGTCTCACTGGCTACTTTGGTATGAGAATAGTTTTGGTTTCACACTTGCTAAATTAGTAGTGCTACCTGATTATGTAAGAGTTTAGTATGTAAAGGTGACTTACAGAAAAGAATGGGGAATACAGCCCTCTAGTATACACTTTATTGTATCGTACACACACGTTATATATGTATGTTGTAAACAGTGTTCAAAGGGCTTTTTTGTGGCTCATGCTATGTTGTGCAGTTATGCATACAAGTGATTATTTATAGATTTATCACCTTGACAAGAGAGAATATGCTTTGTTCAGCCATGTAGCTTCAACTGCTGCTGGTAATTTTGGAGTTCCTGTGGTGGTGAATGGCTTCTACTATGGGCGAGCCAGTGGAATGGCGCCACGTGCACGGTATATTTTTCTATCATCTTCTCTATGGACTATGACCCTTTTAGGAGTACACAAGGCAGGCATGCATGCTCGCAAGAAACTTTAACTGGTTAGGATAATTTTCACAATTACTAGTGCTTTTGTGAGCAATTGATGAGATGTCTCTTTTGATCATTTTATTGCAGAATTGCTGTGTACAAGGCTATATATCCAAGTTTGGGAACTATAACAGATGTTGTTGCAGCAATTGATCAAGTAAGCACCAACTAGACTTCTATATATAACTATCTCACAAATTATTGTAGCACCCAAAATGTTGAAAATTCACCATTCTGATGGTTTTAATACTACTAATTAATTTCCTGCAAAAGTAGCAATCTTTATGCAGCCATTTACAGTGCTTTGGTTGGTTACTCCTAAAGACACCACGTTCATGAATTTTTTCCATTGATCAGAGAGAAAACACTTGGACTAAATGGCCAGCCGTTAATGGATCGATCTTTCTAGTGTCTGAAAAAAATAAAACAAAGAAAAGCATCAAAACAAGGAAGAAAGAAATAAAAAAGATAAGTAAAATTTCATTTGATGTCGCAGGCAATACTAGATGGAGTGGATATCCTAACACTCTCCATTGGACCAGATGAACCGCCAGAAGATACACTCACTTTCTTAGGTGTGTTCGATATTTTCATGTTATTTGCGCAGAAGGCTGGAGTTTTTGTGGTGCAAGCCGCAGGTAATCAGGGGCCAAGTCCTTACACTGTGGTATCTTATAGTCCTTGGGCTATGGGTGTGGCTGCTTGTGGCACAGACAGAAGTTATTCTGGTACTCTAATTCTTGGCAATGGTAAAAGAATTGATGGTGTGGGATTGTCAGGTAAGGATTACAGAGGGCAAAGCTACCTATTTCATGCTTTAACATCCCCATTTCTGTCTTCTTTCTTTTTTATAATTTCCTTGCTAGAACTATTTGAATTGTTAATAGTTCTTATACTTAGGACCAAGCTTTGGTAATGGGGCATTGCAATATAAGTTGGTGTTAGCTAAAGATGCAGTTAAGGCAAGTGGGACATTCCCAAGAACTCCAGAGTACATAGAGGAGTGCCAATATCCCAAAGCACTAGACCCCATTGCTGTGCGAGGTAGTGTTGTCATCTGCACTTTCTCAGCTGGCTTTTACAATGGGACTTCGACTCTCACAGCCATTATTGAGACAGCAAAGGTTCTAGGATTCATGGGTTTTGTGTTGGTCGCAAACCCAACCTATGGCGACTTTATTGCAGAACCCATTCCTTTCTCTGTTACTGGCATAATGATCCCAAAAACGAATGATACCCAGGTTTGTATGCACAGAAACAACTACAATATGTCTTTTGGACCAAAATTGGCACAATGTACTTCAGAAAAATGAAAGCAAAGGCTTTCTTCTTTTGTGTTTTAGATCATATCACAGTACTACGAACAACAAACACAAAGAGATGAGAAAGGATTTGTGACATGTTATAACGGAAGAGCAGCCATAGCTGAGGGAAGAACTGCTTCATTCACAGGGCGAGCCCCTATTGTTAGCAGATTCTCTTCAAGGGGGCCAGATTTCATTGACCATAACAGGAATCCTACTGATGTGCTGAAGCCTGATATTTTGGCTCCAGGCCACCAAATTTGGGCAGCTTGGAGCCCCATGAGTGTTTTAAATCCAATCCTATCAGGTCAATTTCAATAGTAAGATATATATTTTATATAAAACCAATTTACATTAATGCTGCAGGTTGATATATGATTCTAAAATGATTTAGGTTAATGGTTTGTAGGATACAACTTTGCACTCTTGTCAGGCACAAGTATGGCCACACCTCATATTGCGGGCATAGCTGCACTGATCAAGCAAAATAATCCTACATGGACTCCGGCTATGGTTGCTTCGTCAATGTCAACCACTGCCACAAAGTATGACAATATTGGAGAACCCATAATGGCTGAAGGATCTGATATGAATAGCTTGTATCCCTCCACTCCTTTTGATTTAGGCGTGGGTCTAGTCAGTGCAACCAGTGCCACAGATCCAGGCCTTGTCTTACCATCAGGTAAGTTTAATTTCTTCACAAGCTAGCTATATATATGTATATATATATATAAGCTTGAATCTTTATGTGATTCTGAAGCAGGATACGAGGATTACATTAGCTTCTTGTGCTCTCTGCCCAACACTGATCCAACAACAATCAGAACTGCAACTGGAGGATCATGTAATCAGTCCTTCAGCGCACCGTCTGATCTAAACATCCCTTCAATTACAATATCAGCACTTGTTGGTTCCCGATTAATTCGAAGGACTGTGAAGAATATTGCAAGCAAACCGGAGACATACTTGTGCTCGGTGCTACCACCAATGGGGGTATTGGTTGAGTTGAACCCAACTTGGTTTACAGTAGCCCCACAAGGAAATCAAGTTCTGGAAATAAAATTGAGTGTGAATCGAACACTTGATGACTTCAGTTTTGGTGAGATTGTTTTAACAGGAAGTTTGAATCACATTGTGAGAATGACCTTATCAGTTTTGCCATTCGCGATATCCCAAGTATGAGGAGCTATGGATTTGTTTCACCACTTGGATGAGTTCAGTGTATTTGTTTTTGTTTAAACTAACTTTCTCAATACAAGGAAGGCAATAAAGGAAGATACCCCTTTGGTAGTAGCAGACTAGCAGTAGCACCGAAACAAAAATGATTGTCAGCATTAAAAATTAAAATATATTTATATAACATATATTTATATTAAACCACAAAGATTATGAAAACAATAATAGCTTTGTTTGGATATCCAGTACAACGACTCCGAAGTATGAGTCTCAGATTGGAATCAATCACCTCACTAGCCATATCGAGAACCCATCACAAAAATAGAACTAGAGTATCGATGAGGTTGAAATGCAACCAGGTATCATGTAGCAAATCTAAAAATGGAACATATTAAGAAACTTCAAGGAAATATAAACCACCTTTATACTAGATTATGTATAACACAAGATCAAAGCTATAAACATGGATTCAAATCTCCAAAAGCCACAGAACAATAACAAATAAGTACAAATAAATATAAGAAAAAACATTTCAATTAAATTGTCTCATTTTTATTCCACGATTAATTAGCCAAATTTAATTATTAAAAACAGTATATAAATAAGCTAATAAGCATGCATTTATGGCAGTAAAGAGGCTAAAATATACATATGGATGGTCTACAACACACACATTCAATACACAGAGACTTAACCCACAGACTTAACCCCAAAAATGTGCATATTTCTAATCTAGAGGACGGAGCTGGGGTACCGTGGACCTACCAATTTTCGTTTACTCCGGGTCCATGACTGTACTGCCAAACCCCAATTGGACCTATCAATTTTTGTTTTGGGTTTTTCGAGGTATTCATGGTTTTTAAGTAAAATGTGTTATTTCCATTTGTTTATTCGAGAAATTGCGAATTTTCATTAATGAGAAAAATGGCTTGAAATTAATTTGGGGCTTTTGAGTATATCCTGCAATTAGTTAATCCAAGATATTAGGGTTTACAAAATTAGTGATTTTTGTAAATTAAAAAAAATTGAGTTGAATAAATTTGGGGCTGTTGAGCAATTTACGAAATTGATTGTAACGGTGAGAAGAAAAATTAAACAAAATCCATTGAACTAAACACCGGCCCTTTAATAACTTTAATGCTGAATAAATTTGGAGCTGTTGAGCAATTTACGAAATTGATTGTAACGGGAAGAAGAAAAATTACATGAAATCCATTGAACTAAACACCCTTTAATAACTTAAATTTTTTTTTTTTACCCACTGACATTATTGTTTCAGATATGGCTGAAGTGAGAGTAAATTACAAAAACTAGTTTTTTCCGACTCCACCCGATCCATTTAGCTTTCGCGAAAACCTATAGTGAAAGGAAAATTTTAGACTGTCAGGAAACTTCTCAAAAAAATTTAAAATACTTACAAGCATTTTCATTCACATCTTAAAGAAAAAAGAAAGTATTTGCATTCACAACTTATCCTAGCATCAAATCAAAACAATATAATTATTAATTAGAAAAAGTAGAAGAAGTAAAAAACTTGAGTCGAGTTGAAAGCATGCAAAACCTGAATAAAATAATATATAAACAAACTACCTGATGATGATTGAGGGGGCATGTTTAACCATTAGAATTGCCTCAACTGTAACCAGCAGACCACCGAAGTGAAATGAGACGTTTCACTCGACTTCCAATTTTCTTTCTCTCTCAACTATGCATATAAATATTGATTATCCATCAGTCAAGACCCAACTTTATATTTAGGTCAAAAGTTGTTAGTTTCTACAGAAAGTTCAGTGGAAAAGTTAAAAATGCCATGTTCCCATGCAATCACATGAGACAACTGAGCAGAGTTGTTTACATTGTTTACCTTAACGATGGATAAAATAAAAAGTGGTTGTTTAATAATAAAAAAATTGGGTCATTATCCTGTGGTGTTAAAAAAACGAAAACTAAAGGATGGTACCTTCGGCTCGGTGAAGATGATCGGTGAGAGCTCTAGGCTGCACGGCAGAGAGCAGCATACAAGGAACTAGGGTTTGTTAATGAGTGAATGAGATTCTAGTCTTAGTAGAGGTTTTAACAGTAAGTTATACTTACCTACCAGTCCAACTCGGTCAAAAACTCAAAGTACATTGGCTATACCTACTGGTCAAACTCAGCTGCAAATCAGCCGAGCGTAGGGTTGGTTCGGACTCGGCTCGGTAGCTCAATTAGATAAACAAAAAGAATTCAAATACTTTTGAAATGGTAGCACTATGCCTGTTCATATCTTAATAATTTTAGGATTATCACATTATATAGACACCCTCACATTTTTAAGTATTTATAGAAAGATATAAAGTTTTTCTATATATCAATCAACTAGTGTCTTAATAATTTTCTTAATGAGATATAAGACTAAATTTGAAGATAGTTGAGTTTTTCCTACAACTTCTGGGTAATCCAGAATTTATTTACAAATCATTTGTATTTTATGGTGCTTGCATTTTAGCAACACCATTTCATTTAAATCGTTAAATTGACTTTCAACATCATTCTTAAATTTTGTTTCACAGTATCTTGTGTAATTTCTATCAAAGTATTAAATATTTTTTCCATCTCTTACGTACACATATATTAAGTCACATATATCATTGTGATTTAATGTTAGAGGTACATCACTTTTTTGTATGGGTAAAAATAAACTGTAGTTAATTTTCTTTCACATGTGCTAAATTTGAGTTAAAACATCCACACAAGTATGAAAATTAACTTGATTCTAAATTTAAGATATGAATAATGCTACTCAGGCAGAAACATTAGGCAGAATTCATAGGCAGAAACTTTTAGAACCATTGAATGCATGTGGTGAGTGTATGTGGTGGGACCTACTACATATATCCAATGGTTCTAAAAGTTTCTGTCTGAGTAGCATTACCCATAAGATATATCTCATACGCACCCTTAGATTTAATATACATTAATGCGCTTCTTTTCATCACCATGAAACATGAATTATATTGTCCAAAAAAAATAAGTGACCTAAAATATCATACAAGAAGCTCCAATTTTGAGCTTCATCAAAAAGCACGTTTTGGATTCAAACTCTACTCTCTAAACGCATTTCTTTTTATCACCAAACACTTCTCAACGCAATTTTTTGAGTTAAAAGTACTTCTCGACAGTTAAGAAGCAATCCCAAACGAGCTCTAAAACCCCATGTGATCTTTAAAATGTGTAATAACCCCTCTTATACTATATTTTGGATCATATCACACTCTCACCTTTACAAAAATGAGCAAAGTACCATCTTTTGCACATTTTTCTTTTCTATGACCATTTTACCCTTCCATTATTATAAAAAATAAAGAACAATAGAGAGAAAAAAGATTTTTTTATAATAAGTTTTTTTTACCTTAATAAAAAAAAGAGAAGTTTTTATCCTGAAAAAAGATTGAAAATAATTTCCGAGGAAAAAAGCTAAATATGCACAATTACTTAATTAAAATTTTCAATCTTTTTTTTGTTTTTCAGAAAATTTTCCATTAGAAAGAGAGAGAATTTATGAAAAATAAAATAATTTTTGAAAAAAACAAAAAAAAATCAGAATTTTTTTATTATTGTGTATATATAGTTTTTTTTTTCGAAAATTATTTCCAAAATTTTTTTCCTGGAAAAAAACTCCTCTTTTTTTTATTAAGTTAAAAAAAAACTTAATATAAAAAAATCCTCTATTTCTAATGGAAAATTTTCCAAAAAACCAAAAAAAAAATCCAAATTTTTTTATTTAATTGTGCATTTTTAGTTTTTTTTTAGAGATTTTTTTCCCGAAAAAGAACTCTTTTTTATTTAGGTAAAAAAAATGTAATATAAAAAACAATCTTTCTATTTTTTTTAGTTTTTATAATAATAAAAAAGATAAAATAGTTATAAAAAATGAAAATATGTGCAAAAGAGAGTATTTTGCTCACTTTTACAAAAGTGAAGATATGATATGGTCCAAAATATAGGGTTGAAGGAAAGTTTTGGATCCTTTTGCCTAAAAAAAATTTATTCAGGAAATTGTATTTAAGTTATGTTTGGGAGCACCAATCCCAATTCGAAGGCACCGGTTAGTTGCTCCCAAGCACAACATTTATGGTAAATCTATCAAGCTCAGGCGTGCATAAAACTTGTGTAAGGCCGCACTTGTCTGATCTATATTCGAGCTGAAACAGGTCCTAAAATTGGTTGCAGTGTCGATTCCAAGCTATATTTGAAGTGGTTATAGTACTTCACTGAACTCAAATCAAGATTTTATTTTATTGCAAATATCTTGAACATACATAAAATATATGCAATGATAGTTTTAGATACTCGATACATTACAGTAACATCTTCAGTAAAATATATACCTCAATTAGCAGTGTAACGTAGCGGGTTCCAACTGTAATTGTACAAGACATAATTAAGCATCCTTCTGATCTGACGTACAATCACCCTTTTCACATTTTTTCACTGTAATTTCTGCATGCATTTTAGTCACCCTTGACCTTCGCACAATCATTTACAAAATTGCAAAGGTTGCCAATAATTCCACTCGGCTGCACGTCTAATATGATATGTCGATGGATTCATGATCTGGAGTCTTGTACACAAAACCTGATTCATCGCTGGAGCGCCTTTTAGCCACACTTGCCCTTTGCATTAGCCGGACCAGTGCTTGCACAACTTCAGACATGGGAGGCCGAAACTCTGGTTCAGGCTGTATAGAAAATGAAAAATTGAAGTTAATCCATTCTGACTGATGAAAAATACATAATTAGGTGACACAAAGAAAATGCAGATGTGCATGTATGCCTGTTTCAAAGGGAAAGATTTGAAAACAAAAAAACTGTAAAGCCGAATTGATACTTCTTTTGAAGGATTAATAAGTGTATTACAAAGAAGAGTGGCCTTCCATGTAAACTACACACTTCCATGCAGAAAAATTGTACGCATAAAAAATGCAGACAGTTATCCATTTGCCGCATCATCATCTCTAAAGTTTGTGAAGAATTAATAGTAAGGAAAAATAAGCTGCAATCTTTTGTTTTTAACAGTCCATTACTCAATGTCGGTGCCCGCAACTCAAGGATAAAGAGATAGACTTGAGTACAACAATATTTGCAAAAATAGCCACAAAACAAGA
Source organism: Cornus controversa (assembly GCA_026545225.1). Lineage (NCBI taxonomy): Eukaryota > Viridiplantae > Streptophyta > Magnoliopsida > Cornales > Cornaceae > Cornus > Cornus controversa. Next base: position 65,871,389 of record CM048849.1, on the reverse strand, counting down.
AACAATCACAAAATATGACAAAAAACTAAACAAGCACCACACACAGAACACATTGATTTTCGTGGTTTAGTGGTGTACCTACGTCCATGGTGAAAATTCGGTGAAAGTTTCACTATGCGAAAAACAAGAAGATTACAAGTTTCAGTCCCCCAAACCCTAGCTCACACTCTCACTCTCTTTTCTCCAATTTTCAGTGTTTTCTCTTGTCCCACTCCAAACCCTAACGGCAATGGGATAAGGTGCAGTTTTTTTATAGTTCAGGGGGGGTTATGTGTCACAAAAATATGGTACGAGAGGGTAAAGTGCAATCAAGCCAACTTTGAAATAAGACAATGACTAACTTTGCCGAGCAACTAGTAAGATTGCTAAATGATGTGATTTTTCATTTTTAATTGTTTCCGAATACCACCATAATTTGTTGTACATCATGCATCATGTTGCTTCATCAGATAGTCTTCTTCACATACAAGCAATCAGAGTTTATATAGTACCAAATGTTCATGCACCAGTCAATTTCATAAATATCCAGAAACCAGCAGAAATTGAAATCAGATTTAATAGCATGCATACAAGGTACATGGAAATGCAGAAAGGAAATTCAGTATTGCATTTGAGAAGTAGCTTAGGAACTTGTCACTTTAGAGTTGATGGCAACTCCATCCACCAAATTCAAAAAATTCAGACAGATTTCCTTGGAGAATTGTAGAAAGTTAGAAACTAAAGAATACAAGATCAATTTATCCTCAAATTTATAAAATAGACTTACAAAAGCTAAACACAACACAGCTACTACTGGGCTTGTCATCAGTAAAAGAATTTTACCTGAACACAGAGGGCAATGATATCAGCGAAACGTGACAGAGACTTTGCGGGATACATGCCATTTAGTGCAGGATCAACCATTTTAGCCAAGGCATCTATATCATGGAGTTGGGGAGTTGCCCATCTTACAAGTGACTGTTCTGATCGAGTCCTTGAACTAAACAACATCAACACCAAAAATGAGGAAAAAGACAGACAAATCAAAATTAAGACATTGAATAAACCGTCAAAAATTCAAGATGTAAATCCTCCGATTCACTAATGTGGGGTAGATTTTACCTATCAAGTGGCTTCCGACCTGTCAAGAGCTCCAACATCACCACCCCAAAGCTATATACATCACTTTTTACAGTATATATTCCAGACAAGGCAAATTCAGGAGCACTGTAACCAAATGAACCAACCATCTGAGTTGATGATACCTGGCAAACATTGTAAGATCAAATTAAATCAACTTGATATAACAAAAGAAAAAAAAAAATAGAGAGTATTTAGACAGGAAGTCGAACACGGCCACAATGCATGAAGGAAATGAAAGCCTGCTTGCCATGCCCATAAACCTCTAAAAACTAATGACCTATTTATTGGCCAAGCATAGATCAGTTGTACAGTTAAGGCTACACTCTACTCTTTTTGTATGAACGTTTTCTTTCTGGGGAAGGTCTATGAACACCTCTTGGACAGAGATATGCATCAGCTATACTAATATGGACAACAAATTCCAGCCCGAGTAACATACCTGTCGCTCTGTGTTAGGTGTTAGAGCAGCTAGGCCACAATCTGACAAATGGGGATTGAGCTCTTCGTCAAGTAAAATGTTTGCCGACTTGAAGTTTCTATGTACAACAGAAGGCAAGCACACTTCATGCAAATACCTGAGAGAAGCAGCTTCCGTTTATAAAGGAAAATGGAGAGAGAGAGAGAGAGAGAGAGAGTTTTTAATACTCCTACACATATTACATACTCTAGAGCTCGAGCAGTGCCAAGTGCAACTCTAACACGAGCATTCCATGTCAATGTCTTGCTCCTATCATCGGCAAAGTGCAGCATATCGTGCAAGCTCCCATTTCCTACATAATCATAAACCAAAAGACGTTGCCCATGCTCTGCACAATATCCCGCAAGTGTAATGATATTTGGGTGCCTCAGACGAGACATATTTGAAACAGCTTCAAGGAAGTTATCCTCCTCCTGTAGCGATAGTGCTGCATTATCGATCTTCTTAATCGCCATTATCTAAAACAAAGCAGTATATTTCATACTTAGTTCATTATCATAAATGTACAAGAGAAAAAACAAAAAATAACTGCTGTATCAATGTGGCAGTGCCACACTTAATTACAGTTGTTATCAAATACGAAGGTAGAAAGAGCATAACATATTAACCATTTATCCACCTCTAACATCAAAGTGGGAGGATTTGCCAAAAACGTGTAATCATAATTCAACCAGAAAATAATGGAGACAAGTACTGAGCACAACAGAGTGAACCATGATCAAATAAAAGTAGTTCAAAAAATGGGTTTCTCAACATTTGATGCGACTCATTGACCATGACATATCTAAAAGAGATGGACTCAATCAGCATTGAAGTTGGCACTGGATCATTGAGATCAAAATTGAAGTGCAGAAACATGATCCATGACCCAAATAAGGATTCAACCCTCAGGTCTGAAGTTGGAAAATTCAGACATCCAAATGTCATTGCAGAGGGAAAGAAAAATTCTCTGTGACAAATTGAGATAAGCTCAGGCTTGATGTAGCTCAGTTGACCCTGAGAAGCAAGCAAAGCTAGACAACCACTCAAAAGTATAGCATCATAGCATCAAGCAGATTCTCTGAGCTGAATTGTTGGATGGCAGTTAATACCTCTGAGAAAGATTATCATGCTTAGGTTGAAGATGCTGCATGATGAATTGGAAGACCAAAAAACATGTGCATTGCAGTAATTGGATACAGCACTGGCAAAAGTATGACTCTAGATAGAGCAGGATGGCAAAATGTATTATCTTAAGTTACTTACCATAATAGTTGGCAATGTTGTTTTGTCGAACTAAGTAATGCTGCTCTAATATAAAATCAAAATGTTGATTGACAATACAAGGAAAACTTCCCATGTAGGAATAATAATTAAGATTAGCTGCAATCTACGTAATATGTTAGAAGGACAAAGACAAGGGTCTTCCCCTCCAGTGCAAGATAATCATGAATAAACAGAAGTCAAAGTGAAACATAAGCAAAGAAGAAAGATAGAAGTTCCATTTTGATGGGTTTTATATGGCTTGATCAAAGGCTACATAAATCTGTGATGTGATCAAATAAAGCGTGTAGCAAATTTTATTTTTTTTTCCTAGGTAAAGTCAGTTTGGTTCTTATATGGACATCGCGTGGGAACTACAATGGGAATAAACAAAGGGGAAATGCACAAGCAAGAAAAACAAGAAAGACAGCAATGTCCTCTTAATGGGTTTCATATGATCAGATTAAGGGCCATCTAAGTTTGTGATGTAATGTAATCAATCAAAGCCAGCAGAAAGCTATTAGGCAATGGAGATGAATTAGTTCTTTGATTGGAACTCATTTGGGAACTTCAATGCCCTCCTAGATCTTATATTTTCCCTCAATATTACTCAAGGCCAAAACTGAGGACAACCAGCCACACTATAGTCTTACTGGTATTCTTTCAGGGAATTTTTACATCAAGTTAATAACAAAATACTCTGCTACAGGATTGCTAAAGTACAACCCCCTTCTGGTTGCCTAAAACAGTGGAAGTGCCTCACCTTTTTATGAATGAATACTTTATAAGACCATAAAGATATGGAACATAAAGTGAGATACAACCACAACATGGTAGATTACCTTTCCATTGGGAAACTCTGCTCTATAAACACGACCAAGTGAGCCTTCACCAATGAGATTTTCTTGGCTAAAGCTGTTTGTTGCTACCTGGAGAGAAGCAACTGTATAGGAAGTAGCTGTTATAGGGGACTTCACCCTGTTTACAGATCCATTTTTCCCTTGTATCCTATCAACCATCACTTTTTCTGCTGGTGGGGGCTTCAAATCTGCCACAGTAGCCTTGGATGTTACCCTCTGCTCTCGCATTTCTATATTCAGTACACAATGAAGCAGAATGCATTATGGAAAAGGTCAGGATATCAGCACAAAAAGCTTTCAATTTAATCTTAAAATTGACCAAGTTTCGAGGCACAACAACATGTAAGAGAATATCAATATCAATTTTACTGGCTAAATAAAATGTTCACAAATTAATTTACTTGATCTGGGAACAACTTCTATGGAATCCATAAAGAAACAAAATTGTAGAAAACACATTAAATTGATAGTAACATCCACTCACTACATGGTCAACGGTTATGTTTGAGAATACATAAAAGCTGAGGCACTTTGATTCCGATGATCCACAATTTTGGCAATCTTGTTTCTTGATGGACCAAGAAATGGCTTCCTAAAGTATGACTGATCTTAGCAAATAGTAAAAAAATATTACCTTTAGTCAGGTTAGATGCAACAATATATGAATTTTGAAAATAGTTATCTCATCCCATTTTGACCACTCTAATCTATTTTGCAACGTTCTTCTCCACCCCAGTTCATGTTCATGAATGAAGGAATAAAGAAACAATTGCCTTGAGCTATCTCCTAACCCGGCGTATCAATTATCATCACATTCTGATGTGTGATTTACCATATTGCACTATTAACAAAATTTTGTTCACCTTGTTAAAAAAGCTTGAATTAAAAGCTTCACAACAAAACTCAAGGTTAAAGCTGAGACCATCTCTAGGCTATTATCCATCAAGTTAGAAAGAAAATTTTATATGACGACCATAAGACCAACTAAATTTCCATTGTACAGAATTGTTGGCAATCAACTATCAGTTTATGAAAAATGAGTGTAGCTAAGATAGTAATGGATGATTAGAAAATGAGAATAAATATTGTCAATATCTAAAATAATAAAGCATGGCACTGGTTAAAACTTAAAAGCTAGAGATCGTATTAATTAAGGATAAGAATAGGATGTGCAGTGAAGCTGAATGACTGGCACCCCTACAAAGGAATGATTTGATTCAACAAAATATTATAAAAAAATTAAGGGAGGGATTATCAAATCTAGAAGTGGTAATGGTTAAGGATAAAATAAGGGAAATTCTGTAATGGTTCAAATGTGCTTTGTAGCTGAATGAATGCAGTGGTGTGACGGAGTAATTTTGATTAAGTTAGAGGCACTAAAGTAACAAGCGGAATGAGTGGAGTAGAGCAAGGAGAAGAGACATGATGGCTTAAAAGATATAGCACCAGGATAGAGCTGTATGGTGGAATAAAATTTGTTTAAGTAGCCCCAAATAATTGGGATTAAGGTTTTATTCGATGTAGTTGAGTTGATGTGTGCATTGTGAAGAATTATTAAATTACAAGATAGTTTTACAAAGTACAGAAAATCTCATCCTATTGGGCAATATATAATTTGATATTTAAGTCTAGAAAAATGAATGAGACTTTTGAGCAGTTCGTGGTTAACAAATAAAACAAAGGTGATGAAACTGTCAGCAAAAACAATTTAGAAAGGAATCAACTTCAATCATCAAATTCCACACTGAATTATTTTATATCCATAGGGAATCACAAGCTAATATTGAAAGAAGATTATACAGATCTGTTCCTTGGAAAACAAATTAATTAAGAGACCCCTCAAAAAAGAAAAGATAGAGGGAAGCTTTTCATTATTTAAATGCATAATAAGAGTTTAATGTGTCAGATATTAGAAAATAAGGGAATCTCATGTAAACCAAACTACCAAAGTAAAAGGTACAAAAATGGGGAAAACAAAGAACAATTTTTATTTTTATTTTTATTTTTTGAAAAGGGTAAAGGAAAAAAGGATTAGCTACCTTGATCTGCACCAACAACAAGACTTCCGGTAGAAGTTCTTGCAGTGCTTTCTTTCCTTTTGCCCCTTCGAAGGCAAAAAATAAGAACAAGCAGCGCAAATAGAACCACCAGTGAAGAGCCCAGAATTATCCCTATAATAGGTCCAGCTGTCAATCCCTTCTTTTTATTTTCATCAACTGGATTGGATGATTGGCCATCAGAACCCTGGGGAGTATGTGCACCTGGAGGAGAATGGCTGTGATTGTTACGTGATCTACTGGGAGGGGGTGAGGTATATGGAGGCGGAGGAGGAGCAGGTCCATTATCAAATGAATTCCCATCATATCTGTTTTATTATGTGCTGAATTAGAAATATAGGGAAGGTGAACATCAGAACATATGTTACATATAAAACAGTAAAAGCATACCTAAAATTAGGGATGGAAATAATCTCTTTTGGAATCCATCCACTGAAAAGGTTGTTTGCAACATTCCTGTGGGAAATTTAAGTCATAAGGAATGGCAGATCGGTTCATTTACAACCCGAAGCCCCAACTTAAGAAAATTAACTTACAGATCAGTCAAAGGCAAACCAGTGAGAACATTGAGAGAACCCGTCAATTGATTGTTCTGCACATGGCTGCCACAAATCCAGATATCATGAGATGTTCAAATAAACTGGAGAAAAAAATCAATAAGAAGTAGCACTCCACTACACTCACAGGGTAGAAAGATTGGACAATGAACTAAAGGAACTGGGAATATCTCCAGTAAAGTTGTTGAAAGAGAGGTCCCTGCATTTGCAAGCATGTCAATTCTTAAAATATATTTCACCCCACTGGGAAAAAATCAGGGCTTCAGATTCAGAAATCAATGTAATTATTAATATTTTAAGAAAGCGATTTTACACAAACTCCATATTTAAAGCCTTCACAGACAGATTGATTTGACAATTCATTATAGAAACTCATGCTGATTTTAAACAACCACTATAAAATATTTACAGGAATTGTAATTATTTATATGACCTCACAAGCAAGCATAGCATCAAATTAAAAACACATGCGAATTCATCACTTTGGAAAAAAATGATCAAACAAAGATAAAATCTAATAACAATTATCAAATAAAAAGTTGTCTTCAATTTGTGGAGATACTGCTTAAACTAATTTCTTACTCAGCCAATTGATCAATAAGCTTAGAGAGAGAGAGAGGGAGAGATCCACATGGTTTTCGTTGACTTAAGAAAAGCATGGTCAGCTTAGTTAGATGACATCTATAGGAGAGCAAGCGATTCTAGCAAAAATCATATAGCTAATTACCATATATATATATTTCTTAACAGCAGTAAGATTATGAATCATATTTAATCTTGAAGCCCCCTCCTAAATTCTCAAACAGCATGTCGTGTGTGTAAACACATCTCACTATTCCTTTAAATACAGAGGACATGTGTTTTTGGCTGTGATAGCACTATAGTTGCAGGCCTCCACCAGAAAATCTTTTAAGAAACCTCCTAAAATGAAAAACAGTCAGTATGTTTTTCTCTCATTCTACCTCACCAACTTGGTAAATTTTTAAGCCTATTAAGGTGCACACATTTTTTGTGTATCACAGTAGCTGCCAGTGTATGTGTTGATAGGATTATAGAAAACATAATGTTCACATTTTGGCAAAACTAAAACTTAGAACTGCAAACATAGCAATTCATACAGTAAGATTGAAGTTAATATAAGAAGGCAAGGATGTAAATGAGTTGTAATGAACATTTCTAGATGATGCTTACAATTAACAGATAATCAATCAGATTAACTAGACCAACCATGTTTCTGAATGTCTAGAGAATTCCCAGATATTTATTTATCAAAAAAAAAAGAATTCCCAGACATTCGAAGGCCTTTTTTTTCAGGAATTACTAATTCTTTTGTGGAAAATGGAGGAAAACATTCAGAGGATATCTCCACAAGATGATAGTGCCAATTTTCTATAAAAAAATTAAAAAAAAATTCACCATAAGGAACAATAAAGAAATAGGACGTTCTTCAACAAGAAAATAAGGATGCGAAATGATAACCGTTCATTTAAATCTCCACAAATAAGACCCATTTCAAAGTGATCGATGTTTATTTGACTCAAGAAAGTTCTACAGAAATGAAATGAGTTCTGGCCAATTAAAAACGAGAAACCATGACAATAAAATCATTTGCCAATGTCTTATAATCAGCGAATATCATATGCAAAAGGAATTAAAACAACCAAATTCCAATGTTTATACACTCCAGATAACTTACAATGTCCCAAGGCCAGAAAGATTAGCAAAAACATCTCCAATTGACTGTGAGAGTGAATTATGGCTAATGTTCCTAAAAACAAGAACTTTGGAGTTAGGCAATAAGAAGGCTTTGAAAATGTAATTGAAGCGTGTAAATAAATATAAACATGTAACAAGATATAGATAGCTTCCAAGACATGCCACTTACATGTAATTAAGAGTAACCATGCTGAAAATTGAGTAAGGAAGATTCCCACTGAAATTGTTCTTAGCGAAATTTCTGCATCACACAACAGATAAACAGTTGGTACACAAGCAGTTAAATTAAACAGCTTCCAAACAAAATGAACAATCAAAGAATGATTTGAACATTACAGGCTCGTAAGGTTCGGTGGCACCTGATATGGGATTGAATCATGAATGTTGTTATCACTAATATCTCTGCAACAAAGAAATATAAAAGCAATTAAACAACACAAATAGCCGAAAACATTATTTTAGAAGGAACTAAATCACGAGTTTTCTCACAATGTTCTCAACGACATAAGGTTCGAAAGAAAGAATCCCATTGTTCCGTTGAGTCCTAACCCAGGAATTCGACTGGTAAACCAACAACAAGCCGCCTCATTAACCAAATCAATGCACTCATTAAACCACAAAATACAATCTAAAAGAACACGATACTCTGATATCTAACATACAAACATATACATGTAGGCCCAAGTTTGATACCCTGCACACACTCACATGGAAACAACAGCAGAACCCTGGCAGCTCACCCCTTTCCATGACTCTCCACATGGGTCGCCACCAGTCGCTTTCCAACCAGTTAGCTGTGAAGGACTGTTGAATGAAGTGTACATTAACTGAAGAGCTTGAACTGCAAATCCAACAAAACGACACTCAGACCCCCAAAACAAACAAATCCTATACACATTTACATCAAATAATTAAACTGACAATACATGAAGGTGAGTCTATACACATATACATATATAAAAAACAAAATTAAAATCCCCTCACTTAAATTCTCAGAACTCATTTCTTAACCGACACTGACTCTAAACCTCATCATCATAAACCAAGACAGAAACTTCAAACTCCCCAATATCGCAATGCCAAATCAATCAATCACAAAATCAAGGCAGTAAAACAAATCAAATGAAGAAGGGAGTACCATCAGACGGATCAGTAGTCGCTTCAACAGCGCTAAGAGCAAAGATCGCGGTCATTACGGTTAGCGCAAACTCAATAAGAAACCGAGAGATCAGGAGAGTCGCTCTGTTCTTCCCCATTTTTCTTCTTACAGTGGTTAAAGTTAGAGAAGTTAAACTGAGCTAGTAAGCATGCAAGAGGACCATTGAAGTGAAAGCGAAGAAGAAAAAGAAGATGTGAGATCGTCTCCAGCAATACTCGCCATTGTTGTCGACAATTTAATAAATGGACTACTATAAAGCAGAGATGAGATTCGAAGCTTAGAGTGCTAGAGAGAGAGTGTGTTTGTTGTATATGATTTGTGTCTTTGAGTGTCGGCTAAAAAAGAAAATGACTTCTTTATGCATATGGAAGAAAAAATAGTATAAACAGGCGAAAAGTTGGTTTGAAGTAGGCAAGCAAAGAATGACTCTCTCAGTTTCTCTCTGTGTAAACGAGAAACACACGAGTAATTAAATGTGACTAATGATGGGAAGTTTTGTATTGACCTTGATGATGAAAGTTTATTGCGATAATGCCATTGTTGTGTTATTTGAGGACCACCGACGCCGACGGAGCAGTTGGAGTCATGGACGGAGGAAAGTGGCAGGCAGATTGGAATTAGTGTTTGGGTTTTTTTGGAAAATGACTAAATTGTCCTGATGTGAACTCGTAGGACTTATCTCTTTTTGACTTCGATGTGTACGATCACTTTTTAGTGGTGGGGATTACGAAATGCTCAGCCGTGGACTGCTCCAATTTTTTTTTTTGTCGACTGATGGTGATGCCCAACCTCTTAATATTGCTCCACTGTCTGCAAGAATATTTAATAGTATTTTTATTTTTTTTATGTGTATTATACATAAACGATTGACTAGCAGGAACTCTTCATCAACGAGTCTTGTTAGTAAAATATATATATATATATATATATATTTTATAAATTATAATGCAACGTTTGGTAAGAAAGAAGATAAAGGAATGGAAAAAAAATAAGAAGAAATGAGTAATTTTTTTTCATTTGACAGAGATGATACAAGGAGAGAAGAAAAAAATTATCTTTCACAAATTTTCATTTCTTCAAATTTGGACAAAAGGCAAGAAAGAAAAAAGGTAAAATTATTATAAATGTTTTAAATTACAAAAAATTTCTTATTTCTCTCTCTTTCTTTCCTAACAAATAAAATAAGGTATTATACTATTTTCTTCTCTTCCATCTAACCAAACAAAAAGAGAAAAAAACATAAGGCTACTTTAGGTACGCAAGAATGGAATGAGAAAGGAATGGTCATTCTCATTCTACTGTTTGATTGCAAAAATGAAAATATGTAGGAATGAAATGAAGTTCAAATTGAATTATTCAAAATATCCCTCTGTGACAAATAAATGAAACTAACAAAATAACATTTTTCTATAATTTTTTTAAAAGAAATAGTGGTGCTGGTGGAAGGCGGCAGCGATGGTGGAAAGTAGTGGTGGTGTTGCTAGAAGGCGACGGTTGTGGAAAGCAATAGTGGTGTATATGGTGATGGTGGAAGGCGGGGACGATGATGGAAGACGGTGACGGTGATAGTCGTGAAAGGCGACGATGGTGGTGGAAGGCAGTGGAGGTGGCGGTGGTGGTGATGATGGTGATGGTGGTGGAAGGTGGAGACGGTGGAAGATGATGGCAGCGACGACAGTGGTGGTGGAAGAAGGAGGTGACAGTGGTGGTGGTGGAAAGCAGCAACGGTGGTATAAGGCAATGGAAGTGGTGGTGGAAGGTGGCGATGGTGGGTGGTGGAAGGCAGTGGAGGTGGCAGTGATGATGATGGTGGTGGTGGTGGTGGTGGTGGTAGTGGAAGACGATGGTAATGGTGATGGTGGTGAAAGGTGGCGACAGTGGTAGTGGAAAGCAACAGTGGTGTATATGGTGGTAATGGAAAATGGGGACGGTGGTAGAAGGCAGTGGAGGTGGTTGAAAGAGGCAGCAATTGTGGAAGGTGGCGACAATGATGGTGGAAGGTGGTGGCGGTGGTGGTGGCGGTGGCGATGGCGACGACAGTGGTGGTGGAAAGCAACAGTGGTGTATATGGTAGTAATAGAAAATGGGGACGGTGGTAGAAGGCAGTGGAGGTGGTTGAAAGCAGCAGCAATTGTAAGGCGACGACGATGATGGTGGAAGGTGGTGGCGGTGACGATGACGATGACGATAGTGGAAGGTAACAACAGTGGTGGTGGTGGAAGGCAATGACGGTGGTGGTGGTGATGGAAGGCTACGGTGGAAGGCAGTGGAGGTAGAGGTGGTGAAAGGCTTATTGGAAACATCAATTTTTTTAATCTTACTTGGGAATGGAATAGTCGTTCCATAGATTTAACTATGGAATGGATTTTCATTCTAAGGAAATGACCAATCCAACCTTAAAATTCATACCAAACAATGGAATGATTAGAATAAGCATTTCATTCTATTCATGTGTACCAAATGCAACATAATTAGTTTTTTAGGGATGTCTCATTCATCATTCCCTCTCTCTTTCATCCAATTTTCTTCCTTCCTACCAAACGGAACATAAAAGCATTTCTTGAATGGCTAAATAGACTAAAAGTGTATTTGGCTACGTGGAATTGGAATCTTGGAATTGAAGAAAATGTTGTTAATGATTAACATTATTTTATTAACAAATTTTATCCTAATTCCACCAATTCCAATTCCAATTCCGCGCAGCCGAACATAGCCTAAGCTTAATGGGTTTTTCACCAATAAATTGTCATTGGTAACCAATATTAGAAAAGAAAACTTTAATAAATATCATTTTTCCAATTCTGCCTGTAGGAATATTGGGATGAAAGGTCCGGGACAAAATTAATTTTTAGTATATTTTGTATAAAACTTGTGACTATAGCTTTTAAGAAGAAAATGGTATTCGAAAAAAGTATTGAAACAATGATGTTTATTTTGTTTTAAAATTGACATTGAAGAATAATGATGCAAAAGATTTGAAGATTTAATAAGTTTGCAAAATGAAATTTTGAGGGCTTGAACTACAATCAAAATAATGCTTTAGAATAAAGGATTCTTATACAAAACTCTCTCTAGTGTGCATGACAAAATGCTAATTAAACAAAATTTAGGCTCAAAATGATAGATAAGCCGAATTGTTAAGCAGAATTGCGAGACCTGCACTTTCTCATTCATAGGATGCATGTGGTGAGTGCATGTGGTGGGATCTATCTCATGCATCCAATGAATGTAAAAGTGTAAATACGACAATTCTGCTTAAATAACATGATCCATATGATATTCATATTCAATGAAGCTGTGTTTGAACTCTAACAAACTCAACATCATCTCTTAGGATTAATTAACAATAATAATAACAACCACTAAACTACTTTATTTATTAGAGGTCCAATTGTAATAGTTGAACAAGCGAAAAATGTTGTGGTGAACCTGAAAAGTTTGAGTAAAGTCAAATTTAAACGTTTGTCAATAAAATGTGTCAAACTCTTTCAATAATGCCAATATCAATTTTTTATATTATTATATTAAAAAGATTAATTTCACTCAAACTAAATAACATGAAAGAAAAATGGCCAATGAATAACTAATGCGGGTCACACGTTACATCGAGTCCCATCTCACCAAAATTTAGAGGTCATTTTTCTCTCACTTTGATTATTCAATTTTTTTGAGCTTGAAAAACATTCTCTTATTAAAAAGAGATTATATTTAATTTAGTAATTTATTTATAAATTGATTGAGAATGGAAGACCTAAAGATTATGTTATGACCGAAATAAATTACCTCTAGCCTAGTTTTAATTCGACAAGCATAATAATGACATAAAATATGCAAACTAGATTGCAATCTTCAATGGTCATAAAAATAGAATGAACATATTCAATTTTGTGAAACATTTTCTAAATGCATTTTTGGCATATAATGCAGTTAATTGGGGTTCTAAATTATTGAATTTTGGACCTACAGTTTTAGGCAATTTCCCTATTATACCCTCCCATGAATGGAAGGCAATTAGCAGCCCGTGAGTTGTCTTAGATTCGCCTACCAAAATAAAATAGCAGACATTCCTACTTAGTGCTTGTAACTCTGTAATCCTTGTTCACAACCCTAAGAGGATAAATATATATAAACACATATATAAATATATACGTAAAATACTCAGAATCAAAGTACCTGGCAGGATAGTAGAGGAATAAGATTGGTGAGTGAAGGTCGATAGAGGCTGAGAAGTCATTTCCAAAATAGATTATCGAACCAGTGGGTCCTTCTCGAGGTTGCAATGTCTTACTCTTACCTTACGTCCAATCAATTTCTCAATTATGCGTCAATTATTGCTTACCTGCTCCAGTGACCCGTGTGTGATTCTCTATATTTAGCTCTGTTACTAACTTACTATGTCGCGCCTTCGTAATAGTATGATCATACATACATTGGAAACATGAAGTTGCTTAACCATATCTGCTCGTTGCTCAACAATTTTTTTTCCCTTAATTTGCTCAGTACTCAACAATTACTATTATATATGGTCCAAAGTGTCTGCGTGTTAAAGGATTAATTTGTCTCACATTGAATCGTAATAGAAAAGAATTTGAACATGTAAGGATTAGTATAACACTATCCAATAACTTAAACTTTTAAATTAAATAACAAAAGTTCGATTCATTACATTTGATATCAGAGTCAAATTCCATCATCGCCAAATGCCCGACTCTGAGGAGTCCGGAAAAAATTATTGCAACGATCAACAAAATAGGGTTCAACTCGGACAGTTGGACGGACTGGAGACTCAATTCGGACTCAACTATAAGTATAAAATGGTCAACTCGAGCCCGGACCGAACCCGACTTTGAACCCGACCATGTGAACCCAAGCTCAACCCAATGTTAAATTTCTAATTTTGGGCTGGTTCGGATTGGCAGTTTCGGGTTCAATTCGGGCTGGTGTTAAAAAAAATAAAAAAAACTTCAATAATTTTATATTTTTGACTAAAGCCTGAACCTTTTAACTTACTCTCTTATACAAAATCAATAAAAAATTTTGATAAAAAAAATAATACTATCGAGTATGAGTGTATGACACAAGTGACAAGTCACATAATCAAGTCCATATTAGTGTAACATAACAGAATTGATTATCACATGAATTTGATAGAGATGAGTGTTAGTAAAATTTACTTCTTTTAGTGAATTTTATTGATTTATTGGACACCATTTAACATAAATAATTATTTATAAATTGCAAATCCATGTCTTTATTAAAAAAGTGAGTAATTATTTTTTTTACTAAATCAATGAATACTAATAGATTTAATAATGTAATAAATAAACATTTATATTATATATAATATATTAGAAGATAAAATATATATATATATATATATATATATATATAATATACGTCAAAATAAATAGTGTAAAAAAGTGGTAGAAGAACTCTTCCCATATATGTTTACATATTTTTAATATTTTAAAACAAATATACAATATTAAGCGTAATATTTTATACATTTGAAAATAAATTAATATATATTAACACTAAGGTATTATTAAAAAAAAAAAAAGAAAAAAAAAGGAAGAAAGCTTATACTAGTATTTTTGTACTGATTAGCTTTCCAAAATAAATTAAGTAAATATATTTATTGGTCTAGTATTATTAGAAATGAGGTGATGGCATTATGGTTGGAGCCTCTGCATTTAGCAAATTGGAGCCATGTTTGATTTTTCATGACAGCTAAATTTTTATACATATCAAACTAGAGGTCGGGTTACTTGGATTTAAATGTCGAATTACTCGGGTTGGGCTCGGGTTGAGATTCATAGCAACCCAGGCCCGGCCTGAATTAAAGTCAGGTTCCAAAATTTCAGTCCGGGCCTAACCCGTGATTCAATATGTATAGCCCTGGCTCGAAAATTTTCGGGCTGGGTTCGAGTTAGGAATCATTGAAAATGATTTTCTAAACACTTTTGGCATCTTATTTAATTGGCCAAAATACACTCACACCCCCTGAGGTTTTCCCTAAAGACGCTCATATGTATAGTTTGCTTAAAACTACACTCACACCCATTGAGGTTTGAGGTGTGAATGCACACAACCCTCAACCATCATTCATCCGTTAAAAAATACATTGACATTATACAAAATATTTTTTTTACCCCCTCCCTAACTGAAAAGACCATATTGCCCCCAATTACATGTTCACTTTTACAAAACAACCCTTGCTTCAATTCTAACCTTCATTCAAATTCTGTCGTCACTGAGACCCAAAAAGAATCGAAGATAACAATTTAAAAAAAATGCTTTCATTAAGATATATTTTCTTTCTTTAATTTCTAGCATCATCCAAATAATAGAGCATTTTAATTTCTAGCATTCAAATAATTTTCAGTATTTTAATTTCTAGCATTTTATTTAGAAAGGACATTTTTTTAACGAAAAATGCAACTTCAAATAGGATCTAAAAGAACAAATTCATAATATGACATTCACAATAATATAGAATAATAAACAATAAAAAAAACTGCCAGAGAGACATAAACTATTTTTAAAAGGGGACACCTAAGAAATTTGCAGTAGAGCATCTATAGTTGAAAAAAACAAAGAACAAAAATTTAAAAGGATATGCCTCACTAGTATATATATATAAAGCAACACCTTCAACCAAAATAAACAAAATAAATCTATGCACATAGTTCGATGGAAGTTAAAGATGGATAAAATTCTTTAGTCTTCACCAAAGGCAAAGCCTAAGTCTTTCTAAAAATTTTACACTATTCTATTTCAAGTAACAAGTATTGAGTGTACTAATTCAATATCCAAAAAATTAAATTTCTAATACGTGTTCAGTCCAATACACAATTTTGACATGAATCCTTCAGTAATCTAAGATAATAAAAATATGTTTCATTTACAACTTCTTAGATTGATGCAATAAATAGTTGGAGAATAGGAGAAATATGGACATGGTGCATTGTCATTATCATCTTTATTTAAAAAAAAATTTGGTATTTTAAATTTATTTAATTTTTTAAATATAATATAGTTATTATATTGATTGGTAACTTTGTAATTTCACATGCTAGTTGGTGGCACTGTATTAATAAGGGGTGTGAGTGTAGGTTTAAGCAAACTATGCATATGAGTGTCTTTAAGGCAAACCTCAGGGGTGTGAGTGCATTTTGCCCTATTTAATTTGAACAAGAATAGATTCATTATAGAGAGGTTGACTACTGACTAGATAAGCAAACTTGGAAACTATTAAAATATAATCTAAGATTTGATTAGGGTGTTGAAAATGATAAGGTGGCAAGTTTGTTATAAAAGATTTAGCAGTAACATCCAGTCTAATAAAGCACAAATCTACTCTCGATCTGGTCAAACACCAACCTGTGGCTTTAAAAGTCGTAATGACACTCAGAGGGTATTAATTGTGTGCCTGGGATATGGACCGTCCCTGTATTTATAGTAGTCAATGGGAACGTGTCCTAGTAAGAGACGGGCTCTTCAGTTCCCCAACCTTACTGGGAGATAAAAAAAGTCCTAGTCAAAGTACATCTTTTATCCATGTCACACCAATTATTTTTACCCAAGTCACCTGGCTTTATAATTAAATTTAAACACCCCATCAGATGCCCCCTGTTCATGAAGGCTGCTTGTCGGACTTTGGGAACACTTTGACTGGCCCGTTGGGCTTTAGAAATGGATCCTTGACCCATAGAATCTTGATTAATCTCTATTTTGGCCCGTGGACTCAACCTCGAACTAGTGGTGGGCTTCTGGGTTAGCAACCTCAGCCGACCCTGGTGATTGGACCTGGCCGGCCCTTAGGGACCGACTTGGGCCAGCCTCCTTGGCCTGCCCTGGTCGGTATTTAGGGGTCGGCTTTGGCTGGCCACCTTGGCCGTCATTGGCTGGTCTTTTTTAAGTGATGGTCTTGGCCGATCTGCTTTTTTTATATTTCTTAACTGTTGGCTTTACAAACATTGTATTTTAAACGTTGGAATCTAGCTGTTTGCTAGGTGAACATTGCCATGTGACCGTTGCCCATTGCATCATACCTATAAAAGCCTCTTGGATCATTCCTTCGTATACACACTATCAACTATCATCCTCTTATGCAAGATTTTATCACTTTCTCTCTTTCTTGTTACATTCATTCCCTCCAACATAATTTCCAAAAGCTAGATCCAAAGCCTTTTGCTCATTTTTCTCCCTTCTTCGAAGCTCTCGAATTTATCTACTCTTTATGGAAAACTATTTTGAGTGTTTAGGACTTTGCCTCTACTATGATTGCCCTAGAGGTGGAAGAGTTGGCTGCCCCCTATTTCCTCCTGGACGAAGTTATTGCCAGAGCTCCGACCAGCGCATAAAAGGTTTATTCTATTTCTGAGGGGGAGACATGCTTCTACGAATGTGCTTTTACCTGTGGCCTCCAGTTTCGGGTACCATACTTTGTAAAGGAGCTGCTCCAAGCAGCTAACCTCTATCCTTCCCAACTCACGCCAACTTCTTAGCGTATAATTATCGCTTCCCTTGTCCTACGGAGATCTTGTGGCAATGAAATTCCGCTGTCCATGAATGAATTTGTAAAATGGACCAGAAGTGTTATTTTTGAGCCTCAAATCGACTTAATCTCTACATAGGTTGAACAAAATTTGATTCTGCACACTTTTGTATTTCACAAAAATTCCGTGAATCGAACTTCTAGTGGGTCAAAAGTTGGGATGAACGTCAGCAGGAAAAACCCACCTGATTAGTGCTGTAGGAAAACCTAATTAATTCCTAATTGGATTAAGACTTTGGTGTATTTTCTTGAGGCATAAAGTGGTGAATTGAGGAGAGTTTTGGAGAGATTTTAGAGAGCTTTTGGACAGAATTGAAGACATATTTTGCAGAGCTTTCGAGTGGAGAATCATTGGAGAACGAAGTCTTATGCATAATTCAGGAAGATGATGCATTCTTCCTCAACCGTTGAAGCTTCTTCTTTTACCATGAGCGGCTAGTTCATTCACTAGGATTTTGATGTAGCCCTAATAAAGTATCAATGGTTTGATTGTTTTAATTATTGGGGACCTTTATGTTCATGCATAGATTGTGTAATTTAGAAGATTCTTATTATAGAATTGAGCTATAAAAGTCTTATAAATTTAGTTTCAATGATTTCTTATCTTGTCTTAGATATTTAGTTGTTGTTATTGAACTCAATCTCTCTTATTTTCTGTGATCATGAGAGCGATTATTACACAATGGTAATCACTGAATATATCTTTTGATGGAGTATGCTTAGAGAAGATGAACCATACTGCACCCTAGAATAGAGTAATTAGGCAGATGGCTCATGCCAATCGAAGATAGTCCATGACTTAGCCTTAATCATATGTTATCTTCTTGACAGATGAAGGTGAGCTTGTAGCCACCGACACCATTTATGCATGGTATAATTCCCCATAGTTAATTCAATTGATCATTGATTGTGGAGTTAGTGGTGAAGTCAATTACCCTAGATTTATCTCATACTATCTTCACTCTCTATTTCCTTTATTTTATTTTATTTTTATTTTTAATTAGTTTAATTATTAAAATCATATTTTTTTTTTCTTAAAATTTAATTAGAATTAATTTCGTACTCCAACTCATCAGACCATAATCCCTAAGGTTCGACACCCCTTTCGATAGCCCTATTTTGTAAGGAATTCTTTCTATTGCGAAGTGTGGTAATTTTAATTGAGATGCACTCACACACGAATTAGCTCTCGTGTTGTTTTGTTATATTTGGGGTCCCTTTCTTCTTTAATAGATTGTTCTTCTATTTTCCTATCAGCATTTCTATTTAGGGATGGCAACGGGGCGGGGCGGGGCAGGGCAGGTTTTGCCTTTCCCATAACCGAAACCGTTTAACTTTTCCCGCCCTGTCCTCGCCCCGCAACTGTTTGCAAAATCATCTCCAAATCATATAATCGAAACCGTTTAACATTCTTCGCCCCGTTCCCACCCCGTTTATCTTCTTTTATTTTATTTTTTTATCCAAATGCTAATATCCAATTATCCTTATAACTTATAAATAACAAATTTTATAACTCATAACATACTAGGCTAACAAATTTAATAACTCATAGCATACTAGGCTAACCAACTAAAATAAATTTAACAACTAAACAAACAATACTATCACACTACCAATCAAAGTAATAGTTTTGTCTTTCAAATTAAACAAACCAAATTACATTTTTCCAAAATCAAACTACAAAGTCTTAATTAAAAAGCTTCAACATCAAATTTCATAAAAAGTCACTCTCAAGTCTCTTCAAAGCTTTCCACAAGCATTCCATGAGTTATAGAGCTGAAAAGAAAATAATATAAATGTTAGATCAAATTAAACTAATAGGCTTGTTTAATATGCATAATTATTCCTTGCCCAAAATTGAAAGTTAACTTTTTACGTAACTATTAATTATGTTAGATTATAAGGTGTAAATAGTGAAAACAAAAAATTAATAATAACAAATAATACCTTATTATAAGGTGTAGATAGTGAAAACAAAAAATTAATAATAACAAATAATACCTTATTGAGAGAAAATCTCAGAAACACAATCATCATCCTTGTTGTTATATATGTTGATTTTGGATGACTCAAAGGAGATCCTAAAAATAAAACACATTTTTTAGTTAACAATTGCATTAGAAAATAATTCATTAAAAAAATTTAATAAACAATTACCATTATCTTCTTGAGACATTAACCAACTCTGAGCACACATCAAAGCCTCCAAAGTAGATGGATGAAGTTTACTACGGTGTGGACTAATCACTCTACCACCAATGCTAAAAGCAGACTTTGATGCAACGGTAGATACAGGAATAGTTAAAACATCTCGAGCAATCTTTTGCAAAATAGGAAACTTGACTCCATTCAACTTCCACCAAGCCAACACATCAAAATTATCAATTCTAGGCAGCACACTTTCTTCCAAGTAAAAGTCCAATTCAGTCCTTGTATGCACACTAGTCGCACTCGACTTGACATACTTATAATACTTATCGATACTAGTATTCTCCGAATTAGTAGCTCCACTTGAAAAAGGAAACTTAGAAGAAGAAACACCAACATTAGTAGTTCCATCCGACATTGCCTTACTTTGGTACTCACAAACCAAATCATAAACACTTTGGCGAACTTTTTGAATTTCAATAAAATCTTTATCTCCATAAATTTCTCAAAAATGAAATTCAACTAGCTTCATCTTATATCGTGGATCTAAAACACCAGCCACTGCCATTATCACATGACAAACATCCCAATATTTCAAAATTTTCTTCATCATTTTTGATGCTATCACTCTAATGATCTCACTTGAACTTTGAAGCCATGTAGACAATTATTCTCTAATCTCACAAACTTTATGGAAATAATAATTGGCAATAGGATAGTTAGTATCGAAAAATAATTCTGTGATAGTGTAAAATAATTTCAATTTTTCACAAATTTCTTTTCCTTTTTCCCAATCTTGATCAGTTGGCAATCTAGTGTAAAGTCTCTCACGTTGTTTAATCGCGGGGACACATCTTTAAAATGCAAAGCAACTTGAAACATGAGATATGTTTAGTTCCAACGGGTTTTACAATAAAGAGCCAACTTTCTAGTGCAAGTGATCTTTAATTGGCGGGCAACTTTTTCAAAATTTTCAATTCTACTTGAGGTTGCTGTCCAAAAATGAACGCTATCACGTATTTTTTCTATCCCATTCCCAATTACTTCTAACCCATCCTTCACAACCAAGTTTAAGATGTGTGCACAACATCTCATGTCAAAAACTCTTCCCTCGAGTAAAAGTGAATTACAATTAAGCTTATCTAAAAGACTATCAACGATGGCATCATTTGTGGAGCAATTATCCAAAGTAATTGTGGATAACTTCCTATCAATATTCCAATCCAAAAAGCTATTCATGAGAACATCAGAAAGAACTTATTTGTTATGTGGAGTGGGCACTTACATAAACTTAAAATGAATTAAAAATAAAAATAATACATAATTAACAAAAATATAACAAGTAAATTAAAGAAAATAAGTGAAAGAAAGTAATATTACCTCAAAATGTTTTGTTACAACTCCCATGAATCATCGATGAAGTGAGCTGTTAATGTCATGAAACCTTTCTTTGTGTGATTACAAGTCCACATATCGGAAGTGATGGCAATTCTACTATCAAGATTGTCTAACAACCAACTTGTTTTAGCCTTCTCATATTCATAAACTTTCATGATATCACTCTTGATTGTGTTTCGAGAAACTACCTTAAATAGAGGTTGAAGTAAATTACAAAATCTTTAAAAACGGGCCTGGTCAATGATGGAGAGTGGATACTCATGTACTATGATCATGGAAGCAAGCTCATCTCGTGCGGCTTCTTGATCAAACACAAAATTACAATATTCCACTTGTCCATCATTCTTTCTTGTATTAGCTTGCAAAACTTGTTGTCTTATATTTTTATTTTTTCATTTCGGACACCTTGCTAAATGTTCACGCAAACTACTTGTTCCGTTCCTACTAGGTGCTTTCAACTTTGCAGTACAATGGTTACAAATACTATAATCCATCCCATCCTATGGTTTCCTTCTTAAAATCATTCCAAATAATTGATGTTAATTTTCTTTTTTTGGACGAAATTATTGAATCAGGAATAAATTCATCAAATGACTCAGCCACTGAATTGATAGTAATATTGGGAGCTGTAATGGGAGGAGGATTGGGAGCGAGAGCAAAAATAGGAGCTGAATTGGGAGTAGAATTAGGAGAAGAATTGGTTGGAGATGAACCATCATTTGTTGACAAATCTACCAATTTATTATGATTATGTCCCTGTGACATCTTCCAATTTACCATTTGGTTTGAAATTTCAATTAAAATTATCACCATCACCGATAAAAAATTTCTATTTCAGCATTTTAGTTTGCACATTATGGAGTTGAAAATAGTTCCATAAAAACAAATTAGTTCTCTAGGTTCAAGATCTCCAAATTTTATGCATAGTGGTTTTGTTATTTAATTTCGCTGTTTCAATAAATCTACAAACCCATTTTGAGAAGGCCATGTTACTTATAAAAAAAAATTAGAAGGCATTAACTTAGGCATTCTCATTTCTAAAAAGTCTGAACAGGATTGCTGATCTAAAATGAAGTGGGTATTGCATAAATTTTTAAGAACATTTTTAAGAATGTGAAATGAATGGTGAATAGATTTTTATAGAACGATATTCCCTATTCCCTATTCATTGGTTGGAAATGACCCTGTTAACAATTGCTTGCTTTGTTTCTTCACTTTTTTTTTTATCTGCACTTACTTTAATTTATCAGTGAGAGACCTAAAATAATAGTGTATCACAACTTACTTTTCAAAACCCATATTGAATTCTTATTATGCAGGTTCTAAAGCTAAACCATTAAAAATACCAAACACAAGTTAAGACTTCTCTAGTTCTTGTTGTCTTTAGATAAGAAAATAAAAAGGGAATTCAATTAAACCAAGTATGCATTAGGCTCCCATGAATTGAGTTTCAAGAATTGAATTTTAAACATTCGAAAAAAGTGGTAGATAGTTTTGGTTAAACAAAAAAAGAAAAAGAAACCCATGTTGTAGATGCCCCTGTTTATCCTGTGTTTCTAGTCTACTAGATAGCTTTGGTTAATGAAAAAAAGAAAAAGAAAAAACAACTGCAGAATCTGAAACATGAACGTGGTCAAGGAGACCCATGGTTCTGAAAAACTATACCATTTTGTTTTGAGCCAAGGTCGAGAGAGAGAGAGATAGAGAGAGAAATATTTCTTACTGAATGGAGATGAAGCCGATCTCTGGGGTGTCTGAGGTCGCTGGCGATCAGTGGTGGAGTAGGGTCCAATCTGTACATATAAAGGTCATATGTGTGCATTAGTGATTCAGTGTATGTGTTTGTGAGTGTGAGAGAGAGAAATGAACAGAAAGAGAAAGAGTTCTTACCGAATGGAGATGAAGTCGATCTCTTGGATGTTGCCTGTTGGAGGTCGACGGCGATCAGCAGCGGAGTGGGGGGCGACAAACGGTGATGCTCTGCGACAATCTCTAGCAGCTGAAAATATTTGAGATTTAGATTTAGGAATTAGGGCTACCTTTCCTTTATATATGATATATAATATATATATATATATATATATATATATAAATATAAATGTATATACATAAACGGGGTGGGGTGGGGCGGGTACCCGTTGAGTTATGACCTAACCCTGTCCCCGCGAGGGTTATTCCCCCTAAAACCCATCCCCGCAAAATTTTACTAAATGGGTTGTTAACGGGGCGGGGCGGGGCAGATTGCTATCCCTATTTCTATTGCCATCGCCTTTTTTCCTCCGTGCATCTAGGCCATATTTCGTATTTATGTACTTTTGGGATTTTATAAGTAGCTCTGACATGCTTTCAGGTGGATGTTTAGAGATTAAGTATAAGTACTTTGAGGGCTGTAGGGCTCCATGAACGCAATAACTACTACCTTGTCGTCTAGAGTATCGACTTGTAACATCTCCCTATTAAACTAGTTGATGTAGTTTCGCAATGATAAGTGACAGGCTTCCTGTGTCTTTGGGCGGCAATGAAATTACTTACAAAAAATCAGCTTAGCTCTTTGAAGAAATGTATATATGCAAGTTTTAAACTATTAAATCATGCTCAGGCAGAACCTTTCAATGTAGTAGGAAGTGTTCTGCATATGATTTCATCTGGTACTCCTTGGAAGTACATTAGAGCTTTATTGGTCTCTAGATGGTCTAACAGGTCCTTGGTCCTATCAAAGTTTTCAAGGGCAGACATCTTGAACTTGTTAGGCAAAGGATAATTCATTATTATTGTGGTAAAAGGGAGATTGGTTTGTTGGACCAGATCTTCTAATGTAGTAGGGCATTTCTCTTGAATGGCATGGGCCATACTTTCTACCTTAGCCCTGAGGTCCTGCATTTACATGTTGTAATAAGCAGTTTTCCCTGGTTGCCCCGAATTTTCATGAGTACGAGCCCTAAACCCCGAATCCCCATAAGTACGAGCTCTTTCAGACACTAGGTGAATGGGGTTCGTCCTATCTCGCTAGCTTCCCAGAGCCGCGTCATCTAGTAGAATCCCACTGTCTCACCCAACATCATTCCTTTATGGATAGACTAGCCTAAGGTGACTCTGTGGTGGCACTGGTGCCATAAGAGGGAGGTGTTGTCGCATTTTGTTGGAGTACCTGGATCAGACTTTGATTCAAGTTCTGAACTTGGTATTCCAATGCTACGACACGCTCCTAGTCGTTTGGGGCTCCTAGACGTACCCCAGGCAAGTCTCCTTGACCAGGGGGCTGCATGTTTCCTTCTTTCGCTGTAAGAAGATTGTGGTCGGCATGGTTTGGCAAGAGGATCTTGATCAGTTGGTTGATGGTGCCTGACAGGATCGCCAAGAGGATCCTATACGACTGGAGGATTATACCCGATAGGAGGATCCTGGTCAGTTGGATGGTGACAGGCGACGGTCTCTAACTTAGATTATAGGTACATCATGCTTCGTGTAGAACAATCAAATTTGAATTCAATTCCCATAGACGACGCCAACTGATGAAGCACAAATCCACTCCTAACCAGGTCAAACGCCAACCTGTAAAAGGACAAACAAAAGGTAACCAGAAGGACACCGGTGTGGTGCCGACTGATTACACTCCGATGCTCAAGTTAGATATCGAGAAGGCTTTGAAAGCTGTAATGACACTCATAGGGTATTTATTACGTAACTGGGATATGAACCATCCCTGTATTTATAGCAGTCAATGAGAACGTGTCCTAGTAGGAGACGGGCTCTTCAGTTCCCCAACATTATTGGGAGATAGAAAAGTCTTGATCAAAGTACATCTCTTAGCCACGTCACACTAATTATTTTTACCCATGTCACCTGACTTCATAATTGGAGTCAAACATCCCATTAGAGTAAAACAAAGAAACTTAGAAATAATAAGTGCCAGTTTGGGGGAGCTTCTTGAGTCCCAAAAAGTCTTTCTAAGCATTAAAAGTTCTTTTAAAAAAAATGTGACGTTTGGTTACACATATGTAAAGGCTTTTTCGAAGAAGCCAGTGGTCAGGAAGTCCATTTTAGAGAAGTAAAAAAATGTTGTTTTTAGAAGCTCATTTTAGGAAGCCAAAATTTCTTTTTAAGTAAATTTTTTATTTTACTAATTTATCCATGTATTTTTTATATATTAACAAGATTATGCAATATTATCTCTTAGTCCTTCGTTCTTTTACCGCCGCTACCTTCCACCACCACCACCATTACTGCCACCTCCACCACTAACTCCACTGCCATTGCCACCAGCACCAGCACCGCCACTGCCATCATTACCTCTATCGCTGTCGTTGCCACCACCACTACTGCCATCGTCACTGCTGTCGCCGTTTTCCACCACCATTATTGCCATCGTCACCGCTGTCCACCACCATTGCCACCATTACCATCACTACCTCTACTGCCACCTCCACTATTGCCTTCCCCTACCATCATTTCTACCTCTATTGTGAACCTCATGCTTTCTAATAGTTGCAATCGCTGTTAAGGATAAAGGATAATATTGTCAAAAATAATAATTTAAAAGTTAAAGTATATTTAAAAAATACACTTGCCAAACGTATTTTTTCTCCTGAATTCTTTCTAACAAAATTCCATTTATGAAGGCTTTATCAATGAAGTTTTTTTGATATTAGAAAGCTCCCCCAAACGGGCCTAAATCAACACAAACAATTTCACAACTTTAAAAGCATAACTATCTTTATTTTATTGTAAGTGTTACAAATATTTTAGTAACAAGCTTGTTATCTATCAAATTTGAGAGAAAATTTGTTACTTGCACAAAATATAAAGAAATTGGGAATTTCAAATAAAACCCCTCCCACTTTTATAATGTTATGGTTATAACATTAAGAAACCATAATATAATAAACTTTTAATACTCTTTTCCAAGGAAATGAGTTTCCCATAAAATCAAAATGTGCCAACAATTAACCCAATCTTAACTTGAGACTTCCGACCGTCCCTTCTCGACCAAAATCTTTATGTTAGAAATAAAGAAAGAGAATTGTATTGATTGAATTATAAAGAATATATAAAGGCCTATTTATAGGCACATAATCTTAGAAGTTTAGGAAACAAGAAATCCTAGTCCTAGATGGTTTAGGAGAAGACATAAGAAACCTATTAGGAAAAGATATATAATCTATAATAGGAAATATATAATCTAACAGCCCTCCGCAAACTCAAGGTGAGTCATATGAAACCAACTTGAGTTTGGAGACAAAATCTTGAATGCGGCTCGCGAAAGCAATCTGGTGATGTAACCAACTGTGGCTGCGAACACATACAAAGAAACTGCAAAAGAGCCGGAAAGACAGAAAGCGGCTCGTTGGAGCGAAAAATGATTTAAAAATCAGAAAAGGAGCTCGTTGAAAACAGCGACTTTGACACACAGATGTTATGGCTTATGAAAACAATCTGGTGATGTTACCAACAGTGGCTGAGAAACACATACAAAGAAGTTGCAAAAGAGCGAACTCGTTGGAGTGGTGGTAAGACCGAAAACTGCTCGTTGGAGTGAAAACTGATTTGAAAATCAGAAAATAAGGCTCATTGAAATCAACAACTTTGACACACAGATGCTAGTGGGAGCCGATAAATTGAACTTGAACTGGGCTTTTCTTCTATTATCTGCATAAAAAAAAATATAAGGTGGAAGCTATTTTCTACAATTGACCATTGTTCGCCAGGGATGAAGCTAGTGGTGCCATCCCCTACAGTGACGACGATGAACTGAGAAAGATTTATCAAGGATTGGTTGGCTCTGATACCAAATTAGAAATAAAGAAAGAGAATTGTATTAATTTGAATTAATAAAGAACACATAAAGGCATATTTATAGGCACATAATCTTGGAAGTTTAGAAAACAAGAAATCCTAATCCTAGATGATTTAAGAGAAGACATAAGAAATTTATTACAAAAAGATAAATAATCTATAATAAGAAATATATAATTTATCAGTGTCCATTTGACAAATCCATCTACCAAAACTCATGTAATTTTTGTTATATATTTATTTAGTTGATGTTTTAAGTAGGACCCATCAAATAGAGTCTTTCTTATCTTTCATTCTTATACTGCTTACAGGCCTTGCATAATGAAAATGTAGATGCATGAAGAAAAGAATCCCAGTACTGGTCATAAAAAAATCCCCCAAGTTTACAACTTTATTTGAGCCTGAGTAAAATAATTTAAACAGCTCAGCACACGAACACCATTTCTTTCGAGACAAGTATGAGCTGGCTGGAGACTCTGGCCGATGGTAGATTACAAGCACAGACTGGGTCACATGGGTCAGTCAACACTATAAAGATAGTGATTATTTATTGTGTGAATTAATATGGGTAAAATTTTCATAGACGGTATCATGTAATTTAAGAATGTACATCTATATATATATATATATATATATATATATATATATATATATAGTAATGTTACATAATTCGAATTTGGATTAATTTAAAAATAATTTGTGAGGAGAATGATGTGTGACATTATGTGATGGGCAGACACACCCCTCACATAAACCGGTCAAAATAAGACTATAAATCATTATTATTTTTTTATTTGTTTGGTGATGGTGATGCTTGTGTTGGAGATTAGTAGCACACTGGAACAGCAAGTGAAGGAAGTGAGTTGGTTCACAACTGGCAACTTATGCTACCGTATTTGGTTTCACTTAAAAAACTTAAAAAGATGAGAAGCTGTCCATTCAATTTAATTAGGAGGGAAGATAGTGGGACCATGCAATCTCACTGGTTTGTCCTCTAAGATCTTCCCATGCCATCAGAAACTATGAAATAACATGACTGCTCTAAATTAATTATGATGCATGCTAGGCTTGAAAAAGAGAGAGTGATTTACAGACCATCATTCCAATCCATTATGAAAAACATGAAATCTCTCTCTCTCTCTCTCTCTCTCTCTCTCTCACTCACTCCAATATACTCGCTGCTGGATGCTTCAGTTTCATTTACTTACGGAGTAAGAATCATTACTTTTTAACAATAATGATAACCAACGTTGTTATTCATTTTTGTGAGTTGGTGTCAAAACACAATGATTCATTACTGCTACTACTACCTATCTACCAGTCAAAAATGCAACATTTTACGTTTTAATTCTTAACGTACCTAGTGCTGCAATGATTGGTTCCATTTTGTTTAGGTCTCAAAAATTGAATTTTTATTTTAATTTTTAAATACACAACTTGATCAGAGCTTGACTGTTGCTTCACGTATACCAATTCGGACTTGGAAAGTTGTTGATTGATGAAACTCATTTGCCAAAACAAAATCTGAACAGCAACAACGAAGACTATATATATATGGTGTCTTGACATGATAGTCCATGAGGAGCTGGTTTTTGTTGCACTCCAATCCTTTTGCGGGGGCGAAAGTAGAAGAATTTGGGGCTCACAAGCCTAATCTAAGCCCACTATGATGGTCTGCTAGGCCTAGACCTCTCACCAAGCCATACGTCTCAAATGGATGTGCCAAAGGAAGCCCGGGCATGGTGGCACAAGGATCTTCATTTTTTCAGGATGGCCATTTGGCCAACAGTGCCTTTAACCACTGTGTTTGTAGTTGAATTGGTTGGACGCCCAGGAGAGAAAAATTAAAGAAGGAAAGAGCGCGCGTGTGAAGAAAAAAGTATAACCAACGGGCAAAAAAAAGAAACCAAAAGTAAAAGGAAATGACAGTGAAGTCAACTATTGCCAGAAGATTAGAGAAGGGGAATTTTTTTACAAGTAAGATGTTACTAAAGATTGCTCTTTTGGTAACGAGACGCCTGTATTGTTCACTTGGACTTTTTCAAGTATGTCAGTATCATAATTTACCAGAAAAAAACGTAAATTGCATAATATATTATGATGCAGAAAAAATAGGAAGCTGATATTGGCACTCCACCAATATCCTCTGACACTCCACTCATATATTTTTGTAAAATAAAATTATAAAAATGGTCATATGTTATACCATTTTAGATTCTTATATTTTTAGTACCCTAATTGCCCTTCTAATTCAAGACTCAAATTTTATTTTATTTTATTTTTCTTAGAAAAAAGTTTTTTCAACTTTTTTACTTTAGGTTTACAATATAACAATCCATTTACTATCACCCAAATACTATAGTTTAGACATATTTCAATTGAAACTTATTGTTCGTGTCCCTATTCTATATAACTCAAAGAATCCAAATTTTGAAATATACTATTTTTACTCACCAAACGTGTAATTTATTTTTCATGTGTCTTATTTATAAAATAACATAAATTAAAATTTTGAAACATACCATCAATTTGTGAACAAACAAAATAGAAAGGAAGGAGAAGAAAATAAAAGGCAAATGAAGAAAAATATCATATTAATTTTTTTATTTTTATTTTTTGAAATTTTGGTGCAAAGGCTCCTTAGTTAAATTAAGGCAACTACAATTGAAAAAATATTTCATAGAGTCATGTTTTTCTCTTTTCATCTTTTAATTTCTAAAAGTTTTCTATTAAAATAAAAAAGATTTCTTTAGTTTTCTTAAAGAACTATATATCAGAATTTTTATTCAAGTGAAATTAAACTTTCTTTTGATTTTAAATATAATTAATTTTTTTTCAAATAGGTTTTATTCATTGATATAATGTTTGTTTCCAACTCAAATACATTTTTAATATTTCTCTAGGTAATCTATTATTAACAACTTCTTCCTAACTTATCTAATCATGTAACTTTTATTATCCGAATCACATACATTTGATTGATACTCTCTAAATCATAATATTGAATCCTAAACTTTTTTAATTCTAAATTAAATATTGATAAATTGATTCAACATGAAAAAGTAATATTTTTAAAATCAACTAAGAAGTATTTTCACACCAAAAAATAACGTGAGAGAGAAGTTGCAATTTGGAGTTAAGAATTCTAACATTATCAAATAAGGGCAATTAGAGAATTAAAAATATAAGAATCAAATATTATATAGTAGAGGGACACCTTTGTAATTGTATTTTACAAAAAGGTGAAAGTGGAGTGCCAGAGAATATTGATGGAGTGCCAATATCAGCTCCAAAAAAAAAAACATATTCTTACTAATATCTGATGTAGGACTTGTGAAATACTGAAACGCATTGGTGGATCATACATCTGGACCTAGTGCATTGCTTCCTTTATGCTCTGTTTGGTAAGAAAGAAAAAAATTGGATGAAAGGGAGAAGAAGAGGAATGAATGAGACATTTATAGAGAAGAGATTATGTTTTTCCCTCTCTTTGTTTGGTTGAATGGAAGAAAAGAGAAGAAAATAATATCTTCCTTTGTTTGTTAGGAGAGAAGAGAGAGAAATATGAAAGGTTTTGTAATTTAAAACATTTATAATAGTCTTGCCTTTCTTATTTCCTGTCTTCTGTCCGAATTTGAAGGGATAAAAATTTGTAAAAGATGAAAGATGAGTCGTCCATCCTATTTTCTCTTCTCTTCTTGCATCATCTTTACCAAACAAAAGAAATTTACTTATTCTCTCCCCTCCCCCTCCCCTCCTTCTTCTTTCCTACCAAACAAATCATTATTCCTCCCCCGGTTCAAGAAAATAGTGTAAATAGTTAAAATCTAGAAATTCCACATTATGTATTGAATAAAAAAAGGAGAGAACCAAAATCTTCATTCACCACGAGCACATCAATTAGTCCATAGAGATTGAACATTATACTGTCTTAGTAAATCCACGATAAATTCTTTCACCACTGAAAATTAATGCAACATATTAGATTGTCCAAGCATTTGCAGCAGAGACAGAGAGAGAGAGAGAGAGAGAGAGAGATCATTTCTCACTTTCAGGGCTGGTTTCTAAGACATACTCCCTCATAAGTCTTGTGTTGGATTCATCCACCATCTGCCAAAAAAGACAACCCAGAAAAAAAAAGAAAAGAAAATGAGAGGAACACCAACAAATAAACAAGAGAAAAACTAAAAAAAAAAAACCAAAAACAACAACAAAGACAATGAATTCTTAACCTTAAACGCTAAGCGCTTCAAGTTGTCCCACTCAAAATCATTCTTACAATATGCAGATCGAACCTGGATGAAAATGTAGGATTTAAATTTAAAGAAATTATAGTCTAAAAAGATTAGCAAAACGAAGCAGACATGTTCAATTTGCAAGATATCATATATACATACCGACCTCTAATATGCGCAAAGCTGCAATTCAGGAGCCATATAGTAATTCCCACAAATCCAATCATAGGACATGTAAAATTTCAAAGGTCAGAGCTATTATTCTCTAAGTTAAGAGATAACTCACTTTTATCACACAACAGCAATTGCGAGAAGCATTAAACTTGTAAGAGGTACTATCAAAAAATAACATATATAATCAATGTAGCATACTAAAAAAGAAATTGAATGATGCTTTCAAGAAGATCACTTCATAGTTCATATTGGGTACTGGAAAATAAATCAAAGTATGTGAGAACCGGAATTACTTTGAAAATATATATATATATATATATATATATATATATAGTATATATTCTGGGAAATGCTTAAACTCTGTGATGTGCTCTTATACTCCGAAAATGAGGCAACTGCTTTTTTCAGTAATCATTTCAAGGGAAACATTGTCATAGTAGAAATAGTATATAATGACACTATATAGAAAAATGGATTCGATCAGGTTTAAATTAAATTCCTCAGTAGAAATGTAAAATTAAGTGTTACATTCACATACCTAAACTTTTATGCCTGGGAGATTCTCTCATCAAATTAGCACAGAACTTGTCTCCATCATTTAACGAGTGTTTACTCAAAAATTCCATCAATTCCTTGTGTGCCTCTGGGTTGTAGCTCTGCTCTGTCAAACCACTATTAATTAACAGATGATATTATCCAAATATATATGATATATCACACACCAACTTTGTGTTTGTTCTGTAAATGCATACTATTTATATTTATTTACTGCACAAATATACACTATTCTAAAAGATAGTGATAGGTCATCCTTAGCTGCCATTCAATAAATTAGTATGATTCCATACTAGGACCAAGAATGATAAATGCATATATATGGATGTATTTGTGCAATTGCTCATTAATTTACACGAGAACACATAATATATATATGGATGAAGAAAAACCTCAAGCTGTGCAGTAACGATCCTAACGGCAACGTAAGTGAAGAAATTGTGGAGGTTGTTCGCTGCCTTGGCTTCTGGGGATGCTTCTCCAAATCCTGCGACAGACATATATATATATATATATATATATATATATATGTTTGTGTGTGCACTTTTGTTATATATATATATCGTCAAGACAAAAGTGCACACACAAACATATATATATATATATATATATATATGCACATGAAGATCGATCGAGGAGAGACTACTCACCAGGGACATACATCTTTTGGCAGCGAGGAGTGTTTTGAGAAGTTTTTCGTGTCGACCATGGCCTAAAAGGGTAAGTTGTAATTCTTTTGGGTCTTGGAGGGAAAAAAGAGAGCTGAGACAGTGGGAGAATTTGAGAGGATTCCATGGATAAGGGTATGTATGTGTAACTGTGATTGCTCTGATAGTGATAATGATTTAGTGAGTACTAACTGATGAGGCCAACAACTTAAGCCCAAAATTTTACCCAACCACAAAAATATCTGTTGTCTCCTGCAAAAAAAATCTACTACCGGACCTGGACTACTTGTTTACATGGAAATGGGGCTCCAAAATCCTATTCGGTGCACTCTATTTTGCAATTGTGAGTTTTTATGTGCACAACCATCGTATATATTCGGTTTTTTAGCCTATGTTGAGTAGGAAAGAAGAGAGAGAGAGATCAAAGAAGGCCGGAGTATATAATTTTTATTTGTTTGCATGTGATGTAAATCCAACTAGATTTAAAGTTGTTCAACGTTAGTAGTAGCTTATGCTCCGTCAATTTGGTAGAAGTTAAGATAAAAAAAAATGAATAAAACATTACTTTGTAACAATATTTTGCTTCTCCCTATTCAAAATTAGGGAGAAAAGAATAGAGAGAGAAATGTTTGTTTCATTAAAATTGATAAAAGGGCATTACTATCCTTTTAAGTGTCTTAATTAATTTACTATATTTTTAAAGGTTTCCATCCTCTAAGAATCACGTTTCTTTTATTCTACTCAACCATGCAACCTTTTCATCCATTTCTTCATTAATTCTGGGTCCTCGGTACTCTCTCGTCTCACCCACTTTCTTTCCTTCTTTTATTGCTTCTTGTGACTCGTAGGTGAACAATTCAGGCCCATTCGAATTTGGGCCGTCCGGCCCATGTACAGACCCGGCCTCATGCGGTGCCACTGAAAGACAAAACACCGCATATACCGTGACAAAATTACAACGCAAAGAAAAACGACGTCGTGTTCTCCTGGTTGCCGTTGCCCAATATACTTCTTCATCTCCTTTGTCAACCATTGCGTTTTCTTCCCCATTCGAGAAGAGAGAGGAAACAACACATTCCTCAGTTTC
Organism: Cornus controversa; assembly: GCA_026545225.1. Lineage (NCBI taxonomy): Eukaryota > Viridiplantae > Streptophyta > Magnoliopsida > Cornales > Cornaceae > Cornus > Cornus controversa. The sequence goes on along the minus strand of CM048849.1, from coordinate 65,837,580 downwards.
GGCTGTTCTCAAATGCTTCTCTTTGATTCACTCCAGAAACGGCCCCTTCAATGTAAACTCCTCTTTCTCTCTATCTATATAGAATTTCTCTCTCTAAAAATATTGAATATGATCTGATTATGCTTTTAGTAGTTTAGTTTTGAATTGCAGGTGGAAGAGGTGGTCCTGTACAAGCCATGACGAAGAAGGCTTCATTGTTATCCATACGCCAAGTGTTCTGGCTGTGTTGGAAGCTCGTGATCGCTTTCACGATTGGTCTCTGTGTATTCGCTCTTCTCAGACTACAACACTCCCAATCCCAACTCTCCTCTTCGCTCTCTAGCAGATATCGATTTCCAGATGACAAGTTCGAAGGACCTCCAAAGATTGCCTTCTTGTTTCTCGCGCGTCGAAGCCTACCTCTCGATTTTCTCTGGGGAAGCTTCTTCGAGGTTTGGTGCATAATTTTCCTGAGAAAATAACAAACTAGGAATATTTCAAGTTTTCTTCTCTTTTCTTTTTCTTTAATTTCTTATGTTATTAGTGTTGGATTAACTGCACTTTGTAGAACGCTGATGTGGCTAATTTCTCGATATATGTTCACTCGGAGCCTGGGTTTGTGTTCGACGAAACTACCACGAGGTCGGCTTTCTTTTATAGTCGCCAATTGAGCAGTAGCATTAAGGTGATGAGTCTTTCTAATTTTCTTTGTAATGCCATGAAAGAAAACTTTAAGAAGTATAGATTTTCTTCTTTATTATTTATTATGGCTTGTTTTGTTCCTGACTAAATTTAGGAAAAGAAAAGATAATTATAGAGAAGGTTGAATTTGATTTTTTATGATGTTTTGCTTTATAGAATATAATGAGCTCTCCCTGTCAAAGCTAATTTAGTTTGAGGCACAGTTTAGGTATGGTTTTTATCTTTGTTTCCTTGATTCCAATTATTAAAATAATTAATCTTTTAAATATTTAAATTTCTTTTCTTTTTTGTTTGTACATCCATATTTTGGAGGGGGGAAAAAGAACAGAGTTCTGATTAACTAAGTATTTTGATTTCTATTGCGTACTGACTATTGAGTTGTTGTTATACGGGGTTTAATTCTGGTTGTTAGTTGATTTTGCAGGTGGCATGGGGAGAATCAAGTATGATTCAAGCTGAGAGATTGTTACTGCGAGCAGCTCTCGAGGATCCAGCAAATAGGAGATTTGTTCTCTTGTCGGACAGGTTGGTATCCTTACCATTGGAACAACTGAATTTCTTCATTCATCATAGGTGTGGCAGCGGTAATATGTATACCAGACATTATTTTCAATGAATAGTTTGCTTTGAACTAGTTAAAGATATGCGTATGCCTTTTGTCCTTGGGAATAGCTTTATGTTTTTTTTTTTTTGTTTTTTGTTTTTTTGGGTCAATGGAATAACTTTATGTTGCATATTCAATTCATAATTATATATATACCACATTCTATTCTCCTCGTGCCTTTTCTGTTCTATGAGAACATTGTAAATCATATATTATGAAGCCTTACCTAGACATGGTCATGCCCTTTAAGCATTGATTGGAAATGGAAACCTGTGATATAGGAGTTCACTACTGTCAAATAAAATTTAGAAATCATGAAAGTTGGTCTCCTATTTCTTTACCATGTTGATTATTTACCAAGATGGGTGTCAGAGAGTGGAAATGTTTATTAGCCATTTATATGTTGACTTATTTTTTGGTTTTAAGCTTCCTTTAGATTCCATAAGCTTGTATGAAAAGTTGAAAAAGCCTTACTAAAATGCTAATGAGTGCGTAAACTTAGGTTTGGTGGTTATATATATGCTATTAGGTCTCGTGTAAGAATGCAAACTTGGGGTGTGTATATATACACACACTACGAATTATGTCTGCTCGTAGAAGGACAGAAAACTTAAACTCTATATAAAGCATTAAAACCTTGCTAAAACACTAATTAGTGCATACACATAGGTTTTAAGGATTTATATATGCTATTAGGTATTGTGTATAAAATGACAATGTTGGGGTCTTTTAGAACCATTTCATGATTCTGCCAGTGTGCTGCAAAATCTTTCATATCAGTTCCTTCTTCTATTTGACATAAGATGAGCTTATTTTGATTCTACCGTTAGTTTTTCTATCATTTACTCATGGATCTTGAACATTTTCCTAGCAATCCATAATTCCAAAATTAATTTTTTTCAATTCAAGAAAAATCCAAATTGTTTATAGTAACTATTGATTCCATTTTTTTCCGCTACATTCTGCCTAAGGTCATTTCTTTTAGTTGATTTGCTGATCCTCGTGTCTTTCTTTCTCACTAATTGTTTCTTGTTTCTGTGTGCAGCTGTGTTCCTTTGTACAACTTTAGCTATATATACAACTATCTTATGGCTTCTCCAACGAGTTTTGTCGACAGGTAGATAGATGATTTTAGTTTTTAATGTGACGACAACTGATTTTTCTGTAGATAATTCCTTGTCAATGGTAGAATTTCTTTGAAACATGTAACTTAGCATTTTAACCTATATATGTTATATAATAAGTTGTGTAGAGTTATTTACTCTGTTTTTCTTCTAGCTTTCTTGACAAAAAGGAAGACCGCTACAACCCGGAGATGTCACCTGTTATACCAATGAACAAATGGCGTAAAGGATCACAGGTAGTGCATCTCAGATTTTGATTTAAATTCGTCACCAAATTGAGTTCAAAACAAAAGATATGCCCATTGGAGCTTTCTGGGGTCATGACTTGAGCACATTGTCCTTGCAATTTAAGATGTTATGAAGAAAAAAATTGGTTAGAGCATTTAGTGCTTTCTTTATTGTCTGAACAATTCCATCGTCTTATAAGGTCTTTGGAGGTGTAAATCAAGAGGCTTAACAGAAAATGGAACTTTCACCACAAATGACAGTAAAGATGATATAGCATCATCTTATGCGACTAGATAATTGATTCTATACAGTCGTTTGGAGGGGTAGGTCCATTTCTCTGTTGGCTTGGTTCTACTTCTAGATAACAAGATTCAAATGTTTGAAAGCTATAAAAGCATTGTGGAATGGTTATATTTTCTGGGATACTGAACATTTCCATAATATCTTGTATTATAAATGCTGTGTTATTTATTTATTTTTACAATGTTATGAATACCTAGGACCTGTCTGACTAAGCAAAACTGACTCCTCTAAAATGAATCTTAATATCCAGATATGAATCAAATCACTATTATTACTGTTATTACTGTATCAATATCATAATTTTGGTTGTTGTAATAAAAGAAAAGTTATTATCACATAGAGGATATGATATGCATTTTATACGGTCTGACTTGAAGTTTGGTAATTTCAGTGGATCACTTTAGTTCGGAGTCATGCAGAAGTAATTGCAAGTGACGAGGTCATCTTTCCTGTCTTCAGGAAATTCTGCAAGGTATATGATTTAACATTTCATGTCTTAAATCTCAACCATCACTCTTTTTTTTTGGTTTCTTTTTACCATGATACCATCATTGTTAATGTAAAGCCAACTTTCCCAGCAAAAAGCATGAGTTACTGACAAGTATCTTTTGCACTGTTCCATACTTGCATCTGTACTAATATATTAAAAAAGACAGTTTTCTATTTGACCCTTGAAACTTCTAGATGTAACATTCCTGTATAATGCTGTTGAGGGGTAAAAGGAAATCCTTATCTAGTTAAAAACCGCCACCATGTGAACTCTGTCCACTAGCAGATAAGGACTGCTGGATGAGGGGACATATCTCTGTTTGTCTTTGTTCAAGGATCCTGCTTGTGTGTTTTAGTCAATAAAAGCAACCTTCACTTGCATAGAAATGTTAATCTTGAAGGATTGTCAACTATACACTGATTTTTAATGTGCTTCAATTCTATACTAAGTTAATAACTTATACAAATGTTTATGACTTTGCAGAGACGCCCACCCATAGATGTGAGTAAGGGAAAGCAGAATATTGTAAGTGATTTTTATTTTCAGGTTTAAATAGGAATTTGAGAAGAACCTTTTCTTCAATTTTTATTCACTGATCAATTGTTTTAATTGTTAATTAATTCTCCAAGCTTAAATCTGCAACAAATTTTTTTTTCCTGGTATATAATTATGTTTCATGGGCAAATGCTTGCTCTCAATAGTTTATATACAAAGTTACAAATTGTACTATGCTGATTTTATCATTTTGACATTTTATATGTAAAAATTATATATATTTAATGTAATTCAATGTGTTCTTTGATCTCTTGGGTTTGCTAATTCTTACTCTGAAACATGAACTTTAACACTATACTTAATGGTAGCATCAATTCCTGACAAGATTAGAGAAAAATGATTAAGATCTTTTTGGCATGTACTTTGAGGTACAGTAATTGCATCAGTGTGAGTGACATGGTTCAGATTGAAGGTGTTGACAGGCCAGAGAAGTGAGGACCAAGATGGTTGAGGTAGTGAGGACAGTTGTAGTTGCTTATTATTTTAACAGGATAGTGTGGTTGTCAAAAGAGCTTAATTAAAATCTAGGATTCATTAGCTAACTCCAAATAGTGAGACAAAGGCTTGTTGAGCTGCTCTGACTTTTACTTCACATGTTTATATTTGGAAGTTCAACTAATATATGTGATTCATTCATTTGTAGTAGTGAAGGATTTTTGTTAAGATCTTGAATTTACTGATGTTTTTTCTCTTAACTACAGATTCCTTTTGTTATGAAGAGAATTACAGTTTTTTCTAGCTATTATTATTATTCATCACTATCCTTGCCTTTTATCCGATATTATTATCATCATCATCATCTTCTTCTTCTTCGTCTTCTTTTTCTTCTTGTGTCTTACGCCCAAAGTTGACTTTGGACTAGACTTGTATTTTGCAGCATTGCTCGAAAAGTTATAGTGTATGGGTGGGTTTTCTTTAATTAACAGTAGTGGCAAAGTCAAGTTGGGCCAGCCTGAGTGACCTGATCTTTGAATAACAGTGGGAATGTTTGAGGTGATCTTAGATGAGTGCAGCTTGGCTTGACATATACTCCAAGGAAATCCCTGGGAGTGTGACTGGGAGTGTTTTAAGATTTCTTAGAGGTGCTTGGGATACTTTATTTTTTAGGTAAAAGCATCTATAATGTATGGGAGACAAGAGTATTGTTGCTTCTAGTTATCTTGATACTTCCATGCATTGCATCTGTATTTATTATGTTTCCTATTGGTTCATAGTTTCTTTCTGTAATTTTTGGGGCTACTATCTTTATCCTTTTGTACCCAAAATTAGAAATGTTTTTAATGTTAGGCAACTCTTACTCTTACATCTGGAGATGCTGATGATGAAAAAAATTTCTGATGGCCAAATGAGAAAGGACACTTCCAAGGAGCCATGTGTGAGTTTGATATTGTCACATTTTAGACAATTCCGGGCATGTGTTGCACATGTCTTACATGTGTCCACAATTTAAATATTAAATACTTGATTTCAGATATAAAGTCTATACTTAGAGTCTTACATACTCGCCAACATGTATTTATTTAGATATAAAGTCGATGCTTCTTAGATACTCGTCAACATGTGATGAACTAAGCTCGATTGTTGATACTTGATATGTGACTTTCTTAGCACGAAAAATGGATACAATAAAAGAAATAAAATTAAACTTTGTAAATTTTTTATTAGAAATATTAACTATATATAAATCAAGAAAGTTTTAACAAAGGAGTGGGTATTGGAGGAGGAGAAGAAGCCATCATAATTATGTTGTACATATATTATATATACATATACATCTAAATACGTACACATGCAAACACATTTATTTCATACCTCTGTGTGTCAGTCTATATCAAATGGGTGACTAGTAATGATTATAAGTTACAAATCATGTTTCAAATTACAGCAATAAAATCTTAGATTTAAATATCATGGTCATGTTTATTTTGTATAATATAATTTTATATATTAAAAACATATTTCATTGTTCTCTTGTGTCGTTGTGTTTGTGCTATTTCTTTTAGTGTCTATGCCATTTTTGTGTCCTGTGTGTACATGATGTTTCTTTTTATCAGTAGTACCATGCCTCAGATGCTAGAGATGGAAGTTCTGGGTAGAAGTCTCTAGGTTGTGCATGCAATAGATATGAATCTCAAGGGAAAGCATGAATATATGCCTAAGGGGCAACTCATGCAAGATAGCTCTGGGAGCTTCACTATTGAAGATTTTGATTTACAAAATATAGGAAGGCATCATCACACTTTTTCCCTCTCCCCTTCTCTCTCTCTCTCTCTCTTCCGCTGTAGCTTTGTTCACATTTTGATGCCCCATTCTTTATGATTTTGATAATGTATAACGAAGGCGGGTCTTAAAAGATACCAAAGATTATTTACTGTTTAGATTGAAAGAACCCTAGTTACCCTATAATAGAAGCCCTTTCATCCCGTTGCATCCTTCCAGTGTTCATTTAGAAGATGGATTAATTATGACTTCCTCCTGAGGAAAATCTTAACAATTCTAATATTCTTATCTAATCTTTATCCTGGGAAACATCTTGATTTCACTTATCTTTTCGATCTCCTGTTTTCTACTTGTCAGTTGTTACTCAAACTGCTATACTCTAGGGAAATTTGCCTTCAATTATGTACTTCCTGTTTTATTTATTTATTATTATTTACTAAAACCTTTGGATGTGCCCTTAAAAAAATAAGCTTTTGAAGTTTGTGCATTATAAGAAAACAAAATGATCAATATGAGAAATAGTTTCTTTTTTATTCTTGATATTTTCATTTGCCTTTGTTGTTTCTCTAATTATCGCAATCCAATAGCTCTGCCTTCTCTGACAAAAAAATAATTTGTTCTGATTTTGTCCTGAATCTCAAATGCAGAAACTTCAGAAGCAGCACAACTGTATCCCAGATGAACACTATGTGTCGACATTACTCGCAGTAGGCAATAGGCTTATGTTTAATTTATCCTTTTTTCATTATTATTATTTTCTGTTTTCTAGATATTGTGGTTCTTCTTAACAAGATCTCTTGATGTTCTCTCTCCTTTTTAATTTAAAACTCCTCTCTCTCTCTCTTTTTTTTCTTTTCCTTTTCTTTTGGGTAGAAACATTTCTTTATGGATTGTTATCACTAGTATTACAAATTCTAAATTCCAATGGAGAATCACATTTGCTTCTGTTCTTTGCTCTTTTTTCAGATGACTGATCTTGAAGGTGAACTTGAACGAAGAACAGTGACCTACACTTCATGGAACCAGTCTGCCACAAATATGGAAGGGAACAGTTGGCATCCTATTACATTTAGCTATGCAACTGCAGGCCCAGAACATATCAAAAGATTAAAGGTGATTGTTTTGCACTCTCCCCTCCTACTTGATGGTTAACATATATTAGATATGATACCGATCACTAGACAAATAAGCCTGAAATGTGATTTTCACGTATCCTCCAACTTACTGATGGAATTATTGTATTGATTTATTTATCTGGTTTTGATGTGCAAGCTATTGTCTATTTGGTTGCTCCATTTTTGCAATCCTGTTGTGCACTGCATAATCTATATGGGTTGCAAATGCTCTGAAAACGTGTAGGAGAAACACTTGACTTCTGTTGTACAAACTTGTCGTGGCTCCATGGTATCATATCAAGTGTGTAACAATGCCTGCATCTAGTCTCTTGTCCAACCCATTCATTTGGTAGCCTGCAATCAAACTTGTATTTTTTTAGGCTATGTTTGGGTATTAAATTTTAGTGGGTAAGGTTACTGGCATATCAGAATTTTCTTTTGATAAATCTTCCTTTGCAAACTTAAATGCCTTTTGGTTTTATTTAGGAGGAATTGGGCAGATGGGGGTGGGGTGGGGGGGTTGCATCATAAATTGTTATTAGAAAACTAGGATTGCATCTCCCACCTACCAGTTAAGTGTAGACATGACACATATCTGAATAATCTATTTGATGTCATTCTTCTCCTGCCTGAAAGCAGTTACTGCCCTTCAACACACTGGTGAACAGTTTCATCTATTCTTCTGCTTTCAAATTCTGAATATGAAATCCCCACGTTCTGACAACCTCAGAAGCTCGGTTTTGACCTTACCTTTTTCTACATTTATACTATTTTATCTCAATCTACTAAACTTTGTCATATCATTCTGGCACCTAAAAAAATAAAAATTTTAAAAAAAGGAAGAAAAAGGACAAAAAGAAAAGAGGTGGGGGAGGGGAGGGGAAGAAGTCATCATTTTGGAAGGCCAAGTTCTTTTGCTTATTGTCTGGGCTTTCACTGTCTTCTTCTCTTGATTTCCCAGTTGTTTAATTTGCAATACCATCTTTTCCTGTTTCTTATCAAGTGTTTGGTTCATTTACTTGTCTGGTTCAATTTAACAGGATATCAACCATGTGTATTATGAGACTGAGTACCGGACAGAGTGGTGCAGAAATAATTCTACAATTGTTCCCTGTTTTTTATTTGCAAGGAAGTTCTCTCAAGGGGCTGCCATGCGTCTCTTGAGAGGAGAAGTGGTTGGTCGCTTTGATGCCTCTGCATTATTTGACAAACCATTGTGATTTTCTTAATGCTTTAGTAATCGGTTTAACAGAAGAACTAACCATTGACCATCCACCTCAGAGTACAATTCGGGCTTGGGCAGCAAGTGGAGTGCCCATTAAAGGTTTGCTGATTACACATTAGTTACTTGGAAAAATTTATATACTAGACGATATAAAATATGTAATGGCAATTTTTTGACCTTGGCTGATCAACCTATGCTTTGGTTTTGGGTCTTAATTTCTAAGCCCTAAGTCAAGGTTTTAAGTCTGGTAGAAACAAAGAAGAAAGAAAGAAAGAAAGAAAGAAAGGAAAAAAAAAAAGACTATTTAGGAAAATATTTTGGAAGAGAGATTGTCCTGAGATGAAACCCATAATTTGTTCTGGCCCGTTTGTGACATCTCACGGAATATTGTTGATATGCGGTATGATTGTAGTACTAATACAATACATTCATTTGGTTGAAAGATTATTGCTAGTGGTTATCATATTTTAGAATGCCTGTTCCCATGTTGTCAATAACAGAAGGATGAACCCTATCAACATTGTCAAACAAGACAACGGTGAAAGGCCTTCTCTTGACAGCCTTCGTCAGCAATCCTTCTTCATAGCAAGAACTGCAGAATCCAATATATATATATATATATATATATATATATATATATATATATATAATTAGCTCCTTATTTATAACATATATCATCATGGTTTGAGGTTTGAAGTCAAAAGGACTTCGCATTATACTTGTCATCATAAAAGGACCTGATAAGTATAATAACACATTTGCACTTGCCATCGTGATTCACAAGTGTAATGTTTGTCATATTTGGATAAATTATTTTCTACAAGATTAAAAACTTTAACCAACAAGGACTGTTTGAGACAATCTATGTTTTTCTTGATTAAATCGACCTGCATGTAAAACAAATTTTTTGGTTGGATTTATAATTTACCATTACTTTGAATTTAATCAAGTTTTTTTTATTGTAATTTTTCTGATTGTAATCCAACCAAAAGAAATGAATGCTTTTGATTGTTTACACTCAGAATTCACCACTCTTGTGGGTGGTCGGTAACATTTTTGTTTACTATGTTATATATTTGTATACATAGTAAATTTCGGGAGATAAATCAATGAAATAATATATTTTTTAGGAAAAAACAATCAAAAGCATTCATCGTGGGATCAAATTTTTTTTTTTTTGGTTTTATTTAAGAAATATCCACTATAGTCATTTTACATTAATAATGTTTAATAGAATAATACAATATTAGTAAGTTTTCTAAAATGAGATAAAAAATTCTTGTTTAATTAATAACATTAGGATTAAATCTTAAGACTACAATCAATAGTGAGTAGACTACTCTCTACTCACTAGGGAGCAGTTGAACACTACTGTTAAATTTCTCTATTCATCTATATATATACACACTATAATATATACAACCTAATATAAATAATTATTTATTTCCAAAAATAATAATATTAACATAAAATAAAAAATTAGTTGTATATTATCATGAAGGGTATTGTAGTCATTTTCTTATTATGTTATTTTTATACTAAAATACATTTAAATAATTAGGGTCAATTAAGACATTTCGCATATTAAAAAAATGAAAAAGTTGATAGGGGTGTTGGTGACAAAAATTTACAAAGTTGTAGCTACTTGTCGATACATCAAACCTTAGCCTCAGGGGGTGTCAGTAATATTTATCCAAAAATAATTTAAAAGTTAAAGTATATTTAAAAAATGTACTTGCCAAACCTCTTTTTTCTCCTGAATTCCTTCTAACAAAATTTCTTTTACAAAGACCTTATCAATGAAGTCATTTTGATATTAGGAAGCTCCTCCAAATAAGGCCTTAGAATCATTATTCTTAAATTATATGTAAAGACAAATCTTTTGGTGAGCTAAAGATATAGAGTATTTGTCCACTAAAATATATATATATATTTTTTATTGTAATTTTTTAGCATTTTGGACATTTTTGTTGCACATTTAATTTTTAAGTTGAAACTAATGATATTTTGAATGGGGGAGGGTAATAGTAGCAATTGAGCAAACATTAGGAGAACAAAGTGTGCAAGATTTTTGAAAAAAAATTAGCGAAGTGTAATTAGAGAAACCTAGGAAAGGTCAGCATACCTTACCCTTGGTAAAACTATGAAGAGTAGTTTTGCTATTCTTTTACAAGTGAAAAGAAATGAAGGAAAAAGATATTGGAGTTCAAACCACTAATGGGTGATGTATAAGGATGGCAATTTGTCCCGCCCAGTTTAAAATTTGTTTACGAAACTATTTAAGGAAACAGAGTGGGAATGGAGTTAAGAAAAATAACCCGTGCGGGTTCGGGGCGGGGGCGGGGTAAGACCCTACCCCGCCCCGTTTAAGTATATATATATATATACACACACACACACTTATATATATATAATATAAAGAAAACATTCTATGTCACAGTACTTGGAATTTATATATACTTTTAAATTTGTGAACTATTCTAATTCAAACTTTATAATTTTAATTCCATTTTACATCACAGTACTTGAAATTTGCACCACTTTTTCTTTGATTTTTACTATATTATAGATTATTATGGACAAGTAAGAGACTAAGAATTAAGAACACAGTGGTGCAACAATGTTTGAAATTATTTGGTGTATATGTATCTAAGTATCAGATTTATTATTATAAAAAAATTTGCATTAAAAAAAAAAGTATAAACGGGGCGGGGTGTTTTGGGGATGATTTTGTAAACGGTTGCGGGGCGGGGATATGGCGAGAAAAGTTAAACAGTTGCGGGAACGGAGAAGTCAAAACTTGCCTCGCCCCATTGCCATCCTTAGTGATGTAGAGGACAACAAATCCGATGGTCTAACCGTTGGTCTTTCATTTGAAGTTATTTACATCTTGGATTATAAGAAAAAATAGTCATAATAAAGTGCTTCCACTCTTTTAACAATTTGAGTCGAGATTTGGATTGGAATGAAACAAGGTGGGAATGGAATGGAATAGAGAATATAATGAGATAGAATGGTGATTCTAAGAGATTGGTTCAAGTGGATAAAGAACTTAAGTCTAGTGTCTAGCAAGCATTAGGTTCGACGATCAAGTTCAATCTCTTGTGTGTAAATAATTCTTTGAGAGTGGGTGCGTGTACGAGTAGGAAAAAAAATATAAAAATGGTGCACTAATATAACCTTTTATTTTATTTTATTGTTTTGTTATAATCATGGAATGATATAAGAATTGGAATGATTCATATTCTAGACAAATTTAAAAGTTAGAATGGAATGATTTTTAAATTAATTTTTTCAAATTATTCGTGTATGTACAAAGTAAATTAAAATGATAACGTAACATATACATGTGTTATGTAATTAATATAATATTATTTAGGGAGGAGATATTCATACTCCCCTTTTCTACATTTGCACTCTCATTTTAAAAGAAATGACACTTTTAATCTTAACTTCACAAATGAATGACTATATTTTTTCAAATTTCACAACTATCATTTCAAATATTTCCCTCTCTGTCTCTAATCTTTAATGTTTTTTGTTTCAAGATCTAAAAATATTATCTCTTTCGACATGACCAAAAAAAAAGTTATCTATATTGAAAAAATTATCTCTTTTGACAAGACCCAAAATAAAAAGTTATTCGTTTTGACAGGAATAAAAAAAAAAGACCCAATTTTTTTTTATCTCTATTGAATAAATGATCTCTTTTGACAGGACAATAAGAAATATAAAAGGATCCAAAAAATGTTATCTCTGTTGATTAAATTATCTCTTTTGACGGGACCCCCTTCCAAAAAAAAAAAAAAAATCCAAAAGAAAAGTTTTGTGTGTTGAAGAAAATATCTCTTTTGCTATGGCAAAAAATGTATGGTACGCAAAAAAGAAGAATTTATTTATGTTGAATAAATTATCTCTTTTGACCGGATCCCTCCCCAAAAAACAAATTATCTATGTTAAACAAATTATCTCTTTTAATAGGATCCAAAAAAAAAAGTACCCAAATAAAGAGTTATTTCTATTGAATAAAGTATTTTTTTTGACGGGACAAAAAAAAAGTACGCAAAAAAAAGTTATCACTATTGAATAATGTATTTCTTTTGACAGGACCAAAAAAAAAAAAATACATTAAAAAAAGGTTATCTTTGTTGAATAAATTATTTCTTTTGACAGGATAAAAATAAAAAGTACCCAAAAAATAAGAACCCAAGAAAAAGTTATTTCTTTTGATAGGAACCAAAAAAAAAAGAGATACTAAAGGAGATTAATAAGTTTATAGACATTTTTGTCATTTTCTTTAAAAGAAAAAGGTAAATGGAGGAGTGCAATCGTAGAAAAGTGGAGTGCGAATATTCTTTCCTATCATTTATTTCATAGTATATTTTGGGTAATGCTATAATACATATTGTATACTATATAATATATAAGTATTATATATTTTATTTAGGGAGGCAATATTCTCCCTCCCATTTTCTATGTTGCAGTCCCATCTTAAAAGAAACGACATTTCTAACACTAATTTCGCAAGTGAATGATTTTTTTATATTTAAATTACACTACTATTTTAATATTCCATCTCTATTTCCAATCTTTAATGTTTTCGGCTCTTTTCACAATATTTGAAAAACATACAAAAAAAAAATGTTATTTCTTTTAACAGGACCCGAACAAAAAGTTATCTGTGTTAAATAAATTATCTCTTTTGACAGGGACCGAAAAAGAAGTTATCTCTGTTGACTAGACCCAAAAGAAAAAAAGAAAAGTATACTAGGCAATAGAGAAAAAAAAAGACCAAAAAAAAAATGGTATCTTATATTTATTATTTTTATATATTATGTAATTATTTTATTTAATGAGTTTATAACATATATATTGTATAAGATATATATAAATTAAATGATATTAACTTATCATATAATATATAAAATATAACAATATTATAAAATTAAGTAATTTATGATAAATTTTATATTACATTATATAGTAATTTATGAATTATAATATTATATAGTATTCTATGAATTCTGTTATATTTTTATCATGTAATATATTACCAAACATGGCATAAGGCATTTGGGTGTACTAAGAATTCAAAAATCTCCGAAATGCCGTAAAAGTACTGGAGGTCTTGAAAAATTTTGTGACTTTTTAAGGTTTAAAATTAAGCAAGCATATCTGGAAAAGTAGATACGAGGATATAAATTGAAAATTCTTGCACAGACGAGACCATAGGAGCTTTAATTGATTAAAAAGAACAACTTATATAATATCTCAAAGTAATGTTTGGATGAAAAAAAATATAGAAGAGCAACTCTACTCATCTCGAATTAAATTCGAGATGTGTATCTTGAATATATGATGTGACGATATTAAAAAGACATAAATAACCTATACTTTGATACATATTAAACTTTTCTTAAGTTTTAATATTTTATCGAACTAAATGAATCACATTGAAGGAGAAAGTGAGAAGTGTAATCAAACTCGATTTCTCTCTCTAATTTTTTTGTCTTTTTTTTTTATATATTTTATTATATATGTGTATATATATATACTTTTGCACTCCCTCAACTTCTGGCTTTGTTGGGTCTTTCTTTAAAATTCAAATGTAATTGAAAATACCATATTAAAATAAAATTATAAGCTTTAAGTATATTATGTGTTTATCTAATTATTCACATGTAGATCCTAGAGAAAATTAGAATTTTTATTTAAGAGAAAGAGTTCCAAGCTTATTTTAAAGAAATCATGGAATTTTTTCTTAATAGTTTTTAGTCTCAATTATTTGAAGATTTAATGAAAAATGACTTGTAAAGGAAAGATACAGGCAAAAAATTAATTTGAATTCTATGTTATTGAATTATGTTAGAATTTTGATTCTATAACGATAAGTTTTGCTTTTTTTTTTTTAATATTTTTTAAAAATAATTACTTTTAAAATATAGAAAGTATATATTTTCAAAGCTTAATTTGTAACTAGGAAATTATCCACAGTGAAAAAAAGGTGCCTTACCTGCCGACCTATTTATGTACACGTATATTGAGTCAATTATCAATTGTTCCGTAATTTGGGGGTACTATTTATTTATGGACATAATTTCATTGAGAGCCTAACTTTCGTTTACTTGAATTTATGCGCAGTGTCTAGCAGTTGAATAAGACCACTCCACTTTCGTTTGCCTGCCCACTTATGTATCTACGTATATACGAAGTCCACGTAATTTGGTTATTGTACCAAACTTTATCATATACTGTAGTGTATATACATCTATAAATACCCTTATTATCAACCTCCATTTCCCATCCTAAACGTACCTAGCTTTCACACTTGTCTCATTTCCTTAGCCTATATATTTTTCAATATTCCAAATTAAATCTCTCTCTATAGAGAGATCTCTATCAACATGAAGTGCACACAGGTCATCTTTATGTTTGCTATGGCTATGGTTATGGTTATGGCTTTGGCCACTACCATGTCTGCAACATCAGACCAAGAAGAATTGCTACTTGAAGATGACGAAGAATTGCTACTTGGAACCAAAACTTATGATAATCCAGTATTGCCTGAAAGCCAAAATCCAACTTCACTTGGTGGAACTGGCCGTTTTCTTGCTCGAACATCTCGTGTCGCAATGACATGCAACAAGTACCCTAGACTGTGTCGCGTTACGGGCAGCCCGGGGCCAGATTGCTGCAAGAAGAAATGTGTAAACGTGAAGACGGACAGACTCAACTGTGGCATGTGTGGAAACAAGTGCAAGTACTCTGAAATTTGTTGCAAAGGCCAGTGCGTGAATCCAATGTCCAACAAGAACCACTGTGGGGGATGCAACAACGTGTGCAAGAAACGGAGTTCATGCGTGTATGGAATGTGCAGCTACGCATAGAAGCATGCATGACATAATTAACAAGTATTTGTGCACGCACCTATATATATATATACACACACACACACACGTACACTTGCTCATACTAGCTAGCTAGTTTATATTATTTATGTAATCTTATATAATATTCATTATTAATAATAATTGGTGTATGCTTATTAATGTTGAAAGTATAGGATGCCCTTTTTCATCCACATATATATGTCGAGCAATGCTACACATCATGAAATTATTTCATGAATTTGTATCATGAATGATGTGGCAGGTAACGTGGAGAGTTAGTATTGGTGGGATTCCCCTCATACACATAGTCCCATGATATTATCACTTAATCCCACCAATACTAACTCTCCACATTACTTGCCACATCATTCATGATACAAATTCATGAAATAATTTCATGACGTTTAGCATTTCTCATATATGTCTGTGTTACACTGCACATACATGATACAACTCCGTATATAACATTGTGATTGATCCAAGATTTTCGTATTTTTTGCTAATTCCTTGAAAAGGTAGAAGTGAGAAGAATAATTTACATTCACCTTTTTTATTATTAAAAAAAAAAATTGCCAAATAATTAGTCACGTAATGACAAATAATCAGCTACCTAATTCGAGATACTAATTTATAAATATAATATTCATGATGTTTAGCATTTTCGCACTTCCACCAATTACCTTATCTAAAACGATGTAAAAATGAATGAGTCAAAATTTGACTACGTAATCTAAATGTGAAAAAGAAGATCAAAATTTGCGGTTCTCTTTTACTCATTAGCTAATCATAAAATGGTGCAACAACAATTAAATTTATCCTATTTGATATAGATTTGAAAATCCAATGATTTAAATTCTATATATTTGGACTAGGAGTATATCAGATTTGGGTGTGATCTAGTTGAAATAAACGTCAAGATTAATTCATAAAAAAAAAAATTTCAAATAACCATGGCGGAGTAAGAAAAGTGATTCATGTTAGGAATTCGTTTGTCAGTACTCCACAATGATTTAAAATATAATTTAAAGAGTTCTTGGAAATAAGTCAGGGATAATTGTTGTTAATTAGTTGAATATTTTCAGAAAAAAATAAAATCAGAAAGTAAAAAAATTATTATGGATAACCCATGATTTTTGTTTCATCATATAAGCATGCAAAAGCAGGGACATGAGCCCACTTTCTATACTCTATTGATAATATTTGTGGCCTATGGTTGAAAGTCATAATTAAAATGCGAAGACTACTTTTACATATAAGATATATTCTTCTCAACCCGTACCATATTGAAGAACTCTCTGTTCATAAAATATTCAGTATAATACATATACATTTTAAAGTCAACACTTATTTTAACGCCTAAAATTACCAATGTCAATGAACCCAAGCTCGTGCAACCACGTCTTATTTTAGCTCCAAATCCTAGCTAAAAAGTGATTAAAGGAAATAGTCTCAGTATCGTGGGCACCACCTTCATTATCATCTCCTTTACAATAAATATATATATATATATATTTTAGAATAATACTTCCTTACTCACCGGTAAATCCTTCTAACCGCTAATATGTTCTAATAAAAAATAAACATATCAACCTTAATTATAACATTTAAAATGTAAATAAGTATAATAAATGAAATTAATCAGGATCAATCTTATTTATTATTCTTATTTATTATATTTTAAAATTTTATTTTATTTTATTTTTTATTAAAACCCATCACCACAGTATGGAATATGGAGTAGGTAAGGATTGTCTCTATGCACGTAATATGTATATATATATTTACACACTGACACACAATCTCAATGTATCCCACATCTCAACCCAAAAGCCATGGCCTCCCTAACCACTACTCTTCCAATGATTTTCAGTCTGCTAACCTACTTTGCTTCAACCTTGCAAGCTTACTCAGTAGACTACCATGTACCCAGCACTCCTAAACCCACCAAGAAAGTCATGAACATAATAGACTCTTGCTGGCGCAAAAACTCGAATTGGGCAACCAACCGGCGTGCATTGGCTGATTGCGCAGTTGGCTTCGGCAAAAATGCAATGGGAGGCAAGTATGGTGCAACATATGTAGTCACCAACCCATCCGATGACCCCGTGAACCCAAAACCAGGCACGCTTCGATATGGTGTGATCCAAACAAAGCCACTCTGGATCATTTTTGCTAAGGACATGGTTATAACACTCAAGAATGAGCTTATCATGAATAGTTACAAGACTATAGATGGGAGAGGGGCCAAAGTGGAGATTGCATATGGACCATGCATTACAATACAAGGGGTGAGTCATGTGATCATACATGGGATTAGCATTCATGACTGCAAGCCTGGGAAGCCTGGCCTTGTTCGTAGCACGCCAATGCATGTTGGCCATCGTGGTGGCTCTGATGGAGATGCCATCGATGTATTTGCTTCCTCCAATATTTGGATCGACCATTGCTTTCTTTCGCGTTGCAGCGATGGCCTTATCGATGTGATTCATGCTTCCACGGCCATCACCATATCAAACAACTACTTCTCCAACCATGACAAAGTAATTGAGCACACGTACCATATTTCTAGCTCTTTAATTATATATGACTTGGAATAGTACTACAGGTTAGGCTTCTAATTAATCAAGTTGCATTGGTAGGTTATGTTGTTTGGACATGATGATCATTATACAGATGATAAAGTTATGAGAGTTACAGTAGTGTTCAACCACTTTGGAAGTGGTCTAGTTCAAAGGATGCCAAGGTGAGAAGAGGTTCATTATATAGTATTGTTTTTTTAATATATATATATATTGTTGATTTCCTATAGTTTTAGAAATTAATCATATAAATCTCTTATAGATGGAAATGTAATAATTGCAGGGTGAGGCTAGGTTACGCTCACGTCGCCAACAATAAGTATGATGGTTGGAATATGTATGCCATTGGTGGTAGTGGTAATCCGACCATCTTTAGCGAAGGGAACTACTTTGTGGCTCCTAATAATCCTAATGACAAACAGGTATGCATACATATATAATGTGTTTTAAGAGAGATATATATATATATATATATGATTGTATGTATAACTTCAGGTAACGAAGAGAGAGGTTAAAAGCGGATACAAGGATTGGAAATGGAGGTCTTCCAAGGATAATTTTGTGAATGGGGCATACTTTGTTCAATCTGGGTGGGGAAGCTGTGCTCCACTCTACTCTTCAACGCAATCATTTGTCGTTGCTCAAGGATCCATGGTTCCACTTCTAACATCTGATGCCGGTCCACTACGCTATTAATAAACTATGCTGATTTATCTATACAATTTTCATACTGTATTGAACATTGATCAGTACGTATATTCTTCATGTAATTTCCATTTAATTCCAACTTCCCTCTTAGCTAGCTTTATGATGGTTGCATTAGCGCTTCCCACAAAATGCATGTGGAAGCCTAAACATGCCACCTTGCTAAGAGTAAAATCAGTGTTGGCCAGAAGGCTTTAAAGAGAGTATGTACGTATATATATTACTATAAGCAAATATATATATATAGTTGTTGGAAAGTTGCTAATAGCATATATATTTGTCTAGTAATCATGTTACATATATTCTGACTGTGAAGGGTTGTCCAGGGATATATGTTTGCTTTTTTGTCTCTTTTTTTGGTTTAATCTTTGTGAACAATTTTGTTATCTTTTCATTTTTTTTTTTTCAGTCTCCTAATTTTTGTGAATAACCCTGTGGGCATCAAGCATTCCTCCTTTTTAGTTATAATAATTCATCCTCAATCAAGAAAAAAAAAAATGAAAAGAAACTCTCAATGTAGAATTAAATAGAAGGGAAGATTTAACGCTTTAAGTATAAGATCGGGATGATCGGAGAGCTGTGTATGTTTTGGAAAGATTTATTTGTATAGCATATATATATATGTGTGTGTGTGTGTGTATGATACTTTGATAGTGTTTGACTCAATACAAAGGGGACAGGCTTTTAATTGAACCGGTATTTTTTTTTTGATAATTATTATTGAAGCGAAATTCTCTAGTCAGCTTTCAGTGATATGAATATTTGTGAGATGCGATATACAAAATAATAAAGATTTAGAAGTGAGGTATACTTTCTGGGTCACAGTTTTAATTCCCTCAAATTGCGCTAGTCCTGGTTCAGGCATATGCCAGGGTCCATCAAACTTCAATTTCGATATAAAATAACCCAGATGGCCCAGATCCCACCACAATATACAGATTTTATAAGTTGGTCGGCCCAGAACTTCGGATTGGATGGATTGGGTTTGGACCTTCCAAGCCCGTCTATCTGGATTTTCAGCCTTGTCCTCTATTACAAATACCCTTTTATATACAAGTCAATGTTTTAGTTAATTAATAAGCCTTTTATACAAATAAGATTTTGCTTCTAATTTTACATAATCTATAATATCAGGGATAGTGACTAGAAATAAAGTTAATTATGTCATTAGAAAGACCTTTAGTTTTGATGTCATGTTGGATAATGAACCTCATATTATTATAAACCATATATATATATATATATATACATGTACGTCTCAATCTGCTTGAATTCAAAAATGTTGCCAATCAATTCATGATGAAAACACTCCCCGTGATCTCCATTCTCCACTGTATGTATATATGTGTGTGTGGGTGTGTTTATATCATTATTCATTAGTGTGCTACATATTTCACTGCTAATAGGCCACAATCCATGGCCTACCCAAGCCCTCTCCTATTGCTTTCATGCCTCGTAGCCTATTGTGCTTCAAACTCCCAATCTCGCTCACTATACTAGTACAAGCCCAAAATCACACCAAACTCTCTCCAAATCAATAATCCTCAGCCTCAGATTAATGAACATAATAGACTCTTGCTGGCGCTCAAACCCCAATTGGGCTTCAGACCGCCAAGCCTTGGCTGACTCTGCTATATAGGCTTTGGCAAAGATGCTATGGGAGGAAAGTGGAAAGAATGATATGGTGTGATTCAAAAAGAGCCTATTTGGATTGTTTTCACACAGGACAAGGTGATTACTCTCGAGGATGTGCTTTTGGTGAATAGCTTCACCGGCCACCATAGATGGGAGAGGTGCCAAAGTGGAGATTGGAAATGGACCGTGCATTGTTGTCTACCAAGCCACCAATGTCATTATACATGTCATATTAGCATTCACGATTGTAAGCCTTGGAAATTAGTGTCAGACGGAGATGGAATTACAGTGTCCAATTCTTCAATATTTGGATCGATCATTGCTTAATTTCTAGCTCGTTGTTATCATGGCCTTGTTGATGTTGTCATTGATTCAACTACCGTCACCATTTCTAAGAACTACTTCACTGAGCATGATGAGGTCAACTCACAACATTCACTCTAATTAATTTACCCTTGTAATAATAACTCTTCTTCCATGTTCTCTCTAACGACCCAGAATCATTGCTTACAGATTGATACACCTGAATTTCAATAAATATATCTACATTTAATTTCTTTGGTCAAGTAATTTCCTACTTGATCTCCTCATTGGTTATATTCTATATTATGCATGTCTCTGCCTTTCATTTTATGAAATATAAGTGAATGAAGTTTTTTTTGTTTTTTGTTTTATATATAATCATAACCATGCCGTACAAATGTGTGTTTTCTTAATATATGTCTCAGTAAGTGAAGTGTAAGCCATCAAACTGGCATGTTCAAGTGCAAAAAGTACCTTCTAGTGATAATTAAAGAAATAAAAGGAAACAGAGATATTTGATTTCACTTTGGCTGATATACATATATATATATGCTCCTCAGAAGAGCCTATTCTCATTGCTTTGAACTCCATGTGTAACTGGTGCTTTTGCCCTCACTCTTCTCAAATACCATATACCAGCTCCAATTCCAACAGCTCCAGCAACCGAAACTGTCGTTACGGTCCCTGCAATAATATAAAAGCAATGAAAATTAATCAGAAGCCAAAGTTCCAACATATAACAACATAAATTTGTTTTTGAAAGAAATGTCTAAATTTGTGAAATTTTAATGCAATATTTCACCTGCAACAACTCCAATATTCTTACTATGCCGAGAAATTTCAGGATCTGCACAGTAAAACAAGTAAATTAACTATTAATTAATAGTTTTTGGTACTTTTGTATCCCTTTCCCCATTTCATGATAGGCATTTAGTTTGGATTTAATATATATATATATACTTGATTCTTCTGCTGCATGTTTTCGAATGAAACATTCATTCATTAGGCAATAGGCATGACCCAGTGAGAGAGTTGTGATTAAAAATTGAAGAAATTATAACATGGTGTGACAAATTATTAGAGGCTTGAACATACCTTTGCAGTAGGTGGTGACATTTCCTTCCTTGCATAGACACAAGAAATTCTGTGTTTGTGTATCGAATCCACACGTCCCACCTCCCTTTGTGGTGTCCTGACACTGAAGGCAGCGCGTGGTCACCGGAATATCAAAATCAACCTTAATACCATACTCGGGGACCTGATCATGAGGAGGATCGGTACCAATATTTTTCCAATACACACTAGTATAAGTCGCGCAGTACTTCAACATCAACCTCAAAGACTCGGTTGCTTTGGGATAGTAAGAACAACAAGAACTACCACCCAAAGCAGAAGCACATTCTGGCAAGTGCCTGCATAGATAACTAGCACTATCGCAGGCTGAATCACACCGGTCAGGGAAGCGTTCACAGAAGATAGGTTTAGGCTCAATGATCACATTATCTTCACTACAATTAAAGAAGAGGTAGTCATTTTGAGGGGAGAGTGAGAAATGGGTGCTAGTGTCTAGACTAAATGGCCTTGTCGGACGAAACTTATCGCCGTCTAGGCAATTCCACATGAAAGGATCAGTGACTAGAATGTGAGGATCTGAGTAACTTACACTCCGAATAAGGTATCTCCCCGAAGGAGTCCTAAGCTCAAGTTGTCCCGAGTTGGAGCAGACGAGGATGTGGCGGTAGTATGGGCTGCCACACCCATCATCAATGCCGAAAGGGTAGTTGATTGGAGTAACACCACAAGAGGTTCTGCAAAGGCTTGATTGAGCTGATGTGAAGGTTAGAAATATTGAAAGGGCTAATATAATTTGCATCAGGAGTGTATACAAAGAAAAGGACCATGCAACAATGGAGTCATTATGTGCTATAGTTCTGTAGGTGGATGGAGAAGCCATTAGAGACATTGTGGTGTTAACATTGTGTGATCTCAATCTAGATTTGTATAGTTTCAAGGAAAGTAGCTAGTCAACATAATTAAAGTGAAATATTAACTATAAATGAATGAAGAATCTCTCTGAGTGTTTCTTTGTTTATATCTTTCTCTTTTTTCTTTTTCTTTTTCTTTTTTGCTTTTACCTACTTCAGTTGGTGCTTTTGCTTTGTGTTTTCTGATTTCAGAGGAAGAGAATATTGAACAACAAAGTGATATGATGGTATGGGCATTTGCAGGAAGAGTTGGGATTTTTTACAATAAAGTTCAACGCGTTATGAACTGAACGGTCCAGATCAAACACACTAACAAATAGCAATGATTCAATCAGATCAAACACAGTTGAACCATCCACTACTGTACAACATGGTGCACTGTATCGCAGATTATCCGCTTCCTTGAAGGAAGTCTCGTGTATTTGGTTTTTTGGCAAAATTAAAAGCAATAAAATCGACTTCACTGGGGATCGAACCCAGAATCTCTGGTTCCGTAGACCAGCGCCTTATCCATTGGGCCATGAAGTCTATTCTTGTTAAACAAAGTAAGTAGTTCTTTGATAACCATCTCTTTTTTTTTAAGTAACCCAATTAAGTGTCCATTTTTCTTTTTGACAAGCAATTCAATACATCTGGGAAGTACGAGTTCATCAGAAAACTAGATTGGTTTGAGCCAGGGCCACTGAAGGCCCCAAGTTTGATAATGTTCTGTATATGTAATAAGGAGCTGATATTGGCACTCCACCAATATCTTCTGGCACTCCACTTACACCTTTTTGTAAAGTACAATTACAAAAGTATCCCTCTACTATACAACATTTGATTCTTATATTTTTAATACCCTAATTGCCCTTATTTGATAATGTTAGAATTCTTAACTCCAAATTGCAAATTCTCTTTCACGTTCTTTTTTTGTGTGAACATACTTTTCGTTGATTTTAAAAATATTATTTATTCATGTTGAATCAATTTATCAATATTTATTTTAGAAGTAAAAAAGTTTAGGATTCAATATAATGATTTAGAGAGTATCAATCAAATGTATGTGATTCGGATAATAAAAGTTACATCATTAGATAAGTTGGGAAGAAATTGTTAATAATAGATTACCTAGAGAAATATTAAAAATGTATTTGAGTTGGAAACAAACATTATATCAATGAATAAAACTTATTTGAAAAAAAATTAATTATATTTAAAATCAAAAGAAAGTTTAATTTCACTTGAATAAAAATTATGATATATAGTTCTTTAAAAAAACTAAGGAAATCTTTTTTATTTTAATAGAGAACTTTTGGAAATTAAAAGATGAAAAGAGAAAAACTTGACTCTATGAAATATTTTTTCAATTGTAGTTGTCTTAATTTAACTAAGGAACCTTTGCACCAAAAATTCAAAAGATAAAAATAAAAAAATTAATATGATATTTTTCTTCATTTGCCTTTTATTTTCTCCTCCTTCCTTTCTATTTTGTTTGTTCACAAATTAATGGTATGTTTCAAAATTTTAATTTATGTTATTTTATAAATAAGACACATGGAAAATAAATAACACGTTTGGTGAGTAAAAATAGAATATTTCAAATTTTGGATTCTTTGAGTTATATAGGATAGTGACACGAATAACAAGTTTCAATTGAAAAATGTCTAAACTATAATATTTGGGTGGTAATAAATCGATTGTTATATTGTAAACCTAAAGTAAAAAAGTTAAAAAAACTTTTTTTAAGAAAAATAAAATTAAATTAAAATTGAGTCTTGAATTAGAAGGGCAATTAGGGTACTAAAAATATAAGAATCTAAAATGGTATAACATAGGATTACTTTTGTAATTTTACTTTACAAAAATATAAAAGTGGAGTGGCAGAAGATATTGGTGGAGTGCCAACATCAGCTCCCATGTAATAAATGACGTTAAGCACTTTTTGTTTTAAGCCAAAAGTTGAATAACCCGTATATCTATATCTCTACAAAAATATTGTAGAGCTTTCTTAATGTCGATACTAAGTTTGAGATACCACTTGACTAGCAAAGCTGGTGGTAAAATAATGTAGAAAGTTTTTGACATAATTTTTTTTTTTTTTAGATATTAGGGTCATCGTTTGGTGTGGAATGGTGCAAAAGCGATACTGTCAATAATGCGAATTCTACCTCAAGAATGAGACTCTTTGCATGAATAATATCAACAAGTAGGTGAAACTCCATAATTTGTCTGACTTGAAATGTATATGTATATGTATATGTATATGTATATATTCTGTAAGTCATATTAATTACATCAGATATCACGGGTACAATAATGGAAGGAAAATGCTAAACATCATGAAATTTTATCATGAATTGCCTTCATGAATGATGTGACAACTGATAATACCATTGACATTCCGTGTATGGGGGGAATCCCACCAATACTAACTCACCATTTAATTGTCACATCATTCAAGATAAAAATTTATGAAATATTTTCATGACGTGTAGCATTGCTCTGGAAGGAAATATCGTAATGAAACTTTTAAACCTCCTAGTATCATTTATATCACGGGTACTTCTAGTAATCAACCTCTATATAGCTAGCTAAGATCATATATTATATTTCAAAATCCAAATAAACTATTAACCATCAAATTCCTAAATGAACTCTACTACTAGTAACGCACTGCCTAAAATGTTTTCACCAAATACACGCAAATATATATATATATATATATAGGGAGTTGGTATTAACATTCCATAATATTCTTTGGCGCTCTACTCGCATCTTTTTGTAAAGTGAAATTACAATAAGTGGTTGTATGCTATATCATCTTGAATGCCCTTATAAATCAAAACTCAATTCTAATTCTATTTTATCTTTCTTAAAAAGTAAGTTTTTCAACTGCATCCTTATTATCCCAAATAATTTGTGATTGATATTGTTTTTGCTTTAGGTTTACAATATAACAATTCCTTTATTGCCACCCAAATATTATAGTTTAGACATTTTTTCCTATCCTATATAACTAAAATAATCCAAAATTTAAAATATTGTCTTTTTACTCATCAAACGTGTAATTTTTTTTTTCTATGTGTTTTGTTTATAAAATAACATAAATTAAAAATTAAAAGCATACCATCAATTTGCAAACAAACAAAACAGAAAGGAAGGGGAGAAAAATAAAAAGCAAAGTAAGAAAAACATCATATTAATTTTTTTATTTTTAATTTTTGAAATTTTGGTGAAAAGACTCCTTAGCTAAATTAAGACAACTACAATTGGAAAATGATTTTATAAAGTCATGTTTTTCTCTTTTCATCTTTTAATTTCTAAATATTCCCTATTAAAAAAAAAAAAGCTTTACTATATATTATAATTTGTATTTAAATAAAATTAAACTTTCTTTTGATTTTAAATACAATTAATTTTTTTCCAAATAGGTTTTATTCATTGATATAATGTTTGTTTCCAACTCAAATACTTTTTTAATATTTCTCTAGATAATCTATTATTAACAATTTTTTCCCAACTTATCTAATCACTGAACTTTTATTATCGTAATCACATACATTTGATCGAGACTCTCTAAATCATTATATTGAATCCTAAATTTTTCTACTTTTAAAATAAATATTGATAAATTGATTCAACAAGAAGAAATAATATTTTAAAATTAACCCAAACAATATAGTCTGAAGAATAAAGTAGAACAAAAAAAAATCACATTACTATAAAAATTAGGGTTAAGTGATTCATAGATTTTTGAAAATTTTTCAATATTACTTGTCTTAATAATTTCAATGACTTCCTCTAACTCAGGCATTGAAGGGAGAGAGAACATAAGAGAGAGAGTATTTTCATGCCAAAAAAGAGAGGGAACGTGAGAGAGAAGTTGCAATTTGGAGTCAAGAATTCTAACCTTATCAAATAAGGGTAATTAAGGTATTAAAAATATAAGATTCAAAGATTGTATAGTAGATGGATACCTTTGTAAGTGGAATGCCAGAGAATATTAATGGAGTGCCAATATCATCTCCATATATATATATATATGTGTGTGTGTGTGTGTGTGTGTGTGTGTGCGCGCGCGCATTGGCGGAGCCAGTGTGTGCCCGGGGGCATATGCCCCCTGAAATATTTTTTTTTTTTTACTATTATATATATATATTATGTAAATCTCAAAAATGCCCCCCCTTCAATTTTTATTTTACTCTAATAAATTAATAATGGTAAAGATTTAAGAGAAGTTATTGGTCATTTAGTCTTGTAATGTGTTAAAAGATAAAGACAGTACTCAATTATGAAAATATAAGAGACAAGTAATAAAACATGTATATATGAATATTTGAATTTTCTTTATATTTTAATAATTTGTAACGTTTCTGTCCTAGGTCAAAACATAGTGAAAGTGGTACTCAAATGAAAGCTCTCGAAATTCTCTATTCAATGGATTTCGTTTCATCAAAAGATTTTATGTATAGTGAGAGTTATGAGACTTGAAGTGAGATGAAGGAAAATAATATATATATACATTCACTTGTGTGTTATATGTTGAGGAATAGTAAAAAATGGGGTGCATTGTGTGTAATTATTTTCTTAAATTTGTTTTATATATTCTTTTTAAACTTAAAAATTAATAACTAATTGGCAAAACTTGAGCCTAAATTGAGTATTTCGAAGTCGTCTTTTCAATGAAAATAATTTTCGGAACAAATTCTAAGTGCATAGAGCCTAGTTATTTAAATCTTGAGAAAAATGAATTTCTTTTATTTGAAGGAAAAAAATAATTTGACCAGGTTTCAAGGGCATTAACAATTGAGTTTCGACTTTTAATTTAATTCTTTTTATCACACCGAGTTTGAAAATCCGAGGCGTGACAACGTGGTATCAAAGCGTAGTTATACCTTTTAATTTCTGAAGAAAAAAAAACCCCTCCAAAGTTAACAATAACTCATTCTCTCTATTCGTAATTTCACTCTAGTGGTCTTTTCATGACTGCGCTACAACTTCCTCTATGAGTTTGCGAATGAGAGATAGAGAGAGCAAATCAACCTTCTATAATTCTGTTTCTCTGTCACCAACTCACTACAAGCTTGATTATTCATTTCTTTTGCAGTAAAATACTTTTATTTTTCATGGAATATGAAAGTCCTAAATGGCTAGATGTAAATCTTTCTTTATATTTAATTTTTTTAAAAGCTTTGATACTTTAACTCTCTAAGGATTCTATTTCTAATTTTCTTTCAATAACATCAAATTACGTTGCCATTATTCCATTATATTGGTTTTTCATTTCCTCGTTGATAATCATTATATCTAACAAAGAAACAAAATTGACTAAATTCATTTTTTTAGGTAAATTGAGAGTCAACACAAACAGTTTTTGTTGTGCAAATTTGTTAAATTTGTCAAATGGTTTGGACACAATAGATTAAGAATATTATACTACTCATTGAAAAATTAGTGATTTTGTTGTGTTTTTTCATTTTTTGTTAGTCTTTTACGTGAAAAATTTATATTTGTCATTGTTTTTTTTCTTTACCAAAATACACTATGCCCCCCCCCCCCTTGAACTGAAATCCTGGCTCCACCCCTGTGTGTGTGTGTCTATGTGTGTAAAGGTGAAAGATAAAGAGCGACTTGAATTGAAAACCTATTTGTCGGCTTATAGTACGATTTGAATTGTGACCGGTTACTTGATCCGGAAGGATGCTAAATTTGGGAGACAGAAATCAACGAAAAAAAAAGTAAAAACACTTCCACCACCTCTGAGTTTTGTTCTAACTACACATATATTTATAATTTGAAAAAATTTATATTCACACCCTATGAGATAATTTCAACACTATATGTATTGTCTGTTTTACCCCTCCATTGACTCAAAGGACATTATTGACCTCATTTTTCTTTTTCAATTAAACAAAGGTACATTTACTTCTCTTTTAACCTTAAGTCACATACACACACACATATATAGTCTTGTAGCACTAAAAATATATTGTAAATTTTATTAAATATATTTTAATATATGTTATATTACGTATTTTACTATAAAATAAATTTAAATTTAAATAAATAAATAAATTTACTAAAATTATGTATATTACAAATTGAAAAAGTAATTTTTCAATTTAATATATGTTATATTATGTATATTACAAATTTTACTGAAATAAATTGAAAATTTTCTATTTCAATTTGTAATATACGTAATTTTAGTAAATTTAAATTTATTTTTTAGTAAAATAAGTAATATAACATATATTAAAAATATATTACTAAAAATATATTGTAAATTTTATTAGATATATTTTAATATATGTTATATTACGTATTTTACTATAAAATAAATTTAAATTTAAATAAATAAATAAATTTACAAAAATTATGTATATTACAGATTGAAAAAGTAATTTTTCAATTTAATATATGTTATATTATGTATATTACAAATTTTACTGAAATAAATTGAAAATTTTCTATTTCAATTTGTAATATACGTAATTTTAGTAAATTTAAATTTATTTTATAGTAAAATAAGTAATATAACATATATTAAAAATATATTTAATAAAATTTGCAATATATATATGTGTGTGGGCCTTAAGGTTAAAAGGAAAGTAAGGGCATATTTGTCTAATTAAAAAGAAAAATGAGGTCAAAAATGTCATTTGAGTCGATGAAGAGGTAAAACAGACAACATATATAGTGTTGGAGGTTGAGTGTAATCAAGAGCGAAGCCAGAAAATTTTTAAATTTTAATTACATAATGCAAATTCCCCCCCCCCCCCCCCGCGGAACCAATTGTAATATAATTTTTTTAAATATTAGTTATAGTGTCTTGAGAAAATAGTTCAGGAAAAAAAATATTCAAAATTGAGAAAAATGCAACTTAAATAATTAGACATAAAATTAATGTGAGAAAGAAAAAAAAATAGAAGATGAAACGATAAGTTATAACTAAAAAGTGAAGATGTAAAGAAAATAGAATTTAGGGAACAAATTTTCCTTCAACAATTAATTGTTTCAATTTTTTAAAAATTCAATTTTTAGAAAAAATATTTTGAGCAATTTGATTCTACTTTGGAAAGATATATTATTTTTACCTAGATAATAGATTAAAAAAAATAATGATTTTAACTAAACAAAATATTACAAGTTTTAACAAAACAGGATTATTTCTTTAGTGACATATACATATATGAAAGATTAAAAAAAAAAAAAATTTAACTAAATAAAAATCTTACAAGTTTTAAGAAAACAAGATTATTTATTTAGTGACTTATACAGAAATTAGTCATAGAATTTGTTATTTGTTAGTAAATGACCATTAAAAATTTTAGTATATACGATCATTGTTGTGGTTTAAAATCTCACAACACTTGCATGTTTTTCCTCCTTTCAATTTGTCATTTAGCAACTCAAGATTGATATATAATTCTAGATTTTTTTCTTGTAAATATCAATTTACAAAAATGTTTGATAAGAAAGATTAATGCATTTTTATTGAATATGAGGGGACATTAGTATATTTCTCTCTTAAATTAATATAATGGATGTTGTTGTTGTAAGGATTACAATGTTAATGAACTTAAATTTTTATTTCACAATATTTGTGAGTTCAAAAGTATGGCTATAAAGTCTAATTAAGTTCAAATTTTTTTTTTTTAGTTTTCAAGGAGTATAAGTTAAATTTATTTTCAAATTCTCTATTTGGGGGTCAATATATGAGTGTTTTAAAAGATTTCGGGGGGCCAAATTAAAATTTTTAATAAAACTTAGGTACTATTTAAAATTAATTATTTTTTTGAGGGTATAATAAATTTTTTAAAATTTTTTGAGAGGGAAATGACCCTCCCTAGCTCCGCTCCTGAGTGTAATGATGTGTCAAATCTCAGGGAATGTGAACGTAAATTTTATCAAATTATAAATATATTTATAGTTAAAATAAATCTCATAAGCCGTATTTTGTCAAATAAATAAATAAATAATCAAAGCAAAATGAAGGCTTTTCCCGAAGATGACTGATAAAGAGTGAAAAAAAGGTTCACTCGAAATGGACTATGAACATCGATTTTCTTGGTTTTGACCGGTTAGTTTTATACAGCATGCTTCCTAATTTCAACATTAGGACCTCTTTTTATACGTATATAGAAAACATATGGGTCTACACTTTTACAATAAAGTCAATGTAGCTTTCTAGACATTTCATTGGACCATATTTAATTGCCAATCAATTTATGAATCATACATTTTATGGTACATTTTTTTCTTATTATTTTATAACTAAATTCTATCATTTAATCGTCTTTCCTTTCCCACTGATTAATTATCAAAACACAGTGACGGTGAGATTAAAATACAGCTACATATGAGAAGATAAAAAAATGATTTAAAACTCTAGGTTCGGTTGGCATTGAATCATGCATGACCCATTTTCTCTTTCTACCTTGTTTTAGAAACATCTATGACGTAGTCCTGAATGTGATTGGCAAATTAATGTGTTTGAACGCACCTTTTTATAGAAATCAGAGTCAAAGAATGGCAAAAGTTTTTGAGGAACACAATTATTACCCTTACCCAAACATGGCATCAGAAGCAAATTGATCACATTGAATCTCGTGTGAATGCTAAATCGTATTATTATATTCCATCAAAATTAGCTGCATATATGTACCCAAAGGCCAAAGTGTCCCATTATTAGCCATTAGCTAGCCCTCATTGTCATTTGATCCATTTCAAATTAAGCCTGCTCTTCTTTTTTTTTCTTTAATCCTAACCGTCCAACCTATCTCATTTCATTGAACTTGGAAGCTGCTAGTTTAATGGTGGTCAACGCAAATCTCAGTCCAATTCTTTGTCTTCCAAACTTGAATTCTTTTTATTATATATATATATATATATATATATATATATATATATATATATATATTAATTTGAAAGAAATCCATATTATTGGCAGTGAATTTTTTAATACTTCCACGTTTCATGAGTTAACAATATTGTTCAAACTGTAAATTAGATTATTATACAAGTAAACGTTAATAAGCTTTTATTAATTTTATTACTGAATGGTTGAAGGTTGGTGAAGATTTTGTTTTTGTTACTTTCATGGTTAAATGTATACACGTGTAAGTATTGTGTTTATTATAGTAATTATTATTAGTTTTATTTTTTTTGGAAAACAAGAAAGTAGGCCTCTGGAGACATTGGCTACTTGTTATATATACATACAAATAGGACGGTGGGAGAGGAAAAAGTGCATCTTACATACCCACATCCGCTGATTACAAAAATTGAAGATTTCTTTTTCGAGAAGGTATAAAATTAAGACTTTCAAGACACGAAATATGTCATTGGTGTGAAACATATTAATGGCATGTTTCATAAAATTGTAAAATGTTTTGTTGATGACTTAATTGTCAAAACCAAGAAAAGAATGACTCATATCAAAGATCTTTGCATAATTTTTGAACGATTTAGAAAATTTCAACAAAATATTAATCCTCTTAAATGTGCATTTGACATTATATCAAAAAAGCTCCTTGGATATATTTTCCGACATCGTGGCATTGAAGTCGATCCATCAAAGATTGATGCCATTCAAAAAATGGCACCACCTAAAAATCTATATGAATTGCAAAGTCTTTAAGGACAACTTGTTTTCATTCGTCAGTTCATTTCAAATTTGGCTAGACGATGTCAACCAATTAATCGACTTATGAAGAAAGATGCTCCGTTCATATGGGACCAGACCTGCCAAAATACATTTGACAACATCAAGAAATACTTACTTAACCCCCCGGTGTTAGGAGCTTCTATCCCTGAAAAATCACTTATATTATACATTGTTACTCAAGAAGAATCGCTCAGAGCTCTTCTGGCACAAATCAATGAGGAGAACAAGGAAAAAGTTCTATACTATTTGAGTCGGAGACTAACCGCGACAGAGTTTAAGTACCCTTCAATTGAGAAGACTTCTCTTGCGTTAGTTTTTGCTTTCCAAAAATTGATATATTATTTTTTGGCTCAGATAGTCCATGTGGTTGCAAAAGCAAACCCTCTCAAATATGTCATGTCAAGACCTGTTCTTTCTAGGCGACTTGCAAGGTGGTCGATTTTGTTCAATGAATTTGAAATCTTGTATGTTCCGCGTAAAGCAGTCAAAGGACAAGCCTTTGCTAATTTCTTAGCTGACCACCCCATACCAGCCAATTGAAAAATTTCAGAGGACTTTCCTGATAAAGAGGTGTTCCTTATTGATATCCTTCACCCATGGATGATTTTTTGATGGTGCGGCACATTCTGAAGGAGCTGGGGAGGGCGTGGTATTTGTCTCTCCACAAAGACAAATTCTTCCATACGCATATTCATTTCCAAAAAATTGTTCGAATAATGTTGCCGAATATCAAGCTCTGATAATTGGTTTTCAAATGACAAATGAAATGAAAATTTTAGACATTGAAATTTATGAGGATTCTAAGTTAGTGATCAACTAACTTCTCAAGAATTACGAAGTCAAGAAAGATAACTTGATCCCATATTCTTCCTATGCTTCTAATCTACTTAGTAGATTTGATAGCGTTGTTTTGAAACATATTCCAAGGGAAGAAAATTGTTTGGTAGATACACTAGCTAACTTGGCAACCACAATGGAATTAGGGGAGGATGAGGCAATTACTGTTCCAGTATGTCAACGATGGGTACTACCACAGCAGCTACTCGAAGGCCAATTAGAAGAAATAAATGCAATATCTGTTTCGATTGTGGAGACCAAAGACTAGAGACGACCCATCATTAATTACTTGGAACATGGGAAGCTTCCTGAAGACACTCGTCACAGAACTAAGATACGTCGAAGAGCTCCCCGATTCATCTTTTACAAAGATACATTGTTTCGACGTTCCTACGAATGTCTTTTCCTTCGTTGTTTGAGAGGAGAAGAAGCAATTCACGCAATAGAAGAAACACATTCAGGGGTCTGTGGGGCTCATCAGTCAGGTCCTGAGCTTCACTTTCAAGTAAAGAGGATGGGATACTATTGACCAACCATGATTAAAGATTGTATGAATTACGCTAAAAGATGTCAGGCCTGTCAATTCCATGCCAATTTCCTACACCAGCCACCTGAGGTGTTGCACCCTACAATAACAAGGGAAATACTAAACTTCACGATTTTATTTCACGAATTTTAACTCGAATCTATGTATCAGGTGATAATACTATTGGGACTCTGTGTATGGGGGGAATTCCATCGATACTAAGTCACCATTTAATTTTATCTCCTAAAATAATAAAAAATAGAGATTTATTGTTGGTGTGATTTCTATAAGGAAAATGCTAAACGTCATGAAATTTTGTCATGAATTGCCTTCATGAATGATGTGCAAGTGATAATACCATTGACATTCCGTGTATGGGGGGAATCCCACCAATATTAACTCACCATTTAATTGCCACATCATTCAAGATAAAAATTTATGAAATATTTTCATGACGTGTAGCACATTGCTCTTCCTATAAATATAGAATTGTTACCTACCACATCATTCATGATAGAAAATCATGAAATAATTTCATGATGTGTAGCATTGCTCTTAAAAAAAACATATGAGAGTTAGTAATAATCCATTATCTCATATATTAATATACTATATATTTTATGACAAGAAAATTCTTGTTTTTTCTTGGAGCTCATAAATTAAAATAATCTTTTACTTTCTTCTTCTCACTGTATTTATTTATGAAAAAATGTTGCTATTTCCTCGTTGCTTAATTTCCTTCTTAAGTTAATTATCCAGACACAAAAAAAAATGTCATTAAATTTATTAATCATCCCTTTTCTGTCATTAAATTTCTAATTAAGACAATGGCGCGGAGAAGAACTACTTTTCTGTCATTTGATGGGATCGATCACCCATGAGTTAATGCTAAACTTGGACAATTATAAGATGGAATGATTATAGTTGCATGTTTACCATCAAAGGATGTAATATGATACTTTTTCATATTTAAATTAGAAGGTCCAAGATTCAAATTCTTACCGGACAAAATTGAGTGCACGAGATTTTGCCAAGATAAAATATATATATATATATATATATATATATATATATATATATATATATATATGTGTGTGTGTGTGTGGACAAGTCAAAAGTAAACTTCTTGAATTAAATAAAATCTTTAAATCTAATTTAAAGTTCTAGTTAGGGACAACTCTCTACCTTTTCAAAAATTATTCTAATTTGCCTAGTTTTATGTTAAAATTTATTTGAAAAAAGACTTTGGGCCTTCGTTATTGTCATAGTAAAGAAAGAATAATACTTGTCTATTGACGTGTGAGGGACTTGTCAAAGTATGATTGGATATTAATGTTGGTAAGAAAAGAAGATATCAATCTTTTTCTGGTTGGATACAAAACAAATACTCTCTCTTCAATCAACCAAGAACAAATTTGAAAAGAAAGGATAATTGGGTTTGAATAATTCAATTAGAAAGACAGAAAATTCATTACTTAGGATTGAAGGAAGTTGAGAAAGGTCTCTCACTTGATGTGGAAAATTGGCTTACAATTTAAAGAAAGAAAGTTTTGAGGTAAATTTATGAAAGAATACCACCAAAGGCAAATTAAACCACCCAGCCGTTAATTTGACCGAAGAGTCGTTAGGCACTGGCTCAGCTAGTAAGGAAAAGGATGAATATTTACACATCTAAGCTAGCTAATTGAATTTTATGCATGTATTGAATCTTTAAGATATATATATCATTCACCAGAATTTAATAATCTGTGTGAGTTGGAACTTGGAAGGAAAATGAGAGAAAATTAAAGTGGTCACGAGTGGGAAAGAAGGAAATTTTATATGGAGAATGAAGAATTTGTTATTTCCTTAAGGGTATGTTTATTACTATCATTCAGCAGAGAAAGTAATATGGGAAATGTAGTAAGTGATTACTAATTTAGGCTTCCTATTATAACAATTGAATTATTGTTTTATCATCTATATTTATATAAGTAAAATTAATATTTATTTTTCTTTTTTTTTTTTATTCTTACTTCATCCCTTAATAAATTGGAAGAGATCATTGCATATTTCTATTCTCTAATGATGTCAACAAGAAGAGAAGATAATACAGTACTGTATTTCATTTATTTTCTTTTCTGTCCAAATGCCCTTACGAAAGCTATTGTGAAAAGTTCAATCGACTGGCTCGATCCCACCTGCATCGGTTGTGATCCAAATTAGTCAACACTTGGTTTCATGCCGATGCACATAGCTAATTACTACTATCACGTGGTGACACCGTGTTAAGCCATATCCACATAATTACCGTACCCGCTACAACTGGGTTATATTTCGATGCTAATCTCACCCCGTGGTCAGTCACACAAGCAGGGCCGTCAAATTCGTTGACTTTCTCTTTCTCTAACCTCTTCCTCTTCATTTTCATCACGTGGAACGCGCCGCACAGTTCGGGACGGTTGGTTTCCCTTACTTTTTTGTTGTCTACCGTCTGATTGGTTTTCAAGTATGAACCAGTCAAACTCAGTCTTGACGAAATGCAGAAGAAATCTCTTTCCGCTGGGACCCACCGCCACCTGTCAGCCTGTGACGCACCACCTTACGCTACTTCTAAACAAAATCCCTTTGCTTTCTCACCACATCAAACCATCAATCCAATTTCAGTCTACGTCCCCAACCCTTTTTATAGCCGTGCGCATTGCACCTGTGAAAGACTTCAGACTATTCACAACTCCTCTCTAGCTCTCTCTCTCTCTCTCTCTCTCTCTACATCTGTATCTATATATATATATATACACATATGCATACAAACACCTCTCTAACAGTTCTTTTTTGTTGATTATATGGACAAGGGATGGGGTCTGATTCTTAATTCTGATTCAAATTGCTTCTTTGCAAACAAGCAGGCCACTTTTAGTTTAACACCAAGGTTGAACCAGATCAGAGGTACTAGTACTAGAATTGTTTCCGGTATCGAATTCCCAATGAATCTTAACTACAGGGACGAGCAAGCTGCTTCCTTATCGTCTGATGAGAATCGGATGGTCGTGGATGAAGTTGACTTCTTTTCCGATAAGAATAACTCCAATGATCATATTGATCATTCCAAGACCACTAGTACTATTAGTGTCAAGAAGGAAAATTCTCCCAATAATAATTTGGATGTAAATGTAAGCATCCCAGCTGAATTATAATGGTTTTCATTTATTTTCTTTCATTTGTATGTATTTTTATCTTTCTTCTTATTATTTGATTTGTTATGTATATATATTCAGACTGGCTTGCACCTTAGTGATCAACCGACCATGGATGGAAGGATTTCATCTGATGCAGAAAATAAGCGAGCTAAAAGTACCAAGGTAAGAATATCACAAGCCTCCTAGGAATTAAATTGTTAAGTGTTCAATTATTATTATTATTATTATTATATATTACATAACACTTGAGGATTGATGATCATCTATATATATATATATATATATATTTCAGCTGGCACAAATGCACGTTGAGATTGAAAGAATGAATGCCGAAAATCAGAGGTTGAGAGAGATGCTTACTCATGTTAGCAACGATTACAGTGCCCTACAGATGCATTTGGTGACACTGACGCAACAGCAAAAAAGTATGAGAGCCGAAAATAAGCATGGACATGAGGTAATTTAATTCACTTTGGTTATCGATCGTCTGAAAATGTTGGGGGTGGTTTTAGATTCAAACGCGTATCTGAAATTCTTTTATTTATAAATATATTCAGATAGTACAAGGAAAATCAGAAGATAAGAAACGTGAAGCTGGAGGAGCAATGATGCCAAGACAATTTTTGGATTTAGGGCCTAGTGCCATAATTCAAACCGACCAAACATCTCATTCTTTATCAGAAGAAAGAACTGCTGATCAATCAGCTGGGTCGCCTCAGCCTCAGCCTCAGCCTCAGGTCAAAGCCAATGGCAGGGATGAAAAAGTAATCCGTAGAGAAGACAGCTCCGAATCGGAAGGTTGGGTCCCTAATAAGGTACCCAAATTGAATACTTCCAACACCATCAATCAAGCAACGGAGGCTACCATGAGGAAAGCGCGTGTCTCAGTTCGAGCCCGGTCAGAAGCTCCCATGGTACGTAACACATTATTAGTCTTCGATCTGATCGACTTTTGTTCAAACCTTAGTCAAATCTAATTATCCGAAATTATTCCAAAATTAACACGATTGATCGATGTTATTATTCATAGATCACTGATGGATGCCAATGGCGAAAATATGGACAAAAGATGGCAAAAGGTAACCCGTGTCCTCGAGCTTATTATAGGTGCACCATGGCAGTTGGTTGTCCAGTTCGCAAACAAGTATGTTCCTAGCTTAATTAATTTCATCTTTCACTAATTAATTTAGTCCCTAATTTCTTGATTTGGGTCTTAGGTATTCAATCAATTACAGTAATTAAGTATATATGTTTTAGCTAAGACTAATATGAATTATATATGACAATTCATTGCAGGTTCAAAGATGTGCCGATGACAGAACAATACTAATAACAACCTATGAAGGTAGCCATAATCATCCACTCCCACCAGCTGCCATGGCCATGGCATCAACCACCTCAGCGGCAGCAAGTATGCTTCTCTCCGGGTCCATGTCAACCACAGATGGGCTAATGAACCCGAATTTCCTAGCCAGAACAGTCCTTCCTTGCTCCTCTACCATGGCAACAATTTCAGCTTCAGCACCATTTCCAACAGTGACATTAGACCTCACACAAACTCCAAACCCTTTACAGTTACAAAAACCCCATAACCAATTCCAACTACCCTTTTCAACCACGCCACTGCCTCAACTACTAGGCCAAGCCCTCTACAACCAATCCAAATTCTCTGGCCTCCATATGTCTCTTGACATGGGGTCGGCACAATTAGCTGAAAAAGCTCCTTCTCAACATTTGCAGCAAGCACAGCGCCTATCAGTAGCTGATACAGTGAGTGCAGCTACTGCCGCTATCACTGCCGACCCCGATTTCACTGCAGCTCTTGCAGCCGCCATCACCTCCATCATCGGTGGTGCCCATTCAAACAACAACAATGCTGCTAACAATGTCAACACCACAGCCACTAACACCACCAACATGATTCACAAGCAACAGCAACAAGACTAGCAGCTTTTTCGAGAATTCAACGATCTAATTAATCTTTTTCTTAGTTGTTATTCTTTTCAACATGCTGCCAATTGTTTTTGGTTTGGTCGTTGAGGGTGACAATGAGATTAATTACATGTTCTTTTTTTTTTTTCTTCTTTTCTTTTTTTTGCTAATTACTTCCAAAGGGATAGAACACAATATTTTGTTCTTTCTTATATATACTGTTTTATTTAGAATGATATCTCTTATTCAAATTTTCAGTCAATACACGGAAAAAATAGAGACAGTGCATTACCTTTTTTATTGGTTTACTTGTTTAATATAATAATAGTATATATCACTTTTATTTTTCTTTCATTTTTAGTCTCTAAAACATAGATAGAGTTTATAAGAGCTGTATCTACATGTCTCTTACATCACAAGAGAGAGAAGATTGAAACGCAGCCCCTGAAACAACAAAATCGATTAAAAATTATGGAAAGACAATAAATAAATAAATAAATAAAAGAATAGACCCAGTTTTGAGTTATATTGTCCTTTAATTAGTCAAGAACTTCGGCCATATATTCATGTTTGACACGGAAATGGTGAACTGGATAAACCTCAACCAGTAGACAGTAAGGAGAAAAGAAAAATTATACCATAGCGAAAATTATTTATATATGTAAACCATATGTATACAAGTTGAGTTGAATATGCACATTCACAGAGTATTTCACATTCATATATGTGAAAATGATAGGTCTATCTGTAGCCATTGGGCTTGTAAGAAGTAAACTCTCTCTTTATATTATTGAGTGATGGACGTTATTCATCGATGGGTCTGACTTTAGCATTTGTTATTTGAGAATTAGGCCATGCTAACACGACCAAATTTCATGTACGTCAACACTTGTACCTAATATTTACACAAGTTACAGTTATAAAAAATATACAATTAATCTCATAGTTTGACAAGCTTAATTGCATCATCCTATGCCCATGTATATTATATGTATAATCATCCTATGCCCGTGTATGTATAATCATTATGAAAAATATACAATTAATCTCATGAGGAGTGCGACTGTCCTTTCACACTTGTTTTGATTGGTGAAGAGTGAAAATCAATTATTAATTACTTTTAGGGTAATGCTACTCAGGCAGAATTCGTAGGCAGAATATTTTACATCCATTGGATGCATGTGGTGAGTGTATGTGGTGGGGCCTACCACATGCATCCAATGAATATAAAATATTTTGCCTATGAATTCTGCCTACGAATTCTGCCTAAGTAGCATTACCCTTACTTTTATGTAATAAAAGTTATTTTATCATCAATCAGCATGCCCTTGGGATTTTAAAATATTTACATTAATGTCATTAAGTAAAACTATGATGTTCACAAGTGATTCAAAAATTTTAATTAAAGAATAAAATTTTATATTAATTCATATACTTATTATAATTATTTCCTATATAATTTTTTGAAATTTGTAATTAATTGGTATATAAAATACTTTATGATTTTTTTTAATTTAATTAAAGAATAAAATTTTCTTTTAAAATTGAAAAATCACTTATGAATATAATAGTTGTACTTGATGTCATTAATGTAAATATTTTAAAACTACAAGGGCATACTAATTGATGACAAAATAAGACAATTATTACACAAAAGTAATTAATGATTATTTTTCATTTTTCACCGATGAGTGTGAAAGGGAAGCGACTGTCCGTAACACTCCTCTTAAATCTCATAGTTTGGCGAGCTTAATTGCATCATCCTATGCCCATGTATGTATAATCATGTTTCGTGCAAAAGTGTCCTTGATGTATTTAGGTAAGACCTGCACCTCTTTTTCTGGAGACCAATCGTTCATGTACACACACACACAAACTGTATACAAACCCATAATCGTGTGTAGCAGACCAGTAGTTTCCTAGTTAGTGATTATTATAATTTACAAAGTGCATTTATTTTTAGGGTAAATTATATTTTGACCCCATGAGATTTGTCCATAGGTCAATCTAACCCCTTCATGTTTGTGAATCTTCATTTCACTCCTGTAGTTTTTGGTTGACTTTGGTCAACGACATGCTGAAATGACTAAACTATCTTACTTATACACTATGTTTGTCCAAGTTATATTTATTCCGTTTCTCAAACACCCTTCTATCACATATATTTTGACCCCCTAAATTAAATGGACAATTTAATAAAAAAAATAACTTAACTTTTCATAATTACAAATACAACAAATATCAAATAATATTAGTGTACAAAAGTAACTTAACACAAAATAATTACAATACAATAACTATATAGTTTTGGTCCAAAATGCCCCCATCACCTAAACACCACCACAACCTGCGACAGCAGCAACCACCTAAACACCACCACCACCAAATCACTATTCCCACCACATAACCAAATTACTGTTCATCTTCTTTTTCACAAAAATCTCAAATCACTGTTCATCTAGACAACAAAAGACCAACCCAACCACCAACATTCACCGCCACTCTCTACAAAAAACCAACCCAACTGCCACCATTTGCAGTAAAATCCATGTAGCCACCACTGACAAAGTCACCTATTGGAGCCCTAATTTGAGTTTGCAATTTCAAAACCTTAATTTGATTCTCCAAAATGAGAGGTGATTGTTTGGTTTTGTAGTGGTGATGATTTGAGATCTAATGAAAATGAGAGATTTTGACTGGTTTTGAAATTGCAAACTTAAGGGTTGTTTGGTAACACTGCCAGATTCTATTTTGTGATTTCAGAAAAATGAAATCTGAAAATATGTTATGCTGTCATTTTTGTCAAAAGTAGAATACGTTTGGTAACGTTATATACTGTTGAAAATTTGAAAACATAAATCTGAAAACATGTTTGGTAACGCAAAATTAATTTTCAAAAAAAAAAATATAGTGGTATATTTGACCAAAAATTGTGTTTGAGTAATATGATTCAAACTTATTTTAACCAACATAAATGTGATAATGTATATTCTTTTCTCCGAAATTATATTCATTAGGACTTTATTTTAGTTTATTTTAATTAAAAATTCATTTTTAAGCATTTGCATGTTTTTGGTAATTGTCATATATTGTTATATATACTTGTTTTATTTCCTTTTATATTTTTATATTATATATAATTGTATTTATATATAAAATTTATTTTATTGTATTTTCTTCTTATATATATCTTTATATATATATTACATATATATATATATATTATTGTATTTTATAAAAATTTGTTATTCTTATTGACTTATAATCTTGTATTTATTATATTATATTTTAATATTATATATAATTGTATTTATATGTAGCTCTTATTTTATTGTATTTTCTTCTTATATATATAATTTTTATTTATTGTATTTTATTTTGTTATATTTATAGTTTTTTTAGTAGCCAACTTTTAATTTATTGTGTTTTCTAATTTTTTTATTCTTGTTTTTTTATAACATTTTAATTTATTGTATTATATTATATTATATTTTTGAGCAATCAAAATTTTTATTTATTGTATTTTATAAAAAAATCAGAAAGAAAAACTTGAACTGAAAAATGTAATCTGAAACTGAAAGTTTTGTTATGAAGCTTTCAAATTATGTCTAAGGATTATCAAATTTTTGACATTGCTTTCATTTTTTTAGAAATAAAAACTGCGTTACCAAATGCGATTTTTGCTGTGACTTCCAAAAAAATGAAAATGAAAGCTGTAATTTGGAATCTAAAGTTTAACCAAACAGGGCTTTAAATTAGGGTTTTGAAATTGCAAACCCAAAATGAGAGATCTAGGAAAAGGGTGGCTTCTCCATCATTGACGACTCTTCAGGAATAGTCACTTAACAAAGGGGATAAGGGGTACTGGTGACAACAACCCTTCGATGAGGGAAGACCAGAGGAGGGTGAAAGAGTTGAAATCTAGAGGAAGAAGAAGAAATGAAACGATTGAGTTGGAAACAAGAAAAGATCAACTGACAAGCCCACATGGCTTAGTCTCGTCCTGACGATGCGTCGAATCTAGAGTTCGATCAAAACTTTTGGGCTCCAAACCATCAAAGTTGGAACACCATCGACTAAAGAAGATAAAGATTCTAGGACGAGCCTGGTTTGGATAGGGAAAGATTGATTCGAGTGGCGGTGGTGGGAATGATGGTGGTGGTAGTGGTGCCACTGGTGGCTGTGGATTGCTTAGTATTTAGATTGGTTGTTGAACAGTAATAGGGGTAAAAATGGTTGTGAGGTAGGGATGGTGGTGGCAGCGACGACGACAGTGCCACTGGTGGGGATGTTGGTGGTTCACGGTTGTTTACGCATTTGGATCGAAGGATGAAAAATGAACAGTAAAACTCGTTTGATACCAAATTCTTTGAGTTAAAGTTGCAAAATACGTAATTATTTTGTGTTAAGTTATTCTATACACTAATATTATTTAATATTTGTAATTATAAAAAAATAAATTATTTTTTATTAAATTGTCCCTAAATTAAAGTCAAGGATGTAGACACTGAAAATTAATGGGAATGAGGGGGTCAAACTGATAAACTCTATTTGAGAAAAAATTAGTACAAATAAGCGCAGAAGTGTAAAAGGGCATTTTAGACATTTTTTAGCTACTGTTTGCATGTAGGGCTGGCCCTGGGCCTAGGCGATTGCCTAAGGCCCCCAAATTTGGAGATCCCCTAATTTTTACCCAACCTATACTACTAGGCCTTATTTTAAAAAAAATACTATTGGACCTCTTTTAAAAGAAATACTAATGGGGCCTCTTTTAAAAGAAATATTAATGGGCCTCATTTAAAAGAAATACTACTGGGCCTCATCTAAAACTACTGGTCCTCATTTTAAAAAAAATATTTTACTAACTATTGCTGATAGAGGGTACTGGGCCTCATTTTTTTCAAAAAAAAATTTATTGCTTCAAATGCACATTTATTTTTTTTGTTTCTTATTCTTTTCTTAGAGGTCACAACTCGTTTTTTCTTCTTTCTTCACGTCAACACTTAGCAGCAGAAAGTTTTTCCTCTCATTTTTCTTCTTATTTCTTCACGCCAACATCAAACAACTTGTTTTCTTTCATTTTTCATCTTCTTTCTCTACTTTAGTTGATAATTTTGCAACTTAAAATGTAAGACGATTACATTTACTTTAATATGAAGTTCAATTTTAATTTTGGTGACTAAGGTGTGTTGAATATTTTCTTTTAAATTTTGGCCAAAGTGCACTAAACCCCCTTATAGTTTCAAAAAGGTGCACAATACCCCCTTTCCCTTTTTTTAGATGTAACAAACTCCCTCACAATTTATAAACCATAGCAACATACCCTATTTAGCTGAAATGGACAGGAAAATTGGTCACATGCCTTGCATGTGACACATGACTAAATTTATTTAGACAAAAATGCCCCTCCAATTAAAGGGTCAAAAATACCCTCCCCTTAAAATTTCAAAACTATCCCTCCCCTTAAAGTAAAAGGCTTTATTTTAATAGAAAAAATTGAGAAAAGCTAAAAGTGATCTGCATTATTTTCATTAATTAAAGAACCGAATCTGTCAAGCTTCCAATATAATGCGTTTATGTTTTGATTTGGAATATGGATGGTATATACATTGTTGCTCTCAATAATATCACATGTTAGCATTGCCCACAATTTTATGCCATTTTCTTCATCCAAATAAGTTTGTCAAATGAAACCAATCTCAAACATTGAATAATTTTCATAAAAGCATATCTTTAATAAAAGCAACACAATTTTCATCATTACAAGTCTACTCATCTTGAGAATTTCCAAAAAAATAAAATATAAATGGAATCTATACACATAATCTGCAAACTTTGCTATGGTAATGACAATATATATATATATATAGGTCTGCAATCTTCCATGGCAATAACTTGTTCATTCCTTAAACTTCTTTTTTAAACATGCCTGTCAATAAAAAAAATTTATTTCAATATGGCAGCATGTTTAGTAAAAAAAATGAAATGAAAGCAAAAGACAACTTATACCATGATGTTGAGCCTTGGGTACTTGGCATCAAAACTCCACTACCTTTGCCATCAATATATGAAACTCCATTGAGTCTATTCATGTTCACC
This sequence comes from Cornus controversa, assembly GCA_026545225.1. Taxonomy (NCBI): domain Eukaryota; kingdom Viridiplantae; phylum Streptophyta; class Magnoliopsida; order Cornales; family Cornaceae; genus Cornus; species Cornus controversa. Next base: position 65,792,713 of record CM048849.1, on the reverse strand, counting down.
TGCATTTTCAATTATTTGGGGGTTAACTTAATAGAAAAAAATTCAACAAAAAAGAAAAAAGAAAAAAAAAAGCATCCATATTTAAAGAAAAAATGAGAGAATCATATTTAAAGAAAAAAGGAAAAAAAAAAGGTACTAGTAACAATCAAATACATGTCTGACAACCAAAAAACATTTCTCTACTTCTCGACATATAAGATTGAAAAATATTACAAAAAAAATAAAATAATGGATTGATAGATTTAATCCTTTAATATCAATTTTGCTATTTATATCCTAAAAATTTCTAATATTGCATCCTCACTTAAGATGGGAATAATAGAGCATCCATGCCATTGAATAACATACCATATTGTCAATGATTAAGGTGACCATAATTCATCATATATTGTTGATTTCAAACTTTCTTTAAATTGACATAATTGAAGATTCTAAAACAAAATTTCAAAAAAACAAAATAAAAAATTTTTATTATGTAATTGTGTATTTTTAGTTTTTTTTTTCTCGAAAAAAAACTCTTCTTTATTTTTTATTTTTTATTAAGGTACAAAAAAACTTAAAGGAGAATATGTGTAGAATAGGACAGTTTGCTCACTTTTGCAAAATCGAAAGTGTTATATGATCAAAATATAACATATGGGGTTTATTTCACATTTTTAAAACTGAGAGTTTTGGACCATTTTGCCGACCAAAGTTAATAAATTTGCGAGTGACTATTTAATTTTAATATTCAAAATACTTTTCTTATATTTTTAAACATTTCTTGGTCTTCCTCAACCTTTATCTCCAAATATTAGAAACTTCAAAAAAACTAAAAAAATAAAAAAATTCAAGAGCCATCAGAATTGACAAAACTTCCAAAAGCCTTCTAATTCTTTCTTCGTCTTGATTAGAGTGAAGAAAAAAAAATCCAAGAAAGACAGAAAAGAAGAGTGAGAATGAAGTATCTTAATTTATGGTAATCTTCCACAATGAAGTGTTTCCTCCTAGGCCTGAGATGAGAAATTCAATAAAACTCTGGAATATCGCACTCTCCTTTACCGATTTGGGACTGCTAATTTAATATGTATTATCTGTTTAATATAATATACACACATATATACATCAACGCTCCTTCCAGATAGATAACCATTGTTGGTAAATCAGTGCGTCTAAAAACCCTCTTTAAGCATATAACTGTATGAACTTTTCAAAATGTCAAGAAATTTATTTTATTAGTTTGTGTATATTTATTTCGTTAATACCATAACAGAAATTATGGGTTCAATATCGAAATGCCAAAAGCTTTCTACACAAGGAGAAGTTTTATGATACTCTAGAAATCTTAAGATACTTTTCACATTACACATTAACATCATATTTTCCAAACTCTCTCCCTCTATTAATATTATAGTTGGGCATTTTTACAAGCAGGTGGCGGGACTAACAAATCTAGAAAAATTTAACACAACAATTGTTCTCACTCCCAATTCTTTAGCTTACAAAACCTTTTACAAAAAAGAAAAACTGATATAAAATAGAGTAAGAAATCATGAAATTGATATGAGACTCCATAAAAATTAAAGAGCACATCTTTAAGAGAGATTGAACTAACTCATAAAATTGTAATATCATTTTCACTAAATTAACAAAGGCAACATCATATGGCTATGTGCAGAATAATTTTCGTAGACATGGTAGAAATTCAAAAAGATTATTTACTCACCTAAAAATCATATATATCCTAACCAAAGAACGTCGTCGTCCTCTGCGTTGTTTCCTTTCGAGACAACTCCGATGTTCACAACCTTCACAACTATTGCTTTCACGTCCTCTCCACAACACGCACAGTCTTCGTCACCCTCTTCCCAACCCTAACGCAGAACATGTAGAATCGTTGTAATTGGAGGGTATATTTGTCCAAAGAAATATAGTCACAGGTCACATGTAAGGCATGTGACCAATTTTACAGTCTATTTGAACTAAATAAGGCATGTTGCTATGGTTTATAAATTGAAAGGGAGTTTGTTGCATCCAAAAAAAGGGGAGGGGGTATTGTGCACCTTTTTGAAACCATAAGGGGGTTTAGTGCACTTTGGCCTTAAATTTTTTATATGAATTGGATCGTGCTATTTATAAAGTAACAAGACTAGGATTTTTTTTTTATTTTCAACATTAATATATTTTATGTATTTATTGTTTCATTTTGATAAAAAATTTGCACTCTTATAAAATTTATGCGCATTTAAAACTTTATGTATAAATGGCCCCTATTTAAAAGTCCGTCTAAGGTCTTTCAATTTTTTTGGAATCTTAAGGCCGGCCCTGTTTGCATAATGACATGAGAAATTAAAATAATATCTAATTTCAAACTTTAGAGGTATACAAGTGAATATGCAAAAGTGAAAAGATCACATTAACGTATTAACATACCATAGAGATAAAAATGTAATTTGTCCTAATTTTTAACGACTTGCATTAATGACTTCCAAATTTCCAATGCACTTTGATGTCAACTTCTGCCGACAAATCATGTGCTTAATTATAATATTTGACAAAGCCGAACGTGGGACGTTGTTGGTCGCACCGTACCCCAACCACCGTACGACGAAGTGTATCAAAGACTTTTATTATAGCCATCAGTGCATCACTTGCTTGAATGTGAATAGATAGACCACTTGTGTGACATTGATCTCTTGCCAGCAATTACAGTTCCAAAGTTGATATACTAAAAGCGTTATTTGTAACTAAATTCAATATTTAATTTCAAAATAGATTAATTATCTAATTAAGGAGTGTGTTTGAGAATGTAATAGAAGCTCCGCTCAATGCTTTTAATTTCTTTTGAAAGCGATATCGTTTTGTAGAATAATAAAGATCATTGAGTGGAAAGAATATCACGTGTCAAAATACTCCTGAAGTATTGTATTATGGATGAATTTGAAAAAAAAAAACTTAAAATGTGAAGTATCACTTAATAGATGGAGCAAAATTTTAGATGAAACATACACTACTTACCACTTAAATAATAAACATTTAAATTTTTATAAAGGATATACAAAAGTTCAATTAATAATTAACACTTAACATTCAATTCTTAAAATCTTCAATATTTAAATAACACCTAAGTTTGAGTCAGAGGATAATTCTGTAACGGCGGTACAACCATGAAAAGCAGAATGTTATTGAATATAATTGCAGGAAAATAATTGTATATGAAAAGGCCCTAGAATGGGGAAAAAATTGTGATATCATACACGGCAGTCTTCGATAATTATTTTTAGTAGTCTGAGCCTGAGCCCAATCCAGCAAGTTGACTTGGAATGATATCACACAAGCCACGCTCTATGGGCCAATTTCCCTTGACAGTTTGGTTGGAAGAAACAAAAACAAAAGGAAAGAAAGGGAAGGAAATGAATTGATATTTTTTTGTGTTTGGTGTAAATTTTTTAATGAAAAGGAAAGGAAATGGAGTGATAAGTTAAGGATGAATAGTAATTTTTGTTATTCTTTCAAAAATGGGAGGAAATGGAAGGAAAAGAAAGGAAAGACTAGTATTTTTTAATGAAACATTGTTAATACTAACTTTGCCCTTATTTTGATAAAAAGTCAAATTTGTTCTTTTAAATATAAAAGTGTATAATAGTAAAAATTTTAAATAGTTTATTTTCCTTTCTTTCACCAAACATATTAATTATCATTTCCTTTCTTTTTCTTTATTAATCATCCAAACACAATAAAATTTTAATATTATTCTTCCCTTTCCTTTCTTTTATTTTCTTTCATTAGTGGCGAGAAGTAGGGATGCATACGGTACGGTTCCTTACGGTTCTTGGTGGAACCGAAACCAGAACCATTTCCAATGGTTCCTTAATTATGGAACCGAAACAGAAACCGTTGAGTTCTGTTTGATTCCGATTTCGGTTCCTCAATGGTTCTTTGTCAAAAAAAATTTTTAATTTTTTTTTAACATTGACAAGATACACACTCATAGTTGGACACCCCTAGTTATAATAATATATTATAAGCTATTAGTATTTATTTATATATCTTATATTATATAAATATATAGAACATTATAACTTAAAAGTTAAATGTATTTATCTATATATTATATGTTTTATACTTTATATATAAATAGAACAATATAATTTAGAAAGTATTAGTATTTATTTATATATTATATATTTATATAGAATACTAAAAATTAGAAACTATTATTATTATTATATATATATATTTTCCTAACGGTTCCGGCTCGGTTCACTGACTTGGAATCGGAATCGTAATGAACGGTTCAGTTTGATTCAGATACGATTTCTTACAATTCTAGTTCCGGTTTCAGTTTCACCGATTCTTTGTGCACCCCTAGCGAGGAGTGGGCAGGGCATGGCATGGCATGGCATGACTGTTCAGTGGACGCCCAATAGCACACTCTTGATGACTCTTGTTTAGCAGCCTAACAAGGTTTGGCTGGGCTTGATTGCTGTAAACTGGCTTAGTTATATTAACCTCGTTGTGTGCTGGGACTGGGTAGTATAAAGCCCAAAGCTAATTGGGCTTACAGCTGCAAACCGGCCTACAAATGTAGCCGAAACTTGAAAACAACCATGGCAAATTGAAAAAGACTTCACTCTTGGTCCTTACAATATTTTTAGAAAGTAAAATGTAAGAGGAACTTTATACAGGGATAATAAACATGTTAGCTACATACATGATCGATTGTAGACTTGCTCCATCAGTTTACCTAGTGTGGTGAGTTAGAAAGCACGGACACTTCACCAAGGGTGTCGTACTCGTGTCTGACACTCGGACACCGTGTCAGACACTCCGCAGACACGTGTCGGACACTTCGTACCCTTGTCCTGATATTTTTCTTTTTAGGACACTTCTCGGACACTCCTTGGACACTTCTCAAACACTTCTTGAACACTCCTCAAAGACGTATCAGACACTTCATAACAGTGATATAGATTCAAATATTTCGAATGAAAATTATATGATACTAAGTTATGATTAAAATCTAAGCTAAATATATATAGAAGACTAAATAAGTCTAATTCTTTAATTTATTTTAATCTATTTGTCTATTTTTGTTTATAAGTTTGTTTGGTTTTTAATTGTTTGATAATGAATTAAAGTATTTATGTAATGTAGTATTTTTTTTTTGAATAATTAATAGATATTAATATATTATATTATTATTTTATAGCCGTATCCTCGTCGTGTCCGTGTCCTATTTTTTTTAAATTTCCCGTATCGTCGTGTCGTGTCGTACCCGTGTCCATGTCCATGCTTCCAAGCTGTAAAAATAAAGATTGTATTATTTTCATTCATAGTCAAGCGTATCATGAAAATTGATCTCAAGCCGCTAGATAATTAATCTTGTGAAAGAGATGGTGGATCACCGTCAATCAACTTATATCTTATATCTACTTCACTTGTTAAGATCATCGGTTTATACAATTACTTGTTACATTCATTAAATCCAACGTCATTTAGAGCAAAATCACAGAATGTTAATTTAAATCGTTCTGTCAGAGCTTTGATTTGAGAAAATGATTTAAAATCTTCCGAACCTACTCCGATTAATAATAAATATATAAATAAATATTTTTTTATTACTAATAATTTTATTTTTCCATTATTTTTATAATAATTTTAAATCTTAACAACATTTTTTTATTAGATTTTTAAATATTTGACTATACTAAAAAAAATGTTACAAAATTTATTTTAAATTTTATTTTTTATTTTAAATATGTATATCGAATCAATCCAACTTCAATGTGAATCGGAACAAAACAAGTTTTAATATATATATATATATATATATATATATATATATATATATATATGACTAATTTTGAGAAGAAGTAACCCGTCTATCCTACTTAATCCAAATGTAGCACAGGCCACGATGGCACAAAGCCTGTTTTTTTTTTCTCGGAAGGCATGACACAGAACTAGGGATGGCAACGGGGCGGGGCAGGGCTGGTTTTGCTTTCCCCATAACCGAAACCGTTTAACTTTCCCCGCCCCGCAATCGTGTATAAATGGGGTGGGGCGGGGCGGGTTTTGACTTCCTCATTCCCATAACCGTTTAACTTTTTCCGCCCCGCCCGGTTTATACATTTTTTTTTAATGCAAAATTTTTTATAATAATAAATCTGATATTTTGATACATATACACCAAAAACATACATTTAGGTACTTGCAACACAATGGATAATATTGATTCATCCATTATTGATATAATAAACTTGTATAATTGTATGATATATATAATATTAATATTTTCTTTATACATTATTAATATTTTCTCTATATATTATATATATAAGTATAAATATATATATATATACTTAAACGGGGCGGGTACCCGTTGAGGCAAGGTCTTCCCCCTGTCCCCGCCCCGTTTAAACGCAGGTTATTTTTTCTAACCCCATCTCCATCCCGCTTCCTTAAACGGTTCCGTAAACGAATTTTAAACAGAACGGAACAGAACGAGTACCCGACAGGACGGGACAAATTTTCATCTCTCTACACAGAACATCTCATAAGAGGCAAAGGATGTGTGGCGTGCTAAGGTGGCCAACGAGCAAAGCTTCACTGACACGTAAGCAGTTGGTTTCAACGTCACCACATTCTTCTCGTGTCCACTTCTCTAACTTTATTCGTCCTTATCACCGAACAATCACACTTTATCTTGCCTCTTAATTTCTTTTACAAGCTAATCACGGTCGATCACAAAATCAAACAGCTTAGATATGCGTCAGTCCTTATTCTTCTATCTCGCGAAGTAGCCAATAACCTGTTTAATCGACAGCTAAGGGCAGAGTTGTTAGAAAATTTAACGGTCAGGATTGGGAAGACTTTGTTGAGTCTCTCTCATAAATACGATGTTAAAATATTCGATATAGCATCTCGAGGACGGGTAGCTGAGCTTGGCGTGTCGGGTGTGAAAGGTAGTTTCTATGTCTCTCTCTCTCTCTCTAAACGTATACATATATTCTCTCTATATTCATCTGTTTGGTCTACTTTCCCCTTCTCTGTTCTGCGAATCTATTGTTGTATCGGTGAGATATGTTGATTATCTTCTTCTATTTTCAGAAATTATGAATTGATATTTTGTTTATGTTATTAATCGCAATGTTTTGGTTGGGTTCTGGACAAGTCAGAGTCCATAGGTTCTGTGTTCTTCAAATTGGATTGAATATTTGTTTGATGATCAATTGATTTTAGTTTGTTTTTGTTTCAATTTCTTTTTGATTCTTTTTCTTGTCTAGGCCATAGGTTTTAGCTTGTGATTATGGTTAATAACTGTGTCTATGACATCGCTTTTGACTTTTGAGTCTTCGTTTCTCTTATTAGGCTTTTGAAGATCTGATCTTAGTTTGTAACTTTGTATGCTTATTTGAGAGTGGACTATGGTTTATTTTTTGTATTCTCTATTGGGGGTTTTCCCCCATTAACTTATGTTCTGTTTGGATGATCTAGAAAATGCTAAAAACAAATAAAGTAATTAACAACTTGAAATCTTAAAATTTCATATTGTTTATAAACACGAAAGCGAGAACATTCACTCAACCCAACTTTCTACAACTTCTGCGATTGCTTGATATTAGATTTTCATTTTGGGGGAAAAATGAAACAACTTGAAAGAATAAAAATTCAAATATTGATTATCTTTTCTTTTCCTCAGTTATCAGCTAGCAAAATTAAGGTATAAAATTCTTTTTGTTTTAAATTGAAATTGGTGTCTGCAAATTTTTGGTGAAATAATTGTTTTGATTTTGCCTTTGAGGTTCAAATTATTCTGATGGTTGCTGTGAAATTTGAGGAAAATTCGTCACATTCCATCAAATATTTTTTGGGGAAACAATAATTTCTTTACATCTTTAATTCACTTCATTTCTGCATGGGAATTTCCCATCTGAAACTTTTCCATTTGAAAAGCAGCACGAATGTCTCAAGAGTGTCATAGAAATTCAACTTGTGACCAAATTTTCTTAATTGCTTATCTGATATGAGTCCCTGGAATAGTTTCTTTTATGTTTCTTTTTCAATTTCAATTGTAGAATTCTTGTTTATTCAGTAAGATGATCATTACTTCGATTGCCTTAGTTTACAATGTCTAACTAGAAGTTCTGAATTAGCTATTGACTTGTTTTTCATTCTAATGGTTGATTTTCTGTGTAATATGATTATTCCAAATTGTTCTTCAAGAACTGAATTTTTTAGATGAACTTACAGGTCAAAATGGGTATCAAATCGAAAGCCATTCTGGTGTCTCTGTTTTTGTCATCCCTTTTGTTTCCTCTTGCCTCCTCTGTGTCCAGTGATGGGTTGGTTAGAATTGGACTGAAAAAGATGAAATTTGATCAAAACAACCGGCTTGCTGCCCGGCTTGAGTCTAAGGAAGGGGAGTCATTAAGAGCTTCTATCAGGAAGTATCATCTCCGTGGTAATCTTGGGGAGTCCGAAGATACGGATATTGTAGCACTGAAGAATTACATGGATGCTCAGTACTTTGGTGAGATTGGTATTGGGACACCCCCTCAAAAGTTCACTGTAATCTTTGATACAGGGAGCTCTAATCTGTGGGTGCCATCATCAAAGTGCTATTTCTCGGTAAGCTTCTACACCTGCATGAAGTAATTTTGTTTAAGTATAAAATACATGGAGGCAACAAATAATATCACAACCACCATGCATTTTTGGTGTAGGTTGCATGCTATTTTCATTCCAAGTACAAGTCGAGCCAATCAAGTACCTACAAGAAGAATGGTTCGTTTACTGTCCCACTTATATTATTGTTTACATATTACCGTGTGCACCTAAATATACCTATACATAGGAACTTGATTGTGGCAAATATTGAGAATCTGTTTTCTGCTTATTAATTTCAACTTATCTGTGAATTTAAGTATCTAAATATGGTCTGTTATAAAGTGTTGTCCTCTTTGAGATGCAGGTGCAACAGGTTTTCTGTCGTTCTTTGCAATTTCACAGATGTATGTGGTGTACTCTAGTATGTTGTGTAGTGAAATAACTATTGAACATTTGATTTCTGTAAATCATTGACTGTGCAGTTTAAGTGCAATGGAGAAATTGTTCTGCCTAGTGCCTGCATTGTCAGATCTTGCATTCCTTCTAGTGTCATAGATCGGACCTTTGCTCTTTACAGTTCTCGTTTTTGGGCAAGGGATATTGGATGTATGAGAGTAGTAGATGATCAATAAATTCATGGGATTGTTGTCAAGGAGTATAACTGAAATCATTCCTTATATGGGGGGATATAATAATGGGGTTTCAATATTTTATCGTGTGTGCTTACCCCTACTTCTCTACGTATAGTGCGCCATGCCATGCATTTCAGGTTCTATAAGACCTGTTATTGTGTTGGCTGATAATTTTATCTTGCAATTCCTCCTTAATATGATTAATTTTGTAAAAAAGAAGTCAGCGAAGCCTTCTATTCTAATCTGTGCAAATCTCAATTGCTTGTTTTTTTCTATAGATATTGCCCCCCCTCCCTCCCTCCCTCTCTCTCTCTCTCTCTTTCACCAAACACAGCTATCTTAATCGGCTTTGCTTTGGAATGATCATTAAATCTGTGTTTTACCTATACTGGAAAGTTGCACATGCTGTATGACCTATAATGCAAATTATTAGGGATGAGGAAAAGTAACTAATTGAACTGTTATTACATAACTGTGGTTTATGAAGGTGGAGTTGCTCCCCAAGTACATAAAGTTGTTAGGTTCTCTTTCCAGAAAAGGTTGTGGTAGGAGGAGTATGTTCAATTAAACTAAAGACGGTTGCATCACTCTGTAAAAGTTATGAATTAATAACTAGTTATATAGCATAATTACGACCCAACATCATGTATTCTTTTGGGAAATAACCTTCCATGAGGCTCTTGATACAAGAGATTTATGGTGCCATCTATCGTGCAGGGAAATCTGCTGATATTCACTATGGTACTGGAGCTATTTCTGGTTTCTTTAGTCAGGACAGTGTCAAAGTTGGTGATCTAGCTGTCAAGAATCAGGTAAATTTTGGTTTTTTTCTATTCTGTTGGACCCATTAGTTTAATTAGGATAGTAGTTTTCTCAATCTGTTGATCCTTTTCAGGAATTCATTGAGGCAACTAGAGAGCCCAGTGTCACATTTTTGGTGGCCAAGTTTGATGGTATACTTGGACTTGGATTTCGTGAGATCTCAGTTGGTAATGCTGTCCCAGTGTGGTATGTGTGCAAAAGCTTTGACTAGTTTGCTCTTAGATATTCATCTAAGAATATTTATTGCACTGCCATGTATTTTTGGTTTGGGAATTCTTTTGGTAGGCCTTTTTATATTTTTGTTTTTTTGGTGGGTTGTGTGAAATTAAAATACAATTGTCATCTCTAGTAACTAGTCTAGAAAGTATGAAAGTTCTTTCTTTGAGACGAGTGTTGCAATATATCATAGGTACAACATGGTCAAACAAGGTCTTATAAAGGATCCAGTATTCTCATTTTGGCTCAACCGAAATGCGGAGGAAGATGAAGGTGGTGAAATCGTGTTTGGTGGAGTTGATCCGAACCACTACAAGGGTGAGCACACCTATGTTCCGGTTACACAGAAAGGCTATTGGCAGGTTGATCATACAGATTTTTCTATTTTACAGCGCAATTTAGTTGTTTATTTCAATTTTATTCACTCACTATTGTTATTATCTTGTTGATAGTTTGATATGGGTGATGTTGTCATTGATGGTAAACCAACTGGTACGATTCTTCTTGATGTTCAATACAGTTCTTAACATCTTCTCTTCACCAAATCCATATCTAAGAAAAATAACCTGCATTTAGAGTAAAAATGTGATTGCTGGTGGTATCATGTGGGTTGACATTAGCACATTCTCGTTATTCAGGGTACTGTGGTGGTGGGTGTTCAGCGATTGCAGATTCTGGAACTTCTTTGCTAGCGGGTCCCACGGTGTGTATCTAGGCTCATATTTCACTACAATTTTTGGGTTTTTGTTTCTCCTAATATTTTTGTAGGTTCTTTTTCTAGTTGATGCTCCGTGGTTTCTTGCAAGTCATGAGAATATGATCTATCATTGCCTCATCCCCAATTATTGATAGTTTTGTTGTACATGACCTTTAATTTTTCTGTTGTCATGCAAACTAGTTTTAGTTTTCTCATGTAACTACTTTTTGAAGCACAATCCTCCCTGCTTCCTATTTTACTATGTTGGTTCAATTTAGTATTGGTGGTTCAAAGTAATAATATCACTTTCAGTTTGATGAAAATTTGTGGATGGTTGGAATTAGTTAAAATGTAAACTGGTTCAAACGAGAGAGGTACATCTTGAATAGTTTCACTTAGTAGTTTGAAAGGATGTCAATAAATACATTGTTGGAGGATCTTTAGCTGTATAATCTGGTTGTTCTGTTAGATCACTTGCCAACCCCGGGAAACTGTTATGCTGAAAATGCTGTACAAGAGTGGAGTATGTGTTGCAATCATTTTGCTGACATGAACATCAAGAGATTTGTTAATTGCTCTAGTTATTTATGTTTCTGGTTCGCAAATGTGTCCTTCCATTTTATTGCTGTCAGTAGCTAATTCCCAAGTTCTTTTGTTTCATTAACTGTTAGCCATAACTTTTACATTGTCAACTAATATTGGAAATCACATTAGCCTGTGATCTTAATTATATTAAAATCTTCTCTAATGAATGGATGTATTTCTTAATTCCTTTCCCTCTCTTTCATATGTACAGACAGTGGTCACCATGATAAATCATGCCATTGGAGCCAGTGGAGTTGTTAGCCAGGAATGCAAGGCAGTAGTCCAACAGTATGGGCAAACAATTATGGACTTGCTTATAGCAGAGGTAAATACTGGCTGCTTCTCTTGTATTTTACATCTTGATGCTTCATATCAAATCTTTAGGACTCCATAACTGGTGAAGATGTGATGTTGTTAATATAGTACTTTTGGAGAATGTACTGCTAACCAGCTAATTGACTGACTTTTGGCCTTCAACTGTATCTAACAGACGCAACCAAAGAAGATATGCTCCCAAATTGGATTATGCACTTTTGATGGAACTCATGGTGTAAGGTCAGGCTCAAAAGAATTGTGTTATTTTGTTTTGTTATTAACTTATCTGTCATTCTTCCAAGATGCTTACTCATTTACCTCGTAATTATCATGTTATATGGGAAACTGCTCCTTTTACCATCAGTATCATTGGTGTTAGGAAAGAGATTATTCTAACTCGTATTTTTAACTACGAAATCAATGGTTACTGTATTTATTCTGTATAGCATGGGAATTGAGAGTGTGGTCGATGAGAAGAATGGTGGCAAATCAGCTGGTCTACGTGATGCTATGTGCTCTGCCTGTGAAATGACTGTTGTGTGGATGCAAAACCAGCTTAGGCAGAATCAGACAGAAGAACGTATATTGAACTATGTCAATGAGGTGAAGTAGTTATTACTTATCATAGAGACAATTCTTATACGTTCACGAGGTTGCTTGTCATGTTGATCATAGCTCTCTTATATAATTACAGCTTTGTGATCGACTGCCCAGCCCGATGGGAGAATCAGCTGTTGACTGTGGAAGCATGTCTTCAATGCCTAGTGTTTCCTTTACCATTGGTGATAAAGTTTTTGACCTTTCTCCTGAGGAGGTATGGTGGTAATTCAATTTTATCTTTTTATTTAGTAATCTATTGTTTTCATAGTTATATGTGTCTTCCTCAGTGGCAGCATCTAGGTTTATGAAGCTTTAGTAGGTTAGGTAGCTAATTTTTTGTGCAGCTTTCTCTGGGTTCTAGTTTAGATAAATTAAACCGAGGACAATATACTGAGCAAAGTATTGTTACTGCTGTTAGAAAGTCCCTGTCTAATACAGTAGATTGTGCGGAGAATTTCTTACTTTGATTTCAAGGTTGATTTCACATCTTCAGATAAGATGAGTCCTGAAAGAATTAGTACTACTTGGTTGTTTACTGCTTTTGATCATGATTGTGTACTGCCACATTGGTACAGTGTTGCCCTTTTGCTGTTGGATAGATGGTGCAGGCACAAACTTCTACCTTGTTAATAGTATTAGGATTTCTGTAGATTCTCGAGAATCTTCCCCTGATTTCAGGCCCCTGGTGATTTTTTTCTTTTTTAATCATCTCAAGTGGCATTTTTTTTTTCATCTCAAGTGGCAATCTCTTATAGACAAAAATGGTTAAGCAATTTTTGCATGCATTAATTTGGAAATGAGGGAAGGATAAAATTAGACAGAGTGAGGTGATCAAGAATCCCATCTTTACTAATCTTCATTCTTCCACCCTTCTTGCTTGTATCTCTTTCCATAAGCATGATGTTGTTGCTTGGAAAGGTTTGAAACTACTTGTCATTACACTAAAAGTCATTTTCCCCTGGTGGTGCGATCAGTATGTACTCAAGGTGGGCGACGGTGCCGCAGCACAATGCATTAGTGGTTTTGTTGCATTGGATGTTCCTCCTCCTCGTGGACCTCTCTGGTACTCTCTTTATTGTCCCATAATATTTTCTCTTTTTGTTTTATTAAGACAATTATCAATAACGACAAATTTGTGATGCAGGATATTGGGAGATGTCTTCATGGGTCGCTACCACACTGTATTTGATTATGGCAATCTGAGGGTTGGATTTGCAGAAGCAGCATAAGTGCTAATCTATAGGGGTTTGAATTCCATGTTTCTAAATATGCTTCTTGTCTACATTTGCCTTTGCAAACTTAATGTTAAGTGGCGAATTCTGAAGGTGCTGTGGTCTCGGCCATAGACAATACTTATCTGTAAATATTTCAGTATTCCCTTTCCTTTTTATCAAATACGAATGAACCATAACAAAAGTTGGTGTTTGCTTCATGTAAATTGTACGTAGAAATGTCCTCTATATTATGTTATGAGATTGTTGTCTCCGATCACTTTGTTAGTTTTTGGTTATGTAGGTTTTCATTCGACCCTAGAATTATTGAAAAACACGATAGCGGGGTGAGTCGTGTGGAGTTGGTGATTGGTTGCCTCCAATTTCTTTCTGGCGAGGCATGTAGAACCGATTACCATATTCTCATTTATGTTTGGTTGAAGCCGTGTGTTATACATATACCATCTCTTGGGGTTATTTTGATGCCCCGTGGTTGTCTGTTGTTTTGTGGTCCAAGACCTATCTAATGACACTTGTTTTTTCGAATGTGCATTTGTTGCTGGGAGTCAGATCCAGGGCTACCATTTGCAATTAACACACTAACCAATTTTGTTGACTGGGAACAAACTTAACAGACCTCTCTCTCTCTCTCTCTCTCTCATTTTTCCAAATGCACTGGATCAGGGGTACCCACGGTCATCGGCAGTGCTCATCTGTTGGGCTGCTACTTCTATCTACTATTTGGTGCCCCCAAGTAATCGCATACAAGGAACATAGTGGTACTACTTCCAATAATGGTAAGCTTATGTTGGAGGATATTGTCATGGAATAATATGCACCTGGTGGCGCGCTTATGATTCAGTTCACTGCCAAGACGAGGCCGTGATTCTTTTGAGCATAAACCAATATGTATACGCAAAAGTATGTACACACCATGTAGATAAGAAGAGCAAGTGAACTCTCATCTCCTGAGTAGCAAATTGGACACGACCCTAAGATTGGGGAACACTCTGTTATATGTTAAAATTGAATTGAGGAGGCCAATGTGACTGGAGATGGTTATGAAGAGTTTGGTAACACACTCCTATCATATACAGTAGTAAAATTGCATCGAGGACGCCCATACTCTGTTACATATGCTAGAAGCTTCATCGTGGTCTCATGTTCATCTGGAGAAATTCATAAAAAAATATCCAAGCCTTAATCCAACCATAACCCATGGAAGATAATTAGATTGGACCACCTGAAAGTCCACATATACACAATTATTTACAAAATGTAATTCAAGAATAATCTATAGAATGTCAGAGGGTTCAAGTCCCCGCAGGGCAAAACAACGCCACTCAACAAGAAAAGTTGGGCTGAATATGTAAATTTGTCATAGTCCATCTAATCCATTTATCACTATCACGATAGACCACAAATCAATCAGAACGAGTCTATATCAGCAGAAAGGATTTGTCTATTACAGATATGCTATAAACTGATCATATCACAATTCTTCAGGACGATATCAACTAATTCTACTTGAGCATTCGGATGGAGAATTAATTGGACAAAGTAATAACACAAATGTTACTTTCTTTTCTATTTTTCCTGATTTTCTCCCTGGTATCTTCTCTCAATCCTTACAATCATTCTTGGACGACAACTAAGCTGTAATCGACAAAAACACATAATACTAAGGAAAATGTAATAGAAACTGTTCTGCAACAGGTATCGTTTTTCTTACATAACCTTCTTGCTACCAGAATGTGGCTAGTTCTGGTCCAATGACTGCAACTGGTTACGGAGGTTTTGATTGTCCTCAAGTAAACGATCATACTCAAGTAGAAACCCTTCAGATTGCTTTTTCAGAGCAACTGCATTACCTTCTGCATCGTTTGCTTCCTTTGTTTTTGCCTCAAGTTCTGACTCCAGCTCCTTAGACTTTGCCCGCAATGTCATCATCTCTTCCTCCAAAGCTTTGATTTCTTCCAAACCTCCAGTTTTTCCATCCTCAAAACCTCGGTTTTGTTTCTTTACAGCTTCCATGCTCTTCCTCCGTATTCTGAGTTCTCTGATATAGTGGTGTAGCCTATCTATCATTAGAGCGAGGAATAGGGAGAAGCCTGAATATGTTTATCACATGTTTTAGTAGTGGTAAAGGGCTAATAGAAAACCTCATTGGGAGAATGGTTATATAAACTGAATATCAAATGCACTAAAAGAGAAGGTAAAAAGGCTGCATGCTTATCTAACTTTGAAATTAACTTTATCATGTACAGACAAGGTTAGCACAAGCCTAGTCCTACATCTCAGAATTGATATACAAATGAAAGAAGTAACAAGAAGCATGACAAATCAAAGAACATTAAAGCCATGCACCGGACTGATCATGGAAATTGACAACAAAGTAAATGGTGTTCAGTTGTTCTCAGCGTGAGGTCATTGTTCAATGAAACATCACAGCCATGCGCCAGACTGATCATGGAAATTAACAACAAAGTAAATGGTGCAAGTTGGTATATATAACATCAAGTAAAGATGAAGACAAGATGTTCCACCCATGTCATCGTCTAAATTATAGCTTTTTTCTTTTCTTTTTTACTTTTTGGAGCTTTAACAGATGTTTATTCTCAATATGGAATGCAGAGATTAAAAAATTTTGAAGGCAATAACAAAATGATACTTCACAAGGCCTTAGTCACAAGTAATTAGAGTTAAAAATGGTGCATCTTTCAAATGAGTATTCTTTTCTCATGGTCATCTCTGTAAATTACCCAGCAAACTAAAAAAAGAAAAAAATAATTGATAATGATGAAAAACAAAAGAACATTTAAAATGAAAGGGGGAATCCAAAATTTCATGAAATGAAAATTTTCAATATGAGATTCTTTCAGTTTAGTTGCAACCTTAAAAATAAGTAAGAAAAGTTTTTTTTTTGAAGGAGAAACTTGTTCTAAATTGAAATGATATTGTAAAGCTTAGCTTACCAGGGGAAAAAATTTCAACATAATACCCCTAAAGTATACCCTCTAATCATCCACCCAACCTAAACATTATGCATTTTCACATTCATTCAGAACTTAAGAAAGAAAGAATGGAAAGGGCTATTCCAAGGAGAACAAATTACTCCATCCAAAAGGGAAGAACAAAGTTTCACATAATAAGCAAAGAATGAAAAGGGCTATTCCAAGGAGAACAAATTACTCCATCCAAAAGGGAAGAACAAAGTTTCACATAATAAGCAAAAAAAAAATGTTTCTGCAATATATGGAGGATACAAATCACAATGATCATAAAAGGAAAAAGAAGAAAAAAAGAGACAGGTGCTCGGTGTATAATATTGATGACACATATCACAATGACATTAACTCAAAACAAATTTGCAAAACATCAGAAAGTATGTCATTAATGTTATTATTTAACATTGAAACATCAAAACTATTAAACCAAAGGTGGAAATCGAATCGAATCGAATAATCTACCTTCCAAAAAAGTAACACAATAGCTTGTTAAACTCACAGCTTCAGATTTTCATGTTCTGTAGTTACACAGTTCATGCTTATCATAGTTAGCCCTAACCTTCCTTTTTGATAAACCAGGAACTAAATCCTAATTGAAAACACTTCACATATATAGGCACCACTCTACTGTAACTTTTTTCAAGGTGGTATATACATGCAATAAGTAACCACATTTATACGAAATCAACCCCTAATGTAACTTCTTTTTCCTTCTTGGTTCTAGGCTACACAGACACAACTAGTCACAAATTCTAACTTTCTCCAAAATTTCTACCCTCTAATCACATAATCAACTTCGCAAATTTACACTCAACATCAATTCCAAAAAAATAGCAAATAGCTAAAAGAGATTCAAATCATCGCATTTATCACTTTTATGTACATAGCTTTGGATCTTATCTTCTCATATTTTTGTTAAATTCTGAATTAAGATTTAAAGTAATTGAAACTGATAATTTCTCTTCAAAAAAAAAACTGGTTGAAGAAATTGTTTCTAATAAAGAGAATCAAGAAGCAATCACACAGTCAAACAATTTTAAGGAATTTGGTGCGCTAACAAATTAAGTGAGGGTTCACCGGAATCTGGTTTCATTTCGAGAATATCATTGGATTTCAACAGCAATGTTATGCTAGCAGTAGCAGAGCTGCCTCAACTTCCAACACGGAGAACTCATAACAACAACTCAACTTTTGGAAAATGATATACAGGTCGAGTAAGCTTGAGCTGACTCACAAAAGGACACGGTGCAACCCACAACAATGGTGAACCCGCATTTCCTAGTGAGAGAGCCAGCACAAGCTGGCTTGTATAGCATTATTCATTAACCAATATCCAAGAAAAAAATTCAAATAATCATAATTGAGTGCTGAGTGAGTGTGTCTACACAGAGAGAAATCAATTAACAAACTTCTCCACAAGATCCAATTTAAGGTACGGATATGGAAAAAATATCACACTGCAATGACACAATTATCTCAACACCGACTGACCTATACACACACAATTAACATCAACAGGCCTATAAAACTGCAACATTTAGAACCCAATCACATTGAATGGACATGGAGCGAAATAGATTCAGAAGGAACTACGTATATCAATATAAATATAAATTTACACTAAATTTATATAATGCAAATTTATAATATGAATATTACACATACATATTTCGTATAGGTGTATAATATGTAAAAAAAAAAAGGAACATTTGTTTGTACCCATAAGAGAGGTTTCGAGAAGATGCTTGGCCATGAGAACCTGATCCGTCGGATTAACAACACCGTCCTCGATCCAAAGCTTCTTGATCTTCATCATACTGTACCCACTGGATATCATCACCACGATCACCGTCCCAGCGACGGTCTTCACGACAATCGGTCCGCGACCACGCTTCAATCGATCCAAACTCATGATCACCAGCTTCCTCAGGGGGGTTTTGAACACGAACATCACGATCAGAACCATCTCGGCCACTATCAACGCGAAGAGAAGTTGAATCATATCGACGGCGGAGAATTCAGATCATAGAGATCTACGATAATCAATTGGAAATTTTAACGGTTGTAATGAGACGTATCTGAGTTGTTATCATAAGATGGGGTGTGTGGAATTAAAGAGAGAGCAGAGTAGAGAGATCAAGTAAAAAAATAGAAGAATTGGAGAGACTCGTAACAGAGATGGAATGGGTGCCCAGTTTCTTCCCAGCAAACTAGTACTCCGTCCCATAAAACTTGGGATGTCTCACATTCCAACTTTAATGGTGTGACTCACTTTTTAACGTAATAATTCATGAATTTATATATTAGTCCTTGTTTAAAAGTTAGTATTTTTATTATGTGGTGAGCTCAACTTTTAGGATAATAAAATTTGAAAAAGATAGTTTAAAAATTATATAATCCATTTTAGAAAATACACATGTATTTTGGGACATTTCAAAAAAGAATAATGGACTAAAATTATGGAACGGAGGGAGCATGTGTTTCTACTTGAGAAGACTGATTTCTCATTGGGTCCTTAAAATTTAGTTTATTCGTTTCCAGGACTTCTACTTTTCCAAATTACAGATTGCTCTAATCTTGGTTTTGTGGGTTAAAGAAAAAGGAAAAGACCATTAAGATTGTACAGTGAGAGTATTTTTTTTTCTTCCAAATGTCATAATGGAGCTCCAGATCAGAATAAAGAAACTTTATCGTTACATCAAACCACCATAATGATAATAATTATTAAAGGAGAAAAAAAGAAAAATGACGGAGAAATCAGATATACACCCAAGTAATTATAAAACTATCTTATTCATTAGTAATGTATGGTTTGAGGACCACGTCGTGCAATTCAATTAATAGCACTGCCCTTGTAGAAAGTTAATGCTCACCCACATTCATTGAACTGTGTAAGAAAAACTATTAAAAACCTGAAATTGTTTTCCAATAGTTTTTTCAATATGACAGTATTTTTTTTGGTAAAATTTTCAATGTGACAGTTGCGATTGTTATTTACAATGTTTGATTTTCATGACCATAACCAACATTGGTCGCTCACTGTCTGAGTCTCCTTTAATGAGCATAAGAACTTGTAAATTTCACCCACATGTTCGTCTTTTGAATTGCACTCTGTATGTTTGTTTGAATGCCAAGTTTAAAAAATGGAGTAATTCAATTTTCATAAGATGTCAATACATTGAATGAATGAATCAAATTAGCAATTCTATGGGTTGATTTATGGACATTGTTAGTGTTACATACATGTACAAGAATGTACTGCAAAATTCTTAAGAGAAGTGAAGATGAACCACGGAAGTATCAGAAAAGTTTGCTTGCAAATTCTTCGGTGACCTCCCGCTTTCTTGAAGAAGCAGCCAGATCCTTCAGCTCTGATAAGCTCCTTCCCAGCTGCAAAGCCACCTTCATTTCAAGCAATTCTCCATTCTCTCTCCTCCCCACTTCTCTTTCTGTCAGATTTGATTCAATAGACTCTTCCATGAGCTTAAAGAAGCCGGCATTGCTCCGATACATCTCAAACACCATTCCCACTTGCCCACCATGCTCTAATGTGTTCACAATGCTTGCCAAAGCACCACCAACAACACCAAGCACCGCAGCCCATGAAGCATGAGAAGGAGATCCCACAAAAGCAGAGCCAATAGCTGCTAGGCCTGTTAGTAAAGGGCCTGAAATGGCTAATACTTCGTTAATTTTCAAGGCTTTCTCACTCAACCTCAAATAATCTGCTTTGTCCTTCCTTTCCAAAACCCCAACTATCTGCCTCATTTCCTCTTCCAACTCTCTATTCCAACCATTCCTACCCATTTTTCCTCCAAGTCCTTTAGCTTGGCTTCGCCTTTGTTGCGGCCACCACACTGCAGGTTGAACCGTAGATGGGAATTTTTCAAGCATTGCTCCTAGTAGAGGAAGTGGGTAGGCCTTGTCAAGAGCCAGAACTTTGTTCATAAATTCCTTCACATCACCAACAGTGGGTGTGCCAGTGGATATGGATGTCTGAATTTGGCCTTGGAGCTGCTTAAACAACCTTTCAGCGTTTCGCTGTTCTTCAACAAGTTGGGAAGGTTGAATCTTGTTCATGATCAACAACATCCCAGTAGCTGCCAAATACAATAGAGTAGAAGAGAGCTTGAGTCCCACAAGAGGGGCACCAAGATTAGCACCAGAAGCTGCAATACCGGCCATGGTTGCAGCACCAAGAGTGATTGCATTTATGGATGTCAAAAGTAGGCTGTTCCAGTTGTTTCGCTGCTCTCCGATGTTCTTATGCATCTCCACTCTGTCTGCAACGGCCTCCATGATGGCGTAAAGCTTGGCAATCACCGTAGGATCGGCAGTAGTGTTAGTATCAAATCTTGTACGAGTGTTGGTATTTATGGGGGAGTTGGAATATTGCTTTTCAATGTGGGTAGTGGTTGTACTTGTGTAACCACTTCTCAACTCCAATTCCTCCACCAAACCTCTGGTTGAGAGGTTGGGAAGAGAGAGAGGACTTGTTCGGAGTCTTGGTACATTGATGGTACCTCTGATTACCCCTCTTCGGCAACACGAGGAAAGAGAAGTACTGGATGAAGACATCACACTTGAAGCTTGAAGGGCGGCCATGTTTAACTCCTTAATTTAATGGTTTCTTGGAGGTTTTGTCGTGGCTAATTAGTTTTTCTATAAAATGGTATTGAAAATTTGCAAGGTTTAGGCTTTAGGAGAATCTAGCAGTCTGATTTCTTTTTGGGTTCTTGTTGTAGCAGATGGGATTGTGATGTTTTTGTGTATTGAATGGATTTAGGCTTTGATGAGTGATACATATAGTTGTTTCATGGTGTCTCTATATATATAGAGGAGGAGGGGGTTGGGATATGCAGACAGAAGACTGAAGAGGTCTATTGTTCAAGGTTTGAATTGAATGGGTTCATGGGGTAGACTATTTCTTCTCTATAGGTTTGTGAACCCATCTCACCCTTTATTTTGGCTGCTTGTGATTTGGGGCTTGAGCAATTCTTCTTTGACATTTATGATTCAACACACAATGAATAAGTCCATTCTTGAAACAGCCAACAAAGCAAAGACTTTGGACACGTATACTTTTTTGTCTGGGATATTTCAAAACAGGTAACATCATCTGATTTAATATAATCCAAATTACATTAATTTTATGACAAGGAGACACATGAGTCCATGACCCACGGAAATTGTCGTCTGCCTTGCATTATATGCATATTATGTTTTTTTATATCAAATTGTTTTACGCGATTTGATTTTTTTTTTTTTTCAGTTCTTTTTAAAGTAAGCAGTACACATGCATTTTGACTCGCCTGACAATTGTGATTTTTAATCCTAGGGGAAGTGGAGGTCAAAACACTCGGCCAATTACCGAGTGATAATTATAAAATATTATATTGATACTTCATTTTTCTCCTCTTGCTTTTCAACTATTATTTTTAACTATTTAGCACACCCCTTGTGAGGTGAGTTTTTTTTTTTTAAGCAATTATATTATTTAAAAATAAAAATAAAAAGGAAGAGTGAAATGTGTATGTTTCTCATTTCCGTTGTGTTATTCCATAATAAGTATAATTATTCACGTGGATCTTTCTTTAATTTTCTTTTTCTTATTTGTATACTCAATGACGGGGATTTCGGAAATATAGGAGTTTAAAATCCCAAAACATATCATCTGATCTTCTTTCTAATTCAATATATAAATATGTAAGTATATACTAATAATAATAATATATATATACATTACATAACAGACAGAATGAGGATTCTTAAAATGTTACCAAGCTATACTTGCATGATTCCTGCATAATAATTCTCAAACATTTTATCAAAAGAGAAAATAAATGACTCCTCTCTTTGAGTGTAGCTAGACATAAATAGATTCTTCATCCTTGCTGATTATTCACTGACAGGGTTTTACATTACTCGGCAGTAAGTTACTCATTGAATGACATCAATGTAAAATTCATTAAAGTTCAACCAAAGAGATAACACCCCCCCGAATATGTCCACTGTAGTATAATCCATCCTCGATCACCATTTTCTTACATTCCAGTTTTTGGGCCTCATAAAAATGTTGAAAATTGTGATCTAAAAAGATTGCAAATCAACCTCCATTTTGTCCATACGTATATCAAAACAGGTCCTCGTATCCAATTATATATTTTGGTCAAGTTGCCCATGTTTATATATATACATTATATGCGTGTGTTTGTGTGTACTTGTGCACGTCTGATTATGTGTGTATGCTTATCTATGTTTCTCAGTCGAAAATTAACCGTGTCAATGCGTATAATCAGTAATCCTTAACCACATGCATTGATAAACCAATGTGGCTGTTCTTCAACATGCATGGTTAGCTATATCAGCCATGCATGATTATGATGGAAAACCTTTATAAGAGTATAGCCACCTTCGAAATCATATTGCAGCATATAAATTAAGTACAAATTTAATGCAGATGTTAGAATTAAGCTGATGGTTAATCGAATTGACATGTGAACAACCACTGTACAACAAGCTTTGACTTAAGGTATTTAACCTAAAAGAGAACCTCACAGTACAATATTTTTCATCAACAATCCAACACAAACAACATAAACCTCGGACAACATTTGGAGTTCATGATTGCTCCAATAAGCAACTACTCTTCTGTTTATACTTTATACATGCTAATATATATATATACACACACACACACACACACACACCCATCCCAAAAAGGGAAAATGAAAACAAACTTTTAGCATAAGTCAAACATGCCCAGATATATGACAAATCGTCCAAACCAGACTTATTGGTGGCTTCCTTTCATTTGCTTAACCCTTAGTCAATGCCATAGATATTGCTCCTAAATTCAAAAATATTCCCCTAGAAAATTGGAAAGGAAATTGGCAGAGTCAATATTATTGGTAACCAATGGAAATGGAAATCAAGAAGAGATAAATTATCCATAGGAAGAAGAACAGAGGGAGAGAAGTGCATACCAGCCACACGAATGACTGCAGCGGCACATACTGGTGATTTACCCACCCCACCACTGGCCATAACTGCAGCATATTCATTCATTAGAGATTTCTAAGTAACAAGAAGACCATGTTCCTATATAACAGAAGAACATAAATACACGAGAGAAAAAAAGAAGTGTAAGTTATAGTTTACTTCAGCATATACTTATATTAACACACCCTACAGTCCTTTTAGGATATTAGTCAATTGATAATAAAAATTACATGGCAAAAGGCAACCTCATTTCTCCCTCTCTCCCCCAGTTCCCCCCCCCCCCCCCCCCCACATCCCAATAATAAACCCACAGAAATCTCTATTTTATTCTGATTACAGAGTCTCCAGCTACCCTCGAAAAAATGAAACAGTGCAAAACCAAAGAAAACTATAAAAGCCTATGACATAGGGAAAAAGACAAAAATAAACAATAAACGTTTGTGTATATAAAGGATCGACTTGTTTGAAGCAAACTTATTGCGCTTTAGAAAGAAAGAGATGGAAATCAAACTCAATGGCTTGAGCCATGAGGTATTCTTCTTAAAGAAAATTTGGTCCACCTTCTCTATTACATATATATCATAACAAAATAACCAACCAAAACAAAAAAATAAAAATAAATAAATGGAAAGGAAACAATGTCAAACTCGTACTAGTTAAAAAATGAGAAATCAAATTGCCTAAATCAGTTGTTTAAAAAACTGAAGTCAAGCATACTTACAGAATCGTTATATAATCAAAATGAGAAGAAAATTTTGAAAGAATGATCTTAATTAGGACATTTAAGTTGGTCTTGACCTTCAATTATGTAAACAAAAACAAATATTTTGTGGCTAGAATGGACACTCGAGTGTCAAATCAGGATCCCACGAAATTTGAGATCCTATGAGGATTCCATAAGAAGGATTCTACTCATTTGACATTTTTTGTGCGATCGAGATCAATTTCACACTTTTGGATCGTAAAATCATCATCATCATCCTTGCCTTTATCCCGTACCAATGGAGTCGGCTACATGGATTCTCCTTTTCCAACCTTCCCTATCAGAAGCATTTCTCCTACTAAATTTAATTTTTTAAAATCATTTCTTATCACTTCATTTCATGTAAGTTTTAATCGACCTCTTTGTCAATTACCTTCTATGTAAATCAATCTTCCTCTCCTCACCAGCGCATCTATAGGTCGGCATTGACTATGTCCATACCACCTAAGCCTACTCTCTCTTATTTTCTTGATAATAGGTGTTATACCTAAGTTCTCCCAAATCCTTTGATTATTAATCTTATTTTTGTTAGTTATTCCTAATATTCATCTTAACATTCACATTTCCGCCGCATGGATGCATTGTTCGTGTTTTTGTTTTAGCACCCAACATTTCGCTCCATATAAAATAGGTCGGTCTAATGACTATTCTATATAATTTTCCTTTGAACTTAATTGGTATTCGTTTATCACATAAAACCCCAATAGCATTCCTCCACTTTGACCACCCTATTCCAATTCTACTACTTACATCATCATCAATCTCTCCATCTTCTTGTACAATTGATCCTAAGTATCGAAAATAATTGCTTTGAGTCATGCTTTAGTCTTGAACTTTTACAATTGATTCTAGACACATTCAAAATGATATTCCGTGGTGTATACTGTTTGCCGATGATATTGTTTTAGTGATGAGACTAGAGAAGGAGTTAATGCCAAATTGGAGGTTTGGAGAGAAGCTTTAGAACTAAAAGGGTTTAAGATAAGTCGAAATAAAACTGAATATATGGAGTGTAACTTCAGTAAATCTAAAAAGACAAATGAGGATTGAGAATCATGAGGTACAAAAAAGTGAACATTTTCGCTATTTAGGCTCAATTATTCAAAATGAGGGAGAAATTAGAGATGACGTTAATCATAAAATCAAGGCAGGATGGGTTAAATGGAGTGGTGCATCTAGTATATTGTGTGATAGGCGTATCTCCTTACGATTGAAAGGGAAGTTTTATCAAACAGCCATTAGACCAGCCATACTTTATGGTACCGAATGTTGGGTAGCTAGACAACAACATTTGCATAAAGTGAGTGTCGCAGAAATGCGAATGTTGAGATGGATGTGCGGGAAGACTAGAAAGGATAGAATTAGAAATGAACACATTCGGGAGATGGTTGGAGTAGCACCAATTGGAAATAGAATGAGAGAAAATCGGCTAAGATGGTTTGGACATGTGCAAAGAAGACCTTTAACTGTGCCTTTCAAGAAAAGTGACAGTCCAAATTGAGGGCAATGCTAAGAGAAGAGGAAGACCAAAGCTAACATGGATAGAAGTAGTAAAGAAAGATATGATAGCATGTGAATTAACTGAGGAGATGACCTTAAATAGAGCGGAATAGAAACATTGGATTCATGAAGCCGACTCCAAGTAATTGGGAAAATGCTTGGTTGTTGTTGTTGTTGTTGTAGTATTATCATTCTCTATAGCACTACTAAATTTACATTCCATGTATTCCGTTTTAATTCTACTAATTTTTAAGCCTTTTGACTCTAATGCATTTATCTGAGTTTCTAATTTTATTGCTAAGGTTTCTTAGAGCTATCCAATAGCAAGTCTTTCGTTATTTTATATAATATTACCCTAAAATCATATGATCATAATATTGGATAGAAAGAAAATTTAATAACCATGCAATCGACTTCAGAAACATAGAAATCCCTCCACATCAACCAGCCTTCTTGATTTAATGCAAGCATTCATAAACTTATATGTTGGTATGCATGCTTTATAATGACTATATCAAACATGAGCTTTTTTTTTTTTTTGGGGGGGGGGGGGGGGGGGGGCGTTAGACCAGATCATAATTCAACTTTCCTCCTCTGCTGCCATTTGTTTTTTCTCTGATAAATTGCATCCTTCAGAATCAGGGCTATTTCGTTGCATACCTCCTTGAGAACCCAGGGAATGCATAGGCCCAGATAAAATGCCCCCAGAATACAGAACAGGAGTCTGTACACGTTGGTTTCTTAGAACACCATAATTGCCTCCTTGGGCAGGTCGGAAACCTACAGCATTTCCCCCATAACCAATATCTAGTCTCAGATCTCTTCCTGAAGTAAGAGGGCCATACCTGTAGAATTCTTCAACTTTCCTCTGCTGCCATTTGTTTTTTCTCAGATCAATTGCATCCTTCAGCATGAACCTTACCCTAGAAGACAGTTTCATGTTGTTTGATAAGCTCTCCATCTTATCAAAATATGCATCCATGTGCATCTTGGTTTTGTGATGATCAATTATTTTTCCAATTGTGCTCATTAATTTGCACAAAGCTTCAACATCTCCCTCATCAGGATTCTGGTACCGACCCAACAACTGCTTTATGCATTCATGCATTATTCTCTCAGTTAACATCCTCTTCTTGAACAACTCTCCAATCAGTCTAATGTTACCCAACATTCTTCTTTGATCCCGGATTCTCTTCGCCTCTCTTTCCTCTTCAGATTGTTTAACCTCAGCTCTATTGGCTTCTTCCTGCTCTCTTTCCCCTCTCTCAAATTCTGCTTGGCATTTGTTCAGAAGTAATCTTTTAAAAGTGATCTTCTCCTTGTCTTCACTGAAATCAGGTAATTCTCCAGCAAGATAATGACAGAGATTGGCATAAATTTCACAGAAAGTTGGTTCCATTAGTGCTTTATCAAAGATCTGTGAGACCACTACAGTGAGAGTAACAGCATTGTCAATATTAACTGCTTTAACTTGCTCAAAAAGTTTTTCGAAGTTCTGGGGAGTTAGCTTGTTTAGAATAGCTTTCAACTGCCTACGCTTGGCCTCTTCTTCATCAGTCACTTTACCCACTCGATACTTCCTCCGAGCTCTGTGCATTGCTTGTAAAGGAGTCTGAGGAGAAGGAATTAAACCCTTCTGAAAAGCAGTGGCATGCTGCCACCTGTCAGAATCAGGGCTATTTCGTTGCATACCTCCTTGAGAACCCAGGGAATGCATCGGCCCAGATAAAATGCCCCCAGAATACTGAACAGGAGTCTGCACACCAGGGTTTCTTAGAACACCATAATTGCCTCCTTGGGCAGGTCGGAAACCTACAGCATTTCCCCCATAACCAATATCTAGTCTCAGATCCCTTCCTGAAGTAAGAGGGCCAGGTAATTTACTCCATTTTTCATCATCACACATGCCCCTCCCACAGCGGTCTGGTCGAGAAGCCCCAGTTGACCTATCATTAATTCTTTCAGGACTAGGGTATGATTCAGAAGAAAGAGTGACATTAGAAATCATCAAGGCCTCCGCTATATCAGATGAATGAAAACCCTCTGGAAGATCAGTACAATGCTCTGAGAATTTCAGTAGCAAATCTCTGAGGTGTTGTTTCTTTACATCTTCCATACTCTTCCTCCGTATTCTGAGTTCTCTGATGTAGTGGTGTAGCCTATCTATCATTAGAACGAGGAATAGGGAGAAGCCTGAATATGTTTTATCATATGTTTTAGTAGTGGTAAAAGGGCTCAAAGAAAACCCCATTGGAAGAATGGTTATACAAACTGAATATCAAATGCACTAAAAGAGAAAGCAAAAGTCTGCATGCTTATCTAACTTTGAAATTAACTTTATCATTACGGACAAGGTTAGCACAAGCCTAGTCCCACATCTCAGAATTGAGACACAGATGAAAGAAGTAACAAGAAGCATGACAAATCAATGAAACATTAAATCCATGCACCAGACTGATCATGGAAATTGACAATAAAGTAGATGGTGTTCAGTTGTTTTCAGCATGAGGCCGTCGTTCAATGAAACATTACAGCCATGCACCAGACTGATCATGGAAATTGACAACAAAGTAAATGGTGCAAGTTGGTATATCTAACATCAAGTAAAGATGAAGACATGATGTTCCAATGTCATTGTCTAAATTATAGCTTCTTTTTTTTGGGAGCTTTAACAGATGTTTGTAAGATGTTTATTCTCAAAATGGAATGTAGACATTAAAATTTTTTAAAGGCAATAACAAAATGATACTTCACAAGGCCATACTCACAAGTAATTAGAGTTAAATATGGTGCATCTTTCAAATGAGCATTTCTTTTCTCATGGTCATCTCTATAAATTACCCGGCAAACTAAATAAAGAAAAAATAATTGATATTGAATGAAAAACAAATGAACATTTAAAATGAAAGGGGAAATCCAAAATTTCATGAAATAAAGTTTTTCAATATGAGGTTCTTTCAAGTTAGTTACAACCTTGAAATAAGTAAGAAAACTGTGTTTTCTGAAGGAGAAACTTGTTCTAAGTTGAAACTATATTGTAAAGCTTAGTTACTAGGGGAAAAAATTTCAACATAATTACCCTAAAGTATACCCTCTAATCATCCACCCAACCTAAACATTCTGCATTGTCACATTCATTCAGAAATTAAGAAAAAAAGAATGTAAGAAACAATGAAAAGGGCTATTCCAAGGAGAACAAATTACTCCATCCAAAAGGGAAGAACAAAGTTTCACATAATAAGCAAAAAAAAAAAAATTATGCAATATATGGAGGATACAAGTCGATCATAAAAGGAAAAAGAAATAAGAGACAGGTGCTCGGTATATAAATGATGACACGTATCAAAATGACATTAAGTCAAAAAAATTTGTAGAACATCATAAAATGTGTCATTAATGTTATTTAACATTGAAACGTCAAAACTATTAAATCAAAGGAGGAAATCGAATCAAATAATCTACCTTCCAAAAGCAGCACAATCGCTTGTTAAACTCACAGCTTCAGATTTTCATGTTCTATAGGTACACAGTTCATGCTTATCATAGTTAACCCAAACCTTCTTTTTTGATAAACTACGAACTAAATCCTAATTGAAAATACTTCACATATATAGGCACAACTCCTAATGTAACATTTTTTCCAAGGTGGTATATACTGGCAATAACCACCTTTATATGAAATCAACCCCTAATGTAACTTCTTTTTCCTTCTTGGTTCTTGGCTACCCAGACACTATTACTAAAAAAATCTAACTTTCTCCAGAAGTTCTACCCTCTAATCACATAATCAACTTTGCATATTTACACTATACACCAATTCCACAAAATTGCAAATAGCTAAAAGAGATTCAAATCATCAAACTTATCACTTCTATGTATATAGCTTTGGATATTCGCTGACCCAGATGAGGGATATCTTCTCATATTTTTATTAAATTCTGAATTAAGATTAAAGTAATTGAAATTGATAATTTCACTTTAAACAAAAAACTGGTTTAACTGTTGAAGATATTATTTCTCTTAAAGAGAATCAAGAAGCAATCACACGGGACAAAAAGAAGGCACTACTACAGTAGCATTCTATCAAACAATTTTAAGGCATTTGGTGCTACCAAATTAAGTGAGGGTTCATCAGAATCAGTTTTCAATTGGAGAATATCATTTGATTTCAACAGCAATGTTATACTAGCACTAGTAGAGTTGCCTCAACTTCCAACACAGAGAACTCATAACAACTCATCTTTTGATTGGATATTAACTAAGAAAAATGATATACAGGTCGAGTCAGCACATACAAAAGGGCATCATGCAACCCACATTTCTTTGTGACAAGCGGCTTATATAGCACAATTCATTAACCAATATCAAAGAAAAATTTTCAAATAATCATAATTGAGTGTTCAGTGAGTGTGTATCTACAGAGTGAGAGAGAGAGAAATCAGTTAACAAACTTCTCCAAATGATTCAATTTCAAGTACGGATAGGGAAAAAATATTGTACTTGGAATATTGTACTTGGAACCTCTCCAAGTTTTTCTTCTCTACAGGTATCTCCGTGGGAACATCTAACCGTGCCAAACATGTCATGTAATTGTTGGGATTAAATTGTATATGAGACCAAACATGGTGTGGCAAAAAATATCACACTGCAATGACACAATTATCTCAACCGACCTATTAAACACGCACAATTAACATCGACCTATAAACTTCAACAATTACATGGAGCGAACTAGATTCAGAATGAACTACCCATATCAATATAAATGCAAATCTACTTTACGTATATATAATGCAAATTTATACTATGTATTAGACATACATATTTCGTATATGGGTATAAGACGTAAAAAATGGAAGAATTGTTTGTACCCATAAGAGAGGTCTCGAGAAGATGTTTGGCCATGAGAACCTGATCCGTCGGATTAACAACACCGTCCTCGGTCCAATGCTTCTTGATCTTCATCATACTGTACGCAACGGACATCATCACCACGATCACCGTCCCAGCTTTGACAACTTTGAAGGCTATACAGTTTTCAGAGTCGAAAATGGCATTCAATGGTGATCAGCAAGCCAATATAGGTATGTGACAGTTGATTTAAAAGTTGGAAAGATTAGAACCCCTACAAAATTTCATGTGATCAAGGGTGAACCTTCTTATCAGTTGTTGCTTGACCGGCCATGGATGCATATATATGTGTTGTCCCATCGTCGTATCATCAAATAATGAAAGCAAATTTGGGAAAGGTTACTATGACTCTCAATCCTTCCAAAGACTCTTTCTGTCCTTCGGAGGCACATTTTCTTCGACGCCATATTTTACAATAAGTATGCCGATGAGGAGGCTGGAGATGAAATTCATACAATTCCTTTGCCTAGTCTCCCCCACGAGACCGGCGGAAGAAGAAGTCGTGTGGACTCGCATCAACATGTCTGATGGCCCGGTGGTATACAAATTATGACGCGATGGGGATTGGGGACATCATCTCCTACGGTCTCCGACACGATGCCTCAAACGAAAGATTGACATGAATTTCATAATTGAAGAAGAGTTGAAAGAAGTGGACTTTTTTTTTTTTTTTTTTTAACACCACCAAAGTAGAAATATATTAGAAAGTAAAGATGTCAAAGTGACGTTAGAATGTCAATCTATGTCGGCTTATGAACTCACTATCACTCTAATGTTAGTTCTCACAAGGCTTCCTTGACGATCAAAGGCATGTGCTATACCATTATCAATTCTGGTACTCACGAAAGAAGAATACTTCGATACTCAAGTAAAAATTTAACATCTTTAATGATCATCAACGAAGTCTCATCAGAGATAACAAGCGACATTAAAGGTTTAAAATCACATTCGACAAATAGATTCTGTATACCCCATTGATCAAGAAGATGCAAAGCTTTTCTTAGAACTAAAACCTCTGCAGCTCTTGAACTGGCAATTTTTAAAAAATAAATTGAAATTTTGACTGGAAGTCCTCCGTGATTTCGAAGTATTAAACGACCACCACATTCCTTTGTAAAAGGGTCAAATGCTACATCAAAATTGAGCTTAAACTGACCTTGATCCAAAGGTAACCAAGTTGCACGATGGGGAGAGGGTTCAACATTCCCCTCATTTAGATTTGGAACAAATAAGTTACAAGAGTGAAACTCATAGAAATGAAAAACTGCTCTGTCTAAAATATCTTGAGGAGCCCATGATTGTTGGTTGAAAATCTTATGGTTCCGAGCCTTCCAAATTTGCCACCAAATAAAAGATCCCAAACTAATTAGGTCTGAAGAATTATCAGTAGCTTGGCATATTTCCACAAATTGAAGCCACCTAGACTTCCAATTTACAACAGTGAAGATAGACCAATCAATTTTCATGGGACTAAGTTTCCAGACTGTGTTTGCCACAGGGCATTCAGATAACAGGTGTACTAAAGTTTCAGAAACCACACCGCAAAGAGCATAGTCATCAACAACCGACATACCTCTGCTTTGTAAGTCTGAAGCAACTGCCATCCTCTCATGAGCACACTGCCATAAAAAGAATAAGATTTTCAGTTTGGACTTCACTTTCCAAATTGACTTCCATAAATTTTGAGGCTCTTGAGAATCCCTATAAATAGGATTTGCAGAATTAATAAGCTTCATGGCCGAGTATAGGCTATTTTCATAGAAAAAAGACCATCTCTACTTAAGGCCCAAATTTTCTTATCTTCTCCTTCAGTTTCTTGAACAAACATTTGCAAGATCAGGTTTGTATCTCTTTGATTGAAAATAGTGTGAATCAACTCAAAATTCCATTCTCTCATGTTGGTGAGAAACAAGTCAACTAATGTATCAACGTCTTCTGCTAAAGTGATTATAGAGACTTTGAAATTTGGTGATCCTAGTAATCATGGGTCAATCCAACTGTTTAGCTTTTGACCATTTGCAATATGCCATTTGAGGCATTTCTTAATCACCTCTTTGGCTAAAAAAATACTTTTCCAACCCTAAGATGCACCACCTTTGCACTCGGATGATAGAAAGGAATAATTTGGAAAATATTTTTGTTTAAAAATTTTGCAGAATAATGAATCCTCTTCATTCTCCAATCTCCAAGCAAATTTTGCCAACAAAGCTAGATTTAAAGCTTCAATATCTTTGAAGCCTAGACCTCCTCTAGGTTTTGTATCACATATTGTGTCCCAACTAATCCATTTGATTTTTGAACATTTATCGATACCCAACCACCAAAAGTTCATGAGTTTACTTGCTAGCTCCTTGCATAGCTTGATTGGAATCTTATTGCACTGAAAAATGTAAGTCGGCATTTCTGCAATGACAGTTTGAAGTAAAACTGCTCTCCCTGCTTTGGACAATAGAATGCCCTTCAAATCTTGAACCTTGGTAGAGATTTTATCCGAGAGAAATTTGAACGAGGCATACTTAGATCTCTCAACCACAAATGGCATTCCCGGGTGCTTGTTTGACCAATTTTGACTAGAAATTCTCAACAAATTTCGGATAATAGCTCTTGTTAAAATACATGTGTTTGGACAAAAAAAGATGTTGGACTTGCCATAGTTGATATGTTGGCCTGGGATAGTTACATACACATTTAGAATTGATCTTAGAATGGAGGCCAATAACAATTGGCTCTGCAAAAAAGGATTGCATCATCAGCATAAAGAAGATGAGAGATATGAGAGACTTCTCTACCTAACTTGATGCCATGTATAAGACTTTGATTAGTAGCATGGTTGAGAAAAATAGAAAGACCTTTTGAGCAAAAAAGGAATGAGGAGAGTGGGTCTCCTTGTCGAAGACCTCTTGAAGGCTTAATTAGGCCACCTGGTACTCCATTTAGAAGCACCAAGTAGGAGATCGATGTGATACAGCTCATAATAAGAGTAACCCAATGAGGATGGAAACCCATATATGTCATCATTTGTTTTAGAAAATTCCAATCGACTTTATCATAAGGCTTTGCAATATCTAGTTTCAAAGCCATTAACCATCCTCTTTCATTTCTTTTACCTTTCATATAATGCATAACTTCTTGTATCAGAAGGATATTGTCATGGATCAACTGAGAGGGAATGAAAGCGCTTTGGCAATCACTAATAAGAGAAGAGAGAAAAGGTTTCATTCTGTTTATCATGGTTTTGGAAAAGATTTTGTATACCACATTACATAAGGAAATTAGCTTGAACTAGGTCATTTTTGTGGGGTTTATAAGCAAGAAGCTCACTCCAACATTAAAATCATTTATAATACAACTGTTGAAAGATTATCGCAATGTGTTTGCTTGGGAATATAACCAAATAGTTATACATCAACTCAATGCATCTGCAGTGCCCAAAAAATAATGCCAAAGGGTGTATTACCCAGACTTGGAGATACAAATCAAATCTGAGATGCAAAAGCTGTTTAAAGCAAGAATTATTAAGCTCACCCAACACCCTACTTGGCTTACCAATATTGTTTCAATTCAGAAAAAGAATGGTCAAATTAGAATGCGTGCAGACTATCTGGATCTCAACAAGGCATGCCCTAAAGATGAATTTTGGACACATACGCCACTTACCATAGGGCCCTGACAACAAATTTTCATGACATGATGCACCACACAGTAGAAGATTATGTTGATGATTTGGTAGTCAAATCAAAAGTCTGTTCAGAACATATTCAAGACTTGGAAAGAGTTCTCCATAGGTGTCGTGAGTATGGCCTAAAAATGAACCCACTAAAGTGCGCCTTTGGGGTCGAGCAAGGAAATTTTCTTGGATGTATAGTTCATTGGCAAGGCATTGATGCATAGTTCATCAACAAGGTCTTGACCTTGAGTATGGCCTAGATCTAGGCATTATTGAAGAAAAAGAATTTGTTTAGAAAATTTGTCCTGATGACAATTGACAATTTGTTCATTCCCTTTCTCTTTTTGGGTTGAAGAAGATGATAGGTTATGAAAGATATCAGTCGATCTAGGTTGATCGACGTTTAATAGATAATCGACGACTTCTTCGTAGAACGAGAGAGTTGTTAACAGAGATAAACGAGATTGTAGAAGAACAATACAAGTGTCGTGCTGCTAGGCGAAGTGGTGGAGTGTTGTAGTCTCTACATCTATATGTATATGTATGTATATACATATAGATACTTCCCTTAACGAAATAAGCGAAGATTCGATTCCTATATATATATGTCTCCTACTTTATGGACTCGATTTTCTCGAATCCGACATTTTTTTTTTGAGAGATACACATCTCTTTGTATCTCATTCTTTTCTGTCCCCTTTCTAATTCATTTTCACTCAATATGAATACACATCATCCGAGTGTATCAAAAATAATGATTGGTTTTGAATCATTAATAGATCACTACAAAACAAATGCCAGATATTTTTCCTTCCACACAGTCATCTTCTGCTCATTATAATACTACAAAGAACATGTCTTTATGTCCATTGAAATTGGAGTCAACCTTTCGTATTTATTGCACTTGGCTCCATCTCCTTTATCTGCAATCAACGTCTTCTCATATCTTATATACACATATATGTCGCAATCATATACATACAATTAGCATCCAAAGAAAATTTCTTTCATTATTATTATTATTATATTTTTTACCAGTAACATGGCTGGACCCAACTTCCTATTTTTACTCATTCTCCACTAACCAAGACAACCCCACAAGGCTATCTAATCTCACTACAGTGTGTATATGCAATTAATCAAAAGCAAGTACGCAACCCAAAAAAAAAAATTCTATCATTTAAGTAACCACTAGAATTATTATATACAGAAAGTTTCCATTATTATCCATTCACAACTTTTATCTTACTATAAAAAAGTATTATTCAATGCAACCTTCCATTATCCCACCTTTCCACATACATATCCTCTATATCTAATTATCTAGAGTCTATACTGAGATTAATTTCGATTGGCGTCAACAGTTCTCTTACAACGCATCCAACTTTCTTTCCACTTTTCTCTTTCTTTCTTTTATAAAATATAAGGTAAATATCATTAACACCCTCTGAGATTTCATGTATTATCATGTGACTATAATTTTGTGCAATTTCGTCACTAACACCCCTGCCAAAATTTTTAATTTTTTAATAAGTGAAATGTCCTAACTGCCCTAGATTATTTAAATGAAATTTAATATAAAAATATCAGAATTGAGAAATGACAAAACTGCCCCTCATGATTAAATGCCTTCACACTCACCCACACACGCAACACCCACCATTTTTCTCTCTACTTTCTTCAACCATGATCAGAAACCCTAACCAACCTCTCACCTTCTTCTGCAACCACAATCATAAACCCTAACCCCAATCCGCAAACAAAATCATGGTTGATTATATGTATTATAAACCGTAAGTCCTAATATGCACAATATGCGTATATACACAAATGTATTAATATTTAATCCCAAGATTCTCAACCCAACTTGAAACAAGATTGAGCAAATATGGAGAACTCAGCCTCGGCGGCGGCGACAACAAGATGAGGAGGTGGTGGTGGCGTAATGGTCAACAATGGTATTGTTACCTACATTTGATCGTTGCAAGGTTGGCCCTGGAGTACTCTCACAATGGCGGACAGGGAGGTTCTTAGTGAAACTCCAGTGTGACGGTTGGCTGGTGATGATAACAAGGAGAGTTGTAACAACAACCTCCGGTGATGGATTGGCAAAGGGTGACGAATTCGTGGTGGCAACTTGGTGAACGACGACTTCAAGGCATAATTGCTAGGGTTCTGTTTGATGGAATTCTGGCTGAGGGGTTTGAGCTTGGCTTCGATTAACAAGTTGAACAGTGGTTGAGGGTTTTAAGGGTTTGTAGTTGATGGGTTCAATGGAGTTCGGCAGAGATTGGATTTCAACTTGGGTTTGTGATTAGGTTTGTTGTTGTTTGGGTTTGAAGATGAGAGGTAGAGTTGGGGGTTGGAGTTGGTTTTGGGGTTGGCTGTTTCATGATAATGGGTTTATTTGGTTTGGGGTTTTACGGCAAGGGCAGTCAACGACGGCGGCAAGGGCTGACTGGTGACAAAAAGAGTAACGGTGGTTAACGCTATTGTAGCGGCTGGTAGTTGCGGTTAACGACTGACAGCTTGGGTTTGGTGTCGGGTTTGGGATTCCAAACAGGGTTTCTAATTTTGTTTGTTTTCTGATGTGTTGGTTTTGTTCATTTTAAGTTGATTTATTTGATTGAGCTTTGAAATGATGAATTGAGTCATTTGGGTTGTGTTATTTGAGTTCAATTTAGGAATATATTGTTAACATATATATATATATATATATATATATATATATATATATATATATGTATTTGGCTGTTCAAAGGGGCATTTTGGTCCATTAGATATGGTTAAATGAATAAATTTAGTACTCAAAAGGGTTAGGTCAGAAGTCAAAGGACAATAAGGTCATTGCATTGTGAAAAAATGCTCTGACACTATGTACGTTTGGCATAAGGGGGTATTCGTGATATACGGAATAAACCACAGGGGGTGTTTGGTGACGAAATTTCACGAAATTGTAGCGGCGTGACAATACATCAAACCTCAAAGGATGTCAGTAATATTTATCCTAAAATCTATATATATATATATATATATATATATATATATATATATATTCACCAACCAACATAAATATATCCTGTAGCCATTTTCTAAAGAGCCACTACCATTTTTTATATTTAACATGCATACATCAGAAAATTATCACACACCACACCATTGTTTACATCCTTGTATTCAAGGGATACACACCTACACATGCATGTGTCCTACTAAATTATGAATTCACTAAAAGCATACTTTCCTAAATAATCAATAAAAATTTATATATGTACATTATTTTAGCATATGCACATGTTTGTAAATAAAATTTCAGATTTCTAATCTGCTCGAACAAAGAATCATAGACAAGAAAAAAAAAATTCACATAAAAATATTCTCTGCTCAAGAAGTTGGACTAGCTGCTCCTCCGACCCGGAGTGGATTCTAGGAGAAGGGCAAAGCCTCGCTCAGGTTTAGCACAAGAAACCATACTTAGCTGCGGGTCTCTACTCAAGCTTTTTAATCAAATTTCTACATCCCAATCAACTCTCATCGTGTCCCAATACATCAAGGATTACTCATGATTCTATTATCAATGAAAAATTTTCAGATCTTGAAAATCACTTTACCATTTCAATATATCACTACATTTCCTCTATGTAGACCCCATTCACTTTTTATGCAACCATGCCTGAAATCAACCACACACTCATAGGCAACTCAAACATGCTTGAGGATAAATATTCGAACAAATAGGCAACTCAACTATGCCTTGGCAAATCAACCATGTCAGTGGGTACTTGTAAGACTGCGTTAATAGTCAGCTCACCTACTCGTAAGACTGCATTAATAGTCAGTCTACTGTGGCTCTCCGTATTCCATCTGACATCCTCAAATTTTAAAATAGAGAAACATAGTCAGTCCACCTACTTGTAAGATTGTGTTAATAGTCAGTCTACCGTGATTCTCTATATTCCATCTCACATCCTCAAAATTTAAAATAGAGAAACATTTAACTCTATATCCGTAAAAATTAATCATATATTATAAATATAAAAATTATTGCAAACAACTTAACCATGTCAAATAAAATTCGATCTCCCGAAAAGATCTAATACCTAAACTCTGATACCAACTGTTACATCCCAGATTTTTCGCAAATAAAATCCAGAATGTGATAAAATTGTATATAAAAAAAATAATATAAATTTTTAAAAAAAATTGTTTTGAATGAATTTGATAAATAAATAAAACAATTAACACCGAATGAATGAATACGGAGTTATAAGGAATGAGTTATTAATTTTCAAAGTATAAGTTTCCACGTATACATGTCCTATTGTTTGTCTCTTTATTTCAATAATAATTTACTAGCATTCAATATATTAAAATATAATGAATTACATACACTAGCTTTAATAAAGAGAATAATTTTTAACCATATACTTATGATTTTCTCTCACAGCCTGCCACACTATTTACTACAGTAAATAGAACTTCACCTTATTACAAAAAAATTCTCAATACGAAAACATATTGAAATAACCAAATAAATCAATTTAGCTATATTAAATCTAAATCTTCATCTGCATCTTGTACCTCTTTTACTTGAGTACCTGAAAATATTTTTGGAATGAGCTCACAAGCTCAACAATAAAATGTTAAACACAAGAGTCAACCTCACCTTATATCCTTGCATATAACCGTTAATTACTCCTAATTAATTAACATAATTAAATCCACAATTCCCCATAATAATTAGTCTTTATAATTATTATATACCAAACGTTTTTTACACAGCTTACAATCTCATAGGATTCAAGTATACATTGTATTCCATCATTTAACCAATTGATTGATTAAAAATATTTCTCATGATTTTCTTAAAACAATCTTATTAATTATTTATCATGAATTAGCTAATCATTTTGATTAACTAATTATCTCGAAATTGTATGCATAGTAATATTTTAAACTATAGAAGCACATACACAAAAATACAAAAATATAGTAAGCATCAAATAATGTTTATCTACTGAAGCACATACTTGTGACTGGTTGTACGAGATGGCCCATGACCACTTCCATACAATAAGAATACTTTTCACCCAATTATCAAATAGACAAATCCTTGAGTATACCTAACGAATCGTTACATCATTTCTATAATTTCAAAACTTTTAAGATTTACCAAGTGATTTCAACATTTACTCAATCAAATCACCCATTAATGTATTCATTACTCACATTAAGAATTCTCAACTCCAAGACTTCAACCACACGGAGATAGCCGAAACAACTGCCTAATAAAAATATATCTATACATATATTTATTAACTCTTCTACAGCAAACTCCTATACATATATATATATATACACACACATATATACATATATATATCCTAAGTAGTAAGTATTGACCAATACTGGAAAGAAAGGTATTAACAAACAGTGATGTATAGGCTACTGTCCAAGTTTCTAAAGGAAACCAATTGTATAATTTTCTGAAATCCTTTTTATATACGAGGATAGATACAAGTACCATATATATATAATTCTTATTAGGCTCTCATGTTATGAAGTGGATCTATTTAAACAAATATATAGACAACTAAACAAGAACCCACAATATATAAATACACAACTAAACTATATTCATAGATTCTTATTTCATACACACATACTTAATAAGCATCGTCGTAATTTATGTAAATTCTTAGACATGCTAAATTAAACTTTCTCCCCCATCTTAATTAAATCCAAGTTAATATATATAAGAATAAGGGCAAAATTAACTTGCCTTAAAATTTGACCTTTGAATCCTCCTCCTCCATCTTCTTCTGTCCGATAACCAAGTTCTCTCTCTCTCCCTCTGGTTTCCTTGTTTTTCTCTGTCTCCCTTATTCTTTCTTTCCTTTCCTATTCCTTTTCTTTTCCGACCAACGCCATCATCTCTTTTTTTCCTTCTATTTTTTATTGTTTTCTATTTCTTTATTTTCTCCCACTCCATCGTTACACCCATTTGCATTTCTTTCTTCTTCTTTTTTCTTTTCTTTTTATTACACTTGTTTGTCTCCCACTAATCTTTATCACCAACCCACTCTCTCTCCTCTTCCTTTTTCTCTTTACTTTACCTTACTTTCGACTGCTTTATCTTACTTTCGGCTGCTTTATGTCCCGACTCATGGGATGAAAATTTGTCCGGTTGGGTACTCGTTTTTATTTAAAATTCATTTACAGAATTATTTAAAAAAAGGGAGTGAGGATGAGATTAGAAAAATAATCCACACAAATTCGAGGCCAAAATGGGATAAGACCCTATCCCAACGGCTACTCGCCCCGCTCTGTCCCGTTTAAGTATATATATATATATAAAGGGAACATTCTACGTCACAGTACTTGAAATTTATATATACTTTTGAATTTGTGAATTATTCTAGTTCAAATTTTACAATTTTAATTCTATATTAAGTCACAGTATTTGAAATTTTACGTCACAATATTATAAATTATTATGGACAAGTAATAGACGAAGAATTAAGAACACAATAGTATAGCAATGTTTGAAATTACTTGGTGTATATGTATCTAAGTATCAAATTTATTATTATAAAAAAAATTGCATTAAAAAAATATATATATAAACGGGGCGAGGCAGGGACGGGGCGAAGAAAATTAAACGGTTTCAAAAATGGGATTTGGGGATGATTTTGTAAACGGATGCAGGATGGGGATGGGGATAGGGCAGAGATAGTTAAATGGTTGCGGGGATAGGGAAGTCAAAAACCGTCCCACCCTGTTGCCATCCCTACCTAATTCTATATATTAGTGGTAAAACAAAATAAAAAACTATTCTGCTGCTAGCAAGATTCGAACTCAAGACTTTATTGCAGTTTTTCATATTCACTGTTGCTCTCCACACACACACACACACACACAAAACACGACTTTCTCCTCTAAATCAATCATACCAAATTTCATACTCAAAATTTTCTCAATCCAACTATGTTAATAAAATTTTTATATTAAATTGAGATCACATAATTTACACATAAACTACACACAATTTATTCTTAATTCTTAAAACTAAGTAAATAGCCTTATGCAAATTGGGTTATTACAGTCCAATTGGTGCATTCCTGGCACAAGAGGTAAACGAAGAAGAAAAATTCGTATACTACATGAGTAGGGTACTTCATGGAGCTGAATCACAATATTCACCGATTGAGAAATACAATCTCTCTTTAGTATTCGTAGCTCATATTTTCAGGCATTATTTGCTTTCTTATCCACTTGTGCTGGTTATAAAGTGTGATCTTATCAGATACCTTTTGTCCAAGCCTGTTTTATCTGGTAAATTGGCTCGTTGGTTGCTTGCCCTATCTGAATATCAAATCACAAGTTTCAACCCAAAAGTAGTAAAGAGTTAAGCTTTGGTCGATTTGTTAGCAATGTTTCTAAAAAAAAAGTCAAAACTCGAGAATTATTCAAAATTCGAAGAGTGTAGTGATGTCTCTTTAGGGAAAGTGTAAGAAAGGAATTTAGAGTTTGATGGATCCTCCACAAGCAAAGCAGGTGGCGCGAGCTTCGTTATATCCAATAAAAGAACAGGCGAATAAATTGTTATGACATATAAGTTGGATTTCCCTTATACCAATAACATTGTTGAATACGAAGTCCTGATCTTAGGGTTTTCTGCGAGCTTAAGAGCTGGGGTGAAAAGGCTAAGTGTTCAAGGTGATTTAAATCGAGTCATCAAATAGACCATGGGAGAATACACTGTGAAAGAATCTCATCTTACCCCATATAGAACAATTATGCATAATATGATGAAGGATTTTGTGAGTGTCAAGTTTGAGCATAAGACGTGAGTAGTAAATCAGAGACCAAATGCTCTTGCTACCCTAGGATTCCAACTTAAGTTCAAAGAGAATCATGAAGCAGTCATGAAGCATTAAGTGCTGACTAGATCAGCTTCATCATCTCTAAGACTCGCCAATAGTGAGTACTCTTGACGATTATCGAGTGCTTGAATCTCAAAAGTAACAAACACATCCTAGAAGGGACATTCTAGCCACAACAATTCTAATCCAACTGATTTCTAATCAGCAATCTGCTCACGGGACCTCCATATTACCTTAAAGGAAACGTTCTTCAAGGACTTACCATCCAAAGAGGCGAGAAAATCTGCAAAGGCATCCAGAAACATTTTTTGGAACTCTTGGTCACAAAAAGTAAAATTGACAAAAGTCTCAAGTATGCCAACATTATAAAAACTACAGAAAAAAGACTGCCACTGAACAATATCACTCGGATTAAAGGTGTTGGGGTCCAAGAAAACTTCAATATTAGTACTAAGTTTCAAGCCATTATCAAATCTTCTGCCCACATTTATAGCATCTTCTTCTACAGTAGTCAGGCGGGGTTCATTCTCACGAATAGGTGTCACCCCTAACTGGGTCTTAAACTCAGTAACGTCTTGAGGTTGCAATTGATTATCCATCAAGGGAACAATTGGAGCTTGAGTTTCTGCACTTACAAATGGGAATCATAGGGCACATCATCCTTGGGAATCCCACCTACAATATCATCGTATGGGAATCATGGGACGAATCTTGTTGATTAGTAATAGTTAAGGAGCATAATGTGGGGACAGATGATGGATTATGGGCCCTCCCTCTCTTAGTCATTCTTGCTTTCTCTCTACCTCCCAACTCAGTCCACTCAATCTTATCTCTCTCTTATTT
Organism: Cornus controversa; assembly: GCA_026545225.1. Classification (NCBI taxonomy): domain Eukaryota; kingdom Viridiplantae; phylum Streptophyta; class Magnoliopsida; order Cornales; family Cornaceae; genus Cornus; species Cornus controversa. The sequence continues at coordinate 65,749,463 of CM048849.1, read as the reverse complement.
CATACCTCTTAATTCAAGTTGCTCAATCCAGTCAAGTGCAAGTCATTTCCTGCACCATATTCGAACCCTAACCTCCACAAGTACTAAGTAGTATGTATTTGTTTCTGTTGGAAAATAGTGGCTAATTCACACACACAATGATAAAATTGAAAGAGAAAATGAAAAGAAGAATTCTTGGAAGATACTTTATTTCTCACATTTTTTTTAGTATAAAACATATTATTTATATAGGCTTCAAAACAAATATGTAAAACCTATATGTATATGCCATTTCACCCACTAACATAACATTAACTCTCATGTCTTCCACTCCACTAACACAACTTACCCATTACTTCCACTAACACAATAATAACTCCACAACTTTTTCATGTCTTCCACTAGCACAATAACAACCACTAACATAATAATAATTAATTTATTCAAGTTTGATTTTCAACACCCCCTTAAACTTGATGTCACCACTCCAAGCAAACTCCTTAACTTATGAAAATCTCCAAACTTGAGGGGTTTGGTGAAAATATCCACAACTTGTTGTGACTTCATAAACTTGAGCTCAACATCCTTCTTGGTTATGTATTTTCTAATGAAATAAAATCTTGTGTCAATATGTTTGATTCGATCATGAAATACCGGATTCTTGGCCAACGTAATTGCCGATTTGTTGTCCACAAAGATCTCCGTTGACCCTTCTTGTGAAATATGTAATTCCTTCAACAAATTTCTTAACCAAATTGTTTGATAAACACATGAAGTGGCTGCAACATCTTTCGCTTCACAAGTTAAGAGTGTGACAATCGGTTGTTTCTTTGAACACTATGAAAAAGCTATATTTCCCATGAAGAAAACATAACCAAAAGTACTTTTTATTTCATCCAAATCTTCGGTCCAATCGCTATCACAATAACCCACAAGCTTGAAATCATTAGAAAATGAATAAAATAACCCAAAATTGAGTGTACCTTTGATGTAACGAAGAATCCTCGTAGTTGCCTTAAAATGAGTCATGGTAAGTTCTTCCATAAATCGACTAACAAGCCCAACCGCAAAGAGTATGTCCGGCCTTGTACAAGTTAAATATCTCAAGCTTTCAACAAGACTTTTGAAAAATATTGGATCTATCGTCTCTCCATCTTCACAACATACCCCATTGGTTGATGAACATAAACCTCTTATTCAAGAAAACCATTCAAGAAAGTCGATTTCACGTCCATTTGGTGGATTCTCCAATTATTCTGGGCTGCCAAAGAAATTATCAATCTTATAGTTTCCAAATGGGCTACGGGTGCAAATACCTCATCATAGTCAATACCGGGGTTTTGGTTGTACCCCTTGGCGACCAACCTTATTTTGTACCTTTCAACTTCACCATTTGCATTCTTTTTGGCTTTATACACCCATTTCACACCAATTGTCTTTTGTCCTTCCGGTAGTGTAGTAAGCTTCCATGTGTCATTCTTCTCTATAGACTGAATTTCTTCTTCTATAGCATTTCTCCATTTTTTATCTTGTGTCACCTCTTCAAATTCTACGGGTTCACAATCCGCAAGGAGACAAAAAAGTGTTAAATCACTAAAACTATTTGTTACCTCTTCTGTGTCATCATATATGTCCCGAAGACTTCTCATGCGAAGTGGTGGTGTGTCACTTGAACTTGATGATGATGGAGTTGATTGTTCATGAGTTGATGATGGTGGAGATGATATTGGTGGAGAAATGGGCTGCTCCATGTCTTCACTTACTCCTCTTCGAATTCAACATCTCTACTAATGATGATCTTCTCATTATTTGGGTTGTACAACTTGTAACCTTTAGATCTTGAGCCAATGAACATTAACTTATCATTTTTGTTGTCTAATTTGGTCCGCCTTTCATTTGGCACATGTACATAGGCAATGCTCCCAAAAACCTGAAACACTTGGCTTTCTTCCACTCCATGCTTCTTGTGGCGTCTTGGTTTGCACACTTCTAGTAGGACAACAATTGGACAAGTACACCGCACATTCAATAGCTTCGGCCCAAAATTCTTTAGGCATTTCCTTGCTTTTCAACATGCTTCGAACCATATTCAGAATGGTTCTATTCTTTCTTTCGACAACTTCATTTTGTTGGGGTAATCTTGGAACCGTTAAAGGATGGTGAATGTCATTTTCTTCACAAAAAGGTTTTGAAATCATTTGATATGAACTCACCACCTCTATCGGATTGAAGAGCCTTTATGTCATAGCCACTTTTTTTTTTTACAAGTGCCTTGAATTTTTTAAAAACTCTATACACCTCTAATTTATGTTTAAGAAAGTACATCCAAGTTTTTTGACTAAAATTCTCAATGAATAGGAAAAAATAATTACTTTTACCATATGATGATGGAGTAATTGGACCACAAACATCCGAGTGAACAAGTTGTAGTAGTGTCCACATTTTTTTTTTTTTTTACAAGTGCCTTGAATTTTTTTAAAACTCCTTACACCTCTAATTTATGTTTAAGAAAACACACCCAAGTTTTTCGGCTAAAATCCTCAATGAATAGTAAAAAATAATTACTTTTATCATATGATGATGGAGTAATTAGACCACAAACATCCAAGTAAACAAGTTGTAGTGGTGTTGTTGCTCTTGTGGTAACTTCCTTAAAAAAACTCTTTCTAACGAAACATCCTTCACAAATTGATTTGGATTGCTAATGAAAGGCAATCCTTTCACTAGCTTCTTCTTGGCCAACAACTCTAGTCCTCCAAAATTCAAGTGCCCAAATCTCAAGTGTCAAAGCCATGTAGAATCATTAAAATAAGCTTTTAAGCATTTAGCTACATCGGTTTGAATATTTAGCAAAAACATCCGATTATTTGTCATTGGAACTTTGACAATCAAGCTTCCCAAAGGATCTTTTATCCAAAGACTACAATCCTTCGTGAAAATATTGTAGCCTTTTTTTAAGAATTGTCCCAAACTTAAAATATTGTTCTTCACATTAGGCACATAATAAACATTGGAAATAAATTGATGCTGCCCATTCTTCAAACGAATCAAAATTTTACTTTTCCCCCTTACTAGAATTTGTGATAAGTTTCCAAATGTCACCTTGTCATTTACCATTTCATCAAGATCAATAAACTTGTCTTTGCTACCACACATATGATTACTAGCGCCAATGTTAAGATACCACATATTCTCTTCACTTTTTTCACCTTTGTATGCCAACAACAAAGTAGGCTCCATATATTCATCAACATAATTAGCCTTTTCTTCAACTTCAACATTACTAGTAACATTTCTACATTCCGAAGCATAATGGCCATACTTATGACAATTGTATTGATTGAGATTTGTCATACCTTCTTCCATATGATCTTGAGTAATTTTCTTTTCCACACCACCTTGTTTGTTGTGAGTCATGACTTTTTTCTTCATTGTTGATGATATAGCGACCACTTCTTTCACTTCTACCTCTTTCTCTTCCTCGGCCACGTACATTTCCACGTCCTCGGCCCTTTTGGTTTCCTCCATGCATTTCTTTCAAGGAAAGCTTTACTTGTAGCAGTTGATGCAAAGACTCTTGTTTCTTCACCACTTTTCCTTCATAAGCTTGCAACGAACCCATGAGTTGATTAATGGTCATGGACTCTAAATCCTTCGATTCTTCAATGGCAACAACAATAAAGTTGAATTTGGGATCTAATGACCGAATGATCTTTTCAACGACCCTTGTATCATTCATGGAGGTTTCACCGTATCTCCTTAGTTGATTTACCATAGCCAAGAACCTTGAAAAATAATCTGAAATTGATTCAGATTCCTTCATATGTAATGCTTCAAATTCACCTCATAAAGTTTAGAGGCGAACCTTCTTTACTTTATCAACTCCTTGGTAGAAAATTTTGAAGAATCTCCCATAGTTGCTTTGCATTAGTTGCATTGGCAATGCTTTGTAGTATTCCATCATCCAAACATTGATGGATGGTCATGATCGCCTTTTGGTCTTTCTTTCTCATGGCTCGTAAAATATTTTTTTTGACTTGAGACAAGGTCATCTTGTGGCTCAACATAACCTTTGTTCACAACTTCCCACACATCTTGTGCTCCCAAAATTGCCTTCATACGAATACACCAATTTTTATAGTTTTCTTTGGTGAATCGAGCCATTTAAAATGGAACCGAATTGTTTGCCATTTTCTTTCTTCCTCACAAACTAGCTCTGATACCACTTTGTTGAAAAATAGTGGCTAATTCACACACAAATAATAATAAAATTGTAAGAGAAAATGAAAGGGGAAACTCTTGGAAGATATTTTATTTCTCACATATATGTTTTTTGTAGAAAACATAGTATTATATAAGTTTCAAAATAAATATGTAAGACCTATATGTATATGCCATTACACCCATTAACATAACATTAACTCCCATGTCTTCCACTCCACTAACACAACTTACCCATGACTTCCACGAGCACAATAATAGTTCCACAACTTTCCCATGTATTCCCCTAGCACAATATTAGCTCCACTGTCACAATAACAACCACTAACATAATAACAATTAATTTATTCAAGTTTAATTTCTTAAAGTTTCTACTTCAGGAGACTCATTTTCTTATTGGGTCCTTAAAACTAGTTTTTTTAGTTTTCAAGACTTTTAGTTTTACAAATTTTTTTCTCTAATTTCTATTTAGTAAGTTAAAGAAAAACGAAAAAATCACCTAGGACTAGTATAATGCACAAGACTGCTATCATTGCAGGATCTAGATATCCCAGACATACATCTTTGTTTCACCTTTTTTGAATTATTTATTTACCTGAAACTCGTGACCACCATATTAGAGTGGAATAAGTTTACCGTTGCACCAAGACTTAGCAAAGTAACAATAATCATTAAAGGAAAGAAAAATGATGGAGAATTCCAACATAATCATAAAACTTCTTGTTTCCAACTTATCGATTAGTAATGGTTAAGGACCACATTGAACATGCAATTGATTTAATAGCGCTGCCCTTGTAGAAAGTTAATCCTCACTCACATTCATTGGACTATGTTATGATCTTCTGCATCTTGGGTCTTCTCGTTCCTCTCATATTGCTTATGTGTAAAAGAAACTAATTAAAAACCTGAAATTGTGTTCCAATAGTTTTCTAAATATGAGAGTTGCGATTGTTATATACAATGTTTGATTTTCATAACCATAACAACATTAGTCGCTCACTGTCTGAATCGCCTTTAATCCGCATAAGAACTTGTGAATTTCACCCACATTCATTTTTATCTCATTCTATTTCCTTTATTCACTGTTGTTTGTCTTTTGAATTGCACTCTGTATGTTTGTTTGAATACCAAGTTTAAAAAATGGAGTAATTCAATTTTCATAAGATGTCAATACATTGAATGAATGAATCAAATTAGCAATTCTATGGGTTGATTTATAGACATTTTTAGTGTTACATATATGTACAAGAATGTACTGCAAAATTCTTAAGTGAAGATGAACCACGGAAGTATCAGAAAAGTTTGCTTGCAAACTCTTCGGTGCCCTCCCGCTTTCTTGAAGAAGCAGCCAGATCCTTTAGCTCTGATAAGCTCCTTCCCAGCTGCAAAGCCACCTTCATTTCAAGCAATTCTCCATTTTCTCTCCTCCCCACTTCTCTTTCTGTCAGATTTGATTCAATAGACTCTTCCATGAGCTTAAAGAAACCGGCATTGCTCCGATACATCTCAAACACCATTCCCACTTGCCCACCATGCTCTAATGTGTTCACAATGCTTGCCAAAGCACCACCAACAACACCAAGCACCGCAGCCCATGAAGCATGAGAAGGAGATCCCACAAAAGCAGAGCCAATAGCTGCTAGGCCTGTTAGTAAAGGGCCCGAAATGGCTAATACTTTGTTAATTTTCAAGGCTTTCTCACCCAACCTCAAATAATCTGCTTTGTCCTTCCTTTCCAAAACCCCAACTATCTGCCTCATTTCCTCTTCCAACTCTCTATTCCAACCATTCCTACCCATTTTCCCTCCAAGTCCTTTAGCTTGGCTTCGCCTTTGTTGCGGCCACCACACTGCAGGTTGAACCGTAGATGGGAATTTTTCAAGCATTGCTCCTAGTAGAGGAAGTGGGTAGGCCTTGTCAAGAGCCAGAACTTTGTCCATAAATTCCTTCACATCACCAACAGTGGGTGTGCCAGTGGATATGGATGTCTGAATTTGGCCTTGGAGCTGCTTAAACAACCTTTCAGCGTTTCGCTGTTCTTCAACAAGTTGGGAAGGTTGAATCTTGTTCACGATCAACAACATCCCAGTAGCTGCCAAATACAATAGAGTAGAAGAGAGCCTGAGTCCCACAAGAGGGGCACCAAGATTAGCACCAGAAGCTGCAATACCGGCCATGGTTGCAGCACCAAGAGTGATTGCATTTATGGATGTCAAAAGTAGGCTGTTCCAGTTGTTTCGCTGCTCTCCGATGTTCTTATGCATCTCCACTCTGTCTGCAACGGCCTCCATGATGGCGTAAAGCTTGGCAATCACCGTAGGATCGGCAGTAGTGTTAGTATCAAATCTTGTACGAGTGTTGGTATTTATGGGGGAGTTGGAATATTGCTTTTCAATGTGGGTAGTGGTTGTACTTGTGTAACCACTTCTCAACTCCAATTCCTCCACCAAACCTCTGGTTGAGAGGTTGGGAAGAGAGAGAGGACTTGTTCGGAGTCTTGGTACATTGATGGTACCTCTGATTACCCCTCTTCGGCAACACGAGGAAAGAGAAGTACTGGATGAAGACATCACACTTGAAGCTTGAAGGGCGGCCATGTTTAACTCCTTAATTTAATGGTTTCTTGGAGGTTTTGTCGTGGCTAATTAGTTTTTCTATAAAATGGTATTGAAAATTTGCAAGGTTTAGGCTTTAGGAGAATCTAGCAGTCTGATTTCTTTTTGGGTTCTTGTTGTAGCAGATGGGATTGTGATGCTTTTGTGTATTGAATGGATTTAGGTTTTGATGAGTGATACATATAGTTGTTTCATGGTGTCTCTATATATATATAGAGGAGGAGGGGGTTGGGATATGCAGAGAGAAGACTGAAGAGGTCTATTTGTTCAAGGTTTGAATTGAATGGGTTCTTGGGGTAGACTGTTTCTTCTCTGGAGGTTTGTGAACCCATCTCACCCTTTATTTTGGCTGCTTGGGATTTGGGGCTTGAGCAATTCTACATTGACATTTATGATTCAACCAACACACCATGAACAAGTCAAATCTTGAAACAGCCAACGAAGCGAAGACCTTGGATAACTCAACTCAACTGTTTTTGTCTGGGTTATTTCAAAACAGGTAACATCATCTGATTTACTATAATCCAAACAAATTACTACATTAATTTTATGACAAGGAGACCCATGAGTCCATGACCCATGGAAATTGTCGTCTTTATATGTATTATGTGATCGAGACCTCATGACCATGCATATTATGTATTTTTTTATATCAAATTGTTTTATGGGATTTGATTTTTTTTCTTTTCTTTTTAGAGTAAGCATGACGTATGCATTTTGACTCACCTGAGACTTTGGGACTTTAATCTCAGGAGAAGTGGAGGTCAAAACACTCGGCCAATTACCGGGTGGTAATTATAAAATATTATATTGATACTTCATTTTTCACCACTTGCTTTTCATTTATTTATTTATTTATTATTTAGCACACCCCATGTGAGGTGAGTTTTTTTTTAAAGCAATTAAATTATTTAAAAATAAAAATAAAAATAAAAAGGAAAGAAAAGTGAAATGTGTATATTACTCATCATATCCCTTGTGTGATTTCATAATTAAGTATAATTATTCACGTGGATCTATCTTTAAATTTCTTTTTCTTGTTTGTATACTCAATGACGCGGATTTTGAAAATATGTGAGTTTAAAATCCCAAAAGACAGGATGAGGATTATAAAAATGTTACCATGGTATACTTGCATGAGTCCTGTATAATAATTCTCAAGCATTTTATCAAAATAATCTAAATGAAGGAAAAAAATATGACTCATCTCCTAGAAAGTATCGACACTTCATTGAGGGTGTCGTACCCGTGTTGAATACTCTGACACTCCTCAAATACGTATTAGACACTTCGTAAAAGTATACGTCTTGACATTTTTCTTTTTAAGACACTTCTCGGACACTCCTTGAACATTTCTTGGACACTTCTCAAAGACGTATCAGACATTTTATAGTAGTGATGTATATTTAAATATTTCGAATGTAAATTATATGATACTAAATTATGATTAAAATTTAAGCTAAATATATGTAGAAAGACTAAATAAGTCTGGTTCCTTAATTTATTTTAATCTATTTGTTTATTTTTGTTTATAAGTTTATTTGGTTCTTAATTGTTTGACGATGAATTGAAGTATTTCTGTAATATAGTATTTTTTTATTGAATACTTAATATATATTAATATATTATATTATTATTTTATACTCGTACCCTTGCTGTATCCGTGTCTTATATTTTAAAAAAAAATTGTATTATCATGTATGTGTCGTGTTGTATTCGTGCTCCATGTCCGTGCTTCCTTAACTCCACCCTTCGAGTGCAGCCAAACATAAATAGATTCTTTTTCATCCTTGGTGATTATTCAAAGAGAGGGTTTTGCGGGTTGTGATTACTAGCAGTAAGTTACTAAATTGAATGACGTCAATGTAGAATTGATTATAAAGCAAACTTTTAGCATAAGTCAAACATGCCCTTAGTGAATGCCATAGATATTGGTCATAAATACAAAAATATTCCCCCTAGAAAACTGGAAAGGAAATTGGCAGAGAATATTATTGGTAACCAATGGAAATGGAAATCAAGAAGAGATAAAATTATCCATACCAGCCACACGCAATGACACTGTGAAGATGACGCGGAACTGCAGCGGCACATACTGGTGATTTACCCACCCCATTACTGGCCAGAACTGCAGCATATTTGTTCATTATAGATTTCTAAGTAACAAGAGGATCACGTTCCTGTATAACATAATAACATAAATACGTACATAAGAGAAATTAAAAAAATGGAATACCGTCCACGCTCTTCTATACTGCACCATTGGATAGTCCTTCTTGATTTTAGATTTCACATGGACCCAGGGTGGTCTTCCCACACTTTCATAGGATTATATATATATATATATATATATAGCAGAGATGATGTCTAATTATGGATTGACAATATCATTATTATTTCTAGCTTAGGAAACTGCTGTGTGAAAATACTAGTAATTAACTAGCCAATTCACCATCACATGCACTTCCATTAAGCTGATTTATTTGAGAAAATGAGAGTCGTTTCTAACTCTTATAATTTTTGCAGCAGTACATTTATAACTTAAATCAGTAAAGCCGCTTCCCAACTGCTTGTAGTAGTGCAATTTGGCTGGATACTTGGCAATCGCATCTTCTTACTAAATGAGAATCCTTAAAAGTAAGAGACATGAAGTAAAAACAATGTGATATCCAAGCAGGGCCGGCCCTGAGATTCCAAAAATTTTGAGAAGCCCTAGGCGGACTTTCAAATGGGGGCCCTTTATACAAAAACTTTCACACGCGGATAAATTTTATAGTATATATATATATATAAATTTTTTGAGATAAAGGATCTGTTATATATATATAAATATATATATAGACTGTAATATGTATGTATATTCATTATTCAATAATTTCAATTCTACAATTACAAAAAAATTAAAGAAAATGTAATTAAATATAAAATCAAGAGCACTACTAACAGTTTGAAAACGAACCAAATCCAAGGATTAGAAATTTTAAACCCTTATTTTCTGAAGAAAAAAAAAATTCAAACTCTAAACCCCCAAATCAAATTATGTTCAAAAACTCCCCTTCTAGAGTATGGAACTAGAAAATTAAAAATGAGAGAGAAGCTTACCTAAGAGATGAATCGGACGTTGGTGCCTTGGTAGACAGTAGACGACAATCTAGTGCTCTTGCAAGTTGTATGCTCATCGCGAGGAAAGAAGAAGAAAGGGAACCAATTCGTCTGAGGAAAGAAGTAAACATGAAATAACAGTACGTGAACCTAAGTAATACTAGTAGTCTAGTATTGTTTATTGAAAAAAAAGTGAGCCCAGAACCACAAGCTATTGGGCTTGTTTTAAATGTAGCCTGCTAGCCCAGTACTAATAAGTTTTATAAAATTGAAATCTAGTAATAGTGTTGGGCTTGGAAAAATTTGGGGCCCCCAAAATTTGAAAATTTTGGGGGCCCTAGGCGGCCGCCTGGGCCGCCTAGGCCCAGGGCCGGCCCTGTATCCAAGACATGCCAGCTTTTAACAGTTATGTTCAGGTGAATTTTCACATATATAATAAATACACACCCACACATGCGCAAACACTCTTCAAACGTTTTATCTTGGTTAGATCTGGTATGCAAACCTGTGTAGAGACCATATGCAGGTTGGGCAACAACATCCAGATCTGGATTTCTAATCGAATTATAATAAGTAGTCATGGTAGTAGTGAAAAATTACTAACTAGACACTCCTTGTGTTCACGATCCCAAATTAGTTGATACTACAAGAACACAACAATATCAACAATAAACAAGCCTTTTTCCTATTATTTGGAATAGAGTACATGAATTTTATGTTTCCATTCCACTCTATTTAAGGTCATCTCCTTGGTAAATCCACATGCTATCATATCTTTCTTTACTACTTCTACCCATGTTAACTTTGGTCTTCCTCTTCCCCTAGCATTACCCTCAATTTGGACTATGTCACTTCTCCTGACCAGCGCAGTTAAAGTTCTTCTTTACACATGTCCAAACCATCTTAGCCGATTTTCTCTCATTTTATCTCCAATTGGTGCTACTCCAACCATCTCTCAAATGTGTTCATTTCTAATTCTATCATTTCTAGTTTTTCCGCACATCCATCTCAATATTCGCATTTTTGCGATACTCACTTTATGCAAATGTTGTTGCCTAGCTGCGCAACATTCGGTAACATAAAGTATGGCTGGTCAAATGCTGTTTGATAAAACTCCATATTCAATTGTAAGGGGATACGTCGATCACACAATATACTAGATGCACCCCTCCATTTAACCCATCCTGCCTTGATTCTATGATTAACGTCATCTCCAGTTTCTCACTCATTTTGAATAATTGAACCTAAATAGCGAAAATATTCACTTTTTTATACCTCTTGATTCACAATTCTCACTACATCCTCATTTGTTATTCTAGATTTACTAAAGTTACACTTCATATATTCAGTTTTATTTTGACTTATCTTAAATCATTTTAGTTCTAAAGCTTCTCTCCAAACTTTTAATTTGACATTGACTCCTTCTCTAGTCTCATCAACTAAAACAATATCATTGACAAACAACATACACCACTCATAATTATTACAACTTTGTACGTCTCCTTTGTTTTTATATATAAGTACAAGAAAACTTTGGCGCTACACATCTGGCATCCGTTTAGTTGTTATAATATTATTAAACAATTTTGTTAACCAAGACAAGTTAACTTCTCCTAGACATTTCCACACTTCAATAGGAATGTCATCGGGTTCTAAAGCGCTCCTCAATTTCATCTTCCTTAAGGCATTCCTAACATCCCACTCATTGACTATACGAAAAAATATAATATCTCTAACATTTTCCTCTACGCCTAAACATTTGGTTTTCATTTAGCAATTTCTCAAAATAATTTCTTCATTTTTCTGTAATTTCATCGTCTTTTACTAAAACCTGTGAATCTTCACTCTTAATACATTTAATATGGCTAAAGTCTCTAGTTTTCCTCTCCCTTAGCTTGGCAAGGTTATTAAGTGATCGTCTCTCTTTATAGAAAATGTATTCCTAATTATAAGGTTATATGCTACTGCAAAATCTAAGATAGTCTCTTCGACATGATTTCTATCTCCATATCCATGCCCACCATGTACCATTTCATATCCTCTGCTTGATTTTCCTACATGTCCACTAAAGTCTCCTCCTATATACATTTTTTCTCCTTCGGGTATCTCTTGCATCAACTCGTCCATATATTCCTAAAAAAATGTTTTAATATTGTCATCTAGTCCTACTTGAGGTGCATATACGCTAATTATATTAACTATATTTCCTCCTAATATGACTTTTACTAATATGATCCTATCATCTTTTCTAATAACGGTTATTACATCATCTTTTAAATTTTTCTCTATGATTATCCATACTCCATTCCTATGTCTATTCTTTTATGTATAGTATAATTTATATCCTTCAATTTCTCTAACTTTTTCACCTACCCACTTAGTTTATTGTAGACATAGGATATTAATCTTTCTTCTAATCATAGTATCTACTAACTCCATTTTCTTACCCATCAAAGTTCCTATATTCCAAGTCCATATCCTAAGCCTAATATCTTGGGCTAACTTCTTTACCTGTACTCGTCTAGAAAAATACGAGAACCCTTGCTGATTTTTAACTGCAACCGGGCGCCGATGCGATGCCCCTTGCCCATTTTTTGAAGCATCCGGAAGCTGATGCAACGTGTCGCTTAAGGGGAATGCCCTAGTATTTACGCTTGTATTCATAGGATTCATATTCATAGTGGTCATGACATAGTTTTATGTCGGCTGTCAAGCTATCTAACGCCCCTCCTCCTTTATCCGGACTTGGGACTGGCTGTGTAAAAAAAGACATAGGCGAACCAATAGTGTGTGCGCGATCCTAACACATTGAACATGCAATTGATTTAATAGCACTGCCCTTGTAGAAAGTTAATCCTCACTCATATTCATTGGACTATGTTATGATCTTCTGCATCTTGGGTCTTCTCGTTCCTCTCATATGGTTTATGTGTAAGAAAACCTAATTAAAAACCTGAAATTGTGTTCCAATAGTTTTCTCAATATGACAGTTGCGATTGTTATATACAATGTTTGATTTTCATAACCATAACAACATTAGTCGCTCACTGTCTGAATCGCCTTTAATGGGCATAAGAACTTGTAAATTTCACCCACATGCATTTTTATCTCATTCCATTTCCATAATCAATGTTGTTTGTTTTTTGAATTGCACTGCATGTTTGTTTGAATGCCAAGTTAAAATAATGGAGCAATTCAATTTTCATAAGATGTCAATACATTGAATGAATCAATCAAATTTGCAATTCTAAGGGTTGATTTATAGACATTGTTAGTGTTAAATATATGTGCAAGAATGTCCTACAAAATTTGTAACAGAAGTGAAGATGAACCACTGAAGTATCAGAAAAGTTTGCTTGCAAACTCTTCAGTGACCTCCCCCTTTCTTGAAGAAGCAGCCAGATCCTTTAGCTCTGATAAGCTCCTTCCCAGCTGCAAAGCCACCTTCATTTTAAGCAATTCTCCATTTTCTCTCCTGCCCACTTCTCTTTCTGTCAGATTTGATTCAATAGACTCTTCCATGAGTTTAAAGAAACCGGCATTGCTCCGATACATCTCAAACACCATTCCCACTTGCCCACCATGCTCTAATGTGTTCACAATGCTTGCCAAAGCACCACCAACAACACCAAGCACCGCAGCCAATGAAGCATGAGAAGGAGATCCCACAAAAGCAGAGCCAATAGCTGCTAGGCCTGTTAGTAAAGGGCCCGAAATGGCTAATACTTTGTTAATTTTCAAGGCTTTCTCACCCAACCTCAAATAATCTGCTTTGTCCTTCCTTTCCAAAACCCCAACTATCTGCCTCATTTCCTCTTCCAACTCTCTATTCCAACCATTCCTACCCATTTTCCCTCCAAGTCCTTTAGCTTGGCTTCGCCTTTGTTGCGGCCACCACACTGCAGGTTGAACCGTAGATGGGAATTTTTCAAGCATTGCTCCAAGTAGAGGAAGTGGGTAGGCCTTGTCAAGAGCCAAAACTTTGTCCATAAATTCCTTCACATCACCAACAGTGGGTGTGCCAGTGGATATGGATGTCTGAATTTGGCCTTGGAGCTGCTTAAACAACCTTGCAGCGTTTCGCTGTTCTTCAACAAGTTGGGAAGGTTGAATCTTGTTCATGATCAACAACATCCCAGTTGCTGCCAAATACAATAGAGTAGAAGAGAGCTTGAGTCCCACAAGAGGGGCACCAAGATTAGCACCAGAAGCTGCAATACCGGCCATGGTTGCAGCACCAAGAGTGATTGCATTTATGGATGTCAAAAGTAGGCTGTTCCAGTTGTTTCGCTGCTCTCCAATGTTCTTATGCATCTCCACTCTGTCTGCAACGGCCTCCATGATGGCGTAAAGCTTAGCAATCACCGTAGGATCGGCAGTGTTAGTATAAAATCTTGTACGAGTGTTGGTATTTATGGGTGAGTTGGAATATTGCTTTTCAATGTGGGTAGTGGTTGTACTTGTGTAACCACTTCTCAACTCCAATTCCTCCACCAAACCTCTGGTTGAGAGGTTGGGAAGAGAGAGAGGACTTGTTCGGAGTCTTGGTACATTGATGGTACCTCTAATTATTCCTTTTCGGCAACAAGAGGAAAGAGAAGTACTGGATGAAGACATCACACTCGAAGCTTGAAGCATTGCCATGTTTAACTCCTTCAATGGTCTCTGCGAGGTTTTGTTGTGGCTAGCTAATTAGTTTTTCTATAAAATGGTATTGAAAATTTGCAAGGTTTAGGCTTAAGAGAATTTAGTTTGATCTCTTCTTGTGTTGTGATGTTTCTGTGTACTGAATGGATTTAGGCTTTGATGAGTAATACATATAGTTGTTTCATGGTGTCTCTATATATATATAGAGGAGGAGGGGGTTGGGATATGAGCGCGGATAGAAGACTGAAGAGGTCTATTATTGTTCAAGGTTTGACTTGAATGGGTTCACGGCGTAGACTATTTCTTCTCTAGGGGTTTGTGAATCCGTCTCACCCTTTATTTTATTTTATAACCTGGCAACAAGGCATCTCACTCTTTATTTTGGCTGCTTGGGATTTGGGGCTTGAGCAATTCTACATTGACATTTATGACTCAACTAACACACCATGAACAAGTCAAATCTTGAAACAGCCAACGAAGCAAAGACCTTGACAACTCAACTCAACTGTTTTTGTCTGGGTTATTTCAAAACAGGTAACATCATCTGATTTAATATAATCCAAATTACTACATTAATTTTATGACAAGGAGACCCATGAGTCCATGACCCACGGAAATTGTCGTCTACTTTGTATTATGTAATCTAGACCCCCATGGCCTTGCATATTATGTTTTTTTTTTTTTATATCAAATTGTTTTATGGGATTTGATTTTTGTTTTTCTTTTCTTTTTAGAGTAAGCATGGCGTATGCATTTTGACTCACCTGACAATTGGGACTTTAATCCCAGGGAAAGTGGAGGTCAAAACACTCGGCCAATTACCGAGTGATAATTATTAAATATTATATTGATACCTCATTTTTTTCTCCACTTGCTTTTCATCTTCTTTTTTTTTACTATTTAGCACACCCCATGTGAGGTGAGTGTTTTTTTTAAAGCAATTAAATTATTTAAAAATAAAAAAAGAAAAGAAAAGAAAAGTGAAATGCGTATGTTACTCATCATTTCCCTTGTGTTATTCCTCAAATGCATGGTTAGCTACATCGGTCATGCATGATAATGAAGATAAACCAACAGATGGCGAATCCAATTGACTTGTGAACAACCACTGCACAAGAAGCTTTGAAACAAGGTATTTAACCTAAAAGAGGACCTCACGGTACAATATTTTTTCATCAACAATCCAGCACAAACAACATAAACCTCAGACAACATTTGGAGTTAATGATTGCTCCAATAAGTAACCACTCTTCTGTTTATGCTTTATACATGCTAATATATCTCAAAAAGGGAAAATGAAAACGAACTTTTAGCACAAGTAGAAAATTCCCAGGTATATGACAAATTGTCTAAATCAGAGACTTATTGGCCGATTCCTTTCATTCGCTTTAACCCTTGGTCAATGCCATAGATCTTGCTTGTAGATTCAAAAATATTCCCCTAGAAAATTGGAAAAGAAATTGGCAGAGTCAATATTATTGGTAACCAATGGAAATGGAAATCAAGAAGAAATAAATTATACATAGGAAGAAGAACAGAGGGAGAGAAGTGCATACCAGCCACACGCAATGACGCTGTGGAAGATGACGCGGAACTGTAGCGGCACGTACTGGTGATTTACCCACCCCACTACTGGCCAGAACTGCATATTCGTTCATTACAGATTTCTAAGTAACAAGAGGATCATGCTCCTATGTAGCAGAATAACACGAATACATGAAAGGAAAAAAATTAAATACCGTCCATGCTGTATACTGCACCGTTGGATAGTCCTTCTTGATTTTAGATTTCACATGGACCCAGGGTCTTCCTGCATTTTCATAGGATAAATATAGCGCGGATGATGTCTAATTATGGATTACAAAAATTGCTATATATGAAATACTCGTAACTAGCCAATTCACCATCACATTTCCATCAATGACTCTATTTGAGAAAATGAGAATTCTTTCTAACTCTTATAATTTTTGCAGTAGTACATTTATAACTTAACTCAGTAAAGCCATTTCCCAACAATTTGTAGTAGTACGTATACAAAAGATACAAAATAAACTTTAATGGTTTGCATCGAGCTAACTAAGAGTATATTATGTTTTGAGAAAAAGACGAAACAAAATATGCTTCTAGCTATTTTTCTCACCTACATTTGGCATTTGATTCTCAAATAACCATCACAACATTTGCATATAATTTTTTTTCCCTCTAGTAGTACATGCAAGGGTTTCCTTGGAAGTTAATATACTTCCAATACCTTTCTTGCACATAATTTTCTCACAATATGATTTAGTAAGAAAATCCATTACTCAACGTGGTCCTTGTTAATTGGCAGTAATTAGTGGGATGGACTCGGTTTTCGTACTCAAAGCCATGTTATATAGCTTGTTAGCAGAAGTTTTTATCACAGCAATAAGCAATGGCCTCTAACAAGTACATGCAAGATTGAGTATAAATTATTTTTCACAAGCTGTGATGCATACTTACCCTCACCAAATTATCAGGATAAAATAAAAATAAAAAAGTACTTACCCTCAACAACCAATCCATAGTAAACCATGAAAAGCATGTTGTTCCAAGGAGAAGAAGTCAACTGTTCCAGCACCACCTGAAATAATTTAATTTGGACATTTTAGAATAGCCTGAACTCTACCTACCCACCCACACCCAAAAAAAAAAACCAGGCCCCGCCAAAGAAAAGGGCCAAAAAAAAGGGGAGAAAGCTAGAGATTGGTTGAACAGCCAGTAATACTTATTTGAACTAGTAAGGAATTCATTTAAGGTTAACAGGTACTTGATTAAACTTTTAAGAATCTTAATTATGTTGAAATTCTATTTTGTTAACAATTATAGCTTATTGAACAACCAGTAATACTTATTTAAGCTTATAAGGACCTAATTTGATGTTAACAGTTAGTGAAACTTTCAAGATTCCTCGACATTCTACATTTTAATGGAAATTTGAGGTGCATTGACAATTCTTTATAGCCACTAGTTTCTTTTCTTTTTTTTATCATTATTTAAATTTTTTCCTACCACGGAGACAGGGATGGAGATTTGGAATCTTAAGGTTATTTGGGCTGCAATGATTGTTAATTCCACATCCATATTTTCTGCCCATCACCACAATTAAAAACAGAGCATAAGGGTTGAAAAATTACCTTCTTGGCTACTGTTTTTGAATCCTTCTTTCCCTTGAAAAGTTTATCCAGTAATATATGAAGAAAATGTCCAAATGGTCCAAGATAAGCAAATCCAAAAACCTGCATTTAGCTATGTCAGAATAGAAAATTGGGAAAAAATATGTTAAACTGAGGATGCATGCATATAAATTAATATTGATTAAGATCATCCCATCAAATAATAATGCATATATGTGTATATATATATTATATGGATATGTGTACTAATACTAGAAGATTATGTGCCCCATATATGGCACTACAAACTAGGAAAACCATATCCATATCATATCGACAAAATAGAGACCAACAGAATTGAGAGCAAGGTTGGAAAGAGGGATGTTTCTAATTGTCACCAGATACAAGAGTTAATGTAATGGCCCGCTCCATATGATGGTATGATATTGTGAGCTTTGGGCCTAAGCCCGCACGGTTTTGCTCTTGGGTTTTATCCCAAAAGGCTTCATACCAATTGGAGAGAACACACTACATATAAGCACATCCCCTTCTCCACACCCAGGCGATGTGGGATTGAGCACCCTGTAACCTGCCAGTGTGGTAGCTCGCCTCAATGTCTCTTCTTGCACCCGCCCACAAGGGTCACTACAGTTAAAAATGCAATATGCTTAAATATCAGGGTATTCAAACAAACTTTGCTAGGTAAATGGATGTGGAGGTACGCTTGGTAAAGAAAGAGTGTATGGCATAGATTACTGGATCTGTAGAGCACAAACGCATTGGAGTGCTGGGGGTGGGTGACTGTCAAGAAGGGTAGAGGTTTCCAATGAGCCGAAAAGTATCATGAAGGGTTGGGGAGTGTTACCTAATTATATTTACGGCGTGGAATGGTAATAACATTAGAATTTGAAAATTTACACATGGTATGGAATGGTGCCTTCGAAGGAGAGACTTCATGACCTAATTCAGATTATGGTGGATAAGGGAGAATTGGTAGTGGAGTTTGCCTCCCTATTAGCTAATAAGGTGGTAAGGAGCACTAGATTTGGAAGACTGTTTAGGATTAGGAATTGGACCGTGTGAGTGCTTTGTTACATATGCTTCAGGCAACTCAGGTTCAGAGAGGTGGAAACTCTGTCAGATGAAAGGTGATTAGAAGTGAGGATCTTCAGCATTCAATCACTCTACGTGAAGGCGAGGCAAGCTGGGCTTCCGTGGAAGAGCATTTGACATACAAGGCCATACAAGCAATCTTTGTTGAGTTGAATCCAGTAATGTGGTGTAATTGGCAATTGCAAAAAGAATAGTAAAGTTCTGGATGATATAAGTGCCAACTAGGCTGCGAAAAAATCTGAGCTTTTGATGAATGAAGCTTATTATTGAAGGAAAAATAGGAAAAGAACAGCTTCCATTTATACACAGGTTACGCATTGCAGTCAAACCACAAATCAAACAAAGATAGTCAAGGAAATCATAAAACAAGTATATTTCTTTAAAGTTTAACACTCAACAAAAGAAAAAAGAAAAAAAACCTATTAGTACACATAGCAGGTATACACTATACAATCAAATATAAAAATCCTTGGGATGTTTTATGAATTTGTAATAGATCTATGGCGTAGGGGGTTTGTTTTTGTTATTGAGAACTCTAAACCCGGAAAGGAATTTGAGAATTCTTATGGTATGGAATCATAGTCGAAATATAATCATGATCTAAATGTATCTATTAACCATAGTCTAAAAAATCTAGACCTATCAATCAGTTGATTCATTCTAATTCATTGATTTAATCCGACATAAAAGAAATAAGAAGAAGGGAACGTCGTCTTCGCAAACATGAACAGAATTGTTTTTAACAGTTTTTCACAAGGAAATTTTTTTTTGTCTCATCTCCGGAGCCTCGAAGGAAAGATCTTTCTTTGAAGAAATTTTTTCTTTATAGTTAGAATTGATTGGTTGTACCTTGAATCATTTCGACAGCCATCAGAAGATATTTTTCCTCAAAATGGTACCATATGTATCCTAGTTAAAGAAGTGTCATGTTGGACATTGAAAGAGAAATACTACGCTGTTGCAGCTATATGTTTGTGCACTTTACATCACTTCGTCTTACATCTCCTATGAAACGAATGGAATATAATATGAGAAAAATAGCAATGGGCTTCCAAAGTCAATCATCTTGAAAGCTGCTTCAATGAACCAAGGGTTGTAGCCTAGTGGCATTTCCTCTGCCTCCCAAAGTGGAAGGTGAGGGTTAAATACCCATAGGGCAAATGGTTGTGTAAGTTTCTTGCCAAGGAAAAAAAGAAAGCTGCTTCAATGCTCAGACAGACCCTAAACATTTTCAAATCAAATTATGGTTTAAAATTTATCAACTAGATGTGTGGTTACAACCAGACTGACATTTGGATAGCTAGGGTGCCCAAATCAGGGTGAGGTTAATTTGGATTAAAGAACACATGCAGCAACCATTAAAATTACTTAAGGATGGAAATATCCAGGGGAATTTAGGTTACATTGACCATTTTTTTCCTGATATTTTGGCAATCAATTTTTATTCAGAAAAATATGGATATCAAATTTTCAAATATACACACCCTCCCAAAGTCGAAACAAATTAGGGCTGCTTTGGCTATAATTATAGATAAAGCACGTAATAAAATTCAAAACATATATGGGGCTATTAAGCAGATAATTTTTGAAACTTTAGAAGCACATGCAGTACCGATATCTATAAGATGGAATTTAACACTTGTTGAACTGAGTTTATAACTTCAGGCAGTCCAGATTTTCATTAAGTTGGACAGGCTGAAAATGTGTGTGTTTACCGAAAAGTTAATGAATAAAATCAGTGTTCTAAATTTTGATGATTCAATAGGATACATTGCAATGTCGCGAGCAACAATCAACCCACAACTGATATAGCTATACACACACACACACACACATATATAGAGAGGGGGGAGAGAGAGAGTTCATACAATTTTGAGAAGAAGGCGCCTGATTTGAAGTTTCTGTATGCCTGAGAGCTTCTGAGCCACTATATCACTAAGGGCCGACAACGCTCCAGCTGTGATCGCCTTCAATCAAATTCATAACAAAATACCCAATTTATCAGACAAAAAAGCTATCCATCAAAATAACCCATACCCAGATCAAGAAATACACAACCAACAAATTGAGAGAGACCTTTGTCCTCAAAGGATGATGCTGAAGCTGAAACAAGTACCGCTGCAATCCCTTCTTTGCTATTGACCCCATTGCTCTCCCTGCTTCTACTTCCAACCAATGTTTGATAGGAGACCAAGACCACGATGCTCTCTCTCTTTCAATCAATGTTTTATAGGAGTGAGAGACGACGATGTTATTGCTCCTTCACCTACCTCTCTCTCTCTCTCACACACACACACACACTTCTCCGGTCTTTGTAGTGTGAGCCCATCCAATTAGATTGGCGGATCGTCCGATATTCGTGCAGAGTATCTTAGATTAATTAAAACCCATTTAGCAGGTATATACCTTTAATATACTTAATTTGAAGTAGTTGATTTATTTGAATAAAAAATAAATTAAAATTTTATTATAAGAATCAAAACATTTAAAATTATTATAACACATTCAAATACATTGATTAAAATACTTAAAATTATTTTTATTACGTAACTTTGGTAATTTAAACTCACTTGTTGAAAAAAACAAAACTATAAGTTAACTATTATTCACATGAAAGGAATCAAATATAAATTATAAGAAATCAAAAAGTATAATTCTAATCATTCTTAAACAATTTATTACTATTCTTTTTTAAATTCTCAACATTTTATCCTTTTTATATTTCTGAATTCTTTTTCAAATAAATCATTCTCAAGTGAAACTTCTTTGATAGTTATCACCACAAACTATTTTTGACTACGTCATTTTTACTGTTGTCTATCTTGATTATAAAAAAAAATAATTTTCCTTTACAACTTGTCACTTTGTCGTAAAATTAATTCATTACCTCATCCTACAAAAAGAACAAATTTATTTTAGCAATGTTGATACATTTCAAGTGAATTATTTTATTCATAAATTTTATGAATGAGAAAAAAGTATTACCTGACTTTTTAACTGTATTAGCTCATTCAGTGAACAATTTATTAATGACTGAGAATCATCAAATATTGTTAGATATACATTATTTGTTATATCTTTGACTCGAGATTGTATCATAAATCTGCATAAATGAGTATATTTAATTGATACATAATAATAAAGAATGACATATTTGTCATATTATAATTTAAAAAAAAAATAGAATATTTGAAGATATAATAATATATTTGAAAGTATTTAACATCTTTTGTTTTGCAATTAGTACAACTGATTACATCCTTTCGTACTTCAACTTTTTTCTTGCATTGCTTACATGCATTGTACCATGATTCAAATGCACTTTTAATCTCTATAATTCTTGCTTCAAAAAGTAATGTGTTTTCTGCAAGTTGAGTGACAAAATATATTTTTTAACAGAAATTAATTATAATCACGTGATATAATAAAGAAAAATTAAATGAATATATAAAAAATTAAAATTAATTTAATACCTTGAATATCACTGCAAAATTTTCAATTATGTCTTCAAGTGGAAGTTTTTCAGCCTCTTCGAATAATTGATATTTTGAATTTGAAATGAGAACATCTATGTCTTTGTCATTTACGTTTTCTTCAAACTTATCAAAGCATAATAAATTATTGAAACAATATGTTGTTGATCTGTACAAATACACTTCTGTTTGATTTTTTAACTATTGATAGTGGATTAGCTTCCACCAACCATGTCCTACCAGTCATGATATTATTTAAGTAAAATAAATAATTAAAACCTAATGTAAGTAAGAAGAAATAAATAACCAACCAATATCGTAATGCTTTGACTATTTTAATTTCCATATTAATTTGTAATGTAGATTCCGGTTATGTTTGAAGACTCAAACCTGAAATATAATATTATTTTTTATTTTATGTTCATTTAGATATAATAAAAAATATAAAGTGAATAATCTTAATGTTGCGTGATAAGTTACCTTTGAATGTGTTGATTGATAAATGTTTACTGTGATAGTAGGTCTTTCGTTTATTAGCTTCATTGTCAAATTTCCTTCATTTTTAGCAAGATCATCCCACAATGTCAAAGTAATTATTCTTAACTGTTATAAAAAAAAAATTAGTTCAATAATTTATAATGGTAATTATGAGTATTTATGTAATGTTGTAATGATGTACCTCATATCTATTATAATGATGTCTCGCAATTTGGATGTCCCTCTATTATTCTTTTTAGCTATGTTGAATGCGAGATGATGGGGTGTTTGACTTCTAATATAAAACGGATGACGTGAAAAAGAAGAATGCTTTGACCAAGTCTGGTTATCACTAAGTGGGAAAGGAAAGCTGAAGAGACATGATTTTAGTAAGACACGTCTTCACTTCGTCACTATAAATATAGGACGGTTAATATACCAAGGTACACAATTAATACCCTTTGAGTTCATTTACAGCTTTAAAAAGTCCTTCCGATTTTTGACTTGATCGTCGGAGCATAGTCGACCGACACCGCGCCGGTGCCCTCTCGATTACCATTCTCTTGTCCTTTTTTACTGGTTGGCGTTTGACCAATTCGCGGTAGATTTTTGCTTCATCAGTTGGTGTCATCTGTGGGAACCAATCACAAACTTGATTGTTCTACACGAATCATATGCAAAGCATGATGCACCTACGATCTGGGTTAGAGACTACAGTCGTACAGGACCCTCATGCGCAGGACCCTCCTGCCGGCCACAATCCTCCAGTGCAGGACCTTCCTGTCGGTCACAATCCTCCAACCGCACAGGATCCTCCTATCAGCCATGACCTTCCTAGAAGACAGGGCCCTCCAATTGGACAGGACTCGCTTGCTGCCCCTAATCTTCCTTGCTACAACGTGCCAGCTACAGAACAGGGAGACATGCAGCCCTCGCAGCGTTGGAATGCCAAGTCTGAAACTTTAATCAAAGTCTGGCCCAGATACTCCAACAAAATGTGGCAATTCTACATCGCCTCCCTCCTGTGGCGCCGGTACCATCGCCGAGTCACCTTAGGCCTATTGATCCAGAAGGGGATGGTATTAAGTGAGACAGTGAAGTCCCAACGGACGACGCAACTCAGAGCCGAGTAAGAGGTGAGACGAACCCCACTCACCTAGTCCCACTCGAAAAGAACCAACTCCATGGAGACTCAGGGCATCCAGGGGAAACTACCTATTATGACATGGAGATGCAGGACCTTAGAGCTAAGGTAGAAAACATGACCCATGCCATAAAGGGGAAGGACCCTGCTACAGTAGAGGATCTAGTCCAGCAAACTAACCTCCCTTTCTCCGCGGGGATAATGAACTGTCCTTTACCCAACAAGTTCAAAATGCCCACCCTTGAAAACTTTGATGGGATCAAGGACCAACTAGATCATCTAGAGACCTACAAGGCTCTGATGCATCTCCAAGGAATACCGGATGAAATCTATGTAGAGCTTTTCCTACTACATTAAAGGGTTTTGCCCGGTCATGGTTTAATAACCTGAAGCCGGCATCAGTACGTTCCTTCAAAGAACTAAGTCAATTGTTAGTAGACAATTTTATTGCCGCCCGAAGGCATAGAAAGCCCGCCACCTATCTCTTAAATGTAAGACAAACTAAGGGGAAGTCATTGCAAGCCTACATTAATCGATTTAACAGGGAGATGTTGCAGGTCGATGCTCTGGACGACAAGGTGGCAGTTACCGCATTCATGGGGGGCCTACTGCCTTCAAAGTTCTTGTACTCAATTTTCAAGCACCCTCCAAAAAATATGTCCGAGCTACTCGTGAAGGCCCACAAGTACATGAACGCAGAGGATACCCTTGATGCGAGAAAGGTAGACAGAAAAAGGGGGGAACAGTCCAATGAGGAAGATAGATACCCCAAGCATCTAGCGAGAGTAAAAATTAAACTTATATTTTTATATATAAGAGAAAGTATATATAAGGAGAGTAAAGAGTTAAAAGAAAACAATCCTATAGTTTTTTTTTCATCAATGTACTTGTTCAAGTCCTTGAAGTCCACAAAATTATATTTTATTTTTTCTAAACTTACAACTTCATCTCCAATTAAAACAACAAAATAAATCATGTAAATTGGAGAACAACAAATACAAAAGCTGTTGAAGATATTCTCAAAGCTCAACCAAACTTGCTGAAATAAAGTTCATAATCTTAAACTTTTAGAAAAACCAAAGAAATTAGATCACATTGATCACCTTCTGATAATAATAGATACAAAAGCTGCTGAAGATATTCTCAAAACTCAACCAAACTTGTTGAAAAGGAAGCCAAAAGACTAAGAATATAAATACCATCTCCAACTTTTGCTTCAAATGTTTGATAGCAATGAATTGGATGTCATAGCTCTCATTAGACCAACCATATAGAAACTGAACATAATTTTTTACAAACAACTTTCAGACCAGAAATAGCATTAAAACAGTGAAGATAGAATCTTGTATATATAATTCAATGAATAACAAACAAAACCACAATTTGCCTCAACCATATATGCATAAAGTTCCTAATCTTAAACTTTTAAGGAGACCAAAGAAATTGGATTACATTAATCACATTCTGATTTACTTTTATTTTTTAAGTGAACTGTCACCACTCATTAGAATTAAAATGATCAGACAGGTTGGTGCACGTACCATAGACCAGGTGAGAAGTTTGGAGGCATGGTGTTGGATGAAGTCCAATTATCCCATATATTTTTTTAGTTCCTCAAGATTGGAAAGGGGTAACAGTCTACTTCATCAAAATAGAGTTTTAACTATGCTTAAAGAAATTTATTGATCTTAATCAAATAAACAGAAATTATTCAATCGTATTTATGTCCAACTGATCTAGCTCTAGACCTCTATATCCTACCTTGCAGGGTTTAGTTTTTATCGAAAGCCTTTAATTACTTCTCTAAATTAGTCTCTTGATCTATGTTTCAGGTTCCTGTATCAATTGCAAATTTAGGTAGACATACATAATTTTTTATTAAAAAGCTAATAGCAAATAATCAGTAGAAAAAAAAAGTCAAAGAAAAGAACTCATATATAAGCTGAGATAAAACTGAATCGAATGGTTGTTGATAAGATCCGAGAGAAAGCTAAGAGTCGCGCGGAGAGCCTTGTTGATGACAACCGAGAGATGGATGAGAGCAGAGAGGAAGAATGGAGGGCCGTAGTCGAGAGGAAGAGTAATTTTATAAGTGTTTAGGGCCTCATTATACACTTTTTATTGCGGGAAAGTGTTTTGCTTTTTTAAATTTAGAAATTAGAAATAAAAAGAAAGGACTAATAAAAAAGGAAAGGGGTTTGCTTGGGAAAGAGTTTAAATAAAAAAATAAATTTAGAAATTAGAAATAAAAAGTAAGGGTTAATAAAAAAGGAAAGGGTTTTGTTTGGAAAATAATTTAAATAAAAATTAAATTTAGAAATTAGAAATAAAAAGAAAGGGTTAATAAAAAAAGGGAAGGGTTTTGCTCGAAAAATAATTTAAATAAAAAAGTAAATTTAGAAATTAGAAATAAAAAGAAAGGCTTAATAAAAAAGGAAAGGGTTTTGCTTGGGAAATAAATTAAATAAAAAGTAAATTTAGAAATTAGAAATAAAAAGAAAGTGTTAATAAAAAAAAGAAAGGGTTTTTTCTGAAATAATTTAAATAACAAGTAAATTTAGAAATTAGAAATTAAAAAAAGGGTTAATAATAAAGGAAATGGTTTTGCTTGGAAAATAATTAAAATAAAAAAGAAAGTGTTTTGCTTGGGTAATTCTATTTTTTAATTTAAAAATAAAAAAATAGTGTACTCAAACTAAAAAACCCCTTTATACTTTTAATAGTAGTTTTTCTCGCAGAAAAGGGTTTTGCTTTTTTTAATTTAGAATTAGAAATAAAAAGAAATGATTAATAAAAAAGGAAAGGGTTTTGTTTGAAAAATAATTTAAATAAAAAGTAAATTTAGAAATTAGAAATAAAAAGAAAGGGTTAATAAAAAAGGAAAGGGTTTTGCTTGGAAAATAATTTAAATAAAAAGTAAATTTAGAAATTAGAAATAAAAAGAAAGGGTTAATAAAAAAGGAAAGGATTTTGCTTGGAAAATAATTTAAATAAAAAGTAAATTTAGAAATTAGAAATAAAAAGAAAGGGTTAATAAAAAAGGAAAGGGTTTTGCTTGAGTAATTCTATTTTTTTAATTTAAAAATAAAAAAATAGTGTACTGAAACTAAAAAAACCCTTTTGTACTTTTAATAGTAGTTTTTCTCGTGAGAAAGGATTTTGCTTTTTTAAATTTAGAAATTAAAAATAAAAAGAAAGGGTTAATAAAAAGGGAAAGAGTTTTGCTTGGGAAATAAATTAAATAAAAGAATAAATTTAGAAATTAGAAATAAAAAGAAAGGGTTAATAAAAAAGAAAAGGGTTTTGCTTGGGAAATAATTTAAATAAAAAGTAAATTTAGAAATTAGAAATAAAAAGAAAGGGTTAATAAAAAAGGAAAGGGTTTTGATTGGAAAATAATTTAAACAAAAAAATAAATTTAGAAATTAGAAATAAAAAGAAATGGTTAATAAAAAAGTAAATGGTTTTGCTTGGGAAATAATTTAAATAAAAAAGGAAAGGGCTTTGCTTGGGTAATTCTATTTCTTTAATTTAAAAATAAAAAAATAGTGTACTGAAACTAAAAAATTCTTTTGTACTTTTAATTAGGGGTGTCAATTTTCTCCGCCCCGCTCCGCCCCTAATAAAGGAGATTTAGTCCGCCCCTAATAGGAGTAGGGGCGGGTATGATTTGTTTAAGAAAACCCGCTTAGCCTGCCCCGATTATATACATACATACATATATAATATATATATATATATATATATATATATATATAGTGACGTAATTGTATGAAGTGTACCATTTCTTTTATTATTATATTACTTATATAAATATAGTATACTAGATATATGGCAGCCACTAGGGTTACCTTGTTTTGCTCTATTCTTTTCTTTATTTTATGGCTAAAGGAGAACTCTATCTATCTTGTGTACATAATAGATCTATAATAAAAAAAATTATTGAAGACCAAAATCGTTTTTATCTTCATCGACATATGTTTGTATGTTTGTGTCATTTTCTTTGGTCTTATATATTGGGGTTTTGACTATAGGAGTGTTGTATTATCATTTGGGTACATTTAGCCCAAACATCAAATTCAAAGTAAATAAAGCAAATGATTTTAAAGATTTTGTTATTCCTCTCTTTCTCTAAATGGGGCGATGATGATATGCTTATCACAAATTCGTTAGGATTCTTGACGAGAGATGAATTTAATATTTTCTTGATGGGGCGGGGTAGGATTTTGGCATACCCGCCCCGTTGTCATCCCTACTTTTAATAGTAGTATAGATATATATAGGAGGCATGGGGTTGGGAATTTGGAATCGTTCAATGGTTGGGTCTCAGTCGGGTCTTGTAGATCCACATTCATACTCAACCCGAATCTGAACCTTTTGGAGGTTAGCAAACTTAATTCTGTATTCAAGTTTTACTCCGTCTTATCTCTTATGAGACCCAAACCACAGGAAAGAAAAATAGAAAGGTCGAATAGGGAATGGGTCAGCCCATGAACCAAGTCAACCCACTCAGGCAGTCAATATTTTCAACATACCTGACCTTGTCCTGTTTCTGTTATACAGTTAGTATAAATATTGATCCACTAAACCTATGTCCTTCCATTCTCATCCTTGATCAATTCTCTCCCACCAACTCATATCATAAGAAAGAGCGAAAAAGAGATCATAAACCCCCCAATATCGCATGGCTGCCTTACAAGCTTCATACTTTCTATTATCTTCTTCTTCTTCTTCTTCTTCTTTGAGTTCTTGTTCTTCAAAAAGAGTATATGCCACCATTCATGTCCCAAACCCAAAGCTTAGAAGAGTTAGTCTCTCTATTCCAAAACTACCAAGAAACTTGATGGAGGAATTCAACTTAAGAGACGGATTCACAAGCACAATCCCAAATTTTCTTGATAAGACTAGCCCAATAATGAATGAATCCCCTAAGACGGTTTCAGATATGGCCACCACCAAGCTTTATGCGATCATGGAGGCCATAGCTGACCGAGTGGAAATGCACGTGAACGTGGGCGAGCAGAGGAACAACTGGAATGCCCTTCTTTTGAACTCTATCAACATGATCACCCTCACCGCCACCACCATGGCCGGACTTGCAGCAACGGGTAGCGTTGGAATGCCCCTTTTGGCATTTAAATTGTCTTCCACTCTGTTGTTCTCTGCAGCCGCAGGGATGCTGCTTGTGATGAACAAGATTCAGCCATCACAACTTGCTGAAGAACAGCGCAATGCTGCGCGCTTGTTTAAGCAACTCCATGGACAGATCCAAACTATTATTGCTCTTCGCACTCCAACTGAGACAGATGTGAAGGACACGATGGAGAAGGTTTTGGCACTTGACAGGGCATACCCACTTCCCTTGCTAGGAGTCATGCTTGAAAAGTTTCCTGCAACATTTGAGCCTGCTGCTTGGTGGCCTTCAAATCAATTCCAAAGGGGAAGAAAATTAGGCGAAGGAAAGCGGATTAATGGGAAAAAGATGGAGAGGAATGGATGGAGTGAAGAGATGGAATTGGATATGAGAGAGATTGTTGAGGTGTTGAGGAGTAAAGACACTGAAGACTATGTAAGACTTGGCAACTTGGCACTGAAGATCAATAAGATCTTAGCCATGTCAGGGCCTATTCTTTCTGGCATAGCAGCTATTGGATCTGCTTTTGTGGGGTCTTCTTCTCATGGGTCATTGGCAATGACAATGGCAGTTGTTGGTGGAGCTTTAGCCACCATAGTTAACACTTTAGAGCATGGTGGTCAAGTTGGGATGGTGTTGGAAATGTACAGAAACTGCGCTGGCTTCTTTAGCTTTTTGGAGGAATCAATTGAATCCACACTTGAAGAAGGAGAAGTAGAAAACAGAGAAAATGGAGAGTTGTTTCAAATGAAGGTGGCTTTAAAGTTGGGAAGAAGCTTATCACAGCTTAGAGATCTCGCGACGGCTTCCGCTTCTTCGCATAGAGATGGGAAGGCCATTGATGAATTTGGAAGCAAGCTCTTTTGATTTTGGACTCTATGACTTATTATTCTTTAATTCTTTTAATTAGTCACCAATTTTTGTGTAATTATATAAGATAGACAAGCTGTTCATTCCCAAAATCTCATTCTAGTCTAACCTCTGTATGAAAAGAAATTGTTCCTCCATCTTCTGCATGTTATGATGGCTTACCATGCATTTATGTATAAAATCATTTTTTTTTCCCCAATTTTGTTGCCTGTATTAAATTGAATTTTCTTTTTCAAGTTGCTGGTTTTAAATCTGCAACACCCCTTCAGATTACAAATCCTACCCAAAAAAATTAAATACAATGTACAAATGGCAATGTCATTTCCTTTCATAATAATTTAAAAGAAAATATTATATTTCACAATGATTTATATTCACACTCAATCTATAAAGCAGAGATACGAGAAATAGAGGCTCCCAAAGTTGACTTTGGATAAAGATAGTAGGGAAAACTACTTATTTGTCAGGTTTTGGGGCAATATTGTCAAACTATAAAATTGCACACTTGCACCAATTATCTAACTTTTCACCAGACTTCCAAAATAATTTCTAAATTGTAAACTCACTATTAATTCTCACATGACGAAACTATTGTGTATATATGCTCAAACATATCACATGATGAACTATTGTATATATGCCGTGAGGTGTATCAATGCGTTTTGATATACACACTGAAAGTGATTTATCAGTACATTAAAAGTAGGATGATGCTATTACTTTTTGCGACATTGCTTATTTTGACGTGACGTTCGCCAAGTTGTGGTAGCTCATGAAATTTTAAACCCAATTCCGATTTTCATCTCTCTTTTTTTCCTGATATAATTGAATCGTATCAACATAGAGAGTAAATTGAATTGTATCAACATAGAGTAAGGGACAGTTTGAAGTTTGAAAAACTTTTTTTTGGGGGGGGGGGGGGGGGGCGGGGGATTGAAAAGAAATGTTGGTATTTGATAAAATAAAAAAATAAATTTATAATAAAAGTTAAAATTTTAAAAAATAAAATTTTAAATAAAGTTGGTAAAACTTCTTTTCAAAGAAAGGTAGAATTATTTTAAGTAATAAATTTTATTTACAATTTTGTCTTCTTTTATTTTATAAAATTTACCTATTAATAGTAATTATTAAGAATAAATTCGTCAAATTAAAATTGTGTTAATTATCAAAAAAATTTTAAAAGTTGTATTCAATAAATAACTCTTTTCTTTTAAATTATTTTTATTGAAAACATTTTCAAAAACTTTTAAACAGAAAAAATTTTAGAATCGAAAGTCACTCCAAATGGGCTTAATTGATTTGAAATCAATTGGAAAGATTAACTGTTTCGTTATTTTATTATTATTATTACCATTTAATATCGCAAAGAACCTGTTTCACAGCTACAACCTAAGGTTCTTGCAAGGAGAGCAGTAAATTTTTTTTTTTTCCAATTTTTTTCTTTCTTTTTAATTTTATTTTTAAGATCAGATCCTCCATTTTATAGTTCGGTCGCTTCTTCCTTTCACTGAAAAGTGAAAGCCATCAAAACCCTCTAATTTCGTTTGGAGTACTTCATCACCTTCAACCAGGTCCAACTCCTTTCATCTGCATACATATATATACATATATATCATATACTATGTGTTTTGGTTGGCTGACCATAACATCTAGGTCTTCTATTTCATAGTTTTATTGATAATTGAGAATCGTTCTAAGGGTTTTTGTATTACTGAGCTTCGATGATAAACTGAATCGAATTTCACATAAATTCTTCAATTTTCTAACCCCTTCTGTTCATTGTGTTCTCATTATCTTAATTTGAATTATGGATTTGAACGAAATTGCTTAACTTTATACCGTTCATTCCTCAAATTTATTAGGGAAGTTTATAACAGGAATGATGTGGGCAATTATAAGGCGAAAAGTTGTTTCTGGTGACTCGTCGGCTTCGGTCAGTCCAATACACAGCTTAAATATATACATGTGTTCGTGTATTATATGTTAAAATAATTATCTGCTGTTCTTAACATAATTATCTGCTGATCTGTACTCATATATCGGCATGTGTATATATGAGCTACTTCTCCTAGAATTATGATTTATGGCGTTTCTTTCAGGGCATACGACAGTCGTTGGGGAGGATTCGACCTGCAGTGGTGACACCAGCGTCGCGGAGTTACATTGCTACTACCACAGTCAACGAGGTAGCTTTTGGTATTATTTACTGTATATTTCAATGTTATGATAATAAATTTAGATTTTATTTAATAGAATATATGTTTAGTCTGGTTCTCCCCCTCCCCCTCCCCCTCCCCCCTCCTTTTGCCTATTAGTGGAAATTTCTGATGCTTTACCTAGTTCTCCATAACTTTGGCTAAATTTATGACTTTGCCACCCAGTTGGTCCTTCAAATTTATGATTTGATCTCTGAATCTCAATTGGCTGTGGTTAGGTGTGAGTTTTTTGACTATAATCTGTTAGGAACTGGGGGAATTGTAAGAAATACCCGTTTGGAATATTCTGTAGAACTTGAAATTTGCTAAAATTTCCAGAGAAGGTGGCAGGGTGTTCTGCATGTTTTATCATCCAGTGCCAATTCATTGGCATTCTCAGATCGTTTTGGGCCTTAATGTTGCATATATTATTATATTCTTTTTGGAAATATTTTGGGGGTAGTGAGGAGTTTAAAGATTTTTCATACGGCATAGCATTGTTTGAACTGAATTTATGGGAGACATGTTAATAGTTGCTTATGAACTACCCTCTCAACTCAACTAAGCCTCATATCAATTATTGGGAGACAGTTACGTGAGTTCTATTTCATCATTTGATTCTGTCTAAGGCCATGATGCATATCTTTATTTACTACATCAAACCATGTTAATTTAGTCTCTCTCTTCTCATAGCATTACCTTTAATGGCCATGTCATTTTAGTTAGTTTTCCCTCATATTATTTCTGATGGATACTACTTCCACTATCTCAGAATGTATTATTTTTGTGAAGTTGTGACCTGAATTTTGTTTCGGCTTTGCGACCGGTTTTCCCACCAACGCCTCCGAAAAGAAAAAAAATTGACCTGTTTCCTCATCTAGATTGTGGATCCGGTTCTAGAACTTTCTTGTAGCCCAGTATATAAAGGCGTTTAGGATTTGGGTTTGTTATGGGAGAACACTGATAGCCGCAGATTAGAGAGTGTTAGAGAGAGAGAGAGAGGGTTTGGGGGCTGAAACTTGTAATCTCCTGTTTTTAGCATTGTGAAATTTTTTGCTGGCTCTTCACCGTGGACGTAGGCTTTACGCCGAACTACGTAAATCTTTGTGTTCTTTGTGTGTGGCGTGTTTATTTTTGCTATTGTGTTCTTTGTGTGTGGTGTGTTTATTTTTTTCTGATGTGTTCTTGGTTAGCGGTATTTGTCGCAACAAGTTCTAATTTTTATATTTCTAGTCTTACTCATTTCAACATCTCCATTTTCACCATACTCATTTTAGGATTACGTTGTCCTATATGGTTGGTCAACTAATTGTTTTACAAAATTTTACTTTCCAATTTTTGAGGTAAACATCAATCTTATCTCCAATCTCTCTCTCTCCCTATGAATAATCAAGCATAGATAACAAAATTTGGATGAAGATATAGGATGTGCAATAATTATGCACAAATTGTTGTAGGCATGTTATATTAACCCTCCTTATCATAGTGTCTGTAAGTTCCATTTCTTTACATGTTAATATTCTATGTTCTTTTCACAAATTTAAGCCATTTTGGACCAATGTCTTTACCCCACTCGACCAAAATAACATAAAGAACCCTTTTCCACTTTTCATCGTAACTAACCACTAATGAGATGTCCATTGCCAATTTCTCGAAGCACGAGAATGTCTAATATTTACTTGAATATGGTAACATTCATGATCATAAGGGGTGTGAACTCTCCTTTTCTCAGGCTTGAGATTACAAGATAAGACATGAACTTTCACTTAATTTAAAACTATTAATCATCTCTATCACCTCTCAGGCTGTCACTAGAGGTCCCAAAATTCTCATAAATGGTACTTTATTTGTCTACGAAGCATGGGTCACAATATTGAACAGGTAACTTAAACCAGATTCCTTCAATATGTTTGTTATGGCCAATGTTTCCTCTGTTTCTTAGTGCTGCGTTAGACTTGAAACTATATCATGCTTGGTTGTCCCTCACCATAAAAATTACTTGGTTAATATAATGGGCACTTGTGTAGACACCAATTCTCAGAAGAGGAGCGAAAATTGTGCAGCACTTTTGTCACCATGGTAAGTTGTATAATTTTATGATAGTCAATATCACGGCCCTTCCCTTTTGGAAGAGTTAATATTAGAATGGGATCTTTTTCCTCTTATGTTACTAATTCTTTTGTATTTTCTGTGATTATAGGCTGTGAGGTGAATTTGAAACTTGTAAGGTTAGTAACACTTTCTGTTTTCTTCTTTTCAATTTTTTTTTGTTGTTCATTGATTTTTTAGGTTTAATGTTGAAATTTTGAATATCAAAATTCTCTATATGCTGTACCTGAGACATCAAACTTTTGGCGAAGATTAGGTTTCGGAACGTATACCAATTTATTCATAAACTAACCAGAAGAAAAGATTTTGGAAGAGAAGGAAAAGACTTGTTCTAGACTTCTAGTGCTTAAAGCATTTTTTGCTATCGGTTGTTATATTAAACAACAACAACAAAAACAACAATAATGTTATCTCTTGTTATATTAAATTGTTAGTATTCTCTTCCTTTAATATTTTTCTGGTGGACAGAGTATCTTTTTTTCAAACAGATTTCCCCATCCAAATGCAGAGTAGATCGTTCTCTTCAGACAATGGTTTGATATTTTCATGTCATTCCCATTATTTTTTCTGCTTTGAACATGTCTCGTGAACTTTTTTCAAATATGC
Organism: Cornus controversa; assembly: GCA_026545225.1. Taxonomy (NCBI): domain Eukaryota; kingdom Viridiplantae; phylum Streptophyta; class Magnoliopsida; order Cornales; family Cornaceae; genus Cornus; species Cornus controversa. The sequence continues at coordinate 65,714,644 of CM048849.1, read as the reverse complement.
ATCAACTCAAGTTCTCCTTTTCTCTAATGAAGGTGATCTTGTTGATGCTGTTGTGCCTTTTATGGGTGAATCCATTACTGATGGTACTCTAGCAAAGTTTTTGAAGAGTATGTTTCTCTGCATAGCTGATTCCATATTTCTTCTGAAAAGTTCCATTTTTTGTGCTTGTATAGTTGTATATGGATATGATAGATTTTGTGCCCATTAAATCTCCTTGGGACTCATTTTGTGATATATTGAGCAGGCCCTGGTGATCATGTACAAATTGATGAACCAATTGCCCAAGTTGAAACTGATAAGGTACTCCCTGGAAAGTGTCTTTAATTTAGATGTCATGTTTCTGGACCATTGATGAATATCATGATCAGAATTGAATGGTTTTCATATGCTTCAATCAGGTGACAATTGATGTTGCAAGCCCTGAATCTGGTATCATCCAAAAGGTAGAGTTTTAGGGGACTAAATCTTTACATACAAAGTTAAACGTTCATTTTCATTCCACCTTGCTTCCTCCTAGGAACCCATATGTTTCCAAATATATAATGTTTTCCCCTATAATATTTGTTAGTTTGTGGCCAAAGAAGGTGATACGGTGGAACCAGGAACAAAGATAGCAGTCATTTCAAGGTCTGGTGAAGGTGTAACACATGTAGCTCCATCAGAGAAGACTCCTAGCAAGGCTGCATCTGTGCCAGCTCCTGCAGAAAAGGAGGTGGACAAGCTGACACCCAAGGCAGAAACTTCTGTGTCCAAGGAGACACCCAAGGAGAAGCCCAAAGCACCTTCTCCGCCACCTAAACCCAGAGCCACGGAACCTCAACTTCCCCCAAAGGAAAGGGAACGAAGAGTAGGCATTACGATTTCTAGTAATTTACTGAATAATAAACTCCATGGAGTAGGAATGATATCATTTCTGTTTCTCCTTTTTTCTTTTCTTTTACTTTTTTTTTATTGCAATTTATTCTCCTTCCAGGTTCCGATGACAAGACTCAGAAAACGTGTGGCAACACGTTTGAAAGACTCTCAGAACACTTTTGCAATGTTGACTACATTCAATGAAGTTGATATGTAAGTTATTTGTTTTATCAACCTAGAATGTCAATTTATGTGGTTGCCAGTCATTAATGAACTACTAGAACTTTCTTGTGGTCCATTTGATATTTCCCAGTGGTTTAGGCTCCATTTATATATTGTTGGGAGATACGCAATGTGATAATTGTTTGCATGATTCAACAAAAAAATTGGTTTTCATCTTATAGTTAAATGCACTTTGCACCATAAACTTTTTAAATTGGTGTTGACTTATTGGCTCATTTTTCGTTTGTTGTGATGTGCTTAATTTCATATTAATTTAGGACTAATTTGATGAAGCTCCGTTCTGAATACAAAGATGCCTTTGTTGAGAAGCATGGAGTCAAGTTAGGACTCATGTCTGGATTTATCAAAGTATGTATCATCTTTTTGATTATTCAATACCTTACATAAACAGTTGGACACGTGCATTTGTGCTTGCATGTTGGTGCACCTATTTTCCACTATCCAAATATGACTCTTTATTTTGTTTCAGGCTGCTGTTAGTGGGCTTCAGAATCAGCCAATCATTAATGCTGTCATTGATGGGGATGACATCATTTATAGAGATTACGTTGATATTAGTATTGCTGTCGGTACACCAAAGGTCGGTTGCTAATCCAGTTGTTTTAAATGCCTCATGACTAATGATGGAACATTTAGGTGTCCGTGATAATTGAACTAATCATCATAATTGAATCCATTGTGATTTTCAATATCGTTTAAACATACAATTTGGTAGTATTATGGAGACGTCACTGTAGTCACCATATTTGCTAAGAATGATGTATATTTTGCTGTCTGCACCCTTAGTTAATAAAATGTGACAATGTAGTTTAATTGTTATGGTATGTGAGAGTATTGGAAAAAAATGCAATTTATATCTTTCTTTTTTACGATGGTTCATGGTATAACAATCTTATCTGTATGCTTGCCAAAATTTTAACTACTTGCAAAGTTAGGTATATATATATTTTTTCATTCTTTTTTTCCTGCAACTAGAAGAAAACATTATTTACTAGTTGCACATGTGATGCTTATCAATTGTTGGTTTTTGCCTTGAAATTGTAAAGAAAGGTAATGACGTGGTCAATCAAGCAATGGATACTGTTTCTACCATGTGCTAATTACAATGTCACATTTCAATGTGTTTTGGCATAGATTTCCATAAAAGTTAAGCTTTTGTTGCTTCCATCTGGCTGGACTTTTGGTATTACTTTATTCAACTATTGGTGGGCTATGCACCCTCTTTCTAATTCATTTATATTGGCAGATCTTCTAGAAAATTTTGTTTACTACATTTTCAATATTCTATATCGCCTTACATTATTTGATTCTGGGGAGACCCCTCCTAGTAGTTTTTTGCCTTTGGAGATGTCTCTTTTATGAACTAACTTTTCATATCGGTTATATTGTAACTTTTTTATTTTTTTGGTTCCTTGTGTAGCAATCTCAGTTCCTGACGACTTAACTAGAGTGGGGGTGTAGATGGGAGTTTTGGAATGGGGATGTGGTGCATTTTCTTCTTGTTTTTCTTCTCTTCGCTACTCTCTCTCTCTCTCTCTCTCTTACTATATATAAAAAAGAAAACTTTAAAACAATCAGCAACATTTCCTCTTCGTGTTTCCTGGATGATTCTCGTATTGTTATGTGTTGACATTTAGAGCTGCTATTGACTCGACATCAAGTTTGCTTTTTACTCTTCATTAGTATCTACCTTTGAGTCTCTTCCTCTGTGTTTCTTCTTCAAGGGTCTTGTTGTTCCGGTTATCCGCAATGCTGACAGAATGAACTTCGCTGAGATAGAGAAGGAGATCAACACCCTTGCAAAGAAGGCAAATGATGGCTCCATATCAATTGACGATATGGCTGGAGGGTCATTCACAATATCAAATGGCGGTGTTTATGGAAGCCTATTAAGTACCCCAATCATTAATCCTCCACAGGTATGATGCTGCACAGACCTGTTTTTCTCCTTTCCTGTTATGTGACCTTGTGCAAATACTTGACGAATACACTTTTCTACCAGATTTTTTTATGAACTTCTTCGCAGACTTTTACATATTTGGGATTTAATGATCTAATTGATCTAAAATTGGCTCAAGTTGGTACTGGGAAAAACTAGGTTTCAAAAATTATTCTAGGAACTTAAACTACGGTTCCCATGGGGCGCAAGAAGATTGATCTATGTAGTTGACAAATGTTTCATAATTGAAGGAGAATGTCTGTGTCACTGATAAGAGTACATGCATATATAAATAATTTATACATGTACAAGGACACACACACATACATATTTGCTGGCTGCTTTCCTAGAATGACTAGTTCTGCAGGTGTGCTTGTGTTTTTTGTTTTATTTTGCAGATATCCAGTAATGTTGCATGTGACATTACAATTATAATGATACATGTCGCATCCAACAGTTCCATTGCTTTGACAGGGACTTCATTTTTTTCCGTGATAAGTTTCAGGGATTTCATGTTCCATTTGAAAAAATGACATTTTAGTTATTTATTTCTTTTGTTTTTTTTTCAGTCGGCAATCCTGGGCATGCATTCCATAGTGAACCGTCCAATGGTTGTTCGGGGTGAAATTGTTTCAAGGCCAATGATGTACATTGCACTAACCTATGACCATAGGCTGATTGATGGAAGAGAGGCTGTCTTCTTCTTGCGCCGCATCAAAGATGTTGTGGAGGACCCTCGGAGGCTGCTTCTTGACATATGAAAGACTGCAGAGTCAACTTCACCATTTTTCTTTGTTGGTAATCTTGAAATTTGGTACGCTTGATTTTGCTCAAGATGCATAATGTTTATATCCTAAACTTAGATCTTAATGAGGTTATGTTTTCCCTCATTAAGTGGTTGGGTTGTAACCCACAATGATCGTGTTTGCGAATGAGAGTTTACTGATTACTGCATAGTTCCGTAATGTGATCACAAGGGTTCTAGTTTGTGCTGTCTTTTCTGAGGCTAGAGGGCGCTTCAATGAAAAATGAATTATCTGTAGTTCGAGTTTGTTTAGTGACAGTAAAGCCCCTCAATGAAAAATGAATGATTTGGTTGCTGATATGAATATTTTGGTACGGTTATTAAAGAAAACCTGTTTACCGCCCTCATTTAATGAATTATGGGCTAAAATAAGGTTCTTTAGGGAAAAATATTCAGTACCCAAGTGTACCCTATTTTGACTAATGAAAACTCTTCATTTCCTTTGATAATAAGAAATAACAATTCACCACTCTCGGGGATATGTTACCCCCTGGGTACCCCTATACTTTCTCATTCTTTTAGAGATTTTTTCCTTACTAGAAATTAAGGTTACTCCCGGGGTGCCTAATACCTTCTCATTCTTTTAAACATTTGTTTCGACTTGAAATTAAGGTCCGCTTTAACGCTTGTGAATCCAGGGATTGAAGCAATAGTGGTAGGAAGACATACGAAGGTAGGGCATGGATTATGGAGTGAAAATTTGTAATATTCCTTTGATTGTGGAGAGGTAAAAATTAAGTTGTATGTAAAATGAGGAACATTTAGAATTTTAGACACTCGCACTATTTTTAGTTTAGACGAGTGATTTGTAAGTTAATGTTTTGTTTGGTAGGAAGGAAGGAAGAGGGGTGGAGAGAAGATAGGAGGGAAGGAGTAAATTTTTTAGGTTTGATAGAGAGGATGCATGGAGGGAAGAGAAAAAATGATGGATGAGTCGTCTTTCTTCTTTCACAAATTTTTACCTCTCTGAATATGGGCAGAAGAGAAAAGAAGAAATGCATGGCTATTATAAATATTTTAAATTACAAATTTTTTCTTATTTCTCTTCTCTTCTTTTCTAACAAACAAAGTTAGGTATTATATCCTTCTCTTCTTTTCCATTCAACCAAAACAAAAAAAGAGAAGAGTTATCCATCCCTTCTTTCTCTTTCATCTAATTTTATTCTTTCCTACCAAACAGAGCATAAATGGAGAGAATTTTGAAAAGATTTTTCTATATTTTTCCTTGATGCAGTGATTTTATAGTTTTTATGTTCCTTGAAAGAACATTGTTCCAAAGAAACAATGTCAAAATCTGGCCTCGTGATTTGTTTAAAATATCAACCACCTCGTGTTATTGGTGTTCTAGGATCACTGAACACCAACTCTAATGATATGATTATGCATTTGATGCTTGTACTATTATATGATTTAGCCTGCTCTTTGAATTAACTGTGCTGTCATGTATTATTGTCTCACATCGATCCGAATGGTAGTACCACTTAATAGCTTAAGTTTTTGAGTTTGAATCAAAATGATACACGTTAGCTTCCCTTTGGGCGTCTCCCAACTAGCCAGACCAGATTCCGTTTGGATGCAAGCTCAAAGTTGTATTCTTCACTTGGGGGAAAAAAAAAGGGCTACACTGATTATACCTAAATCTCAGTCCGAAACTCAATATTTTAATGCCCTTCAAGTGATATCTGAATAATGTTCAGTGTTAATATTGAAATACATATTGTCTGATCAAATTAGATTCTCAAACTGCGAGATGTCTAGAAGGACCAAAATAAGTCAGATTGAGTTAATATAGTTCATAATCCATAAAACCCAACCCAACTTCAGAACAATGAACATGACATTATGACCTTTGATTGATAATATGCCGAACATCTACTTCTTCAAACGAACGTGAACTTAAATTATTGTATATGATGATAAAATCAGATTTAACAAGTGTAAGATATTGCATTTTGAAATTCAGATCCCATCTTGTTAAAATGGCACAGTTTTAATGCATTGGCATTGACAGGTGTATCAAAATTGGAGAAATTATTGCATGTCTTGAGATTACGTGATCTCGACCGATCACAATACAGATTTTGGGCTCGTAATAAGATATTGCCCAATGAGATTAACATATAAGTTACTGCCATTCCCGTCTGTATCATTCATTATTCATCACACTGCTTGAGTTCCAATATCAGTGGCTGTGATATACCGTCTCTGTGGGCCAGTTTGCAGCAATCTTGTATCATATAAGTTACTGCATTTCCGTCTATATCAGAAAACGACGTCGGACGTGTTGGACCTTACTTTGCCAATGACAAACGCCGAACATTAGCAGCCAGAAATTTTTTCATTTTGTAATTCATACGAAGAAGCTCCAGCGCCATTCATAAAATTCGCGGCCCGGATTCATATATATATATATATATACACGATATCATTATTCGGATTGTTGTTGATACCTTTCTTCTTGTTAATTGTTCATACTCTCCTTTGATTCTCAGCTGATTGAAAACTAAGCTTGTTTTGTTGTCTTCTTTTTTCCTATATTTTTCAGATGAGATCATCCGAACCCTAATAAGGTGAGCACTGCTGTCTTTTCTTAATTTCCCCATCTAAACACACACATGTATTTGTTGCTAATTTTATGATCACCATGTTACATTTTGACTTAATTTCGAGGACTTCAGTTTTCAAACTTACCGAATTACAATCGGAACGATGTTAACATCGATAGAACTGATGTGAATATTACATTTGAAACTCTACCATCTCTGTATATTTCCATGTTGGTTGTGTTAATATCTTCTGAAATTTGACAATTGGACTGCAAAGTTTTGGATGCTACTAAGATGGTTTCATATTCGTATACTTGCTCTTATATATGTATATATATGTATTATTGTTGCAATCTCAAAAAGTTGAATCTTGTCACTCCTAATAAGGTGGGGTGTAAGCCTTTGGTTTTAGATTTTTAAGTTTTGAAGAATATAATATTAAACAAACAAAGTTAAACAGAGAGAAAGAAAGAAATTATGTACATATTTGCATATGGTACTACCATTTTTAGTCAAAAGAAGAATGGTTAATGTAAATTATCAAAAGAAAAAAAATATAGTGGTTGATGTTCTGTCACTGAATATTACTTGTTGAAAAAAATGTCTTTTATTGGACTGGAAAATGATCAATCAATGCTCCTTAATGATTTTACGCATAGAAACACCATAACAGTCGGACCATCTGACATCACCATGATGTTAGTGGCGGGGCCCACGTCCCCCACTCACATAAAAACAATCGGAGTTGTCCGACTATTAGACTACAAATCATTTTCCAAAGAAAAAATAAACATGGGTGAAAAATTGTTCAAACCTTGGGAAGGTGTGTCATTTGAAAAGAGTCCTAAAACAGCACCAGGCATTTCTAGAACCACATTGCCCAGAGCTGGAAGTCAGAGGGTGCTTCAAGTTACTTTCACAATCTTGATTTTGTTTTTGGATTATCTGTAACCTTGTTTACACCTAATAGTCAAGTTTTTCACCTCATATTGAAGGTAAAAATATCATGGTTCAACCATGCTGACAATATACACTCTGGGAGTCATTGGCAAGTCTGGCATTTATTTGGATACTGGCACCCTGCATGGGGCTACTCCCTGCAAGGTTACATATGTTCCTCCCTTGATTAATACTCTAATTTCTCCTATCCCTATAAGATTTCCTCGTCATAAAGGTTTGCATGGTTCCTCTTCCTCTTGGGAAAGCTGTGCTCGACTTAAGATCCATTACCTGTCGCATCAAACGGCTCCAAAGAGATGGCTGGTGAGCAGTACTGCAATACTTACAGTGAATGGGACCTTTCACTTTTCATTAATATTTGGTTTTATCAAGTTTTTACATGCCAAGTTGTTGTAACTGTTACAGTGCCAATTGCATGATTCTATTCCACCAGAAGATGAGTATCGTTCATCACGCAATATAGCAATCAGCTTGTTTAGGCGATACAGGAACTTTGTTGACCGTGGAGGAGGTGACAACCTAAAAGTATATTCAATATTTTGTTTTATTGGTTTTCTTGAGGTCATTCTGTTATTTTGCTTAATTAACATGTTCTTTAATGGGCATTAGGAGTTTATTAGTGCTGGGGTAAATGCCTATGCACTGGGATGCACTGATGAAGGACTAAGGAAAGAACTTACTGATATGATAGAATCTGGTGTTGAAATTGAAGTAATGCAAACTTATGGTGGAAGCACCAGCCTGAAATCCAAGATTTTCTCCCAGGAGGTAAGTCACTCCTTTGCTAAACTTGAAGTTCTGACCGGTTCAAATTTCAAGTTCTTGATGAGCAGATTTATTATCAATGGAAAAGGCGCCTTTTTATTGAAAAATAAAAAGCATCTATATAATTCTACCTAGACATGAAATCTGCAGGATGAATAAGTGAAAACCCATGCTTCCTATTTCACAATGCAGGTTGATGAGTGTATTTTGTGGTTGAGCATTATATTCATCACTATATTGTGTACTCCACAACCAACCATAGTTCGATGGTCATCCACACCTCCTGTGTCAGATGAAATAATGCTTCAGTGGAAAGGCTTTTGTGCTATCATTGCAAATGCATACTATATGAGGGGAATGGCATGGTGAGGTGCTCACACGTTCTACTTACGTTATTAATTGCATTGGTCTTTGGTATCAACCATCCATATATTGTTCTATATAACAAAGACAGCTCACCGTAGAAATTCGCACATCAAATCATCTTTGTTTAGCTTCCTCATTTTTTTGTTTTTCTAATTTCTTTTTCTAGGCAACAAGTAGCACTTAGGTTGATTGTCTAAGCATATGCTACCTGGCCTAGTGCAATTGGTGGTTTTATTCTTATATTTTATTTATTTATTCTAGCAAAAATTTCACACACCCACGTATTCCCTATATGGGGACTTGAACCCTCGATCTTCTACTTTGAAAGTGAGAAAGTACCTACCACCTACGTTGACATTCTATTTGTAGGTTCTCGTAACCAATTGGATATTGACGTTTATATAATAAGCCATAACATTTTTTTCTGTATTTACTAAGGCTTCCAGTGAAGACTCTTCAGCTGGAGCAACTGGCAGTGGTGGGCCGTGCTGAGGAACCATCAGTTGTTGCAAGCCGTATGAGACTAGTGTTCAGCACACTTGAGGTTAGCTATATTTCCATGCTACTAATAATGGTTCACAGGAGAAGAAATATCATTAACTTAAAGACCATTCAACTTTAGTTCCTGAGTGAACAGAGAAACCAAGATCTGATATACTTTTACCATGCTTCTCAAAAAAGATGGTCCAATTTCTTGCAATATGTTGATGTTCCTTTGTGAAAAATTAATCTTGTTGGGGAACTATGGATCCCAAGGTCATGAAAATAGTTCTGCTTCAGAATTCAGAATACAATGCGAGTATAACACTAGAACATCCATGAGAGGTTTCTAAGAAATCATTGTGGTCACAATCATCGTTACAATTATTATAATTCTGATACCGGATAGAAATATATATATATATAATTTATTTATTTATACTTTTAGCAAAATGACCTAACCTACCGGTAATATTGATCTGATAATTTGTTTTGTTTGTGTAGGTTGTGAGTCCACAGTGGCCAAAAGTGTAGTGTAGATGGTTAAACATGAAAAGTGCATTCCCCTGGAATTTTACTTTGATTTTATGGTCATTCGGAAAGTTGTAAATTAGTGTAAAATAATATTCAGCAACTGCTGTGAACTTTTCATGTGAAAATTTCTCCACTGTACTGCAGATATATATTGTTCTGTCAATCTAGGAGAATGTAGCTCTACTTGAACTCAACAATAATTTTATTTTCCATCCTAGATGCCAAGTTCTTAGCATTTGTGCTTCAGTTATACTATCATACTGAGTAGTATTTTTACTTTAGTGGAGAGATGGCCCAAAATAGAACTGAATCTGACTCCAAGCAGTTTGGAATGTTTTGTACTTGGTTGAATTGAGACTGAAAAATGCATTAGAAAATCTTGTGGGTTGGTTGGTTGATTGTAGTCAAATAAGAAAAGGCTACCAACATGGCAGCTCAATATGGTCATAGCCTTGTACATTGCACTTATTGATCAACTTCCCCAACAAAAATTTCACCTTCAAATACTAATAGCAAGCGTACATAGTCGGAAGCTCACAAGAAGAGCTTGATTAACTATATTTCTAGGTTAATAAAAAATTCGGAGAACTAAGCCCTATGAGGAATGTTGTTTCCTTTTTCCTTTTTTTTATTCTTTTTTTTTCCCCTCTTATTTCTTTTTGAATGATCAGATCACTCCAAAGTAATGAAAATATCTTCGAGAATGGTTACACTTTGATTTCGTTTCATTTACTACCAGCCAACTCAGCAACATAATTTAGCCATTTTATTAAATCCAAGAAAGCGGGCACATACCTGCTAATTTATAGAAAATTACAGCTCAGAAGTATAGCATTTTAGTAGGAAATAATGCATTTGTAACCTTCCAAAATAATAATAATAATGCATTTGTATTACTTGCTCCAAGTATTTTCCAATCATATATATTAAATCAAACAAATAAACTACATATTTCAAAATTGGATGTCATTGGTTGTACCATCACAAATCTGCAGAACTGAAAAGTACAATGTTGTCTTTGAGCGTCTTCTGAGCACGCCAACGGATAGCAGTAGCTGTTTCTGATGTTCCCATCTGTTAAAATTTGTCAAAATAAGTGGTCAATAAATTTTTGCATGATATATAATAAATAACTGAATTAATTAATCATCCAATAGATTGTGGAATTGTATAATAATCAATCAGGAAGAAGTTACAAGATTACATCACCCATTTGAGTTGAAATTGCCCACAACTCAATGGAGTTCACCTGGAATTATCCGAGGCAAATACACACGTGCGCATGTGTGGATGCTGATCCCAACAGATAATATTGCCATGTCCAGAGAGTAATCTAGGGCCATAAACGTTTTCTTGCTAGGGTTGAACTATGGGTATGGTTTTACAGAATAATCTATATATCATAACTCATCCCCAGATGTAGCAAGCAAATTTACCTTAATTTCCATAGAGTAATAATCTCGCCACAAGCTTGCATCCTGATCATAAGTTGTAAGTGCAGATTCATATAACTTCCGGACTCTTACAAGACACTCTTTATCACCAGCAGATGCAAGGTTCAGTTCCAATTCAATGCCATTTTTATATATGGCAAGACCTGGATGGGGTAAAGCAAGAAACCTGCATTGAGAAAAGATACAAGGTTGGCAACTTCGGAGTCATCTCGTAAATTAGCATATATTAGATAATCTAAAATTCAATAATTAAACGTATCAGTCAAGCCATGTCTTCTAATTTTGTCTAAATAATATATCAAAGCACCTGAATTGCAGTGTTACGCTGTAAGGCAATTCAAGTATGACTTTGATCAATTCAATTGAAACAAAAGTTCAAAACTTGTCAAGATCTGCTTTGGGGGAAAGAAAAGAGAACTCATCAAGATCTAGAAGCGTACCGCTTATACATCTCTCTTGCACGCTGAATTCCATCCTTCTGAAGAACAAAATTTACAATAGCAGAAGAGAGGGAAAATCCAACTTCGCTGCCACCAACTTTAGCCAATGAAACCAGGGATAGCTCCATCAGTTTGTCAAAATAATGTCTTTGATTTGAGAATATTTTGAGGGCCTGCAGAACAACATAACGTTAAAAGCCATACAAGTCCAAGCTTACTATCATCTAATAGTTCAGACACTGGTCATCTTCTTCCGCCATTAATCATCAGCATGCTTTTGAACAAATTCCTCCACGACAAGCACAGATGACAATTGTAAATCGAACCTGGATTGGTTGAAGTGGATAAAGGGGCTAAATTTGAAGTTGGTAACAATCTGGAAGCATATCATGATTGGTTACAGAGCCTGTAAAGCCCCTTTAAGTGGTACTGTTTTACAAATCAGAGAAAACTCTCTTCTTGGAGAGGTTAAACTGATAGGGACACAAAAACTTAGGTGTAAAAGATACAAAAGAGAAGAAAGTATGTTGCCATTAGATCATGGGATGACATTAAAACCGCTATGACTCCTTACTTCGTACCAGCGAATTAACTTGAAATTATTGCAATTGGTGCAATAAATTATGTCTGTGGAAGAATGCATTGGAAAGTTGCATAAATTAGTTATGAGATCAGAATTTCCATGGAAGAAGATGTAATAATCGCAATGAATAAATTCACAGAGTTCTTCTTGTGTCATGCCGTGGAAGTTGCATTTCAAGTTGCCTAACAGATGCAAGAAGAGAAGAAAGAATATATTCTGAGAGATGTGACAGAACACACGATTCGAAGTGAAAGAACTTCCATGAATGCGTATTGGGGTACATTAATTGGCAAGCCACAAGGAAATTCTACATTTCCAGCAAAATATCTTGTCCTGTTGCTTCTACTTCTAATAAGATAAGATGTCACAGTTACCACCATTTTGGTCATTTGCAATTTAAATGCCCCACTGACTCAGTTGCTATAATCAAGAGTGAATGTCCTAAATTGTTCGGGTTCCTTTATTAAATTTTAAGAAGATTTCTGGGGAAAATAAGATCCTTTTAAATTCATCCTGCCAAACATCATTTCATGTTTGAAGTTTACTCCATGTTTCAGTTGGTGAGTTACATGTTCCATTTCCTTTTTCTTTTTTTTATACGTAGTTACATGTTCTAATTATTACTGTAATGTTAGGCATAATTGCAACATTATTGATGTCAAGGACGTACAAAAGTTGTCACTTGGTTCAAAATGGAAGAATTATTTGGTGCAATGCAATCTATATTTCATATTATACAAAGTTTAGGTAGATATTATTAGTACCCTAAACAAACATGGTCAAACAAGCAGGTGCTTCTTAAGCCATATTTTGGAGCTACAAAAGTCAAGAGGCCAAGAATTTAAGTTTCATAGGATAACAAAATCGGCAATAATCTTTTTTTATTTTTTTTGTGACATTCTGAATCTTGACAAAAGGAAAAGGAGAAAATGGGATTGTTTGCATACCATGAGCCACAAGCTCTCAACTTCTGGAACAGCCACCTTTGTCAGAACATCTTTTAGGAGTTCAAAGATGGATTGCAGATCAGCTTTGTTTGAGTGAGATTTCTTTGCAATACATTTCATCTCCACTGAGAGCCTTAAAATCCATAAACGCACTGCATCTGAAAGTTTTCCATTGCAAAGCTTTTCCGCCAGCTCCCTAGCTTCATCCAACCTCCCCAGTTGCAAGTAAAATGAAATGTGTTGGCAAGCAAGATCTTCTGTAACACACCCCATGTTTTCAGCCCTTCTGTATACCGCTAACATATGTGAAATAGGATCTAAACTATGATCAGAAGTGATCATGATCCCAGAATTTTGAGTTTCTCCATTTTTAAGAACAATAACATCCATCAAAAACTTTGTGTACAGGTTAAACATCATGGCAGAAGGCACAATTTTTAAAGCCTTCTCATAGACCTACACATGGCAGAACAGAAAACATGATCATCAGCCATTTACATGTAGCCACAACAACAACAATAATAATCAAGACCATTTTATAGAGAAGCATACTGATAAAACAACTCTAAATGGAGCAGAAGGCACAAGGCCTTTTAAACTGTGAAGAAAAAGAAGAAAAAGTAAACGGATTCATGCACTAAACCTCCCAGAAAAAGTAAACGGAATCATGCACTAAGCCTCCCACATAATTTTGAAATATTCACCTCATATTTTAGAAGAAACTGACATTTTTTAAGTCTTTTAGATTACAAGATACCAAAAAAACGAACCACCCTCTCTACACTTCACACCAAAGGTGTTATCGCATTAACTGTACAGGGGGGAGAGAGAGACTCAATGTGGTTGGCTGGTTGTTAACATGTATTGCCTCACTTATAAATTTTCTTTCTAAAAATACTCTCAATTAACACAATTTAAGTTCACATTCTGAACAATAGTTTACACGGTATATGAAGAATGCATAAACATATTGTGCATACAATGTCTTGAAGCACAACAACCAAAATGAGCCAAAATAAGTACAAGCTGCATTACGTAAGAACAGCAAAAGATATATTTGTAATTGAAAGTTTTTGAATTCACAGAGTAGAGTTCACATGCATCAATCAGCAGTAACACCACTCAAGGTTAAACAAGTTCACAAGGTACTATACCTGAATTGCTTTGTGTAACTGATAAGGCATGATTTCTTTACCCATCTCCTGACCACTGTTGGGATCAATACTTTCAAGTTTTGCAAACCAATTCCAATATTCTGTTTCGCTTGAAAAGTCTCTTTCCATGTCAGCCAATATCTCTTTTCTCATTTCTTCTGAATGTTCTAAATCTGTTGCTTCCAGAATTTCAAAGAGACGTGTTCTCAGGCTGAAACTAGAAGGGAGAGCTTCAACTGCACTGCTGTAAACATTTTGAAGAGTGCCCAAACCTTGTTCCCGAAACAAATCAAATTTCCTCTTAGACTCCCCATTTTGGATGTCTGATGTTTCATCACTCTCTCTTTTTTCATCTAGTTCCATAAATAGTTCTTTGTTATCATCTCTCCATTGTTTCTCACCAGCATCTGGATGATCACGTATCAATGTCCCCTCATCTTCTCCAAGAGCAACCCTCCTAGCCTTTAACTTATTAAAATATGTGAGTTCCATCCGGAGAAACTCTACCCATAGATCTTCCGAAGTTGGGCACACTCTCAAACCTTTCTGCATGAGACCACGTGCAGCCACAGGATTTAAGTTATGGTCAAATTCCCAAGCAGAAGCATATATCCAAACCCCAGGAACTTTTGGATGAAGCCTGGTCACCTGAGCAAGGACCTGCATAAAATTAAAACAAAAAAAATTCAAATAAATTGAATTGAAGAGTGAAATTCTCTGATTACAGTCTCCACATGAGACACAATCAATTATCAATAGCTTAGCTCTAGTGGCATCTCCTCTAATTTTAAAGTGAAATTTGTGGGTTCAAGTCCACAGAATGGACAATTGTAGGAGTGTATGTGACTTATTAACCAAAAACAAAAACATTAATCAATTACTCCAAATACTGTGAACAGCTAAATTCATAAAAACCACAAATTTTGTGGTACAGTGAACAGATATAGGTTATGATACACACACAGAGTCAAGCATGAAACTCAAGTACTCTACTTGCAATTCAATAAGTGATTAAATTTCGCATCTCTAATTTCCCGTTATCTATTGCCCCAATTAAACAGAACTTCACTCCACCTAGCCTAATACAACAGTAGATTAGTTGAGGCGGACCTTCATCCTAAGTTAAAAAAACAACAATAATCACAAAACTCAATACCTAACTGCTCATCTTCATATGAATATAGAGTTGCATATATACACACATATATATGCATATATATTATATCCGTGTATGTATATATATATATAAGTACCTTCTTCATACGCCCATTCCTCCGTTGTCTACAAAACTCAAGATACTGAAACCACAGCTCAATATCCCCCTTGAACCGGTTGGTGGCCGAATGATAAATCTCAATAATCCTGGAAACAGAAGAAAAATCGGAAATTGATTGCTTCATCTTCTTGTTGCCCTGTTTCTTCAACTGGCGAGAAATGGCCTTCTTGCGGAGAAGGCGAAGCGCATCGAGCTGCTTCTCGTAGTCAATGTAGGCCAAGAAATCTTGCTTGAGAGGGCTCGGACGCTTGAGCCTGTACTCGAACTTTCGTCTCTGTTTCACGATCTCTGCTATCTCACGGCGCGTGAAGAGACCTCGACGTTCTAGGTCGTCGAGCTCGTCCACCATGCGCTCAAGCCTGTACTGTACCACGTCCGCCATATTTCGCTCACTGGTGTGCGTGAGGGAGGGAGGGAGGGAGAGAGAGAGAAAGTGTTCTACTGGGCTAGGGCGGGTGAGGAGGTGGCGGTGACTATGAGCAGTTTTTCTGTTTTGCTATGTTAAATCGGCCAGAGCCTAAGGGCTATTGTTTGTCTGATGGAATATCATGGCCCGTTCATACATAGCGAGATCACCCTGGCACCAACTCAAGCTATCCACCTACAATATATACAGTATTACTATAAAAATAAATAAGAGTAAAGTGCTTAAAAATCATACATACCTACTCACCCGTGTGTATGTGAGCCCTCCTATTCAAATAAAAAATGAATACATCAATTTTAAAATGTAATAAATAAGCATAATAAATGAGGTCAATCTCATTTATTATATTTATTTATTGCATTTTAAACCTCATTTATTATACTTATTTATTACATTTTAAATTTAATTTTGTAATTAAAGCTGATGTGTTCATTTTTTATTGGAACACATTAGCGGTCAGGAGGGCTCACATACACATCGATGAGTAGGTAAGAATTGTCCACTAGAAAATGTGCCCCAAAAAAATCACTAAGTTCTACTTTTACATTTAAAATATGAGTTATTGATTTCTAATTTCAAAAGAATCATTAATTTGACAAAAAAAAAATCTAATTGCTAAGAAAATATTAAATGGGTTAAACCGATTAATCGTGTTAACAATATTAGAAATGCAATTTGGATGGTTAATGTTGGGAATATAAAATCATCAAGAGAAAAACAAGCACACAAGGAAAACACACGATTTACATGGTTTGACGATTTGCTTACCTCCATCGAGTTCACTAGAGATTTCACTATCAATAATAAGTGTTTACAACAGAAAGCTCTCACAAAACCTCACAAGTTTGACTCTCTCTCAAAATAATATCAAAAACCTAGCAACACGGAAAAATAAAAAGACTTAAATACAAAGGGCATCCAAGGATATAAAAGACAATTTCCAATATATATATATATATTATGGGGGCGCTGCCCTACACTCCCGCAAGCTAATCGGGGTATGTGAAGTGACAACATAAACCGAACTAGTGAACCCTAGCCCAACCTATGCTATAAGCAATGTTGCCCAAGCCTGGGTTGAAGCTAGCCAGCCTCGGGTTAGGAAGAGCTAGCCAGACCTAATGATGGTCATATTGGCCGGTTTGGTTAGTTGGGTATATAATCAAGTTAAATTAGATTGATTTTTCATAATAGTCCAGTTTTTACAAATTGACTTTGTACTATTGAACACACATACATGTGTGTATATATAAAGGAATTCACATTCAAACTTTTATTCAGGTTAAGCTCAAGTTAGTGAAATCAAGCTAAAAATCGAGTTAATCCTGGGTTAGTTTTTTATTTAATTATTTTTAAGCATAAAAAATTCTAAAAACTTAATTTAGATTTCTAAAAAAAATTACAAACAAATTCTTAGAGAATTAATTTTCTAAAGTATATATTAATATATAATAAATTAAGATTTAAACAAAAGGATGTTGAAAAGAAAATAATGATCCTAATTTGAAATATATGTGTAATTAAAAAAAGAGTTAGAATTCGGGTTCAAATTGGGCTCGGGTTGCTGACATCTTAATCCTAATTAAATTCAAATTGAAGTTTTTTAACCCAAACCCAACTCTAATAGTCAAAATGATTGTCAAATCCCGTGAAAATTTGGTTGGGATCGAGTTGAGTTAGGGTTGGCTTGCCCAAGTTGCACTTCTAGACATGATTTTGACATGAACAAGTTAAAGTCAACCCAATTTCACTAATTTCATATTGAATTTGAATCAATGTTTTTTTTGTCTAGGTTAGGTAAGTACTCACACACAAATTCACAAATTGCCCACTAGAGGGCTAGAATCCCTCACCTCTCATTTGAGGGAGGAGAGGTTATACCATTAGGCTAATGGCCCATTAGTGAATTGGAATGAGTATATAGACACCACTCTGCAACCCATAAAGCAAACCCAAAGATACATTACACTCATTAAGAATTAATCTGCAGAATTTAAAAGGTTCCAAGCCCTAGTTAAGAACTTGCTTTATGGATGAAGAAATAATTAGTTTACTTGTCACAACCCACCCTGTCTGATTTTCACACTCTCTTCTTGGTGTTCGTGATTTTCAAAATGCGTCCACACAATTAGGAAGTGTCCACACATACAAGTGTCATCAAATATTTTTCTTCGAGCAATATAGGTAGGGGTGCACAAAGAACAGATGGAATTGGAACTGTTAAAAATCGTAGCTGAACCGAACCAAACCATTCACTACGGTTCTGGTTTTAAATTTTAAGAACCGTTTCTAACGATATCAATTCGATCCTAATATTCTAAATTTTAGGAACCGTCCCAATGATTCCAGTTCTAGGTCCATTAGGGTCGAACTGAATCGGAACTGTTATTGTTACTACATTATTATAACACTTTTGTATACAACCCTAACCTAAGGACAAGGCATACATTTCTCATTTTCTTTCTCACGGCTCCCAATTCTAGCCCCAGTCATCAGGAAGCTCATCGTCCATAACCGCCAGGCCAAGGTCCATCGCCCCCTTCGCTACCGCTTTGGTCATCAAAGCCTTAAAGGAATCAGAGCACACTAGAAACATATCTCTCGATGACGTGATCGAGATCGCCAATATCATACGGCCAAGATCAATAGCCAGAGACTTGAGCAGTACTATAAGGATATCTTCTGGACTTGCATGTCCATGGGATGTACGGTTGATGGTAAGACTCCCAAGGACTTGCAGCAGGAAATAACTGATGGCGATGTTGAAATCCCTTTGGATTAACTCAGTGAAATCAAGTGAGAAGTTCTTTTCTTTTCTTTTCTTTTTTCTTTCTTTCTTTTATTATAATTAGTTTGTAATTTCAATTTTGTCATGCCTCGAAATTTGGATCATCGGAACTCCTCCGATCCAAGTCTGAACTTCGGGTTATGAGGTGTCGTAATTGCCCGATCGTCGTCCCACGACCTGAACAATCATAGAAATTTACCTTTCTCACCATCAGCTCTGTCATAGACCACTGAGGCCAACCGCGGAAACTTAATCATAATCATACCTACAACGTGTACATGTATACATAAGTAATTCAATTCCAATAAGTGAGTCCCTCGTTGAAACATATGCGTACTTAAATCCCTTTATAAAAACATAGTTACTGCTCAGTGTGATTAATTGAACATTGCCCTTCGATTAATCGCAACTGAGGTTTCGATTAATCGAAACTGCAATCAATCGCAGTTGTATCGCAGATTCTATCGAAATATACTGGAATTGATCTCTCTTTAAAAGCTGAAATTTCGATTAATCGAAATGCTGACTTCGATTAATTGAAATAAGGCCTTCAATCAATCGCAGGTCTTCTGAGCTATTTTCCTGCAGAATTTTTTAAAATGTCCATTCCCCATCACTAACATGTAAGGTTCCCAACTCACCATTTCCTCACTCAATCATTCTCACAATAGTCTTACATGCATAAGTAGATATAAATGGAAATTCAAAATTATCATTTCAAAAGTTTAACATTCATCCATCCTCTAATACCGTACATGAAAAATCATAAAGCATAATTGTAAGCATGTTCCTAAAACATTAAAAGGGACATATGCATATAGTCAGGACGTGCATTCAAATATAAGTAATAAATGTTCTCAAAAGAAAGCTAGCTATGCTCCACGCCAACTCATGGTTGGGGAGACTCTGCTACCTTCTTGCCATTTTCTGAAAAGAGTTAATACTCATGGGATGAGCTCCAACATATTCAGTAAAAATGTCTAAAACACAACTTTGTAAGTTCTGTGAATATCACATAAAACATATATTTACACTTAATTATATTATGCATAAAAATGTATGTTATAACCATATAATGAACTACACATAATGTAACATGATATGCACCTTTCTCACATCTTTTTTCTTCAATAAACCATATGAACTCCAATAACAGGACTATCCAATTCTCTCCTTTGGGACTCCAATAATAGAGTCATCTTGTTCTAAAATCATAAGACTCCAATAACAGGGTCATCATATTCTTTTATCAAAAGGGCATATGTCATGCATAGAGATGTAATTCACGTGCTCATGCCAAACATATATATGAATCTTAGGAAGTAACATAGTAACTATCTAGCATGCTTGCACATTTCTATATAAGTCTCACATGCACTCACATTTGAATATATATCACATTTTCACATTTCAAGCATTCGTTTATTCATGTAAATTATACTTCATAGAAAATCATGCTCATTAAGGCAATTAATCAAACACGTTGGTACCACATTCGCATATATTCATAGAGCACTTACAATTCTCCCACATTTCTCACACAATATACTATATAATTACATATGAAATACAAAACACACAACTACATCAATTCCAAGATATATCATACTTTAACTTTAAAAAATACGTAATTATACACAAATAACCAATTAGTTGTCATAGACAATCAAAACACTCACACCCCAGATTTCGTGGTTTAGACATCCCTACCTTAGTTTAGAAATACTTCTAAACAAAATCTCCAATTCTCACTGAATTCAACTTTGTTTGAATATGACTTTGAACCAATCAAACTTGAGCCCTCGTCGTGTAGAATAATTTTTCCTTCTTCGGCGTATTCCAATTCAGGTCCCAAGTTCTCTAAAATCAAGAAAGAAGGAAGAAGGAATTGTAGAGAGGAGAAGAATTTCTTGATCGGCTACTATAGAGAGAGAGTGTATATGTTGAAATGTTTTTCTCTCCTACTTATAGACATAGCTTCACTAATTCACCAAAATACTACTAGTTACTTAACGTACATTCCCGACCTCTGTTTTCAATTTCAAAAACTCCTCCGGACTTGAAACTGATTTCATAATTCATCAAATATTTTTATTAGTCTAGTCTCAAAATTTAGTATATTTCCAGAAATTTCAGATTTTCTAAGCTCACCCGACCTGCGTCCCGAGCTCCACCGACTTGAAAATCTGAAATTTCGTCAAACGCTCCTAAAACTTCCCTAGACCTTTATACAAGTCCCCAAATATGTATTTCACATTTAGAACATGCATATAATCATTTAAATTACTTATATAATAATAAATGAAAATAAAAAGAAAATCGGCCAAAAATAATCACGGTATTTACAAATCTACTCTTGTTTATTTGGTAAATTTAAAAATATTTCAAGGTTATTTTTAATATAATTTATTCTAAAGATTTTCCATCATTTGCCTTTCGAGCATTTTTTTGGTTTTATGTGTGGAGTACTTTGACTATATATATATACTAGTGTATACTTGTGCCTATGACACTATCATGCACTCGGAATAATGATCATTAGATAGAGTGATTATGCCCATGCCTACGACACTATCATATAGTGACCGTTAGATAGAGTAATTTTATACTATAGATATGCAAAGACATTTCGACCCACATGATTGATTTTTTAACCACTTTTGACGGTTAGATTGACTTTTTTGTCGTATTATACCAAGCTTAAATGTAATATAGATATAGATATATTGTGTGGTAATTTGTGAATGTATATTCTATGAATGCATAAAGAAGTTTCTGGTACATGCTTATGCTATGCTTTTTGTATTTGTCGGGAATATCACCATTATGAAAAATTACTGGGAACATTGTCATTATAAAAAGCAAGGAACTATGGTTCAAAACCGAATCGAACCGTCTTCGGTGTCATACCTTAAATATTACGGCTCCAAAATTAAGAAACCGTTTGGATCGGTTTTAGTTTTGGTTCTGCTTGGAAATGTATGGAGTTGAATCGTATGCACCCCTAGATCTGGGACGTCACACTACTAGTTGGGGTGATTTTTTCAGGTTTTTCAGTCTTACTAAAACTTCTTTTTCCTAAAAATTCAAGCAAGTTGTATATGTAAAGATATGTACAATTTATGAATGGGCTGATGACAAAAGCCCAACAAGCTCATAGGGACTGGACCAAATAACTTAGCAAATGCTAGAACCTGGCAGAGCCAAACCAACATCAAATTGGCCAACTAAAATCCAAATGATTGTAACCATTCAAATGAGCCCATAATTCAAAGGGCGTTGCCCTTAATTAGTCATTAGATCAAAAGATTAATGACCAATTGAACCATCCGGTTGAGATGGCTTATTGGTAAATTTTTCTAACTAAATTTGTTTCAAAATTACAAGTTTAATTTAATATTTCAATTTTATTTTGTGGTTGGACTTTTATTTTTTTCCAAACATTGAATGTTTGTGATCCTTGAATGCATATGCAAAACACCCCTAGTTGGATCATCTTCGCATCGCAGTTCGGTTGGTCTTTGTTGTGTAGGAAGTAACATACGCAAATTACTGAAATTGAAAACTACTAATTAAACACCTATTCTGGTTTTTGGAGTGTCCAAAACTATCTAAAAATCAAATAGTTAGAAAGATCTCTTTACAAATAGGAATACTATAACCGTTTTGGAGAAAAAAAAATTTAAATATATACCGATGACAAAATTAAATAACAGAGCAACGTTCTTCCATAGAGATTTTTTTTTTTTTTTAAAAAATGAACTTGCTCCGTTTAATTTTGTTGTCAGTATATATTTTGTTTTTTTTTCCTCTCCAAAACGGTTATATTATAGTATTCCTATTTATAAGGAGATTTTTCTAACTATTTGATTTTTAGGTGATTTTGGACACTTCAAAAATCAGGATAGATGTTTAATTAATGGGTAATGCTACTCAGGCAGAATTCAGAGGTTGAAAGTTTTACATTCATTGGATGCATGTGGTGATTGGATGAAATCCAATGAATGATATTTAATTTGCCTATGTTTCTCCCTACATATGTTTCACTTATTTTTTGTGGAACCCAATATTATAGGAGTGACAGTTATAAAAGTAGGAGTAGCATTTTTCAAGTATAATGAAGAACGTACTATATATTCCACTTTTTTTTTCTCTTCTCCTGTGTGTGCACACACACACAGGAGAAGAGAAAAAAAAAGTGGAATATATAGTACGTTCTTCATTATACTTGAAAAATGCTACTCCTACTTTTATAACTGTCACTCCTATAATATTGGGTTCCACAAAAAATAAGTGAAAGGGTATAGAATACAAATACAGCTTTGTGGGTTACCGAGAGTAGATTAATTGTGGGTGACTTGCATTCATTGAATTTAACATAATACAGCAGGAATTCATCAGCATGAAGAACAACCAAAAATAGTGCATGGTACTAATTTTGGAAAATTATTACCGTCTCTCAAAGACTATATATACATATATTAATATATATTTAGAAACAATATTAGTAATTTATTGGAACAAATTACACTCCACATTGTATTCATTCAAGTTTGAAACAAATAAATTTGGCTAACTGTAACATAAAAATACACAATTTGTAACAAGTCTTGAGTCACATTCATTTTCTGCAGCACTGCTAGTCGTACACGAGGAGGCTCTCTTGGCTTGTTTGAAGGTGATAGAGGAAACTTAATTCTCATATATGCATGCATATATGAATGAATACTCTAGCTAGCTAGCTAGGGTTGATCATCACCACTATGATCAGCTTCATTGGCTCCATTTCCACCGTTTCCCATACCAAATCCAAATCCAATACCCATGCCAAAACCTATTCCAAACCCGTTACTGCCACCAAGACCATTGCGGGCATCACCATCACCGTTACTTGTGTCACGACCACCACCACCAGTACCAAATCCACTGCCCTCACCATGTCCATACCCTTCACCATCACCAGTACTACTGCCTCCACCTCCACCTCCGCCGCCGCCACCACCACCCCCTCCTCCTTTGCTACCTGTGCCACCACCTACACCATAACCATTACCACGACCCCAACCAATACTAGAACTTGTACCACTGCCACCTCCACCACCACCGCCACCTCCTCCTCCACCACCACTACCAATTCCACCACCAACACCAAAGCCACTACCATGACCTGACCCTTCACCAAAATCACCGCCACCTCTGCCGCCGCCAACACCTTCCCCTCCTCCACTGGCACCTATACCAACCCCAGCACCAAAGCCACTACCATGACCAGACCCTCCACCACCACCACCACCACCTCCTCCACCAAAGCCACCACCATATTTGTGTCCACTTTCACTACCACCGCCAAAACCAGCACCTGCACCAAATCCACTTCCGTGTCCATAAATTCCATTCATGCCGCTGCTGCCTCCAACTCCCCCAAACCCTCCACCACCACCGCCTCCAGCTCCTCCTCCTGCACCACCACCTCCTACACCAATCCCAGCTCCAAATCCTTCCCCATAACCAGACCCACCACCCCCATTACCACCGCCGCCGCCGCTGCCGCGTCCTTCTCCACCCCCACCTGCCCCACTTACACCTCCTTCACCACCATATCCTTCTCCATGTCCAGCTCCGCCATCACTTCCTCCTCCTCCTCCTCCACCTCCACCACCACCACCAACACTCCCCGGGCCAAAACGTGGAGCAGTACCTTTGCCAAAACTTCCGCAGCCACGCCAACCTCCATAGGAACAATAATCATCACCACTCGGAACACCAAATTGGCCCTCTTCAACATCATCAACACCAGTTGTTTCACTCAATGGAATAACTACGCTCAGAAAAAGAAGAGCCATGTACAAAGATTTAGAAGAAATTTCCATGGCTCTGAGAACAAGCGAATTAAGCTCAGTGACCCAAGCCCCTACTTGCTTGGTCCTCTATATAATGCTCTCCGGCCCTCTATTTATAACCATACACTCAATCATGCGGTTAATAAGTGTGTTAAAAAACTTTCCAAAAAAAATAATAAGTGTGTTAAAAACATTCGTATATATAATTGGCAAGAACATTGATCAAGACATCCAAGTCATGTAAAGTTTCAACCCCTAGTCAGCTTTATCTGACAAGAATCTTTAAAACACAAACGTACAATCCAAATAATTTTTCCCCCATTTAATCAAAATTAAACCACATTATAATATACAAGTTTGTGCAATATAATTGTATGAACAATATTATAATTAACATGAGATGTTGGAGTTGGTGATTTTATCTTATTGAAATATCCACGAGATCAATTATATATGTGTGTGTATGTACGTATGTTATATCTATATATGAGAGAGAGATATCAAGAGCTGATCCATATTAATTATGTCATTAATCTATCTAGTTTGTACGAGTCCATCTGTCATTGTGTCTTACTGTGATTATAGAATTTGGAGTTCTTGTTGTGTCTGGAACTGGAAGCTAGACACCATACCTTCTACAAAAGTGAACCAATAGGATGAGAAAATGATGATGTGAAGCCATGTGAGGATTTGGGAGAAGAATTAATTATTGTTCTCTTTGATATGTATAGTGGCATTTATTACTTATATATTCATATCATTGTATATCTAACCTAGCCTGCAGCAATATATACCATGCATGTCACCAATGTTCCACCAACTATATATTTAAGCAACTAGCTAGATTAATGGTAGATATATAAATGGACCACTCTTCACATGCATGGCACTTATCCATATTGAACCGGCCTTACTGGCCATTCTAGTTTAGTTCTAATATTCAAGAGAGACATTCTCAATATTGCCCCAGATCGAGCACTATGGACACCCATTCTGTGGCTCATTAATTTGTTAAGACATTTGCCACTCGATCATCCTATTATGCCTGCCTCAATTATATACATTTACCCTCGTGTATATATATATATGCATATATGCTTCCATGGTGAGAGCTTAATTATAAACAACTATTGCACAGTATAACTTAATTAAGTCTCTAGTAAAATACTTTCTATAGCAATCTCAATCGAGATTTCAACCTATTATTTTCAATTAATTACTAGAGATATACGAATTTGTGAGTGACCAAAACCCTTATTCATTAAAATATTTGAAAGGTTTTGGATTTAATTGGGCTCTTCGTGGACTGCCACTTCTCAAGGGGACAGATCCCATGTATGTTTGGTCAAATGACCCCAATTCCTCTATGATGAATGAATGGAAAGACTTTCTTTTCCTGAATGGCAAACAACTTTTGATGCCCTATATTTATTATTTAGCAAAACTTTTCGTTCAATCCCCTTATTTTTTTTAGTGCATTAATTAGTTGTATTGCCTTCGATCTCTTTGTATGTATAATATATACATATATATATATAGAGAGAGAGAGAGAGAGCACCGAAACACGAGTCACAGATTCAAATCTTTTCCAAGATCATGTCTTTACTTGGTTTGATACACTTACCGGAGATATTTTCTTCTCTAATTTGTCTGTTTTTATCAGAATCAGAGTTTTAAGCTGCTTCATATATACGCGCGCCGTCTAATGGAGTACAAACTACTCCCACTAGCCACTACACAGCAACTTCTAGTATTTGTTTACCTCTCAAGTATGAGTTTTAAATTCTCTTAGTGGACTCCAGTGCTTTCTGCTGAACAGCTTCATCATCATTTACGTACGTACGTACATATTTATAATTAAATAACAATATTTTAAGTTATAGTACTGTTTTAAAATTTTTTAGAGATAAAACTTGGGTTGGACAATTTGAACCCAATTCGAGCTCAGCTTAATTTTTTACGGGTTTAGGACAATTATTTTTACAATTAGAGTTGAGCTTAGGTTGAAAAATCTCAACCCAAACTTAATTAAGGTTGGATTTGGGTTGAAATGCCAACAATCCGAACCCAACCCCAACCCGACTTGTAATATTATTTTTATGCATATTTTTTATTTTAAATATATTACATATAATATTCAAATTATGATAACCTTTTTCTTTTCAACTTCCTTTATTTAAATTTTAATTTATTGTATGTTAGCACTTTGGATAATTAATTTTCTAAAAATTTGTTTGTAAGTTTTTAAAAATTTGCATTAAGTTCTTAAATTTTTGTGTGTTTAGGAGTTATCTAATATGAAATTTATTAAAAATCACTTTATGTTTTCAATATGGAGATTGGTGATATAGATAACCCGAATTAGTCAGACTTTTAACTTGAAATCTCAACCCGAGTTTAAAAATTTAAAAATGAGTTGGACTAAGGTTAAGTAGTTAGGATTATGATTGAATATTTCATATATAAGGTTGAGTTTAAATTGTACCTCTAACCTGTCCAATTTGACCAAGTTTCCTGTGATTTTTCACTCAAACCATTACATAGAGATGATTTTTGGGTTTGAGGTGATACATGAGAAAAACTTGAGCTTTGCCAAATAAAAATCACAGTTGCTAGGAAATGATTTTCATCATCCAATTTTTTTATTATACACGTAACAGAAATTTTTAATGATTTTTTTACTTAAATTCATATAATCACATGATCATACTGAGATTTCAGGTAAAAAAGTGTCCTCGATATTATGGACCTTCGTGCCTATCATTACTCTTTTCTAAGAGTTTCTGTGTAGTGTGTAGCATGTTCAAGATCAATATTTTAATACAACCTTCTTTCAAACAAAATGTTTTTGATTTAATTAGATTGTCATAACCTATTTTGAATCTGGACTAATTATCTTTCTAGCGCACACAATCCCTTTCATTACTTTATTTTCTGTTGAAATAATTATTATTTACACTTAATTTTTATTAAGCAAATATCATATAATTATTTAGTATGCATAGATTTATTTATTTATTTTTCGGTAATTAAGTAAATGAGTGTATAAAAAAAGAAAGAACTGTACCTATCATTCATGGACCCCATGGGCCTACATAAAAATGGCCAGAAGCCCAAAGACAAAAATGAAAAAGGATGGAATGAGGTCCATTAAAGAAACCACTGAAGCCCAATCAAGGCCCAAACATTAAATACAACAACTACCCTAACTGAAAACTCAAATTTAGATGGAACACATCAACTCAGGCAAGGCGTGTGTAGAAGAACAGAGCTCGGCTATGGGACTGGGAAGAAAGGGTTGCTTTCACTTGGATCGAAAACGAACTTGGAGAGGTTCCAAGAGTTCGGGATCGATTCAGCATATGGGCAATTTTGTTTTCGAACTGAAAAAAGTGGCATTCTTATCTAATCAACAATGCTGATTAAGGTTTTCGTGGGAGGTGAGGATATATTTTGAAACAATTTGAAATTTCTCTTCTTCCAAATATGGAAAATAAGGTAAAACTTTATATGATTTTTCTGTGTCAAAATAAGTGTTTACCTTTTTTAATTTTGACTGTCCCACTAAGAAGCATGGACACAGGATACGGGTACGACACGACACGGACACGGCAATACCGAAAATTTAAAAAAAATAAGACACGGACACGGCAATGATACGACTATAAAATAATAATATAATATATCAATATATATTAATTATTCAATAAAAAAATACTACATTACAGAAATACTTCAATTCATCATCAAACAAATAAGAACCAAACAAATTTATAAACAAAAATAAACAAATAGATTAAAGAACCAGATTTATTTAGTCTTCTACATATATTTAGCTTAGATTTTAATCATAACTTAGTATCATATAATTTTCATTCGAAATATTTGAATATACATCACTGCTATAAAGTGTCTGATACGTATTCGAGGAGTGTCCAAGAAGTGTCCGAGAAATATCCAAGGAGTGTCTGACACGTGTTCGAGGAGTGTCCGAGTATCCGACACGGGTACGACACCCTCGGTGAAGTGTCCGTGCTTTCTAGCTGTCCCATAATAATTGTCACATTTCAAAATTCAATGCACCATCTTTTTTAACATTCCTAATTTACCCTCCATTGTGGACCCCCATCATATATTAATTGGTCCTTGACTAATTCAAATCAAAATTTTAGAAGTATAAATTCGGAAATTCATTCACTTATCTTACAGTAAAAATATATTAAACAATACACTCGGGGCACTTTTTCTTTTTTTTGAGAAACAGGGGGAGTATATAAATCCTAATCAGAATCTTGTGAATACAAAATAAAAAATAAATAGAAGACAAACTTTGTATCTTCTTCTTTTTCGTATGTACAAAAGACTTGTATCCATGAATAAACCAGGTCGGCAAGTGGTTCGTCACACTTATTAGGAAACCTCATACTAACCTACACAATCAAGTGTCGCTAAGGTGCACCGAGCTCAATAGACTTTAGCGACCACGATCATATAATAATGAGCTTATTTGGTCTACTCTCCCTACCTTCAAGCATTCCAACCAATCCGGTTTCTCGCAATCCAAAATATAATGACTATGCTAGTCCAAATATTTTATAAAAATTCTTACAAACAAAACTTGCAAGAGTTTTTCTAAACTATGGTCGTTCTCATGAGAGAGAAATTAACCTAAATTAACCATTGATCAACAAAAATAATCTCAATAGAAGTCTATCTAAAAAATGAGTGAATTGTATTCAGGTTAGATGATTTAGATGGGTTGATCCGATGAGAGAATTTTTTTATTCCACATTTCTTCAACTAAAGTCACTGGTAGAGACATAGAGTCGCTTTTAATGGGGGCATTAATAAGTAATCACTAAAAGCCTAACTACCATGTTAAAATAAAAAAAAAGAAATATGTTGATTCACAAGAATATAACTTAATGTGAAAACACTTTTATTTGACAATATTAATCATGCATAAATAACTCATTTTTTTTTATACATAAAATTAATTAATCAAGGTTATTGATGGGAAAGTTGATGAAGAGAATGTATTTCGTTATCAATAAAATAGACTAACAAAAAAGTTATAAATAAGTCTATAGCGTCATAATAAGTCATTAAGCGGGGATAGCTCAGTTGGGAGAGCGTCAGACTGAAGATCTGAAGGTCGCGTGTTCGATCCACGCTCACCGCAATGTATATATTTTGGACTAATTCCCCTAATTTTGGTATATCACAGTGACGGGATATTCTGGAACTGTTGATGTTTGTTTTGTGCAGGCAAATGGAGTTGATTATTTTTTCTCAACGAATTGGCAATATCTCCACCATTTTAAGGAAATCAATTTAATTAATTATGAAAAATCATCACATGCCTGAGACTGACCAAGAGGTAGAACACAAATGTTTACTTGAAGGTGCACAAATATTAAATACGACTCTTATCAGCAACTCCAAAGTAAACCCCCCCTCCCTTGTCAGGATTGAAAAATGCCAAGCTAGACAAGATAGTCATCAAAATGCTGATTCCTTGCACCAACCAACCAGAAACTTTCTAACCAGGCCAACGAATTCACAGTAATTTTGTTTCCCTACCATCTATATATTTACATAGCCAATTAACACTTGGATGTTACAAATTAAACTGAGCTTCTTGAAAGAATACAAGTGAAATTTAGAATTTTATAATTTAATGCTAAGGATGACGAGACAAAATACTCAGCAACAGAAGAAGAAGAAGAAGATGCAACCAGTAGTAATATCGATCCGCCATTTCCATAGAAAAAGTTTGATACAAGAATGTGGAATATTAACATAGCTCCACTTAAAGTTGCAAGCCTTTTAACATCATTTCACCTATCATATATATATATATATAGAAAAACGCAAATCGAGTATCATAGCATTGAAAGACAACAAAAGGCAATTAATTCATTCACCATTTCTCAAACACAATCACAAACTTGGCCCCAACACTCCTGTCTACTGGGGACGGATTGTTAATAGCAAGCCATAGTGATCACTAGGCAAGACAGGGAGCACCAATTTCTGAACCCCTCCTATCATTTTCTTCTCCTTGCAATACGATACACCTGGTATCGCCTCCATCCCAACCATGTCTATTCCAGTTATCTTATAATCATGCAATTTGCATACAAATCT
This sequence comes from Cornus controversa, assembly GCA_026545225.1. Taxonomy (NCBI): domain Eukaryota; kingdom Viridiplantae; phylum Streptophyta; class Magnoliopsida; order Cornales; family Cornaceae; genus Cornus; species Cornus controversa. Next base: position 65,684,092 of record CM048849.1, on the reverse strand, counting down.
ATCCAGTCGCTTTTGCAGAGGACGGTTACCTGCCAACATTTTGTTGGACTTGGTATCATATGTCCATCCATTTTCTCCAGGCCTCAGCTGTAACCAAGCATCAGTCCATCCATCAGGTAATGGAAATTGACCATCCAACTTATCATCCCAGTTCATGTCACCACAAAATATCACATTTGGATTTTTCTTTAGCAAGTTCAAGGCCTCCTTCACCTGACCAACACGTTCCTTGCTGTACATCTGATCCCATTTGGGAGGGGCTGGGCAGGGACTCTCAAGGTGGCTAGTGGCAACAACCAACGGCATGCCTGTCTGAACTTCAACCTCAGCAACACAAAGTTCTCTTCCCATTACAGAATTGCTAAAGGGTTTACAGCTATAGGATTTCACTGGCAGTTTACTTAGCTGCAAATATTTTATAAGCAGGTTAGATTCTCAACCTCTCCATCCATGCACTAACAAGAAAAACTAACATGAAGAACATGATCGATCATGTAACACACACACACACTATATGGTCATTCAATTTTTTTTTTTGGAAGCAAGCATAAAAGAATAAGACCACCCAAGGCACATTGCGAATATTCATAAGAGTCTCAAAATCACTGGCTTCAGAGTAAATGTTGGCTTACTGAATATTCACAAGAGTCTCAAAATATACACCTCAGTGGGAGGCTCTGTCAACCCCAACTCATTATATATATATATATATGTGTGTGCGCGCGCATGCAATTGAGGAACATGATGTACAAAGGATTTTCCCATCCAGCTCAATTTAGAGATCCCGCGAATACGAGAACCAAAACAATATAAAGAATAAAAATGCACCCTAGCTAGCACAGGCAAGGTGGTGATGTAAAATTTTACCTGCATGCAGAAGTATGGTCTTGAGGATGCCATCTGATTTGAAACCGAGCAACGATATACCTTCCACCAGCTGGACTGTTGAAAAATTTGATAGATATTGGGAGTAACCTCCTACAGAATGAAGTTGTTGTTGTCGATCGATCACTTGACATATATAAAAAGAATTTAAATAGGATGGATAATGAAAACGAGAGAAACCTAACCTGGAAACATATCAGATCTGGGGAATGTAGTTGAATAAGGTCACCCAGAGCTTTCATCCTCTTATGCATCTCCAGATCTTCTCGGAACCAAACATTATAACTAAAAATTTTCAATGTTCTAAAGTTTGCACCGAAGTAACCTGCGCCCCTTGCAGTCCATTTATCTTAATTGATGTACAATTTGTAACCCTAGCTAGTAACAAGTAAGTTATTGTCCTTGATTTTTTAAACAAAGTTATGTCATTGTGTTCTCTCAGATCGATCATCATAAACAAGTTTGTGAGCTAATATTTGTATTGCGCTATATATATATATATAAACACACTCTCATATCCTAAAGTAGTGTTTTTTTAAAGGAAAACAATCAATCAGAACACAATTAAGGACCTGAAGCACTGCAAGTTCAAATCACGAAATACAAAGAATCAAACCGGTCAATTACCTAAAACGGTTTTGATTTGATCTGTTAAGATATATTAAGAAACAAACACAAAAATATATATGCATTTGTACTAATTCGATCAACAGCAAATTAAAAAGAACAAATCTTTCAAAATCCACAAAATTAAGGAATGCTAAATTCAAGTTGAAAAGTATAAGAAATTTCAAAGTCATCCCTGTAGATTTTGTAGTACGTCCCTACCAGGAAATGTCTCTTCTTCTTCTGGTGGTGGTTCTGAGGGTGAAGATGATGACGAGGAGAGTAGTAATCTTGATGTGCCCCATGCCAATAGACCTGCCCCTGCCGCCACGCCAACTCCCTTGGCTATGTCTTTCAGCTCCACTCCCTGATTCTCTTTCTTCATCTCATCCATATCTTCATCATCATCATCAGTTGTACGATTGGGAGCTTTCATGATCATTTCAAACGCCTTGGCTATCTCTTCCAAATACCCTGCCATCTCTCTCTTTGTAGTTGTATGGAACTATGGAAGGAAAGAGAGCTATTTGCTTTATAGAAGCAAATACTGATCGAGAACTTTACTTTGGTCGGAAAGAATTGAAAGGGAAAAAAAAAAAAGAAGAAGAATTTGAAGAATATATTTAAGATAAATAGTAGTTTTTATTATCCTTTCATTTATGAATTGAAAGGGAAAGAAATATTAGTAATTTTTAGTGTAAATATCACCGACATTTTCTGTTATTTGATGTATTGTCATGTGTTTATAATTTTGTGAATTTTTGTCATCAACACTTACTGTGATTTGCGTCGTATATCACATACATTCACTTTTATCAAAAGCATATCGTGTTGAACACTTTTTGACAGTGAAATGATCATACTATTCCTTGACTTTTATTCTAACCTATTTGAATACTAAATTTATCCATTTAACCATATCTAATGGACCAAAATACTCATATATATATATATATATGTAATCTATATATAATTATTTATTTTCATAAATAATAGTGTTAATATAAAATAAAAAAATAATTAAATTCCTCTTTCATTTTCTCTATCTATCTATATATATAGAGCATACTATAATATATACATAACCTATATATATAATTATTTATGAAAATAAATAATAATGTTAACATAAAGTAAAAAAATTAGTTGCTGATATATATATTCAACTATATATATATATACTATAACATATGTAACCTAATATATATAATTATTTATTTCTATAAATAATAATATTAACATAAAATAAAAAATTAGTTGCCAATGCATATTATCATGAAGGCTATTATTTTTCTATTCTGATATTTTTATATTAAAATATATTTAAATAATTAGGGGCAATTAAGACATTTCACATATTAAAAAAATAAAAAAACTGACAAGTAGTGTTGGTGATGAAAATTTACAAAATTATAAGTGCGTGTTAATACATTAAATCTTAGGAAGTGTTAGTAATATTTACCCTATTTTTAAATAAAACTTTGTCCTTATTTTTAATAAAAGCTAAAAAAATGTCTTTTAAATATAAAAGTGTATAATGATATAAATTTTAAAATAGTTTCATTTTCTTTCTTTTTCCAAACATATTAAATATCATTTCATAACATTTCTTTTAGTTAATCAATCAAAAAAATAAAAGTTTAACACTGCTCTTTATTTCATTTCTCTCCAACCTAATATGATCTTACTTTTCTTTTCTTTTGTGTTACCAAACTTTGTGACTAAGTTTTTTTGTGTGGGGTCCACCCACGGGAAAAGAAAAGTGAAAAAATAAAGAAAAAAGATAAAGCAAATGAGCAATAATAATTAGGGCTGCAAACGAACCGAGCTCAAACAAAAATATGAGGCTCGATTTGTAAATGAGCCGAGTCTGAACATCACCATACTCGGCTTGTTTGTTCATGAACACGATACAAACAGAGCTCTATAACAGCTTCACGAACAAGCTTGATTACATAACATATATATATATATATATATATATATATATATATATATATATATATATATATATATCTATTAGGCCCAAGGTTTTGCTCTCATTTCAGATTACCAGCTATCTTGAAAATGAAATTACTAAGCCTAATAAAAATAAAACAGGTCAAGCCTAATAAAATAAAACAAGCCCAATGGAATATAACAAGTCAAGCCCAAGCCTAAACACCCTTTTAACCACTCTACCCTAACCCTAACCCTAGCCTCCCATTATATTCATCCATTATTAACATCGCTCCCCTTCTGCGTAAAATCTATTAAGTTCCTATCTGCGTAACATCAGGCCCCTCTCTAGGATGGAACGATGGCTTCTACAATGGCAGATCGCGTTGCTCCCCTCTGCGTAAAGTCAGTCTCTCTCTCTCTCTAACGTCTACAATGGCAGATCATATAGTAGCTATGGCAACCGACACAGTTGTGGTGGCTACGAAATCCCTTTTGCAAACAGTGTAATCGGAATGATTCTTCCAGGTATGATAGTAATTTTAATGTATGGTTACCCTGGTTGTAGATCTTGCTTATATATAGATATGTGTGTGTGTGTATATATATATGTGTGTGTGTAGTGTATTTTTGTCTATATATATATATATATAGATGTGTGCGAACTGCGAAATATGTGTAGATGTAAACAAGCTCCGAGCCGAGCTCGAGTAGTTTGTGAACAATCTCAATCCGAGTTCGAACGCGAAGATGGGAGCTCGACTCAAGCTCGAGCCGAGCTCAAACAGCCTGCTGCACAGTCGAACCGAGCCCAAACACGCCACTACTCGGCTCATTTGCAGCCCTAATAATAATGAACACTTTTTTTTCTTTTTTTTTTTCCAGTGAGCAATGAACACTTGGGTGAGAGTAATGAGTGCATGTGTGAGAACCACAATATAAAAAGTAGTGTTCCGTACTAGGAAGTCCTGTAGTAGCCTGTTCGATCCATACTCACCGTATATCGTTTCCATCTGCTATCACCACCTGAGAAACTCTTATTCAAGTGATTCCATCCCGAATACCACGCATTTCCACCTTTACGACCTCTCATTTGCCCTTCATCCACTCAGCCTACAGATGATATTATTGTACTGATGGTTAATGTATGTGGACATTTTTATCCCATACATTCTGCAATTGATGAACTACATTCTGTCTCAAGGCTGTCACAAAGGCTTCTAAACTTTAGTCATCTGATTAATTCGAATATAATATTGTTTGTTTGCAGGTTGTCATAGGCGGTTAATGTCAACGCTTTAAAACTTAAAAAATAGTAATATATCTTCCAAATTTTCAACCTCCATTAACATAATTTCATTAATAAACTTTCCAATTCAAAATTTGTATCACGAGCATCAATTTAATCCAAAGTTTGACCTTTGAAGATGATCATATGCTTGTTATTGACAAACTATATTGCTTGTTTGAAGGTTGTCAGACCCCGTTAGGGCTAATGTTTCTAAATTTTAAGCATTGATTCAACTCAAATACAATATAGTTGTTATTGTAGTTAGTTAATTGACATGATGATGCAGAGGTTTTCATTTTATTTTGTTTCATACACTACATAGTATTGTGCTTGATTTGAAAGCATATTTCCATTAAAGAAATGTTCGGTTATGACTGTAGGTGCAGAAAAATTGTCACTACACTTAGAAGAAATTTCTCTTTTATTTTTCTATTCCATGCCTTTTTCTTTTTTGTTTTTCCTTATTTATATAATTCTATGAATACATAGATTGTGCGTGTAATTATTCCACCCTTCTTGGGATTTTGCTTGTACTCATGAAATTATGCCTTGGTTTATTGCAGAAATTCTCGTGTCTGATTTCGTAATTAAATGGAGAGTTTTGACCTTCCCTTGTGTCTTTGTCGTTTAATGATGGGTGACTTGGAAGGTGGTCTATCTCTCGTGACGTGGTTGACATGTGTGATCCGAGTTGTTATTTCCACGTGTCATTCTCAATCGGGCATTTTTCCTTTACCACACTTTGCCCCCAAAAACCCCTTTTGAATCTAGTTGGATTTGAAAAAGGTTTTTATCATGGATGACACTTCAGTTGGTTTGCCCGACAATGTTTGGGCTTCGTGCCCATGGTGGTCGCCGAAACTTCTTCTCTCCATAAATGCCTATCTTTTCTCCTTTTTAAACATTTCTGATCGTATTATTGCATCATTAATTACGGGCAATCCTGATCTTTTTGTGGCTTTACTCCTTACTTACTCCTTAAGGTCAGTGTTTTTTTTTTTTTTTTTTTTCTTTCTCTTTTCTTAGATACTGATAACATGAAATGGGTAGAAATTGTTGATGAGTTTGGTCCACTAGAAACTTATCAGTCTATTGATGAGTTCTTAAATGAGGGTGAAGGTGATTCGACCCCTCTAGTGGATCTCTCCGTTCCGTTGATCCCAGTAGTCACTCTTCCCTTAGGACAACTAGTTCCAGAAGATCAGGGTTCTTCTGATTCTGACTTAAATGATGTTGATTGTTATTTGGTTAGGACTCCAATGAGTTCAGGGAAACTCAAGATAGATTGTGAGATCCCGGCAAACGTCACCTTCAGAAACTATCCCATTGACTTCGACTTCTGATCTGGGGAGGGTTTGGGCAAGGACGATATCTCTTCTCGACCAGGTATTTTCTAGCTTTTCGGTTTCCTCTTCACCCCTTTTACCATCTCGTCCTCAATCAACTGCATCTAGCCCCATTGCAAGTAAACCCTAATTTCTTTAGGGTTATTTCTAATGTCCTAGCTCTCAACCATACTAGAGGGCTCGAACTAGGATTCGATGACCTTCTTCTTTGCTATCAAGTTTGCTTTATAAAGAAGGAGAATAGTCGCTATCATTTCTTTCCTCGACCGGGCAGTCACTCTGCACCGGCCATCCTTCTTCGGACAAGGGTTGGAAGGCTCAGCTTATGGTCGTTGGGGGGAAGTGGAAAGTCTCTTCCTCTGATAAATTCCCCATATCCCCCAAAAATTTGGTGGATTAAGTATCCCTTCATTTGACTTTCTTTCTGACCCCTCATTGTAACTGTGTCATATGTGATGTTATGCTTTTTAACCAAATTTGATCTTTTGTTGGTGCAGTTAGAGATCTTTTCCCCTGTTCTGAGTTGGCGACTCGTTTGAAGACACTCAAAGATAAGGTGTGGAGCAATACTCCAAAGTCTTCTATTTTGCTTGATATTGAAACTTAGTTATTTCGGAGAAAGCCTCTGGCGCAAAGATGAAGCTCCCGAAGACTTCCCGAACGAAAGCTAAGAAACATCCTGAGAAACAAAATGAACTTAGCGCCCCCCCCTCCCCAAAACTGAACGGGAGGTGGAAACAGCCACTGCTCTGTGAAAAAAATATGCTGAGGAGGGGGTAACTGAGAAGTCACGGCCAACCGAAATAATAGAAATAGAAGAGACTGCTCATTTTCCCAAATTCCAGAAGACAGCAACTTCAGCTTCTCTTTCTACCCCAAGACCCATGGGGCCTCCAACTACTGGGGTTAGTGATAAGTGCACAAAACTTGCTACTTTATATCTCAAAATAAGTCTTTAATTACTATTTATTTTTTTTAAATGTTCTCAATTTTGCATTTTATGTTTATAGGGATTGATTTCCAAATGAGAAGAAAAGTAGTAAAAAATGGCTGAAAATTATATGTAAAGCCAAATATGAACATAAGAAGAATTGTAGGAGAGATGATATTCTGTACAATTTTCACAAGAGGTCTCAAGTTCAAAACTTTGTAAAATATATTTTTTACACGGCCACGTCAGTAGTCCAAAATTTAAATTGGAGATATGCAGATCAAATCTTAGATATTTAAATTCAAAATTTTGTATTTTGAATTTTTGTTTTTTGTATTTTAAATTTTTGTTTTTAAATTTTGTATTTTTAAATTTTGAATTTTTTCCACCTAAACCATTCTCCTATAACTCTATAAATAAGGGGTTTTAGGGGATGATGAAGGGAGTTAGAAATTGTAGAAAAAAATAAAGTGTAGTTAAAAATATTTTCTCGTATTAATTTTCTTTTTTTGTAAACACACCTCTCAAGGGAGTGATGAAGCCATAATGATGAAATATAAGTAAGTTATTTTATATTCTTATATATTTTTTCCTCTCAAGAGCATTCTTCTACTTTTTTATTCTGGATTTTTATTTTTAAAATTAGAGGGAGGATTCTTCGTGTTTGTCAAATAATGGTAATTCAGAAAATACCTACCTCTGTTTACCTAGCCAATGTGCATCAGATTAAGTAAAAAAATGTCTCTCTCATATATAATCAAGTCGTTTTTTTTTTATTTCATATTTTCCTTCATCTTTTCAAGTTCTAATTGGATTGGTGAAATGTATTGATTATTGAAGGAAAAATCATATAAATCATATAAGAATAATAGAAAATTTATTTATGTGGATTCGTGGTGGTGGATTTCCTTCCCTTGAGATTTATATTCTTAGTATAGTTTTATTTATTCATTATAATTATAAAATAAATGTTTTAAAAAAAATAATTTTCATTCTATAAATTAATGTGTGAATTTGAGCTCATTCGAAATCTCACTTGAGAGTGGTTCTACCCTGTTTATTACTATACAATTTTTAGTAGAGTTTTTACAGATTTTATTTTTGTACGATATATAGAGAAGCAATGACATCCATCCACTAATCTACACACGTTAAATAATGACGTTGCCAGGGACATCCATCCATTATTCTACACTCGTCAGTTAGCATTTTGGATCCGATATCCTTAGCTCCTCCGTGGTAGAACCCTAGGTCCACTGGATGGTGAAGGCTAATAGCATGCCACTTTCGATCGAGGACTTCTTGCTCGAAAATAAGGAATCCATAAAGGCATTCTTGAAGGAGATGTGGCCTCCCATAGATGCGAAGATGATGATGGATATGTCCATGGGAGGCCTATTGGATACTTGTCCAGATTTGGCTCTAAGGGTGAGAAGATGTTTATTTTTTATGCGTATTCCTCTTTCTGTATATTTGTCTAACACTTTTCTGTGTCCATGCAGAACATGTTTGGCGTAATGACGATTTGCAAATTGGTCGAGCAAGCGACTGTCAAGATGAAGAAAGCTGATGCTCAGACGAGGAAGGCTGAGGCTGAGTTCCAAGTGGCCATGCGTGAAGTAAATAGTGAGAAGGCAAAGTCCAAAGCTTTGTTACTAGAAAATGAGAACCTCAAATCCCAGTTGGAGGAACTTCCCAAGGAGAAGAAAGAGGCCAAGTTTCAGAGAGCTTTGACTGAGTCTAGAGGCTCTGAGTCTGAGCTAAATGTTCAGTCCCTCCAGGACAGATCGCTGAAGTTGGAAAGAGGGGCTAAGGCATTATTCAACAGATTGTCCTGTACGGTCCAGATCAGGAATGCTGAGGCTTACCGTCAAGGATTCGAGGATGTGACAGCGCCCAAAGGTGACCGATCATATTTATGCGATCCGACTGATTATGATCATGAGATAGGTCTGGCTGGACGTCTATATCAAGATCCCGACGAAGGGGAAAAGGAGGACATCTTTGAGGATGTTGCTACGCCCAATGAGGCTTTGGCCCATGGTGTGCAGGATCCGCTATTGCATCATCTGACCCTACTCTTTCAGCGGACGCCTCATGACTTCTTATTTTTCTTCACAATTTTCCTGTCTTATTCTATTTTATGAGAGTATTTTTTGTAACTTTGAAAAATGAATTTCAATGAAAAATGGTCATTTTCCTACTCAATTGAGTATTCTTACTACCTTTTAATTTATCAAGAATTCATTTGACAGTTAGGTTCATAACTAGACAAATATGATTAATATCGGTCTATTGGTTTGACCTTACACGTTTTGCTTGGTTAATTACGTCGAGGTGGCCATCCCTTAGCCAATTTTCTTGGCTCTCAAAGGCTTAGTGATGTTGTTTTAAAATTGTTAAATAACTCGCAAGTGTACGAATCTATTAAAGTATAGTTCGGCAAGAACGAGGTCGAACCCAAGGGAATGCTTTGAGAAGAAAAACTAACACAAATTCAAATTAATTTAAAACTAATCTAGTTTAAACACAAGTTGGTTGATTTGAGATAAATTAAACTTGGTTGATTTGAGATAAATTAAACTAACATGCAAATAAAATAACACTATTAAAATCAAATAGAGAAAATAACTAAGGTTTCGGATTCCACCACCATTAAATCCATGAAACTTCTAATATTTATTTATTAATTCCCAAATTTGGAGTAGCAATCAAGAAATCAATCTATTGCTTACTCAAGATTTAACAATAAAGCACTGTGAAAAATATATTAAAAAGGTAGATTTTCCTTCGCTTCACTAGTGTAAAATTCTAAGCATCCTATGTATCCAAATTAATGAAAAACATAAGATCAAAGATTATCACTTTTAAGAAATACAAACCCAAGCTTAGATTAATTATAATACCTTCTAACTACCACATATACATGATATAGATGGTGAAAGAATTATAAAATAATTAATTACAAGAAGCGAAAATTATAAGAATTTAAATCATACACATGAGAATAAATTAATGAACAAAAGAACTTCACTTCATTAATGGAGGTTTCCTCCTCAACCTTAGTTGAAGAATTTAGTTACACATGGTAGAAGAAGAAGAAGATAACAAAATAATAAAAGACATAATGAATAAATAAAATCCGGATTGTCTCTGTCTTCTCTGCCCTGGCCTCCTCTTCTTTTCCTCTCTCCCAAAACAGTCTCCAATTCACCTCTTTATACCCAAGAGAATACATAAAGTCCTAATCCAATTAGGAGATAAAGTCCTAATCCAAGTAGGAAATAATTAGGGTTTTCCCGCAGCCCTAAATAGGTAGATTTTTCTGCTGACTTTCGGCCCAAGTTTTGACCCAGTAGAAGTCCGATTCACGAAATTTTTGTGAAATACAAAAGTGTCCAGAATCGAATTTCGTTCAACTTACGCGGGAATTAAGTTGAATTGACACTCGAAAATAAGCTTTTCAGTCCAATTTCCAAAACGGGATTAAAACTGAATTAAGTGCAAAATTGGGCTTCAGGCCCGTAACCTCCTTAAGCAATTGTACTTCTCTTGGACCACTCTATTGGGCTGTTCTGAGTTGAAATATGGAGTTGAATGGACCCATTAAATGTAGGCTTCATATAACCTTCTTGGATATCATCTTTAAAATCCCAAAATCATGGTTTTATCTGAAATAATCATTTAAGGCCCTGAAAAATACAGAAAATACAAAAACAGAGTAAAATCACATATAACCTATCACTAAGAGAATAAAATATGCAAATTAAGAGGCTAGAATGCGTAACATTCAACGCCGATCACTTAGCACTTGGCTGGTCATTCTCTGACCGATTTCATTCATTTGAGACGCTCGACTAGTCATGCCGGGGTCTTTTTCATTCGTATCTGGAATTCGGCTAGTCATGCCTTCGTCGATTTCACTCATTTGAGATGTTCGGCTAGTCATGCTAGGGACTTTTCATTTATATCTGGCGCTCGGCTAGCCATGTCTTAGCCAATTTTATTCATTTGAGACGTTCGACTAGTCTTGTCAAGGTCTTTTCATTTATATCTGGCGTTCGGCTAGCCATGCCTTAGCCAATTTCATTCATTTGAAACACTCGGCTAGTTATGCTGAGATCTTTTCATTTATATCTGGCGTTCGGCTAGCCATGTCTTTGCCAATTTCATTTATTTGAAATACTCGGCGAGTCATGCCGGGGTCTTTTCATTTATATTTGGCATTCGGCTAGCCATACCTTAGCCAATTTCACCGCAATATATATTTTGGACTGATTCCCCTAATTTTGGTATATCACAGTGACGGGATATTCTGGAACTGTTGATGTTTGTTTTGTGCAGGCAAATGGAGTTGATTATTTTTTCTCAACGAATTGGCAATATCTCCACCATTTTAAGGAAATCAATTTAATTAATTATGAAAAATCATCACATGCCTGAGACTGACCAAGAGGTAGAACACAAATGTTTACTTGAAGGTGCACAAATATTAAATACGACTCTTATCAGCAACTCCAAAGTAAACCCCCCCTCCCTTGTCAGGATTGAAAAATGCCAAGCTAGACAAGATAGTCATCAAAATGCTGATTCCTTGCACCAACCAACCAGAAACTTTCTAACCAGGCCAACGAATTCACAGTAATTTTGTTTCCCTACCATCTATATATTTACATAGCCAATTAACACTTGGATGTTACAAATTAAACTAAGGAGCTTCTTGAAAGAATACAAGTGAAATTTAGAATTTTATAATTTAATGCTAAGGATGACGAGACAAAATACTCAGCAACAGAAGAAGAAGAAGAAGAAGATGCAACCAGTAGTAATATCGATCCGCCATTTCCATAGAAAAAGTTTGATACAAGAATGTGGAATATTAACATAGCTCCACTTAAAGTTGCAAGCCTTTTTACATCATTTCACCTATCATATATATATATATATAGAAAAACGCAAATCGAGTATCATAGCATTGAAAGACAACAAAAGGCAATTAATTCATTCACCATTTCTCAAACACAATCACAAACTTGGCCCCAACACTCCTGTCTACTGGGGATGGATTGTTAATAGCAAGCCATAGTGATCACTAGGCAAGACAGGGAGCACCAATTTCTGAACCCCTCCTATCATTTTCTTCTCCTTGCAATATGATACACCTGGTATCGCCTCCATCCCAACCATGTCTATTCCAGTTATCTTATAATCATGCAATTTGCATACAAATCTATCCAGTCGCTTTTGCAGAGGACGGTTACCTGCCAACATTTTGTTGGACTCGGTATCATATGTCCATCCATTTTCTCCGGGCCTCTTTTGTAACCAAGCATCAATCCATCCATTGGGTAATGGAAATTGACCATCCAACTTATTATTCCAGTTCATATCACCACAAAATATCACATTTGGATTTTTCTTTAGCAAGTTCAAGGCCTCCTTCACCTGATCAACGCGTTCCTTCTTGTACATGTGATCCCATTTGGTAGGGTCTGGGCAGGAACTCTCAAGGTGGCTAGTGGCAACAACCAATGGCATGTCTCTCTCAACTTCAACCTCAGCAACACAAAGTTCTCTTCCCATTACAGAATTGATAAAGGGTTTGCAGCTATAGGATTTCACTGGCAGTCTACTTAGCTGCAAATATTTTATAAGCAGGTTAGATTCTCAACCTCTCCATCCATGCACTAACAAGAAAAACTAACATGAAGAACATGATCGATCATGTAACACACACACACATTATATGGTCATTCAATTTTTTTTTTTGGAAGCAAGCATAAAAGAATAAGACCACCCAAGGCACATTGCGAATATTCATAAGAGTCTCAGAATATACCCCTCAATGGGAGGCTCTGTCAACCCCAACTCATTATATATATATATATATATATATATATATATATATATATATATATATATATATATATATATATGAGTGTGTGTGTGTGTGCGCGCCTGCAATTGAGGAACATGATGTGCAAAGGATTTTCCCATCCAGCTCAATTTAGAGATCCAGTGAATACGATAAGCAATCCAATATAAAAAATAAAAATGCACCCTAGCTAGCTAGCACAGGCAAGGTGGTGATGTAAAAATTTTACCTGCATGCAGAAGTATGGTCTTGAGAATGCCATCTGATTTGAAACCGAGCAACGGTATACCTTCCACCAGCTGGACTGTTGAAAAATTTGATAGATATTGGGAGTAACCTCCTATAGAATGAAGTTGTTGTGAACAACTACTCGATCGATCACTAGACATATATAAAATTAATTTAAATAAGATGAAAAATGAAAATGAGAGAAACGTAACCTGGAAACATATCAGATCTGGGGAATGTAGTTGAATAAGGTCACCCACAGCTTTCATCCTCTTATGCATCTCTAGGTCTTCTCGGAAGCAAACATTATAACTCAAAATCTTCAATGTTGTAAAGTTTGCACCCAAGTAACCTGCGCCCATGCAGTCCATTTTATATCTTAAATGATGTACAATTTGTAACCCTAGCTAGCTAATAACAAATAATTTATTGTCCTTAATTTCTAAACAAAGTTATGTTATTGTGTCCTCTCAGATCGATCATCAAAAACATGTTGTGAGCTGGTATTTGTATTGCGCTATTATATATATATATATATATATATATATATATATATATATAAACACACTCTCATATCCTAAAGTAGTGTTTTTTTAAAGGAAAACAAACAATCAGAACACAATTAAGGAACTGAAGTACTGCAAGTTCAAATCACGAAATACAAGAATCAAACCGGTCAATTACCTAAAACGGTTTTGATTTGATCTGTTAAGAAACATTAAGAAACAAACACAAAAATATATATGCATTTGTACTAATTCGATCAACAGTAAATTAAAAAGAACAAATCTTTCAAAATCCCCAAAATTAAGGAATGCTAAATTCAAGTTGAGAAGTATAAAAAAATTTCAAAGCCAATCCCTGTAGATGTTGTAGTACGTCCCTACCAGGAAATGTCATTTTTTTGGGGTCTTTTTTTGCTTGCTCTTTTTCTTCTAGTGGTGCTTCTGAGGTTGAAGAAGATGATGAGGAAGAAAGTAGTCTTGATGTGCCCCATCCCAATAGACCTACCCCTGCCGCCACGCCAACTCCCATGGCTATGTCTTTCAGCTCCACTCCCTGATTCTCTTTCTTCATCTCATCCATATCTTCATCATCAGCATCACTTGTACGATTGGGAGCTTTCATGACCGTTTCAAATGCATTGGCTATCTCTCCCACCATTTCTAATGCATTGGCTATCTTTTCCAAATACCCTGCCATCTCTCTCTCTCTCTCTCTCTCTCTCTCTCTGGTTGCGTGGATTAAATAATGTTATGGAACTATGGAAGGAAACAGAGCTATTTGCTTTATATATGCAAATACTGATCGAGAACTTCAGTTTTTTTTTTTTTTTTCGGATATAAATTTTTTAATAAATAAAAAGAAAAGAAATGATTTGTTGGAATAAATTAACGATGAATACTAGTTTTTTTTTTCTCAAATAGAAAGAAAGATTTGATGTATTATCATACCATTACAACTTTTGTGAATTTTCTTGATTTGTGCTTTATATCATATATGTTCCTCTTGTCAAATGTACACTGTGTCAAAATATTTTTGGACAATGAAATCATCATGCTGCACTTTGACTTCAGACTTAACCTTTTTGAATACTAAATTTATCCATTTAACCTGTCTAATGGACCAAAATACCCTTTTGAATATACCTATATATATATATATATACTAGAATATATAGAATCTATATATAATTATTTATTTTCATAAATAATAATATTAACATAAAATAAAAAAGTAATTAAATTTCTCTTCCATTTTCTCTATCTATCTATGTATATATAACTTCAGACTTAACCTTTTTGAATACTAAATTTATCCATTTAACCTGTCTAATGGACCAAAATACCCTTTTGAATATACCTATATATATATATATATATATACTAGAATATATAGAATCTATATATAATTATTTATTTTCATAAATAATAATATTAACATAAAATAAAAAAGTAATTAAATTTCTCTTCCATTTTCTCTATCTATCTATGTATATATAGGATATTATAATATATATATAATTATTTATTTTCATAAATAATAATGTTAAAAAAAAATAAAAAAAGTAATTAAATTTCTCTTTTTTTCTCTATTCAACTATATATATATATATATATATATATATATATATATATTACCAATGCATATTATCATAAATGCTATTGTAGTTATTTTCTATTATAATATTTTTATATTAAAATATATTTAAATAATCAAGAGCAATCAAGACATTTCACATATTAAAGAATAAAAAAACTGACATAAAATATTGGTGATAAAAATTTACAAAATTATAAGTGTATGTTAATACATTAAATTTCAGTAACTGTCAATGATATTTATCTTATTTTTTAATAAAATTTTGCTTTTATTTTAATAAAAGCTAAAAAAAACATATTTTTTAAATATAAAAATATATAATGATACAAATTTTAAAATAGTTTCATTTTGTTCCCTTCATTAAAATATCATTTTCTTTCTTTCTCTAACACGATCCTTTCTTTCATTTCTCTCCTCACTAATATTATCTTTCTTTTCTTTTCTTTTCTATGTTACCAAACTCTGACTAAGTTTATTTTGTATTGTTCCACCCAAGTAAAAAGGAAAATGAAAGAACCAAGAAAAAAGATAAAGTAAATGAGCATAACACTTTTTTTGTTTTTTCTTCCCCAGTGAGCAATGAACACTTGGGTTGGAGTAATGAGTGCATGTGTGAGAACCACAAGATAAAAAGTAGTGTTCCGTACTAGGAAGTTCTGTAGTAGGACGTCTAGCTGGCTAGGAGTGGCTTTCATGGTGTCATTCCTTACTGAGAAGCCTTGAAGGTCGCGTGTTCGATCCACGCTCACCGCATATCGTTTCCAGCCGCTATCACCACCTGAAAAACTTTTATTCAAGTGATTCCATCCCGAATAAACTCATCTCAATTCATAAACTACATTCTGTCTCAAGGATGTCACAAAAGCTTGTAAACTTTAGCTATCCGCTTAATTCGAATATAATATTATTTGTCTGAAGGTTGTCACGCGGTTAGTGTCAACGCTTCAAAACTTAAAAAAGAATATATCTTTCGAATTTTCATCTTCCATTAACATAATTTCATTCATAAACTTTCGAATTCAAATTTTGTATCACGAGTATCGATTTAAAATGAAGTTTGACCCCTTTGAAGGTTATCATACACTTGTTATTGATTAATGAACTATATTCAGACTCCGTTAGGACTAACACTTCTAAACTTTAAGTATCGATTCATTTCGAATATAAACTGTTATTATAGTTATTTGATAGATATGATGATGATATGTATAGTATTGTGCTTGATTTGAAAGTATATTTTTATTGAAGAAATGTTCAGTTATGACCAAGTTGGACACTCATGTAACTCTTACTTAAATTAATTATTATTTTTTTCGATAAAAGTTTAATTATTTGTTTTAGTTACCAGATATTGTTGCAAAAATGGCAAGCTTCTTGAAAGAATACAAGTTTTTTTTTTGGTAAATCAGATAAGTATATTAAAAAAAAAACCAACAACAAATTACAAGGGCAAACCCCAACCCCCAATCAAAATAAAGGAGGAAAAGGATCCTGTAGACCCAATTAGGCTGAAGCAAAAAAATACCAAGCTTCCATCTAAGCCGACAACAAAAGCCAATCAAATCAAGCCACCAACCATCAAACCCCATTCAACCTTAACAAACAAAAGGGAAAACTCAGGATTACTAAGCAGCAACCTTCATCATGATGGATAGAATCAGCAAGAGCAGAACGGGGCAGAAGCACTCATCACAAGGTGCACAAGCAAATAATTATCATATTCTTTCTTTCTTTTTGTTAATCAATCAAACACTGAAAGTTCAACACTATTTTTCTTTCATTCCTCTCCCAACTAATATTTGGGATCCACCCACGGGAAAAGAAAGTAAAAAAACAAAGAAAAAAGATAAAGCAAATGAGCAATAATAATAAACACTTTATTCTTTTTCTTTTTTTTCCATTGAGCAATGAACACTTGAGTGAGAGCAACGATGACACTTAGGGATGGCTACAGGTCGGTTATGGGACGAAAATTTTAATTCTCATTTTTATAATTGTTTGATTTTGAAAACTTCATAATCGTCCCATAATTGGTTATAAATTCTCCCCTGGACTCTATCCCGGTCTCATAATCGATCTAACCCACCCGCCTCAAATCGCCCCGCCCCATAACAGGTTAAAACTCATTTGATTCATAAATTTTTAATATTCTCCAAACATTAATATTATGTCGTTTCCAAAATTTTCTTATTTATTTTTGTTGTTCTTACTTAAAATAAAAGATTACACAACTTCCAACAAAATCAAATATTTTGAAAATTAACATTTTTTGAAGAATATATACACATAAGTAATATAATATAATATACTAACAATTAGGTGCAGTATAATCGGGGTGAGTTTTAAATGGGGCGGAGTGACCTTGCCCCGACTCTGCCCCTAAATTGCCCAGATTTTAAATAACAAAACTTATCCCCATCCCATTTAAATAAATGATTTTTCAAACTTGCTTTAAATGGGACGGGGTGGGGCAAGTCCTCACCAAGTTAGGAATTTTTGACACCCCTAAGAACAAGTATGAGAACCACAATTCCTCCAAACATGTTAAATAACATTTTCTTTTTTTCTCTTTATTAATTATCAAACACAATAAAAGTTTAACACTAATTTGTTTCATTTCTCTTCTTACTAATGTTATTTTTTTTTCTTTTCTTTTCTATGCTACAAAGCACGGATACTCCAAAAAGAATGTCGTGGCCATATCGAACACGTATCTGATACGAATACGGTCAGAATACGGCAGGATACGTGTCCGATACGGTTAAGAAGTATCCCATTTTTTTAATTTTTTTGAATATCAAATACAGCTAGGATACGCTGGGATACGTCAGGATAAGTTTAGGATACGTCTGGGATACAGTTGAGATACTTTTCGGGACAAATTTGTAATTTTTTTTCTATGAAATGGGATTGAGATTGTAATATTAAAAACTTTATAGATAAGAAAATAAGGATCATTTTATAATAAAACAAAAATATTTTTAAAACTCTCGAGTAAGTGAGTCATTGTAAAAAATATTAGAAAAGATAGTAAATTTCTAGATTTTAAATTCTTATATTTTGTATAATTACTTTAACTATATTATTGTATGGTTGAAGAATAAAAATTAATATTTTATGTATAATATTATATTTTTAGTTATTTATTTATTTGACGTATTCTTGCCGTGTTCGTTTCTTATTTTCTTGAGATTTGTCATATCGCCGTATCCGTGTCTGTGCTTCCTAGTTTCTATGTTACCGAACTTTGTCACTAAGTTTTTTTTTTTGTGTGAGGTCCACCCCCTGGAAAAGAAAAAGGATAATGTTTTGTCACTAAGTTTTTTTTTTTGTGTGGGGTCCACCCCCGTGAAAAGAAAAAGGATAATGTTTTATCACTGAGTTTTTTTTTTGTGTGGGGTCCACCCGTGAAAAGAAGGATAATGTTTGGATCTTGTCCTTACAGTACTAACTTCATTCTCTCTGTTTATGTGGACCGATGAGTGTCCAAATGGGAGTTGAAGAGACAAAAAAAAAAAAAGCAATAAACTATGAACCACAAGAAGATGGATAATGTCCATCTTAAAAAAAATAAAATTTTGGACAATTATTTTAATTCTATTGGTTCACATAAGCAGGAAGAATGAAGTTGGTGTTGCCTGTACAGAATCCAAGTATTATCCAGAAAAAAAAAATAAAAGAACAAAAAAAAATAAAGCAAATGAGCAATAATAATGAACACTTTTTTTCTTTTTTTCCCCAAGTGACCGATGAACACTTTTGGTGAGAGTAATGAGTGCATGTGTGAGAACCACAATATAAAAAGTAGTGTTCCGTACTAGGAAGTCCTGTAGTAGGACATCTAGCTGGCTAGGAGTGGCTTTCATGGTATCGTTCCTTACTATGAAGCCTTGAAGGTCGCGTGTTCGATACACGCTCACCGCATATCGTTTCCGTCCGCCATCACAACCATCACAACCTGAGAAACTCTTATTCAAGTGATTCCATACCGAATACACCCATCTCCACCTTTACGACCTCTCATTTGCCCTTCATCCACTCAGTCTATAGATGATATTAAGGTTGTTACAGAGCTCCGTGGTATATAATAATTTTTCGTCACAAAAACTTCTAAACTTTAACTATCCGTTTAATCCGAATATAATATTGTTTGTTTGAAGGTTGCCACAAGTGAATAGTGTCAACATTTTAAAACTTAAAAAATAATATATCTTTCGAATTTTCATTCTCCATTAACATAATTTTATTCATAAACTTCCGAATTCAAATTTTGTATCACAAACAACGATTTAATCCAAAGTTTGACCTTTGAAGATTATCATACACTTGTTATTGATAAAATTATATTGCTTGTTTGAAGATTGTCAAACCTGTTAGAGCCGACGCTTCTAAACTTTAAGTATTGATTCAATCCAAATGTAATATTGTAGTTATTGTAATTAGTTGATTGACATGATGATGCAGATGTTTCCATTTTTTGTTTCATACACTACATAGTATTATGCTTGATTTGAAAGCATATTTCCATTGAAGAAATGTTCGTTTATGATCATGTTGGACACTGCCTGTAACTCTTACTTAAATTAAATATTATTTTTTTCAATAAAAGTTTAATTATTTATTTTAGTTACCAGATATTGTTGCAAAAATGGCAAGCTTCTTAAAAGAATACAAGTTTTCTTTTTTTGGTAAATCAGATAAGTATATTAAAAAAAACCAAGAACAAATTACAAGGGCAAACCCCAACCTATACAGAAGAACACAAAGACCTTTAACCCCCAATCAAAATAAAGGAGGAAAATGATCCTGTAGACCCAATTAGGCTGAAGCAAAAAAATACCAAGCTTCCATCTAAGCCAACAACAAAAGGCAATCAAATCAAGCCACCAACCATCAAACCCATTCAACCTTAACAGACAAAAGGTAAAACTCAGGATTACTAAGCAGCAACCTTCATCATGATAGATGGAATCAGCAAGAGCAGAACAGGGCATGAAGCACTCATCACAAGGGTGCACAAGCAAGGCCAAGGAGAGGCCAAACAGCCGAAGAGCAAACATCCTGACCAGAGGAAGAAGAAAAAACTCCGCCATAAGGCTAGTTACCATACGAGCTAAAAATGGAGCAAGGCAGCCCCCATTCCCTTTGGATCCACCTATTCTCTTGGGATTTAGAAAGACCCCTAATGGACCACGCTTTAAACTTAACCAGCTCTATAATCTCTGTTTGAACGGTAACAATGTCCCCGTAAGAGTTAGAGAGTTGTCTATCGTCTCTCCTTCCAAACAGTATGCGCAACAACCACAATAGAGAGCTTAATAATGATATACTTCTACATTCTCCTCTTCAAATTTATGGAACACATGAAATAATGTTGGCGAGAGAAAAAGATGGCCATTGGATACAACACTTTTTCCAAAAAAGACAGAATTCTCCAAGTCACTGGGCACTGAAAGAAAATATGGTTATGATTCTCATTATTCATTCTACAAAAAAACACAGCTCATGATCCTCAACATCTCTATTCTGATCAACCTATCTTGGGTGTATAGCCTAGCTTTGATTGCCATCCACAAGATCAGAGCGTGTCTAGGGGTGTGCCCTTTGAACCATACCATGTCCTTCCACTGAACAATAGTCCCTTTAGGCCAAAGATCCTCCCACATAGACGCAATAGAAAAGGTATTTACCTGGGGTCAGTTTTGCAATTTAATGCTAGGGAAGAAGAAGAGAGAGGGAGAAAGTTGCATTTTACAAGATATGATGCAACCGAGAGTAATATCTCCTAGTACGCCATTTTGATAGAAAAAGTTTGATACAAAAATGTGGATTTACATTGCTCCACTGAAATTTGCAAGCCCTTCGCATCATTTCATCTATCATATATAGAAAAATGCACATCAAGTATCATAGTGTTGAAGACAACAAAAGGCAATTGGCAATTCACCGATCTCAAAAACCATGCTAACTCAGCCTGACACTACTGGGGATGGATTGTTAATAGCAAGCCATAGTGATCACTGGGCAAAACAGGGAGCACCAATTTCTGAACCTCTTTTTTCATTTTCTTCTCCTTGCAATATGATACATCTGGTATTGCCTCCATTCCAACCATGTCTATTCCAATAATCTTGAAATTATGCAAATTGCATACAAATCTATCCAGTCGCTTTTGCAGAGTACGGTTACCAGTCAACATCTTGTTGGACTTGGTATCATATGTCCATCCATTTTCTCCAGGCCTCAGCTGTAACCAAGCATCAGTCCATCCATCAGGTACTGGAAATTGACCATCCAATTTATCATCCCAGTTCATGTCACCACAAAATATCACATTAGGATTTTTCTTTAGCAAGTTCAAGGCCTCCTTCACCTGACCAACACGCTCCTTGCTGTACATCTGATCCCATTTGGGAGGGGCTGGGCAGGGACTCTCAAGGTGGCTAGTGGCAACAACCAATGGCATGTCTGTCTGAACTTCAACCTCAGCAACACAAAGTTCTCTTCCCATTACAGAATTGCTAAACGGTTTACAACTATAGGATTTTACTGGCAGTTTACTTAGCTGCAAATATTTGATAAGCAAGTTAGATTCTCAATATCTCCATGCACTGAGAAAAAATAACACGAAGAACATGATCATGCAACACAGAGGGAGATTATAAGGTCATTCAATTTTTTTTGGAAGCAAGCATAAAAGAATAACAAATAGACTACCCAAGGCAGTAAGGCACATTGCGAAAGCAACAGGGCAGTCACATAATGACGAGAATGTGTGACAAACAAGCAAGCCTAATCCCATATTTCAGCATAACTATGTATTTGAGCCTACCTCTGGTGGTATCTCCTCTACTTTCCAAGCCAAACCCACCAATATATATATATCTATAGATATATATATTTGGGTCAAATTCTTAATAAGCTATGTAATGGGTGTAATAGGTATGCCAACAGTGGTGATGGCATTCAGCCCCAATTAAGCATTGTGACACAGAAACTTCAATATATGAACAGGAATATATATCTCAGTGCCTGAAACGTTGTGTGTTAGCCTGCCAGGGTATCCAACAAAAGCATCCATAGATTCCCTTGATGCATAAGCAGACAATATATTGTTCAGCCCCAACTAAGCATTGTGACACAGAAACTTCAATATATGAACAGGAATATATATCTCAGTGCATGAAATGTTGCATGTTGGCATGCTAGTGTATCCAACAAAAGCATCCAGAGATGCCCTTGATACATAAGCAGACAGCATATTGATGAAGGGTCCAAAAGTATAAATAGGGGGTTACAAATTCCCCATCTCATTGGGGGCAGAAAACAAATTGACATCTCGATGTGATACAGCCTTTTCTATTTTAGTTGGGAAAGAACAGCAACGTCCATCCGAACCATCCAATGAAGAATAAGAGGAGAGCAAAGCGCCAATAACGCATGAAGTGGTGCGGAATGGGCAGGGAGAAAAATCAACCAAAGGAAAGAGATCTTTGGAATGAAAGAAACAATCACAGGCTTGGTTATTATTGGACAAACAGATATATATATATATATATATATATATATTTTCTTCATCCTTTCCTTTTTTTAAACAGACGAGACAGACAAAACTATATAACTATAACTATATATAGGTATATATAATAATACATCCCGAAAATCCATTGAAATCACTGGCTTCAGAGTAAATGTTGGCTTACTATATACCAACACAAGAACTTCATATCGTCATAAGAGTCTCAAAATATACCCCACAACGGGAGGCTCTGTCAACCCCAACTCATTATATGTGCTCAATTGAGTATGGAACAGGATGTACAAAGGTTTTTCCAATCCAGCTCAATTTAGAGATCCCGCAAATACGAGAACCAATCCAATATAAAAAATAAAAATACACCCTAGCACAGGCAAGGTGATATAAAGTATTTACCTGCATGCAGAAGTATGGTCTTGTGAATGCCATCTCATTTGAAACCGAGCAACGGTATACCTTCCACCAGCAGGACTGTTGAAAGATGTCATAGATATTGGGAGTAACCTCCTACAGAATAAAAGCTTCTGTGAACAATTCACGAGACAAAAAATTTAAATAGGATGGAAAATGAAAATGAGAGAAACCTGGAAACATATCAGATCTGGGGAATGTAGTTGAATAAGGTCACCCAGAGCTTTCATCCTCTTATGCATCTCCAGGTCTTCTCGGAACCAAACATTATAACTCAAAATCTTCAATGTTCTAAAGTCTGCACCAGAGTAACTTTCATCTGCCACCCAGTCGATATATCTTAAATGATGTACAATTTGTAAACCCTAGGAACAAATAAGTCATTGTCCTTTCTAGTAGTTAAGCAAATGTAATAAAAGCTCAACGAGCTCTATTGTCTGGCGTCCTATATTTATCAAAACAAAGCATGTACAAAGGGCATACAGAGTAAAAATTAAATACCTATTCCACCCTAAGAATATAAATGAAAATAGAAAAAACCTTATCATGCCCCCCTCCCCAGGGATGGTAAACTCATGATATGATATGCTAAGCCTGGAGTTTGACAAACAAAAATTAGAATTGACTCACGGTGTCAGACGTTGTAAAGAAACTATCAAGTTGATGAAATGAGGGTAGGTATTGTGGAGTGATAACTCCACATGTCAACTGATGACAAACAAAAATGGCAATCTATCTGAGTGTGTTCTCTTAGATCATGAAAAACATGTTGTGAGCTATTTGTATTGCGCTATTATAAACACACTCTCATATCCTAAAGTAATGTTTTTTAAAGGAAAACAAACCATCAGAACACAAGGACCTGAACTACAAGTTCAAATCAGGAAATACAAAGAATCAAATCAACCTAAAATGGTTTCATTTGATCTGTTAAGATACACTAGGAAACAAAAATATATATATATATATGAATTTGTATTAATTCAACAGTAAAAAGGAACAAATCCCTTCAAAATCCACAAAAGGAATGCAAATTCAAGTTGAAAAGTATAAGAAATTCAAATGTACCAGACAGTGTAACCGTCTTATTAGCCGACTTAATACCACGAAACCCACTACATTCCGCAATGTCATCAACAACCCCAATTTGCTGTTCTCGATTTTTCCTCTTACAGGGCTGTAAGGGCAAGAAAACAGACCCAACACAAGGATCATCTAACTCATCGTCTTCAAGGCTCGACAGTGACGAGGCCGAGGCTCTGGTGCCACAGATTTCGCAGTTTGTGTTGCGGTACGGGTTCAGAAAAGTGCAGGATTTGCAGGACCATTTGGGTGTCGGTGGTGAGGATGAAGAAGAAGATGGTGAAGACGATGCTAATAAAGGTGATGGTGTTGATGATAAGCAGATCTGACACGTTGATTTCTGTGATGAAGGATTGATGAATGTGCATTTGGAGCAGGTCCAAGCCATTGATTTGGATCGAAAGGTTAGGGTTTTTCTAGGGTTTACGTTGTGGAAAAATAGTATTGTTGATGAATCAATGCGCAACAAACTCATTTTGAAGTGCTTTTGAGGTACTCAGTCTCTGTTTATTGGGTGAAGATTCAGTCCGGTATGGTTCACTGAGCAGTAGCATATGGCCTCGTTAGAATCAACTGATTTGGAAGTTGGAAGTTGGAACCACCATTCACCAACCTAATTTCATAATGTGCATTTTTGTTAAATTGTTGTGCATTGATTAATTTTCAAATTGAGAAATTTTTTACACTTGAATCATGGAGGATCAGGATCATCAATTTTATGTTATTTATCTATGACAAATATACTACAAGAATTTTATGTAATTCGTGTGAATCACAGTTTATTACAATCAAAGTTATTAGGATTCTCTTCATTGAGGATTAGGAGAATCAATTTTATCGTATTTTTTAATTGCTTCACATTTTTCATAACTACTTATTAAACCTTTTGATGGAATTGTTAGGCTAAAGTTTGTTTGCAATCCCTGAAAACCATTGCCACATTGTATATTTAGTCACGGCCATTTTGTTGGAATGAAAAGGACCTCCCTAATTAGAGTTTCAATTTAATAGACAAAAACAACAATATGTCCAGTGCCATAGCTTATATGACAACATCGAGTCTAAGCCAAAAACAGCGATAAAATTTTGGTTTTCATAACCATCTAATATTCCCATAAAAAATTTTAACAAAAGAAAATACAAATAAATTTTAATTTCTTGAAAAAGATTTATTAACTTACCATAATACTCTTTCTTTAATGCTAAACAGGAGAAATTATAAAATACACCAAAAATATACCATGGATTTTTTTTTTTAAAATCTATATTATTATTTATTTATTTATTATTAAATGTCTAAAGTGTTTCAAATCATTTAATTTCATTAGAATTCCTTTTTCTTTAAATAACTAATTTTTCTAAAAATATCATTTAGTCTAATTAGATTTTCTTTGTCTTTCTCCATCTATTTTCCCACTCTATCAAGACTCTAATAATAATAGACTTCTAAGAATTTTATAGGAACTAAATAATTATTTTTTTAAAAAGTTACAATCCCACTTAAAATAATCAGAGTTTTCGGAATTGTTGTATTTTCGAGCATTCTCTTTTTCACCGAACCTTCTCAGTCGAGCCTCTCGATCAGGTGCCTGTTTTATATCTGACTATGTATTTTGTATTTGTCAAGGATCTGTTGCTATGCATTTTCTATTCAATAAGGTTGCGAATAATCACCATAATATGCAAATTGCATCAAGGCTATTTTACTTGTTGCAGTGGTAAATGTTACAGCCAAATGGTAGTGATTGTCAAATAATCTAATATCTTAGACTCTAGATTTATATTCGGAAGCAAAGAATAATATATATTTTTTATATTTTAAAACATAAACAATAGAAAAAATAATTTGATTACAAAACAATAAAAATTGGTAATTCAGAAAGTATAAATTATTAAGAATTTTAAAAGTAATAACTAATTTTAAATTTATTTAAAAAATATTATATTTGTTAGAATAGTAATTTTCTTTTATTATCATTGAATAATATTTTATCTATTTCTTCATTTTTAATTTAACGCACATACAAATAATATCAATAGTCCTAAAACAATATATTATAATAAAGTAATAAGCTGCAAAGAAAAATAATTTTTTCATATTTTATTTTAGAGGTATTAAAAGTATAAAGAATTTTTTATAATTTATTTTTAATTTTTTTAAATATTATTTACTATAATAAATATATAAAAATTTAACTTTTATTGAACTTTTAAACCACAAGTATTATTTTGTAATTATATTTCATCTCTCAAACTTCATACCTATCCCTAACTCTTTTATTCCTAAAATTTATTTAGTGAAAAAAATAAATATAATAATTTAGTCTCCTTCACACTCCTCTCATAGACTCCAAATTCCTCACTGTATTAATCTAGAATTCTATATAAACTAAATAACTAATTCACGTATCAACATAAACACTAGTTTCTTCCTCACACTTTTACACTTCATGCTTACTAATTATTAATTTGTATAATCATTTTAATTAAGATTAATATCACGTTTTTAGGATTTTTTTTTGCAGAGAAGCAAACTCTGCTTGGGAGTATAAATACACACAAGCAATTGTTTTAGGGTTTTTAAGCGATGGATTTGGAACCATGGATGATTGAAATTCTGAGGAAGCTTGAGAAGGAATATGAGGATAAATTCGAGACGACATATGGTGTTGAAATTCGCAGTGATGCTCTATCCTTTGCTTGTAACATCACCTTCAAATACTCTGATGGTTGGCTTCCCTTCCCTTCCCTCGTTGATTTCTTTTACTTTTGAAAATTAAATTACTACTCAGTTAATTTGTTTGCGATTGATATATAATAATGTCTGTTATTTCTTCAGTTCTGCTGTCTGATGGAGGAGGAGTTGGTGACAATTGTGAGGTTGTGCTGGAAAAGAAAGCGATGGAGATGGTGGAAAAAAGCCTGTGAGAATTGAGACTTGATCTAGACACCAATGTGGAAGAGACGGCTTTTGATTTTGACGAATACTCATTGTGTCGTGCACTTGTTGCACCAGAGGAAATTATTGCGAAAATTAAAAGAAAAGAAAATCAAACACATAATACATATTGATTTACAATGTTCATTAAGAATTTATGACTACATTTTTGGTGTCGCAAGATTTTCACTATGATAAGAAAAACAAGATACAATTAGGCACTTCTTAGGACTACGTAATAAAATGTGAAATTATCAAAATATCCTTCTAAAAAATTCGTGTTGTACAATATAATCATGTTTCACACTTTCTATCACTAATGTTGCGTTTGCATGTAACAATGGAATAGAATGAGTATTCTATTAAAATGATAATGAAAGGAGAATGAAAATGAAATGAATGGTCATTCTAATTCTATTGTTTGGTTTCAAACATGAAATGATGCAGAAATGGAATGATGATTATATTATTTTTGCTAACTAGATTTTATTTTTAAATGTTTATTGGGAATGAAATAACCATTCCATAAATTAAATAGTGAAATGAATTTTTATTTTTTATTTATTTCAAAGAAATGACGCGAAAGGGTCACTTTTACATTAATTTTTCTTACCAAACAAAAGAATGAATCCAAAAATATAATATTGACATTTCATTCTATTGTTGCGTACCAAACACAACATAAGTGCACCATAAAACCAATCACACTTCCTGTCACTAAGTGCACCATAAAACCAATTGCAAGAAATAGCATGGGCAGTTGGTTGGCCAGACTTGCCAACCAAATGACACTGTAGCCAATTAACATAGCTAAAATTATGGAATCCACATTAACTAGCCAACACATAGCTAACCAAATATAATTTTTTATTTTTGTCTTTTTTATATAAAAATGTGTGTCATGTATATACATATATATATATATATATATATATCATTTGCTTAAATGTCAATAACTTTCATTACAAATTGAATTTTTTGATGAAACTAATTCTGTTAGAAAGATAATTTCGAGAGCTTTAATTTAAGTACCACTTAGGCTATTTTTTGACTTAAAACGAAAAAATTATGAAATTTTTAAGTTAAAAAAGTATAAAAAAATTTAATATAAATATATATATACGTAAAATTTTAGATTAATTTAATTGTGTAAGATTATTTAATTGTGTGAGTAGTGAAAATCTGGAGAACAACACGTTGTGAAGTCAAAATTTAGAGATTATGATGTGGCCGGCTAAAATGCAAATCCGGAGAACCTGCTGTGGAGTTAAAATTTAGAGATTCTAACATGATGATGTGGCTGGCTAAAATGTTGAGGTGGTTCGCTAAAATTCAAATTTGAAAACCAAATTTGGCTAACCTATAATGGATGCCCTTAGCTGGTTTAGTGTGCTTATTCTTAGCTCCTAACAGTCATGTATATAAACTAGTTCAAACAGCTTTCACAAGATACAATGAAAAATTTCATTCAATCCTCTCTTTTCTTCTTTTTGTAATATGGTATCACAAGATTTGTTTGGGGAGGTGTATATGACTATACCTCAAGGGTATAGTCCTAAGGGGGAGACTGGTTTGCCACCTCGTGTTGTTTGCAAGTTGAACAAGTCCTTATTTGGCTTGAAACATGCATCAAGGCAGTGGTATGCCAAGTTTTCCACTGCTTTACTTGAAGAAGGTTTCCTACAATCAGCTACGGATCATTCTTTGTTCATAAAGAGTACAAGTTCCATTTTTGTGGCTTTACTTGTATGATATTTTAATTGCCAGCAATAATAATTTGGCAGTTCAAGACTTGAAGAGTAAGCTGGACGCTAGATTTAAGCTGAAAGATCTTGGCCCTTTACGATTTTTTCTTGGTTTAGAAATGGCTCGAACAGCGAGGGGTATTTCTGTTTTGCAAAAGCCATATGCCTTACAATTGCTTGCTGATACAGGTTTTTTGGGCTATAAACCTACATCTACCCCAATGAAACCCAATTTAAAGCTTAGTCAAGACGATGGTGATGAGCTATGAAGCACGGATACTTCCCCGGAGGTACCGTGGCCGTATCGGATACGTATCGGATACGGATACGGTCAGGATACGGCCGGACACGTATTGGATACTCCTGGGAAGTATCCGTTTTTTTTTAAATAATTTTTTTATTTTCGGATACGGCAGGATATGACAAGGATACGGCAGGATACGGCACGGATACTTGGGGATACGGCCAGGATACTTCTCGGATACGTTTGATTTTTTTTTTTTTTGTTAATTTTTTTTTAAAGATGGTAGCCATATTATAATATTAAAATTTAAAAAGCTTAGTTAAAATGTGGGGCTTAATTTGTAATAAATCAAAAGATCTTTAATGTTGAAAAAAAAATATCATTTAAGTTAAAACTTAGAACTTAATTTGTGTTCTATTAATTTTTTTGTATAATATATATATATATATATATATATATATATATATATTTGCCGTATCCCGCTGTACCCGTATCCTATTTTTTTGAGATTTGCCGTGTCGCCGTATCCGTATCGTGTCGTATCCATATCCCGTATCCGTATCCGTGCTTCATAGGTGATGAGTTTAATGATACTTCTCTTTATAGAAGGCTTATTGAAAAATTGTTGTATCTTACCATAACAAGACCAGACTTGTCCTATGCTGTAAATAGGCTTAGTCAATTCTTAGGCAAGCCTAGAGTACCACATTATAAAGCAGTTCAAAGGGTGTTAAAGTATGTGAAGGCTACTCCAGGCCAAAGATTATTTTTCCCTTCTAAAACTAATACTAAAGCTGATTTACCTTCAACAAAGGATGTACAACTCAAAGTTTTTTCAGATGCAGATTGGGGAAGTTGTTAGATACGAGACGGTCTATTTCGGGTTTTTGCATTTTTCTTGGGGATTCTTTGATCTCTTGGAAGTCCAAGAAGCAGGGTACAGTTTCAAGATCTTCTGCAGAAGCAGAGTATAGGTCTATGGCCAATGCTTGTTGCGAATTGACGTGGTTGCTATATTTGTTGAAAGAATTTAAGGTGGAACATTCCAAACCAGCTCTATTATATTGTGATAATCATGCTGCTCTTCACATCCCAGTGGATCCAGTCTTTCATGAACGAACTAAACATATAGAGATTGATTGTCACTTAGTTCGTGGGAAGATTCAAGCAGGGACTTTGAAGACTATGCATGTTTCTTCTAAAATTCAACTAGCTGATATTTTTACCAAGGCTTTACATCCTACTCACTTCAATGAGCTGATTGGCAAGATGGGACTTGTGAACATATATAGTCCATCTTGAGGGGAAGTATTAAGAAGATTGTTACAGCTGTTGGTTAAGTTTGTTAGCTGGTTTAGTGTGCTTAGTTGTAATCAGCTGTTATTCTTAGCTCCTAACAGTCATGTATATAAACTTGTTTGTACAGCTTACACAAGATACAATGAAAAATTTCATTCAATCCTCTCTTTTCTTCTTTTTGTAATAGAAAGAGGTGATTCTTCACTAGTACTACCTTGGGCCCCAGGGGGGGAGGGGAGTTGGATTGGATGCCAGCATTTGCTGTGATTGGTCATCTACTCAATGGAATGGCCAATGGTCGGGCCTGGACTTCCAACAAATTTGTCAGGAACCACTTCTGGAATAAGCAGGTAGCAGATTGAGGGGAGGGGTGTCTATCAGGAGGAAGCTACCTACCTGCCTTCTCCCCATCCCATGTTGTTGCTGCTGCTGCTTTGAACTGTGAATTAGAGAGCTATTCAAGTTGGGGCGTATCACCCTTCCTGGGACACCAAATCCTTTCCGCAAAAAAGAGATGGATGTCTCGGATGGATGAGTGGAAAGGTCGGTTTTTGATATCATGCGCTTTTTCTCTCGAGGAAGATGGGTTCCATTGGGTGTTTTACAGGGTTTATGGGCCGACTGATGATGGGGTGAGGGGCATTCTGTGGGAAGAGCTGAGGAGTGCTCGCAGGAGGTGGCCTTATCCTTGGTGCGTTTGGAGGGGTTTTCAATGAGGTTAGATCCCTGCTGGAGCGGTCTTCTGGGGGTCGTAGAACTCAAGCAATGGAGCAATTTTTTGATTTTATTGATGAGCAGCAGTTGATTGATCTTCCTTTGGAGGGAGCCAGATTCACATGGTCCAGTGGCAGGAGAATAGATAGCAGTACTATGCCTCTTCTATAGTGTAGTTTGAATTTTTTTATTTCTGTTGCAAGGGTGCAACTCCGGCAGGTTATATGGGTTAAGTGTGTTAGCCCAAGCTCAACCCATGTAATGAAACTTTCAACCCAACCTCAAACCAAATTCCTTAACATACATCAATATTAGAGTTTCGGTTAAGCTCGAGTTGGGAAGTTCAATATCAAAATCAGGTTGGCCGGGTTCTTGTTAAATTCTGTTTAGGAGTTGGTTAAAATTAAGCATATGAAAGCTGTTATGTTGATGTATGTTTTCATTATGCTCGTCAGCACAAACTTTTTGTTCGAGAACTAATATATATTTAGCATGTGTTCAATTAACAATGTTATACTCTAATTTATTTATTATTGTCTCTTCTAGCATATATTCTGAAATTTTCTTCAGTCTCAAGGCTATGAACAAATTGAAATATGAGGCAATTTTATGAGATCAGAATTTAATAGTGTAAAGGAACCACAAGAGCGCCCACCTGCCCTCAGTGATTTCTGGATGGTCTATCATTATTAGCCTGTCGCGCAATTATCTTCAAGTATGATTGCATCCAATTTCATGTTACCCCATCCCCATGTATAACAAGTAGCATTTTATTGACATTGTTAGATTATATAAGCCTACAGGCTTTGCAAGCAAAAGAGCATTCACAAATGCATCGACATTTTCACGTAAAGCCTCCTCTGAAAAACTCACCTGTGAATAATCATCAATTTCCAGAGAAGGGTCGTGTCAGGCACATATTTATTATCATTATAAAGCAGTAAAACAGAGTAGAATAATCGTACCTTCCCAAGCCCTACATGCACAATTGCAGATGGATATTTCCTTAAATCATTGGTCTCTCTCACCACTCTCGTAACATCAGTCGTCACAGTACCACTCTGTATTATATATTGTGACAGATAATTATGAGGACACCTGAATGTGAATTGTATCTTTCAGTGGGAGAATACTATCTTTCCCCATATCTCAAAGAACAATGCAAGGGGGGAAGGTGAGAGTTACAGTCTCAAATAAACTCATCAGTTATACTCCACATCCAACCCTTGAAGATCAATATGGCCATGCAAAATCGCAGATCACATTCCTAACTCAAGACAAATTATGTTATATGCATAGTTGTCAAAGGCGCGCCCCACACGCTCAATTGTTGCGTTTTGACCAAGGCTAGGCCAGACTCTTTCAATAAGGCACGCGCCTTTGCATCTGAGGCTCCAGGCGCAAGTCGCGCCTAATATAACCTAGTTCTTTTTAAATGCTAAATGTTTCAATAATCCTGTGGCACTTCAAGATATTTTGGCATTGGTCTATATATGTTTAGATAAGCTTATTCATGGTGATTCAATATATTCTTGTATTGGTCTTCGTCTTTTTACCTTTTTTTAAAAATGAGTTTGTGGAAAATCACTTATTAAAGGACAGTTGAATTTCTTAAAAGAATTCACCAATGAGTTCAAATCTCTCTTTCCCTTTATGTCAATGCAAAGTTTCAGTAGGAGGTTCTTTGTACTGATGCTGAGTGCCAGTCATTATGTAATAATATACTGTCAAGGGGTGGGAAAGAAAAGAATGTCAGCATCCATCCAGACTTGACAATTGCAGAGACCGGAGATTATAGTACTCTGACCAACCAGAGAGAGAGAGAAAAAAGGATTGGGCTTGCCATCCCCTAAATGATTATGAAAAGGAGAATCAGGAGGAGGATACTCGTCACCATCCACTCCACTGTCCACCCCATGAATCCCAAAGCCCTCCTTCCTTTAACGGCAAGTAGACCATAAAGGCAGACTGGACTTTCTTCTCCACATGCCCTTTTCATGGATTTCCATTGACAAAAACACTACTCAAATCAAACAAATAAGAAAAAAAGGGACCAAGTTGGAGTCTTGAGACAATTAAGTTGAGAAATTGGTAATTACATTGTAAAGAGTAGTAGTAGTATAGTACCACCACCATAACCCCTTTTGTTGGTTGTTCATAAATTGAAGCAGCAATTGCAGTGGAAGAAGTAACAACCAAAGCCATTGATGCTGAATTCTTCTTAAGCTCTTCCTTTTCTGTCTCATCTCTCTCTCTCCCTAATAAGAATAGAATTTTCTTTTGTCGTTTGGGTTTGGATTTGGGTTTGGGTTTGTCACTCACTGTGCACTGCTATTTTCAAGTATTTAGACGGACGGACGAGATTGATTATCCAACGGACGGAAAAGAGGGCGGTTTTTTTGGGTTCATCGAATCTGGACGATTCATTTTACGTCCATTCCGGGCTTCATCGGTCTCTCTGACGTGGCGATCTCATTAAAAGATGCGTGCCCTAAAATTGGAAAAGATTTCATCCGAATAACTACACTACTAGTTTCCCGACTCAACCCAATGCGAGTGGGGACCACTACATACGAAAATTACATTTAAAAGCCCTTTAGCAGCGGAGATGATTCTATATAATATCCGTGTCAAGCTTTTGGCAGGATCATTTCTAGGCTTTTCTCTACTCTGCTTCACTCACGATCTGGTAAGTTCTCACCCCGTATCCAAAGCTCTGTTATGTTAGGTCTCTCTCTATATGTGTGTGTTGTGTTTAATCTGTATGAAGTTATAAATATGAAACCTATAATTTACCTAAAACTGTAATGCTTATTGGTAAATTCAACCATAATGAGCGCTCGATCCTGGCCTTGTCCATTTGCTTCACACATCTAGGCTTGTTTGAACTTGTATATGAATGCTAGCCTTTGTTTCTGGTTAGTGATTGATGGGTAAAAGGACCGTCTTGTTTCTGGTTAGTGATTGATAAATTAAGAGTTTCGATATCCTCACGTTTCAGAAAATTAATCTCCTCTCTATGCACGTTGGCTAGATGAGTTCTTAGATACCTATTTGTGTTTGTGGGGTTTACTTTTTGAATGAAAATTTCAATTTAATAACATTCTTACTCATTAGATTATTAACTTACTTTTTTTGGCAATGGCCCCGAGAATGTCAATTTACATGTACAAGTTTTTTTTATCTGGACTCTTTGATTGCCAAAGAATAGAATGAAAAGATGTGTATTTAACATTTCATAGAATCACTTTTTGACCCCCAATTTCTTGCTATGAGATTCCAAGTCTTCATGTAGTTTTTTATGATTTGGCACCATCATCGCCATCACCATCACCATCACTATCACCATCCTTGTCTTAATCTCATTTAAATGGGGTCGGTCACATGAACTCTCTCTCCCATTTTTCCTATCACTTTCATTTCGTCTACCAAATTTAACCTTTTAAACTCATTTTTAATCTCCTCCATGTTATTTGGTCGTCCTCTCCGTCTCTTACCTTCTATTACAACTAGTCCTTTCGGCTTCACCAGCAGTCTCTAGGTCTCCGATATATGTGTTCGAATCATTTGATCTCTCTAATTTTCTTACCAATGGGAGCTACACCTAATTTTGTTCTCACACTCTCTTTGTGACCTTATCTCTTCTAGTCACTCCACTCATCCATCTTAACATTCTCATTTCCGTTGCATGAAGGCGTTGTTCTTGTCCCTTTTTTAGGGCCCAACACTCAACCCCATCAAAAAAATAAATCATCAATTGAAAGGTTGTTTCTGAAGCATATAGAATTATGAGGGTAAGGGTTCCATTTCTAGTCAGATTGAATCGATCTCTCAGTTGGATATGCTGAGTCTTCTTGTTGAAGTTACCATGACATTTTTTTTATATAAAAAAATAATAGTGCCTTAAATTTAAATCTCATCCAAACAGCTCCATTGATTTCACTTTAAACTTTAGCATCATGCCTTCATATACTGTAAAAAATATAGTGACCGAACTCCCGCTTTGTTTACTCAGTTCTATTAGAATAAGTGCGATTAATATATTATGTAACTTAATGTCCCTTGTTTCTGACATTAAATTTTTTTTCTGGAGCAGACCAATCACTTTTATTTGAATATGGCTGACAATGCACCTGCTAAGAATAAGCGTGATTAATATATTATGTAACTTAATGTCCCTTGTTTCTGACAATAAGTTTTTTTCTGGAGCAGACCAATCACTTTTATTTGAATATGGCTGACAATGCACCTGCTATTCCAAGTGATGAGTTGTTGGAATGGCCAAAGAAGGATAAGCGCCGGTTCTTACATGCTGTATATCGTGTTGGTGACCTTGATCGCACAATCAAGTATGCCTTTATTACATTGGCTTGCCTCCTTGACTAATTGGGGAAAAAGCTAAATCAAAAACATCACCTTTGAGCTAATTGTGATTTTGATTTTGGATTTTTTGAAGTTTCTCAATTCACTTTTATGCATTATCAGGTTTTACACAGAATGTTTTGGGATGAAGCTATTGAGGAAGAGAGATATTCCAGAAGAGAAATACTCGAATGCCTTTCTTGGGTTTGGTCCAGAAGAGTCTCATTTCGTAGTGGAGTTAACATACAGTATGTTTAAACCAATCATTCCTATTTTATTTTCAAAACCCTTCTTTAATATCAAAGTTACTTTTTGCTACACCAAGCATTTGGTTTCCTAAACAGTTAAATGGGCTTTTGTACGCACACAATCAGATTGTAGCTTTATAGTGGAAACCATCCACCATGGCCTCGAATACATAACTTGTAGATTTAACACATATGCTTGTCATATTGGACTACCATCATACTTCAATTCTTATTATTTATATTGACAAATTTTCTTGTGGTTTACAATTGAAATGTGTGCCAATTAATGGTGAGTACTGCTGTTATTCACATTATTATGTTGCACAAATGAACCATGCCTTGGAATGGTTGTCCTTTGATACAATTCAACAATTTTCTAGCCAGCAAGTTTGAAATACTTGTGTAATGTCCCCCTCCCCACCCAAAAAATAAAAAAAGAAAGTTTATTAAAAGAGGAGGATGATTATTATGACACTCACAAATTGTATTGAATTAGAAATAAAGTAACTTAGCCAGAAGGAGATTTTAATAAACAATAAATGTCAAGTGGCATCATCTTTAGACACAAAATCTGTATTTCCATAAATGGCAAAGCACTGTCTTGATATTTGCTTTAGGGTTGTAACTTGAAAATTTGTATTTTTATCGTTCTTTCTTTATACAATATTAATTTTAGGGTTTTTAAATTCATATTTTTATTGTTCTCTCTTACTATGCAATTTCTGATACATTCTTTATGATGATTCCAAGACTATGGAGTGGATAAATATGACATTGGAACAGGCTTTGGACATTTTGCTATTGCAACTCCAGATGTAAGTGTTAACTTAATATTATAATATTTTAGCACATGATTTTACTTCAGTTAGATCTGGTTTCCTCACCGCACTTGCTCACAGGTTTACAAATTGGTTGAAGATGTAAAGGCCAAGGGTGGTGGCAATGTCACAAGAGAGCCTGGTCCTGTTAAAGGTGGAAAGTCTGTTATTGCTTTTGTGAAAGATCCTGATGGTTACGCTTTTGAAATCATTCAAAGAGGTCCTACTCCTGAACCACTCTGTCAAGTAATGCTACGTGTTGGTGATCTTGATCGTTCTATCAAGTTCTACGAGAAGGTGAAGTTCATTCTTAGTTGTTTATGTGTGTTTGTGAATTCTGTGTGGTCAATCAATCTGCTTTTCAAGTCCACTTGATGATGTAGGACAGTTTTAGTAGGTTTCATATTATCTATATATCTTTTTGGAAATATATATATATATATAATATTTTTTTTAGAGAAAGTTTAATTTTAGGTATTAATTTTCTTTTATTTTAGTTTCTTTTTGGAAATAGATTTCCTTTTCTGGTTAGGATTAGGATTTCTACAAGTTTCCTTTTGTTTTTAGGTTTTCTAGTGATGTTAGGATTAAAATTTCTCTATTATAATCAATCAATAATATATCAATTGATTTGCAATTTTCTCTTAACTTTGTGGATTCAAAGTTGTTCTCTTGTTCGTGCGCGAACGTTCATAGCTTCCGCTCCGTCAGTTGGTATTAGAGCCTTGATTTATCGTGGTCTGATGGCAATTGGTTGTTTTGGTAGCACCCACTTTGTTGACGATGATCGTAGAGTGAAGGCCCCTTAGAGTCTTAGACATCCATGCAAGCTCGGGAACAGCAGTTTGGATAAATGGAACTCATGTTGCAAGATTTCCAACAAGCTGTCGCTGGACTTGGGATTGGTGGCAACCAGGCTCATGAACAAGTTCAGGTTCGCGCCAACGATGTTCCTCGCGGCCAACTGAACATGGGTTATGTTCCTGTATAATCGCGTAGGCCTCCAGCCTATGAGGATTATTTCGATGATGAGTTTGGATTCAAAGGGGTTGCGGCAAATCGATGTAATCGAGGTAAACGTGATAGAATCTATAGATATCCAGACAATCGTGAGTTCCAAAAAAAACTTGATCTACTCACTTTTCGTGAAAGTTTTATTATTGAGGAAGTCTTGGAATAACTTGGAAGTTGAAGAATTTTTTTGAGTATTTTGATGTACCCGAAAACAAGCAAGTTCTGCTTGTAGCCTTCAAGTTTAAAGGATGTGCTTCAGCTTGGTGGGATTAGACACTAACTAACCGGATGAGGCAAGGAAAATAACGTGTGCGATCGTGGTACAAGATGAAAAGGTTGATAAAAGCTAAATTTCTACCATCAGATTATGAGCAGATGATGTATAACAAATATCAAAATTGCAGGAAAGAGGATATGTCTGTCAACGACCATACGAAGGAGTTTGAAGGTAATTTTATTGGAGTCACTAGTTATTTTAATGAGATTGATTGCGAGAAAAATTCTATTATTTCACCTCTTGTAACGGAAGATTACAAAGAAAATGATTTCGACACCGAATTAGGTGATGATCGAATCAATGAAAATCTCAAATTGCATGTCTAATAGGAGGTGGAAAAATATGTTGATATCAATAATAACTTGGAAGAACAATTAGTCGCAAAAGTTAAGTGTGATTCCTTGTTATTCAACAAAGTCGAAGAAGATGATGGCATGGAGCATAGGGACACTTACGACATGGACCCATATTCAAGGAGTCAAGGTAATGACGTGACATAAGAGTTTGAGCACACGATCAAATATGTTGAGGATGCTTCCATGGTTTGCACTAAGAATGAGGATGATGATGTTATCCATGAGACCCTAGCTGATGGTTATTCCAACATGGATGTTCACTATTCCAATATGTTCCTTATTCACCGAAAGGCTTGAGTGGCCACTTAAAGGTAAAGAAAAGGTAAATTTTATAGTTACCAAAATGATACAACCAAGCATTAAAATTTGGTATCTTGGCATTAAGAGTGAAGTTCAGCCATATGGAGTATCAAGTGGTGTCGTTGAGAAGTTGGAAAAAAGGAAAGAAAAATGGCAGAAAATATTGAGGCAAATTTATGAGGCTTTGAGATCAGGTCTTGGGTAGTATAAAATTATGTTCATATTCATATATGATGAGTTGCTTTATTTGCAATAAAACTCGAGGATGAGTTTTTTTGAAGTGGGAGAGACTGAAGTAAGACAGTTTTAGTAGGTTTCATATTATATATATATATATAATATTTTTTTTAGAGAAAGTTTAATTCTGGGTATTAATTTTCTTTTATTTTAGTTTCCTTTTGGAAATAGATTTCCTTTTCCTGTTAGGATTAGGATTTCTACTAGTTTCCTTTTGGTTTTAGGTTTCCCAGTGATATTAGGATTATGATTTCTCTATTATAAATATATGTACTGTCATATGGCAGAAATCAATCAATCAATAATATATCAATTGCTTTGCAATTTTCTCTTAATTTTGTGGATTCAAAGTTGTTCTCTTGTTCGTGCGCAAACGTTTATAACTTCCGCTCCGTCACTTGATTTACTGTAGTTGTATTTATAATTTGTGAATGCGTACTTGTTATATCACAAAAACAATTACTATCCATCTAGTTTTAGTTGAAGAAAGTTTCTCTACATGAAATTACTATCCATCTAGTTTTAATTGAAGAAAGTTTCTCTATATGGAAGCTCTAGTTTGGGTGATCCTTTTTAGTGGTAGTATGAGTGATCAACCACTTTGAGATCAGGTAAGCAGAAGAAAATATCATCCTTGTGGTGGAAAAAACTGGATTCACTTTGTCGATAAAATAAAATAAAATTGAAGAGAGAAATTAAATAAGAAGAATTGAATAATATAACGTGGTTCAGCTATTACAGCCTACATCCACTGCACACAAAGCCCAAAGGGTTACATCACTTTTATTGTATTCTCTCTTAGTTTTGTTTACAATGACTACCTCTATTTATAGGTGAGAATATACGTGATAAACATTGGAAAACACATTAATGGAAGTTTCCTAAAATCAATTTCATAAATCACTCTTATCAATCTTCTATCAAGGCTTAAATCACTCCAACACCCCCTCTCAAGTTGGTACACTTGATTTTAACTCAAGTGTCCAACTTGAAACTAAATACCAAGTTTTGAGGGATCCAAGTCGAGTTGATCCTAAGATCCGAGATGAGTTGATCCGGAGATCCGAGACGAGTTGATCCGAAGATCCGAAATGAATCTAGGGGGTATCATAACCTGCTTTGATACCATGTTGATAAAATAAAATAAAATTGAAGAGAGAAATTAAACAAGAAGAATATAATGTGGTTCGGCCACTATGGCCTACATCCACAGCACACAAAGCCCAAATGATTACATCACTTTTATTGTATTCTCTCTTTGTTTTGTTTACAATGGCCACCTCTATTTATAGGTGAAAGAATATACGTGATAAACATGGAAAATACATTAATGGAAGATTCCTAAATTCAATCCCATAAATCACTCCTCTCAATCTTCTATCAAGGCTTAAATAACTCCAATAATATATTCTCCAACAACTTTGTAGCATATGAAACCATTAATTTTCTAATCCAGAAACTTGTGCAATTTGGTGAATGCCTATGGCTGGAGCAACCAGAAAATGTAATGTCTTGTCTTGTACACCTTTGACATGTGTAAACCTGAATCATCAGAAAAGTTGCACCAGTAGTTTGGAAAAGAGTAGCCTGTGCTTTGATAAAAAGCTTCACCCTTTATTCTAACTCTATGAATTTGCAATAATTAATTTTTAATTTGAGATACATATTGTTGCCTTGCTGACTTCAGTTACCAAAGTATTCTTAACATCCTAGGAATTTTCGTTTAGGAAGGAACATTCTGGAATATGATACACGTGTAACACATGACAGGTAGAATCTCACCTGCTATTATCTCTTCTTGACCCTTTGCTCGAGTGTTTCAGCAAAAGTAAAACTAGATGGCAATACATTTCTTGTCCAATGCACTCTAATGGTTAGGTCGGACGTCTAAATAAAAAGTGACACAGTTTTGTTATGATTTATAAATATTGACTTTTGGTATCACTATTCGCTGGTATTTATAAGTGACCCATCCATATAGTGGATGTGGATAACATGCATGTAAATTAAGTATATACCATATAGGGTTGAGTCTGTCCTGCTGATTTGAGAAGGAATCAGGGTTTGAGACTCTACATCTGGTCTGAATGACGTCTTGTTTCAATTACTTGCTGTAGCTGAGTTTGAGTACGAATCTGCTTCCCTTGAAGGAACTTCATGCAACAACTGGAAGCCTGGAGTTCTAGAACTTCTAATTTTTAAGATCTTCAGAGATATATGTTCTGTTTCATCCTGAC
Organism: Cornus controversa; assembly: GCA_026545225.1. Lineage (NCBI taxonomy): Eukaryota > Viridiplantae > Streptophyta > Magnoliopsida > Cornales > Cornaceae > Cornus > Cornus controversa. The sequence goes on along the minus strand of CM048849.1, from coordinate 65,643,069 downwards.
CTTAGTAATTATACTACCAAATCTATATACCTAATTTCTTGAGGATCCCATTTGTGCAGGCACTGGGAATGAAACTTTTGAGAAAGATTGATAGACCGGAATACAAGGTGATTTTTTTGTATAATTTTTACACTAGGATTCAGGTGGAATACAAGGTGATTTTCTATTCCATGTACTGTACAGTACACCTTAGCCATGATGGGGTATGCTGATGAAGATAAGACCACTGTTCTGGAATTGACATATAATTATGGTGTGACTGAATATACCAAAGGAAATGCATATGCACAGGTTAGTTTTATTATTACTTGGAAACCTTGAGTATGTTTCACTCCATTTTAAGGCACATTTTCTTCTTCTTATTCTGATATTATGTTTCTCTTCATTTAGGTTGCTATCAGTACTGATGATGTGTACAAAAGTGCCGAGGTTGTAAACTTGGTCACCCAAGAGCTTGGAGGAAAGATAACTCGACAACCGGGACCAATTCCTGGAATTAACACTAAGATTACCTCTTTTCTAGATCCAGATGGCTGGAAAACAGTAAGTTTTTTCTTTAACAAATAACTTTTTGAGTTTTGATGTTATTAATGTTGCAGGAGTGAAAATATTATTGAACCATTGCTTTATAGAACAGGGCTTTTAGCTTCTCTTAAAATATAACAAAATACTATTTTTTCCTTCAATTTAGAAAATTCTCTTGACTTTTTATTTAAGGGAACACGTATGATTGGTGATAAATATGTTGTTATGAAGCCCTTATTCCTTTTATGGAGAGTTTAAGCATTAAATGTTAGTCTATACCAAACATCTTAAAGAAAATGCTTCAATATCCTATAATTAATGGCTTAATTGAGAGAGGAAACCTATCCATCTGCTGGTGTCACTAGATAAGTTATTGACTCCGAGACATTTCATGCCATTGGATGGTGCCACCTTTGCTATTTTCTATTATTAATGTCCTGAAAATTTTCAAAGCTCTCGAGTTTCAAGCTTCTTGACATCTATGTCATGCCAACAAGTGAACACATTCGGACAATCAGATGAGATGATTTACAGAACCTTGCAGGGCTTCATCATTTAATGTGTGGTTATGTAGCACTACACCTTAAATGTATTCAAGCTCACATCATGTTTCTTTTGCTGTATATATACAGGTTCTTGTTGACAATGAAGATTTTCTGAAGGAACTGCACGAGTAATTGCCTAATGAAAAAGCATTGTGCGAACGTGATGAGCATTTAAATCTTAGTACAACCTCTAATATGAATAAGTTAATCTGTATTTACTAGTAACCAGTATGTCTGTTTTGATATAACTGTCTTCATTTTGACAGCAGTTATATTGGACCTGTCTGCCCATGTGGTATCTATCTCTATAATATCTATGCATGCTATCTTTCGCATTGGCCTATTTTGATGAGAATTTTTTGGAAACTATTCGTGAAAGCTCGTATCCTATTGGAAATGTGGTCACTGATACTGAGGTCACAAGCTAGAATTTTGTGATTGCCTCAAATAGTGTGCCAAATAGCGAGATTAACTTCTGTGTGATATATATATATATATTTCCTGAAAATTTTAGTTGGTAGTGGTAACTAATTAATCAACACAATGGGGTGATTTTATGACACATTGAGTTTGGTTCTTTCGCTTAAATGCGTTTGCTCAAGTGCTGATCAACTCGACTTATTTCCTTCTTTCCCTGTCATCTAGAATTATTGAGCCTGGAGCGATTCGAAATTCATGTTGGACTTTGCAAAATTTTTGGAATCCTTGAATGCAAATGACTATAGTTGTTTTATCCAGTTCTGGCGCAAAGGGACTCAAGTAACCGTCCACATCCATTGCATCAAGTATTTTAAAGTGTTCTCCAAAAATTGGAATTGAAATTTCAACATAGATTACTTATTTGTGAAGTTGAATGTGAATGGTTCAATGTTTTGAAGACCATTAGAATTTGTTGGCTTATGGTACTGGGTTGTATGCTGTCATTCCCACTTTTGAACCCAGAACCTGAAATCCCCTGGTAAATGAACCTGCGGAGCTAGATGAAGGCTGTGCAAGTAAATTCTTTAGAAACCTTTTACAATATTGTGTTTGTAGTTTGAATTCCGCTGCTGTGTATTGTAAATTGTATTAGAGCTTTGTTACGAAGCCTGAGTAGTAAGTCCTTTTGCTTTGTTTTTAAGTTCATATGTAAACTCTATTAATATTCTGTGAAAATTATATACTTGTGTTTTATCTATCTGTTCAGATAATATATAATCTTTCTCAATTTCTGCTTGTTTCATTTTTGGTTTTTATAAATTTCATAGACTTGCATACTGGTTTTATTTTGCTTGTTTGTCCGTTGTCTGAGTAACTTTAGGACGTTGTCAAGCCTTGTTATAAAACCATTAGAGTCTGCGAGAGGTCTTGAGAACCCTTAAAAATCCAGAATGGCAGAAGAAAAAGAATTCGATTATATATGTACCTCGATAGGAAAAGATGTTAAAGATTATAATCATAGTGTTCATATTAAAAATAGTGAAGAGCATGATCTAGACAAGATTAGTTCTAGTATCAATTCTCTAATTGATATAGTATCCTCTTGGAATAAAAAATTCCAACAACATCAAACATCTACAGCCATGATGATTGATGGATCGTTTGATTGCATAACACATGCTCTTGAAAAAATCGATACCAAAATCGATTATATTCAGGGAATTCTTGATCTTTCTGATTTTTCAAAAAAAAGGTCAAGAATTAGTTAACCTAATCGAAACACTCAAACAGGTTAAAAAAGAAAAATTGGAAGATTTATATTCAGAACAACAAGTTCCGGTAACAAAGAATCTTTATTATGGAACAGAAGAAATTCTGATGTTCCACAAAAAAAGAAAAAACTATGTTTAATAAAAATGAATAAGAAAACATAGTTGAAATCTTAGATTATTGGAGAGAAATCTATAAAGATCCTACTTTAAATATAGAAGAAAGAAATAAAATCCTTCAACAAATAAGGAAAACATCCTTAGAATATGAAGAACTTCTAACTCATTTCCAATATCAAATCAACCTGGTATCTGATTCTGAGTCAGAAGAAGAAGAAGAAGAAGAATTAGTTACAAAAATAACTAATGATTCAAATGATTCAGACACAGAAGACGTAGAAGGTTCAACGTCTACCGAATATGATAAAGAAATAGAAGTAGAAAATCCCTCGACTTCTAATCCACAGATGACTAGATCATCTAAAAGAAAGATTAAAGAACCACTCGATCCAGAACTCTTTGGAGATTATGGTATCTCTGAAGAATTTGAACAAATCTTCCCAACCAAAACTGAGGAAGGAACTTTAGATCCAAAACCTAGTTTAAGTCGAAAAGACGACCTAAATAAAAATAATTTTGCACAAAATGGTACCTATCTCGACCTTACAAATGTTTCCTTTAAGGATCAAGCTCAAGCTATTGATGATTGGGCACAATCACTGACCATTCTGATCAATAATTATAAAACAATCTCAAACAAAGAAAGATTCCTTGATTATATAGCAACAACACTTCAAGGAGATGTGTTGGTCTGGTTAAGACAATGGGAACATACTGAAGAAGGTAAAGTTCAAAAGGCAAGCCTTTTAAGTGATTTCAAATCTTTTGAAGAAATTCTTTGAGGATTTACTCGTATTTTAAAAGAAAATATGATTAGATTCTCTGGTCAAGAAAATTTACAAGAAGATGCTAACTATGCATTAACAAAAATTGAATTATGTGATATTTGTCAATTTGACAAATTTGTTGCATTATATAAGAAATATTATTTCCTAATTAATCCACCAAAAAATCAATTTTGGTTAGAACAATTTTTCAATAAACTCCCTAATCCATGGGATGAATTAGCTAACAAAGGATATCCAGAATTCCTAAAAAACTTAGGAAAAACTGATAATCTTTATTTTAGGATTAACTACGTCCTAAGACTAATTATGGATTCATGTCTAGAAATACAAGGGAAAAAGCATGTTAAAAATCAAATTGATTGTTCAAAACAAGGACAACAATGCTGTGATAGAATTCTAAAAGAAAATTGGAAAATAGGTTGTATCCCAACTTATTACAAAAAGAAAAAGAAATCTTTTAAGAAAAAAGATTTTAAACGAAAATCGTTTCGGTGGAAGAAATGGACTCCAGATAAAACATTTTCAAAAAAGAAGAAATATATTAATATTATGAAGAAAAAACCTTCTCCTAAAAAAGATTCAGAAAAGACGTCCAAAAAGACAGAATGTAGATGTTACATCTGTAATGAAATAGGACATATTTTTCCAAACTGCCCAAACAAGGGTAAAGGAACAAGAAAAATGATAAAATTGATTGAAGAAAAAAATCTTGAAATCATTTTAGGATATGAGATATTTGAGCGAGAAGATATTTTATATGAAGTATCTAGTGAAGATGAATCTTCAGACGAAGAATTAGTATTTATGATAAATACTTTTACAACAGAAGATGACACCATAAGACTTGGAGATGTCATCAACGAAGAAGTTTCTTTTACACAAGAACAACTTGATCAAATGCAAAAAATGCAAATTTTTTAAAAAGAAGAAATTTATAAAATTTCCCCTTTTACAAAATTTAATCCATTTTCTGCTAGAGTTTTTGAACAATTTAGTGGAAATACTTCTGCTAAATATACTGCAGATGATACTATCGAACTTAGTATCTTTACCAAAGATAAAATTGCTAGATGAAAAAAGAAATATCTTGAAATTCGATATGTTCATATTGGAGTTATACAAATAAAAATAACTTCTTTATACAGATTAGGATGTGACATTCCTATCTTAGTACTAGTTTCTGATAACAGGTTCAAAAACCCAATTAAAGCACTAATTGGAGGAATGCAATCCAATCTAGTCCATAAAGTAGTCTGGTTTAACATAAAACCTGATTATTTTGTTTCTATTAATGATCCCACTTTAGAAAAAGTTATAAGGATCAAAATACAATGTCAATATACAGAACTTGATGATGAAACAACAGATTTGTCCATTGAATGGAAAACAATCCATGAGCTAACAAAAACTACTGAAACGTCAACCAAACCACTTGACAAATCATTAGTTGAAATCTTTGAACCACGACCTTATGATTTAGTCATCCAGCCCCGGTTCGAAAAATGGGAAGACCTGAAAGTCCCAAAACCCTGGACACTTCAGCATATTAATCAGAAAGTAATTAAGAAAACTCCGAAGATTGAAATTACAGCTTCTGGAGAAAATCTATACATTACCAATAAAACTGATGAACAAGCATCAGAACCAGAACCACTTATTAGAAAAAAATTCTAGATGACAAAAAGAATTCCCATCAGATTTACAAAAGCTTACAAGGCAAATTTCTAATAAAGGAATTAGCTTTAGAGAACCAAGAGTACCACCTCCTATATTACCCCCAAGATTTTCCTTAGACAAAGGAAAACAAATAGGATCATCTAATAATCCTATTTTACCAGGGTCCTCTTCAAAATATCATATAAATTCAGCCTTAATCTACCATTTCCAACTAGAAAAAGAAGAAATCATTTTTGCTCCAAAACATGGAACAAGAAAACATACATATCTGCTAGGAATTTTTAAATTCTCAGGTTATGAACCATATAGCCTAAGCGTTCTTGCAGATACGGGAGCAACAGTATATTGTTGTAGATGGAACGCTTTGCCAGAAGAAAAATGGCAAAAAAATGAAACATTATGTTCCAGTAACTGAAATTAATGACACTGAAACATTAATTCAATATAAAGCAAAAAATGTTTCAATCTGGTTAACAGATAAGAAATTTGTTATTCTAAAAAATTTATGCTTTCCTAATATGCATAGAGACTTTTTACTAGGAAATAATTTCTTAAACTCTTATCTCCCAATGCATAATTTATTACAACTCTATTGCCTTGACTCTAAAACAAGAGTTAATTCATATTCCTCTTGATAAATATACATATCTATGTGATAACAATTTCAATCCTAAAAAGAGGAATGAAGTTCAACTTATTTTGAATACACATTGGCTTTTCAAAATACTTGAACCACAATTTAGTAAAAATCCACTAAAATTATGGTCCCGAAGCCCAAGATATTGTACTTTAAGATTAACAAAATCTGAAATTATTATTAGAGTCAAACCAATGATATATCTTAAGAAAGATATTGAAGAATTTGATAAACAAATCAAAACCCTTCTAAATAATCGATTAATTGAAAATACTGTTAGTCCCCACTCTAGTCCTGCTTTTATGGTAACAAACCATAGTGAAATAGTGAGAAAACAACCTCGCATGGTTATCAATTATAAAAGATTAAATCAATACTTACAGTTTGATGGATATTTTATCCCTAAAAAACAAGTCCTTATTAATCAAATAAGAAATTCTACTATCTTTAGTAAATTTGATTGCAAATCTGGGTATTGGCAAATCAAATTAACTAATAAATCTAAGCCATTAATAGCTTTCAGCACACCATCTGGCCATTATCAATGGAAGGTAATGCCTTTTGGACTCAACACAGCTCCACAAATCTTTCAAAGATGGATGGATTCTATCTTTCACATCTTTAAATCCTTTGGTGTAGTATATATAGATGATATTCTTCTCTTTTCAAAAACAAAAGAAGAACACCGAAATCATCTAAAATTATTTTGTAAAATAATTCAAAAACATGGAATTATTTTATCTTCAAAGAAAATTGATCTAGAACAAACTAGAATTCATTTTCTAGGATTAAAAATAACCTCTACAGGAATAAAGCTACAAGAGCATATCATATCAAAAATCAAAGATTTTCCTGACAAAATTGAAGACAAAAAACAACTTCAGAGTTTTTTGGGTCTTCTCAATTATGGAAGAAATTTTATAAAAGATCTCTCAAAAAAGGAAATCCCTCTTTTGAAAAAGCTTCAAAAAAGATCAAATTTTTGAATGGACAGCTAAAGACAGCAATCTAATCTAAGAAATTAAAAAAGATTTAGAACAAATTCCTAATGTTTATTTTTCACAAAATGGAGATAAACTGATTTTAGAGACAGATGCCTCTGATATCTGTTGGGGATGTGTCTTAAAAGCCATAAGAAAAGACATATGGCCAGGAGGTGATGAACCACATCATCTAATTCGCCCTTTAAAAAAGCCACTTTCAAAAAAGCTTCAAAAAGAAGAATTAATTTGTAGTTATAATTCTGAAAAATTCAAAACAAATGAGCAGAATTATATTATTTTTGAAAAAGAACTTCTAGCTATTAAACTAGCTTTAAAACGTTTTCATATCTATCTTGCTCCTGAAAACTTTATTGTTAGAACTGATAATCAATCAGTTCGTGATTTTTTTATCAATAAGAAAAACTGTCCTGACGAAAGAACATTAAAATGGTATAATACCATATCACTTTATTCATTTGACGTCGAACATCTTAAATGAACTAATAATTTTCTTGCTGATTTTCTTAGCATGAATTATTACGATGGACAAAGATAAAGGCAAAGGCAAAGGCAAAGCAAGTGAATGGGTGACGATAGCTAAAAAGGCACCAAAGCAGTCCAAACCTCCTACATCCATAAATCAATGGTTCGTAGTTTTCTTAGGATTCCAACCCAAAATTTACGCAACTTGGTTTGAATGTTTTAACCAGATCAACAAATTCAATGGATCTTGTTTTAAAACTTTCGAAACCTATGAAGAAGCCAAACAAGCCTTTTTCAATATTGGAATCGTATCCAATTTTTTTTTTCAAAAACATGATTTTTCTGAGGTCTCAGACTTCTTCAATCCTGGAATCTCCCAGGACATCTATGAAAATCTTAATCTGGTATGGAAATCCCATGTTACATATCAAAGAAAAGTTTTTCAACATACTTTAAGCACTTTAGCTAAACAAATAGCTGATTTGCACATTGCATCTTTATCCTTTAAAGACCTATGTATAAAAATGGTTGAGCAAATTGATTGGACACATGAATTTTCTTTGGAACAAATTAATTGGTATCTTAAACTTCTAAGCTTCTAAAAAATGATTTTTCTGTACCTCTTTTTGAAAAAGTCAAAAGAATCTGTCTTTTTGAAAAAGCAAAAGCCTTTTTCTCACTTCACATTTTTGTGAAAATCCAGTATCTTATTGAAGATAATTATTTGTCAATAACAAATTTTTATCTTGATCATCATTCTCATATTAATATTGAAGATGAATTTCCAAAATTAAGTCTGGGAACTCACTTTCTATGGCTTTTGGAAATGATCAATTGGGGAATTATTAATAAACTAATTATCCAATCTCATTATCCTGAAAAAGATTACCAGTTATGATCAAATCCATGATCTTCAAGGTTACTAGTCATTGGATCTGTAATAGAGCCCTCTCTATTTGGATCTCCAGTTCAATTGGTTGGTGAGAAAAACCCCGTTTCTATCAGCCATATCAGATTTGGTATCTAAAAACCACAACTGATGCAGAATATCTTGAAAAACCCCTAGATAATTCTCTTAATATCACAGAAGGTATCTCACCAAGAACCTTTGCCATTAAAAGCCTTGTTCATCTTAAAAATACCGCTGCCACCCTTCTTACCTCACTCAGACCTCTAACCATGATCTCTGATGGCAAACGAGTCTTTGTTACAGAACTGAGTATTGATTTTCCCAATTATTCAGCTCAGCATCTAGAAAAAGCAAAAAGCCTTCTTAGAAGCATATATATCATCATTTGAGATGGATCAACCTCCAGATATTCTTCACTTAGCAGAAATGAACGATCATTTTGAAAACCAACATGACGGACAAAGCCTTGAATCTCCTCTTGATTTTGATGAACATGAGCTCCATAATATCCTCAATATGATGGAAGACTAATACATATCTCTATGAACGACTGCAAAACATCTAGCACACGACAAGAGATCACTTCACGAGCATACGACAAGAGATCACTTCACCAACACAGTAAAAAAGCAGTGTCGGTAGTAAAGTGGTAAAAAGCAATGTCGGTAGTACAGTAGTAAAAAGCAAGTGTCAGCATAACAGTAATCGACAAAGTCTAAACAACAACTTGTCGGCAATAAAGTCAAAAGGTCTATAACGATTTACCGAGCTCTGTAGCAGCCTCCGGTCTTCAGTCATCCACTTTTTTCCCTATAAAAGAAGAAAAAAGTCTGAAGGAAGGATCATCTTTGGCTCGAAGCATATTTTCTAATTACTTTTCTTGTATTGTGTTTGTAGTTTGAATTCCGCTGCTGTGTATTGTAAATGGTACTTAAATTATTAGTGTCTGTCATCATTTCTTGACAACAAACCCCTGTCAATTCACAAAAATTTGCAAATTAGTCCCTCCGAAGTAAGAAAATTAATTTTGTTTTTTCAAGAGGTCATGTGCAACGTACGTGACACATGAATTGATATATTATTTTTTTTTTTTTACAAAAATCCTCTTACACATGCCATAAATGCAAATGGACGTGTAATTGTACCACTACTGCACCGTGAGTGCCGCGCCCAACTTTCTCTCTCCCCCCATGGAGGACCACTGTTGTGGTCAGATCGAGAAACAGGCAACCGGACTGACTAAGATGAAGGCCGTTGCTTCTTATTCTCAGATTTGGGCCCAATATAGTTTAAGCCACAACGAATGCATCCTCAGTTCCTCACACATGTGAGAGAATAAGCAAATGCCATACATATCCATACACTTGTGTTTATGTATATATATATATACGAGCATCATTTTTTTTCTTCACATTATCATTGTACTGTTGATAAAAGAAAAAGTAATAAGAGGATCCATGTCCAAAATGCTTACTCCAAATCGGATTGAGAGAGTAGAAATTTCATCCGAAGTCCCTGCACTCCACTCTTGGACATCTTGCAAATTAAGCTCTCTGCTTAAGCTAGAGTTCCTCATTTAAGGAGTTCAAATGCACCTACAAGAAGACATTGAAAAAGAAGAATGATCGAAAAGCAGAATATGCATGAATCCAATGAATAATTCATGTGATTTTAATCAAAAGGAAAGAGCAGGTCCTAACGAAAACGGCTATAAGTAACCATTTTGTAGTCATTGGGCATAACGTTGACTTCAATTGCATCTTTTGTGAGATCATTTAATTTAATGTCTCAACCAGCGCTCGAGCAACCTCTGCAACACAGTCCAAATCTGCTCTAGCCTCTGCATCTAGTAAATTCATCAATTCAAACAAATTTCCTCTTAACAAGTAGATCTTGTTGACTCATTCTTTCTCTTTCAAATACATAGCTCTTATTTCCCTTAAAGATTCTTTGGACAGCTTCATAAACAGATTTTCCGCTTGATAGCTAGCCACCTTTCTCCAATCTATAAGACAACTCCTGTTGTCCCACCAGCACATCAATGTAAATCGTGGGCATATCATCATCTATCTCATTCTTTGCAAGCATATCAAATACCAAACGGACCATGCACATTCTCCTCTACCCAAATCCTCATTGCATATCCACTCATCTAATTAAAAACAATAAGAGAGATATATAATTAAAACAAAAAACATGTCAAGCATAATTAACGCGTCTCCAACCCTCGTATTATTAACTTGTACTTTGACAGTTTATAGCGCTGTTAATCAGCAAAGCTGAAATAAATGAAGTAACACATACAAAGACTCCCTTAAAACCTAAGTCTAATGTTAATCAAATTCACGTATCACAATTGATTCTTTTTCCAACCTACTTTGTCTAAATGGAGAAAGTTCAGAATTGAGAACAAAATTTGACAAATATACAAGTAACTTGAGATCATTAAGAAGTTTATCATGTGTAATCTTGTCACTAACTAATGGGAGAAAGTTCAGATAACGTCAAAAGAACAGAGATCATGATTATGATGACTTTCATGTGGTATAACTAACAAGCATAAAAAGAAGAAGAAAAATTGATGCTTTTAATTAAAGAAAAGCAGCTTTGAAATTCTATCCTTTATTTTTTAATATAGGAGCAGTTGGTTGGGCGCCTGAAAAAATTACGATAACAACACAAAAACACACACATACACATACACACAGAACGCGCGGGAAGAAAAAAAAAAGGACTAAATTGCTTCTTTTTTTTTTGCATTTATATGTCAAAAGTTTTGTTTTGTATACATGCACATTAGATTTCACCATAACCACAAAGGTATGCAATATCACTTAGTCTCACCCGCAGTATAATGATAATGACAGTAATACTTATATCACGTACTGTGGGCAATGGAAGAGCTTCAATTATGATAAAGATGAAAGAGCAAGCAGTAACACATCTGCTAATATACCCAAGCCTGCACTTTGTGTGCTTCAGTTACATCTCATCTTGAGACAGACCTAGGAGCTTTGCCATAAAACTCCTTCGAATCACGGACGTAGATAAAAAGTTATGCCAACAATAAGACACGCACTGTGATTGTACATTGTTCCTGTGACTCAGGGCAGTAAAACATGGGCATGTCTAGCATGAATTATGTAGTTTATATCAAGCCAATCCTGCTAAATGTGGACAAAAATGATGAAAAGGTCTAGCTTTTAATATTAACAAGCCTGTGCTAGTTGGACAAAGGCCCTCTCAGCTGGCTTATATGCCTAAAATATGATATTCATTAATTTCTTCATTCAATCATGTAACACCCTGAAATTAGGATTTTTCTTTTGTCTTCATTCTCTAAGGATCCAAAGGGAATTCTAAGATTTTTATAAGGATAGAAGTGTAGTTATGGAAATGTGTATATATATATGCATATTTTTATTTATGTGTGTCTGTATATATATATGTATATCTATATATATATATGTCTTGTGAGTGAAGCTTTAGCTTAAAATTAGTGGCAGACAAACTTGTGCATGTGTGACATGTGTACCAAGCTAGAATTATTTTGACCACTTTATGATGCACATTTGAATGTAAGAAAATAAGGTGTGCAAGAAAAGAGTGACTGAAGTACAGTCTCGGCTGAACAGAGAGAAACAGAGAGGAGGAGAAGAGAAGAAGAAAAAGAAAGAGAAGAAGAAGAAGAAGAGAAAAAGAAAAAAAGAAGAAGAGGAAAAGAAGACATCAATCAGGCAAGTTGAATCTTGCCTTTCATTTCTATGTATATATAGAAATATATATAGATATATCATCATGCATGTATGATTTAAGTGGGTAACCTCTGTTTCATTATTTTGCTGTGAGTTGTTTGCATCAATTATATTGTTAATACTAGAGAATCTCTTGCAACTTTTAGCTGTTTATTGCTAAAGTTAGAGCAAGATTTGTGCTGGTTCACTAAGAAAATTAAGTGACAAAATTCAAAGGTAAGGAAAAGATGAGGAAATTAGGAGACATGTGCCAATGTGTGAATTATGTGTGTGTATATATATTTTGTTTATGGATGAAATGAAGACAGTGGAGTCTTCAATGTTTTAAAAGTTCCTCCTGTCCAACTATCTATGATATAGATTGCATGGTAGTTGGTGTTGGCTGTGCATGGTCACGATTTTGAAGGGTGGTGGGTCTTTGCATGGTGCCTAACCATGGTGCTCCGGCGAGGTGTGGCGGCACCGTAACATGATGGGTGAAGTTTGGCAATTGGGTTTCGGCTGTTGGAGCATTTGTGCATGGCTTAATGTGTGGGTGATCAGCTAATAATAGCTGGGTAGTTGGTGGTAGCTTAATTGGATGATGGTCACGGCTGAAAATGGGTCTTCGGAAGGGTGCTGCTGGAAGTGGAGTGCTGGGCAGCCATGGCGGTAGTTCGGAGTGGTCGAAATCGGCCAAAGAATATGGCGGGTGGCTCGGCAAATGGTGGTGGTTCATGGTGAGTTTCACGGCTGAGTTCTTTCCTGGTAGTCTTTAGCTATGACTTCAATTATGGTTGAAGAGGGTGAAGGCAAGATGGCCGGAATTGGGTCCTTTTTGTGCAGCTAGGTGATGTTGTAAGGAGAGAGCCTTGCATGGTTTCGGCCATAGGAGGAAGTGGGTTTTTCCTTGGCAGCCATGATGGTGGTTAGGTTGGGTGGTGGAGATGGTGGCTGGGTGTGTCTCGGCCATGGAGTTGAACGAGGTTGCTGGAGGTTCAAGTGTAAATTAATTAGTAAGCTAGCATGTTGGGTTGGATTTGTGGCCAGTTGATTTGGGCTGGCTAGTTTAAGAATTTGCTTGATTCATTGGGCTTTAAATTGGGCAGTGTACTACCATGGTTCAAACATGGGGTATTGTTTGGTAAACTGGATTGGGCCGAAATTAAGAGTAGGCCCAATAATTTTTTTTAAAGGAGATAAACTGTTGGTTTGACATTGGACTGAGCCACAATGAAGAATTGGCTCAATGTCATTTAAAAGGAACCTAAAGAATTTCCTTTTGGGCTGAAACTAAAACTTGGAGGAAAAATGTTTTGTGTGCCATAAATTACAAAAATTTCCGAAATTCTATGTTTATGCATTTTAGAGCTAATTATGCTAGAATAGTTGGTTCTAGGAAAAAATTCTCGAATGCTCCATAAATTACGAAATTTATGAAATCTTTGTTTTAATGTGTTTGAGCTTGTTATGTTAGAAGAGTTGGTTCTAAGAATTAAGTTTCGGTTAGAGATGATTTAAGCTTTGTGAATGCACTCAATTCGCTCATTTAATTTATTAAATGTGAATAGCATTTAATAAATTATATAGTATTTTATGTTGTTAAATAACGCTTGTTTTCTTTTATTTAGAGTGAGTTAAGAAAAAAAAAATATCCTTTGAAACTTTAAAAATTACGAAAAGCTCTAGAGTCGTACATTTTGGCATAATAAACTTAATTATGTTAAAATAATTAAGTTTATAAAAGACTTAGGTGGTGAAATCTTAAAGTGTTCAATTAATGTGATTAGAGATCACATTAAGAGAGTGATTGGATTTATTAAATGTTAAAAGCATTTAGTAAATCCTAAAAGCTTGAATCTTGAAAAATATGTTAAGAATTCTTAAAGAAATTGTGAGGTATGGTCAGGGACCTACCTATAGGGTGTGTACAACCCTTTTGTTATGGCCATTGGGCGAAGCGTGCCCTTATTGTGTGAACGTGGTCCAGGACCATCTGGGTGAGTAGATGTACAAGCCCAGCCACATGTGCGAGCTTCCGTAGTCCGGGACTATGCGATGCGCACCACTTGTTGGCTAAGTATGCCATCTATTGGAGGGGAGCCCGGGGCTCACTGTGAGGTTATGTTAAGTTAATCGAGATGATTAGCTTAATAAGGAATTACTGATAACACGGTTCCTATGTGTGAACTAATTGTAAATATGATAATTAACTAGCGTTTAATTATCATAAGAAAGAAAATTTGTGAAACTAATCAACAAAGATTGTTGTACGTGTCCTTATATATAGGAATTTAAGGCAAGGTCAATTTGTTGAGCAATGATAGTGTTTTGCAATTCTTGCTGAGCTTGTTGAGCTCACTACATTTTATTTTTCAGGTACCGAGTGAATGGAAGAGCGGTACAGGACGGTGGAGGCTGTTTACATGTAATTTTCTTAGCATGTAATTTTTTTTTGTTGTGCATAGTTGACTCTCAGGATGAGGGATAAGGTCTCCAGATAAAGTTTTTGTAATAGATGATCTAGACGATCACATTTTGAATGTATTATGTAAATTTTTGGATGAATGTACGATATGATGGACGTTTTGTTTTAAGTCGCGCACCAAATTCAAGTACTGGACTGGAGTTTCAGGTATTTAAATTTGGGGGCGTGACAAATCAGCTCCTACTTAATTAGAGGAAACTGTCATGTAATGGCTAAACTAAACACATTCACCCATTTCCACATTCTGCATACAACTTAATTGAGCCAGACCAATGCGAGTCCAATCCTCATACCTTCAATGTGAAAATGCGGAGAATCTAAGACGGGTATTTACAATATTACTCTTAGCTTGTGTTTGGCAGAAAGAAAGGAAAATGGAGGGGAAATAGAATGGATAAAACAAGCTAACATTATTTGGTCGAAGAAATAAAGCATAGAAGGAAGGATGAAACATCCCTCAGGCGTTGATATGTTCCAAATATGGGAAGAAGTGGAAAGAGAAAGAATGATATTTGTTTAATAAAAGTGAAAGACATTCTTAAGCTCATATAAATGTATTTATATATTTAAGGGTATAGTGGCAAAGAAATAATATCATCCCTCTCTTTCCCTTCCACCCAACCAAACAAAAGAAAGGATGAACATGATACTATGAAGCACAAATGGACACAGGTATGACACAATATGGATTGTGCGACATAGCAAATCTAAATATTAAAAAAAAAGAAAAAAAAAAGGACGAACACAACAGGGATAAATCAAAATAATAATAAGAGAAAATTGCAAAAAAAAAACCCTTTATTTATTCCTCATTGGCAAAAAACACTCCTCATCTATTTTTTTGGCAAAAAGCCCCCTCCAACTAATGAAAACCACATGAGGGGGGGTTATTATGACGAAAATGCCCCCATCGTCTATTTATTTTCATTTTTATTTTTCTTTAAAGAAATTTTGTTTTATTTATCCTCTAATTTTGTAATATTATTTTTTTATTTGGGAATCCGAGATACAAGTGGGTCAATCTCTTTACAATAAAAAAATATCAATAAATTCTTTCTTTTTTTTCTTTGAATGACAATGCTATTAATTTTCAATAATACCATTAAAACCATACATTTTGATAAATATGAGGAATTGTATATTTTGCAAAACTTTATCCTTTATCATTTATAATTGTATATAACATTAGGAATAGGTGGTTTGCGAGTAATTTCATTTTTTTGTCATTGTTTTATCATTTTATCTTTCATGTTAATCGCAATTTAAAATATAATTAGAGGATAAATAAAACAAATTTTTTTAAAAAAAAACAAAATTGAAAATAAATAGATGAGGGGGGCATATTTGTCATAATAACCCCCCTCATATGGCTTTCATTAGTTGGAAGGGGTTTTTTGTCAAAAAAAAATAGATGAAGGGTGTTTTTTGCCAATGAGGAATAAATAAGGGTTTTTTTTTTTTTTTTTACAGTTTGCTCTAATAATATTATCATACATTACTAGCTATAAAATAATTTTTGATCATTTTATCCACATTATCAAGAATGTCATTACTAATTTAAAGCTTTGAGTTGGATGGTGTTGTTTTTATTTCCTAAAATTTATATTATTTATCTAATTCACCCATTATATACTTAAAAAATCTTTGTAATTCATTAGTTGTTGTTATATGGAAATTTTTGTTCCTAATTAATGTCTTGCCAAATCCATGCTTCTTAGCTCCCTTCCATCAATTTCCCCATCCCTTCTATCAAACTGGCCATTATATTAGATGGAGAATAGAAACTTACTTGAAACCAATTTGACTCGCCCAAAATATAACTGAGTGAAGCATCAACCGGGTGTAAAATCAATCTTTTCTCTGTCATGATCTTCATGGCTATCTCCCTCAGCTGGAGCCTGGTAGCAGCCATACAGTGCTCAGAAGAAAGGTGCTTAAAAAAAATCACATCATCCAGTTTTTCAAGCAACTCATGTCTGAAATGTTCTCTCGCCTGTGAGCTACACAGAACAAAGATATCAGCACTGGAATAGTTTGGTTAAAAACTAATGAAAAAAAATAAAAAAAAAAGAAATTTGAACTGATGCATTAAAAAAATATATTAAAAAACACAAAAAAAACCAACACCCCATATGTGCTTCTTGAAACCAATAGATGTACACATCCTCTCCTTATTTATACAACTACTTGCCTTCCTCAGAAGATCAAAATAGGTGCATTGGTGCCCTTGTTTGGATGGATTAGGAGATAATAAGTCTTTCAGCAGGAGTTCTCGAACCATCTGTACACATTTGCAGTGCCACGGGTGGACTTTACCATCCAAAACATTTGATGTCATGATAATCAGTGTTTTGGTGAAGTCAGTGGTGCTTCCTTGTCCATTGGATACTCTGCCATGGCTAAGGATCTCAATCAGAACATCAATATGAGCCTTATCAACATTGTCAAACAACACTACAGTGTAAGGCCTCCTCTTCACAGCTTCGTGAGCAGTCCTTGTGTGTAACAACCTTCATGATAAGAGGAACTGAAGAACCCAACACAAAGCAAAACAATTAGCCCCTTATATAGAATACTGAGTAAAAACAAACGAAAGAGACCATCCAGACAGATTATAACCTGGAGGACCAAAGAGGGGTGAGACAGATTCTGAGTCTGAGTATTTTGACAAGTCGATTTCTATCAACCTTTCTTTGTGGTCAGAAAGTTGCTTGGCAAGAGCTTTGACGATCTCTGTCCATCCCTGCCCAAGGCCATTTAAAAAAAGAAATGATCCAATTGGGCGAGAATCAACTCTACGCCTTGACAATGCATATATAGATAATAACAAATGGAACATGTTCTTGTCCAATTAGCCCTAGCCCTAGCCCTAGCCCTTTAGCCAGTCTTCGTTCAAGGCCCTGAAGTGGCGGCTCTGAAAAATGAAGGAACCATGAAGCAGGAATCCCAGTCAGAGGACTTGCTACCTGCATTGCCCATCATTGAATAATTGAAATATGTCATCGAAGCGCCAGACTTTGTATTCAGATTTAGATATCAAACATCACAAGTTAAGTAAAAAGTGAAGAATACAAAATGATATATACCTCTGCAATTAGACATGAAGTAACAGTCAGATTTTGCTTACAATTTTCGTGAATGGCTAGCATGAGCTTGGTTACAAAGCCACCAAGACCCAAAAAGTGGGGTTGAATCCACACCATCCGCACTCCCATCTCCTGTAAACATGAAACCAACATTTGGTGAGCTAGCTTGTTCCAACATGAATATTAATTTCTTCAGCTTTCTTCTTTAGACCCCTTCCGGGATAACACTGTGGGCTTCCAATTCCTCACAAACCTATTCCACTTGTCCATTAAATCTTCATAATCTTTTTGTACCTGAAGCCATAAAAATAATAAAAACCCAACCCACATTGACTATATATATATATATATATATATATATATATACATGTTAGTTCCATTGAAGCTTTGCATGGTCAGGAGAAGAAAGGCAGCTCTTACATAAGGAAACCAAAACTTCTTAGCAGGATCTTCTCTCTATTGATTTCCTCCAGTTCAACAAGTGCACGACGCAATGAGTATTCGTCAAAATCGAAAGCCTTCTCTTCTACATTGGTGTCTAGATCAAGTCTCAATTTCTCACAGGCTTTTTCCACCATCTCCACCGCCTTCTTTTCCAGCACAACCTCACGATTGTCACCAATTCCTCCTTCATCAGACAGCACAACTGAAGAAATAACAGACATTATATATCAATCGCAAACAAATTAAATAAGTAGTAATTTAATTTTCAAAGTATAAGAAATCAAGGAAGGGAAGGGAAAGGACGCCAACCATCAGAGTATTTGAAGGTGATGTTACAAGCAAGGGATAGAGCATCACTGTGAATTTCAACACCACATGCCTTCTCGAATTTATTCATATATTCCACCTCAAGCTTCCTCAGAATTTCAATCATCCATGGTCCCATATCCATCGTTTAAAAACACTAAAACAATTTTTTTATACATTAACAAGTAATTACCATAAAATTTGAAGGAGCAACTTTAGTTTCTGGCATACACAAGCAATTACGTGTATATGTTTGCGTATTTCTTAATTTTTTATGAATATACTACATAAAAAATAAGGTACTTTTTTTTCATTTAAGTAATTTCTTCATTTTTTATTAATATATTGTATGAAAGAAAAATATTTGTTTTATGGTAAAAAAGTTTAAACCGGTTATAATAAGTTTTATTATAAGTAGTAAAGTTTTAATAATAAGTTAATCATTTTAGAAAATAGCTAAATTTGATATTAATTACAAGTTCGTGTATTTTTTTTCATTATTATGATAAATTGATAACAATAATAAAATTAGGTAAATGGTATAATTAATATATATATAAGAGAAAATATCATAAAGATAATTTAATAAGAAAGGGTATAATTGTATTCTGTTATAGGTATGTAAGTTGAGGGATTTTTTTGCCCATTTTACAAACTTTGGGGTTTTTTTTTTTGGGTTGGGGGGGGGGGGGGGGGTGTTTAGGTTTTTTTTTGCATTTTACTCTTTATATGATTAATCATAAATTAAATTTTCAATTAATAAGAAAAAAATGTTAAAAGAAATATTTCTTGTATGATCAAATTTCAACTTATTTCAAATATCAAAATTATATTTGTTTCATACCATAAACAAATTCATTTCCTTTTTTTCCAATGTTTGTTAGCTCTTTTTTTAAATGTGAAATTTATTTTAAAAAAATGCCTGTGATTAATAAAAATAAAACCTCTTCCCAGTCAAGCATTGTAAACACAGTCAATTTTGGAATAGATGTGGAAATTGAAATGGGAATGGGAATGGGAATGGAAAAGGGGTCCACCCGGTTGTCATTCCTAGTCAAGCATACAGCTAGTTTGACATTCATTTTGTTTTGGTACAGTAGAAATAAAGTATATTTGGTACTGCCCGTTATGTTTGAATGGTATTAAAATACTTTAAAATTTTGGGTTAATATTGGAAACACAATTTTGGTATTTTTATTGTGTTTTGACTACTGTAGCAGAAAAAATAAAAAATAAATCTTAAAACACACTTTCGTTACAAAACATATTTTCGATTACTATTCAAAACACTCATAACAAAAACAATTGTTCTGTTTTAGGTAAAAATAAAAACGCAAAACACAAATGCATGCTTTCAATGTAAATTTTCTTTACCTCTCCACAAACTATTTATGAATCACCAAGGCATTGTGAATGTAGTGCCCAACAACCCAATCATTCTCCTTCTCTCCCCATGCAAGGACCACTGTTATAGTCAGAGAAATAAGCAACGGAGGTTGGCTAAGATAGAGCACGTTGCTTCTTAGTGTCAGATTTGGGCCTAATATATTTTCAGCCAACACCAATGCATCCTTAGTTCCTCACACGTATGTGATAAAATAAGCATATGTTGTAGGGGTTATTTATCAATGAACATTAACACAAGTAATAACTGATGTATTTAATACAACCGTGAGTGATCCAAAGAGGTGGTTCTGGATGAATGAGGAGAAGTAGAGCTAACTAATAAAAGTTATAGTGAAGGTAGAAATGTTTACCTTTGTGACAGACCCTTGTTCTTGTTATTCTGCCTCAGCATTTACTAGGGCTATAGTATTTATAGCCTCCAGTTCTCATTGGGTATTACTCGATGGATTTGGCTCGTTTGGTCATTACCCAAACCTTAAGGTGTTGAGGTAATGTTTCCCTAATCACCTAAAGGGTCAATTCTCTAACATCACCGTGTTCTCAGGTGGCGTGGCGTGTGAGCTCTTGTGGATATTAAATGCATTTGGTTATACCACAATGGCTGTAGTTGAGGGTATTAATGGCTCGTAGCAGAGCATTCATAGTGAATGTAAGGGTTTCTGTCGCAGCATGGGTTCACTATCCTACTAACTAGGGCCATTAGTTGTGTTAGGCTTTCCTTTTTTCTCATCCACCAATCCAAATTCCTTCTGAGTATCCCAAAGAGGTTGGTTACATTAACGCAAGGGGATCCTACCAAGTCTCGCTTATCATTTGATGAACCAGAAAGTGCTCGAAGAATATCCTCAAGGCTCATGTAGTCTAAAATGGTGTCAAGGTTTATAACAGTGCTTGAGATGCCACTCGATGCTTGAATAGCCTGATATAGTGTCAAGGCTTGTAGCGGTGCTTGATATGTCACTCGAGGCTTGAATGGCCTGACATAGTGTCAGGGCTTGTAACGGTGCTCGAGATGTCGCTCGAGACTTAAATGGCCTGACATGATGTCAAGGCTTGTAGCGGTGCTCGAGATGTCGCTCGAGGCTTGAATGACCCGACATGATGTCAGGACTTGTAGCGGTGCTCAAGATGTTGATCGAGGCTTGAATGGCCTGACATGATATCAAGATTTGTAGTAGTGCTCGAGCTGTGACTCAAGACTTGAATAGCCTGCTATGATGTCAAGACTTGTAATGGTGCTCGAGATATAACTTGAGGTTTTAAAGCGGTCTGTCATAGTGTTTGGTAAAAGAATTTCAAAATCTAAGAATTTTGGAGGGCCAACAAGTTTTGGTATTTTAACTTTTCAACATCCTATGTGGCTACTACGTTGACCAATCTTCGGTTGACTTTTTAATGTCCTATGTGGCAAGAGAGATATTTGACTTGAGACCTACAAATGTCATATCCATAAAGTTGTGTTTATGTATGTTTATATAGAAACATCATTAATTAGTGTATTTTTCATAAACATTATCGGTGTACACAAGATCATAGGTCAATTTCTCTCTTTATTCTTTGAGTTAAATTCACTGGCCTTCCCTGAAGATCTGGTCAAATTACACTCGGAGAAATCGTTTAGCCTTTATTTCTTTCACTTCTCCTAAATCAAATTTTTCGATGGTTGGAATAAATTTTAAGAGTGAAAAGATAATTTTGCCCTTGCATTATAATATCACATTATATTTCAAATAAGGTAAAATACAATGACAACCCTTAAGGTTTACAGTAATTGCACTGACCACCCATGAGGTTTGCCATAATTGTACTAATCTCCCCTATAATGATTTGAAATAATATTTTAGGATGATTTTACCATTATACATCCAAATAATTTAATAAAAAAATATTATTTTTAAAATAATATGTACGCTTCCACGCACACGACACCACCAGCCTGACTGTTTTTGTTAACCCACATCCGTGGTTCATTACAAAACTCAACAACTCGATTCATAGATCCGATTCTATGTATGTGTTTATATATATATATATATCACCATGATCGAAGATCTTTGAAAAGAATTTGTGTAATAGAATTTTTGGCGATTAATCAGATATGTTAAAAGTAAGATCGAAAATCAATGGTGGTCATAGGTGGCGACGGTAATGATGTAACAGGTGTACAAAAGAAGACTTAACAAAGAGAGAAAATATAATGGAGGCAAAAATGTCATTTTAAAAATTAGATTTTTTTTCAGGGGAGGTCAGTGGTACAACAAACCTCAGGGGAGGTCATTGTATATTATATTTCTTGAAATATAATGTGATATTATAATACAATGACAAAATTATATTTTCACACTTAAAATTTACTTCACAAAAAAAATAAATTTTAGAAAAATGAAATAATTAAACAGTCTCTCCGAATATAATTTAACCAAACCTCAGCAGACTTAAAGTAAATTTAACCCTTAGGCTTTGTTTGGATAAACTAGAGAGAAAAGAAAAGAAATGATAATATTAGTTATGAGAGAAAAATAAAGAAAAGAAGATAACATGTATTCATGTTTGGATAAATTATAAAGGTAAAAAAAGACAACGATTGCATTTGTATTTAGAAAAGGTAAATAAAAGAAAAGAAAAGAAATCATTTTAATTAATTACGATCATGTCCTTTTGTGTTTATATTACAAGATATATCCAAATGTCTTTTAAATTTTGTTCTTTAAAATGTTAGGGTTATTTTTTGTATGATAAAATATTTACTTATTCTTATCATTTCTCTAGCATGTGAGAGATTTTGAAAGATAAATTATCCCTCCAAATCATTTCTCTTCTCTTACTAGCGACAATACAAACACAAAAAATATTATCCATCTATTTCTTTTTTCTTTCAATTCCTTCAATCCAAACCGGCCCTTATACTTTCCGACAAGGGATCGATAGATCTTTGCTAAGGCCCCATTTGGCAGAGTTTTGGTTTCGATTTTTATGCAAAAAAAAAAGAAGCAGCATAAGTTAAATCAAGAAGCTGGTACTCACCAACTTCCTTTAAACGCTCTTTTTGGACTCCAAAACGCTTCCGCCTTATTAATTCAAACACTCTTCAAAATGACTTTTGTGCCTGAAAAACTAAAAACTACTTTTCAAAAGGCAATCCTAACAAGCCTGTATGATAAGATGTGAATAAATAAATAAAAAACTATTATTATTATTATTATACATCTAAATACATGTGTTGTCTTGATCTGGATTCTGGCGTGTGGTCTGGACTGACCCAGACACGTTCGCTTATTCTCAGTAATTCATTGCACACGACACGACTAAACATATACTCCCCCATGGCCCACACGCAAGCTTATCCAATCACAGCCCTTCAAATTACTTCTCAGGTCAATCTTAGTCAACTAAGTTTATTTATTTACATATTTACATTCTCTGGATAATTGGTTGTACAAACACTACACTATGTCCACCAATGATTGGACCAGCTCTAACCGTTCCTCGCCGTCTGATCTGGCGATCTTGAAATAACCGTAGACGCTCGAGTATATGAAGCACGTGATTTCTGTGACCTTACCGCACAATTTTCCCCAACATCTCTAGACGGTGGAGTTTAGTTATAATACTGCATTCTTTTAAAAGTTAAATATTTCACCAATTATTTAATATAATACAGAAATAATCAATAAATAATACAATATAACATGAAATTTATATAAATATCAATAATTCTTATTTATGTATAATGGATGTACTTAGTTTGTGTGACAAGGGTAAATTACTCTCGCTTCTCTAAGATTTGAAGTAATTACTTTCAGATAAAAAAATTAAAAAAATTGAGTCAACCTCCTTCAAAATTTTATGAAATCACAGTTTACTGCACTTTCATTAAAAGACTCTTAACACCATTACAATTTTTTTCAAAAATACCAAAATTGCCCTTAAATTATTTAACTCCACTATTCGTATTAATGTGTAAAAAGATAAATCAACCCATTTAATATTTAATACTAATATTAATCCTTTAAATGTTACTTAGCAAAAAAAATTATTTAATATTTATATGATATATAATATTTAAAATACTAAACTCATCTTCATATAGTGTATTATGTTAGATATATGATATTGAACATAATTATTTACAAATTACACTAATCAACATATTTTAATCTTCAAAATATATAGTTGAAAATAATAAATCAATAACTAATATATATATATATATATATATATATATATATATATATATATATAGACACACACACCATACATGCATACACAAATACACACACATTTTATGATCAACATTCAATTTTGAGGTCAAAGACTCA
Source organism: Cornus controversa (assembly GCA_026545225.1). Taxonomy (NCBI): domain Eukaryota; kingdom Viridiplantae; phylum Streptophyta; class Magnoliopsida; order Cornales; family Cornaceae; genus Cornus; species Cornus controversa. The sequence continues at coordinate 65,618,929 of CM048849.1, read as the reverse complement.
CTTCATAAACCAATGTCACATGTGGTGGAGAGTGCCCTCTCTTGATGGGTCTTTCTTGAAGGTTTTAGAGAGAGAGAGATGGAGAGCCCCCTTATAATTGTCAATGTGACCGGTGGTTGTATTGGTGATGAACAAAAAGAGTGACGGCACAAAGAGAACAGTAGAGAGAAAAAAATAACAAGATGAGTAATAGAGAAAATTAGAAAGATTAAATTAACACAATTTGTCTAATAAACTCTGACAAAAGATGTGGGAGTTACTTTTACAAAAATTTCATCCACCATTAATTATTATAAACTCAAGGGAGGTGTAATTTATCTAAGAGCAAATAATTGGCTACAAAAAGGCCAAAAAGAAAAAAGAAAAAAAGAACGGCAGAAAAAGCACTGCAAAGAAGAGAAAATATCCATCGTCTCTGCCAAGAATTACAAAAAGTCGCGCCGATTGCCGATTACAGGTAATGCAATCCCTAAAAAAATGTTAAATAACGAAATTACCCCTCTTGCTCTACAATACATTTCATTTCCCTCTTGCTTTTCTACATTACATTTCATTTTCAAACACACCGCAACTCCACACTCCGCAAATCCACACTCTTACGACGAATCCCCCTGCGTACACATCTCTCTCTCTCTCTCTCCCTCTCTCTCTCTACAATGTCGAAGTCGACAACGGCGACGACGGTGTCTACGACGGCTATTAGACCAGAGGAATACAAGCACAGTCCAGTCCACTACGCCGTCGCACTTGGCGATCACACTACTCTCTCGAGAATCGTCTCAACCCTCCCTCGCCTCGCTGATCCCACTCAAATCCACACCGAGTCCGATTCACTCGCTCAAGAGAGACTCGCCGACCAGATCGCCGCCGTGGTCGACCGCCGCGACAACCCCTACAGAGAAACACCGCTCCACCTCTCCGTCCGCCTTAACGACGTCGTCGCCGCCCGTACCCTAGCCGGCGCCGGTGCCGACATCTCCCTGCAGAATGCTATCGGTTGGAATGCTTTGCAAGAGGCGGTTTGTCGCCGCTGCTCTGAAATCTCAGTCATTCTCCTCCAGCACCACCACCTCGCCGCCTGGTCAAAGTGGCGCCGCCGACTCCCTCGCCTCGTCGCTGTTCTTCGCAGAATGAGAGATTTCTATATGGAGATTTCCTTTCACTTCGAGAGCTCTATTGTTCCTTTCGTCGGTAAAATTGCTCCTTCCGACACGTACAAGATCTGGAAGCGAGACGGCAATCTTCGAGCCGATACTTCGCTCGCCGGCTTCGACGGCTTGAAAATCCAACGCGCCGACCAGAGCTTCCTCTTTTTCGGAGATGGAGATCCAACTCATGATATTCCCTCAGGTTCGTTGCTAGTACTCAATCGCGACGATCACAAGATCTTCGATGCATTCGAAAATGCCGGAGCACCGATGAGCGAGGTTGACATCGCCGGATTCTGTGCTCAGACCAGCGTTTATCGTCCAGGTATGGACGTAACGAAGGCTGAACTCGTCGGAAGAACGAATTGGAGACGACAAGAGAAGACCGAGAGCGTTGGAGAGTGGAAAGCTAAAGTTTACGAAGTCCACAACGTCATCTTCAGTTTCCGGTCCCGCAAAATCGCCGGTGGTGATATAGACATCGCCGGAAGCGAGCAGGTTCTACCGCTGGAACTCGAGGAGGACGCAGAGGAAGGTTTTCTTGTCGCCGAAAATCCACATTTTGGCTTCTCCGATAATCGTCGCCGGCACAGCAGTTTCGTTCGCGAGGACAGAGAGCTGTTCTCGATGTCGAGGAAGAGTGTGGACGTTCCTTCTGTATCGGTGTCAGAGCGGCGGAGGCCGCCATTCGCAGCAGCGACTGCGGTGGTGCCACCGCAGACAAAAGAGAAGGAGTACGTGAAGAGTTTGCGTCCGTCAGTATGGCTAACGGAGCAATTTCCGTTAAAGACGGAGGAGCTGCTGCCGTTACTTGACATTCTGGCCAACAAAGTGAAGGCGGTTAGACGGATGAGAGAGTTACTGATGACGAAGTTTCCTTCGGGGACATTTCCAGTAAAGGTAAGGGTTAAATTTGGTAAACAAATGAATAGTAGGACCCACTGGACTTTTTTTGTTTGCGAACCTTTGATTTCCTTTGTTTTGTTATTTTCTCTCTCTCTCTCTCTCGGATTTAGCTTTTTGCTTTTGCTTCTTTTGATGCTCAAGCAAACTGCTTGCGTGAGCATTGTGAGACAGAGTCAGAGAAGAAGAAGCTTTATGTGGCATGTAAAAGTCAGAGTGATATAGCGTGGAGGGAAGTCTAAAATTGATCAACGGTGATTAGATTAGATTAGATGTAGGGCCCTGATTGTCCGAGGTCTTCATTGTTTATAGACAGAAATGGGTATATGGGTCCACCTTGTTTATACGCAAGTGGGACCTATATGTGTCCATCAACGGATTGATGGCTCCATGGAACGTTTAACGACCTTTAAAAAAAGGTTTTAAATACATCACATGCTTTGTTTAATTTGGTGGAACCTACTTTCAATTGATTTACTTTGTTGTTAGTGTGTGTGTGTCTTGACGAATTTGATCTGACGGTGGGTGTTTGGTGGGACAGATAGCGATTCCGGTGGTCCCTACAGTGAGGGTGGTGATAACGTTCACAAAGTTCGTTGAGCTACAATCCACGGAGCAATTCTACACACCACTCTCGAGTCCTGGAAACTTTGTCCATGGACAATCCTCCTCTAAAGAGGAAACTGAGGGGCATTATTCGTCATCGTCTTCCATGTCATGGTTGAGGCGAAGCAACACCCAATCAAGCTCAGCAAGCAAGCAACAGCAGTGTTGTCCGGTGGGTCAGCAATCGGACCCATTCGCTATACCTAGTGGTTACACGTGGAGTAGTTTTGATGAGAAGAATAGGAAAATGAAAAAATCCAAGTCTACTAGTAGGAAATTTAAGTGAAAAAGTAAAAACGTGGTTACAAGGGTTGAATATGACGGATGAGTTTTTGTGTGTTTCTGAGCTTGCAAATTAATGCAGTTGTAGATAACCATCTAATTTTCAATCATTGGCCCTCTGCATGGGTTGAGAGAGATTATGGCATATTTTGGAGTATAATGGTGCTGCACTAGCTCTGGTTCATGAATTTTGTGCCTGTATATCTGCAATTTTAATATATATATATATATATATATATATATATATATATATATATTTATTTTTTTTTTTTTACCTAACCAAGAAATGCACACACTTGGTGGTTTGTGGGATATGATATATTACTTTTTTTTTTTTTTCTAGTTTCTCATGAATTCATGTTTACCATTAATTAAATCAAGGCATGTGAGTTTTGTTATGCAAAAATGTGACAGATCGACTATATGGCTATTGATATTGATCAGATTACCTTGTTAATCAGGACTTTGTAGCCGTTCACTTGTTTGTGGCAGTTCACATGTAGTTAGGTCTCTCAATAGAGTAGATTTTGATCTGGTTTGAATTCTGATAATTTAGATACAGATTAAAATGAAATATGACTTTTCTGATTTTTGGTCCCTAAAACTCTCTTAAATATGTGAATTGTTTTAAACAAAAATAATTTCTAAAAATTAGAAAAGACTGTAACGGTTTGAAGGGAGGAGTTCTTCCTTCACAAGGAAACCAAAATAAAACAACTGTTTGTTCAAGTTAAAAAAAAAATAAAAGATGTTATAGACGGATCTCCTCCACTTGATTATCTAGTTTGTTCACGTCTTATGCTTACTCTAGCAATGGCACCTGTGACATGGTGTAAAGAAAGAACACTATAGTGCTCAGAATGTGCATGAACTAGATCGAGATGCTGTAAAAATTATCCAGTAATTAAAGAGAGAGAGAGAGAGAGAGATTGGAAATAGCTTTTCATAGAGAAAAATGTCCAGTAAATTGGTATCCACTTGCGACAATAACAGTAGCCTTTTAATCCAGTAAATTGGTGGATGTTTTATTGGATAAATTGTAAAGACTCTCAATTTGTAAACACAAGATTTTGCGCTTTCTTGGTCCAAAATAATTCAGTGCCCATCATGTAAAAAAATCATAATGGTCTCAGTAGGTAATCAAGTGGAGAAGATCTCTGCATTAAGTTTGCTGTCTATAACATCTTTTATTTAACAGTTTTTTTTTTTTTTGATTTCTTTGTCAAGGAAGAACTCTCTCCTAAATATGAAAGAAAATTAGATCTTCTGGTCTTCGTTAAAGAAAAAACACTTGAGAATAAAAACAAATAGATGGAGGTAAGAAGCGGAGAAGAAAATAATTTGTTAATATGTAAATATCATATATTATAATATTAAATAACAGGACTGTTTATACACGATTTTTTATTTTATTTTAATCATTGTTTGTGGATCTTTTCTTTTCTTTTGACATTAATTTCTTTAGAACAAAAAAAACACAAAATTACACCATCAAATTATCTGATAGAATATCTGTTTGGTTATGATTTATTCGTGAATTATTCATTAGGTTACTGCATCAGATCATAAAATAATTTTTACTAAGTTCGAATTCTGGTTTAGACGTGTACTTGCTGCGGGTGTAAATCCAGAGATGGTGACTGTGGAATCGCTTAATATTCCTTTTAACAACAGATAAAGACTTAAAATTTTATTTTCCTGACTTTGTTAAATTGTTGAGAGATTTTACTAAAAGTAGTATTGAAATATGGAAGAATATTTGATTGAGGGCTGCTTCCAGCTGTGAGGACAGTGTCTGAAAACGACAACAAAACATGTTGCTTTATTAAAATGTACAACTTGAACAGTCAACTCCAATTTTAGGAGGCGTTTTAAATTACTACTCCCTACTTTGTTAATCAAGTATAGGTTAGGCAAACAAAACAAGACATGCAAAAATTGGGACCCTCCAATAATTACCCCATATATTCTAAATCATTGCTTCCTCTGTTCCTCCACATACATATATACATATATATATATATATATAAATATATCAAGAAAGAATGCATGAGAGAGAGACCGCGCGCGCGCAAACTCTATAAAAGTAGAACAGGGAGGCAAAGTTGATACTCTATATCATACTACTATATATTCATCTTATATATATATATATTTATATATTGAAAACAAGTCAACAAGAATGGTATCAAATCTGTCGCCAATTTCATTACTCAAAAACCAATCCTTGATATAGAATTTAAAGCCATTCATTCATTCAATCGTCCCTAGCTAGCCAGCTACGTACATGTAGATTCAATGTGGTAAACCTCAATTTGATCAATTGAGCAAAAAGTGGGTGCTTAATTGATTCATTACTTTATATTGATATATTGATCTATGTCATTCCATGAAGAGGAAGGAATACGCCCTTCCTTTGTGTGACGTGACGATGGACGTACAAGTACTAGTAAACTACCTGCAGAAGCAGCAGCATTAATTTTAAACTTCAAAATGCTTAAGCAAACACTTCAAATTAATAAAAAGTTACGAGTAACGTGAATGATTCTACTTCAATATATTATAGGCATGATACTGCATGTATGTTAATGGGGGTGTTTGACTCCTAATATGAAACGTGTAACGTAGAATGATAGTGCTAAGGTGACATATATTAAAAGGACGCTTGATCAAGACTAGTTATCTCCGAGTGAGAGAGAGAAACTGAAGAGACAGAGTTTTAGTAGGATACGCCCTCACTTTATCACTATAAATAAAGGACGGTTCATATATTAAGGTACGCAATTAATACCCTCTGAGTTCCTTTATAACTTTTAAAATCTTTCCATTTCTGACTTGATCGTTGAAGTGTAGTCGGTCGGCACCACGCTGGTACCCTTTCAATTACTCTTCTCTTGTCTTTTTTACAGGTTGGTGTTTGACCAGTTCGGAGTGGATTTTTGCATCATCAATTGGCGCCGTCTGTGGGAACCAATCACAAACTTGATTGTTCTACACGAATCATACACGAAGCATGATGCAACTACGATCTCGATTAGAGACCACGGTCGTAGTGGACCCTCTTGTGTAGGGCCCTCCTGTCGGCCACAATCTTCCAGCGTAGGACCTTCCTGCCCGTCACAATCCTCTAACCGTACAGGATCCTCCTATCAGCCATGATCTTCCTGGCAGATAGGGCCTGCTTGCCGCCCCTAATCTTCCAGCCTGCAATGTGCCAGCTGCAGGACAAGGAGGTATACAACCCCCTGGACAGATAGACTTCCCTGGGGCACGCCCTGAAATCCCAAACAACCAGGGACAGATTGCAGTGTTGGAACACCAGGTCCGGAACTTGAATCAAAGTTTGGCCCAGATACTCCAACAAAATACGGCAATTCTACAGCGCCTCCCTCCTATGGCTCCAGTACCATTGCCGGGTCACCTTAGGCCTGTTGATCCAGAAGGGAATGGTGTTGGGCGAGACAGTGAAGTCCCAACGGATGACGCAACTCAGAGTCGAGTAAGAGGTGGGACAAACCCTAGTCACCTAATCCCATTTGAAAAGAACTAACCCCGTGGAGACTCAGAGCATTCAGGGGAGACTTCCTATTATGACATGGATATGTAGGACCTCAGAGTTAGGGTAGAAAGCATGGCTCACGCCATAAGGGGAAATGGCCCTGCTACAGTAGAGGAGCTGGTCCAGCAAACCACCCTCCCTTTCTTTGCAACGATAATAAACTGTCATTTGCCTAACAAGTTCAAGATGCCCACCCTTAAAAGTTTTAATAGGACCAAGGACCCTTTAATTAGATCATCTAAAAACCTACAAGACTCTGATGCACCTCCAAGGAATATCGGATGAAATCCTATGTAGAGCCTTTCCTACTAAGCCAATTGTTTGTAGGAAATTTTATTGCCGCCCGAATACACAGAATACCCGCCACCTATCTCCTGAACGTCAAACAAATTAAGGGAGAGTCATTGTAAGACTACATTAACCGGTTTAACAGGGAGATATTACAGGTCGATACTCTGAACGACAAGGTGGCAATTACCGCAATCATGGGGGGCCTACTGCCTTCAAAGTTCTTGTACTCAATTTCTAAGCACCCTCTAGAAAGTATGTCCGGGTTACTCGTGAAGGCCCAAACGTACATGAACGCAGAGGAGGCCCTTGATGCTAGAAAGGCAGACATAAAAAGGGGGGACATTCCAGTGAGGAGGATAAATACCTCAAGTATGGCAGAATGTCACGGGAGAACACCTATAAAGTGTCGCATTGTGATAAGGGATTCAACACTTTTACCCCCTTAAACACGTCAATGAGCCAAATCCTCCTCTACATCCAAGATGACCCAGCTGTTGCATGGCCCCCAAAACTAAAAATCGACCCATCCAAGAGGTTCCGCGACAAGTATTGCAGGTTCCATTGTGACCATGACCACGATACAGATGAGTGCATAGACTTGAAAAAGCATATTGAAAGTCTAATTTGTAGGGGCTAACTACAAAGATACGTGGCCAGAGATGAGAAGAGAACACAGAACCGCCCATGGGATGGGGATGGTAAAGATGACAACACTCAAAAAGACCATCTATTGAGAGAAATCAGAGTTATCTCCAGTGGACTTGGAGGAGACAGGGGGCATATTGACTAGAGACATTAGAAGGGAGACAATTGACCCATCCTTGGAATGCGGAGCATCTAAGGAAGTGCCACTAGTAAGATTTTCTTTTAAAAGTTGCATTTACTTTAATGATTCTAGTTGAAACTCAATTTAATATCGAGCCTTAGGACAATATCTCCGAGGTTTTTGGCTCGAATAATTCTCTACTTGTTGTTAGAATATTAATAGCAATCATTTTTATTTCAGAATATGTTGTTATAATTAAAACAAAAAATAAAATAGCCTTACGGGGGCACAGCCCTACGGGGATACACCTCCAAGGAAGGCCTTTAATAAAAAAAAACGGGATGAATGAATTCTGAAAACATTGCTAAAATGGCCCTACGGGGGCACAGTCCTACGAGGACACAACCCTACGGCGATACACCTCCAAGGAGAGCCTTTAATGAAAAATGCGAGATGGATGAATTTTGAGAACAATGTTAAAATAGATTTACGGGGGCACAGTCCTACGGAGGCACAGCCTTACGGGACACAACCCTACGGGGATACACCTCCAAGGAGGGCCTTTAATGAAAAAAGCGGGATGGATGAATTCTGAAAACATTGTTAAAATTGCCCTATGGGGGCACAGCCCTACGGGGACACAATCCTACGGGGATACACCTCCAAGGAAAACCTCTAATGAAAAAGGCGGGATGGATGAATTCCGAGAACATAGTTAAAATAGCCTTACGGGGCACAGTCCTACAGGGACACAACCCTATGAGGATACACCTCCAAGGAGGGCCTTTAATGAAAAAGGCAAAAATTTTAAGAACATTGTTAAAATAGCCTTACGGGGGCACAACCCTACACACGGCTAACCCTACAGGGACACACCTCTTCAAAGGGACTTTAATGAAAAAGTCGGGATAATTAATCCTGAGAACATTGTCAACTGAACCTATAAGAGCACAACCTGTTAAAAGAAATTTAGCAAATGACAGGTAAGTCCTACCAAGGTTATCGTATGGCTTATTAAGAGCTTACTATAAAGCTTATTAGTTAAAGTTTATTAACCAAATGAGTCATTGGCATAATGGTTAGGGTGAGATCATTAGAGCTTATTAGCTAAAGTTTGATTTTTCAAAACAACAATCATTTTTAAATATATAAAAAAATCAGTTTCTTATATACTGACCAAAAGTCGAGTCCAAAAAAAAATCGGCCCATCTTGAGCACGGTCAAAATCACACCCCGCCCAGGCCAGGCGGCCCACAAACCCGGTCCAGGCCTAGCTTACTGGGCCGAGCGGCCCACCGCGCGGGGCACCCAGGCCTGGCAGCCCACAGCGCCCGACCCAGGCCGGGTGCTACCTAGCACTGCCAGGCCAGGCCCGCACGAAAAAAAAAGAAAAAGAGAAAAGCCAGGTTTTTTGTTCAAATATTGGTTGTGACACCGAATGTTCCTGACGTCCGCGATGTTTGACCAAGACTGGTTATCTCCGAGTGGGAGAAGGAACCCTCACTTAATCACTATAAATAAAGGACGGTTCATATACCAAGGTACGCAATTAATACCCTCTGAGTTCCTTTATAGCTTTTAAAGCCTTCCGATTTTTGACTTGATCGTCAGAGTGTAGTCGGCCGGTACCACGCCGGTAACCTTTCGATTACTCTTCTCTTATCCTTTTTTACATGTTGGTGTTTGACCAGTTCATAGTGAATTTTTGCATCATCACATGTGTTTGCAAGTATACACAAATTGGAACACATAATCACCTATTTTGTATCTTGTGGTAAGAACCCGATATGTACAATTACACAAGCTAGAACATACCATTTTCTGCTCACAAACCTATATGCATGTCATCAGGGCTGGTCTTGGGCCTAGGCGGCCCAGGAGGTCGCCTAGGGCCCCCAAATTTTTTTATTTTTTGAGGGCCCCCAATTTCTAGTAAGCCCACTAGATATTTTTTTTTTTAAAAAAAAGTAGTAACTAATAACCCAATACACTAGTCTGGGCCAAAGTTTAGTAACAAAGTGGGCCTCATTTAAAAAATAATGATAATGATCCAATACAATGGTCTGAACCTCATTTAAAAAATAATGATAATGGTTCAATACAATGATCTGGGCCTTATTTAAAAAAAAAACAAAACAAATTACTACTAACTATTTGTCTTAGACATATTTTTTTTTCCAGAACTCCTTTTTATTCTTCTATCTTCACAATGAACAGGCGAGTAGCAGTAGGCGGCAAGGCAACGACTTTTCTTTGAAAATTGTGAGGATTTTAATTGATAATTTTGCAACTTAAAATGCAAGACGATCACATTTACTTTGATATGGAGTTCAATTTTGATTTTTGTGACTAAGGTGTATTGAATATTTTCTTTTAATTTTTTTTATGTGAACTGGATCGTACTATTTATAAAGCACCAAGACCAGGATTTTTTTTTCAACATTAATATATTTTATTTGCTTATCGTCTCATTTTAATAAAAATTTTGCACTCCTATAGAATTTATCCGCATGTGAAACTTTAGGTAGAAAGGGCCTCATTTGAAAGTCCGCCTAGGACCTCTCAACATTTTTTTATTCTCAGGCCAGCCTTGCATGTCATTGTATATATATATAAGCTTAATTAATTAGTTCTTCTATGTTTATATATAAGCAACCAAGGTTTATCTTAAATTGGCTAGTGACAATTAAATAAAGCATTTTTGAGCTCCATTTTCTCAATTTATGTTTTAATTTGTTGATTGGTTGTGCCAAAATGAGGCACTGCTATAAAACTTGCAATATCAAATCTGTCTCTGTACTGTGGTTAAATGCTGTGTCAAATCCTAAATCCTCTCTTAGAGAAAAAAATGAAGTGTTCACTATAAGTTGAGGAAACCCGATTTCATCACAAACTTGCTATTTATTTTGGTCTTGAGGTTTAGATGGACAGAGACAAAGGGGATGCACCATCACATATATGTTGATTTTGGAGTTTCTTGCGGTTTGCATACTTTGACTAAAGTCATTCTCTTCTCTCTACCTCTAACTTGAACTCATCTCTTTTTTGACTCTCTCTCTCTCCAATTAGCATTGCTCTAATATGGGGTTAAATTGCAATGTAGCTGATTATATAATTGCACAGGTAACACTATAATAAATTGAAAGGTTTGTGTGCCAACTATCAAGTCTACTCTATTTCCTATCCTGATACCATATCTATTCAAAAATAGATATACGAGCTTGCTAAGTTTAGAGTTTGGTCTATGAGCTTTGGCTTAAGAGATCGAGAATGGGACTTCTTTTTTTTTTTCTCTTGTAGATTAAGCAATGTATATTAATGTGTGTAAATGTACAAAATGGTCCATAAATGGAGTAGGACGGTAAAGAATGGGTGACAATTTAGTCCATATACAGAAGATGATTTTATTTGGTATATATATTGTGGATAGGTATTCTGTCTTGCATCAGGGGAGTTATGGGGATTGGCCACTTGTGTAATTAATTCAAGGTTATCAGCTGTTGCTTACTCTCCTTCTGTTTGTTATACATGACTGCTATTGCATCTGATCTGGTTGGCTATTCTTACTTGTGTGTGTGTGTGTGTGTGTGTGTATATATATATATATATCAAAATGACTACTGATCTGATCATAGCAACCTCTGCATCGATCTTTCAGTCTTGAAGAGGGTCAGATTGGCTGGTACCACTTGACTGGCAAAGGTCCTCTTTACTCATTCGCTCTCCAACCGGAGCTCATCAACGAAGATTAAATTTATGGTTTTATATGTGATGTCTATGTCTATATATATATATATATATATATATATGAACCATGTAAACCCTTGACGAGCACATGTGAAATTGGGGTTAGTTGATGAAATTGTGAATTTGATGATAAGATTGACAAATCCTGGTGATTGGTTATCTAAATTGGTAAGTTGACTCTGTTATGGTGCATCTATCGTGGTTGAGTGTTTGGACTTAAGGAATTTGATGAGATTGAGGATTATTCATGGTCGGAAAAAGAAGCATGAAATAACTTTTCATGCATGGTAAACAGTCGAGATTATACATGATTTTAAAGAATTCTTGTTGTAATACATAGATTGTTATGGAGTGAATTAATCCATGCAGAGATATTGCGGATTAATTGATGTTTAGTGGCTGAAATTAGTGACGGAATCAGAATCAGGCGCGTCACAAAGTATCGAACAAGGGTTGTGTCTGGGTTTAGTTAAGCGAGGAAAAAGATGACATTTAGGTGATTGCAAACCCCACGTTGTGGGTGTGACACTTTAATTCCTCAGATGTTACACTTTTACTGAAAGAAAGAAGCGACATTTTCATTGAATCATGTGACACTTTTGCCCAAAATTTTTTTGCACCCGGTAAAAAAAACATAATGCATAATTACACTATTCGATTAAAATTGGAGATTGAAAATTCTGAAGACCTAAAATATGAATGTGAAACTGGTTGCAAAAGTAATTTATAAATCCACCAACCAGTTCCTGATCTATAAACGTAAAAAGAAATTACTAACACAATTTTTTTATTATAGAAATTTTAATATATAATCAGATAACGTAGTATAATTGTCCATGCATTTGGTTTGAAGACTTCTAATCAATAATTAATTTTAATGATGAATGTGACGCTTTTACTGATTAGACGTTACACTTTTACTGAGAGATGGAGTACTTTTACTGAAGCATTCTAACACTTTTACTAAGAAATTTCTTTGGAACTAGTTGAAAAACATAATGTATAATTACCCCCAACTGGTTAGAATTGGAGCCTGAAAAATTTGAAGACCAGAAATATGAATATAGAACCAGTTGCAAAAATAATTCATAAATCCACCAACCGGTTCTTGATCTATTAATGTCCAAAAAAATTACTACACAATTTTGTTATTAAACAAACTTTTAATAAATAATCCCTAAACATAGTGTAATTGTCCATGCATTTGGATTGAAGACTTATAATCATTAATTAATTTTAATGGCAGGTGTGGTTTTTTTACTGATTAGATGTTACACTTTTACTGAAAGAAGGGACATTTTTACTGATCTAGTGTGACATTTTGACCGAAAAATTTCTTTGGAACTGGTTACAAAACATAATACATAATTACATCAACAGGTTGGATGATGATGTGATAAAGCTCTTGCCGAGAAATGCATCATCACTTTTACTGAGAAATTTCTTTGGAATCGGTTGCAAAAGTAATTCATAAATCCAATAAAAGGGTAAAGGTGAGGTCACCAGAGAAGACACCAGAATGCATAGCAGGAGCAAGAGAGAGAGACGGTGTGGAGTTAGAGAGTTAAATGTGGTGGTGATTTGGGAAAGTGATGCAGGGCAGAGGTGGGCAATAGGAAATGGGATGAAGGATTGGTTGGAAAGGTGGGATCCTATTAAAAAACACTTGATCCATGTATCTTTATACTGGGGTCTTTTCTTCCATTGAACAAGATATTGTGTATACGTAGCATGCTGAGTTGTAATTGATCTTTCGTCCAGAACATCAACAATTTCTGAAATGGATTGTGGTTCAGAAGCCTCAACAACACTTGTTGGAAGTGGATTTAGCTCTCAGTTATGAGGCTATAGATCAAAGATATTAAAAATTGGGCTGATGTTCAGGCCTTTTGGTAGATTAATCATATAAGCATTCAGTCCAATCTTTTTAAGCTAATGGATTGGTGGCGGATTAAAAAATTAAAATCCGTTAGCCACGGATCGGATTGCGAATTGGAGGCTCAGAAATTCGATCCGATCCGCAATCCGATCCGTGGCAATCCGTGGCAATATATTTATATATATAATTAGTAATTATATGTATAATAATATAATATGCTACATACTTACATGGGTAAACCTAAAAACTCAATATATATTATATTTGTTTATTTAATAATTGTGTTAATTTAAAAAGTGTTGTGTTTGTTGATCAATTTTTTTTTTGAAAATTTTGAAGTAGAAAAAAAAATTTCAAATAGGAATACTAGGCCAATCCGTCAATCCGATCCGTTCAATCACGGATCGGATCGGATTGGTGGATTGCCACGGATCAGATCGGATTGGATTTTCTCCAATCCGTAATCCGCGGATCGGATTAGGATTATGCAAAATCCGATCCGATCCGTGGTCACCCCTATTAAACGGGTGACACGACACGACCCGTGTAACCCGTTTATAGGACCCGTGTAACCTGTTAGACGTGAGTCTTTTATTAAAAAGAATGTTGTTGTGAGAAATTGAACCTAAGCTGTGTACAATTTCTAAGTTGGTTAAATGCTTCTGCCACTAATCCACCAATGACTTTTGTTAACATATATCACAACAATAATATTTAATCTACAATAATGAAAGTTTGAAACATTAATTAAATTACAATAATATTTTTCTGTCATTTTGAATATAACAAACAAACATTATTAATTATATTAACTAAGTAATTAAATCAAAAATATAATTTTCAGTATCTTGAAATCAAATAAAAATATTAATATCACTCAAATAATAGAGCATTTAGAACAAACATTAAGTATAATCTCATTGAATTAACATATTTTTTTAATATATATTAATGTTGAAGTATTATTGACAAAAAATAAAGGAGTGGTCTAACTTATATTACTTTAACTATTATATGTTATACAATATATCTCGGAACAATAAAGAAAACTTAATTTCATAAAACTAGATATTCATATTAAATGGTTTAACCTCATCAATTATTCTAATTGATTTTGTAGACATTTAACTAATTAATCAGAGTTTGAGAAAATATAAGAAAATGGAGACTAAATAACAGTTATGACCACCATTCATATATAATTATATATATATCCACCGTATATATATAATTATATATTTATATCTCCACCTAAATATAATTATATATATATCCAATATATCTATATATATATATATATATATATATATATATATGCATATCCACCATATATTACCTGCACTTTAATAATCTAATATACATCCACATCTCCTTCTCAAAATGAAATATTAAGGAAGAAAATAAAATATATTATTCTCTTCAGTAATCATCACTCTCATGGTCAAGTATGATACAATCAAGCCTACATTGGTATAACATAAAAAAATTGATTATCGTATGAATTTGATACAGATGAGTTTTTAGTAAATTTTAATTAATTTAGTGAATTTTATTGATTTTTTGGAGACCATTTAGCATAAGTAATTATTCATTTATAAATTTCATGTCCATGTCTTTATTAAAAAAGTTAGTAGTTGTTTTATTACTAAATGAATCAATGAATACTAATAGATTTAAGAATGAAATAAATGAACATTTATACTATATATAACATATTAGAAGATAATATATATCTATATATATATATATATATATATATATATAGATAATACACGTAAGCACAAATAGTGTGAAAATATATGTTTACATGTTTTTAACATTTTAAAACAAATTTACAATATTAAGATTTATATTTTTTACATTTTTAAATAAATTAATAAATATTAACGCTAAACAGGTTATACGGGTTAAACGGGTTAATTCAACCCGCATTGACCCGACCCGACACGACGCAACATGACACGACCAGTCAAATTAAAAGAGTTAAGCGGGTTGAACTCGAACCCAACTCATTTTTTCGTGTTGTAATCGTGTCAACTCGTTTATGACCCGAACCCGTTTAACCCAAACCCAAACCTGCTAACTTCGTGTCGATTTTGAGTCGTGTTATCAAGTCGTGTTGAATTTTGTCACCCCTAGTGAGAAGAGCTGAAACTGCACGAGGGCTGAGAGTTTCTCGGATGTATCCCTTCCTCAACAACTCTTCCACTTGTTGCTGAAGTTCCACATGTTATTTGGGCTCATACGATAGTGAGGAAGATTAGGCAAAGAGGCACTTAGAACCAAATCAATATGATATTGGATATCTCTCATAGGGGGCAGACCATCGGGTAATTCCTTAGGAACAACATCTACAAATTCCTTTAGGAGTCCCTTTATGCTTTTCGGTACTTCTTCACAGTCTTCTACCTCATTTGTAGCAAGACATGCAACAAGATCATAAGTCACACCACTTCTTTTGTAAGCTTTTTTGAACTTCTTCAAGGAAAGGAGATTATTTGGTTTTTCTTTTTTTTGATTTTGGAAGAATTTTCTTTATAGGAGTTCAAATATATTTCACCCCATTAAGATAAAGAAAGTAGGTATTGTTGTGACCATCATGATAAACCTTACGATCATATCGTCATAGTCGCCCAAATAGAATATGACAAGCGTCCATAGGTAGAACATCACACCAAATCTCATCTTGATACTTACCAATTGAAATTTTCACCAAATAAAGTTCTTTGATCGAAACTTCTCCTCTTTTCTTGAACCAAGAGATTTTATAGGGACGAGGATATTTTTCACACTTTAAGTGTAGTTTTTCTACCATTTCTTTGGTTACATATTCTCATAGCTTCCGAAATCAATCAACACCATACACTTTTTGCCATAAGCAGTGCAAAAAGTATGAAAGATGTTGGTTCATAGCCAAGTGTCTTCCTCTTGCATCTTTGGGGTTGTTAAGATCCTTTTAATGACAGGACTTTCGACTTCACTTTCTGGTTCACAAACTTTTTGAAGAGTTTTAGCTTCTCTCTTAAGATCATTGTTTGCTGCCTCTTGTTTTTCACTATTACCTTCATCAATTAAATTCAGGTGTGTTTACTTATTCTTTTATGGATATTCATAGGCTTTGTAACCCTCTATTCCACAGCAAAAATAGGTGTCTCGCCTTCTTTGTTGAGTTTTGCCACGTGAAGTACATGTTCGATCCTTGAATTCTTCAGCTTGTGTAATTAGGTGATCCTTAAACCTTGCTGAATTTTGTTTTTCTTTAAAAGTTCACATGATTATAGTTTTCATAACATGCTCCAAAGAAATTCTCTTAAATTTCTCTTCTACCTTGAGCGCCATTTGATAGCACTCTTCAAGGGAATTTTGGTGATGTAAAACAATCTCATCATAAAAGGTTTGCTTCAGCCCACTCAAATATCTAGCCACCAGTTGATCATCCATCTCTTGTAAATTGATTTGGCTTAAGAACTTATAGAATTCTTCAGTATAATCTACTATAATCTGATCTTGCTTTTGCCGAAGATGATGAAATTTGTGGTACAAGGTCTAATTGCAATCAATATGTAAAAACCTGTCATCAAGTTTTGAAGAACCTAGAGGGGGAGGGGGTGAATAGGTTCTACGATTTTTCTTCTTAATATTGTAAGTTTGGCAGACAAATGCAATCATACAATTATGACAATTGTTTATAGAGGAAACCTCAGGGTGGGGTAAAAAACCACTTGGCCCTCAAGCTCGAATTGAGCTCCACTATGTCTGAAAGGATAGTACAGTAATTCTTCAATCACTCTTTCACTCACCCAACTCACCACATAGTCACTCCAGCTTTCAACCCAGTTCACAGCCTCCTTAGGCTTGAACCACTCTCACCAATTTTCATAACAACTTTTTCACTCTCAACCCAGTTCACAGCCTCCCTAGACTTGAACCACTCTCACCAATTTTCATAACAGTTTTTTCACTCTCAACCCAGCCCAGGCTTCCCAAAACCCAAGCTATTTATCGACGATCTCACCACAATCACTCACATTTCCCCTGTCCAAAGTGTATCTATACTTGGACTATACATCGTGAATGTGGAGTCAGTTCGATATAGTACACGACAACTCTTCAAGCTTTGATTGTTGATCTTCAAAGTCGATCTGTAAATCTTCAAGCTCTGATTGTTAGTTTTCAAAGTTGATCTTGATAATGAATAAGACACTTGAACTTTTGACACACAATGACGCTTGAATTTCTTCAAAGTCGAGCTTGATAATAAAAGGCAACTTGAATTCTTGGAAGAGAATAACACTTGAACTTCTGCAATGATAGGCTTCAATATGTACACCCCTGAGTGTAGCTTTAGAGAACTTGTAGAAGCCCGTTCTTTCAATGAATTCTCTTTTCAGCCAATTAGACTCCCGTTTAGCTTGGTATATTCCTTTTTAACAACTGTCCTAGCATTGTTTGGTCTGTGTACCTGTTATTTGAATATATTAGACAGCAACTAGATTAGACTTTAGTAGCACAGGAATTATGAATGCAAGTTTAGCAAGTAGCACTCAAATAACTCAAACAGTCAGCATGTAATTTTGGCCACAAAATTCCACAAGTGAGCATGCATATTTAATAATCTATACATGATAAAAACAGAGTGTTGAACAAGTATAGTTTCAGCAAATTTAAGAATCTTAAACCAACAACATCAAAGTCTCACATATAAGCAACGTGAGTTGTGATCGGCGTTGAATGTTGCGCATTCTAGCCTCTTAACTTGCGTATTTTATTCTCTTAGTGATAGATTATTTTGTGATTTTACTTCATTTCAGTATTTTCTGTATTTTCAGGGCCTTAATGATTATTTCAGTTAAAACCATGATTTTGGGCTTTTAAAGATGACATACAAGAGAATTAGATGAAGTCTACATCAAAAGGATCCATTCAACTTCATATTTTAACTCAAATCAGCCCAAGGAAGAGGTTCAAGAGAATTATAACTGCTGAAGGGTATTTCGGGCTGAAATCCAATTCTACGCATAATACAATTTTAATCCCATTTTGAAAAATGGCTCGAAAGTCTTATTTCTGAGCATCAAATTGACTCAATTCTTGAAAAGTTGAACGAAGTTCGATTCTGAACACTTTTGTATTTCACATAAATTTCGTGAATCGAACTTCTACTGGGTCAAAGTTTGGGCCGAAAATTAACATAAAAACCCACCTGATTAAGGGCTGTGACAAACCCTAAATGTCTCATAATTAGGTGGGGACTCTTCATATTCTCTTGGCTATTAAAAGTGACTAATTGGGGCTGTATTAAGGAGGCTTGGCAGCAGCTTTGAAGAACTTTTGGAGTAGAGAATCATTGGAGAACAAGGCGTAACAATACTTCCATGGAGATGATGTCTTCTTCCTCAACCGTTGAAACTTCTTCTTCTACCATGAGCAGCTAGTCCATCCACTAGGATTTTGATGTAGCCCTAACTTAACATCACTGGTTTGATTGTTCTAATTATTGGAGATTTTTGTATTCATTCATAGATTGTGTGATTTAGAGGATTCTTCTTATAGAATTGAGCAATAAAAGTCTTATAAATTCAGTTTCAATGATTTCTTATCTTATCTTAGATACTTGATTGTTGTTATTGAACTCATTCTTCTTGTTTTCTGTGATCATGAGAGTGATTATTACACAATAGTTTCCATTGGATATATCATTAAAAGCTTTGATGGATTATGCCTAGAGAAGATGATTCATACTGCACCCTATAGTAGAGTAGTTAGGCAGATGACTCATGCCAATCAAAGATAGTCCATGACTTAGCCTTAATCATATGTTATCTTTTTGACGGATGAAGGTGAGCTTGTAGCCACCAACACCACTTATGCATGATATGATTCTTCATAGTTAGTTCAATTGGCCATTGATTGTGAAGTTAGTGGTGAAATCAATAACCCTAAATTTATCTTATATTCTTTACACTCAATAGTTTTTATTGCTTTTATTCAATTGCTTCACTAGTTAATTTAGTTATAAAAATCAGAATTCTTTTCTCTTAAATTTAATTAGAATTAATTTCGTATATCCAACTCAGTCATACTACAGTTCCTGAGGTTCGACACCCCTTTCGATAGCCCTGTTCTGTAAGGAATTCGTTCTATTGCGAAGTGTGGTAATTTTAATTAATACACTCATCAACACAAGATCAATTTTTGGCGCCGTTGTCGGGGACTGTCTATTTGATTGTTTGAATTTTTAGAATTAGTTATAATTGGATTTTTAGTTTAGGAATTTTTATTTTTTTATATGTTGCTTTTATTTTATTATTATTATTATTTTTTCTTTTTATTTTTTTTTCAAGTACTAATTTGTTCTGTTTTATTTTTCTTAGTTTAGAATTTTTATTTTTGCTACTAATCTAATTTTTTTTTTTTTTTTTTTTTCGGTACTTCAATCACCATACCATTGAGCAAAAGAAATAGAATATTGATGCCATGGCTGGTGTGCGTGATGCTAATAATGAGGACAACAATATTGTGCCTAATGCTGTTGTGGAGAGGGCTCGTTTACTTAGAGATTACTATGTCCCAGAGACATACAATTCGCCAGTTGAATTTCAATTGCCTAATGTCACCGCACAATACTATGAGATCAAGCCCAGTATCATTTAGATGTTGCCCACCTACTTTGGGCTGACTCATGAGGATCCGTACAAGCACTTGGATGAATTTATAGAAGTTTGCTTTTTAACGAAAATTCATAACTTCTCAGAAGATGCTTTTCGAATGCGACTATTTCCATTCTCTTTGAAGGAGAAGGCCAAGTATTGGTTCAAATCTCTACCGATGAGTTCTATCACTACATGGACTCAAATGCAAAATAAGTTTTTGAAGAAATATTTTTTGATAGGGAGGACCAATCAATTCAGACGTGCTATCACTGATTTCTCTCAATTTGAGGGAAAACAATTTTATGAGACATGGGAGAGATTCAAGGACCTTCTTAGGAAGTGTCTTTATCATCAAGTTCCAATGTAACAGTTAGTGCAGTGTTTCTATGAAGGGCTAACTGAATGTAATCGACAGATGATGGATGCATCATGTGGGGGTACTTTTATGTTGAAAAGTGAAGATGAAGCATGGACTTTGTTCGAGAATCTTAGTGACAATTCTTTGCAACATGTGTTTCCATCTCGTTCAAGCAGACCATCCAATACAAGGAAGGATGATAGTATTTTTGAGAATGGTTCTGCAGATACTATGTCTTCCATTGTGGATGTTGTGGCACAGAGAGTGGTGCAACTTATGGCGGTTGGTCAAGTGCCTAATCAATCTTCATATCCTTCTATTTTTGAGCCATGTGATTTTTGCTCGAGTCCTCTGCACCATGTGAATAATTGTCTTTCACTTGGGTAGTTTTTCGATCTTTCACAAAAGCAAGGGGTAGCAATTCAGCCCACTTTTCAACCTCAGAACTATGTGCCTCCATAGCCATATTAAGCATAAGTTCCTATACCACCGATGTATTCAGCTCTTTAGGACAAGATGACGATTGTCCTAGCAAAACTTGAGAAGCTTGACTCAATTGTAGAGACAGTGCAAGCTACTGCAGTAACAGTTCAATCCACTGCTCAACTGGTTCATTCTCACTCTCAGTCGATTGTCAAACTAGAATCTTAGTTTGGACAGTAACATATTAAGCTCAAAATAGCACTATTTAAACCTCAAGACAACAACATATTAAGCTCAAAACAACACTATATAGGTTCACAAATTAGCAGCATGTAGTTCTCAAAATTAGCAACTTATAGTTCACAAATTAGTAACATATAGGTTCACAAATCAGCATAGTAAATTTCAGATCAGTAACATAAAAATCCCAAATCAGCACTATGGAAATCTCAAATCAAAATTACGAAAATGATTTTCTGCATATGAAATTTTCAAAAATTCAACTCTAGTTTTAGTACAAATATGTATCAAAACTCAGCCAATGTTTTTAATTGAAATGTGTTATAGTCTTTAACATGCTTATCTGTCCAAACCTAGTATGAGAAGGGATGTAGTTTTTAAAGTAGCAACAATTATAGAGTTCATATATGGGGTTTCATAAATGAAAAATTAAAGCACCTTTTAGATTAGCTTCAAATCAGCAAAATGATTTTAAAATGACGAAATGAACTTGTTTAAACCTTTGGAAGGTGACTAGAAAGTCTTTAAAGAAGGTTGGAGCATATTGAGGAGATTGACAGTGGTGTGCTCTATATCAACAGTGAATTGTGTTTTTAATTCTTAATCTGAGATACATGCATATGCTTGACCAAATGCAGTTGAAAACTAACTCAATATGTATAATGAAATGTGCTCACTCAATTAAAACTCATAGAAGATCAATGCACTTATGACATACAACAACCTCAGATATTAAGACAACAAGATTTTGAATAGCAATCAGGTTTGTATAGTCAAACGCTTATGTTGCAATTAAATCAATTTTCATGCTCAATCATAATAGAGTTCTTCATCAACACGGGAACATCCAAATAAGCATAGAATTCTGAACATGAAATAGTGCGCTTGAGATTTGTGTGTGTCAACAACAAAGCCTCAACAAGTGCACCTGTGTGAGTGTGAGAAAAGGAATTAGAGAGAGTATACCATCAAGATGAACCACGATTTTGTTGTTGCGTGCGCACAAATACATGAAGAATGAACAAAAACTCTGTTAATTTCAGTGGCAAAGATGGTTTCTGTGTTCTATTGATGCATGTGGCATTGAATCGTTGATGAACCAAACAGACTAGTGGTGAAGAGGGCTTTTGAGTTATGTTGACATCGGCGGTGAAGAGACGTTGATTATGATGACCCATATAGACAGGAGACGAAGAGGATTGTGAACTGAAGAGGTCGACGAAATTGCTTCCAGTGATTTGCGGTCAATTCATTATCGTTGTCCACTTTCTCTTACTACACTCTCAGCTTGCATGATAGGATATTATTTTGGATCTGCAGCCATGGATCAACTTGTAAACCCAGAATTTTTATGCTATTCTCTCTCCCCTGTTATCGCTTCACTCAACCTCTCCTCTTTTTTCTTCTATATTTTTTTTTCAATCTCTATTACCACACTCAGCTCTGTATGCGCCGAATCCACCTTCTCTATATTATCCCTAATTTTTTTATTTTGTATATCACTTTTTTTAAAAACAAGAAACCCTAGCAACACTAATTTCCCAAATTGCACCTACATTAATGTTGCCCTAGTAATAATTCCCAAAATGCCTTCATTTGAAAATTTTACAAAATTTTCCCTGCAATTAGATACTTAATCTACCCCTGCAATAAGGTTAGTGCAAATACATGACATGATATATAATTGTAACAAGACAAATAAAGTAAGCCATGTAACTGTACCTAATGTGAGCATTTAAAATGAAATGACAATAATGCCCCTACAGATCCCTTTGATATTAAAACTTGGGCAAACATGTTCATGGGCTTCCCGGACCATCAAGTATCATTTTCATCTTAGTACAAATGTTCATATGACAGATTTCCTTTTGTTCACAACTTACTTGGTACTATTTCCACCAAACCAAGGCATAACCCTTCAATTTTTTAGTAGCAAACTTCACATTCCTCTCTTCCGACATGTCTTTCCACTTAAAAAAAGTTTCCAATTAAGCAATCCAGTCACAATAAGCTTCAGGATCAAACTTACCATCAAAATTTGGTTCATCTACCCGAATACTTTTGTCAGCATTTTCCAAAGCTCTTGCAAGGCAATTCATTGCCAAGGCAGATTGCGACTGACTTCGTTCAAATGCGGGTAAAGTAGAACTTGTGTCATCAAGATTTTCTTCTAGGGGATCCTCAGGAATATTAAATGTTTGTCTAACAGAACCTCCAAAATTGTCAAAAATGTCTTGTGTAGGTAGTCGGCGCAATATCTGTTCTATCATCTGTTGTAGGTTCCCATGTGACTGCCTTAATTCTTTAATTTCTTCATGATGATAGACATCATCAACAAAAATTGTTCGACCACCACGATTCACTCTTCTTCTTGCCATTGTCAAACAAAGAATAAATTTTAGGTTGTTGCAAACAGTACTGAGTTTTGGTTTTGCTAGAATAGGATAAGAGTTGCTATATGGAACTAAGTTTTGGTGGAATTTGGCTTTGATACCAAAATTGATGCAGGGCAGAGATGGACAACAAGAAATGGGATAAAGGATTGGTTTGAAAGGTGGAAAAAAACTTGATATTGGTAATAGAGTCACTCACGTTGATAATTGCAGAATCATTCTATGCGACCAACCTTGTACTTGATTGCGGGAGGACTCATTCAACTCCAATATTGAGACAAATCTATAATACAGGTTTTTTTATTTTATCAAACACTTTTCCTTACCATTTCATTTCATTAGAACTTATAGAGTTGCAATAAGCCCAAAAGTCATCAATATATTGTAGGTGTCAAGTCCCACTAGCCGCATAGGGCTTTAAAAAGTCAAATAAGGATTGGCCAGCATGGCAACCACATAGGAAGTTGAAAAGTCAAGAAAAAGACTCTTTGGTCCACCAAAATTTGAAGACTTTGAGAGTCCTTTTCAAAAATCATAGAGCAATCCCTCACACCATGTCAGGCCGTTTGAGCCTCGAGCCACAATTCGAGCACCACTGCAAGCCCTCGCGCCATGTCAAGCCTCGAGCTTCGAGCCACAACTCGAGCATCATTGCAAGCCCTCATGCTATGTCAGGCCGTTTGAGCCTCGTGCACAACTGCAAGCCTTGACACCATGTCAGGCCGCTTAAGTCTCGAGTCACAATTCGAGCACCACTGCAAATCCTGACACCATGTTAGGCCGTTTGAGCCTCAAGCCACAACTCAAGCACCACTGCAAATCCTCACGCCATGCCAGGACGTTTGAGCCTTGAGCCACAACTCAAGCACCACTGCAAGCCCTCAAGCCATGTTAGGCCGTTTGAGCCTCGAACCACAACTCGAGCACCACTGTAAGCCTTGACACTATGTCAGGCCTTTAAGTCTCGAGTCATAACTCGAGCACCAATACATGTCCTGACACCATGTCAGGCCATTTAAGACTGATTCGTTGGTAAGTGTATCAATTAAAATTATCACACTTCACAATAGAACGAATTCCTTGCAAAATAGGGCTATCGAAAGGGGTGTCGAACCTCAGGGATTATGGTATGAATGAGTTGGATGTCCGAAACTAATTCTAATTAAATTTTAAAGAAAAGAATTCTGATTTTTATATCTAACTAAATTAAAGAAGCAATTAAAATAAAACAAGAGAAAATAAATAGTGTAAAAAATATGAGATGAATCTAGGGTTATCGACTTCACCACTAACTTCATAATTAATGGCCAATTGAACTAACTATGGAAAATTATACCATGCATAAGTGGTGTCGGTGGCTACAAGCTCATATTCATCCGTCAAGAAGATAATATATGATTAAGGCTAAGTCATGGACTATCTTCGATTGACATGGGCCATCTGTCTAACTACTCTACTCTAGGGTGCAGTATGATCCATCTTCTCTAGGCATACTCCATCAAAGTGTTTAATGATATATTCAGTGATTACCATTGTGTCATAATTGCTCTCATAATCACAAAAAATAAGAGAGATTGAGTTTATTAACAACAACTAAATATCTAAAACAAGATAAGAAATCATTGAAACTAAATTTATAAGACTTTTATACCTCAATTCTATAAGAAGAATCCTCTTAATTACACAATCTATGCATGAATACAAAAATCTCTAGTAATTAAAACAATCAAACCATTGATACTTAGTTAAGGCTATATCAAAACCCTAGTGGATGAACTAGCCGCTCATGGTAGAAGAAGAAGCTTCAACGGTTGAAGAAGAAAGCATCATCTTCATGAAATACGCGCAAGATTTAGTTTTCCAGTGGTTCTTTACTCCAAAACTCTACAAAATATGTCTTCAAAGGTGCCCAAAAGCACCTTCAAAATAGTCCCTAATTCGCCACTTTATACCCCAAGAGAATACATCAAGTCCTAATCCAATTAGGAAATAATTAGAGTTTTCTGCAGTACTAAACAGGTGAATTTTTTTGCTGATGTTCGGCCCAATTTTTGACCTACTAGAAGTCCGATTCAGGGAATTTTTATGAAATACAAAAGTGTCCAGAATCAAATTTTGTTCAACTTGGTAAGGAATGGAGTCAATTTGACATTCGAAAATAGGAGTTATGGGCCATTTTACAAAATGGGATTAAAACTATATTAACCGCAGAATTGGGCTTTAAGACCAAAATCTCCTTAAACAGTTGTAATTCTCTTGCACCTCTTCCTTGGACTGTCTTGAGTTAAAATATAGAGTTGAATGGATCTATTTGATGTAGACTTCATCTAACCCTCTTGCATGTCATCTTTAAAAGTCCAAAATTATGATTTTAACTTAAATAATCATTAAGGCCCCGAAAATACAGAAAACACTAAAACGAAATAAAATCACAAAATAATTTATCACTAAAAAAATAAAATACGCAAGTTAAGAGGCTAGAATGCGTAACATTCAACGCCGATCAAAGACTTTAGTTGCAACTCGAGCACCACTGCAAGCTCTGACACCATGTCAGGCCATTTAAGCCTCGAGTCACAACTCGAGCACCACTGCAAGCCCTGATACCATGTTAGACTATTTAAGCCTCGAATCGTATCTCGAGCACCATTGAAAACCTTGACATATGTTAGGCCACTTGAACCTCGAGTCACACTGCAAACATTATTGTAAGCCCTGATGCCACGTAAGGCCATCTAAATCTCGACTCCCATTTCAAGAAACGATAAAATCCCTGACACTTTGTCAGAATACTTAAAATGCTCAAACCACTCATCAAGTGCTATTATGAAGTAATGAACTTCACCGTATTTATCAAGTGATGAGCGAGACTTGGTAGGATCTCCTTACACTGATAAAACTACTTTCTTTGGGACACTTAAAAGGAATTTAGATTGAAGGATAAGAACTAGAGAAAGCCTAACACGACTGATAGGCCTAATTGATGGTACGATGAATACATGCCGCGACAGAGACTCTTACAATCACCATTAATGCTCTGTTACGAGACATTAATACCCTCAACCACTGCCACTGTGGTATAGTCGAATGCATTTAATGCCCACAAAAGCTCTCACACCGCGCCACCTGAGAACACGACAATGAGATAGATTTGATCCCTTAGGTGTTTAGGGAATCATTACCTAAACATCTTAGAGTTTGGATAATAACCTAAATGGGTCAAGTCCATTGGGTAATACCCAACAAGGACGGGAGGTTATAAATACGGTAGCCCTAATTAATGCGAGAGGTAGGACAAAAAGGAAACATGGGTCTGTCACGAGGGCAAAGAATTCCTTCCTTCATTACCACTATCATGAATTAGCTCTACTTCTCCTCCTTCTTCCAGAAACACTTCCCTGGATCATTCACAATTGTATTGAATACATCATTTATTACTTATACTATTTGTTCATTAGTAAAGAACCCATGCACATACAATTTCCAAACAACCTCATTTTAAAACTAACAATTTTCTAAATAGTAAAAATTCATGTTTTCAAGACATTGACTGAACTACCTAATCTTTGAAAAATACCAAGTCATTACTGTTGTTCATTAACTCAAGCCACTGCATCAGAAAGTTAGAGATAAAGAGAAAAAAAAAAGTTTAAAAATATATATAGAGAGAAAGAAGGAGAGAAGAAGTGTCTGATATATATATATATATATATCGACAGAGAGAGAGAGAGAGAAGAACATATGAATATTAGACCATTAAGGGTAAGAATGACTTTTTGTATTTTAAGATATTCTTTGATTAGTGAAGGGCATTTGTGTAATAGTCTATAAAGGAGGCTATGGACACTTGGGACCAAAATAGTACATTTTACCGTATTTGTAATTACTTTCAAAAAATATTTTTTTAATCCAATACTACTTGATATTTGATGTATATGTAATTAGGGTAAGGGTTAACTTGGCCTAACAATTTCAATAAAGAAAAAAAAAACATTGGCACCCAAAAATCAAAGTACTGTTTTTAGTTGGATTGAGATGGCAAAGGTCAAATATGATGAGATGAGCAAGCAACCTAAAACTCATAAGCTATAATAAAGTCACCCTCATATATAGTCACTGCTAGAAGAAAGGTCAAGAGGAAGCAGTTAAAGGCAGTCCTTAGCAAAACAGTGGGTGAAGGAATATATAGCATTGATCAATCTCTAGCTTATTGATCAAAGCCCATGAAGAAGCTTATCTGATTACCTAATAAAACACCAACTTGCCAACCAATTTGAAAAAGATTACTTGTTGAGACAAGAGCAGATCATCAACCACCACCACCACCACCCCCACAATATATCATATCAAACACATTTTTTCACTTGGCAAACTGTGGGTCTGTCTGTCGGTGGGGCCGGCGATGGAGATGCCCCAGGTTTAGGAAGGGTTGTCATTTTCAGGTTAATTAAAATTCTTGTATTAATTTGGACACAAGAACCATCTAATCCTAATTGTTCCTAATATGACGTGAAGGGCTACATAGAAAGAAAGGTACATTAAATTAAAATAAAACAAATCAAAATCAAAATAAAAATTAATGGGAAACAAACTTTGCTTCACGAGGTGGTAAGGTACGGTAAGGTAAGGTAAGGTAACTAAAGTGAGTTGGCATTTCTTTTTAAAAAGAACAAAAGACAACCCATCCATCCACATGCACCACCACCAGGTCCACCACCCTTTGTTTTTTTAATTAAACCGCCAGATTCCAACTCTTAAATTAATTCTTTTCCACTTAGTACTCCTAGGCGCTTCCAATAACTTTTCTTGTTAAGTTTCTTCATTGAGACACCCAAACACGCTTCCAAGCCCCCCATTCAGTCCTCACAATCAGGTACTCTCTCTCTCTCTCTCTCTCTCATCAATTGTTCAACCTCCTCCTGCTATTTATAGGTTTTAATTTTCCAAGATTTTTTGAGTTTTAAGAGATCAAATTGTTATACAAGGAGGATAGGGTGGTACTTAGATCATTCTCAACCCTTCACCTACAAATTCTTCCATTGCCCTTTTGCATCTTTCTGTTCTCTTTACTGCATCCATCTTATGTTTCATATGGAGATCAGCAGGCCTCCATACAAAAAAAAAAAAAAAAACTTCCAATATAATGGAAACAATCAAACACATACGATTTACCCAAAAATAAATAAATAAACGAACACATATTAAATGTCAACTGCTGAAAAATATAGTAGCTAGCACCTCGAAGATTTAATCTTTTTGAGTCAATTGCATATTCTAATTGTCTTACTTTGATGTGATGACCAATTTGGATGCATTTTAGACATTGGTTACTGATTCTAGGAGGAACTATGGCTAGTACTGAGCCACCAAGCTGGGCAGATCAGTGGGGTGCTGGAGGAATCGGTGCCATGGCCGAAGATGACACCACCAAAACCAACAAAGATGGTGACAACAAGAAGGCTCCAGGAGGATTCAGTAAAGCCAAAGGAGTAGCCATGGCTGGAGCACATAAGTTCAAGAGTGGAACATCCATAGGCATCAAATGGGTCAAGAACAAATGTCAAAAGAAAAGATCTTCCTCAAATGAATAGAACAGATTGTTCGAGTTTAGGCTCACTCAAGTATATATTTCTTTTCCTATTGCTGGATTAGTACTGTATCCCATAGCTCCACTATGGGGTTCATTCCATTTTAGAGTCCATGTAAATCTAAGAAACGGTTCAATAAATGTCACTGCATTCTTCCTGTTTGCAAGAAAAGAGATTGGTCTCAAGCTGAAAACAATTCTTCAATCTTTCCAGAAAATGAAAAACTCCATCACCCACTTTCTGTTAAAACAAACACATCAATGTCATATCTAAATATGAAGCTTTGTTTTATTTTAAAACACAAGCTGAAAAGGATTCCTTAGGTTGTAGTGCATTGTTTAATTAGGCATTCTGCCAAAACTTTTCTTATTTTTACAAGAAGAATAAATCAAAACATTTGCTCCAAAAACAAGATATTATCTCATTTCAACTCTCATTACCAAACAATCCACACATACAATGGACAGAAATAAGTGAACATCAAAAAAAAAAAGAGGCATTCCAAAAGAAATCTTCAACGGTCAACAAAATCATTAAAAAAAATGGAGACTGCTTAAATTCAAATTTATCCATACAGATCCATCTGTAAAGAAGCCATATATAACCAAACTTATCCCAGCATCAAAATAATGACATTGATCCAAGTTGAGACAAAGGTAGTGCCCAAAAAAGCACTCGACTTAAAGAGGGATAGCTGAGAATTTACACTTGAAAAAAAAATTCCATTTTCATGCATCAACAACACTGCATGTGGAGTGATCCAAATGTGTTCTCGCCGCTGTAAGTCATGTAAAGAAACCCATCTTCATCCTTGTTTTCCTCATAAATTGCAGACATCAAGGCAGCTGAAACAGCAAAGGATATATTACCAACCAACTTTATAAACTAACACAATATTCAAATACAGAGATTTCCACTCACCAGTGGGAGGTAGCATGTTATTGACAAATACAAATATAGCCTTCTCAGCACTAAGCTTAATCCTCTTCCGAACCACATAAACAAACTGCCCAACAGTCAAATCAGCAGGGACAAGATATCTGCATTTAAGACAAAGACATATAAGCACTAAATAGTAGACGTATCTACAATCCCCGCTCTGCCAATCCTTGAACCTCTGACCTCAACAATAGCCACTAGTGTACCACAGAGAGCAAGAATAGAGGTGACCATAGATAAATTAATCAACAAAGGAAGCAATGCATAAAAAATAAATAACTATGTCTGGGATCCTAAAAACAAATAGTTATTCATACAATCTACATTAAAAAGAAATGTCAAGCCCAAGTCCACACTTACAAGAAGAAGGAAGAATGACTCATCAACTACCTAACTTTCCAACGAATACATCCAGAATCACTTTAATTACATGTGTTTGTCCCCACAGAAAAAAGCATATATACATTGAAGATTAGTCAACAAATGGCCATAAAGAACATCCACATGCCAAAGAAAAAATCAATGCTCTATACCACTAGGCTACAACCTTTGGTGGTAACAATCAATGCTCTTTTATTAAGTAGCAGTGGTAATTCAAAGGGAAAGGATGGCTATCAGTGCACTTCCTTGATCCCTCCAATCCAGCTGATTCCAAATTGACCAATCCGGAGTTTACAAGCATCCATCTTCCTCACTATCTCCTTATCAAGGCTCTCAAAACAGGGTGATAGTGACATGTCTGATACATGCTGGAGTGGCTGTCATTAATCAAAACCTACTTCTTAAAACTTCATTAAGCTCTTCATGAAGGGGTTTTGATATAGCATAACCAGAAAAAAAGAAAAAAGAATGAAGAAAAAACTTCCACAAGCCCTCACTCCAGAGGTGAAAAAGCACCAAATCTTGTGTAATAAACAAAAAAATATTACTCCACAGACATTCAATTTAGAAGTTATAAACCAAAAAGGGACTTGCAGTGCTGAACAGTAGAAACTAATAAAAAGGAGAAGAAAATTAAAGTACTTTATCACATGCAAATAAAGGACACTACCTACATCAAAAGAAGAAAAAAAATCCAAAATATAGTCAAATGATAAATTGGCCCTACTAAATATATTAGAGCACGATAGTCTTGAACTAGAAACTTCTGCAGAAGTACAAACATATAGAGATTACAAGAATAAGATAGCCCGAATAATAGCTTAAACAAGAATATGTAAATATGAGCAATCAAAATTACTTCTAATTATCTTATCAATATTTTTTTTCAAGTTACTAGACAGAAGAAGATACATGAGAAGAGAAAATGCAGCCTACTTCTTCTTATCAACGTCAGGAATGTCACTCCTTTCAGCCCTTTCCACAATTACCTGCAACAGAAGCCGACGTGTAAGAAAAGAACAACAAAACCAGTATACTAAGCACTGCTGACCATAGTCCACTAATACATTTCATTTAAAGGAAAATAAATTTTACTGGTATTCTCTCAGGAAACTTTTCTCTGATGCGAGCAGCTTCAGCCTGCCTCCTTTCTGACATGTAAAAAGCAAAAAAAAATCAATAGGAAACAGACAAGAAATGTGTAATGTAATAAAATATTTACTCATTCCCATTGAAAGAGAAGGAAAAATTCTAAGGGGAAAAAAAAAAGCTCTTCTTGGGGACATTTTGGAAGAAAATGCAAGGAATAGAAGTATGACATAATTTTCCTTGAAACCCAGGTCTTTAAAATTTACTAACCATTCAGCACCCTAGATAAAATAAATAGTACCCGTTAACAATTATTTTCAGACAATGACAAGGGTGTCCAAGTGTCGACATGGACACGATGCGTTTTGTGTGGGCGTTTTCTTCCTGAATCTTGTATAGCCTTTAAAGTTGTTTGAGAATTTCAGGTTGAATTTGTTATTCTATTATGAATAAATGACATTGTCAAATTAAGATTGTATTTGCAATATTCTTGCTCACTCAAAGCAAGCATATGAGACATGAAACATACAAGGGTCATAATGAAATATTGGAAATTCCACAAACATCTTAAGAAATCACACATCTATAAATGAACAAAAAAATTCTTCATCACCCAAAATAAATAAACAAATAATAAGTCTACTGAGTTGTGCTTCTAGTTTAGCGACTAACAAAGGTTATTTAAGAAACATCTCCCCTCCCTTCTTAACCACAAGTCAGATGAACAAAAGATCCTTCTGCTTTTACCTCTTATTCAGAAAAATAGTGGTCTTTTTTTAAGAGATAGTGATATGCCTCTTTGTGGTTTTTGCTCCAATAAGAACATCTAGCTCATGAGATGCAGCAGTCAAAACACAAATAAATTCTCAATCCTTCAACACACATGTTTGTATTAACACGTATCACCTATAGCTCTCCCGTGTCCCCAAATCATAGCCTGCTAATTACCTCTTAGGAGATGCCCAAAATTGTCGAAATTATGGAGGAATTAAATTAATAAGTCGTACAATAAAACTGTGAAACTATTCGATATACACCATGAAACCATATACTTAATAAGACAATTAATAGAAGAATCTAGAACTAAACAAAAAGACTCACATTATTTTCATAAACTTAGAGAAAGCATATGATAGACTGTCAATGGACATATTTGGTTGGCGTTACAAAGAAAACAAGTCCCTCTAAAACTTATAAATCTTATTTAGGATATGTATAGTGAGACAGTCACTAGAGTTCGCACTAAATATGGAAAAATTAGCGAATTCTCTATCAAAGTAAGATTACACCAAGGATCACTGCTAAGTCCATACCTATTTACAATAGTGTTAGATGAAATAGCGAAAAAATATCCAAGAAAACATTCAATGGTGTATGATGGTAGCACAATTAAAAGGCCACATTTAACAACAAAATCAAGTTCGTGTACCACAAGCATGAGTAAACCCGCATGTGATCTTCATGCATGATACAACACAAATTTCGGAATACATAATAGCATTTAATGAACTCCCATAATTAACAAAGTACTTTGACAAAAGGCACTCTTTTTTTTTTCTTTTTTTCATGAATCATCCTCCAATCCAGAATCCACCAGAGAACTCTCATCAAGGAGAAACATAATTAACAAGAATGCACACAAATTTCAAATACTTCCAACATAAGAGAAAAAATCTCAGAAACCATGAAGGCATAGTGATCATAAACATGTATCATAACTAGTATCAAGAATTAGCCTACTTATCAAATATATATATATATATATATATATATATATATATATATCAAGAATTAGCCATTAAAGCAAATAATTAAAAAGTGTCCAACTAAATATTTCACAAGATCAACCACAATCAAGATAGTATATACAGCCATACAGGACAAGAAGAACAAACCCAAGGGGTGTCCGAGT
Organism: Cornus controversa; assembly: GCA_026545225.1. Lineage (NCBI taxonomy): Eukaryota > Viridiplantae > Streptophyta > Magnoliopsida > Cornales > Cornaceae > Cornus > Cornus controversa. The sequence goes on along the minus strand of CM048849.1, from coordinate 65,585,772 downwards.
TTGAATGAGCTTTTGGCCATGGCAAGACTCACGGTACCACGATTTCTATCTGTGAATTTCAAACATCGAAACAACATTATACCCCTACATAAGCTCTCTCAACAAATCCACATGTAACAATATAAATCATACACTCATATACGTACTTATATATATATATATATATATTTGTACAGAAAAAGCATATGATGACAAGAAAAAATATCAATTAACGTAAAAGGGTTTCTCTCTAAAATATCAAAAGTATTACCAAAGACGAAAGCAAAGCAATGGAATTGGTGAACAGGGGTTGCAGATTGTGATTGATTGATCGGAAGATGGAAAAAGCTCGAGCCGTCAAAATCAAGAAAGAGAAAGAGGCAGTGATAATTGACTGCGAATATGCTACTATATTTATATAATTGGAACAAATTAGGGTTTCTGTCTTCCGACTCCAACACGAAATCGAAAGAGGAAGGTTTGGAACTGGTCCTGCTTTACAAGGAATCTCCGGTTCAGTTGCGTGAACGGTAAAGGAGACTATACGGCAGCGTTCTGCTCGCTTTCGGGATGTGCCAACTGCTAAGAGAGCTAAGACGCACTTAATTATTGATTTTTTTTTTTTATAATTCTTTTGGGAGTCTGTTATTCTTTTTCTTCTTTTTTTTTCGGTGTTATAGCCTAATGTTCACCACAAGCATAACACATGGTTCCAGGTAGCAGTCATACAACAAAATCGGTCAGTTTTGTTTTTTTCTGCTGCACGGCTAAAAAAAAAAACAAAAAACAAAAAGAGAAACGTTGAACGTCATGAAATTATTTTATAAATTTGTATCTGATATGACAAGTGATGTGAAGAGTTAGTATCATGGAATTCTGTGTATGGGAGGAATCCCACTAATACTAACTCTCCACGTTACCTGCCACATCATTCGTGATACAAATTCATGAAATAATTTTATGACGTATAGCATTGCTCTTTTTCTAATTAGTCGGGATAACACGATTGTCTCTAAATTCTATCATGAATCTCAAAATAATCATGTTGAACCTCGATCTAATTTTGTTGTACTCTCTATTACAATAAATTATTTTGAAATTTTAAAACCATTAATCCAACCTCAAAATAATAGCCTCACAACCTTAAAATCGAGGTACAACATTATTATGTTTAGACCGAGTAATATATGGTGTTTTAACTTGAAAAATGTACACCAAAAAAACGTACAGCTGATCAAAATGAGACAACAATTTGATCAGTCTCATCACATTGTCAAATCAAATATGGCAATTAGATCTGTATTTGCCATCACTTTGCTTCTTAATCATTGGATTTATGTTGAGTTTAGTATGCAAGTATGCAATGGAATATTCATTCATTTGTTTGGTGTGCAATATTAAAGGTGGAGTGGTCATTCCATTGAAATGATCATTCCATCAAAAAGCTGAAATGTGTCAAATAACGCTCATTTCATTCTCACCTAGAATTAAGGCAAAAAATAAAAAATGAAACACTCTATATTACTCCATCCGTCTCATATTAGGGTTTAGTATTCAATTCATGAGACATATAACCTCCCTCTCTCTCACACACACCACCATTGCCACCATGACTTTCACTTCTATTGTCACAACCGTTGCCGCCTTCCATCGCCATGCCTTGCACCACCACCACACCACCATTAGAAGGGGTATTTTGAAATAATGTTATTTTGTTAGTTTAATTTATTTGTCACTCTAAGAGATATTTTAGAGAATTCAATTTAAAATTAATTTCATTTTAGGTTTTAATTTGATCCAACCAAACATTAGAAGGGTGATAATAATCTCATTCACTTGTCATTTTATATTGAAAAATACTAAATATCACAAATTATTTTCACGATATAGGATCACAAATTACGTGGTAGATAATATGACAACTTCTTTTTTTCTTTTTTCGGTAAGTTATGATATAACAAGTTTCATTGTAAAAGCAATTTTTTTTAGAGAATATTGGATAAGATTAAGAGAAAAAATAGTAAAACTTATTATCATTATAGAATTCAATTCCAACATAATTTAATAACTTGAATTCAACCTGGCATTTTTGTTTGAAATATCATTTTCATGAGATATACAATTTTTTTCCATGATGTTTGACATATGCTTTAAGAATAGCTCATTTTGCGTGAATAAGAACTCTAATTGTTTCAGCCATCTACATGTGTGAATAATAAAACAAACACATAATTTACTTGAACCTTCTTATAATTGTATTTTAATTTGATATTGTGGTTGAATTTAGGAAGAGAAGAAATGTGTAATTAAAGAGAGATCCATTAAAGATAGAGTTCTAGAAAGAGAGAGAGTGAACACAAGAGTGTGTGTATATAATAATAATAATAAAGAGATAAATTCAATTTAATTTCTAGTTCTTATCTCTTTTTAATAATTAGATGGAAGCACAATCTAATAACAGATTTGTCTTTTAAGAGAGAGTGAAATATATAACAAAGTAAATGATATTTTTGTCTTTTTAATAACGCCACATCATATTAGAGATATATATATTTCAAATTAAATTCAAAATGTATAATTGTTATTTTATATTTGCAATCAAATAATAGAATGAGAATAATCATTTCATTTTTTTTTTTTTCATTTTCATTCCATTCTTACCTCCCTTTCATTCCAATTCTGGCATACCAAATATACCCTTGCTTCATTGAGTCGTGATGGCTGTGACTGCAGCCAAAATGACTCAGTAATTTTGTAATTGAACTTTCAACTTTTTATTCGTAAAATCGTAAAACGTAAACAAAATATTCGTTGACCATATCACTTGAATTCCAAATAATATCAGCTAGCTTGAGAGGGTAGGGTTAGATAGATAGAGTCGATAAAATAAAATGAATACCAGTCACGTGCTTTGTCATCTCATGATAAAAACAGGGTAAAAATTTCATGATGATTAATTAAGTTTGCATTCTCTATTGACCTTTTATGTTTTTTTTTTTTAATTATGTTAAAGATGCTTGCATATGTTGTATTTATATGTAACTTCACGGATTTGTATACTATTTAATTTTGTAATGACGACATTAATTTGACGAGAATTGATTTTTAAAATGTGATTTTTGTTAGTTAGAAAGGATAAGATGGGAAATGGAATTAGATAAGGGAATTCAAATACCAAAATATAATATTTTGAAACCATATGAAAAAGGTCGGATTTTATGTAGTTTGAAATTTCCTAAAGTAAAACTTACAGTTTATCATCCACTCTATCCTTATTTTAGTATCTTAAATTCTAATTTATTATAAAGGGAAAAGTAACAAAATGCATGAATAAGGTAAGAGTTTGTTTCTATCATTTCTAACTGAAATAATTAACATATTTTTAACTTGATAAATTTATCCGTAATAATTACTCTCGATAGACAAATTTCATGAAATAAAAGGAGACAAAATTATCTATAAAATTTGTTATTTAAAATAATTATGGCTTTCTTTCAACAAGAAGTTTTTTCAGCTTCCGGCGTTTTAGGACTTTGACTTTCATTATAATTCCATTTTCCTTATTTCATGAAACACTATGCTTAAATTTGGTGAGGATTGAAATCCAAAAAAGAATTTCTAGTGTTTGGAATCAAAAGAATTTAAAATGGAATTGAATTTCATGGGATTTGAAATCCCTCATTTCCTCAAATCCCGTGAAAAAAAAAAATCTGACATCTGATGAGATTTGTAAATTAGTTTAGTTGAAGGTTTGTAACTTATTCAAATTACTCTTTGAGCAATGCTACACGTCATGAAATTATTCATGAATTTGTATCATGAATGATGTGGCAGGTTAAGTGGAGAGTTATTATTGGTGGGATTCCCCCCATACACATAGTCCTATGATATTATCACTGAATTCCACCAATATTAACTCTCCATGTTATCTGCCACATCATTCATGATACAAATTCATGAAATAATTTCATGACGTTTAGCATTTCTCTTACTCTTTTATGGAATTTCATTTCAAATCCAATCCCATTTCTTCTCCTTTTTCGAGTCCCGATACTAAAGATAGCTGGAAGTTAAAAATTAGTAAAGGCACAGCAAAATCATTAATGGAAGTACTACAGTCCACCCAAGAGTGCCCTAAATTTAATGGAAGTACTGCAGTAACGCAATTCCGGTTTTAGTTTGTGGCTTAATTGTGATAATTTTCTACCTCGTGGTTGTGCTCTTTAGAATTATCGTGGTTGTGTTCTTTAGAATTATGCTTCAACCAATTATGAAATTGATAATTATTTGTTATTCATTTGCATTCATTAATTTTTGGGCACGAAATTTGTGTGTTCACTGTGACGTGAAAATGAATTTCAATTAGAATTACAAGAGTTTGTCACCACAAATTTAAACATCATATGGAATTAATTTCGATTTGTCAGGTTGGTCTTAATTGAAGGTGCATGATGATCACATGGCGCAACTGCAGAACAAGTACTGGTCAAATACAAGTGCCTCTCTCAAATATCAAATATCCAAAGGAATGTCAATATAAGAAACTTTTGATTTTGAAAATATATATTCTGCATCAAAAGATAATCTTCATTTTAAGCTTCTTGGTTAATACGGTTCCCAATTATCTTATATATTATATATTATTACACTGCAGTCACGTCATGTTTAACTCAAAATTAGAAGAAGTTTTTTGTCTTCTCAGTAGTTACTTTTGATTTAATTTCCTGAACAAAAAAAAGTTACTTTTGATTTTTGCAGGGTGCCTAAATGGATATACTAATTGACTATGACATATATATATATATATATATATATAGGTAAATTGAAACATGACCTGATCATCATGATTCATGACCACACTAGCTACAACTTACAAGCAAACCTGCGCAGTTTGAGGGTTAGAATTTGTGAGTCTATTACTAGCTTGATCTACCACCTTTTGTTGTCAAACCTAAATGACATTTGATTGCTTAATTACATAGTATATGTTTCTGGTTCTTGAAAATGAATTTTGCTTTTAACCCAAAAAAAAATAGTAATAAGTTACCAACCGATGGAGGAACTTTCGGTTTCAAATTCAAATGCGCGCAGGCAGGTGTCACAGTGTTAACATATATGCCTTTTTCCAACTACATAAATGCATATACTGAAAGCTCCAGATTTGCTTCTGTGAGCTTTTTCATCGTTTCTAAGCTTTCAAATAAATATACCAACCTCCTCCTGTTGTTGGGTTGTTGGCAAATTCAATGCTATCTTCTTCATAACTACATCCCACCCACTTGCCATCTCTCTCTCTCTCTCTCTCTCTCTCTCATATACAGTACTTATTTGTATACATATATAGAGAGAGAATTAGATTCTCGCAGGACATCTTCACTACAACAATTGTAGGCTATCTTCTCCACATCTCTGGTTTCATCCATCTCCTGCATATATATTTAAGCCAAACTATGCATTCATTAATTTCTAACCAGAATTGTTCAAAATTTACTTCTTGTTGTTGTTTAATTAGAGTCTCTTGCCTGCATTTTTACTTGTGTTTACAGGTGGTGGTGCAGGTGCAGTACATACCATACGTGATATTGGTGCGGTTCAACCAGAAAGTAGTGCTCCAAAGTCTGGAGCCCTAATATTTGATTGAGCCGTGCCAATATCACGTACAACCTACATCTGCTAATGGTAATCATCACGTAGGTACATACGTACAGCTTTTGCTCTAGCTTTCTCCATCCATCAATGGGCATCCATCTTTGGAAGGTAGTTCACTTTTTTTAATTCATTTTGTTGACATACACACAAACACTTTGGTTAACGGGAGCTAGTTAATCATTTCGATCGAATATTCACACAACAATCTTGGTGACTGTTATCCAGAAAGTTCAGAGTAGAGGCTTGATATTTTTGGTGTCAAAACTCGATATAAAAGTTATTTATTTACCATTATATGAATAGTATCTGGAATAACTTGTGTTCCTAGTATTGCTTTTGAGTCTTGTTTTTATAGTTAATTTTACAGTATCTTGTTACTATAGACTATAAAAAAAAACTCTTGCAATATTCTTGGAGAGATTTGCACCATCCACCTTCTCCTTTAAAAGGAGAGAAGATATCCACTAGATCCAAGACCCTAGTGGCACTGTTGATATATATATATAATATATATATATATATATATATAGTAGGTAAGGATGGACTTTGGCCTAGAAAAAAATTTATGTATATGCATAAAGTTTTCCTATATATTATTTATAAATAAAGACCCTCAATCTACCTTTTTTGACAAAGTGGTATAGGTGGGTCGAAATATTTTATTTATTAATTTTCTAAATCTTGTACGTTACTAAGGTTATTTCAAAAGACAAAAACCACACTTTCCAAAGTATATATTAATCCAAAACATTTTTCTTTGGGTTAGGGATATTAAACATCATAATGCTACATACTCCAATCTTTGAAAATCCTCATGAATGTCTTTAAAAAAGTGGGCAGAGGTTGCACTCAACACACTTGCTACCTACCGAAGAGAGAGTGTCTGGTGGCAAACTGATCTCTCAATTTAAACCGTCCAAATAACCTCTACGACAACTTCTATAAGGAGCTTATATATATATATATATATATATATATATATATATATAGGTTTGTAATTGCAGTAAATTGATTAGCCGCCCATGCATTTTTATTTTTCATTCAACATTCAAATCATACTCCGAGGAATTTGTGGGTTTTTGATGATCAAGATCATTGAGTCATTACCTATAAACCTAGTAGAGATGCGATGTGAACCAGGTAATTAAGACAAAAGATAGACTTGACTTGAGGGAAAAGTGGCATTGTTTACCCTAGTCCTATATATATATATATATATATAAGGTTCATATAATTCTAAAAGTTTAGAGATCGAGTTAATTCTCAACATTAATACTATATACTAGAGGTGTGCGTAGGTGATGATAACATGCAGGTCCAAATATCTAGATGTCTAGAGGACCTGGAGTTCCTGCAGTCTGCCAAAAGGTAAGTTCCAAGTGAAAATATATGGATCTCGATTGTGAGATTACGGTGGAATCTTGAGGTCATGGTCGGATGGAACCTCAAAGGTGAAATAAAGTGAGTAGTGAGTGGATTGATTGCGTTTATCCATTTTTTTTTTCCAGAAAATTCCGAACAAAAAATACATATATATACTATTTAGCCGTGGGTGTATGTTTGGCTGGTTTTTGACACGACTTGATGAAATAAGTCACCTGACAAACACTACTTGATTAATAATATAAGACAATAACAAAGTATGAATGTCAAGGAGAGGACATGATGATGATGGTGGATAAAAGTAATTAATTACCTATTACCCAGTCATTTAAATTCCCCCTCCAAAACTCTACAAACTTTATTTCTGTAGTTCAAATTTAGCTATATCATCTAGTTAAATTCAAATTTAAAATTTGAATTATAACTGAATTGATAAGTGGTAAAACTGAACAAGATGGTGATGTGGTTAAATTTGAAATTCAAGATTGAAGTCTGCAGAATTTAGGAGAAAGATTTGTTTGGAGAAGATCTTTGTTCGATGAGAAAAAACTTAAACTTAAATGATGCATGCAGTTTTTGGATAATTGCATGCATCCAAAGTTTTCAAACAATTCTAGAGTTCAAAGTGATTAGTGAATGTGTTGATTTTTTTGTTACGAAAAAAGAAAATAAATAATAATAATAATAATAATAATAATGAGCATGTGGACACTTTTTCATCTCCAGTCGATATTTTCAACTAGAAGTGCCATTATCAATCAGTATCAAATTTCAAAAGGTTTCAAAGACGTGTATCTCACTGCTAGAATATATAGAAAGCAACACCCATGAATTTCAGTAACAGATTGAAGAGGTTTCATTAGGAATTTAGAAATTCCTCCTAACAATGAAGTTACAAAAGAGGGATTCTTCTAACTTAATAATAGCCAATACTAAACCATGTCTAATTTGCATATATAGGACTGTCACGAGAATGTCTGCTTAATTGCAGAGTATGCCTAATTTGTATAGTAGTGTCACAACAATTTCTGCTGCTTAATTGCAGAGTATGCTCATAAACGTTATTAAAATTATTTGAAATGTTGTCCAAATCAAATGACAATCTACACATTATATATAGATCATCAACTCCCCATTAAAAAGAAATTCTTTAAATCGGACCTAGACAGACTGATTTGGTCCGTTAGCCGCTCAAGGCCCAACAGGCCTCGGCTTTAAAATTTTGGATTCAGTCAGGCCTACCTGAACGGGCCTCAGCTTTAAATTTTCTTGGATTTAGTCAGGCCTACCTGAGCCATTTACCATCCACAGCTATGGGGCTAGCTCAAATATACAAGTGGTATGGAAATTAAAGTTTTTTGTTTTTCATTATATTATTTTCTAAGAGTAATGTTATTAAGAGAGGTTTCTGGTAACCAAGGGTAGAGTTGTGAGCTCTCCTTGAGAGTTTTATTAAAACTTTCGTTTGACTTTCACAAATCTTAACAAATGCATTGTTAATAAATAGAGTTTTAGTGACTATTTTGGTTTTATTTATTTATTTAAATGATTTTATACTTGCATGATTATATAATATTTTTTACCTCACTATAATGGAGGCCCCAATTCTCTATCAAATGTCATTGTCTTTTTCTTTTCTTTTTTTCGGAAATTTATCAAATGTCCTCGTCAAAAGTCATACACCTTCGTACTTTTATGAAATAATAAAATTTATATATTTGTGCTGAAGAAATGAAGATATTAATTGTAATAAATATAAAAATTAAATGTAATAGAAATGATAAATGCAGTAGCAACCAAACTTATTTACCGAAAAAGGAAAAAAAATAGCAGCCAAACTTATTTATGAAAAAAGGAAAAAAAAAATAGCAGCCAAACTAGAAAGGATGGCATGAAGTACAGATGCAATCCCCTTACCTAAAATATAAATCTAGTAGACAAAATCTAATAATAGACTGCCACAAAATTTTCTATTTTTCTTTTCTTTTCTTTTCTTTAAAAGGAGAAAGTCCAGAAATTGCAGCTCTGACCACTTCTAGAAACTCTGTGCTAGCTTAGCTATAGCTATAGCTAGTTCTTTTCTACCCACCTCAGTACAATACGTGCTATATGGTATGTAATTAATACAACAAGAAAAACAAATTAAAATAATTAAATTGATTAGTACCCTTGGCTCTGATGATATATGAACATCATCATCATCATACATGACAAATTATAATTATTTATGATGCAACAAAATGATGATAGTGATGGTGGTTGGATGAAAGACTTTACTCTAAGAAACCAGTTTTGGTTAAAATGGCATTCCTCACTTTGCTGAGGTCTCTTCCTTTGAGTGTCCTTCCAACCCCTTCACACATAGAGAAAGAAGAAATCTGAGTCCTTGCAAGCTTCCTAGCAATATATTCATGTGGAGGGACAATCTCATCATCATCATCATCATCATTATCATCATCATCATCATCCTCAGCAACATGAGCATTGTTGGTACCAATACCATACTTCTCCTCATGATGATGATCAAGTGCCATAGAACCATGTCTTAACCCTTTGTTTGCAATATTGTTGTTGTTCCTATAGATCTTTGACCAATCAGGGATATTCACAGGAGCTGATGATTGTTGACTTATCCTTCTAGCCTCATGATGAGGTGTTGTTGCCCTTGGGATCACTCTTGGAGCAGCAGCAGCAGGTAGGCGCCATGCAGATGATGATGAACCTGCAGATGAATCCTTAGACCTCCTCATCATCTTGGGGTTTGAATCTATTTCTCTCTCCTTCACAAGACCCCAAACTTCTTCTTCTTGAAATTCTTCATCTCTCATTGAATTAATCCCACCACTGCTCTTCATGATGAAATCACCATACCCATCTTCCATGGTTTATTTATAGCCTCCCCAGTGCTCAAAAATGGGTGCCAAAGGACTTGAACAACACAAACCCACTTCCAAACACAGTATATGGATAAGAAAAAAGGGGTTGTTTGTTTCTCAGAATTTTATTTTTTTTTCCCAGGGAAATCAGAAAGGAAAAATAATGGTGTAAGAGAATAACATCAGGGGAATCTACCTTGGGCCTTTTTTCCAATAACCTCCAAACAAACAGAGCTTTTTAAAGTTTTCACAAGTGCATACTATTAGTAGGCCCCCAACTTAAAACAACAAAAAATGTGGCAGCAATACAAATTATGTGAACACCGGCCATAAATTACCTTCTGTGACTTGCAAAACTCCAAAGAAAAGCACAGGTTTCAAGGAGGGTCTTCTGCAACGTCAAGAAGAAAAAGACAATAAATTATATATATATATATATATATATATATGATCAATGTGGGGTTTAAACTTTCTTGGCCATCCAAACTGGAAAAAAGGAAAAGGAAAAGGAAAAGAAAAGAAAAGAAAAGAAAGCAAAAAGAAAATGATGGGTTAAAAACGAGAACCTCAGTTGTTCTATACTCTTTACCTGGAAATGATTTGAAACGGAAAGGACGGTTTCAGTACAAAAAGTCTAAAACACCCACAGAAACTTGAATATATGAAATAAGAAGACAAAATGGGCACTGGCATTGAGCATGCACATACAGAAATTGCTATTTTCAAGCCTTTACAACTTAAAAATGGTCGTGTGTGTGTGTGTGTGTGTGTGAGAGAGAGAGAGAGAGAGAGAGGAGGATTATGAATATAACCTTTGTGTTGTAACCATTTTTGAAGACGTACAAAGAGATCTCAAAGAGTCTTTATCTTCACTGTTTAAATTGCATGTGAGAGGAATGTGAATGTCCAAACCTTATTTTTCTTTTTTGTGTATTTTTCCCTGTTTAGAAAAACTTTTAAAGTACAGCAATTCATGAATCTGTTGATATATATATATATATATATATATACACACACACACTAGGGATGTTTTGTCCTATTCTATACTTTAAATTTTATTGAGGAGGTGATTATCTTATGTATTGAATGAGTTGGACTCAATTAACTACATACGCGCGCGTATAAATGGCTAAATTTCATGTAGTGTGACTGTGAACATGGGTCATCAGGTGAAACTCTTAAGCAAATGAGATTGGATAATCGTGACCGTTAATAACGCAGCATTTTATTTTTATGTAGATATATGAATGTGCCTCAGTAAATTAATTATCTTCTCTCCACTGTCAATTGGGAAAGGTACGTGGAGAAGAACGATTGGCGTGACCAATAATCTTATCCAATTTACAAGACGACTAAGCTTTAACATTATATATATATATACATACAGAGAAAGAGAGAGAACTTGCTCTCTCTTCTTTCGAGTGTAGATGAACATCATTTTTTAAGAATGCCTGGGAAGGGGTGCTATGGAGTAAAAGCATTTGGTTGGTTGATGGAGTACATAGAGATTTGTGGTGGATTCTTTTGTACGTGACTTTTAACTGTGACTAAACTTCCATTATTACTCTTCATGCTTCAATGCTTCCTGGGTTTTGGGGATTATTGTATTGCTGAGAGAAAACAGTGCAGTACTGCAGTGCAAAAAAAGGAAGTGATATATATATGTGTGTGTGTGTGTGTATATATATATATATATATAGAGAGAGAGAGAGAGAGAGAGAGAGAGAGAGCGCGCTCTGTAATGTATATGAATTTGGGGGCAGTTATATGTCAGGGTGGTGGGTGGAGAGGTCTTCTCAACTCAAATCAGGAGGATGCCTTAAGATAGAAACCCAAGAGTAAGTGCGTGGGTCAACATCTCATTTTTATTCATGCAAGGAGATGTCATTGCGTACATCAGTTACGACTAATGTTCTCTTGCTGTTCAATGAACAAAAAATTTAATTTGTATTTTAATTAATGATCATTAAATTAAATTTAATCGTCATTAAACAAATTCACTTATAGTCTTATTAAAATTACAAAATTATTGTTTATATATTTTAATTTTGGAATATTAATATTACACAAATTCTTTTCTATTGTAAAAAAAAATTATAAATCATTTCCTAATGTAAAAAAAAATTATAAAATATCAAAACAGACAATTAGTAATATTGATCTTTATAAAGAATAAATTAATTTTGCCTTCGATTCACTGAAATAATATTGACAAGTACACAGAAAAAAAGAGAAGATAATGTCAGTCCTGTAATTAATAACGATCCTAATATGCTTGATCTTTATAACGAATAGACCAATTTGAAATTTAGGTGAATAATACGATCTGATTGAAGATAAAAATATTAAATTTTAAAATTGTATGTATAGTTTGGTAGTCCTAGTATCAAAGCATTAAACTATTTAAATCTTAACAGTGATTTTTTATTTTTATTTTTCAAATTTTTTCTTTCATTCATTTTCAATTTTTGTACTTATGATGTGAAAACAAGTGCATATTTCAAGAGTTACAAGTCTAAATGCTTTAGTTTCACATCATAAGTAAAAAATTTATTCTGCGTGATAGAACTGATGAGACTTGCAAAAAAAAATGCTTTTATTCACTTAAGCAAGTACTAATTATGGATTCTTTTATGAAACATATGAATTTTTTTTTATAATTAAGCATATAAAGAAAAAATACATTGACTTAGATGAAGTAAATGGAATTATTATTATTGATAAGGAAGCTAATAAAATAATTTTTAAAATATTGAAAATTTTTCGAATTCAAACCTTGAACATATTCAATTACATGCATCATCCATATGTTCTGACTTATAAGAAATAGTAAAATTGTAACAAAGAAAACAATACAAGTAAACAATTAATTAATGTTTTTACAGTAAGCTAACTGCATTGGTGTGACAAAGAACAATACATTTATGTCAAATTCTCATCATCATTCAAAAGTTCATTCAAACTTGTTCATACACATTCATTTAACAATGACACATATATATAATAAATAATAAGAATATCTTTAGCTTTTGATGTTTGCTACGATCCTCATCCGACCAATTGAGAAAAAACTTGAGCAAGAACTTCTCAACTATTCCAGTTCAACTAGAAATTTTATTATATATTTGGAGATAGATTTTTTATATTTTCAAGAAGAGATGGGATTAAAAATCATAATTTTTAAATGTGGAAGAAGGGATAATTCTGATTTTTGAAAGTTCTTGATTGTTTCTCAGCCGTATTACTAATTGTTTGTTTTAGTATATTACAATTTTTTTACATTAGGAAAGAATTTGGTGTAATATTAATATTCCAAAATTAAAATATACAGACATTAGTTTTGTGGTTTTAATAAGACTATAAGTGAATTTGTTTAGTGGCCGTTAGATTTAATCTAATGGTCACTAATCAAAGTGTGGATAAAATCTTTCTGATTTGTGAGCAAGAGATCAGTATTATATATATATAACTTGTACCAAAACCTAGGGATGGCAACGAGGCGGGTATGACAAAACCCTACCTCGCCTCGTTAAGGAAATACTAAACACGTCTCCCGTTAAGAACCCTAACGGGTTTGTCGTAAGTATACCACCACCGTCCCATTTAGAGAAAGAGAAGAATAACAAAATCCTTAAAATTATTTTCTTTATTTGCTTTAAATTCGATGTTTGGGCTAAATATACCCAAACGATGATACAACACTCCAACGGTCAAAACCCCAATATATAAAATCAAAGAAAATAACACAAACATACATACATATGCAGATGGAAAAAGAAACGGTTTTGGTCTTCAAGAATTTTTTTTTATTATAAATCTATTATGTACTTAAGATAGAAAGAGACATAAGATAAAGAGAGGAATATAGTAGAACAAGGTAACTCTAGTGGCTGTCATATATCTAGTATACTATATTTATATAACTAATATAATAATAAAAGAAATGACACATTTCATACAATTATGTCACTATATATATATATATATATAATGTGGGCGGGGCTGGTATTAAGCGAGTTTTCTTAAAAAAATCATACCTGCCTCGACTCCTATTAGAAGCGGACCAAATTCTCTCTATTAGGGATGGAGCGAGATGAAAATCCATCGAGACGGAGGAAATTGCCACCCCTACCAAAACCTGATCAAAAAACCATCTCGTCATGTGTTCTAATGTTCCATCCCATAACGGGGAAATTAAAGCTTCTTGTGGGTTCATCACATTCATGTTAGTAGTGTGATTAATATTTAATGAGAAAAAGCATTTAATATATTATCGTTAAAGCAACTGATAATGAAAATTAAGCATTTAATATAATGGATGTAGACACTACCAAATTGAGAAATAAAGGCCGAAAGGATAAATCATTGCTTCAGTAAGTGCCTAGTGGCACCTCTCTGATAATTATTGAAGGTTAATGTTACGAGTGAACACAAATGGATTCGGATAGGATTAAATATAATTTTAATTTGATCTGTAATTTATGAATCGATGAATATGCAATTCAATTCGATTTACGAAAAATACTCAATTCGATCCATAAAACAACGAATTGGATCAAATCGGATTGACAGATTGAACTTAATCTAAACAATCCAATATAATTATTTTTTAATTAGGCCCAATAACAATTTTTTAGCTTAAAAGATATAAGATATTATAATATTATTATTAAAAGTTACAAGTATAAGATATTATTAAATATATAATTATAAAATAAATATTATAAATTCTAACGAATTCTCATGGATCAGATCGAATTTCTGACTCCTACTTCGTTATCCAATTCGTGACTTACGAATTTTAATTTTTTAAATTTGCAACCAATCTTTTAGTCTTTAAATCCAATCCGATCCACCCAAATTGAATCGGATTCAGGAATTTTTTATGCACCCCTATTCAATATCAGGAAAAGCAAGGATGTTTGGTAGACCAGAAAAAGTTACTTCGCATGAAACTGATTAAACGACACCAAAAACAATGTTAATACGCACATTCATGTGGATTATATACCTTGTCATCTCATTAGTATTTATTCGTCATTTTTCTTACTATTGATTAATCAGTTTAACTTTTTTATTCCAGTTTTGAAAAGAATTTTCATTAAATGATGTAGAAAATCTTGTTTCCATTACCAAAATTTTTCGTCACACATTTATTAAAAATGGAATGGATTATTCTTCACATTAATCACAGCCAATTTTTCTTGGGAAAATGATATACCCACATCAGTATAGTTGTAGATGGAAAAAGGAAAAAAAAAGGTAAATGAGAAAAAAGAAGTCTATACTTGGAGTTTGGAGATAATTTTTATATGGTCAGAAACTAAACTCAAAAAACTTTTCAACAACATATTATAATTATTTGCTTAACTTCGAGTTCGTTTGATCATTCAACAAAGTTCGAAAAGTCAAGCATACAGAGTGGTTAAAAAAATTTCAACCTAGCCAACTACTCTCGGTAGTTTGGACTTGCAGAGTCCAACTGGTTGGTATTTTTCAACGAACTTGTCCAGATAATTTCGAGAATGTTTATTTTTGGATAAAATTTTAACTCCTTTTCCAATCAAAATTCTAGGGATGTCGAATAGAATTTTAAAATGCTTCTTCCTACTTTTATTTGGAGTCTCTTGTTTTTCTAAACTCCTTTTCTTTTTATTTTTTTGAGTTTTACATAAGATTAGAGAGAAATTATTTTTCATTTTCAGAGCTTTTAAGTGAGTTTTTGAGAGAGAATTCATTTTTGAAAACTCCTCTTTCTAGAGCTTTTGTTCATCTTGGCTGATCAGTTTATCCCTTCATTTGTGTTCGTGAATGAAAGAAAGGCGAGTTCAATCGTTTGAAAAAGTGGATCATCGTAAGGTGCTTATGTTGACGTAGATCGATGTTGCTGGTAGTTCCAAAGGCACTGAGATGAGAGGACACTGAACATCAAAGTTAAATCAACGGCAGATGATTCTGAAGGCATTGATATCATTAACTCCTGTGGAGAACAGTTCTGAAATTACTAGAACTCGGTGTACTCTTTCTTATCATAATGAATTGTTTCACCCCAATTACTAGAACTCGGTGTACTCTTTCTTATCATAATGAATTGTTTCACCCCATTTTCGTGTGTGAGCCAAGCCAACTCATGTGTGAAAATTGGAGTGTCACAAAAAGTGCATTTAGTTCTTCTTTCATTACTTGCTCTTACGAACTTCTTATAATAATGGATTGTTTCGTCCGAGACGACTAGTCTTATAATTTTTCCTAATCGAGTTTTCACATTATAATATTTTTGGTGTCCTCACTAACTCAAACTTTATTTTATTTACTACTTTATGTGATTGATTTAATTTTAATTCAATAAAAATTAAAATAATTCAAAATCAATCAAAAGAACAAGCTTTAACTTATTCACTCAGACACAACTCACAAGTAGAACCATCTATCTATCTATCTTGTAACAAGAGGATTAGAGACGAACACAACATCTTAACATTATTTTAGCATAAAGTGACTTTTGTACAAACTAATTATTCACCTAGTTAAATCTTTTTTCTTTTCCTGACAAACATGGAGGAAGGCCTGACTCGAACATGGATCACACCATCTTGAAAATTTGGGTGCTCTACCAATTTGACCACTGACTGATGCCCCTCTCATGTTTAAATCCAATGCTTATGAATGTGAACTTTTAATGCTGCACCAAACCATAGTATATGGTCCAAATGGTGTTAATATAAAAAAAAAATGTAAAATTAATTCTGGATCTTAGAGTACTTGATCTTTTTACTTTCACTGCCATGCCACAAGCGACAAATGAAACTATTTTTCACATTGCCAAAGTGCAAATCCGGCTAGCCGCCAATTTTCTTATTACGGGGATATTACTGCATCTTAAACAAACACTAAAAAGAATGTTCGAGTATTTGTTAAACAAGGGCTACGGTACATATATGCACACTATCAAACAGACATAACTTTTAGATTATTTTATACAAAGTGTTTGTTCTCATATTCTACAATCTCATCCTCTTACTCGTCAACCTAAACTTCTACTAAAAAAATTATTCAATGGGTCCAAAAAGGGATGACCAATGAAGCCTTGAAGCCAAATCCTAGCCGATTGAATATCCACAACTAGAGTGTTTTCACTAAAACACGCGTATATAATGCTTCACCCACTAACATCCTTATTAGATTGAGTTTGTACATCAAGTGGTGTCCAAATAAGAGCAAGTAATGGAAAAAAGACCAATCTGTCAAATTCTCCTGATCGCTCAGATAGATGAGGCCTCTTTCAGCTGTCCAAAAAGGATCCATTTCACTTGATTTGATTAGATAAAACTGTAAACACACTCATATATATATATATATATATATATATATATATATATATATATATATATATATATATACCTTTGCTTTCTCAACCTCAACTTTGTGAAAGATAAGTGGGGTCTTGAAACCAATTACAAGTTTTCCACTGAGTATGCTTCCCAACTTCCCACCTAGTCATAGTCAACCACCATAATCACAAAACTATCATTTCCACTAGTGTGGTCTCTTCATGGACGGCAAACAATCAAGCAATTTTGGTGCCCATTAAGTCGAGATAGGCTTAGCAACTTGAGACCTTTATCCATCATGAGTCCCATATTACTGCCCAAAACTTGGCAGGTAACTACAGGTCCCTGACAGCATATTGGCAGCTAATTTTCACCAACACCCACTCCCCCAAAGAAAAGTAATTTTAGTTGCATTATTCAGAGCTAAACAGAGATTAAGCTTCATTTGGTAGGACGGAAGTAAGAGGGGTGAAGGGAAGATAGGAAGGAAGGGGCAAATTTCCTTCGTTTGGTAGATAGGATGCAAGAAGAGAAAAAAAAAGAGGATGGATGTCTTTCACAAATTTTCATCCCTTGGACGGAAGACAAAAAGGAAGAAAAGCAAGGCTATTACAAATGTTTTAAATTACAAAACTTTTCTTATTTTTCTTTTCTTCTTTCCTAACAAACAAAATAAGATATTATTTGCTTTTCTTCTTTTCCATCCAACCAAACAAAAAGAGAGAACACAATCTCTTCTCTAAAAATGTCTCATCCATCCCTCATTCTCTCCCTTCCATCTAATTTTCTTCATTCCTACCAAACGGAGCATTAAAAGAATAGAAATGGAAAGAATTTGACTAAAACTATATATCCCATGCCAAATAACTTGGTGTGAGAAAGAAGAGATGCCTTGGGCTAAAATATAAGTCATATGAGTGTTCGCATTATGCAGATCAAGAAACTAGAACTGGCTGTCAAGATTGGCAAAGATAATAGCCTAATAGAGAATCTTGGTGAAAATTTGGATCTTAGGGAAACACCAAGTATTTCATTCACTCAGTTTATCCCTAATTTCACAATTTTCTCTTATTTGAAGAGAGCCAAATAGAATACTATAATCCAATATTATAGAAACAACTAAGGCTCTACTTATGGAAAGATGTGTGTGTGTGTGTGTGTGTGTGCATTTTTTAATCATTACAAGTTACAATCCTACTGAAAACAGAGGTACCCCTTTCAAATGTTGAGAAAGTAGAATAATTTTGTTACTATAAAATATGTTCTCAACAGTATCATTTTCCTATCAAAGTTTCGGGAGAACAATTTATACCAGATTGTCAAAATTCTCCAGTTTTGCAGATTGGCCACAACACTCTGAAAGATACACCCCCCTCATGGCTTTATACGTGGTTCAAGGAATTCTTTGGCAATACTGCTCATTAACTCATGTATTAAAACTGAGATATAGTTATCAAATGCCACTAGTCTTTGATTAGGTAGTCAAACCAAGATAAATTATGTAACCTAGGGCTTCATAGTTCATTTCTTGACCAAATAAAAAACATTGGATGATTATGAACACTATTCAATGAAATCCTCTTACAACAAGCCATAGTGGTTTAAAAGAGAACCAACCAAAAATGCCAGCCTATTACGTCATGTTCTTGTCCATTCAATCCAATTATGCTTCGTAGTAGACTGCATAGCTAAATTTAATTTTCAACTCATTCGGTTGCCTGGATGACAAAAAGAAAGAAACGTTTTATAGTGACCATCTCAATCCCTAGGCCCTTGATAAAGCTTTGACGTTTTCTTCTCGTTTCCTATGTTCTTGGATAACACCACAGGAACCTTTAGTTAATAACAATTGAAATATCAAGGTTTTATTTGAATCTTCTCAATGTCTAAAAATCAAATTAACAAAAAAGTAAATTAAGAAATAAATCTACATCTCCAACCAAAATGTTTATGTTTCTTTTTCTTTTTCTTTTTCTTTAATTTAATTCAGTCTCCTCTTTCAGAGAGTTCTAACGACTGACATTATTAATCTAATGATGCTCTACATTATTTGATGCTAAGCTATCAATTTATGCTACACAAATTCAGAAGAACCAAATCAATCTCTGCAACTGGCTTTACCTTTCATTACTAAGACTGGGTGGACGATATGCAGCAAATTTAGCTTCTGGATGGAAACAACATGAAATCAGGAACCGTCACTAAACCTGTACAAATGATGGGACAGGATCAAGTTGTATCTCCATCTTTATGCCCAACTGTTCAGTTTCTTACTTTCACTTGCAAGCTGCATGGTAAAGCTCCAAATAATCAAGAGCAGGTCGGTTCCAGGACCAGTCTTGCTCCATTACCCGCTTGCATAATGTGTTAAAAAAATCCCGACCATCATACCAAGTGGAGATTGCTCTGAAAAATAGAATCATATTTTTAAGTCCTCTACATACTGAAAATTATATGGAGAGAGAGAGAGAGAGATTTAGTAATATATATAATAGATATGAGGTGAAGAGATGATTGCAATAGTTGGTTTCAACTCAAATTCTAGTCTAATTAGGTTTCTATTTTAGAGTTGTATTTTACTAGGTAATTTCTTGTTAGGCAAGTCTTGGGATCCAAGGAATTGTAATCCTTGTCTAGCAAGGAATTGGGTTTGGGAGTCTATAAATAGTTATCTAGGTTTGGGGTTGAGACTTATGAAAAGGAGAGACATGTGGCCCTAATTCTATAGTGGAGGGTGCTAGCACAAGGAAGTTGATGGGTGGAGGTAGTTACGGGTTTGATAGAGTGAACACTGATGGTGAGAGGGAGTCTCGTGGAGTACATGGAGAACTCTGGGGCAAGAGTTTGTGTACATGATCTAGTATTAAAAATTCTCTACTGTTGTAATATCTCAACATAATCATAGTGAATCTCTTCTCATCTGTGGATGTAGGCCGAGTTTGGCCGAACCACGTAAATCCTGTGTTTCGTTTGATTGTTTTATTCTTACACTAGTTCTCCATGTTTATACGTTTGCTGCCCCAACAGTTCATGACTCTCCTCAACCCTTTGTCATTTCCTCTTGATAAGTTTAAGAGGAGGTAATGAAGATATGAACAATCAAATAATTGTCCTCATGAGTGGAACTAGTAATGTGCTACATGCATCTCTATAGATCTCTCTGTTTTTCCCCTTGTTTTAAGTTTAAGGTTAGAAAAAATATATATTTATTTATTTTTAACTTTTTCTTTTCCATATTAAATGCATCAAGAGCGAAGACTTGAGAGTTTTAGTAAAAGATGATGAAATTAAAGAAAGATTGAAAAGTTATTTTGAGAAATTGTTAAATGAAAATCATGTAAAAAGCTCAAGCTTAGAAGAATATAGTAATCTTAGGGATAACAATTTTTCCCGTAGGAAGATGAAATTAGGAAGGACTTTAGGACCTGATGGCGTTCCTATTGAAGTTTTGAAGTGCTTAGGAGATAATAGCTTGTCTTGGTTAACAAAATTGTTTAATAAGATAGTAACAACTAAAAGAATGGTTGATAAGTGGAGCAAAGATACATTAATACCTATATATAAAAATAAAAAGGACATACAAAGTTGTAATAATTATCATGGTATTAAATTAATAAATTAATGAGTCATTATGAAGCTTTGGAAGAGAGTGATTGAACAACGCCTAAGACGAGGACTAAAGTGTTGGAAAATCAATTTGGATTCCTACCGTGAAGGTTAACGATGGAGGCTATCTACTTATTGAGGTGACTAATGGAAATATATAGAGAGAAGAAAAAATATCTTCATATGATTTTTATTGATTTAGAGAAAGCCTAAGATAGGGTACCTAGAAGTCTAATATGGATGGTTTTAGAAAAGAAATGAGTCACAAAGGGATATATTGACACAATTAAGGACGTGTATGATATTTATGTGACTATAGTCAGAATGACTATAGGGGAAACAATTGAATTTTCAATTATTGTAGGTTTAAATCAAAGGTCAGCATTGAGTCGATGCCTTTTTGCCTCACTTATGGATGAGCTGACAAGACACATTCAAGATGGAATTCCATATTGTATGTAATTTGTTGATGATATTGTTTTAATCGATGAGATTAAAGAAGGAATCAATGCCTAATTGGAGGTTTGGATGGAAGCTTTAGAATTAAAAGGGTTTAAGATAAGTATAAATAAACCTGAATATATGAAGTGTAACTTTAGTAAATCTAGAAATAAAATGAGGATGTAGTGAAGATTGAGAATCAAAGGTACAAAAAAGTGAACATTTTCGTTATTTAGGCTCAATTATCCATAATATAAACGAGATATTGGAGATGATGTTAATCATACGATCAAGGCAAAATGTGTTAAATGAAGAACTGCATCTAGTATATTGTGTGATAGGTGTATCCCGCTAAGATTGAAAGGGAAGTTATATTAAACAACAATTAAACCAGCCCAATGGAACAGAATGTTGGGCAACTAGGAAACAATATAAGCATAAAGTGAGTGGCGGAAATGCGAATATTAAGATGAATGTGTGGTAAGACTAGAAAGGATAAAATTAGAAATAATTACATTCGTGAGATGGTTGGAGTAGCACCAATTGGAAAAAATATGAGGGAAAATCAATTAAGATTGTTTGGACATGCACACGGAAGACTTTTGAGTGCACTAGTTAGGAAGAGTGACATGTCCATATTGAGGGTAATACATGTGGTTTGACTAAGGCCACGGCCTTAGATAGACTGGTTTTGTTATTGTATTATTTTTTATTTTATTTTTTGGTAACCATTTGTTTCTAGTTTCGTTATTGGTATTTTTTATTTTTACCTATCCAAAAAAAAAAAAAGGTAAGGAAAAAGAAACAAGAACTTCTAAAGTCTTTACAAGGAAAAACAAAACATAAAATTATTTGAAACTACCAATCAATAATACACTTAAACTTCCAAACTTAACCAGACAAAAACTCAAGTCTGCTCACCTATTGAGAGCATAATCAACACCAGCAACATCAGCTCCTTCAAAACTGAATCCATTTGGTTCAAGACCTTGTGCTTCAGCTCTCTCTTTATCATGGTCAACATCAAATACGGTATCACAAAGTCCTAAAAGAAGAAAAAAAAAAAGTTAAAGTGACCATTAAAGACATTATCAACACCAAGTACTTAACATTGAACCACACTACAGGAGCTCAATCATCAGCTGGGCAAAACAGAGTCGAATGGTGAGGGCATGAGAGGTTGATCATAACCCCAACCCAATTCCTATGTATAAATGTAATTATATGAATAAAGAAAAGTTTCAATCAATATTATACTTTCACTGATCCCCAAAATAAAAAGTCAAAAACCCATAGAACCACATCTGCACTGATCCTCCTTCACAGACCTCCACAACCATCTCAAGCAGCATCTAATTACACAACCCAAACTTCTTAGCCGCAACCCCACCTCCGCCCCCCGTCACCTTCTCCTCCTCATCCCTCTTTCAATTGGAGAGCAGACTCAAATGATACTTGAACTCGTCCCATCACCTCCAAAAGAAAGATTCTGAATGGCCAATGAAAAAACTAAGGAATAGAGTAATTCTCTGAATTGAGAAAAGTATGAATGCATTAATTTCTAACCATTGAGGTTCTCTATTCAGACCAGTGCCTAATTGAGGTGGAAAGGCAGTTTGAGCAAACCAAAAATCTTTAAAATAAAGAGATCCATTCTATCACAGCTTTAGTATGGCATATTAGCATAAAATATGTAAGAGACCATTCAAATGATAAAATGTCTCAGCAATCAAGACATGGTAGAATTTTTGCTTGAAGCATTATTCTCCACTAATGTAAAAATCACAACAAATATAAGCATCTTCATACCTCCAGTTTTACGAACAACAGGTACTGATCCATATCTCATTGCTGTGAGCTGAGTAAGTCCACATGGTTCAAATATTGAGGGGACTAAAATAAAATCTGCACCAGCATATATCTACAATAATTATCCAAACAGGTTATTAGTACCATATTACAACTGCAGAAAGTAAAGAATCTAAGTTCCACAAGAGGATACCAAGTGAGAAAGAGGCTCATCATAGGTCAAACAAAGGCGAGCACGGTCACCATGCGAAGAATGTAATTGATTGGCCAGATTAACAAAATCATTTTGAATACGAGGATCTGGGGCTGAACCTAGCAACACAACCTGCCATCATATTTTCCATCAGCATAGACAGGGGAATGCCCATATATCATTCTCTTCTTAACACACAGGGAATGCCCATATATCATTCTCTTCTTAACACACGTACTCGAAATATTAATAGAATTAGCATATATATATGGATATGAAAGTGTTTCTCCCCAATAATATAGAGGATAAATCTGTCATACGCGCATGTCCGCACAAACACATACAGAAGGAGAGATGAGATTAATAACAGTATATTAAACAGTTTTGAAGTTCAAAATTTCAGGCTGTCCCATCCATGCCCAGATTTCAGGTGGATAGTCAAGATCATTGTACAAATTGTACAATGACATAGTATTACCTAGGTTGATTCTTTGACCTTGAAAAAAAAAAAAACATACGAAAGGAAAAGATAACCTGTCCGTTGCGATCCAGGGTGCGCCAGATGGCATGCTTGATTAGGTGGATTCCTTTCTGATGAGTTAAGCGACTTATAATTCCAACCAAGGGCAGATCAGCCCTTTTCAAACCAAGTCTTTGTTGCAGGGCTTCTTTGGCAGCCTTTTTTCCATCAACAACATTTTCTGAAGTGTATGATATCTGCAATGACATGCAGCAGTGTTAGGTCTCAAACCTTCACAGTATCGGAAAAGGAAAACTGAAAATAGAATAAATTTTAAATACCTATCAATTGCAACCCTCTTTTCCATATTTAAGTATACATTACCCCAACCACTAGTATACGTTAGTCAAAACTCACATATGGTAAAATTGGTTTTCTGTATTAGGTAATGTTTACGTAATGCTAGAAAGAGAAAATATTAGAACAGTCTGGCCAATCAATTAAACAGATTTAACTGCAGCTTAAGACAAAATACAGTTTTAATAAATTTACGTACTACTCATCCTCAGAGCATGAACAACAAGAATAAAGCACCTAACTAGTTCAAAATGTTTAGAACAACTAGAAATCAGTTGACATACACAAACACATGCATGCATATGCGGGAACCCCCTCCCCTAAATATGGCTAATATTTGTATTAAAAACTTCTCTAGAATCTGGTATATCAGTAGGAAGTTATTTAATTTTTTTGTAGAAAGAATGTTTAGTTGATGTAGCATTTTCTATTTTAAAATTGAGTAACAGGTTCATAATTTTTGTATATATATATATTTTTTGGTTAACTTTACAGCCGAATGTTCTTTAGTTTATATCCTACATTCTATAACCAAAAAAAAGAAGGGAAAGCTGAATGAACTTACAAAGTTCACTTAGATGAACAATTTGCATAGTTAGTGTGAGGTTCTGTCAAAGGTGATCATGCTCTGTCAATGACAGTTTTTACTTGGCAAGGCTATCCAGATTGGCAGATGCAAACTTGGAATTATGCAGAGAAGTGTTGATATTGAACAAAGATATCTATAATTAATGTCTCCTTCAAACTTCCAGATCTCACTTTTGCGTTTCTTTTAATTTCCTGCTTCTATCCCGTAATTGTTTTTATATACCACTACAAAGCCATACCCAACAAGTTGTCTTCTGTTTTTCCTGTTAAGCGCCTTCAACCAGCTCCATGGACAATATCTTTTCCCAAATTCCAGTGGACCAACAGCCGCATTTATGCGGCCAAACATGATCACAATGACCAATCACTGCAGTTCATATGCAACAGCATAAAGTGCATTACCCAGTTTATATCCCACCAATGCGGGATACTGGAAAGAGAAGACTTAGACCTAACTTTTGCTATTATTTACACAAATTGGCTGTAGAACCCAGACTTATTCATACAAGTATTTATCATCGCACCAAGCAATAACCACTAAGAATATAGAGTAGCAAGATTCATGAAATTTGTCACTCACCAAAGGAATAAAAGAAAGAAAAAAAATCACATGGATGCACATTTCCCAATAAATTTATTAAAAGAGCACCAGATAGGTTGAACCCAAGTAAAAGAAGTACCCAAGAGCTTAAGCATGAACAAGAACTAGAAAACATACCCTGCAAACTACCTACAAAGTCCACAACAGTGTCGAGCCCAGTCAACCAACTAAACAACACTAAAAAACTCCTACTTATATTACGAGTCAACATTACTTTCTAGTTCCTATTAAATGAAGAGTGATTCTATGCTTACACAACACAATATGGGGCCATCATCCACACATTCCATCTTCTTTTTATGTATTACACCTCCTCCCAGTTATCCGACAAATCCACCACCATATCGGACTCCAAAGAGTGAAAGTAGTAAGGAACATAACTCGTTGCGACCTGTGATTGAGAAAATAAACCACAGTATCCTCTACTTCTTCACATATGTAACACCAACTAGGGAGTGCCATGCATCTTCAGAAAAAAAATTCAGTGTCAGAATTTTCTAGCAAGATGCCATTCGTGCAAAAAAAAGAAATGCAACCTTCAAAGGTGCTCCAGTACCCTGAATGCCTCTCCAAGGGAAGGTAATAGGCTGGTTTCCCATCAGAACCTTATAGTAAGATCTCACCTAAAAACCAAGCCCTACTCAGAGCTTCCTAACTCAATTCTTCCTCCCCAATTCTGAGCATGCTACCCCCATACAACAACCGATCCACTGCCTCTAGCTCCAGTCATGCACTCCCGCTAAATTCTAGAATCTAGACCATACCCCTAAAAGACAGAAATAAACTGCGGCCATGGTTTTATTGTCTCCAACTATCACAAACAAGTCTAGAAATTTCGTTTTAATAGCCACATTCCCAGACCATAGGTCGTGCCAAAACCGCATCCTCTACCCATCTCCCACCAAGAATTAGACATATTCGAAAAATCCATCCCATCCTCTTCTTATGCCTTTCCACTAACCAGCAGTGTATGACCTTCTGACCTCCAAATAATTCCTCGAATCCTATACTCTCCTTCCAGCACTCTCCTCCAATCCCAATAGACATCCGAGATGAATCTCCACAATCGTTTTCCATGCAAAAGCTTGGTTAAATAACCTAAGTTTTCGAACACACATACCACCCACTTGTAGAGAAAAACGCACAACCACCAACTATATCAAATGGTATTCATGCTACTTCTCTAACCCTACCTGCTGTAGATCCCCTTCAGTCCACATTAGATGCCCCGTTTTAATTCCTAATATAAACAGAAAAATGTTTCAAGCTCTAATGGATTCTGAACACCACACACACAATTGAAAAAACACAACCTAGGATAGATATAAAAAGGAGGGATTAATGGAGAAGACTATGGAATGCCAAATGTTATAATTTTATTCTTGCAAGACTGATTAGCCAAACAAATAAAATTGTAGACAGGAATCATGATTTCGTTCTGCATTCTATTTACACAAGTAGATATTAAGACAGTACATTGTAGAGATTGATTCTTAGACAAAACAAATTAAAAATAAAAAATTAGAAATAAAATAGGTAAGATGGCTGCCATATAACAACTGTAATGTCATCCATATTTCTCAAGAGTATTGAAAGGGACAAAAAAAAAACAGAAGGGGGAGAAAGAAGTAAAAGATCTTGAAAAATCATAAAATACTTAACAGGAATGAACTTGTCATTGTATGGATCCCATATATCAAGATCAATTCCATTC
Source organism: Cornus controversa (assembly GCA_026545225.1). Classification (NCBI taxonomy): domain Eukaryota; kingdom Viridiplantae; phylum Streptophyta; class Magnoliopsida; order Cornales; family Cornaceae; genus Cornus; species Cornus controversa. The sequence continues at coordinate 65,558,785 of CM048849.1, read as the reverse complement.
AATATGCCATGGAACTTTTGGAGATGAGGAGCAATTACAGGGTTTCCGGAGACCTCCTCTGAGTATGTGTGAGATACCTGCAGGTGTAAACATGAATTAATAATATGCTAAAAAGTCATGCCTTAAGGCACAAATAGTACAAAAACTCAAGTCCTAGCTTCTACATTGTGAATAACATAAGCACTAACAGTTGTAGCCTTGTCTGTGTATGCCATTGCTTTCCCAATGAGTTGTGCCCCAAATTCAAGATTATGAATTGTGAAGACAACCCGAGCTTTACTAAGACCGTAGTGCATATAATGATCCTTAAACAACCAGGCAACTGGAGCACTAGACCAGTCATGGCAATGAATAATATCCTGTCAAATATAAAGCAACAATAAACACTTTTAAACATAAAAACAGAATAATAGAACAATAAAAGAAAGCAAATTCAACAATGTCCAACCCTACACGTGAGCCTTCAAAATAGTAGACATGTCTTGGTCTCAAGGAAGGAAAGTTCTTGTTAGGCAAGTCTATGGCTCTAAGGAATTTTAATCCTTGTCCACCAAAGAATTGGGTTTTGGGCTCTATAAATAGTTACCTATGTTATAAATTGAGGTGAGTGAGAAGAAAAGAGGCAATACTCTCATTGTATTTGAGATGTCACTCTCATTGTTTTGAGAGGGCAACTCTTGCGTAGAGGTAATACTCTTATTATTTTTGAAAGGACACTTAAAGAGAGTATTCTAGTTTAGAATTTGTGATTTCCTTTTGAGTGAAATTGGGCGTATAAGGGTTGAGAGTTGAGCGTACTCTTGATACAATCTTTCTACTTGTATTGTTACAATTTATATAGTGAAATCGAGCTCTCCGTAGATGTAGATTTGTTTTGCCAAACCACGTATAAATTCTTGGTGTGTTCTTACAAATTGCTTCGTGCTTGTTTACTTATCGCCACATCATAATATTTGGTGAGCTTCAAGGTTCACACAAGGTGTTTGATAAAAGTCTTGTCTAGATTTTTCTTCACAATACAGGTGTTATTTGTCTTGGACACTTGTGACAATCATGACCGGTAATATTGCCACACAGTACATGGTGGAGAGATTTGATGGTAAAGGTAGCTTCACCCTATGGCAAGGGAGAGTGAAGGACATCCTAGTTCAACAAGGCTTAGCGCGGGCGTTGAAAGGGAATGATGGAAAGCCAGAAAAAATGTCAGTTGATGATTGACAGGATATAGAGTCAAGGTGTGTTAGCACTATTCAAATCTGTATTGGGGATAACAAAATACATTAACAATGTTAATGGAGAGGATTTGACACCGAAAATGTGGGAGAAGATCTATCTAGCGAAAAGTCTCACAACTAAACTTAATCTAAAGTAGGATTTGTACAAGCTAAAGATGAAGGAAGGCAGAAACCTCTTGGAGCACATGAATGAATTTTATGAAATTGTTGATCAACTTGAAAAGGTCGATATGAAAATTAAAGAAGAAGACAAAGCCCTATTACTTCTTACTTCACTTCCAACATAATGACTACCGTCTTGTATGGCAAGGATACGCTGAAGATGGAGAAAGTTGAGTCAACTCTCTTGTCCAACGACAAAAGGAATCTCCCATTGATAAGAGTTCAAGTTCGGCTATGATTGCTCATTGGCAAAATAGGGGAAGGCAAACTAACCAGGGATCTAGTGATAATAGTAGGTCTAGATCAAGGGGTGGAGAAAAGGGTAAGCAGTGCCATAGATGTCATGAATGGGGTCACATTAGGAACTGTACACTTGCAAAGCGGAAGGATGATGGCGGCTCTGAGAATGGATTTACCGCATATGCTTGTGATAATAACTTTGGGCATATTCTCACAATTTCCAAAGGTGACACTTTTACTCAACATGAGTGGTTTTTAGATTCGGGTTCATCGAACCATATTTGCTCCGTGAAAGAATGTTTTGATTCATTTAAAGAACTTGATGTTAGTTCTTTGACATTGCCTAATGGTGACAAGTGTGTTGAGGGCGTGGGAACAATGAAATTCAAAATATTTGATGGGGTGGAACGAACTTTGGGGGATGTTGCTTACGCACCCAAGTTGCGGTGTAATCTAATTTCCTTGAGCCGATTGGACTCCATGGGCTGCAAGTGCTCCATTGCAGGGAGAGTCATGAAGATCACCAAGGGCTGTATGGTATTAATGCGAGAAGAACAAAGTGGAGGTTTGTATCGTCTGGTGGGGAGTGCCAATGGCACTCAAACTTCAATTGTAGGTAGGAAACGGGGTGCGGTGCACATAGTAACAAGATCTTGAGACATGTTTCGTTTGATTTATCGAAGACACAGGTTGCACGTTTCCAGAAAAACATGGGTGAGATGAAAGTTTACGCATAGAGAAGGGTTGCATCGAAGCCTCCTTCCAAAGTCACTTGATAGTGTTGACTTGATACAGCTGCATGAATATATTGGCCATGTGGATCAAGGGGAGTATCATTTCATACTTGATTCGGGTTATGTAGTTGGAGTTTGAAAGGCCAATAGATCGTTTGTGGATTTGCAGACGGGAGTCTCGTGTATTGAAGACTTGTCAAAAAATTTGCCAAGGTTGAGAGATTTGTTGGGTTGGCTCAAATTCTTATTGTGATTAGGTTTCTATTATAGAGTTGTATCTTATTAGGAAATTTCTTAGTAGACATGTCTTGGTCACAAGGAAGGAAAGTTCTTGTTAGGCAAGTCTATGGCTCTAAAGAATTTTAATCCTTGTCCACAAAGGAATTGGGTTTTGGGCTCTATAAATAGTTACCTATGTTATAGGTTGAGATGAGTGAAAAGAAAAGAGGCAATACTCTCATTGTATTTGAGAGGTCACTCTCATTGTTTTGAGAGGGCAACTCTTGCGTAAAGGTAATACTCTTATTGTTTTTGAGAGGACACTTGCAAAGAGAATTCTTGTTTAGAATTTGTGATTTCCTTTTGAGTGAGATTAGGTGTATAAGGGTTGAGAGTTGAGCGTACTCTTGATACAATCTTTCTACTTGTACTGTTACAATCTATATAGTGAAATCGGGCTCTCCGTGGACGTAGGCTTGTTTTGCCGAACCACATATAAATTGTTGGTGTTCTTGCAAATTGCTTCGTGTTTGTTTACTTATCGTCACATCATAATATTTGGTGGTTCATAATTAGGGGCTTGTTTCTCAACAATAGTATTCAATAAAGAAATACCCATTTTTATGGCAAAATCAACCACCCAAAAAAAAAAGTTACTCAGTGGGTCCTTGATGGGGATCTGGCTGAGGAAGTTTATATGGTTCCTCCCCTTGGTCTTTATCATAATCCTGGAGAGGTGTGTAAACTTAAGAAGGCTTTACATGGTCTCAAACAAGCTCCTCGGGCTTGGTTTAAGAAGTTCTCTACGGTGATATGTGGGTTTGACTTTTATCCTAGTGATCATGACTCCGCCCTCTTTCTTCGTTCTACTTCTATTGGTCACATTATTCACCTCTTGTATGGTGATGACATAGCTAGCATTACACTTCTGAAGTCCCACTTGCAGCAACTATTTGAGAGGAAGGATATTGGTTCACTTTGCTATTTCCTTGCATTGAAGTAGCTTCATCTCCTAAAGGTTATCTTTTGTCTCAGTCCAAGTATGCAGCGGATGTTAATCAAAAAGCTCGTCTCACAAATTCAAGGATAGTTGAGACTCCCTTAGAGCTCAATGTTCGTTATTCTTCCTCAGATGGTGTTCCATTGGTTGATCCTACTTTGTATCGTGTTATTGTTGGCAGTTTAGTGTATCTTACAATTACGAGGCCTAATCTTACCTATGCAGTACACATTGTTAGTCAGTTTGTGTCTACTCCTATTGTTCACTGGGCTGCAGTTCTCCATATTTGTGTTATCTGCAGGGTACTTTACATCAAAGTTTGTTGTTTTCTTCCACTTCTACTTTGGAACTTCGAGCTTTTTCTGATTTTGACTGGGCCGGGGATCCAACATATTGTAAGTCCACTACTGGCTTCTGTGTTTTTCTAGGTGACTCTCATCTCCTGGAAAAGCAAGAAGCAGATAGTTGTTGCTCGCTCCTCTGCTGAAGCTGAATAACTGCTACTACAACAGAGATAGTTTGTGATGCAGAGCAAGTGGAAGAGGAATTTCTTCAAACAGTTGAACATCGCAAGAAGTCTAGGCTAAGAGTGCATTAATTGCTTTATGGGTTTTAAGTCATTATTTAAGTCTTAAATCTATTTTAATTTTCTGTTTTGCTTCTATTTAATAAGTCATGTGCCTATTAAATGAGTCATGTGACCATTTAATGGCTGTTTTGTCATTTTAGGACCTTTTATTCTGCTGGACAGAATATTAGCGCTTAGATTATATTTATATGAAGGGCTAGGATTGAATATTTGCTAGGGCATCCCTTGTGGCTTATAAAAGGGTTGTTCCAAGTTGTATTCAGGAGTTTTTCTTGATATTATCAATATATTTAGCTTGCTATCGCAGCTTTCTACCTCTCCCTTTCTTTCGGGATTGAGTTGTGGGTGTTTAAGCTATTCCCTAGCTTGATCTAGCTCTCTGTTTTTTCCTTCTTATAGATTTCAGCCTTTCTTTCATAGCTGATTGCATTAGTTGGTATCAAAGCAAGTTCTGGTCCAGTGGGTTTGTGTTAGGTTTATCAGATCTCTCTCTTAGGTTTTGCAACATGCCACCAAGGAGAAGAAATCCACCTCACAGACCAGCCATTGGGGCTGATCAGAACGCAGCAGTTGGTCAACAACAAGTGCTTGCTGTGGTAGAAGATCTAAGAAGGCAGATTGAAGCTTTAGCCCAGCGCGTTGCGCAAACCCCAGCCCCTTCTCAAGATGGCAATGAATCTGAGGAGGACAACAATCTGGAAGAGGATTTTGTTAATCCTTTTCGTAGAAACGCAGCACCTAGACCCGCACCTATCCCATTTTATGAAAGGCGTTGGGATGGTGGTTTCAAGGTGGAAATTCCTGAATTTGCAGGAGATCTTAATGGAGAAAGCTTCATTGATTGGTTATCTGCTGTGGAAAGAGTCTTTGACCTGAAGGATGTACCCGAAGACAAAAGGGTGAAATTGGTCGCAGTGAAATTAAGGGGAAGAGCATCAGCCTGGTGGGATCAGTTCGTTATGACACGACAAAGACAAGGAAAGCCCAAGGTTGTTGATTGGGAAAAGATGCGAAAGAAGCTAAGGGAGACTTTTCTTCCTTACAACTATACCCAATCAATGTTTCAAAGGCTGCAAAATTGTCGACAAGGAAGCAGGAGTGTTGACGAATACACTGAGGAATATTTTGAACTTGTTCTCAGGAATGAGTTAAATGAAAGTGAGGAACAGAAGGTTGCACGGTATATAGGGGGATTACGTGTTAACTTGCAAGATATATTGAACCAGCAGGATATTTGGAATGTTTCTCAAGCTTATCAGCGTGCCAAAGCCGCAGAAATTCAGCAAGCTAGAGGGACGCATAGAGCACCAAATAATCCGGTTAATTCTAATCGGGTTACTAATTCTAAGGGGCAATCTCATGGGACGGTTGCTAGCAATAGACCAACAACAACACTGCCTCAAAGTGGCAGCAATACAGCCCCTCAATCACGGCCAGGTGGTGGAGCATCTGTTGTTAAACCGCAGCCTAGTGGGGCAGGAGTTAAATGCTTCAAATGTGGAGTACCAGGACACAAGTCGGCTGAATGTCGAAAAGCAAACAGCCGTGAAGGAAAACAACTTCTCATTGAAGAATGTGGAGAAGAAGATCAGTCACAAGAAGAAGATGAACCTATTTATGATGATGAAGAGGATGCTGTTGTTAGAGGAGATACGGGGGTTTTCTCTTGTGATGCGAAAGGCCTTCATAGCACCACGACACGAAGATCCTGAGGATTGGCTGCGACATAATATTTTCCAAACCACTTGTACCGTTGGTGGTCGTGTTTGCAAGCTGATTATAGATAGTGGAAGTTGTGAAAACATCATTTCTCAAGAAGCGGTGTCAAAGTTAAACCCATCCATGGAAGCACATCCTCAACCTTACAAACTCTCTTGGTTCAAGAAAGGCAATGAGGTATCAGTCACTAAACGATGCTTGGTTAATTTATCTATTGGTAATAGGTATTTTGATAAAGTATGGTGTGATGTTGTGGCAATGGATGCATGTCATGTCTTATTTGGTCGACCTTGGCAATTTGATAATAAGGTGCAACATGATGGCTACAAAAATACTTATACCTTCTATAAAGGTAAGAAAAAGATAATATTGGTTCCATCTAAAGAGGAAGTTACACCTAGACCTAAATTGGGGGAGGGTGTTAATTTACTCTCTATGGCCAATTTTGAGGAGGAATTGGAGGAGAGTGGCATGGTTTATGTTTTAATTGGCAAAGAGAATCTTGCAGGATCAGATTGTCCAGCTGCTGTTCAGCCACTTTTAGAGGAGTTTGCTGATGTTATGCCTCAGAATTTACCATATGGATTACCTCCCATGAGGGACATCCAACACCACATTGATCTAATGCCCGGAGCTAGTTTACCAAATAAGCCACATTACCGAATGAGTCCTAAAGATCATGAAGAGCTTAATAGGCAGGTTTCAGAGTTATTAGAGATGGGTTATGTGCGTGAAAGCATGAGTCCATGTGCTGTACCAGCTTTATTGGTTCCAAAGAAAGATGGGAGTTGGAGAATGTGTACTGACAGTAGAGCCATCAACAAAATTACTGTAAAATACAGATTTCCTATTCCTCGTTTAGAAGACATGCTAGATCATCTTTCGGGAGCCAAAGTTTACTCAAAAATTGATCTCAAAAGTGGATACCATCAGATTAGAATTCAACCCGGGGACGAGTGGAAGACAGCTTTCAAAACTCGTGAGGGGTTGTATGAATGGCTGGTTATGCCATTTGGTTTATCAAATGCACCGAGCACTTTTATGCGTGTGATGAATCATGTGTTGAAACCTTATATTGGGAAGTTTGTTGTGGTGTATTTTGATGATATTCTTGTGTACAGCCCTTCCGAAGAGAAACATCTTGAACACTTACAAGCCCTCTTGACTACTCTAAGGGAGGAAAAATTGTTCATCAACTTCCAAAAGTGCAGCTTTATGACAGATCAAGTGTTGTTTTTGGGGTATGAAGTCTCCTCAGGAGGAATCCAAGTGGATCAGTCCAAAGTGCAGGCTATCATTGAGTGGCCAAGTCCAGCAAATGTTCACGAAGTTCGCAGCTTCCATGGTTTAGCCTCATTCTATCGTCGTTTTATCAAGGATTTCAGCTCACTTGCAGCACCAATTACGAGTTGCATGAAGAAAGGACCATTTAAGTGGACTAATGAGGCCGAAGAAAGTTTCCAATTACTTAAGAAAAAGCTTTCTGAAGCTCCTATCCTTGTTCTACCAGATTTTGACAAACTCTTTGAAGTCCATTGTGATGCTTCTAGAATCGGCATAGGAGCAGTGCTTAGCCAAGGAAGGAGTCCAGTGGCATTCTTTAGCGAGAAATTAAGTGGTGCAAGGTTGAATTATTCTACATATGATGTGGAATTCTATGCTATTGTGCAGACACTCCGCCATTGGGAGCATTATTTGATCCAAAAAGAGTTTGTTTTGTATTCTGACCATGAGGCATTGAAGTACATAAATGGGCAGCATACGTTGAACCGCCGGCATGGCAAATGGGCAGCATACTTGCAGCAGTTTACTTTTACTTTGAAGCATAAGTCAGGTGTCCAAAATAAGGTGGCTGATGCTTTAAGTCGAAGGTCTCATTTACTATCTACTATACAAGTTCAAGTTGTGGGTTTTGACACTTTCAAGGATTTGTATGTTGTTGATCCATTCTTTGGGAGGATTCATGAAGAGGTAGTGGAAGGTAAGAGGACTGACTACTGCTTGCAATCTGGTTTTCTCTTTAAAGGAGCAAAATTGTGTATTCCTAATTGTTCCTTAAGAGAGAAAATTCTATTTCAGCTACATAATGAGGGACACTTTGGCAGAGACAAAACTTATGCCTTGGTTGATGCAAAATACTCTTGGCCAAAGTTAAGGAGGGATGTCAATAGGCTTGTTGATCGTTGCCAAATTTGTCAGGTGTCAAAAGGTGGAGCTACCAATGCTGGTTTATATATGCCTCTACCAACTCCGACTTCTCCGTGGACAGATGTTAGCATGGATTTTGTGCTTGGTCTTCCTCGAACACAAAGGGGTATGGATTCTGTCCTAGTTGTTGTTGATAGATTTTCTAAAATGGCGCATTTCATACCATGTAGGAAAACTATGGATGCCTCTCAAATTGCTAACTTGTACTTCAAAGAAATTGTTCGTTTACATGGTGTGCCAAAGTCCATCACTTCTGATCGCGATAGGAAGTTTATCAGCCATTTTTGGAGGACTTTATGGAAGAAATTGGGGTCTGATTTGAACTTTAGTTCAGCCTATCATCCTCAAACCGATGGGCAAACCGAAGTTGTCAACAGAAGTTTGGGAAATCTGATTCGAAGTCATGTTGGGAATAATTTAAAACAGTGGGATCAAGTTCTCTCTCATGCAGAATTTGCCTTTAATAGGTCCAGAAATCGAACAACTAAGATGAGTCCTTTTGAGATAGTTTATGGGCAGAATCCGAACAGCGTTTTAGATCTGGTTCCACTTCCAATCATGGGCCGTGTGAGTTCTAAAGCTGACGAATTAGTGGATCAGATCAAAGAAATTCACCAGAAGGTGCGGCAACAAATCGAGGAGAGCAATCATAAGTATAAAGAACATGCCAACAAGGGTAGAAGGCGTGTGATCTTTGATGTGGGAGATTATGTATGGGTTGTTTTAACTAGAGATCGATATCCGGCTGGTGAATACAATAAGCTGAGTGCAAGAAAGATTGGACCGTGTGAAGTACTTGAGAGGATTAACGACAATGCATACAGGTTGAAGCTTCCAAGCCACATCAAGACATCCGATGTTTTCAATGTTCGTTATTTGATTCCTTATCAAGGTGACTCTTCAAGCGAGGACGATGCTAACTCGAGGTCGAGTTTTCTCTCACCTGGAGGGACTGATGCAGAGCAAGTGGAAGAGGAATTTCTTCAAACAGTTGAACATCGCAAGAAGTCTAGGCTAAGAGTGCATTAATTGCTTTATGGGTTTTAAGTCATTATTTAAGTCTTAAATCTATTTTAATTTTCTGTTTTGCTTCTATTTAATAAGTCATGTGCCTATTAAATGAGTCATGTGACCATTTAATGGCTGTTTTGTCATTTTAGGACCTTTTATTCTGCTGGACAGAATATTAGCGCTTAGATTATATTTATATGAAGGGCTAGGATTGAATATTTGCTAGGGCATCCCTTGTGGCTTATAAAAGGGTTGTTCCAAGTTGTATTCAGGAGTTTTTCTTGATATTATCAATATATTTAGCTTGCTATCGCAGCTTTCTACCTCTCCCTTTCTTTCGGGATTGAGTTGTGGGTGTTTAAGCTATTCCCTAGCTTGATCTAGCTCTCTGTTTTTTCCTTCTTATAGATTTCAGCCTTTCTTTCATAGCTGATTGCATTAGTTTGGCTCTGATGGTTGTTTGGTAATATGGGTGTTCCACTTTCAGTTCTCACTCCCATGTATTGTGATAACAAGAGTGCCACTCAGATTGCACACAACTCTATCTTTCACGAGCGCACTAAGCATATCGAGAATGATTGTCATGTTGTGCACCATCACCTTCAACTTGGCACTATCTCTCTCCTGTTTGTTTCTTCTACTATGCAGTTGGCTGATTTCTCCACGAAGTCCCCCACTATTACGATTGAATAATACAACAAGTTCTTCTCTTCTTTATTGCTCGCTTACTATTCGCACAAATCTTAACAAAGTTTACCTGACAGGGGGAAAAAAAAAAAGAACACTATCCTAATGTGAACAAAACCATTAACTAACAAAATGTGATTTTACTAATTAGCTACATGGAAGGATACTGATTCACATTTCTTTCTTTTGTATTTGTATGAGTTTCACCTATCACATGTATTTATACATACAATACGAATGAAAATATGCACACATATAATGCCACAAAAAATATTAAGGCGCAAATAGTAACAGGAGCCAAAATTAATGGATGGTATCGTAAATTTATCATATATATAATTTCTCAATTTAATAAAGTATAACACAAATAGAAATTTTGGCATCAAGTGTATAGATGTTTTAAAATGTATCACTAATGCTGGCAAATGAATGATCAAAAAATATGTTAAAAATCTACAACGTGATAAACAGAATAAATGACAAAACATACAGGATGAAATCCACTTTGGAGAAGAAATTCAAGAGCAGCATGGCAGAAGAAACCAAATCTTTCGCCATCATTCCTACAACCATATATGCACCCTGCCCAAAAGAATCTGCAACCAAAAGAAGAAAAAAAGCATTAGAACCTATCATGAACTCATGCCCTTCAGTTAATTGTAGTGATCGAGATGAAGACAAGAACCTTTATACACAACAATCAAAGCTGAAGTTGTAATTTCTATATCCATGAGAAATAGGGAAAGGAAAAAACTGAAATTCAGATAGAAATGATGACAATAATCTATAACATCAAATTTGGTATGCGCCTTTGTAATAAAACATTGTATTGTTTCTAGTGCTTTTCTTCTTTAAAGATCACTTGAATAGCTGAATTCAACAGGTTTTGTAACTTGATTCAGGATATATAGACTCAGCTCATGTATAACTATCAATCTAATTTGACTGTATATCACGACTTGTTTTGGTATAAAACTTGCCACACAATTCAATGGCAGTAAATCATTTAAGACACAATAATTTAAAAGGTGTGTCAAGGTTCCCAAGAATGAATTCTTAAAATTTGAGGATTGTTTTGCAATCTCTCTCTTCGGTGCTCTTATCTGCAGCCAGACTCACTTTCTTGGTTAGTACATTTTATTATTTGATTTCTAGGCTTCAAAGTTGTTGCACACCTGCTTGGCCTTGCTTTCTTTTAATAATTCTTTAATTATCCTTGTTGAAGGATTTAAAGTTATACCCTCTCTAAGAGCTTAAGCTTTTAGAGTAGATGGTTGTTAACATGGTATCAGAGTAGGCAAGGTCCTGTGTTCAAACCCCACCGTCACCCTGATAATTAAAATTAAAACACGGTTTGGACCAAAAAGAAGGCCACATGTGAGGGGGCGTGTTAAAGGATTTAAATATTAAAGTTACACCCTCTCTAACCCTCTCTAACAGCTTAAGCTTTTAGAGTAGATGGTTGTTAACAATCCCCAAAAATAAAAATATTTCAATCAATGACTTCGACAAACTTCAGATTCAAAAGAGTAAACAGATGCGAGTAAAGCTCAATATCTAGTATATAATTATGGAAGGATTGAATTAAAGAATGTCAGAATATTATCATGGGAATGTTGGGGTGAGCTCATCAAAATCAGTTAGAACCAAAAAAACAGGCCACTTAGACAGTCAACCTCTCCAAAGCATAGAAAAGAAAACATGTATGACAATTTTTTAAGGATAATTCACAGCTAAGTTTCAAGTCACGTATGATGATCCCATGCCTACCAAAGTCAATAAATGATATTGGAATGGATGACTTTCCCATCATGATGAAAAAAATAAACATTAATTTGAGCCATGTAGAGGTTCAAATAAAGAGTAAAGTAAACAAATAATTTGACCGTCAAATCAGTTGAATATAGCCGTTCAAGCATAATCTTGATAAACGCACTTAAGCCAACAACTAGCACCAACGGGAAAAAAAATTTGATCTCCACAAAAAAGCTTGTCCAGTATGGACAGTGCAAGGAGGGACAAGCTGGGTACAAACCTAACATTTGACATTACTTGACCACCATTCATGCTAAAAGATATCCATGTAACCTCCTAAACCAAATCAATTTAAGGACTAGGCCATTCCCCATTAAGAACGTAATCCATATTGATGTATATGCATGCAGAGGAAAGGAAACAATATGTACATGAGCAGTACACTTAAGGAGAAAAGAATAACAAAGTAAAAAAGTATTAAGCATTTGAAAGGTGCAAGGGGAGTACAAAATTTACCCATTTTGAGGCTCCAAAAAGTAGACAGAAAGGCCTTCCACTTTCCCAAACCAAACTTTTATTTCAGTCCTACCCCAAGAATAGCTTTTATGAAACTGAAAGTCCTTCACCTATCAAAAAAACATGTTCAAGGATATCAAAATATATGAAGTTATTAGATATGTTAATAAGGATCCTACTAATAGAAGATCAAAAGAAAAACTATGTTGAGTCTTCATCATCAGATATTAAAAATAATCCTTCAGAATGAATGTGTATATTTCTGTGAATCCCTCCGGTCCGTTCCCAGGTTGGGCTAGGTTGAAAACAAGAAATTAGGTGCTTTTATGAGGATCAATAAAAAATGAGACGACTGGAGATAGTATGTCTTGACCAGCCCTAAGGATGCTTAATGACCATTACAGGATAGAAGTACATACAAAGTGAACTCAATATAGGAGCTTACACACATACCAATCTAATCCTCATTATGCAAATATAAACCTGTACCAGCTGGAATCAAACAATTAAATTAACCTTCTCAAATAGTCATATTTTTTTCAGCGGCACACATTTGTAAATTGTAACAGACTTTGAAGTGTATGGAAATGAACAACCTAAGTGGCCACAGGTTCTAATCGGGAATAACCATCCTGTTATTCTTAAGTAAATGAATGTAAAGAAGCAGCAAATGTCACAAGATGCACCACTTGCAAATACCACACTTCTAAGGAGGAGAAGAGGAAGCTTACAATCAAAGGAAACTCAAGTGACCTTGTTAGCCCCTTCGTAAACCTAGGTTTTCCAAGTAAACTACATAGACTCATGCATCCCCAAGGGATAAACCCCAAAAAGAGATAGCTAAACTACCACATATAAGGGTCCCGGATAACATTTTTTATTTTGCTTCAAAATCCAGTGCAAGAAATATGATGAGATCTAGACTAAAGCAAAGAATTAAAGCTTACATTGCTAAGGTTCAAACAGTCGTACTTTGGAAGAATGATGTCAACATTGTGGTTTAAATCTTGAATAGCACGAGAGAGACTAGTGACAACATCACCAAGGCCTCCCACCTGCAAAAGAGTTCAGACATGAAACAAAAAGAAAAGATACAGAATTGATCAGTAGATAACAAATTTACATTTTACCAATTCCTGTCAATTTGTTGTTTGACATGGAAGTTTGTAAATGCTGCCGAAGCATAAACAGTGTCATCCTCTTTGCCTAGTATATATATTGCCATCCTTAAGAAGTTGCAGAAATTATGGTTAAATGACATGCTGTCTTGGTCAAATGATCTGTGTTTATATTCTTGTTTAGGTCAAGTAATATCAACTCCAAGATAGCATCCCTCAGAGTCACATCAATTATCACTTGGTAATTTTAAAAAGAAAGAAAAAAGGAAAACTAACAATGTTACTTAAGTATTCAGATCCACTAGAAAAGTGGACTTCTGTTGCAGAAGTTATGCCCTCTTGATAATTCCCAAAATGCATGGCATAAGTTATCAATTTTTTTGCCTAATTTGGAATAGTGAAGAACAGGAAAGCAATCAGCACATAATGTGAAAAATGTGTAATGAAACTGGAATAATCTAAAAGTCATACTCCTGGAACTTCTTTTTTTTGGTGTCGCTTTGATAGGGGACTGATGTTGGACTGGAAAGAAAGAAGGGGATGAGAAGAAGCTAGAAGAAAGGGGGAAGAAAATAATGAAGGGGATAAAAGAAAAATAAAATACCAAATAAATCAAAATTCCTAAAAATAGGCATATGGACATTTTTTCCGTATTTTACTTGTTAGGATCTTTTATTAATTTGGAATATTATTTTCTTTAATTTTAGGGTTTCTTATTTAGGGTTTGCCTATAAAAGGTCGTATGTAACAGAACTACACAGACATTTATATTGAGATCATTGTGAATTTTCAAAAAATCCCACTTCTCATTCTTTTCCCTACTCTTGCTCCACCCATCCCCCCAGTAAATCGGGTTTCATCTATTTTTTTTCCTTACCCCCTTCAGGCTTCATCTGTTCTCTCACCCCTTCATATAGTTTCATCTCATATTCTGACTTCCCATCCCATTATAGGGTACTTGGGGGAGGAGCCAACTCGCAATACAATTAGAAGCGCATTTGTTTGAACCGCAACATTGCAGGTGATTCTGACCATTGCCAATCAGAGGAAGCGGGAATAGATGATCCTAACCAGTGTTGCATGTCCAAGAGAGCAAGGCTTCTCCTAATTATCTCCTACTCCATTATTGATGTCGCATGGGATATGTGGTGCATGTTGTTTTGCTTTTCTGAGGTATCCTGGGTCATGCCAAGGTCAGTGGAGAAGTTGCTAAGTTGTTGGGTTGGTGGTTGTGTGTCCAGCCGGTTACACCAGGCGTGGTAAGCAGCATTCCTCTGTTTTTATGTGTATGATGGAGCTAAACAAGCACACTTCAGAGGATATGGAGTAGCCACCTCATAGATATAAGGATATGGTGTTTAACACTTTTCTTTTTTGGTTGTCTGTACGACGATTTCCAATTCTTTAGTCAATTTTGTATATTTTAAAAGTGATTCCTGTATTAAGTTACTTGAGCTGTATTATTTATCAAAAAAAGAGTTACTTGAGCTGTATGAAGGACCTTGGGTTGTGGGTCCTCTGTCCTCGATGAATAAAAAGGTTATGCCACCTCCTCATGTTTAATATTACAGTTTTTTACTTATCAGAAAATAGTTAGAGTCTAGATTAATAGAAGTTACCTTTGCAATGGGCGCCATTTCAACAGAAATATGCACTATGTGCATTGGTGGTTCCTTCACAACTCCACCAAAAACAGGTATGTGGTAGTCCATACCATTTTTGTTGTCAAAAATTCCACCATCTTCCCTCTCAGAGAATACAAAGTCCATCATATATGCATCCAGTGGAACCTTGACTGCCCCAAATAAATAAATAAAAACATTTTATCGAACACTTGTGGCACAAAAAAAATGAATAGATTATTTTAACTAAAACCAAAATGTGACTTTCTGCATATAGAGTGAAATAACACCCATGTGATGCAAAAGGCATGATTTGTGCATGAGAGATGGTATAGCTCTATGTAAACTAATCTAATTATTTATCTTGACTCAAGTAAATTAATCTATTATATTTGTTTTTTGGTTTTTCTCTTCTTAGTTCAAATGATGGTCCCATTTAGCATGAAAAAATTTTATATTTTAAAATATTAAAGATCAAAAAGTTTTTAGTTTCATGTTATGGAACTCCCAACTGTTCCTTTTTCACTTAGTTTGTTGTCATATGGCTTACAGATTCCTTAAACAAAAGTTGTTCTTAACTTTAAATATGCTGAAATGTGTTCTGAATATTTAAATTCTATTCGATTTTATTTGAGAAGTATTTGTTTTATGATACCAAAAAAAAGAAATCACAAAGCTTCTGAATTAGAGAAAAAAAATAGAGAACCCTACTCATATATGTGAACAAATCTCAAACGCAGATGTTTGAAAGGTTAGTAATAAACAACTAAATTCCTCACCAGTGGTTTTGACATGAGAACCATTATCTGCAGGTATCATTTTCTGAGGTGGCAAAGGCCCTCTGTGATGAGTCCAACGGTTAAATGAGCATCTGAACCAAATTTCAGATCTTCCATTCAGAACTGTGTTGGCAGGATTATAGAAAACTGTCACAGTGCTTCCAGCTTGGACATCAAGAGGCTCAGTATAAACTATATGCTTTTGAGACAACAGAAACGTTTTCAAAGTCCTTTCCTTTGTTTCAGCTTTCATACGCGCTGTTCTTTCAGCCTGTGACAAGAACAACAAAAGAAAAATGAAAATAGGAAAGAGAAATGAAGGGGAAAATCAGAAGCTGCAGCACATCAAAGTTCTCTAAATAAAAACTGAAATTGGTCAGAAAAGGATTTCCCTGGAAAAACAAAATCTCAGGTACCCATCTTGAACATCAAAAGGACATAGTTGTTCTAAGGAGTATCAGCAATGAAGGAGGCCACCAGTCTACCACTCAAGTGGCTGGTCCCCATCCACTGCACAACCTCATTTACCTGACAACCTCCTTAAATATGCTTGTGTTGGAAAAGCATCATCAAGAATGCATTTTAAACAACTGAGCAGCACATCTCAAATCCTATAATTCATTTACAGGGTAACAATCTTAGCAATTTGACGTGATTTCATGAATAACTGACCTTGGCAAGTATTGTCTCCTCTCTTAACCTCCTCTCCTCCTGGAGTTTCCTGTATATCTGGTGTTCTTCCAAAACCCAATACTCTTCAGGAATGCATTTTGGGACGATGCCATGAAAGTCTTGACAATGATTGTTATCATAAAGAGTAGCATGCTGAGGTGGACCATTGGCAAAAACCCAATCCAAGACAAGGGCTTGATCAGGTACAACAACTACAGAAAATCAAGAAGTTGCTCAAAAGAATGTAACTGAAGTGCATGAACTTATTACAAATATGAAGATTTACTGCAGATGATGTAAGAAGATCATTATGAAAGCTTTGCCCCAACTAATTGGGGTGGACTAGGGGTGGCAATTCGTGTTGGTGGGTCATATTCATGTCGTGTCGACCTAATAGTATTCTATTATATAAGTCAACCCGAACACGACCTGTTTAGTAATTGTGTCAGGAACCATTAGCACGAACACAACACGTCTATTAAACAGGTAACACGACACGACACAACCCGCGTAACCTGTTTAGTAAATGGGTCAAGTAACTCATAACAAGACATGACCCGTTTAATAAAACTATTTAACCCGTTAAAAATTAAATAGATCATGTGACACGTTTATTAACTTAAGTATATAATGCAATATATAACATAATGGATGACTAGATTCATGAAAATGAGAATAATTGGGACAATACAATTAGAAAAAGAAAAAAGAAAAATACAATATTCATATTCAGTTTATATTGAAATAACAAAAATGTCCATAAAAATTGGGTTAAAACAGGTTACAGGTTAATCGGTTTGAACTGACACGATCAATTAAACAGGTCTAATTGAGTTAAACAGGTTGAGTTCCAAAACACGAACACAACACGGTTAATTAAACTAATTAAACGGGTTGACATGATTATGACATGATCACGATCAAGGTCATCGCAAACCCGCTAACTTTGTGTTGTGTTGTGTTGGCGGGTCGTGTTGAATTTTTTCACCCCTATGGACATGAATCTGTTTGCCATTCTGCTCTGTCATTTTCAACTATGAACAATTATTTATTTATATGTGAACACATAAACTACTACTCTAGTAGTCAATTCAACTGCATGTTTACCATAAAAAGGAGTTTTTCCCTTTTTTTTTTCTTTTCCTGACTGACTTTTTTGCATTAGCTGTGACCCTCCATAATCAATACCACCTGAGATCAAAGGACTTTAAGAAAGGGAAATTAAATAACTAAAACTAAGTAGACTGAAGACAATACAAAACAAGCACAACTTTTTTTCTTATCACTTGCCAGTTCCTTTGACTGTTACTTTGATGGACACTTCAGAAATTATAATAGCTTTATTTATGAAGTAATTATATTAGTACCATTACGAACTACTCTTTCCTAGCACATTTGATGAGGCAGCATTGAGGAGTGACAACACAGCAGGGACACATTTAGAGCAGCAATGATAACTAATTTGCCCCACCGATGCCAATTCACGAAGGTATTTAAGGAGCTCAAACTTTAAATGCAAAGACTCAATGGTCACCACTGTGAAGTGCTTATCCATCAAATCCTTATCACTTATGGTTAATTAGTGGTGAAGGAGTGGATACAACATGCACGTCCACTTGTTAGACTACTGATCAAACAAGAAAGGCTCTATTATCTGCACTTGATAATTAATGACGACTATAATAGTCAACCCATAAAACCAGTTTTGGAACTTTTTTTGAAAACTCGTTATGGCATGTGAATACTGGTGTGTAGATCAATATCTTCCCTCCCAAAACCATTTATAACCAATTGAGCAACTCTGGGTAGCAGATGAATTTCAATGCCGAATTTCTCCCAGAATACTAATAATATCCACCTTTCTTTGACACACATTTCATCTACAGTTTTTTTTTTCGAAATAGAAGATAAAATTCAAATGGTGATATTTACTCAAATAGATAGCTATTTTTTTCTTATGTTTGTCTTCATTTTAATTAGCATAGTTCCTTCTAGTAAGAAAGAATATTTTAACTTAATATAAGAGTAGTCACTACTAAAAACCACATCAACGAGGCCACTTTCTCTTCTTTTTTTTCGGTAAGTATCAACAAGACCGCTTCTCTTATATTTATTCAAAACAATCAACTTAGAGGCACTTTGCTTAGCAAGTGGGGTTCCTCAACAACCATGATCAGATAAAGCAACCTACAGAGACACTCAATTTTAGATCAGGAAGAAAGCTTACAACAACAGAACAAACAAATCCTAGTCGAAAATTACTCCAAGTAGTTACTAGTACTTAAACAAGACAATGGAAACTACTCGTTTCTTACCCTTAAAGAAGGAAGAAGAAAAATAGGAGAGAGAGAGAAAGTACTCTTTCAAATAAAGGAATAGATAAATATATAACCTACTAAAAGAGGAATAACTAATAAAAACGATTAAGAATATAAAGAAAAGTCTATATAAGAGTTGTGGTCCCACATTTACAAGTTTCAATGTTTTCTCAGTGGATATAAGCAGCAGTGGTAATACAACACTACCATAACGCTAAATATCAGTAAGGTAGCATATTGAGTAACTCCAAAACGGAGAGACATCACTATAATCTATTGCTGTATGTCAGGAATCAGGTGATACAGGCCTGAACATTAATATTGGAACACTGCCCTCACACAATTTAATACAAGCATGCTTAAACCCTAGTCTTCTATTCACTGCTATAAGAACAGAAAGAAAATGAGAGTTTAATCCATCATAACACATGACTTACTATGTCAGATGCATTTTATATTTTATAGAGACTCTAAGCATAACAAAGAAGCCTTAAAACCTAATTAATTGGGGTTAGTTACAAAAATCTTTTCTACTAACAATGACTTCATACTGTTACCAACCTGCATGTCCACTACATAAATTTTATGCCACCGAGATGACACTGAAATAGTTTAGTATGTACTCCAGGTTATAAATAACAAGCATATATTAACATGCAAGTGAAGGACAGAATTAATATTTAGACATACCATCAGCATACCACCAGTCACCATCCTGTTTCTCAGAGCTGAAAAGCCTTGCAATAATAGATAACCCATCATTCCAATTATTATATCCTCCATGAATCCACAGATCCTTAGATTGAGCCAGAGGACCCGAGCTCCTGTTATAATATAACCTCACCATGTCCTCACCTTTGAACTCACTAGGTTCTATGTACCAGACATTATTCACAGAAATCGCAGCTTTTTTCATCAACTCTCTTAACATTCCTCTTCTTCTTTCAGTCTCCTCTCTCGCCTGTGCTCTATCAGCTTCACTAGCAGCCTTCTCTGCTTCTATCCGCCTTTGTTCTTCCGCTTGTCTTTCTCTTTCAGCTTGCTCCTTAGCAAGTTTCTCAAGTTCCCTATGTTTCTCCTCAAGCAAGAAATCATCAAATTTGAACACATCCATTCCACCTTCAACACTTATGCAGAAATCTTTTTTGTCATTATTGTCATAGACATCTTTTCCATTAAAGAACACAAAGTCCATCTTGTATGCCTCCTTAGGAACGTGAACCTGGCAAGACCACCAATCCCCTTTGAGATGAGTCTTGTTCAACCTTGTGGTAAAAGATTTCCATCGCCAATCATTAAAAGCTCCCATTATCATAACATCAGGTTCATTACTCAGAGGAGAGATGCTCCTGTTAAGGAACACTTCTACATCTTGATCTGGCTTTACTAGCTCAGGATAATAGAAAATTTTGTTCCCTTTCAAGAAGTTTACCTCAGAAAGCCTCTCCACAGCCTGTTTGCGAATATTTGCTTCCATCTCTAGCTTCAATTTAAGAGAAGAATCCCGTTTGTCTCTCTCTTCACCTACTAACATGTCGCTGTCCTTCATTGATTTTGGTTTGACTGACTGATTTTTGGTTATAACCTCATCGATCTCAACAATTCTATTTTGTCTGACATCATCACTCTTTATAACATCCAAGTGCTTTCCTTCTAAATCTGTTCTATCCACATCACTCCTCAAAATTGTTTTTGTTTTCTGCAGCTCGTTGACATCCAAGTGCTTTCCTTCCAAATCAGTGCTTTCTACTCTATCCCCAACATTCTTGACAACTGTTTCCATTATTTGTGTCTCTTTAGCATCCTCATCAACATTGCCAAGTCTTCCATTTTCTGCCAATTGATGTCTTTTAGTGACAGTCTTTGGGTTTCTAATCAATGATAATTCCTGAACTTTCCCGTCAATTTCATCTACACTTTCTTCCTCAACTTTTTTTCCTTGATGAACTCCCACAGAGTGTTCTTTGTCACTATCGGCTTTCGTTTCAAGTGTTGCCTTGTTTGGCCCTGAATACTCACTAGATGTGGGAGTACTTGGACCTTTCGTTCCATTATTCCTCTGATCCTGCTTCTGGGTGCTCGTCCCAACCTGTGTTTTTGGCACAAATCCCTTTGGGGCAGAGCCTTTAGGTCCTGGAGTGAATATTTTCCTCTGTCTCTTTTTTGAAAAATCTAGATTATATATGGTAAAAAAATTCAATAAATTATATAAAAAATGGTTAGTAAAAAAATTCAATAAATTATATAAAAAATGGTTAGTAAAAAAATGTAAACTTCAGATCAGCAGATAAATTACAAGAAAGAACTAACCTGCACTTGCAGTGATTCGATAAGAAGCCCCAACCGTCAAGAGCTCTTTGTGCCATGAAGAAGACTGAACCAAATGCATAAAATGAGAAATTGTCATTATACAGCCGTGATTCATATTCTATGATTAAAATAGTAAAAGAGAAGACCAGTGTTCTGTTATCACCCAAGCAAGTACAATTACAACACAGGCTAATTAAATCTTCTCGCATAGAAAATTAACAAAAAAAAAATGATAATCCATGCTGAATAGGAAAAACGTGAACATATCAACAAAAAGCTTATGTTTATTGAATAGTATTGCTGAACTCGGAGAACCAAAAAGAATAAATAAAAGAAACTAACATCAATAATCACTGATCATTCCAAGCGAGCACAAATACAGACCCACTATCAATACACATATACAGTATACTGAATATACATATATATAAATATATATATACATATAAAAAAAATGAGATAGAAATTTACATGAGAGCAATGACTTGCTATTCTGAATGGCAAGAACCCAATAAACGGTTCAATCTTCAGATGGGGTCTCTCACTGAAAATTGTTCTGGGACATACAGGTCTCCGCACTTGCAAAGAGACCTCCATGGCAGTCCTCAGAGAATGTTTCCGAAGGTTTGTTCTTCACCGCAGAATCAATATACGGAGTAACATGCCCCAATCGTTCGATCACTCTCTGTATCTGTGCATATATAAAAAATATATACTGAGTATTATATATATATTCCATAAAATTATAAATAAATAAAAATAATATATCAGAAACAACTAACCAAAACAACAGATGAAAGCGATAGAAAGGGGTCCAATAATCTGAGCCATAAAAATATAACTTGCCGTGTATTACAGTACACGGGGTTGTGGTGTATGTGTGAGTAATACAAACTGTTGCGTTTTGGTTTTTTTTTTTCTTCTTATGGATGATGAAAGATCCAACCGTATAGTCTACATTTGAGTTTTGCTGTAACGTTGTAGACGGTAGAACTTAAGATAGAGCTTAACTGTTAAAAAAATCTCCATTTTTTCTTTTTCTTTTTTCTAGAGGTCCACATATTAGAGCATCACCAATGGGATAGCCAAAGGCACTTTTGGAGATCAAATACACACTGTAACAATACAATGTGATAGTCAAATTTGTGGATCCCACTTGAGGTTAGCTAAGTGGTTAGCCGGATCCCGCGAACCACTTAGCTAACCAAAGGTTTGTATATTTTTTTTTTTGTCTTTGCTTTTCTCAAAAATCGTGCCATGTATATATATATATATGTATATGTATCATTTACTTAAATGTCAATAACTTTCACTACAAATTAAATTTTTTGATGAAACTAATTTTATTATAAAGATAATTTCGAGAGCTTTAATTTGAGTACCACTTAGGCTATTTTTTGACTTAAAACGAAAAAATTATAAATTTTTTAAATTAAAAAAGTATAAAAAAATTTAATATAAATATGTATATACATAAAATTTTAAGATTAATTTAATTGTGTAAGATTATTTAATTGTGTGGGTAATAAAAATTTGGAGAACCTGTTATGAAGTTAAAATTAAAAATTATGATGTGGTTGGCTAAAATTTAAATCTGGAGAACTTGTTGTGGAGTCAAAATTTAAAGATCCTGATATGATGATGTGGCTGACTAAATTACTGAGGTGACTAGCTAAAATTCAAATTTGGAAAACCAAATTTGAAGATGCTCTTAGAGGGCAATCTGGCTCGGTGAGGAATCAAGTCTCAACCACGAATCGGCACACAAGTCGAGATATGTCACGTGGTGTCAAAAGATGTGGGGGGAAGTTTCAGGAAATAAAATGACAGCGACTTTAATTAATTTGTCAAGACTCGTGACTCGAGAGTAGAAAATATTATATTATTCTATCTTATTGCATCGATAAACTTCATCTCATTTCATGGAAATTCATCATTTATTTGTTAATAGGAAAAGCTATCATAATCCTTTTGAATCTCCAATCTTACACCTTGCAATGTTGAGGAGATAGTAAGTTTATAATTCTTGAAGATGAGTTCAACAATTATTTCCTTTGCCTCTATTTTTGAAAAAGTGAAATCATGATTTATCCTTGCCATGTCACATAATAAAATAATTCTTTTTTTCTTTTTTCTTCACTATATTTTTTAAATATAACGAAGGCTTATCACTATATATAGTATTTTTTAAAACCCTAGGGATCCCTCCGCGCCTTACCTTATTTGAAACACGCACTCTCTGTGTGCGGCCACCGACCAATTCTTCCCGCCTACAACCTCCTATTTAAAACCCTCTTCTCTTCCTCTCATTTTCACCCATCTCTTTGTAGGGCTTGCATTCTCTCTCTCTCTCTCTCTCTCTGTACATATATATATATATATATATATATATATATACACACACACATATCCAAAGCTTTCTCAGCATGAAAGCAATAGTGAAGTGCAGGACCAGATCCTCCACAAAGAGAGAGGAATCATCGTTCTGCCGATACCTAAAACCTGGAGCCCTAGCACAACTCAGAGACTCCAAAATCACTGCCAGATTTAAGATAACCGATTCTGAAGATCAGATCGCTCTCTGCCAACTCAAATCCTCTACAACAAGGTTACCATCGCAGTCACCTACAACCCCCCACACCGAGATAGTGGAGGATAGGCTTCTTAGCTTCCCGTTCAGAATCAACCGCACTCGATGCCTTCAGCGGAAAAAACTCTCCGCAATCGCACCAGTTTTTTCTCTTTCTCAGTCTTGATCTCATTGTTTGTTCATTCAAAGAATGCTTAAATTCTTTTCTTGTATACTTTTCTTTTAATTGGTGCGCTTAAAGTGTCACACACACACACACACATAAATATATATGCTTGATTGTTAAACAGACAGAATGTAGAAATTTTTGATATGAAAATTGAATAAAATGATTTATAGTATCAATTAGCATGATCCATTACAAATTGTTAAAAAAGGGAATGGTCGTGAATTCATGACTGCAATGGACAATATAATGATCTCTTAGCTGTGGATTATCGAAGATGAGAGTTCATGGATGCACTGGACAATATAATGATCTCTTATCTGTGGATTATCGAAGATGAAAGCAGAGTTTATTGAATTTCCTTCCTTTATGAGATAAAATGGTTTGTGGATCTAGAGGAGATACGAGTCTTTTGACGGCGCTGAATATGATTTTCTGATACTTTGTTTATCATTATTGATTACACTAACAATGATCTCTTCTTGATTGATAACAGAACATGATATTGATTTTATGGAATTTCCTTCCTTTATGAGATGAAGTTGGTATCATGGAATCTGGATGATCTAGATCAGATGCAGGCATATATAATAGATTATTAAAGTTATGAAATTTGATTCTTAGTGGCATATTGTTTATCATTGCACCAAATAACGATTCATAATTGATGATGGAAATTGATCTATTGTTGGTGGATAATGGAGGATGGAAATTTATCTATTGAACGTACTTTTGTTTATGAGATGAAATCAGTTTGGGAATCTAGAGGAAACATGAGGCTTCCAGCGGCGTGCAACATATCGTTACACCAAGCAATGATTCCACATTGATGAATAACTGAAGATGAAAATTTATTATGTCGAATTTTCTTCCTTTATGAGTTGAAATTGGTTTGGTGATCAAGAAAAGATGCCAGACTTTTGCGGCATGCAATATTATAGCTTGGACCATTTTACTTGGGAAGAATTATTAGATTTAAATTTTTACATCTATTTATCACATGCATTCAATGGATAAGAAAAGTGTAGGTGACGATTTTTTTTAACTATCATTTTTTTTTTTATATAGCTTACCACAAAAACGAAACATAACACTAAGTGACATTTGGTATATCACTGTACCAAACTGTGATTCATTTTTGGTGGATTACTGAAGATGAAAATCGACTTCCTTTCTTTATGATAATGAAATTGGTTTGGTAATTTAGAGAAGATAAGAGCCACCTATCATCATGGAGGTTGGAAGTTAGGATTCTTTTTTGGCCATTTCAAAAAATACATGTGAGACGGAAATAATTGTTCGATGCATGTGAGATGAGAGAATTGAATGTTTTCCGTAGTGGATTATGAAGTATTAATAGTGTAAATGAAAAAGAAAAAAAAAAAGAATATTTTGAATATTGGATTTAATTATGTTCATCTTCAGCTACATCAACACAATTGCCATTCACATCACATATCTCCTCTCCCTTAGGAGATAGGGGAAGCAGAGTATGAATCATCGGATCAGACTTGACCAATGACACGAATTTAGTGTATAAAAGCTCAACTTTATCAACCTCTTCACTTACAAAAATAGTCAGCATTTGACTGAGCTTCTTTAGCAGTGGGCAGAGTTCAAGAAACTTGTCTACTGGAATACGAGGCCTATGAAGAAAGTAGGAGTTACCCTTTTTGCCAACACTAATTATAGTGTAATCAAGGCCAAGAGCCTTCAATTCTGAAATTATGGATTCGGCTTTTTTAATAATTGCATTGTTAAAGCCGCCACAAAGGCCGCGATCACCTGTGACCAGAATCAAAGCCGCCTTCTTGACAGGTCTAACATTGGTAAGAGGCACATCTATGTCCTCATTTTGGTGCTGTTCATTGATGATGTATAGAACTTCAACAAGAGTTTCCGAAAAGCGTCTACCATTAACCACCGCTTCTTGTGCTCTGCGCACTTTAGCAGCGGCAACAATCTTCGTAGCCTCAGTAATTTTCTGGGTATTTTTCACAGAATCAATCCGTTCACGAAGCTCGAGAAGACGACATTGGATTGGGTTTACAAATAAGGATCTAGAGGGCTTGGAAGTGGTTGAGTTATAGTTTGGAAGCTGAAAAGGATTGAGGAAAGAGCGGAAAGAGAGAAGAAGAGTCGAAAAGAGAAGGTTTTGAGGACACCCGCATTGTCAGATTTGAGCAAGGCATGGCTAGAGAGTACTTTTTGAGCTATGGAGCTAGAAAATATGGGAAGAGAAGAGGTGGTTTTGACCGTTGGGGTTCGATTTGGAACTTGGAGGTGGTTCTTTCATACGTTAATTGTCATCTTAATTAATATACATAATTTTTTGATTTATACTCTTAGTAAGTAATAAGAAAATGTGTATATATATACTGATAAAAGAAAAAGAAAAAGAAAATAATCCGTACATGTGTCATGCGTCTGTGTATAACATTCCCCCAAATCCCAATTAATGATTATATTGTGTGACCAAATATTGACGAGGCAATAAGGACCCCACCTTTTCTGTATTTTACTACTGTACTGTAGTTCGCTTGATGGATAGAGGGCGGAATATGCATGCTGCTACGTGGGTATGATTCTGAATTTCTGATGACCTTGTAGAATTTTTTTTTTCCCCCTTACTTCTCGGTTGGGTTTTGATTTTTGAAACCAAAAAAAAGGGAAAATTCATTTACCTCCAGAATATTTAACGCATCCACATAATTTTAATATTCTAATGAATAAACATGTCCTCAAATGTTAATGGATATTAACTGGAGCTAGCACTTGAAGTTGAGGGATAAAGTGATCAAATACCCAACGGGGGTTAAAAATCAAATAAATGGCACATGACATATTTTGGGGAGGTTTGAGACTCGGAACAGCTAGCTCCATGTGAAAGTAAGCAACTATCAACCATGCAATCAAATTTAATCTCATTGTAGTTTATGATGAACTACTTTCAGCCAAATTGTTTGGCAATATTCTTCTTGCTCATATTGTGTGAGAATTTTGGTAGCACCACAAAACTGCAATTTGTTCCCCAAGTGGTTGTCTACACGGCAGATTTCCCTGCCAATGTAACTACTATATATACAAGTCACACGACTGTACAGAACCCTTACATTAGAGGAACATGAGTGAATAAATAAATAAAAAACAATAACTTTCTCATGCCATTCGCCAAAATCAAATCCTATTAACAAAGAAGGGACCAGTCTCCATGCAGCCTTGCTTAGCTTGGCAGTAAGATTAGTTGAGAAGATCACTTTTCTCAACCTCCAAATGTAGCAGAGATTGATTGATGATGCCCCCATCCTGTGGTAAGTCACATCCAACAGCCATTTTTTGGCTAACCAAAAACCAACCATTGCATTTCCCAACAGAGCCACAATCAACCCAACTCATTGCTACATCCATGGTTGGAGCTGTCTACATCCGCAACTGTATTTAAACTTGAATCTCTTTTGTCTCGACTCATATTAAAACTAGAATTAGTTCTACATGCACGCTTCCTAGGTTTCTTCAATGGGTCAGCAGCAGCAAGAGAACCCAGCTCCAGCTGTTGTGGCATGTCCCCAGCCCGTTTCTGTGATCTAAAATCTTTTCTACTTGCCATCGTCTTCTTGCATGATCTGTTGGGACGTGCTGACATCCAAGCCGAGCCTTCCGTGTTTCTACTCTCTACACGCTTTGGCTTGGTCTTGTTATCTGGAGGACAACCTGGAGCACATGAATTCAAACTCAAGCATAAAGAACTATTCAGTTTATCTTTCCCTTTATCTGTCAAATCCAACTTAAGAGTGCTGGCTTCCGAGGGCCCACAAACATTGCCTTCGCAATTACTATGGTTCCCTGTTTTACATTGTTGGTTATCAAAATCCGCATCTGCCCCAACTTTCTCCACAGTTGCATATGGGACCTCCTAATAACAACAAAATTAATAAAAATAAAAATAAATAACTACATATAAAATATGAAATTCAGATAAACTTATAGCTGCCCCCATTAAACAAGGTTAATACTGTTTGCCCCAAGTGGATGAGAGAGAGTAAATTCCACATGATATGAACTGTGTTAATAGAGCATGCTAGAAACAAGCTTAGTCAAGGAAGTAAATTGAACAATATTACATGTGCATATGAAAAAACTAACGCCACAATAATCCCCAGGGGTAATACCATATCAAATTCTAGAAAGAGAGGAAAAACAAGAGCAAGGGTGTTTTTAAAAAAATTAAAGAAGCACAGTAGCAACGTCGCATTAATCCAATTAAACAATAAACTGGTCAAACACAAAAAGGAATAAAATGCAATGCTGCATCATCTGACATTCGGAATATTAGTGATTGAGAAGCAAATAGTAGATGATACTTCTAAAGCATTGACAAAAGTCTAAGCAACCAGGGCATAATGAACTTGTAAGATCTATGGATTAGATATCAGAACGAACGAACGAACATGCATCTCACTATTCAAAAGCATTTGAATACAAATAAAAAGATACAGAGGCATACCTTATTTTGTATGTCAACAATCTGTTCAGAGTCGGATCCCTCCTCACCTTCAGAGTCGGCCATTTCCTCGCACTCAAACTCGACATGCTCTTCAACTTCTTCCTCGGAGTCACTTAACTCTTCCTGTTCCATCACAATTTCTGGAAGAGACTGATCACTTACATTACTGACATCACATCTGTTAATGTTATTACTTGGCCTAACCAATGCGTGGGCACTTGAATCAACCTTGTTGCTTATTCCATCCGGAATAGAAACCAGCTTGTTTTGTGTTTCCATAATAATTCCAGAATCTGCAGCATTTAAGATTGGCCTCATTTGATTATGCTTGGTAAAATCTCTACTTCCCATCACTTTCTCCTTTCTGGATGTAAAACTTAGGTGAATCTCCAAATCCAGTTCATTAGCCTTTCCATTAGGACTAGAGGGTTTAGTAGAGGTAGCAGTTGGACAGCTACTGACCTGTGACTCAGTTCGAACAGCATCAGATGAATTCTGAAGCTGAACACAGTTGCCTCTTAATGAATCCAAATTAACAGACAGATGGGCAGCTGAATGCGCAACTACTAAGTCACTATTTACATCATCAGCTCTTTGCAGAAGTGGATGGAAGTCAATATTACATGATGAGGAAGTAGTTTCCTTTGAAGATTTATGAAAAAGGTTAACTGCATGGTTTGCTTGGTGAGGATTATGAAACAGACTCAGATTCAATTGGGGCTGATTTCCTGAAAAGAAATTGAAAGAACTACAAGCATTATTACTGCAGCTCAAAGGGTAATATGGCAGACGCACATCTTCAGAGGCCTGGAACAGCAAAGGATGCATCTGTAGATCTGAGTCACATTTTTCTACTGCTATACATTTATCCCTGATGATTCCAGATTCTTGTGGATGCAGATTACTGCTATTATGTATCAGTGTATTACTTTTGTTCTCTCTGGCTTTTATTAGATGGCTGGTTCCTGACTCTGCAACATAAGTAAGTTTCCGAACTATATTTTCTGTTGCAGTATCACCATTTCCAGTATCAACAGCAGATATCTTAGTAGATACTCCACCCTGATAGCTTTTGAAAGCTGACTGAGACATTACACGGACAGATGGTGGAAGATTTACAGGAGGCAAGTCTGGAGCCAGTTTCACTAAACGAGCACTGTTTGCTCTACGAGCACGATATGGCCGCATATATAATTGGGACTTGGAGGACCTCAAATTCATATCAGAAATTGGGCGAGGCAACCCATTGGAAGTTGCAATATGTCTAGCATGAGCAAAATGAGATAAATTATGGAGATTCTGAGAGTAATTCAAAGCATCTGGAAATTCCTGATCACTTTGCGCATGAGATTCTCTAGACCCGCTATTAAAGGTTTGTTCCCAGACACGAGAACCCTCTTGCGACAGTAAATCACTGGGTGGATTATTTTCCCTAACATTCAAGACAGGAAGTTTAGAAGAAGTACCCGGTCTCCAATCTGCCAAAAATGCCTCGTGAACATAAGCTTCATCTTTGTTATCCATGCAATCATCTCCACTGTTATGTTCTCCACCAGCATTATCAGTATGACAGTCCTGTATCAATGAAAACAAGGTTAAAAATCGTTGTTTGTGAGAAAAATAACCATTACTCTGCCAATAAGCCCGGAATAGTCCTTGATTATAAGAACCGTGGGCTAAGCCATTCTCTAGCAAGACTTGGATATCTCCACAGAAGTGTAGAATTTCATGGCTTCAGCTAGGACATGCATGAATATGTACATAATAGCTAATTACATATATTCAATGAAATCTCATTATCAGAGA
This sequence comes from Cornus controversa, assembly GCA_026545225.1. NCBI lineage: Eukaryota > Viridiplantae > Streptophyta > Magnoliopsida > Cornales > Cornaceae > Cornus > Cornus controversa. Next base: position 65,528,825 of record CM048849.1, on the reverse strand, counting down.
AAAAAAAAAAAAGAGCATTACATTTGGTAAGTTAGGCTTCAATATTTCGGGCTTCAAAAATATGAACTGTTTCATTGAGTTTGAAAATATGAACTCTAATAATGAGATGAAGTACGGAGAATGGTTTGCCTCTGTAAGGCAAGTCTGATCACTTTGAAAATATAAATTCTAGGTTTCATCCCATTCAGCACATCTGGAATTATAGCAAGAGACAATAAACCAAGCTCGAGTCTGCCTACAAAATGCCAAGCTCAAGCCAAAACCAAATCTTGGCAAAATTCAGGTTGTTTACAGCACTAGAGATTTCTAAAATGGTTACAGGTTCATTGCAATCCTGCATGTAAATTACTATTATATATCATATGAGCCATTCAGACAGTTAACAAATAAGCATACCTCTTTCTCAGATGAAGTCTGCCAACTTGCCAAAGCTGCAGATTTGCACTTCTTTCTATGTGATTCATATAATCGCCGCTTCTCTTTTTTTTCCGCATTTGATTTATATGACTTTTGAGTTCCAGTAGCAACGCGCCACTGCCGGGGTAGCAAGGATGGATCTCTATATGGGACAGTGAATTTCCATATGGACATCCAGTCAAGTTTAAAAACCTTTAATCCCTGGGTTATTTAAGTCAGATGATTGAGTGAGACAGCAATGCACATGACTGATTTGTGAAATAAATGGACAAAAAAAATAAAATGACCTCTTGAAATCACTTTTCTAAAGAAAAAGGGAAAAGAAAAGAAAGAGGACCTCCTGAATCCGTGCCATCTCTTCTGCAGTCAAGGGAGAGTTTTTCATCCTCCGAACTGCCTGCATGAAGAAGCAAATAGTATTATAACTTTTAGTAGTGAAGAGTAGTCAATTAATAACATAAGTATTATCTGCAAACCCCTTAGGTCCACGATGAGGATTTAGCTCCCTGTCTTGGTGGGCTATGCATCTCTATGAGATACAAAAAGCACGAAGCAACTCTTAAAATCATAAGAAACATTTCAATTTGAAGAGCAAAACGAAATAGTTATAGAAGTAGACATGCGTACTTTGTAAGCAACTCTGAATTAAAGAGTTGCTTTTGACTAAAAAACTTTCCAAAATCAAAGTTCCTTTGATTTTAAAAGTTACTTTTAATGGTCAGTTACTTGGTGAGCACGTGTTTGACCCATAGTAGGCAATGTGGCACACACTAAATGGCTTTCCTCAAAAAGGCCTATTGTGTACTTGACCTGTGAGCTCAAGTGCCTGCATAAATCCATGTCCACCTTTGCACACATGGTATACCTATATATCAATAAACATAAACCATAGACCATCTCTTGCAGAGAATTTGACTACAATATCAATTAATTGACGTATTTTAGCATTCAAGCCCCTAAAATTTCTCTGAACCATTTGCTCTGGAGTAGTTAGAGGTATTACAGAGTAAACCAATCAAACTAATGATGTCCAAGTAATAACTACCAAGTACAACGAAATTTTGGCAAGTTCTCATGCACCAAAATTGTGCAACAGGGGCCTGGAGGGGGGGAGAGATGAGACTACAACTTAGTTCATCAATCAGAATGAGTAGCAATGAATCAAGATATTATAGAAAAAAGCTCTGGGATGTTACAAACCTTTATTGGATTTTCAGGAGCTTTAGAAGATGAACGGTTTTTCTGCCTAACAAAAATCTGTAACAAAATTAACACATCATATAAATCACCATACTAAAGCTGATGAAATAAATTCAGGAAAGAAAAAAAAAAGCTGATGAAATAACATACTTTCGTGTCTACATCACTTCCATTCCCAAAACCAAGTAAATAGAGAGGGGAAAAAAAGATTGATGCAATTCATCATAGACATGACAAATGACTTGCTGAATTGTATCAAATGTAACTGCTAGGTTACAGCAGAGGAGAAGTATAGGAAGAGTTTTATTTCTTGAGTGAATAGGAGTAGCCAATCCAAAAGCAGATTTGAGACTAAAAGTAGTAAAGTTTTTTACTTTCATATTCTCTGCCAAATTTTAGGTTCCCATCATTCCTTTACAAATTACAACAAAAGCTCATAACAATAGGGGGAAAAAAGGAGGAATCAAGTGAACAGAATTGCTATTAACCCATAAAAAAGAATTACCATAGAATTGATAGTTTTTTAATTATTTAAAAAAAATAGGAATTTTTTCAAACTGAAAAAAAAAAAAAAGGAACTTCAAACAACAAAAAAACATGATATGTAGTATTTGAAATGAAAAATCCACAAGGAAATTACCTGATGCTTAGATTTGCAAGGAAGAAAGCGTTGCTGAATTGCTTTCCAGTCTGTATTATATTCCATCAACCCCAATGCTAATAACCTGCAATGCAATCTCAAAATCAAAAAGGTGAACTTCCATGGACAATGGACATTCCAACCAAACAAGAAATAGAAGTCCATAAGTACAGATTACTGCAAAAGAAGGTTAGAAATTGGAATTAACCATCATAATGGCCACAAAAACAATGAAGGAAAGTGCAGATGCATCATAACGTCTGACCTATAAAGCAATTTCAGAATCAAAAGACAAGTAGCACTGCTGTTCAAAATAATAATAAAAAAATTTATTCCTTGAAATTGTCACAGGAAGACATAGTTGATTACACATGACCATTTTTGACAGATCAATATGACAACACCCCATCGTGAAGCTAAACACCATATATTAAACTCGATTACTGCAAGGAAGCAGATGAATTTCAGACAGTTGGCATAGAGCTTTCTTCATTCTAGAAATATGTTCCCTCTATGATGAAGGCAGAGAATAAAAAAATATTAATTTTAAGAGGTAAACACTATTCCTCCAACTCTTCAAGTATATAAGGACTAAGCGCCTATCATTATATATAACTTTACAGTAAGGCCCATTCATTAGCACTCCCAACAACATGCAAAATTAGAAGCTGCTACTGACAAAAGATTATAAAGTTGAACTACTACAAGTTCTAGCATATTGATGCCCGCAAACCAAAGTGTAACAAGTAATATCTTCTGACAATTAATTTCTTTATAAATAAACACAGCAGAGGAAACACAACCCTTATACATGAGAAGTATACAGGAGCTATAAAGAGAGGAACTAGAACCCTATACAACTCCGATAACCTTGGAAATCTACGAGAGTTTAAGAACCCGGCACAAATGAAAAGTATTTACCTATCGGTTTCTTTCAATGTATATCCCTGTATCCTCAACGACCATGCCTATTCTGCTCCACAAAACACTCCAAAGTGCAATCAAGCAAGGGTTGTAACCCAGTGGTATCTCCTCTACCTCCCAACTAGGAGGATAAGGTTTTAGGTCCCCATAGGGGCAAAGTGGTGGTTGTGAGGACCAAAACAACCCCAGAGTGCACATAATGAATCCATCCAACCTGAAGGACTCTCACAACTAGGGCAACCTTCCACCTTACATCTAATAAAATCTACCAAAGCCAAAACAAAGGAAGAAATGAATAGCTAGTCCTTTTCCAATTAGTGTGTTGCCTTTCTTAAGATCCATAACTATAACAAAGAAAGATAGAGATCAAGGCCGACATTAGTTCAAGGGTCCATGATCTTTGATATGGCTTTCTATGTTTAACTCAACTCAATAAGCTTTATTCCACGACATAGCTTTTAAACACGAGTCTCTTTCCCTGTTGAACCCAATCTTGAAAACATTTTTGAGATGGTTAAAGTAGCACCAATTGGAGATAAAATGAGAAATTTTGATTAAGATGTTTTGGACATGTGCAAAGAAGACCACAAACTGCACCACGTAAGAAGAGTGACATGGTCCACATTTAGGGTATTGATAGGGGAAGGGAAAGACGAAAATTAACATGGATAGAGTTAGTAAGAAAAAATCTGATAACATGTAGTTTGACTGAGGCTATGGCCCTAGATAAAATGGAATGAAAATATAAAATTCATATAGTCGACCCCAAGTAGTTGGGAAAAGATTTTGTTAAGTTGAGTACTCCATGTAGGTTTCGATTTCCTTTTCATTTAATTCAACAATCACAAAGGTGTTTAACCTTTTTCGCAGAAATTCACCAAAAAAAGAATTGAAAAGGTTTGGCATGCATGCCTACTCAAGTTAACAACTCAACAGCATAAAGTTCATACTAGAGTGATGCACTGCCTAAAGAATCAAAACTACATCACATAGCAATCCAGTTTCATTTCTAGCAAAGAAAGTTTCTGGGAAATTAGAGGTATGATTTGCAGCCAATGGTTACTAGATCATATTGTCAAAGGGAATAAATACTAAAAGCAATCATTAGGAAGAACATTTACATGGGTCAAGTTGTCAACATCCAAGACCAAAAGGAAGTGCGTAACTCACTCATCCTCTGAATCGGTGAAAAGCACCCGGTTCACGACAGGTGCAGGAGGTGGCTTGTGTGGAAATAAGGCTGGATTAAACAGTGGAAAAAATCTCTGAGCTAACTTGGCAACTTCTCTTGGGACTAGAGCAACTGATTGCTTTTTGGTCCTTTCAACAAGTGCAGCAGCCAATGTCTTCTTAGGTGGTAGATCACTGGCTGGAGAAGGTGGCACCGGGTTGGCAGCTGGGGAAGTGGTTCCTCTTACTTCACCATTAGCTTCAGTGGAAGACTGAAAACTGGGAAGGGGGAACAAGGGCTCCCTTTGAAGACATGTATCACAAGTAGCTTCCATTTGCCGACGTTGATACTCCCGCACAGCTGTCAACAAATTGACACAAACGGTCAAGCATATATAGGTTATTAGCATGAACAACCAAGTAGCTGTGGAAACACAATGAACTTTTAATTCCACCTATATGTCATACCAGTAGAAACATCATCCATATATTTTCCAACTAAAGTAAGTGGAGCAGCATCCATAACAGAAAGTACAGGACCATTTATAAAAGGAACCCAGAAAGAGCACTCAGTAGTTTGAAAGCGACCCTCCTCCCTGTTAGAAACATATACACTTCCTTCTTTAAAAGGGAAAATCACATCAGAAGGCAGCACTCTGTTGTTTCTGGAAGAACAATATCTTTGTGCTTCCAAGGAACAAGATGATCCAAAGGTGCTCTGTGTTGTCAAAGGTTTGAAGGGTTCATCTGGCACTGATGGATGAATGTAAGGAGGGCAAAAACAAAAACTGGGATATGGTACCCTTCTCCATGATGATACTTGATCACGTCTATGAAGCATCTCTGAAATCAATTCCTGAACTTGGGAGGCAACGTGCTGGCGAGAAGGGTCAAGAATACAAAGAGAAAACACCTGAATAAGAAGTTGTAGATGCTCATGTACTAAACAATGCAACTGGCCCAGCTGATGTGGAGTAAAGCCATTTATTAAACCATTATGTGCTGATGATGACAGACAATCTGAAGCATTCTCCAAATTTTTTCCATCAAGAGCTGGTAAAGGTAAAATTGCTGCATTTGGTAAGAGGGGGCGCAGTGGCCTATTTGTCTGTTCGAGCAGCCTTTTTTTATATTGGGCAGAAGATCTTTGGCGTCTGTTTTGCCTAGTCTCAGGTCGTCGACCAGCTGCCTCGTGCTCCTTTACTTGTTTCTCACCACCTATATTTTCATCGAAGTCACTCTCAAGTGCCTCTTCAATTTCTATCTCAAAGTCTGCGTCGTTGTCCTCATCTTCATCATCAACATTTTCATTGTCTTGAATTGTCTGACTGTCTCCATCTCCACCCTGTAAAACAGCTGCAAGAAATTTCCTGTATTCTTCTTCATCGTCGACATTCTGAAGATCATCATCATCATCCGTTTCTTGAAGAAAAGTCTCAAGCTCATCAAGTGTAAAACTGGCAAGCGAATAGCGAGCTCTAGTGCGCATGCATATAGCATCCTCATCATCTATATCTATAATGAGCTTCCTAGAATGTCTTGTATTGCCACACTCTCCAGTCATATCATTAACAGCCTCTGCTCCACTGTTTGAGCCCTTTTCTTCTCCACAAAAAATTTCAATTTCAGGCTGACAGATCCAAGAATCTGATTTTCTCTTCCTTGCGTCTGTGGGAGAAGATCTTTCTGATTCTTTTTCAGATGCTCCTCCAGAAGAAACTGCAGTTTGCAACACAATCTCTTCACCATGCTCGGAATCTCCGACAGCATAGTCTTGGATTTGAGAAGGTGGGTTTGACGACAAATTAGTAACCAAATCTCCGCAAGTGTTTCCCCCACTGTCAACAACATCAACATCTAGACCATCAACTTCAGAGCTCAAGCTTGAAGAAGCTTCCACAGATGGGGTGTCTTTAAGAAAGGGACAGAAGTCTACATCCTCTTCCTCGTCCCCGTCCTCTTCTTCATCCTCACGTTCCAAATGGCTTTCACTACATTTGGACAAGTTTGCATCAGCAGGGACAGCATTCTTGTGATTGTGATAGGTCGATAGCTCATTTGAACATGATGACATCTTAAACAAAAATTATATAACTATGGCAAATGACTCAAAATCTTAGAAGCCCCTAAGAGTGGCAGCAGGAACTGGCATCCATTAGAAGGCAATCAAACAACTAATTGCAGCCCTGAAGAATAGCAGAAAGCAAATATCAAACTAAAATATATAATAAAAAAACCTCAACGTCGTGTACAAAAGCAAGCACGTACATTACTTATATAGCTTACCAAGATAAGGTCATCTAAATCCCAACATTCTACAATTTATCAGACATGTATATATTGATATGACAATCCATATCCATTGCACTTTTAATTATCCACCTCTCCAGAGTACCCATACTTCTGAAATAACAATCAGCCTATAGCAAATGATTATATACTACACTTACTTAGATTATTTGTCTAAATGGAGTGCCATTCTCTCAGCATAACTCACCTTCCACCGATCTGTGGATTAAATACTAAGTTTTGCAAATTCTATCTACATACTGATTCCTTTACTAAAACTTGAGTTATTTGGAAAATCCCAAGCCTTAAACTTGTGATCCAACACTTAATTTACTTAAAAATTTGCATCTAATTGCTATTTAGAAATAATTTGGAGGTTTTGTTGTTGGGAGAAGAAGAATATGATGAAAAAAGATAATAAAGATAGTGGATTAGAGCTTCATGTTACATGTAGATCCTTGATGCAGTAATTGTCAATTCTCGGTAAGACCACATGTGAATTCCCCATTTTTTCACCCCCCCCCCCCCTCTCTTCTTACTGTGTATCGTTCTCTTCCTTTGCATTTGCATGAGATGAGACCGGTGGGTAAATTCGTGGAACAACAATTATGTTCCATTCTAATTTTACGCTTTGCATATTTTATCTTATATTATCACTGTTCACTTTTATTTCATTCTCAAATTCCTGGCTAAGTATTCACTGATTCAAGATTTCCCCCTAACTTCAAGTACTTCGTAGGAAGAAGACAAAGATGAACCATAATAATCTTAACATAAAGCCCCTGCGGATTAATCTATTTCACATTGATATTGGCACTTTATTATTTCATTTGAGATCATGGCATGTAAGACTTTTCTTTTTTCTTTTTTCATTTTGGTTGCTTTTACAAACTCGCTTTCCCTTCAGCTCTGTGATTTAAATACTATAGCTCCATCCAGCATCACCAAGAGGAAAGAAAAAAAAATGGAAAAAGTGAAGTACACAAAATGACATCTAATAAATAGATGAGATGTATATTGAAGCAGATTTTAAGCAAAATAAGACTAAACTACGGATAGTTGACGTAAAAAGTTTGCATTCATCTCAAATTTGACGCATATGATGCAACAAAAGAAGAGGGAAAAAATAGAAGTGTAACAGTCAGATATAGAGACCGATAACTGACAACATGGTTCAGCGTCGTAGTATTGGACACTAACTCTAGACTCAGCCGTAATCTTTATTTTCATACACAACAAAATGCTACATACAAGGCTCCATATATATATAACTATAATCAACATGAAAAATCTATATACAATAAGACAGGATGGATCCATAATCAACGCATATGAACTTGTCAGAATTATTAATAGAAGTACACTGCTAGTCTACCTATAATATGACATAATCACCGGGTAATAAATATTCAATACTCATTACATTTCAAAAATCCATAACTTCTTCCATATAAATGTATCTTGCCATGTTGAGATAAAAATTAAGCAACTAAAATTTTGTTCAACGATCTGTATCAGCAAACCTCGTAGACAAATAATCAAGTTCATAGTACTGAGAATTGCATAAAAAAAACTTATCTTGCCCAATCACCGAATTCGCCCAGCATTAACAGGACATGTACAAGATTAAGAAGCAGACATACAAACTAATTTCACCACCTTCATCATGGACATTCATTTCGTTCCAATATATATTAACATATTAAACAGAATTAATAATGTCTCAAGGCATGCAACACATCAAATTCGAGTGTGCGGGTGAGTCTGTGTGCCTGATATACCTACATAGAGAGTACTTAGGGTTTCCAAAGAAGAAGAGACTGCCGAGAGAATATTATGGTATGTTCCTTTAGAACGTGAGCATAATAATAAACTTGTCAAAAACCCTAACAATGTCCCCAAGTTTAAATGTTCTTTCTGCTTATTGTCCATGGTTCCTTACCATATACAGCGCCAAATGGGGAGAGAGAGACTTACCTAGAAAAACAGCAGCAGAAGGGGACACCAAACAATGACGATCGACGGTGACGAATTGATCGGCGACGGAAACAAAGAGAGAGAGAGAGAGAGAGCGAATAATTTGTGTCAGAAGCTGTTTGGGAACCGTGAAAAGTAGTTCAGGCCCGATCCGTCCGATTTATGTTATCCGGTTTTAACATAACCTCCAAAGCATGTATCGGTTCGTCTCATCATCATCAACCTTGCATTTGGAGTTCCTATAGTTTAAAAAAATAACCAAAAAAATAATAAATTTTCGTAATCACCCGTGAATTTACACAAATATATTTTCTTTTCCTGTAAATGTTATGCTATCGAAATCAAGGAATAGTTTTTTCTAATGCTTGTTTGAAAACTGTTTATGCAAATAAAATGTAGATTGAAATTTTGATTTTCTTTTAATTCTCTTTTTTTTTTTTTACTTTCACTTTTATTATTAGTTTAATTAAACAAATCTTTCACACCATGTTATATTAAGGGCAAATTATACTTACCTCTCTTCTAAATTGGTTTTATAACAATTACATCTCTTATACTTTGGTATATAACACTTACCCCCTTATAGTTTGCACATTTGTAACAAATATTCATTTTTATTTGTCAAAATAACGGTTATTGCTTATGTCATTAAAATTTAATCTTAAAATGACAATTATACCTTTAAAAATGTTGCGGCTGAAGTTAGTGGGTCTCGAATTCAATGACAACTCCAACATTAGAAGGGCAGTAGCTAGTGGTTTGGCCAAAGTTGGGTCTTCTCGATAGTAGTTTCAATGGTGAGTGTTGATGGTGTAGATGGTAAAGCTTGGTGGAGACAGAAGGGGGTGGTGGCTTGGTTAGAGGTGATATTGATACGGTTAAAGGTTTGAATTGGGTCTGCTCACAGTGGTGGGTCTTCACGGCTGTTTGGGGTGTTGCTTGAATAATGGTGGTAGAGTTGGTGGTTTGGTAAGTCTGACCAGCATTGGGTCATTTAGTCGATGTGATAATGATAGTGGAGATATTGGTCTTCTTGGTGCGATAGTGGAGGTGGCTGGAGTCTCGGCTGGCTGTGAATGGTGGACCTTGGAACTTCAATGGAGGTGTGGCCTTGAAATCGGCCTTGGTGGATGACGATGGAGGAGCTTGCATGGCAATGAATATATGGGCGTGGTCGGCTTCAATGGTTGTTGACCGTCATCTGGGTCTCTATGCCTAGACCACTGATTAATGTTAAAGCAAGCCAACACTCACCAGAGTACTTTCATAGACCACTGCGAGCACAAAGCTCAGTAGGCATCAATTGCAAACCACCGAAGCTTCACCATTAACATTGGGTCTCCATTTACTCGAAACTCCGACTCTGCTGCACAGAGCTCCACCGCCAATTAAGTTTCTCCATCAACCAAGACTACATCGTTGGAGTTATGATGACTATGGAGTCGTCCCGATGGTGGCTATTTATAGATGTAAGGGTATAATAGTAATTTCATAAGTTTTGTTAACATATATTAACGACTGTTACTAATAAAGAGGTAAATGTTATATGTCAAAACACAGAAGAGATAAGTGTTATAAAGCTAATCTAGAAGGGAGGTAAGTGTAATTTGCTCTTATATTAATCACATGTGAACACTTTTATTGTTTTTTATTAAAATTAACAAATATCCCTTTTAAACGTATTCTTTTTTTTTATGACCATTTTACTCTTTTTATTATTATAAAAAAGTAAATAAAAATAAAGAGAAGGGTTTTTTTTTTTGGAAAAAAAACAAAAAATGCACAATTACATAATAAAAAGTTTTTGTATTTTTTTTTTGTTTTCCGGAATTGTTTCTGAAAATGTTTTCCATTAGAAAGATAGGGGTTTTTTTTTATATTAAGTTTTTATTTACCTTAATAAAAAAAATGGATTATTTTTTGAAAAAAATATTTTAGAAATAATTTATAGGAAAAAAAAATTAAATATGCACAATAATACAAATTTCTGGATTTTTTTGTTTTTTCAAAAATTGTTTTATTTTCATAAATTATCTCTTTCTAATGGAAAATTTTTCAGAAACAATTTTCAAAAAACAAAAAAAAAATGAATATGTGTATTATGTAATTGTGCATTTTTAGTTTTTTTTTTCTTGGAAAAAACTCCAATTTTTTTATTAAGATAAAAAACTTAATATAAAAAACCTCTATTCTCTCCATTATTCTTTATTTTTTATATACTGGAAAGGGTAAAATGGTCACATAAAAAGATAATATGTGTAAAAGGAGTGCTTTGCTCACCTTTGCAAAGGTGATATAATTCAAAATATAACATAAGGGATTTATTATACTTTTTTAAAAGGGTAAATATCACTTACACCCCCTAAGGTTTGATGTATTGACACGCGGCTACAACTTTGTGAATTTTCGTCATCAACACTTCTTATCAGTTTTTCATTTTTTAATATATGAAATGTATTGATTGCCCCGGATTATTTAAATGTATTTTAATATAAAAATATCATAATAGAAAAATGACCACAATACCCTTCAAGTTAATATGCACTAACAACTAATTTTTTATTTTATGTTAATATCATTATTTATAGAAATAAATAATTATACATATATTATAGTGTATATATAGATGAATATTATTATTTATGAAAATAAATAATTATACATATTAGGCTATATATATTATAGTGTATATATATAAATGAATAGAGAAAAAGAAAGAGAAATTTAATTACTTTTTTATTTTATGTTAACATTATTATTTATTAAAATAAATAAATAGATATATAGGTTATATATATATATATATGTTATAGTATATTATGTATATATAGATAGATAGAGAAAAAGAAAGAGAAATTTAATTACTTTTTTATTTTATGTTAACATTATTATTTATTAAAATAAATAATTATACATAGGTTATATATATTATAGCATCTATATAGGTATATTTAAAAGGGGTATTTTGATCCATTAGACATGACTAAATAGGTAAATTTTGTATTCAAATGGGTTAGATCAGGAATTAAAAGGCAATATGATCATTTTACGGTCAAAAAGTACTAGTTATAATCGCGTCAATATATTAAACCCTTTTTTAAAATAACACGTGGGTTTTGGGCCCTTTTGCCCTTTTTATTTTTTTATTTTTTAAACCCATTCCATTACAGGATAAACGTGAGTCCAGAAAAGCTTAATAGGCTAGAGCCCAAACTATTACTGTTAAGCAAATTCAGGAAAAGCATAACAGGCTAAAGCTCAATTTATGGCCCAGTCCAGGTTTCTAACAGTCCACGCATTTGCCACTTCATTTTGCACCCTAATTCTTTTCTGCATTCTGGTATACCGTATATATGTATGTATATTTATATACAGAGAGAGAAACAGATGAGAGAGAAGCAATGGAGTTTGAGAAGAGGAAGGAAGCAACACTCGCATCCATGAATTCATCAGAGCCTGATAACTCACCAAAAGGCACATTGGACAAACCCATCTTACCTCTTCTCAGAGTCCTCAACTCACATCCCTCTTACTTCACCACCAGTTCATGCTCTGGCCGTATCTCCATCCTCTCCCAACCCACCACCACCGCCGCCGCCACTACAACCACCAAGAAAAAGGCCAAAGGTGGCACGTGGCTTTACATAACCCACGACCCAGCTGACCCTGACTCAGTCCTCAACCTCCTATTCCCCACCAACCCAACTCACCCTCCCCTAACCCACCTCTCCGACCTCGTCTTCCGATTCGAACCCCTAATCATCGCCGTCGAATGCAAAGATGTCTCGTCAGCTCAGTTCTTAGTATCTCTAGCTATCTCTTCTGGGTTCAGGGAATCGGGTATTACGAGTGTCAGCAAAAGAGTAATCATAGCAATTCGTTGTTCCATACGATTGGAAGTGCCGTTGGGCGATAACGCGCGGCTCATGGTGTCACCGGAGTATGTACGGTACCTTGTTGGGATTGCCAACGAGAAGATGGAGGCGAATAGGCGAAGAACGGATAGTTTTCTTAATGCACTGATAAGCAATGGTTTTAGTGGAAGTGAAGTCTCGGAGAGTGGTAATGGAGCGTCGGTGAATGCAGAAGTGGATATTAATGGTGGTGGTTTGATGCACATCGAGGTTCAGAATTCAGAGTGTCAGCTGAATTATAAGAGTAACGATAACAAGGGAAATGCAGAATCCGTAGGAATAGATGCAGACGCTCAATTTGGTATTTTAAAATTTTAACTGTTCTTGAAATTGATTTGATAATGAATGTAATGCATCGAGTTTGGTTTAAACATGTAACCTGTTGGTGGTCAATCTTATCTTACTTTAGCTATGATTGCATGGAGTATGTTATGTATGACAGTTTTGGTTAAGTTTTTTGAACTAACAACTTTTTGAATAACTGGGCATCTTTGATTATATATTTGAGCAATTGTGGGTCTTCTATATTTACCTATTTTTCTGGAATCACACATAAGTTTGCTGTATAGAAGAACATCCATTGTTAGAGAATGCTCAGTCTGGATGATATGATTGAAGTTGATTATAAGGTCATGTTTGATAGAAGACAGGATCCAGGCCTTGTAATTGGCACATCATTCTTACTGTGGCTTGACGTCTAGTGCGACTTTTGCACCGCAAGTGTCCATATTTGAGTCTGAATGAATTATCCACAAAATGCAATAATGAGGGATATGCTTTACTTTTTACACACTTTCTCGGAAGAATGTTGCCATTCTTGATTCTCAGTTTTGGCGATTCAATCTGGCCTAATAGTCTTAATTTGGTTCTCCTTCCCTTCAGCCCCAGTCTAACATAACTTTTTTTTCATAATTCAGTTTAACATATATTGTTGACAGCCATGATGTTTATCATATATCTGTTTGACTTAACAAGATGCAAATAGAATATTATAATGCCTAATGATTCCATGTGCAAAGTGAATTTAAGGATGCCATGCGTGTGTTTATGTAATGTATACTTATATGCATTCAAACATGTATGTCGGAAAAATAGATTTTAAATCAACTGTATTAATAGGAATACACATACTCAAATTATTTTCTCCTGATTTTTGGTGTAGATGTTTATTTAAATGTTGAATCTTCCGTATATAAAAATAAACAAATCTGACACATACTTAAATTATTTCCTCCTATTATTTATTAATAAAGAGCCGAACAAATCTGACACAGTAGGAGGAACACTTTTGAATCTTAGATATTTATGCTTAGGTGGAAGCTTCGCTGATTTGATATAGTTTTGTGGATAGTTTGGTAGTACTGTTACGTACTAATATATGTTTGATTGCAGGACATTTTCCTTTTAAATGTGACAGCAAATTTGAATCTTTGAATCACTGGCAGGATCACTAGGAGTTCCTGGTATCACTCTATCTATTATTCCAATGGTGATTGTTGGTGAACCTGTTGAGAAGCTTCTCCTTTGGGGTCACTCTGCTTGTCCTTTGGGTAACACGGATCACAAAAGAATTCTCATTTTTGGTGGTTTTGGAGGCATGGGAAGACATGCACGGAGAAATGATTCTTTACTACTTGACCCATTGTGTGGTAAGTTAGAAGCAATCAATGTTCAGGGCACTCCATCTCCTCGCTTGGGTCACACGTCTTCTGTGGTAGGAGATTTTATGTTTGTTATCGGAGGCAGGGCTGATCCATTGAATATTCTGAATGAGGTCTGGCTCCTTAATACAGTGAAGAATGAATGGAGGTTGCTAGAATGTATTGGCAGTGTGTTTCCTCCTAGGTAATGCCTTTATTTTATTGATGCTTCAATTGTTGTTTGCTTGTTTTAAAATTTGGGTAAATTACTCTGACCTTTCTTGAGGTTTGGCTTAATTGCCCTCAAATTAAAGTTTTTGCAAAATTAATCTGCCACCCCCCTGTCAGACTAACGATCCGTTAAACAAAATCACCTCTAGTATAAAATTACAAAAGTACCCTCAAATTATAGTGTTTTTGTGCAATAAAACCTCAATTTCTAATCCTTTGACTGAGATTAACATGTTTTATATACATATTTTCTCCTTTAATGCCACACCAGCACTATCGCCACCAAGAGTAGTTTTGGCATTTTGATTTTTTATGCTAATTGACTTTAACGGAGCTAATTGTCAATTAACGACAAGAGTACCCAGAGTAAAGTCAACCAAACCTCACAGGAGGTTGACCACCATATTTTAAAAACCTTAATCTGAGAGTAATTAGGCAAAACCTCAGGGGAGGTCAGAGTAATTTACCCTTTAAATTTTGGTTACTCCTGATCCCGTGGAAAGTAAATATAACCTTCACGTTGTTTATAAGATATATTTTAGAAAAATAGAAGTTCAAATAATTAACTTCTTGGTTTAGATTTGAAGCAATTTAATTATTTCAAAATCTTTCAAAACAGATTTCTCAGTGTTTCTGTGTCCATTTATATTTCCTCCAGTAAAATTTTGTGGTTTGATATTTTCTGTATACATCTAACTAATATTGATGTTACACAGGCATCGGCATGCAGCAGCAGTTGTAGGTTCGAAAATATATGTATTTGGTGGAATTCTCAATGATGTAATTTCTTCGTCATTATGTGTACTCGATATAGACAATATGCAGTGGAATGAGATATGCATCCAGGGGAAATGGCCATGCCCTCGTCATTCTCACTCCTTGGTGGCATTTGGGTCTAGGTTATTTTTGTTTGGAGGATACAATGGCGAGAAAGCACTAGGAGACCTTTACAGTTTTGATGTTCAAACATGTCTATGGAAAAAGGAAAAGATGGCAGGGAGGACTCCATATGCAAGGTTCTCACACTCAATGTTTGTTTATAAGAATTATCTTGGAATTGTAGGGGGATGTCCTGTCAGACAACATTATCAAGAGTTGTCATTACTTGATCTGCAATCCAATTTGTGGAGGCACGTGATGCTGAATTCTGTTGGCAAAGATCTTTTTGTTCGTTGCACAGCAAGTGTTGTTGGTGATGATTTAGTAATGATTGGCGGTGGGGCAGCTTGTTATGCTTTTGGAACAAAGTTTAGTGAACCAATGAAAATCAACTTGCTTCCAGTAACGCCCTTAGATGATAGTTTTGAGCCTGCTGAAACTGGAGAAAAGCAGGTTGTGTACCAGGATGAAGGGGTGGTAGTAGAGAGAAAGGATGGTGACTTTCAACTTTCACAGAATAAAACTGAACAAATATCAAATAATCGCCCTGATTTGAATCCTGAGATTGAAGAATCTTGCAAATATGTTGGACATCAGACGGTTGCTTCGCATTGGGTTCTACAACTTGAAAGGCAATATGCAAAATTGGGGAAAGATGTATTGAAAAAATTTGGATGGTTGGATGTTGCAAGAAAGGTTTATCCCCAGGAAGACGGGATACATATTTGTTTCCCTGTCACAGAAGAATTTTGTGCTTTATACTGCGATAAGCAACATCATTCTGTAATTGAGTTCAAAAGGATGGATGGCCTTCAACCATGGAAATCATTTAAGAGAGAGGGGGTTTTATTAAAGGATATCTCCTGTTCGAAAGCTTTGAATGTTCTAATAGCGTGCGGTGCCACTAAACTTCCAGACGAGGTTGTCAAAGTCAAAAAATTTCCAAACTCTCCTCTAAAAATAATGACTGAAGCTGTAGCCTCTTTAGTAAAGCATCGAAGCCTGCCGGCAAAACTTTTAGAGCAGCTACCCACAAGGTTTGTGTTTTATTGCTTTATGCTTCTTTGATGTGTGCTTGCTAGTTCGGCATGAGCTGCATTTTATTTATTACATCATGCAACTGGAAGTTATTTATTTATTATTAATTTTCTTTTTGCTTTATTTGGGTTAGACCTTGATATAAATGTTTCTGGTGCCTATTTAGTTCTATTCATTAAAGCTTTGTTCGACACCATGATACATTTCATGTTAAAAACAGCTTTTTTCTAACTCAGATGGGAGCAACTAGGGGATATTATTGTGCTTCCAGTGACGTCATTCAGGGATCCAATGTGGGACTCAATTGGGGAGGAGCTTTGGCCCACTGTTGCAAAATCCCTTGGTACTCGTCGACTTGCTCGACAAGTAAGCTGTATTGGCAAAACTGTATCCATGCTGCTGCATCTATTTGTTGATTCTCTAATTTATTTAATATATTTCAAAGCATATTTCTTCATGCAACTTTCATGTATATTGTCTGTATGGTTTTTCAGCTGCTGTTGGTACATGTGGTAATAGTTGGATTATGTAATGTGGATGTGAATGTTGGTTGATACTAAAATGGGTTAGTGATAGTATTTGAGATGAATGCAATTGTGACAATAGTGCACATCAGACTATCTCTACTGTAATTTGATATGCACTATTGCATATCTGGACAAAATCATGCATTCAAATAATTCATCTAGATCCTTTTTGACAGGGGTGTTATTTTACAATATCTCAAAGGCTTTTTATCTATATGACTGGCTAATTATTTGATTTCTCCTTATTTTGAAGTTTATTGGATGTGAAATTTCTACTCACATACTAAAATCTAATGTTGGATAAGGAGCACAAAACATATCTGGAAGACAATGTAGTATATAATGGAGCCATTGACCTTTGAGAAGTATTGGTTCTTAATTTCAAACATACTTCATTGTTTATAATTCCTCATATACAAACTGTATGCTGCTGTTCTTGGATTTGACCCGGTAGAAATAGCTAATCATTAGTTTTGATCAGTAGGCAACTAGATCTACATGATGATATTTATCTTAATCACTATGTTTCTTTTTGTTTGGAAGCCAATGATGCCACAGCCATGTATAAGTACTACTGAGTAGCCACCCATACTCGTTGATTTAAATTGATTGATACCCCATTAATATGCTTATAATTGAAAATAGTTGAAATTTCAACCTAGAAATCAAATACATTTTTTTTCAGAGTGAGTCCTAGAAAGTTTCCCTCAATTTTGACAAGCTATAATGTTTTGATTTAGAATTTAATTGGCCTTTCTTTAATCAAATATCCTGATACTTTTAGGGTCGAGTTGCACCAACTGGAACAAGGGACAGTAATTTGGAGATTCTTGTGGGAGATAATGGTTGGGTTGATCACCGTGAAAATGGAATTCTCTATTCTTTTGATGCTACCAAGTGCATGTTCTCCTGGGGAAATTATTCCGAGAAGCTTCGCATGGCCTGTCTAGACTGTAGGGATCAAGTTGTTGTGGATTTGTTTGCTGGCATTGGATATTTTGTGTTACCATTCCTTGTCAGGTATACTCTGATTATCATTCTAGTACATTGCTTCAGTATAAAATTTTATGTTACAAATCCTTTTACATATGCTTTGATGATCATATTGGCATTATTGCTTTTTAGTAATTCCTCCTATACTTTTCGATTTTTGCTTTGCTAAATCCTTTTTGCAGGATTATTTAAATTTTAGTTTTATACAGTTCTTGAAGTGGTACCATCTGAAATCTAAGGTCTGTTGAGTAAATCAAAAGGATAGTTTAACAATCACATGGGAATCACTTTTTGATATGTGCTTCCCACTTAGAAAAGTGAAAGTAGAAGAGGAGAAAAATAGATGTGACATGGGTGTTAAAGATTGGATCTACACCTATAATTTGATAGGATGCAGAAAGAAAATTGGGCTAGTCTGTTAATCTCAAGTCTTAACCTTATTTATCATATTCATTGTTTTTCGTTTATATGGTTCTTTAGTCTCCCCACTCCCCTTTTAATTGATCATGACTGAAGTTTTTTCTTGAGCATATATGTTATTCATTCAATGAGTGGATTCGGTTGGAATAACCGTTACCAATGCCATTACATGATTCATTTTACACCTAAAGCATTCCTAATTTCTAACCTTGCATTTTTTTTCCGTGTTCTATAATATTGATAACATTGTTTGATCAGAGCAAATGCAAAATTGGTGTATGCATGTGAGTGGAATCCCCATGCTATTGACGCACTGCAGCGTAACCTTCATGCTAATTCTGTGGCTGATCGTTGCGTGATACTTGAAGGAGATAACGGGATTACAGCTCCTAAAGTATGTCCCTTGGCTTTATTTTTTATTATTAAGTATCTAGTTCATTTGCATCTGTATCTGAATTGTCCAATAAACTTGGGCTGTGAAGCTTGATCTAAATCATTGCAACTTGATCCATCATGATATAGTTTAAATTAGGCTTTTTTATTTTTTGGAATCTTCATTTTAACGATTGGTCAGAGGAAGCCTAAAACTGTAGTGACAATATATACGGAGAGCAGTTTACATATGCACAATGTACATGTTAAGTGTTAGGAGTCCTTGTAAGTGATTTGCTGTATATGTTAGATGACCAGGTTGGAGTTCTTTATACATGGGCAAACATATCAAAAAGGCAAAGTAAAAAATCTAATGCTACTTCTAAAATGTCAGTCAACTTAGTCCTTGTCATTATGTTGTTTATTGTCCTTTTCTTTCTGCAATTTGTGTAAGCTTGCAGCCAATTTTTGGTTTTCAACTCACTCCTTAGGTAGCAATGGCCATTGAGATTCTTCCTCCTTATTTCAAGACAGTACTACTGAAATGACCTGGACTTGGTTCATTTCATGCCTTGGATGACAGTCTAACTAGTTTTGATGATGATACATTATGAATTGTGATGATTATACATGTTCTGTTCACAAGAGGAAGTGTTGGGCTCTATTAATTTCACTTCATATTTTTTCTTTTTCTTTTTTGAAAAATAGGGAGCTGCTGATCGGGTCTGTCTTGGTCTCCTGCCAACAAGTGAAGGCAGTTGGACCACCGCTGTAAGGGCATTAAGGTGTTTTATCTAATTACTCTACCGATTTTACTGCTATGATTTTTGTGTCCTTGGGTTTGTCATGATTACAGCTTACAACATGTTAACTTAGTACATTTTTTCACATCATGACTTGAAAATTAAAAACTTGGATGGCTAAACTGTACTTCAGGGATGCAAAGAAACAGTTGCTTAAGCTCAGCTCAAAAATTTAATGAGCTCTATCTAAATATGTGATAAAGTTTGGCTTGATTATCTTTACGTATATCTCAAACAATCCTCTAACTGAGATAATTTTGATTTGAACTTGAAAATTTTGGGTTATCTTAGTCTTTAAAATGTTCCTTAGAATATCAAGCAGTATTCAAGCTCCGTTCGGTATGTAAATAAGTTTCAAAATGTTATCAAATTTGTCTTGTTATCTCCTTCGTCAATCTTTACGAGTCTCTAACCGAGTCGATCATGGACAAAAGCTCAATTAGCTTCTTTTGTCTTACAGCCCCACTTTGTTGCACAGTCAAAACTTCTTTCACAATACATCTTTGGCCACTTGAATTTAAATTGCTTCATGTAAATCGTATTTGGCTTGTTACTAACGTTGACTGACAAGTCTGTACCATGTTCTAGCACACCTAGAAGCTGTCAACAAGCCTAGTAATTTATGTTTGATAGATAAAATAGAATCCACTTGAAGTGCTAAAATAAGCACAACCAATTAACATGCATGCTCAAAAATCTACCGAGGAACCAATGAAATCACAGGTTTCTCAACCCAAAAGAATAGAAGTCCTCAAAAAAATCTGCTTTAATTTAAAGAGAGGGACTTCGCACCTTCTTGACTTTCCACTTCTGACAATCTGCTCTCCAACTATCCAGCAGACCTCAACTGTCCTTGGCATGATTCCCTGACCCCAATTAAGGAAAGAAAAAAAAGACTCCATAGCTCCCACCACATGAGGAGATTCATCCTTGTCTTTACGCATGCAACACCTGTTAGCCATACAAGCAAACAAAGGATACTCGTATTCATTTCACTTAATTCATCAACTGCTTCTAAAGATAAATTGTATTTTCACTAAAACAGAGAAATTGGATTGGATTTTAAATGTCTTTGTTTAATATATCATTTCATGCAGCAACTCTGCATGATTTGTTCTGATGCAGTACAATCCATGGATGAATCTGGCCATTTACTCAGAACTTGCATGTGAGAGGAATGGCAAATATCAATAAAATCTGAGATTATCTCATCAAGGTTGATACACCCATGGATTAAATTGCATCAAGCTGTATATGATTCCTCAACAAGGTTTTATATTTTCATTTTCTGGATAAGAGAAGAGAGTGTTTCGTTGAGTTCAATTTGAATTTTGCCTTGTTTCATCTGTCTGTCTGTTCTTTTCTTTCATCTGTCTGTCTGTTCTTTTCTTTTTCAATAAGCTCCTTACATCTCTCTCTCTCTCTCTGGGTTTCAACTTGTAACTAGTGCCTTTGTTTTCCTTTAAATTTTTATGCCTGCTTCATTTTCACTTGCTGTCTCTAAGTTTTCCATGGTAATGCTAATAATGCAGGAGTGAGGGTGGGATATTGCATTTGCACGGGAATGTGAAGGACTCGGAGGTTGATTCGTGGACAGGACATGTTTCAAAATCAATACATGAAATCGCTATATCTGAAGGTATCACATCCTCAGCTTATGGCGAGTGCCTTGAACATGTTGATCAAATGTTGAATCATGGCAAATAGTTTAGAGAATATAATGCTGCTGAGGATATCTGAGGGTCTTCCTTGTTATTTTTTCCCCATTTGGCTTGGATGTATGAGGTTGATACTGTTGAAAATTTGTTTATTTGCAGGGTATTGTTGGGAGGTTTCAATAGAACATGTTGAGAGAGTAAAATGGTATGCCCCGCACATTCGCCATATTGTTGCAGATCTAAGATGCAAACGGATTCAGAGATAACAAACCAAATGGGTATGTTGTTGCGTAAAAGTGCAAATTAGGCTGCTGGATGACAGAAGCTGGGTTGTGAATCTGTGGTTTAATATTACATGTACAGCATCAGCCTGGTCCACGCCATCATACCCAATTCCAGAATTGGCATTTAAAGCCATTGATTTAAATGGTTTCTGCAGATATATGTTCCGGGAAAAGAGATGGTCCAATACCGAATTTTTTTACAAGAGAGGGAAAGATGAGCTTAGATGTGATGAGTGTTGGGAATATTTCAAAATGGGCATATACATACAGTTTGGATAGAAGCCTTGGTATTAAATACTTGGGAAATTTGATGTGGAGAGTTAGTTGTAGATGGTTGCTCTTTTGTTTCCCTTGACAGCAAAATCATTCAAAGCCATGCATGCTTCATGCTTAATGTCACTTGAAGAAACTTTCAATTTGTTAACGATCGGTAAACGAAACTTGTGGCAAGAAAAATGGAAGAAAAGCAAGTTTCATGCTGCCCATGATAGAAGAAGATACCTTAATTTACCTTCTCTTCATTTTCAAGTTATGATAGCAGCTATGGCATGCGTTTGCGGCTTGTGCCAGTGGCAAATTAGTCCCTTTTCACTTCACTGGGAAAAACTTTATACTTATATAGTATATGTATTATGTGAGCTTTCACTGCTATTTGAACTATAAAATTGTATTGCTTGCATTTCATGGCTTTAAAAACATTGATTGCACTTAACCAGTAGTTCTAGAATACCTCGTGAATTCCTTGAATGTAGAAATTTCATTACTGATAAAACACTAGAAAATGGGATTTCTAGGTACACGAATCTCTGGGTATTTAATAATTTTTCGCACTTAACAAAGGACAGTAAGGAACCCAGTCCAATCCCACTGTATCAATTCCCTACCCCTCTCATTTAACAAGGGCAGTCCGCTCCTTTGAATAGTCAGAAAGAGAGAGAGTTGGGACTGGAACTCAGCTCCTTTAATAGTCAGAAAGAGAGAGTTGTTTGGGAGTAATAAATTGAGCAAGCTCTCAACTCAAAATCTTTGTCATTACACTTTTTTCCGTGATATCAAGCAATGCAATTTCATTATGTTTGTTTATTTTAAAATTTTATTAATGTAATAGTAAAATTTCACCACTTAAATAAAGTAGTAGAATTTGCCATTTAAAGTAGAAAATCACGTTGTTTTGAATCTTTGATGAGTGGGTGAGGTGACTTCGATACTTTTGTTGTGTATCTTTAAATTTTCACGGCATCAGGTATAGGGCACTGAATTAAGTTCCAGTATTTAACTGAATTAGCAGTATCTAAGTCTATTGGTTAGCCGTTTTAATGTAGAAGAAGACGTCAAAGATAATTTAAAATATGCATGACATATGATTATTTCTGACATTCCATATATATCTGAATTTTATATTTATATATTCCATCATATGATCTCAAAAGTGCCAAACGGCATTTATTTTACGAAATTAGTAAATATTATCAAGTTCATCATTAACTCCTTGTAAATAGGTTATTATAATTAAACTATGGAAAAAAGAAACCCTCAATTTGCAGTATATATCATGGACATTTTTTTTGTAATTCCAAACCTAGACGGACACTTAACAATTTTTTTATAAATATAAAAATATTAATTAGTTGGGTCACTGAATTGGATCCTCCTTGTTAAGTTTTTTTTTTTTAACAACGTGACAAGGAAGTTAAACATTAGTGTTAGAAATTAAGAGGTAAAGTGTCAAACACGGATTCTCTCGTTTAAGGAAAAAGTGCTCTATCGATCTGGGCGACCTACTATTCTCCTCGTCCTTGTTAAGTTGCGGAGTAGAATTAGCGTTTCTTTCTCATTAAACATCAGCACATGTGATTGTAGGCGGTTGATATATATATATATATATATATATAAAATTGTGGTAGGTGAGAAGCTCCCATCCATTTGAAGTATGAAAAACCCATTACAAGATCAAAACAATAATGTAATGAAATGGAGTACAGTACTGTCTTTCTTTCTTATTAAAGAAGAGACTTGAATGTTTGAATAAGCTAATATCTTGCAATAATAGCACTAATAATTTAAGGCGATGTATCACGGCTTTCACACTTTGGCTAATTTGTTCTCCAAAGGTGACAAGACTTTTGTGCGCGTGTATATATGCCAGGAATGTATACATAACGTAAAGCCATTCATTTTTTATTTTTACTTTTTTATTTAGGTAAATATTATTGATTTGATGCATTGACACACGATTATAATTTTGTGAATTTTTATCACTGACACTTTCCGTCAACTTTTTCATTTTTTTAATATGTGAATTGTCCATGATTATTTAAATATATTTTAATATAAAAATATAATAATAAAAAATGACCACAATACCCTTCATAATAATATGAATTGACAATTAAAATTTTATTTTATGTTAATATTATTATTTATGGAAATAAATAATTATATATATTAGGTTATATATATCATAGCGTATATAACTATATATAGATGAATAGAGAAAAAGAAAGAGAAATTTAATTACTTTTTTATTTTAAGTTAACATTATTATTTATGGAAATAAATAATTTTATATATGGGTTACATATATATATATATATATATATATATATATTATATATAGATAGATAGAGAAAAAAAAAGAAAGTTAAAGGACAACATGATGATTTTATCATCAAAAAGTGCTCTAACACAGTATACTTTTAATAGGAAGGGATGCATGTGATATAACACACAAATTACAAGAGGTGTTGGTGATAAAAATTCACAAAATTATAATTACGTGTCAAAGATTATACCTCTTGAGGTGTCAATAATATTTATTCTTTTTTGTTTTTTACTTTTAAGCAAGCTCTCCATTGTTTCATTGACGTGTCCACTACCCCCTAAATTTAAGGAATGCAATAAGATAGATGTCTTCCATATAATTCTTGTTTCATTCATGTGTCGCCTAAATATCTACTCCTTTTTGGAACCACGATTACAAAATTATGTGTCTGTCTCTTGTATTGCTTATCACTTACCGTAATGTAAACAATTGTTGCAGTATAAGTGATATAAATTTGTTCCGTTCATATCAAATTGTTACATAAAGATATAAAATTATTGTGTTGACATAGAATATTGCGCAGCACAGGAGAGTATCGGATTCTCTCTCCCTAAAATACCTAATTATATATTGTTAGAGAAACAGATTGAGTAAGTGCAAATTTGTATATAAGTGTGCCTATTGATGCTTATCTCTATCACCATCAACCTGAACATTTGATTAAGTGATTAATGTCCTCAAAAGGATCCCCTCTCTTCCGGTGAAGTCTTGAGTCGGTAAGAAATTATTATATGATTCCAATCGAGCACAATTTGGTACGTAAACAAAAAGTTAAAAAAATTATTAAATATCATCGAAACTTTGGAGGAATTCTACCACTAGTAATTTTCTATTTTATATTATCTTTTAAAATAACGTGAAATAGAAATTTACAATTGGTGAAATTCTTATAATTCTCGAGTACTCGAAAATTACACCATTTGTGGAAAGAAAATAAAAATATTTTAGAAAGGCTATCTAATACCCTGTTATTATAGCAAATTAAGGCATTGTTTAGCAGAACTTTTGTTTCGGCTTTTACGTAGAAGAAAAAGAGAAGTAGAAGCTAAATGAGGAAATTGGTACCCACTAGCTTCCTTTAAACGCTCTTTTTGAACTCTGAAGCTCTTCCTCCTTATCAATCCAAACATTCTCCAAAACAACTTTTGAGCTTGAAAAGACAAAAGCCGCTTTTCAAAAACCAATCCAAACAGGGCCTAACTCTTATAAATAAAAAAATTTATAGAGTACTCAGAGATTATCCCGCTGTGTATGCACAGCAAACCGCAAGCACTTGCACTTAGGGGTGGCAACGGAGCGGAGCGAGTTTTGACTTCCCCATCCCCACAATCGTTTAACTTTTTTCGTCCCGTCCCTGTCCCGCAACCGTTTACAAAATCATCCCTAAAGCCCATCCCTGAAACCGTTTAATTTTCTCCGCTCCGCTCCGTCCCGTTTATAATTTTTTTTAATATTTTTTTTATAATAATAAATATGATATTTGGATACATATGCACCAAGTAATTTCAAACATTACTACACCACTGCATTCTTAATTCTTAGTCTCTTACTTGTTCATAATAATCCATATTATAGTAAAAATTAAAGAAAAAGTGATGCAAATTTCAAGTACTATGACGTAAAATGAAATTAAAATTGTAAAGTTTGAACTAGAACAGTTCATAAACTCAAAAGTATATATAAATTTCAAATACTGTCACGTAGAATGTTTCCTATATATATATATATATATATATATATATATACTTAAACGGGGCGGGTACCCATTGCGAAAGGACCTTATCCTGTCTTTCTTTCAAATTAGCGCGAGTTATTTTTTCTAATCCTATTTTCACCTTATTTTTTTAAATGATTTCATAAACGAATTTTAAATGGAAGGGGTGAGTAACCGATGTAGTGCACCGGCAGGGTTACCCCCAGCCACTATAATTTTTGCTACAGATGAATATCTAGTAGTAGTAGTAGCTTAGTCAAAGATCTGAGTCACTGCTTGGAACATATCAAGGATAGGATACATCAGAAAGATGTGGTCCCTGACTCAATCTATTACAATAGGCTGTTACAACACAAACATGTTCATGGACTATAACCGCTTTCACCAATTTTCTCTTCAATCTACAAGTGTTAGCCAGAGTCTACCATCTTCCAAATTAAGTAGAGACTAAAAAAGTTTGGGTCTGTTTAGCAGTAAATGCTACACTACATGCAAATGTCAAAAAAGTCAAGAGCATCAAAATCATAACTCCAACCCACAAAAGAAAGTTTGGCTCCATATATATATATATTTTATTTGCAGTTTCATCTCTCTTTGCGTTATTTAAGAACATCCCATGAGATCTAAATTGTCAGTAGCCTTTAGTGAGTACAGAGAGAGATGGGTTCCAAAGCTATCTTCTTCTTTGCTTTCTTGTCCTTCTCACTGGTGTCTCTCAAGCCTGCTTTTGCAGAAAATGAGGACCCAGGTCTTGTTATGAACTTCTACAAAGATACATGCCCTCAAGCTGAAGACATCATCAGAGAACAAGTCAAGCTTCTCTACAAGCGCCACAAAAACACTGCATTCTCATGGCTCAGGAACATCTTCCATGATTGTGCCGTTCAAGTATATACATATATATGCCATACAGAACTGATCTTATTAATGTCTCTTTTTCCTTTTTCTTGAATAGATATACATATATGCGATATATATATATCTGTTTCTAATATTTGTGGTTGTAGTCATGTGATGCTTCACTACTGCTGGACTCAACAAGGAGGAGCTTGTCTGAGAAGGAGACAGATAGGAGCTTTGGGCTCAGGAACTTTAGGTACCTTGACACCATTAAAGAAGCTGTTGAGAGAGAGTGCCCTGGTGTTGTTTCCTGTGCAGATATCCTTGTTTTGTCTGCTAGGGATGGCATTGTTTCGGTAATTTCAATCTCCTTCTCCTTCACCTAACAATCTTATATGTGTTTGCATATTTCAATTGGTTTTCTTGATTTACTCTGTTTTTCACACAAGGTGTTTGTTACAATACATGTGACTGTGGACACTGTTTTTATCATGATTTGAACTGTTTACATGTGCACGTAACACTAGATCTATCAACTGTATCCAAATTGATTTGCTTTCAATGGGCCTCAGGTTAATGTGTTTGGGCTTTGGAACTTCTTCGCAGGTAGGAGGCCCTCACATTCCTCTTAAAACTGGACGAAGGGATGGTAGGAAGAGCAGAGCAGATGTCCTTGAGCAATACCTCCCAGACCACAATGAGAGCATCTCCGTTGTCCTTGAAAAGTTTGGAGCAATGGGTATTGACACCCCTGGAGTTGTTGCCTTGCTAGGTATACATCATTCATCAACATCATGCACTTCCACACACACACACACACACACACACACACACACACTCATAGTGACATACTACATGTTATATGTGCATGCATTGGATGTACAGAACCTCTACATGACATCAGGGATAAAATTCATTATTCAGTACTTGTTCCACCAACATCATGAAGTGATTACTTAATTTCAGACTCAAACACAAGTCTTTAGTGATTGCTTTCAGCCTCAAAAAGGAGTCTTTAAGCTTCACTTTGAGGTTTTGATCTTTTACCATTGTATCAAGCAGCAATAACCCTATGGTACATGACAATATGACATAATGGATGCCACAACTTGTGGTTATGCATATAACACACATGCAGACAAAATATTCCTTAGCTGATGTACACAAAAGACTAATTAAGCTTTGTGACTTGGTCAGAAAATCTTGGATAATTCTGGAATTGGACAATTGAAACCAAATTTTTTATTGTGTTTTACAGGTGCTCACAGTGTGGGTCGAACCCACTGTGTCAAGTTGGTGCACCGTTTATACCCAGAGGTGGACCCTGTGCTCCACCCTGGCCATATTGAGCACATGCTGCACAAGTGCCCTGACCCGATCCCCGACCCGAAAGCCGTGCAATATGTGAGGAATGACCGTGGCACACCCATGGTCCTAGACAACAACTATTACAGGAACATATTGGACAACAAAGGATTGTTGATAGTGGACCACCAACTAGCCACAGACAAGAGAACAAAGCCTTATGTGAAGAAAATGGCTAAGAGCCAAGACTACTTTTTCAAGGAGTTTGCAAGAGCCATCACCATTCTCTCCGAGAACAATCCTCTCACTGGCACAAAGGGCGAGATCAGAAAGCAATGCAATGTTGCCAACAAGCACAACTAGAAAAGCTAGCTTTTACTACAAGTCCAACTCGACTTCTCTTCTTTGTACGGTGAGGAAGAAGATAAGAGTGATATAATAAAATGGGCTTTTTAATTAAGCAGTGGTGGTTGGTTCTAGTGAGTGGCATGAAGATGGATGTGACCATTAGACCATATATGTTTATGCACTGCACTGGCAGTGTAGGTCTCTCTAGCCTTCTGTTGTTGTGAGGTTGTCAGTTTGATGTTGAATATGGATATGGAAAATGCTAGAAAGATGTATGCATGGTGGTGATGGTGTATGATGTATGGATTGCAATGATGATGGTTGTTGATAGTTCATGCATATATATATATATATATATATATATATATATATTGTTCTCCATTTTATTCTGCAGTAGTAGGTGATGTCTACATATTTGGATGGAAATGGAATTTAATGAGAAGGACCCATCCTCATTCATCTCCAACAAAATAAAATGACAGAGAGAGCATCTTAGGCCCTTAAACTTTTTAAGACAAGTAATAGAAAAGAAGTTGAATATATAAAAGTTAAGATTGCTTTACATTCGGGGTGTCATATTTGAGAAGTTACCCCAATCAATAAGTACTTCCACGAATAATATAAGAACCATAAACTTTGACTCATGTTTTGACAACCTCGTGAAATTCGCATACCTACTCAGCAAGGAATGATAAGAGACTGTCACATTGGAGAATAAAGATAATTATGAAACTAGATATGCACAAACACACACACACACACACACACACTGCACTTCAATCCCAAGCACTCACAAAATTTTAAACCAGAAGTCTAACTTACTCTACTGGTAAAAGTGCTGACTCATGTGAACCCGGAAATCACTCTTGGTCATTCTACCAGAACTGAGACTGATGGAATGGAACACTACATCTAAGAGATTAGTGCATCGACAAAACTAAATGAGCTTTCCTGGCTGTTTTGTTCCACTTCTCATCATCGTGCAGAACTCTTCATAATTGATCCTTCCATCCTGTAAAGTTCAAAAGAATCAGTAGATTTGAGTACCAAGATGACTTCATAAGGGAAGTTGCAAATGTTCGAGTTTTAGAACATCTTACATTATCCGTGTCCACCTCTGAAATTATTTCCCTGATAGTGGCTTCGTCACCCATTCCATACTCCTTCATGGCATTTTCCAGTTCATCTCTTGTAATAAAGCTGTCATGACATCCAGAAGGACCACGTCAATTCATGGACATCTCAATTCATTTGCAGCACTAATTTTGCTAGTAAATTCAATAACACAGACTCGAAACGTGTAAACTAGGAAAAGAGATTTGACACACAATATTTGCTCCAATCATGTCAGTACTAAATAACTATGAAACGAAAAAATGTTATCTATAGAATATCCCCCTCTCGCTTTTTTTGTAAGATCCTCAAAATTTATCCACTTTGTCACATGGAATATATATAATTTTTAAGAAGTACTACCCATGTTCCATAGAAATAAATCGGTTAAAGTAGTCCAAAAGTAGGGAATCCAGTTAGGAGTCAAGAGTGAAAGGACAATATAAAAAACACAGAAAGTTTGTGGACTCACCCGCTGTTATCCTTGTCAAAATACCGAAATGCTTTAAATAGATGCTCATCTCTTTCTAGTTTGTGTCTATGCATTGTCGCAGTAATGAATTCAATGTAGTCAATCGTTCCATTTCCATCCACATCAGCCTAAATTGTAGAACATGTTAAGACTTATCCAAGAATACAGTTGACTATCAAATACAAGGAATTAAAAAGTAGACAGATCAAACTTTTATTAGGTCCACAATAACTTACAGCTTCCATGAGTTGCTGGACTTCAGCCTCTGATAGCTTTGATCCAAGCCGAGCCAATCCTGTCCTTAGTTCTTCATATGTGATTGTGCCACTCTTGTCTGTGTCCATGTTTGTGAACATTGCTTTAAGACCTTTGATTTCTTCCTCAGATAGATTCTCCGCAATGACCTAGCATAATTTCAAATATGAAGTACTATGATTATTAGGAAAAAAGATGGATTATGGAAGCATCTGTGTAATTATAAAATTATACTATTGGCAATTGCAAGCATAAAAATAGAATGTTGGTATACTCCACAAGATAGCTGAGTTGGCATAGAGCCTCTAGTCACAAACCAGAGGTCCGTGTTCAAATCCTTGGGGTATCGAGCCTTCACCCTCGGCTTACCCGACACCCATGGTTTGAGTGTGATTGTGGATATCCGAAGGGATTGATCTCATCCCCAAATAGGGTGGGAACAACTTCCATTTTATGTTGTTCCAATGATATTAATTAATTTATTTATTTAAAGAGGGGAAAATGAAATATATTATCGGAAAGGCAGCCTATACTGCTTAACTTGAACATTTGACTTCCCAAGATTTGTGTAAGACAGCCTAAAATCTATCCTAAAGTAATAAACAAGTCAAACAAGACTGTAAACACAAGGTTTGCCTGGTTTAGCAATATGCCTTCTCATTGCATCCATGATGGGACAGAGATGAATTCATAATCTCTGAGAAAAGGGTTACATTCTTCTATCGCATCAACACTCATTAAACTTCAAATACAAAACCTAACTTACATCTTAGAATATAGGCCCGGTGAAACTACTGATTTAAATATGGCCATTATAATAATCCTCTGCTGATCAAGGCCTTTGTACCCATATAACTCCCAATCAAAATATTGAAGGGGTATTCAGTATATAGCTATTATTGATTGCAGTAAAAACTAGTTGGGAGAAATATTATTTGGGGTAAAAACTTGGAATTTAATTTTCTTTTCAGAAAAAAAAAAAGACGAAATCAAATATGCAACCCATCGGATGAACAATGCCATCTAGAGTATACATTTGTCATGATAGACTAACCGTTTTCTAAAATTATCTTTATACATTTGAATATTAGTGGGAACAACTTATGAGAAGTTAAAGTATGAGAGTTTATTTACTAGATGCAATGCATGAGAGGTTCCTATCATCCTCGAGATGTGCTGCAATATTTGAAGAGATAGGGAGATATTGGCTTTACTACATCGTGTGTTTATGGATTAAACACCTCAAGAAATGATAAGATGCCCTCATACAAAACAAAGGAGCATTTAATCACAAAATGGCATTTTATATTTAACTTTTTTTAGATAAGAAGATAAATAAAAGCTCACCTTCAAAGCAAGTTTCTTCAGCTTGTTCATTGCCCTGAATTGCTTCATTCTAGAGAGCACTGCACTATCTATTGGTTTATCAGATGCTTCCCCACCTTCTCTCATCCATGGGTGCTCTTAATCAACAATCACAAATGGCAATTGTAAATCAGAACAAACATGCAAAATACATAAGCAAGCTAAATACTAGAAAAACTTTATGATATGTAAATATCGGTTAATTAATATACTTAATTAGAAACATCTAGAAGAGAAACCAACTCCATGAATATTGAGTTTTCCTTGATATAAGCGCCAAGTATCAAGAATGCAGGATATAAGTGGTGGTTAATTGTCCAAAGAAAAGAAAACAAGGAGCAAAGTACCAAGAACTTGTGCAGAAGTAATCCTCTTCCTTGGGTCCCGTGTCAACATCTTTTGAACTAGGTCTTTGGCACTATTTGATATTGATGGCCAAGGTTGGCTTTCAAAATCAATATCATCTTTCCGTATGGAATCAAATATTCCTTTTTCAGTTTCTGCAACACAAATCCAGTGCAATATATTACTACATAATCCAGTAAAGTTGGACAAAAAATCCTACACGCAAGAAAATACAACAATTCTAGCGATAAGCCAATAACTTAGATCTTTGTTTTACCAGCCCAAAATGGAGGTACACCACTGAGTAGAATATACAAAATAACTCCAGCACTCCAAATATCTATTTCCTTTCCATAACTACGCTGCAATACTTCAGGGGCAACATAGTAAGCACTGCCAACTATATCACGGTACACCTTCCCTGACATCAGTTTCACAATTGTCAGTAATCCAAGATTTATATGTAGATTATACATGGCAACATAGTAGAGAATGCGACAAATACCCAAAATTAGGGATGCCACTTGAGCAGGCAAACACAATTCCAACCCAATCTTTGGCTGAGTTTGGACAAATGTTTCTGCTGCTCAGGTTGGCCTTGGTTTGAAAATTTTTGACCCAACATTTGAGTTGGACTTAAACAAAGGTGTTAGGCAACTTGAGCGCAACCCGATTAACCCAAGCCTAACCTAAGTTCAGAAATTAAAGATCAGATGGGCTCAGTGGTTTGGAGGTTGGTCTGAACTTGGGCTCGGCTGAGAGTCTAATACCTCAGTTGAGCTCTGTTTGACCCATCAAACCACCTGAGTTGCACCCCTACCCAAAATCCAATAGGACAAACGGCAATGAAAAAAGACAATCAGGGGAAGACAATAAGTTTCATATGGCATACATGTATAAATGATTTGTTTAAGATAAATCCTTAAATTCATATGCTTGCTGTGAGTTCGCAAAAAAAAAACTAATAATAAATAAAGGAAGAACAAGAATAAAGTGACAGTTGATAAGTAGGCCAAGCATAATCTGTCAAGTAAAAAAAAAAAATTTTAAAAAAAAAAACTTTCTTCATCAGCCTGATGGGAATCTCCTTGTAATGCTTCTAGGAGCCACTGGAAAGGAGAATCTTAGGAAATATGAAAGTTAAAGGTAATTCAAATTATCATGCAATATCTTAGTTTAACAAATTCACAGCCATTCAATAAAGAATGTTGGGTGTGCTAGTAGCATTCCAATCAATTAAACAATAGAAGCAAGTGAAAGAGCATTGCTTATTTCTGTGTATTGATGACAACCAAATCAGAAGTTACAATGCTTTAGTTGTAGATAAGTTGAAGATTTTTTTAGGCAGGTTCATGGCATAAAAAAATAAAGGCTACTCATCATAAATCATTCTAGTAACAACCAATATATGTGATTCATGTTTTAAATCTTCTGAGACGAACTCAAAGCTTAAAGCAATATGCACTGCACATGTTTATGTTTTCAATAAATTGGAGTTTGTAGCATTATCTCATCCGAAAAAGACAATACTTAATCATACTGTCAATCAGTAAGCAGCTGAAACACATCCAGGACGGATCATGGCAACAGATGACAATTTTTTATACCTGATCATTTACTCCACTTCTAAAAGTAAGTAGGATTTTCCAGTAACCTAATTTAGTCGCTCACCAAAGCATATTCCAAGTAACAACCCAAAATCAAATTCATATTAACCAAATTATGTTGTACCATGAGTCCCATTAATCAATTTTTTCAACTTTCAAAAGCTGCTAGAATGTTTTTTATGCATATATGCCCTTATGCAACTGACCCTTGGCCTTTTAGGAATAGACCTGCTAGTTAAACAGTAGTAATCTTATTGGAGTATAATTTGTTATAAAACATCATTGGATGCAAGTAAATGCTGCTATTAGCCAGATACAACAAAACCCTTAGGATATCAAGCTACATCTCATGGGATTCCTAAAGAGCATTAAGCAGACTTTACTGAGAAATTAACCCAGAGAAGTTTTTAATTCATATATATATATTTGGGGGCTAAGTACACAATAATGCGTTTAGCACATTGATGAAAATACTAACAAGACAATTAAAAGGGAGGGGTGGGATCAGAGGTTCGATTCTCATTGCCATAAATGAAATATTGCTCAGTGGATATAGTGTCTGGTCTGCTGACACAGAGTTGTACTCAAGGAACAGGGTTTAGATTTGAGATTTTACTAGCAATTGCCAGAAGTCCATAGAAAATGACGATGTACAGGTTTGTAAATATTCCGAGGACAGTTACTCAAGCAAGTTTAGATCTAGATAAGGTTATGAACTGAAATGTTATTTGGGGGAACACAGTGTTGGCACTGGCTTAAGCAGGTGTCAAGTTGTTAGAAATCTCCGGGCATCTTACGAATGGCATAGGCATCAAAGGGAAGATTGAAGTTTCCACGGAATCCTGGAACCCATGAACAGTTCTATCCAAGGAACACTATCATTTAGCATAACTGCCAACCAAGGCTCTGACATGCTATCCCCAAGCTGTGTGAGATATCAACTGATTGGCACAGTCTGAGGTAGATCAGGGAACTAGATACGCTTTGTGTGCTTGGCATGGTAGTTAGTTCTGGATTTGGCCATGCTTATGAGAATTTGAAACATGGTGATCATAGAAATGCAGACCACCCCATGTTTATGCTTCAGTGTTACATGTGTGTCTGTCATGTCAGAAGCATCCCACAAGACATGCAGGTGCCGTGTATGAGCTGTTACTCATATATTTGCCTACAATGAGCATGAGAGTTGCATTATGGGTGCATAATCTCTCAAGTTCGATTGTGGCATACAAAACCTCAGTAATTTTTCAAGATGCACATGGATGACAAGACGCAGCTTGGTAGAATGCATCATGGTGCTAATTCTATGAGTGCATTTTCAACTAACTGTGAAAGCAATATTGATAAGGGAATATGTCACCCTCGGCAGCATAAAACTAGAGTATGCCACGTAAATAAAATGTTTGCTAAGCTGGAATTCTTGTGAGTGGAATTGTTAACTCCTTTATAACACTTGAGAAGGACTGGTTAAGGGATAAAATGGAAGTAGTTTGTCCACCAAAGGTTTAATTTGGTGCAAGTTCATGACCATTACCTGAATATAGTATATATACACACACACACTATGATAATGGGCAGAGTAATAGAAAGTGCTGCCAGTTCCGACAAGAGTTATTACAAACCCTTTATCATTATTACAACATAAAGGGTTTAATTCTGTTTGTGGATAAACCCTTTATCATTATTACAAGAGTTATTTTGGTATGGCAAGAGCAAGTGCTAAAATCAAATCTCGAGTTATTTTAAGTATCAATCATTTCAATGTTATTTGGCACCAACAAACTGTAATTTATGACATTAAAGGTTAAAGAGTTTGTGCACATTGCACATTTTGACCAAATTATTAAAAAGGTTCATGAATGAGCCAATTTCTTAAGAAATGAATATCACTACAATAGCCCCAGATAATGAAGCTCATTAAAACTTGCAAATTGTAATACTATATCTTTCAATATCTACAACATAGAGGACAAGAAAATAACCTTCTTCTATGAAGACGGACAGCCCAAAATCGGTTGCCTTTAACATTGCTCCTTCATCTTTACTAGATAGCAAGAAATTCTCAGGCTTGAGGTCTCGATGCAACACACCCATAAAATGACAGATGTGCACAACATTCACAATGGACCTACAAATTGATGCAGCAGCCCTCTCAGAATAATGACCTTGAGCAATTATCCGATCAAAGAGCTCCCCACCGGCGCAAAGCTCCATCACTAGGTGCACAGATTGCCTATCCTCATAAGCACCTTTAAATTCTACAATGTTTGGCTGCCCACTCAAATGCTGCATGATCTGAAACTCTCTCTTAATATCCTCCTTGTCACTTTTACTAACAAGTTTTCTTTTCAATATAGACTTGCAAGCATAGATGTGACCAGTTGAATTCTCAGTACAGAGATAAGTCACTCCAAATTGACCCCTACCCAGTTCTTTTCCAAGAGTGTAGCGTGACTTAATGTCTTCAAATGGCTTGCCCAATATGGTGTTGGCATCTGAGCTATGAGAAGGCCTAGTGCTTGGTGGTGCAGTTTTCATTGGAGTCAAGATTGGTGACTGTGGCTGATATGGAGATGAGATTGGTGGCTGTGGCTGATTGTGCCTGTTTGGTTGGGGTTGGGGTTGGGGTTGGGTGTACTGGGTCGATGGCTTTTGATAACTTTGAACAACCGGTTGTTGGTAATTTTGTTCATACCCAGTACCACCGCCTCTTCCTGATCTATACCCATTAAGATCTGTTTCTGAAACCTTTTTCTTGCTGAAACAACAACCCATTTCCGCAGTCTAGTTCTTCACTAGAATCCAGATCAGAGAAAGAGTATACAAAGTATATTTTGTAGTAAAAAAAACCCAAATTCAGGAATTGAGATTCATGGGATGCTTAAGAAAAAATCCGATGACAAAGAATTCAACTTTGCACACAAACAGGGAAAAAAAGATGAAAATCACTGAACGGGACCAGACAAGATCTCGGATTTAATGGGATTTAAGCAAAACCCAGATTAGATTTGACTCATTTTGAAGCTAAAATTTTGAGAGAATATTACTGCACCATCTTTGACTTCAGAATATCAATTCTTCAAGTCCTTTAGATAAAGTTCAATATTTTATTTTTGGCAGGAAAATGATTGTGGAATTTTGTAGAGCGATTTTCGCTATGGTTAGATAGAGAAAAAGGATGTATAAATATTTAAGGAAGTGAACCAAAAAAAAGTAGTAGTAATGAAATACTGAATGGTGTTTATAGTTTGTATAGGTTTTTCTAATAGATCTTCTAAAGTAGGTTTATTTTCGCAAATTGTTAATATATATTTTTTAATTCATCCTCAGCTGTTTATGTGGTGAGCTAGCAATAGATCTTTGTGCAATTGCACATTTTTAGTAATCCAAACCAAAACCAAGTGTAACAAGAAAACTGATTTTTTTTTCTTTAAAAAATACTTTGGATTGCCATTAATGTAAACTTTAGATAAATGTTAGGAGTAAAATATCATTACCCGCTGTTAATCTTGTTAGCTTAGGCCAGTTTGATTGGAAAGAAACGAAAGAAAAAAAAAGAAATAAAATGGAGGATTATATTTTTTTGTATTTGTTATGAATTTTTTAATGAAAAGAAAAGGAAATAGAAAAATTTGGAGGAATAAGTGAAGGAAGAATAATAACTTTTGTTCTCTTTCTAAAAATGGGAAAAAATGGAGGAGAAGGGAAGAAAATGCTACAATTTTTTAATGAAATTTTATTAATACTAACTTTGCCCTTAAATAGTTTTATTTTTTTTATTTTTTCAAATATGTTAACTATCATTCTCTTTCTTTTCTTTTACTAATCAACCAAACATGATAAAAATTTAAGACTATCATTTCCTTTCATTTCATTTCATTTCTTTTCTTTTCTCTTATTTTTAATATTATTCTTTCTTTTCTTTTTCAATGTAACAAACATAGCCTTAAGTTCCAAGTCAATTTATGCTTTTTTTTCTCCAAATGAACAAAAAAATTGAAGTTGCTAGGAGTTAAAACCAACCATAGCACAATTTGCTAACTTATTCAAGAAAATGTATTTAAATAGTTAAATGTATTTGAATTTTTCTTAAATAGCTATCGGGTAAACTTGTATTGAGCTATGGCTTAATCATCCTATGATAGATTAATTATCATTACTCTTCTCGAATTATTTTTGAAAGTTATTCGTTGAGGAAATATCATTATGCTACACATAGAAAATATATTTCGTGCAAATAAGGATACGCTGGTGCACCATGCATAGAGTACAATAAATACCTTCTCCCATCAATGATATATGTGTGTGTGTGTATATATATATATATATAATGCCAAAGTTAGGAAACTTCTTTGTGAACTTAATTCAAAGGATAGAAACAAAAAGATCACCTCACTCTTTTAACTTTTCAAATGGTACAACTAAATTGGTACAAAAGGGTCAATTATTACATACATGTATGAAACTTGTTACCTACACAAATGAAATTAGAAGTCAAGGAGTAATAATTACATACAGGAATGGAACCTTTTAGTTTTTATTCTATGGTAAACTTGGCTCGAGCTATGGCTTAATTGTCCAATGACAGATTCATTATCATTCTTCTTCTCAAATTATTTTTCGAATATTTTTCGAAATTTATTTGTGAAGGAAATATCACTATACTACACATAAAAAATATATGATTGTACGGATAATGTAGATGTGTCAATGCGCCGGATGCAATGAATATCATCTTTCATCAATGATATTTGTATGTGTGTGTATATACAATGCCAAAGTTAGGAAACTTCTTTGTGAACTTAATTAAAACAATAGAAACAAAAAAATCACCTCACTCTTTTAACTTTTCAAATGTTACAATTAAATTGGGACAAAGGTACAATTATTATATACATGAATGAAACTTGTTACATACACAAACGAAATTGGAACTCAGGGAATAATAATTACATACTGGAATGGAACCTTTAAGTTTTTACATGCATGCTAGGCCTCACTATTAACATCATAAGTTGATAACCATCTATGCTACTAGATCATTTCCGGAATACTTTGCAGCGCTGGCCTCCACGACCGTTGATGCTGAATCTCAAAACGATCAGGGGCGTTCATCAACAGAGACAGGGCTTGGTCGATGAGCACATCATGCGCGTCCACACTTCCTAGCAATTCCTCAAACTGCTTCTTTGTGATCTTGATCTTGACCTGTCTATTAGCAGAAGATGATGATAATGCTCTACCATCTTCTCCATCACCAAGTAGGCTCTGATTTTCTATCTGAGGTTTGTTTGGTGCCACAGAGTACCCCCACTCATCACCTGCCCATACCATAGATGATTCATGTCTAAAACAGTTGCCCATTATATATATATATATATATATTTCTGTTTTATAAAAAAAAATGACGGCTATTTTGCATACAGATTACAGAGGATAGAATCGATAGAAATAATTGCGTTAAATACATACATGGGGACTGGGGAATACGAGACAGGAGGTTGTTTAGTTGACCAATCCTCGCCTATTCCGCGTACGTTCCAAGTTCATGCGGCATAAGCCGGTGAAGTTGGAGGTGTGAAGCCGGCTTTTAATAGCTCAATTAATTATTTATTTACTTTGGTAAATAAATCAGTAAATACGTAAGAAATACCACTTGAGTTGAATTCTTATTTTTATTAGCTCAAATTTTTTTTTTTAATTTTTATAATTTTATACAAAATACATACACCAATTACATATTTGTATGAAATACAAATATCATGATAGTGGTGACATTTTAAAACTACTAAACACATTAATGATGCTTATATTTGGAGTGACTAAAATCCACACAAAGTATTTTATATGTTTTTTGAATTTTTGTTCATATTTGGGCTGATTTTACAATAGACAGGCTGGCTTACATGTGGGTAAATAGTAGGGGTGATCACAGATCGGATCAAATTTGGTTATGCATAATCCTAATTCGATCCGTGGATTAAGAATTGACGAAGTTCGGATTGACAGATTGGACTAGTTCTTCTATTTGAATTTTTTTTTTGTCTACTTAAAAAATTCCAAATTATCATTTCAATTACAAGTATTGTCTACTTAAAAAATTCAAAATATCATATAAGAATAGTATCTAAAAAAAGATTTTCACTTCAAATAAAAATCATTGTTGAGGAATTCTGAAGAATTTTTTTCATTATTTTTGTCTATTTGTTATCACTAACACACAGACGAGAACAACTGGACCAAAAAAAAAAATGATCAACAAACATAACATTTTTTATTTTGCATCTCAAATGAACACAACTGTTAAATAAATAAATATAATATATATTAAGTATTTAGGTTTACCCATGTAAGTATGTAACATATTATATTATTATACATATAATTACTAATTTTATATATATATATATAGATTGCCACGGATTGTCACGGATCGGATCGAATTTCTGACCTTCCAATTGGTAATTCAATCCGTGGCTAACAGATTCTAATTTTTTAATCCGAACCAATCCATTAGCTCTCGGATTCACGAATTCGCAAATTTTTTGTACACCCCTAATAAGTAGACTAGACAAAAATGTTACAATAATCTCATGCAGTATCAATTAAAAATGAAAATTACTTAACTTTGGTACAAATATTCAACTGCAATATATTTTAAATGAAATGATTTTTAAAGTATATATATATATATATATATATATATATATATATATATATATATTCAAAGTAATTTGATGTCATAAAAACTAAAAACACAATACTCCTTAGTTGCACGATTAAAATAAAAATCCGAAAACATATAACACCTTATAATTTTACGTGTAGTATTATAGCATATGAAAATTCATAAAATTAATGAAAATTAGTACCTAATTTTCCTTATCTCTTCCAATATTTTTATTTCTTATACAAATCTACTATTCCAAAATTATAACTCGAATTGGAAGGATAAATTAAAAGGCAAAAGAACAATAAATTTTCCATGTTTCTAGATTACATATAAATTGTCCTCTAAAAATTTTTCAATGTGCAAAACACCCCCTAAACTATGTTTTTGAAACAAAGCAATCCCTCATTTTACAAAAAAGTACTACTGTAATAATAAAAAATAATTAGAAACATAAAAAAAGTAAAACGCCAACAGAATGTTATTTCAAAATTTTATTAAACTATTTTTTATTTTGAAAACACTATATACTAATAGAAAAAAATGTTGTACTCAGTGCACAAAGTTCCTGCTTGAGAGGAGTATGAGATAAGTGAATGTCAACAAGTCTTACTCCTATTTTTGGAAAGACTGCTCCCAACTTTCGAACCCGAACACACATTACTTTGAACGAGTGCACTTTCATTTTAAAAAACTTAAATAAAATTCTATTAGCTTTTTATTTATTTTTATATTTCTAATTTATTATTTAGAAATTTTATCTAATTATATTTTATTTTTTGAATTTTTAAAAAACACTATATTTATAAATAGAAGAATATAATGATCATATTAAAAAATATATATGTCGTTATAATATAGTCAGAAAGTCAAGTTGTTCATATGCTTGAGTGGTTTAAAAGTGTTTTTCGCACATTTGCAAAACTAAAGGGAGAGATTTTTTTTTTTTTTTTGCACTTTTGTCTTTCTTTTTCTGGTTGAAATAATATCACTAATTTATTTAATCAAGCCACTGTACCAAGCCGCCAAGCCAAAATGACAAACATTGGTATGTCTGAATTGTGAAGTGTAGAAGGCATTTAGAGAGAGAATCTTCGGGTACAGATTAGAGTATTTCAGCTTGTTCGATTTCTTCTTAAGTAAGTAAATTCATCTAACTTCAAAGTTGAAATTATTAAGTATATATTTTAACGTCCTACTAACACGTGTCCTTCTCCAACCTTCACTACGAAATTAAGTACAGTATATATTTTAACGTCCGACTAACACGTGTCATCCTCCAACCTTCACTGCTTTGTCGGCATTTTTATTGGTGAACCACATTTAGCTGCCTAAACTGTTTCTTGCATGCACCGACTCCCACGTGTCCTTTACACGTGGTCTGACTTGTAGCCGCCTCTAATCTGGACCTTCTAACTTGTGATAATAACCAAACCAGTTGATACAATCTTTAACAAAATCGTATGCTAAAAGCCATTGTTCAATTTTAAGCTAACCAATGTACAGAACCATTTACAAGAACCCCCGACCCCAGCCCAACAATACGATGAAGGGGAAATCAGGAATCTTGTAAATGGTTCTGTACATTGGTTAGCTTAAAAGTAGTGTGTATATATATATATATATATATATATATAATGCAAAACTTCCACCACCTTGGAATACCCAAATCCATACATTACCTATTTAGGATTGGGTTTGTGGGTAAAATGGGATTGGGGAAATTTCTTGATTTCTCTTGTAGATGGGTTCCATAAAAACTTAGTTTGTTTTCTGTCTACAAGTAAAATTAATATTTTAACTTTTTGAAGTTTTTAATATTATTCGAGGTGGAGTTGGACAAAGCAAATAAGAAGTTATGAATTTATTAGTAAAATGAAATGTTATTTTGGACATTAAAGTTAAATGATCGCTTATTAACTATTATTTTTTAATTTTGATTACTGTAATTTAAGATGATAAAGCAAAATTTTTTAATTGTGGTCATCAAAATTTAATTTTTTCTATTATTTTGTTGGTATCTCTAGATACCCAATATTTTCTTGCATATAAAATCTTTAAGCTATTTTTAAAGAAAGCAGTTATCCTTTTTGGTAGTTTTTCAACTCCTTTTTGGATTAGATGCATGGCATCGAACCACCTTAATTTCAGTGGGTGGCATATATAGACAAAGGTATGAATTGAACTAGGGTCAATTGAGTGAAAAAATATCTTCAACTATTTCTCTTACTTAGCGAGAAAGTATTGAATATTCTTGGAGTACTTTATCCTCTTACACATTCAATCAAAAATGAATTAATTTTCTATATTAAAAAAATTTAGAGTTTTTTATCCGTCAGATGTACAAAATATATGACATGTTTAGATTTTCAATCATTTCTTCTATTCGACAAAAAACTACAAAAATACCTCCCATTTATTAAAGAAATACTTACACTATACTTTTTAGTGATTTTTGAACTCTCTAAACTGGGTTTGACTTAGTAGATTGACCTATAGTGTGTATTTGAATCTCTAGACACTTCAGATAAATTATATGAATTTGCAATATGTGCATGTTTCGAAAGAGCTAGCTTTTCAGAACTTATTTGAAGAAAACAGAAGTTTAAATGCTTAAGATGTCAATTAAATGAAGTGCAAAAGATAGTACTAGTAAGCCAGAACTTATAAAACTAGGAGACAATTAACCATTGATCCTAGCCAATTCAATTATCTGAAAGCTTTGCAAAGAATATAAAGCACATGAAAAAGAGAAACTCTGTCGCCACTTTTCTAAGCGTCATTAAGGTGTTCATGCATTTAAAACAAAGTAATTAAATCTTGGGCAAATTGCAAAAAAAAAAAACCCCCTCAGACTATCTTTGATTGAAAAAAAAAACCCCTCATATATATATATATATATATATTGCATCAAATCCTCCCCCAACTAATAAAAACCTCATGAGGAGGGTTTGTTGCAAAATAAATAAATAAAATAAAATAAAATAGATGAGGGGTTTCTGTGATGATCTGATATTACTTGAGATTTTAGCATTTCTCCCTGCCCAAATGTGGTCAACCATGGCTGATAATAGCATGCAGATCTGATTCTTAATTGTCTTCACTCTCCAGTGTAAAGAGGCCCAATTGATTAGCATTGTCCAATTTGACTGTTCGATGTTAAAAAAATGATCATCTTTCTCCACAAGCACATTAAGAGTAATCCTAACTTACGGAAACACCACCGAGTATGCCAATTAAGAAGAAAAACATTTACATGTATCATGAATCGGGTCGTGTGTATAAAACACGCGCGATGGGGCCCACCACACATCTAAAATGCATTTGATACTAAATGTATTGTATATCTTTTTGGTAGGAAAAATATCATGATTTATATTGAGGGTAATGTTAAGAAAGAATCAAAGTCAACATGGATAGTAGTTATATAATAAGGAAAAATGCGACAAGATGTGGTTTGATTGAAATTATGGTTTTAAATAGATGATAATGGAAAAGTAAGACTTTGTTAACTTCAGTTCATTTACACGGGGAAGAATAAATGAGCCTATTAGTATTAAGTTTTTCAGTAGTCTCAGTAATAGAAAACACATAATCACGCTCATTGAATAATTGAAATAGAAAGGGAAACTCAATCTGATTTCACACCAAAATAAATTTGTACAACCTTTATTATGTATATAGTTTACATGGACAACAATCCTATGATTTTGAGAGTTTTCAAATTATCTAGGACAATGATAAAAAAAAATATTATCTAGGACAAGATTTGTGAAATCAAATCCCATTGGTTTGTAATTCAAATTTGTAATAGTACCTTGATAATAGAAGCTTCCTATATTATTTGGAGCCGATTTAGCAAG
The DNA here is from genome assembly GCA_026545225.1 of Cornus controversa. Classification (NCBI taxonomy): domain Eukaryota; kingdom Viridiplantae; phylum Streptophyta; class Magnoliopsida; order Cornales; family Cornaceae; genus Cornus; species Cornus controversa. Next base: position 65,484,950 of record CM048849.1, on the reverse strand, counting down.
AATTATGGAGGACAAATCTATCCATTGTGCTGGGAAGTGGGAACCAATTTTGAATTTGTGTGGATATTTTTATTAAATCGCCTGCAAACTCACGGGCCAAGCTTGGATTATGAGTTTACTCTATAACATGATAAATTTGCCAGTGTTATGTCCTTTGAAAAATTGGTAAATATCATTGACATCTTTTGATGTATTGATACGCGACTATAATTTTGTAAATTTTTGTCACCAACACTCTCGGTTATTTTTTTTATTTTTTCTAATTATTTAAATATTTTTTAATACAAAAATATCATAATAGAAAATGACTGCAATATTTTTCATGATAATATGCATTAACAACTAATTTTTATTTTATGTTAATATTATTATTTATGCAAATAATTATATATATATATATATATATATATATATATATTAGGTTATATATATTATAGTGTGTATATATAGATGAATAGAGAAAAAGAAAGAGAAATTTAATTACTTTTTTATTTTATGTTAACATTATTATTTATGAAAATAAATAATTATATATATATATATATATATATATATTATAGTATATTGTGTATATATAGATAGGTAGAGAAAAAGAAAGAGAAATTTAATTACTTTTTTATTTTATGTTAACATTATTATTTATGAAAATAAATAATTATATATATATATATGTATATATATATAGGTATATTCAAATGAGTATTTTGGTCCATTAGATAGGACTAAATATATAAATTTAGTATTCAAAAGGGTTAGATTAGAAGACAAAGAGCAACATGATCATTTCACCGTCAAAAAGTACTCTAACATGGTGTACTTTTGGCAAGAGGGGGTGTATGTGATTAGGGGTGCACAAAGAACCGTCGGAACCGGAACCGGAACCAGAACTGAGGGGAACCGTACCGGAACCGTACCGAACCGTGGCTACGGTTCCGGTTCCGGTTCTTAAAATTAGGAACCGTTACCAACGGTTCCAGTTCCGGTTCCAGGACCAGTAGAACCGTACCGGAACCGGAACCGTTGGGGGTAACGGTTCCTTGGAACCGAACCGGAACCGGAACCGTTTTATATTAAATATGTGTATATATATATATAATATAATAACTATATATAATATATATATACATTACATATAATAATTATATATAATGTATATATATTATGTATAGTAATTATATTATCATATATTATATATAATAATTATATGATAATATAATTACTATACATAATATATATACATTATATATAATTATTATATGTAATGTATATATATTTATAATATAATATAATAATTATATATATATAGGGTGTTATTTTTAGATTGTAGGTCTCACATTTATTTAATGGATATATATATATATATATTTTGTATTTTCAAACTTCATTAAAAAAAAAATCCTAAGGAACCGCGGTTCGGAACCGGAACCGTACCGAGAACCGCGGTACGATTCCTCACGGTTCCAACCCTTAACGGTTCCGGTTCCGGTTCCGAAAATCAGAAACCGTTGGTAACGGTTCCGGTTCCGGTTCTACCAAGAACCGTGAGGAACCGTACCGTGTGCACCCCTATATGTGATATATGACACAAACCACATAGAATGCTGATGATGAAAATTCACAAAGTTATAACCGCGTGTCAATACATCAAATTTCAAGTGATATTAGTGATATTTACTCTTTGAAAAAATATCACTAAATTAAAAAGGTAAAAAGTTTCAAGTCTTTCCATCTGATATTAAGTTCACCAAGGACTAACTTGGTAGTCAAATTTAAGATGTTTAGTTGGATGAAGAAAAATTGGGTTAGATGCAATTGAAATAAAAATAATGTTGTCACATCAAATTAGATTAGAGGTCTTTTTGTAAGAGAACCCCGTAGATCCCTAAAAAGCATTTGCAACCTAAAGAATTGAGAAGTAGTTGGGACAAGTTGTGTATATCTTGATTTTGTGCTTGATGTAGACACAATAGAAGCCTTATAACAATTTAAGAGATAGGATTGTGTTGTAAATAAAGACAATATTCACCGGTAGAACATGAAATGCATTTGCAACCAAGAGAGTTCAGTAGCGGTTTGGACAAGTTGTTGATATCATGATTTCGGGCTTGATGAAGACACAGTAGATTGCTTTATAACAATTTAAGATATAGGATTGTGTCCTAAATAAACACAATATTCAATCACTTGTAGAAGGAACGACAGTCTATAGGAGAACTAGCATGATCAACATCAAAGTAATCTTCTATTTTTAGTGATCTTGGTTGGAAAAAGAGTCCATGATTAGAGGCGTCGTGCCTGGTGACCTTGCCTCGGCTGTGCATGAAATCAATCGTGCACAAATGCAATGGGGGTCGCTAAGGCCAGTTTAAATAGGGCTAATTGATGTCTATTTAGAGTTGTCACGTAATATTGAATTATGGTGTGTTAGGTGATCTAAGTCCGTGTGAGGGTGGATGTGAGAGTCTTTGATATGTTCGTGAATTTAATAAATAGGGCTAATTGATGTCTATTTAGAGTTGTCACGTAATATTGAGTTATGATGTGTTAGGTGATCTAAGTCCGTGAGGGTGGATGTGAGAGTCTTTGATATGTTCATGAAATTAATATGCAAAATGCCAATAATTAAACAAGTTAAGAACATAACATCAAGGCCGGGGGCCTTCTCACTAGTACTAATTAGCCTTGCAAGCAATAGACTCGACTGGAAACCTCAATGCACCTTGAGCTCCAACTCGTGTCTGATCTATTTTTTTCGTCTTTGTCATTGATTGTTCTGACTCCGCTTTATAAGCTTCACCCATTGTTCCAAGATCCCTAACCAAAAAATTAATGATCAAAATAAACCAAGGAAACTTTGTTAAAAATAAAATAAAATAACAGTAGCCTGCATTGGAGACAAAATGCGAAACAACACACATCATTGGAGACAATTTGTCTAAATAACTGTTCATTAATTAGACTTGTTTCTCACTCTTGCACAGGTCATTCTCCCGACAAAGAGAATGGTCTTAGAACATGAAGTTAAACGCAAGCTTGAATCCATGATGTTACACCAGTGCATTTGCTAGTCTTCCATTCATGTAGTTCTCATAAAATCTGATTGAATACGAAAAATTCAATACTTCTTCCACTTGCTCCGAGAAGGGGCTAAGAAAACAATCAATCACCAAGTTTCCGTCATCTCAAGAAATTATTAGATAATTAAGAATCATAAGCCATTTTGTGGTCCAATTCAATCAAAACTCATGTTCAGTCTTTTTTTTAATAATATTTTATCAGAATATGATGACCCACTATCTTAATCAGAAAGTTTTGATTGAATTAGGCCCCATGATTCATGACCATCTAATACTTTATCCATCATCCACTGTTCATTTTCGTTGTTTTCAAATAAGACAATGGTTTCCAACGACGTTGCAACGAGACTTGCCCTAAAGAATCTGACTCTATGTTAATATTCAATAGTTTTCCATGACAAAGTAAGGAATTGGAAAATTACTATAAAAGAATGGAATTAAAAAACTTGCAAAATTTTGGTTGCTTGATAGTAAGACAATCAAACAACTAGGAAATTCCTTGGTGTAAGGTCTCAATCCGGGTGTAAGGTTTAGTTATATATGACTAAAAATAGTGTCAATGGAAGTTGAATATGATGAAGCAAAATCCGCCGCGAATTGGTCAAACGCCAGCCTGTAAAAGAGACAAGAGAGGAGTAATCGAAAGGGCACCGGCGTGGTGTCAGCCGACTACGCTCCGACGATCAAGTCAGGAATCGAAAGGGTTTTAAAAGCTGTAAAGAAACTCAGAGGGTATTAATTGCGTACCTGGTATATGGATCGTTTCTGTATTTATAGCGGTCAAGTAGAATTGCGTTCTAGTAGGAGACTGGCTCCTGGAGATAGAGGAGTCCTGATTAAAGTAGATTCCTTATTCACGTCACCTTGAACTCAACCTCCACGTTGCACGTTTCATAATTGGAGTCAAATACTCTTTCAGATGCCCCCTGTTCATGAGGGTTGCTCGTCAAGTCTTATGAACACTTTGGCTAGCCCACCGGGCCCTATCTTGGCCCATGGATTTTAAACCGCTACAAGTTTTTTTTTTTTTTTGCGCCCTTGGGCTTGGGCTCAACCGACCTCCCTCATGCTTGGCCTCTCTCTCGCCTAGTCGCCTTCGAGGGCTGGCCGCATTCGCCCTTGGCAGCCCTCGAGGGCCGGCCGCCTTCACGCTTGGCCACCCTCGTGCCTGGCCACTCTCGCATTTGGCCGCCTTCACGCTTGGCCGCCCTCGAGCTTGGCCGCCTTTTCGCTTGGCCCCCCTCGAAGGCCGGCCTCCCTGGAGGGCCGACCTCCCTCGCGCTTAGCCACCTTCGAGGGCTGGCCGCCTTCGTGCTTAGCTTCCCTCGCACTTGACCACCTCCGCCCTCGCGCTTGGCCGCCCTCGTGCTTGGCCGCCTTCGCACTTGGCTGCCCTCGTGCTTGGCCGCCCTCGAGCTTGGCCGCTTTCGCGTTTGGCCGCCCTCGAAGGCCGACTGCCCTCGCGCTTGGCCGCCCTCGAGGGCCGACCTCCCTCGCGCTTAGCCACCTTCGAGGGCTGGCCGCCTTCGCACTTAGCCTCCCTCGCGCTTGACCGCCTTCGTGCTTGGCCTCCCTCAAGCTTGGCCGCCCTCGTGCTTGGCCGCCCTCGCGCTTAGCCGCCCACGCGCTTGGCTGCCCTCATGCTTGGCCGCCCTCGAGCTTGGCCTCCTCGCGCTTGGCCGCCCTCGAGGGCCGACCTCCCTCGCGCTTAGCCACCTTCGAGGGCTGGCCGCCTTCGCGTTTGGCCTCCCTCGTGCTTGACCACCTTCGTGCTTGGCCGCCCTCAAGCTTGGGTCTGCCCTCGATAGATTTTTTTCGGACCAGGGTGAGTGGCCTGATATGATTTTTTCCCGCTTGCAATTGAAAGGGGATGAGAACGAGGGCTCTGACTGATGTACTTCTTATCATCATTTTTTTTTATATCGCTTTCTATTGTAGCATTTTTTTTCTGTAGTTTATGCTTCTGACCTTGTAACACCTTTCATGGATAAATAGTTATTATCTCTGCAAAAGGCTTTCATAGAATCTTTTTGTGAAGTCTTTCACTGTTGGATAACTCCTCTTTGCCGGCCATGCTCTGGGATTAATTCATGCGCCTCCTTTTTATAAAAGGCCCTCTTTAGAGGTGTACTCCAGTAGGGTTCTTTATCCAATGTTCTCGGGATTAATTCATCCCGCCTTTTTCATCAAAGGCCCTCCTTGGAGGTGTATCCCCGTAGGGTTGTGCCCACGTAGGGTTCTTTATACAATGTTCTCGGGATTAACTCATCCCGCCTTTTTCATCAAAGGCCCTCCTTGGAGGTGTGTCCCCGTAGGGTTGTGCCCACGTAAGGCTATTTTAACAATGTTCTCAGAATTAATTCATCCCGCCATTTTCATCAAAGGCCTTCCTTGGAGGTGTACCCCCGTAGGGTTCTTTATACAATGTTCTCGGGATTAACTCATCCCGCCTTTTTCATAAAAGGCCCTCCTTGGAGGTGTATCCCCGTATGGTTGTGCCCACGTAGGGCCATTTACCTTTTGTTTTAGTTATAACAACATATTTTGAAACAAAAAGGACTGTTATTGATATTTCAGTAACAAAAAGAGAATTATTCAAGCAAGAACCTCGGAACTATCATCATAAGGCTCGATATTAAACTGAGTTTCAGCTTGAATTATTAAAGTAAATGCAACTTTTAAAAGAAAGTCTTACTAGTGGCACTTCCTCAGATGCTCAGCATTTCAAGGATGGACCAACTGTCTCCCTTCTAACGTCTCTAGTCAATATGCCCCCTGTCTCCTCCAAGTCTACCAGAGATAACTCTGATTTCCCCCAATAAATGATTTTTTCGAGTGTTGTCATCTTTACCATCTCCATCCCATGGGCGGTTCTGTGTTCCCCTCTCATCTCCAGCTACATATCTTTGTAGTTGGCCCATTCGAATTAGACTTTCAATCTTCCTTTTCAAGTCTATGCACTCATCTGTATCGTGGCCATGGTCGCGATGGAACCTACAATACTTGTCGCGGGACCTCTTGGATGAATTGGTTCTTAGTTTTGGGGGCCATTCAACAGCCGGGTCATCTTGGATGTAGAAGAGGATTTGGCTTATTGACGTGTTTAAGGGGGTAAATGTGTTGAATCCCTTATCACGACGCGATGCTTTATCGGTCTGCTCTCGTGACATTCTGCTATACTTAGGGTCTCTATCTTCCTCACTGGACTGTCCCCCCTTTTTCTATCTGCCTTTCTCGCATCAAGGGCATCCTCTGCGTTCATGTACTTTTGGGCTTTCACGAGTAGTTCAGACATACTTTTTGAAGGGTGCTTGGAAATTGAGTACAAGAACTTTGAAGGCAATAGGCCCCCCATAAATGCGGTAACTACCATCTTGTCGTCCAGAGCATCGACCTGCAACATCTCCCTGTTAAACCGGTTAATGAAGTCTTGCAATGACTCTCCTTTAGTCTGTCTTATGTTCATGAGATAGGTGACGAACTTTTTGTGCCTTCGGGCGGCAATAAAATTGCCTACGAACAATTGACTCAGTTCTTTGAAAGAACGTACAGATTCTGGCTTCAAGTTGTTAAACCATGACCGAGCAAAATCCTTCAATGTAGTATGAAAAGCTCTACATAGGATTTCATCTGGTATTCCTTGGAGGTGCATCAGAGCCTTATAAGTCTCCAGATGATCTAGTGGGTCCTGAGTCCCATCAAAGCTTTCAAGGGTAGGCATCTTGAACTTGTTGGGTAAAGGACAGGTCATTACCTCATTAGAGAAAGGGAGATTGGTTTGCTGAACCAGATCTTCTACTGTAGCATGGCATTTCCCTTTTATGGCATGAGTCATGCTTTCTACTTTGGCTCTAAGATCCTGCATCTCCAAGTCATAATAGGCAGCCTCTCCTGGGTGCCCTGAGTCTCCGGAGGTACGGGCTCTAAACCCCGAATCCCCCTGGGTACGGGGTCTCTCCAGCGGTATTAGATGAGTCGGATTTGTTTTTTCTCGGTTGGTTCTCACGTGGCTTTGGGCCACGTCTTCTGCTAGTACCCCACTACCCCGCACTGCACCATCCCTATCTGGATCAACTGGCATAAGATGGCTCTGCGATGGCACTGGCTCCACAGGAGGAAGGCGCTGCAGGATTGTCGCATTTTGCTGGAGTAACTAGGCCAGACTTTGGTTCAAGTGTTGGACCTGATATTCCAACGCTGTAACTCGCTCCTGGTCGATTGGGACTCCGGGGCGTGCCCCGGGAAAATCTCCTTGGCCAGGAGGCTGCATGCCCCCCTCTCCTGTTATCGGGTTGTTGTGATTGGAGCGACCCGGGGATGCGGCAGGAGGGTCTTGTATGACGGCGGTCTCAAGCCCAGATCGCAGGTGCATCATGCTTCTTTTTACACTTTTTAGGTAAGATGAGAGTATAGTTCGTGGGTTCGTTTCCCACAGACGGCGCCAACTAATGAAGCAAAATCCGTCGCGAACTGGTCAAACGCCAACCTGTAAAAGAGACAAGAGAGGAGTAATCGAAAGGGCACCGGCGTGGTGCCGATCGACTACGCTCCGAATGATCAAGTCAGGAATCGAAAGGGTTTTAAAAGCTGTAAAGAAACTCAGAGGGTATTAATTGCGTACCTGGTATATGGATCGTTTCTGTATTTATAGCGGTCAAGTGGAACTGCGTCCTAGTAGGAGACTGGCTCCTGGAGATAGAGGAGTCCTGATTAAATTAGATTCCTTATCTACGTCACCTTGAACTCAACCTCCACGTTGTACGTTTCATAATTGGAGTCAAATACTCTATCAGAATACATTGAATTTGATTTATAGATCTCTAAGGATATGAATAATACTCTTGAACAATTACAAAGAAATGGACATTTATAACAGAAAACCAATTTTAAGATTATCGAACAACACTATTTTAATCTTTTAGTATCATATTCATTTCATGATGGCTCCCATTTTGTAACTTGAGTATCGATGATTGTGCTGTATCTTTCATGCTGTGTAGAACACACCAGAGCTAGTAAATTTGCAAATTAAGTACATAAGCAAATCCTGTAATATTTTCAATATAGTTAACTAAGTTTAGTTTTGGGCCACTCACGACCACTTATTGAATGCATTTTTATTTCAAAATGAAAGATGTCAACAAAAAATCAATCAGTATTTTTAAAAGGAGAAAAAGAAAAAAGAAAAGGCAACAAAATAAAATACATGCATCATTTTAAATTAATTTATCATTTGATGAAGCAAAAATTCACCCTGAGCTGGTAAAACGCCAACATGTAAGAAAGGACAATAGAAGGGTAATCGAGAGAGCACCGGCGCGGTGCCCCCACAATTAAGTCAAAAATTAGAAGGGCTTTTTAAAGCTGTAAAGGAACTCAAAAGGTATTAATTGTGCACCTTGGTATATGGACCGTCCTGTATTTATAGTGACCAAGTGAGGGTGTGCCCTAGTAAAACTCTGTCTCTTCAACTTCCCTTTCCTACTTGGAGACAATCAGTTTTGGTCAAAACATTCTTCTTATCCACGTCACCTTAGCACTATCTTCCCACGTTATACGTTTTATGAGTCTTGGTCAAAGCATTCTTCTTATCCACGTCACCTTAGCACTATCTTCCCACGTTATACGTTTCATATTAGGAGCAAAACACCCCATCAGATGCCCCCTGTTCATGAGCTTTTCGGACATCAGGAACATTTGGTGTTCTAATGGATACTTGAACCACCAGCCTAGCCCAACTATTTTTTTTTGCGGGCCTGGACTTACACGAGCGAATGGGCCACGCACCTAGCGCCTGGTCTCGGGCCGCGCACCTGGCCTGTTCGCTAAGCGCTCGGCCTGGGCTCGACGCTTGGCGCCAAGCCTCGGGCAGGGCCTGGCCGGTTTCTTTCTGGGCACGCTGCTTGGTCGGGCCAGTTTCTTCTTGGGCCCGCTATTTGGTCGGGCCAGTTTCTTTTTGGGCCCGCCGCTTGGTTGGGCCGATTTTTCCTTGGCTTAGCTTTTGGTCGAGCAGGTTTCTTCTTAGGCCCGGCCCTTGGCCGGTATATAAGAACCCGATTTATATATATAAAAAAAATGATTATCACTTTGAAGAATCGAACCTTAGCTAATAAAGTCTAATGGTCTCACTCTAACCATTATGTCAATGACTCACTTGATTAATAAACTTTAACTAATAAACTTCATAGCACAGCTCTTGATAAGTCATGCGACAACCTTGGCGGGACTTACCCGTCATTTGCTAAAATTTCTTTTAACGGGTTGTGCCCTCGTAGGGTCGGTTGATAATGTTCTCTGGATTAATTATCCCGCCTTTTTCATTAAAGTCCATTTGAAGAGGTGTGTCCCCGTAGAGCCGTGTCCCCGTAGTTAGGCTAGCCCCCATAGAGGCTGTGTCCCCGTAGGGCTATGTTCCCGTAGGGCTGTGACCCCGTAGGGCTATTTTAATAATATTCTCAGAATTCATCTATCCCGCCTTTTTCATTAAAGGCCCTCCTTGGAGGTGTATCCCCGTAGGGTTGTGCCCATGCAGAGCTGTGCCCCCGTAGGACTATTTTAATAATATTCTCAGAATTCATCCATCCCTCATTTTTCATTAAAGGCCCTCCTTGGAGGTGTATCCCCGTAGGGTTGTGCCCATGCAGAGCTATGCCCCCGTAGGACTATTTTAATAATGTTCTCGGAATTCATCCATCCCTCATTTTTCATTAAAGGCCCTCCTTGGAGGTGTATCCCCGTAGGGTTGTGCTGACGTAGGGATGTGCCCCAGTAGGGCTATTTTAATAATATTCTCGGAATTCATCCATCCCGCATTTTTTATTAAAGGCCCTCATTGGAGGTGTATCCCCGTAAGATTGGGGCCTCGTAGGGCTATTTTAACAATGTTTACAGAATTCATCCATCTTGTGTTTTTCAATAAAGGCTCTCCTTGGAAGTGTATGCCCGTAGGGTTGTGCCCACATAGGGTTGTGCCCCCGTAAGGCTATTTACTTTTTGTTTTAATTATAACAATATGTTTTGAAACAAAAATGACTGTTATTGATATTTTAGTAACAAATAGAGAATTATTCGAGCAAAAACCTCGGAGCTATCGTCCTAAGGCTCGATATTAAATTGAGTTTCAGCTAGAATTATTAAAGTAAATGCAACTTTAAAAAAAAATCTTACTGGTAGCACTTCATCAGATGCTCAACATTCTAAGGATGGGCCAACTGCCTCCCTTCTAATGTCTCTAATCAATATGCCCCATGCCTCCTCCAAGTCCACCAGAGATAACTCTGATTTTTCCCAATAGATGATTTTTTCAAGTGTTGTCACATTTATCATCCTCATCCCATTGGCGGTTCCGTGTTCCCCTCTCATCTCCGGCCACATATCTTTGTAGCTGGCCCCTACAAATCAGACTTTCAATATGCCTTTTCAAGTCCATGCACTCATCTGTATCGTGGCCATGGTCACGATGGAACCTACAATACTTGTCACAGGACCTCTTGGATCGATTAGCTCTTAGTTTTGGGGGCCAGGCAACAGCCGAGTCATCTTGGATATAGAGGAGGATTTGACTTATTGACGTGTTTAAGGGGATAAAGGTGTTGAATCCCTTATCACGACACGATGCTTTATCGGTCTGCTCCCGTAACATTCTGCAATACTTGGGGTCTCTACCTTCCTCACTAGACTGTCCCCCCCTTTTCTGTCTGCCTTTCTCATATCAAGGGCCTCTTGTGCATTCATGTACTTTTGGGCTTTCACGAGTAGCTCGGACATACTTTCTGGAGGGTGTTTGGAAATTGAGTACAAGAACTTTGAAGGCAATAGGCCCCCATGAATGCAGTAACTACCACCTTGTCGTCCAAGGCATCGACCTGCAACATCTCCCTGTTAAACCGGTTAATGTAGTCTCTCAATGACTCCCCCTTAATCTGTCTTACGTTCAGGAGATAGGTGGCGGACTTTTTGTGCTTTCGGGTGGCAATAAAATTGCCTACGAACAATTGGCTCAATTCTTTGAAGGAACGTACAGATACCGGCTTCAGGTTGTTAAACTATGACCTGACAGAATTCTTCAATGTAGTAGGAAAAACTCTACATAAGATTTCATCCGATATTCCTTGGAGGTGCATCAGAGCCTTGTAGGTCTCCAGATGATCTAGTGAGTCCTTGATTCCACAAAGCTTTCAAGGGTGGGCATCTTGAACTTGTTGGGCAAAGGACAGTTCATTATCTCCGCGAAAAAAGGGAGGTTGGTTTGTTAAACCAACTCCTCTACTGTAACAGGGTCCTTCCCCCTTATGGCGTGGGCCATGCTTTCTACCCTGGCTCTGAGGTCCTGCATCTCCATGTCATAATAGGTAGTTTTTCTGGGTGCCCTGAGTCTCCATGGGGTTAGTTATTTTTGAGTGGGACTAGGTGACTGGGGTTCGTCCCACCTCTTACTCGGCTCTAAGCTGCGTCGTTCGTTGGGACTTCACTGTATTGCCCAAGACCATCCCCTTTTGGATCAACATGCTTAAAGTAACTGGCGAAGGCGATGGTACTGGCGCCACAAGAGGGAGGCGCTGCAGAATTGCCGCATTTTGTTGGAGTATTTGGGCCAGACTTTGATTCAAGTTTCGGACCTGGCATTCCAACGCTGCGATCAGTCCCTAGTTGTTTGGGATTTCGGGGCATGCCCTAGGGAAGTCCATCTATCCAGGGGGTTGCATTCCTCCCTGTCCTGCAGCTGGCAAGTTGCAGCCAGGAAGATCAGGGCGGCAAGCGGGCCCTGTCCAACTGGACGGCCCTGTTAGCCAGGAAGGTCATGGCTGACAGGATCCTGTGCGACTAGAAAATTGTGACCGGCAGGAAGGTCCTGCGTTGGAGGATTGTGGCTGGCAGGAAGGTCTTGCGTTGGAGGATTGTAGCTGGCAGGAAGGTCCTACATTAGAAGATTGTGGTCGGTAGGAAGGCTTTGCGCATGAGGGTCCTATACAGCCGTAGTCTCTGACCCAAATCGTAGGTGCATCATGCTTCGTATATGATTCCTGTAGAACAATAAAGTTTGTGATTGTTTTCCACTGACGGCGCCAACTGATGAAGCAAAAATTCACCCCGAGCTGGTCAAACGCCAACCTATAAAAAAGGACAAGAGAAGGGTAATCGAGAGGGCACCGGCGCGGTGCCGGCCGACTAAGCTCCGACGATCAAGTCAGAAATCAGAAATGCTTTTTAAAGCTGTAAAGGAACTCAAAAGGTATTAATTGCATGCCTTGGTATATGGACCGTCCTGTATTTATAGTGACCAAGTGAGTGTGTGCCCAAGTAAAACTCTATCTCTTCACCTTCCCTTTCCCACTTGGAGACAATCGGTCTTGGTCAAAACATTCTTCTTATCCACGTCACCTTAGCAATATCTTCCCACGTTATACGTTTCATATTAGGAGTCAAACACCCCATCACCATTAATTGTCGTCTTCTCATCATCATGTATGACTCCAAAATTCCAATGTCTAATTATATTATAATATCAGTTTCAAATCTTTAGTGTGCAAATAAAACTCCTTCATGTTTAATTTCATCCCCTGTAATTAGTATTTGGTGCAAATAAATCCTTCTTGGATGTAAAATTACCTTTATATCTCAAAATATTTAAGCACAAAAAAAACCAAAATTAATCTTATTATGAAAAGACTAAAATGCCCACTTTGCAATCACTGTCACCTTTGTCTGCAAAATCACCACCATCATCTCCATCCGAGCAAAACCAAAGACCTAACACCGTGCATTGTTCATTGCCGGAATTATATCTATGCCGAGTTCCCATGGTTATCTTTCATTGACGAAGCCTCTCAACCAAAGCACACTGCCAAATAATCTTCATTCACTACTCCAAACTCAAGACCCAACACTGTGCATTGTTCACTACTGGAATTACATCTCCGTCGAGTCCCGCTGCCGAGTTCCCATGGTTATCCTCCATTAACGAAGCCTTTCAACCAAAGCACGCTGCCAAATCATTTTCGGTCACAGTTCCAAACTCAAGACATGTCATCATCACCGCACACCACAGCTCCACCAACACTGCCTTGTCTGTTACCGGCGAATTACGACTGCCGATTTTCATTGAAACTGAAGACCCACCATCAAACAACCAGCAAACCATTATTCGGGTTTGCTTCACAGACCATGAAAAAGAAAAGAGATTGAGGAAGAGAAAGAAAAAGAAAAGAAAAGAGAAAAGAAGAAAGGAAAAGCCGTGAGGACAAGGGTGGACCCAGTAACTGCAATTTATATAATTTTGGGGAGGCCAAATGTGAATTTTTATAAAATTTAGTACTTAAAGAGGAGGGTACCTAGTGAAATCAAGGCGCGCGCGCGAATTCCATCAAAACTGGACATCTGCTAAGTTCGACCGGTCCTAATATTTGAGGACCGGTCCAACTTCTCTCGGTTCCTCAGAACCTGTAGAAGTGTGACCGGTGCTAAATAATTGGGACTGGTCCAACTTTGTGAATTCTGAAAATTTTCACTTTGGACCTCTAATTTACCAAATACACCTCATCTCAACTTGATTTAGCAATTAAGCACACAAAATATGAAAAATAAACACAAAATCAATATAAAACATATTTTTGAATTTTTGAAATTTTTTCAAGAGAAAATAAAATTAAAGACATGAAAAATCTCATGAGAATAATCAAAGCACGTTTTTCAGAGAATAACATGAGTTCTAGAATTTCTGAAAAATTTCAAACATTTATAAATGCAGAATTTTAAAACCCATAATTTATCCATAAAATTCATTCTCAAATTCATGATCATGACACAACTTCCAACATATAAATATTTATAAAAATTTAGAAATTCATCTAATAAATTCATGTGTGTGTGTGCAATCCAACTTCATCAAAAATTAATCAAATTCCTTTGATTCATCTTCTAAAACATATTAGATGATAAGCAAATATAACTACACATAATCAAACATTTTTTCATTGAATTTTATCATCATTTATTTATTTATTTCTAAGACGGTGGCTTTCACACTTATGGGCAACCAGCTATTTTTTTCAAAACAACTCTTTAATTTTTAAAGATATCTCATTGGAGATTTACATTGTAGTGGAAGTTACGAACACATCCCGAAGGTAGCCTTTTCCTTTTGTCTTAGATATTCAGCAAATTTTTATTTTTTATTTTTTTTATGCTGGATAAAAACATAATTTTTTTTTCATTTTTTTATTGATCATTTAAACTTTCAATGCTACTCATACAATATACTCTAGTCAACTTCACATTAGTTTTCAATCAATTCTTTCAGAGTTAGACTAGTGCACAAATTGTATGGACTCAAAAGATTTACCTCTAAAAAGATATAAATACTGCATATTAGTTATCAATATTTAGATCATAAAATCAAGTACTTCATTCATTGGCAAACTAAGTGTCACAATTATGCATTCACAAATCAAAGTAAAATTTAAAAGAAATATAAAAAATTCACATTATTTTTCAGAAAAATATAATTCTCATAATCTTATATGATTATCACTAAAAAAATAAAAATTATCTTAAACTAAAAGATATGGTCCAATGGAAAACAAATAATGAAGAAAAGCTCAGTCCATGACCATCAAAGTCCTAAATGACTCAGTTAGGGGGTTTTGCACCCAAAGATCTATTAGGAATAAATCTCATAGTATCAACAGGCACAAACTTCTCCAAATTTTTCTTTTCATCTAGATTGTTTTGACATGCAATTTATCAGGAAAGTATTGTAGAGAAATAAAAATATTCTTTTTCTTGTTTGAATTCTTTTTAACTTGAGAATTTTTGGGTTTGTTCCAATAATGTGACTTTTTAGTATGAACCATATTATTAGCAAAAGAATCATGCACATGAAAATCAGAATTAGAATGTCTTTTTATAGCAATAGTGTTGACTATGTCCATTCTTACGACAAAAGAACAATAAATCACATTGGACACAACTTTAGCATGCAAGGACTCAACATGTGGCTTAGGTTTGGGTTCAGACACATTCAAGTTCTTGAATTTAACAAAAACAGTTTTTCCCTTAGATGATGACCCAACAAAATCTAATCCAGTTTTATCTCGTACAGGCTTACCAACACTAATCATGCTATCAAGCTTAATCTGTTCAGAAGTAAAAACATTTAATTTCTCTTATGATTTTTTCAATTCAGGCTTAAGAAAATTAATTCTAGCAATAAGAACATCTTTGGCAGAGATAGCTTGACTTACCTCGTTTTCGAGAAACTTGACTTTTCTTTGAAGATTCAAAATTTCTGTTTTATTCTCTCCAATCAACACCAATTGATCTTCATTCTTTTTCTTCAAAGTTTTTTTCTCAGATTTTTTTTGTTTCAACTTCTCAGATTTTTTTTATAAGCTTCCAACAATTTCTCAAAGAGTTCTGGTGGCTTGCTTTCACATGGTTCTACATCAGACTGCTCAACTTCTGAATCATCAGACCCTACTTGACTGAGAGTAGTGTACACTTCTGTTTCACCTACATCAGAAGAAGAATCATTAGCAGTATCACCATTCAATAAAGCAACAAAAGCAAGAGAATCATTCTCAACAGATGAATTACTATCAGAGTTAGAAGATTCAGACTCGAAAATAATAGCTTTCATGGCTTTTTTGTTTGAACTTTTCTTTGCACTAAAGCTATTTTTCTTAGGACCTGAACATTGATTAGATGTATAACCTTTACCACCACATGTCCAACAAGTGACCTCAATTTCCTTAGAGTCATTTTCTTTCTCTTTCCTTTCTTTACCATTGGATGATGAGCTTTGATTCCGGAATTTAGAAGAATTTACTTTTCTCAAATTTCTAACATTTTCATATTCAAGAATCTTTCTAAATTTCCTAGCAAAGAGTGCAACATCATTATTTGAATCATATTCAAAACTTTCAATTTTTTCAACTTCAGATTTTAAAGAATTTGAACCATTTGACAAACTTGAAGACTTTGAAGTTTTTAAAGTCAAATTTTTTATTTTCTGAAGCTTTGGATATTTCATCTCAAAAGTTTGAATTGATCCAACTAAGTCAGCCACCTCCATTGAATCTATATCTCTGCTTCCATCTAAGGCTTCCAACTTAGATTGGAACGTATCAGACAATGATCTCACGATTTTTTTAATAATATGAAAAGATGAAATTTTCTCACCAAGGTTAGCACTACTTTGAACAATATCATTAAGCCTAGAATAAAAATAAGAAAATATCTCATCTTTATCCATTCTAATTGTTTCAAATTTAGTGGCAAGCATTTGTAACTTAGATCTCCTTACCTTGGTGGTACCCTCATAAGTTATTTGTAAAATATTCCTTGCTTTTTTCGAAGTGGAACATGCAGAAATTTTAGCAAATTCAGAAAGAACAACATAATTAAATATAGCATATAAACCCTTGTTGTTGTTATTAGCATCTTCATGCTCAATATTAATCCATGTTATTTTATCCTTCTCTACAATCACAGTAGCATCACCATCACCAGTGGTAGTGGTAGGAATTTTATAGTCATTCTCTACAGCCATCCAAACTCTCTCTCCTTGAGATTTCAAAAAGGTTTTCATGCGAGACTTCCAGAAAGTATAATTTAAACAATCAAACAAGGAGTTCGCTGAATCGATCCACCCTCTTTCATACTAGATACCATAATAATTTTGAAAACAAAAATAATTTTTGATTTTAAAAATACTTTGCAAGGAACTACTCACAAATTAGAGAACACTGCTCTGATAACAATTGTAAGTTGCGCGGTGCGGAAGCGATTATGAAAAGTATTTTAGAACCTAGGGGGGCGAATATGAACACTTGCTCGTTTGCTTAATTTTTAATTATTTCAATTTTAAGTCCAATTAACCAAACAATCAAAGTAAGGAAATAACTTAAAGTGCAAGTAAAGAAAAGAATGCACCGGATATACGTGGAAACTCAAGGCGAAAAAAATCACGGAGGGAGGCGGCAAGCCTCAGGAAACCAATACATTATAATTAAGCAAAATACAACAGACTCTGTCTTAGTCTCACAACTCCTCTTCACTCTGTCAAGAATCTGATGCGCAACACCTCAGGCTTATGATTGCGACAACACGTCCAACTGCTGCAGACTTCCGGCTAACATCATGATCTTTACAGGAAGGTTGCTGGAAGAACCAAAATACTCAGCAAGTATTTCGTTCCCTTCGTAGTGCGATCTGGTCACCTTTCTTCCTCAGCAAGCAAGCAAGCGAAGAACCATCAATCCAATGTTCTGATCAGCAAATAGAATTGATGCAGTCTCTGAGCAGCTAATCAGAAGTAGAACACCATCCTAAATATCATTCGTGAAGTATAGATATGTGTTCTTAAAAATATATAGCCCTAATTATATTATATATATTTTCTCTCTCTAAAAATATTTATTCCAGGCTTATGGTACTTGCTTATTTTGTAGAGAAAATATTAATACATATATATAGGCAAGGAAGTTCTAATTTTACTTGGAAAAGAAGTTGAATACCAAAATAGAACTCTCTTAGAAGTTTCAAACCCAATAGGAATAAGAATTTTCGTCAAAAGTTGTTTCCTATTTGAAACGGGCTAAGTGGGACCGGTGCCAAATAAATAGGACCGGTGGGACTTTGTAAAAACCTGCAGAAACCAAACTGCCGAGACAAGTTGGACCGGTCCTAAATATTGGGGACCGGTCCTACTTTGAAAAATCCTAAATTTCATTTAAACCCTAGTTTTTCAAAATAGGCTCGAAAAATATAAAGTGCAGAGTGTCCTCACCATGATTACCAGTACTATATGGTGTTCTAACTGATTTATCTGATTCCATGCACTTGTGTATCAGCTCGAAGTTTTTGACAATCGATATAAAGAATAAATCAAAAATTACAACTCGATCAATCAGGTTTTGATCACCGAAATATGCCAATTACAAATTTATATCTCACACACTCACCTAAAGAGTCTAACTCTGCACTAATATTCACTAGTTTCCCATTACAAAGCAAGGAATGGCTCCCATTTTGTAACTTGAGTCTCGATGATTGTGTTGTATCTTTCATGTTGTGTACAACACACTAGAGCTAGTCAATTTGCAAATTAACTACAAATGCAAATGCTGTGATATTTTCAATATGGTTAACTAAGTTTAGTTTTGGGCCACTCACGACCACTTATTGAATGCATTCTTATCTCAAAATGAAAGATTTCAACAAATGAAAAAATTCAATCAGTATTTTTGAAAGGAAAATTAAAAAGAAAAAGTAAAGGCAACAAAACAAAATACATGCATCACTTCTAAATTAATTTACCATTAATTGTCATCTTCTCATCATCATGCTTCGAAAATCCCAATGTCTAATTATATTATAATTAGGGGTGGCAATTCGTGTTCCCGTGTCGTGTTCGTGTCGTGTCGGCCTATAAGTATTCTACTAAACAGTTTAACCCTAACCCGACCCATTTAATAATCGTGTCAGAGATCCTCAATACTAACCCAACCCGTTTATTAAACGTGTTATCCGTGTCAACCCGTGTAACCCATTTAATAGACCTGTCCTACAATGGCACGACTTGTTTAATAATCTTTTTAATCTGTTTAACTTATATCATACGAGTTTCTCCACCTCTAAAAATCTCTCTGAAGATCATATAAAAATAAAGTATATATCAATACATAAATTCTAAAATCAAATTATATTATAAATTTTGTATCTATATATAACTCAAAAACATACTAAGGTGATTCAACAACTGGGAAGACACCATAACAATCTCATCTTTGCGTTTTATGGCTACATCAGTCCTGTAAACAAGCAAATAGATTACAAACAATTGCAATATATATAACTATGTATATATAAGTTTGTATAAAATCATAATAGTCGTAATCGTGTCACGGGTTAGACAGCTTAAACCCAAATCCAACCCAATTTTTGCGTGTCGTGTTCGTGTCGACCCATTTATTAAACGTGTTGGCTTACCTTAAACCCAAACCCGCTTAATTCGTGTCATGTTCGAGTCGTGTTATCGTGTCGTGTCTAATTTTTCCATCCCTAATTATAATATCAGTTTCAAATCTTTAGTTTTTGTATCAAGTATCGACTATACTTGCTCCACTCTTTTGCTCTTAATTTTTTTCTCTCATACATCATCAAGTGCTAAAAAGCTGGTAAGAAATATTACCTACATGAGTACTTTGAATATGTTAAATATATCCAAGAGGGTGGCTAAAGGTTGCATGTGTAGACTTGGGGTAAGCCTCATGGGCCTACACAAGACCAAAAGCAAAATAAAAGAAAAAATGCAAAGGGTCTAGTCCAAAGAACATAATCTAAGAAGTATAGACACGGACAGGAACACAAGACACATGTATGACACAAAACGGACATGGCGATACGAAATTTTTAAAAAATATAGGACACGGACACGACGACGATACAACTATAAAATAATAATATAATATATTAATATATATGAATTATTTAATAAAAAAATACTACATTACAGAATTACTTTAATTCATCATCAAGCAATTAAGAACCAAACAAAAATAGACAAATAAATTAAAATAAATTAAAGAACCAGACTTATTTAGTCTTCTACATATATTTAACTTAGATTTTAATCATAACTTAGTATCATATAATTTTCATTCGAAATATTTGAATATACATCATTGGTGTCCGAGAAGTGTCCAAAGAGTGTCCGAGAAGTGTTCTAGAAAGAAAAATGTCAGGACATTTTTACGAAGTGTCCAACACGTGTCCGAGTGTTCGACACTGGTACAACACCCTCGGTGAAGTGTCCGTGCGTTCTAGAAAACATAATATGGACAGAACCATGACACGGTGCAAGTATGGACATGTAAACGGATCGGATACGGATCGAATTAGGGTCAATTCGATCCGAATCCAATAAACATAATAGTTGATCTAATTCGATTCGTTTATGCATCTTCTCGGATGTTTGATTCGATAAATCCTATCCGTTTCAACTATACACAAATTTCCTATTCTGATTTCACGCTATAGAAACCAACAACCCTAGTTTCACAATTTCATCCATTTCAATCCTCAATTCGACCTCTGAACGTCAAATCATATCATGGGGGATCATGGAAAATCCTTAACCACCAGTACCTAGACTCATAATATAATATATATATGTAATGTTTGTTGAAAATATGTTCTCGGTAGGTAGAACAAAGGGAGTGAGATAAATTCACTATAAAGAGAGAGAGAAAAAATAAAGAGAGAAGAAGAAGAAGAGGGGGAAACAAATCTGAAATATCTTGTGAAAGATAGAAGATTAGAGCTTGTAATGGAGAAGAAGAAAAGGAAGAAAAGAAGGAAAAGGAGAGAGAATACTCACTAGGCAAGGATTTCGGTGAGAGTTTTAAAGGATCCAGTAGCTCACTTTATCACTTCATCTTCGCAATTTTTCTCAAGCTTGAAAGTACCGATTCTAGAACTTTCATTTTGATTCTTATGGGAGCGTACCAGGCTACCAGCTTATGTGAGGTATATTAGGAGAGATATTATAATGTAGGTGAGAACACCGTATTTATGTACATATGATATTTTGATGAGTCTTTTCTTTTAAATTTAAACTAATCTAATGGTTGATATATTATAATATATTAAATATAAATCTAATAATATATAATTTTAATCGGATCGGATTATTAACGGATCAGATTAACACTGATCCGTATCCGATTTGTTAAAAATTTGGATTCGGATTATGTCGAATTTGGATCAGAATCCGATCCATTGACAGGTTTATGCAAGTAGCTAGCTCGTTAAACAAATCTTAGACAAGAAATATATATATATATATATATATTTAATTTTTTTCTCAGAGGAAAAGGAGGGTCTAAGATATCCTTCTCATTCATACCTAAAAGAAACTTTCATAACCAAAAGAAAATTAAAATGTAGGTTTTTTCACCTAAACTTGTATCGTCACATATTTCATATCTTGCTTTTATCCATGTCCGTTTACACACGTATATACAAAAAAATGTTTAAATGCATACCTATGGTTTGTTTGTTTTTTTCTTTTCTTTTTGGGGGCAACGGAGAGCACAGTCCAACAACAAAGGCTAGACCAAGAGGGTCACTGTACAATCAATATTGTATGACCTGATCTTTAACCTAACATCCAAATCCGAGCTCAACAAAGGTTCAAAATTTTAACTGGATTTGAGCTCGAGTTTGAAATATGAATTGATCTCATATTAACCTTCATGTTAGATTACGCTAATACATAGAAATTCTAAAAACTAAAAATAAATATAACAAAAACTATGGACAAATTTTTAAGAAATAAATTCTCCAAATAATTAATACAGAATAAATAAATATTTGAAAGAAAATAGGAAAAAAATAAAATATTGTTCATCATTATAAATATATGATATATGTAAAAATTACAAATATATATATATATATATATATATATATATATATAAAGTAATGTCAACTCGAGCCTGATGCAAATTAAGTTAAGATTGAACTTTTTCATCTTAAATCTAATCTTAATTAAAAATAATAATTGTTTACCTGTACACCACCAAAAAAAGTTTATTTTCCGCCTAAACCAATCCTCACACCAAAAAGAAGCACGTGAGGGCACGTGATGGCAATAGCCCAAAACGTATAGTCTCTCTCTACAATGATTAAAGAATAGGAAAGTAGGGTCGATCAAGGGGGGGAAAAAAAAACCTATAGCTAACAGTATCACATGTAACAAAAAGAACACTCTTTTTTCTCCTCTAGTACGAGTTTTAAGTTTCTTTGTGATAAAAAATATAAAATAATTCTACAAAAAATGATTATTTATAACTGTTGAAATCACAAAAAAGTTATTTGTATGCAAGCAGACAATTAAACAGGTTTAAATAGCCACGTGACTCGATTGCACTTACCCTTAGCTTCTTCTGATTTATAAACATATATAAATACTATTAATTATTAATGATTCTTGCATCTTCTCCTTGCCTTGTCTTGTATGAATGAAGTTCATTAATATCTTTCACGTGATAAACTGATCATATACCTATACAGTGATTAATTTATATAATTAATTAATTAATTGATCTACCTATTATACCTATACTGTGATTAATTTATATAATTAATTAATTGCTTTCACGCGATGAACTGATCATCTCTACCTATAAAGTGATTAATCTGTACAATTAATTAATTGCTTTCACGTGATAAACTGATCATCTACCTATACAGTGATTAATTTCTATAATTAAGTTTTACTTCAATCGTATAATTGAACTAGAGTTTGTCCCCGGGAGGTCTCAACCATGCATGCTACTTAATTGC
Organism: Cornus controversa; assembly: GCA_026545225.1. Lineage (NCBI taxonomy): Eukaryota > Viridiplantae > Streptophyta > Magnoliopsida > Cornales > Cornaceae > Cornus > Cornus controversa. The sequence continues at coordinate 65,462,523 of CM048849.1, read as the reverse complement.
ATTAATTTGTGTGTGTGTGTATATATATATATATATATATATAGTAGAAGCCAGTTTAATGGGGTCCAAATTAAGAAGTGACATGTACAAATTAGTCCAGGTGCTCAGTAATGGAAAATGCTATAATTCATGAATTAATATTTAATTTGGAATTACAAATTTTTTATTTATAATTTCTTTAACATAAGATTGGAACTCTTTCTCTCTAATAAAACTTTTAATTTTCCTCCACTATCTACATGTGTGAATAATTAAATAAACACATAATATACTTAAAGTTTATTATAATTTTATTTTGATTTAGTAATTTTGATTACAATAAATTTTAAAAATAATTTAGTAAAGTTGGAAAGAAGTTGAATGAGTACAAAAAAAAATATATGTATATATAAAAAAAATTAATTTAATTACTGTTCTTAAATCCAAATTAATTCCTATTTTTACTCTCTACTTTAATGTTATATTGTCGTATTACATTCGAGATACACGTTTGACATAAATATTTAAGATGCGGAGCGCTGTCTGGCTAATAATTTATTCATAAAGAAAAATGTATTTTAAGTGACAAGTTACCTCATCTCAAGATATTGATATTGATATTGATATTGATGGACCCACTAGCTAACTAATAGCTATAATTCAACTCCATCATGAGTGGTTGGAAATTAAAGTTGATTTTAGAATTGTAGGTGAATAGGTCCAGCATAAACTGGTGCGCTATGTCAGGGCATTATTGACAAAAGCATGTGGCAAATGATAACGGACACATATGCTGTCTTTTACGTAGCTGTACGTGTTTTGGCTTTTGCGAGAAGGGCTCATTTACATTTACAGTCTCTGTAATGGACACAGAAGTGAAAGAGAGAGATGCATTGATTCCATTTCCATATCAGTGATATCACACGTTACATCAATGATCAACCCATATGTCAAGAGCTATATCTAACAGTCTCACCACAAGCATGGAATGGTTGTTGAACATTCAAGCTATATCTAACAGTCTCACCACGTGCTTGGTATGTATGGTTGGGGTTATTGTGCACATATCTCTCTCTCTCTCTCTCTCTTCTGTCTCTCTCATGTTCCGGTGTTGACTGTTGGGTCTGGATGGAGAGCATTTGTTGTCTACATAAACCTTGGATTTTACTATGTATGTATGTATATATATATATATATATATATATGGATTTTACTATCTATATATATATCTATATATATATGGGTTGCTATATTCCAATATACGGGTTCACTTTTATATTTAATTAACCACAATTCCCACAACAAATCATACAGTTAGTTGCAGTTTCATTTTATTTCTTTGTTCTCTCATTTAACATGAAATTAATTAACATGACACTCGGCGACTTGGAGTACGTGGTGATGAACTCGATCACATATCCATCTTCTTGTCCTATTTCATATAGTAATCAATAACTTCCATTCACCTCATTAATTATAGGGTAGGGATTGAGATTTTGGAATATCAATTAATTAATTCTTCAACTTTATTAATTTAATTCATTATTTATTTATTTATTTATTTTTGCTAAGCAGTCAGGAGACATATATATATATATATATATATATATATATATATAATGCATGCATGGTTAACTAGATCGATATCTTATTTTTAGACCTACCTCAATTAGTAATTAAATCCATTGTTTCAGCATTTTGTTGACAAATAATAAATGCATGTCTCGGTCAAGTGACTGGAGCTATAAGTTGACTTCAACTAAGTTTCAATAATTTGATGGAGCTGCGTATACCCTACCTTGACCTCAACTAAGTTTCAATAATAAATTCATATATGTCTGAGTCAAGGACATGAAAGAGATGCATGAAACACTCTGTCTTATCTCTCGATCTCATAACTCAGATTCGTTTCATTAAATGAAAAACTCTACATGCAAAAGTGAAGTAAAATAAACTATACAATGAGGACTGCAATTTAGGTAGTGTGTGTTTTCCATTAAATTATCTACAAGGTCACAAATAAGCCCAGCGCTTTAATTAAACTATATTGGCATTTTCCTTCTTATACATTATATATTCTACACCCACTCCTCATCTTCCTCCTCCTCATACTCATACTCATACTCATACTCATACTCAAAAGAGTGACAAGCATGGAGTCTGAAGATGTACTCCGACAACCCATCTTACAATCCACCACACTGCCACCGTCGCCGTCATTGGAATCTAACTCAGAACTCGAAAATATATTGTCAAACACCCAATTACCTTACTTCAAGCGTCTAAAGTTGGCCGGTTGGATCGAACTTAAGATCCTTTTTTTCCTTGCTGCACCCGCAGTCACGGTCTACTTGATCAACAACATGATGTCCATGTCCACTCCAATGTTTGCCGGTCATATTGGCAATCTCGAGCTCGCCGCCGCCACTCTTGGCAACAACGGCGTCCAACTATTTGCCTACGGCGTCATGGTATACACCCATCTTTCTCACATACATACATACATACATACATACATACATATATGTTAATTAATGTTACTCGATCTATTCACCGTACCTAAAAATATTAACCTTACCTTAAAAAATGTTACTCTATTCTTATTTGGTTGCAGCTTGGAATGGGCAGTGCGGTTGAGACACTCTGCGGCCAAGCTTATGGGGCCCACAAGTTCGATATGCTAGGTGTCTATCTCCAAAGAGCAACCATCGTCCTCGCTCTGACTGGGATCCCATTAACTCTGATCTACGTCTTCTCAAAGCAAATATTGCTTTTATTCGGCCAATCAACGGAGGTGGCAACGGAAGCGGCACTGTTCGTTTACGGTCTCATCCCACAGATCTTCGCGTACGCCGTCAACTTCCCAATACAGAAATTTTTACAAGCACAGAGCATTGTCAACCCCAGTGCCTACATATCAGCGGTTACCCTAGGGGTGCACCTATTGTTGAGTTGGGTCGTTGTATACAAAATCGGGTTGGGCTTGATAGGTGCGTCCCTTGTGTTGAGCTTGTCGTGGTGGATCATAGTGGTGGCCCAGTTTGTGTACATACTGGTGAGTAGTAAGTGTAAGGCCACGTGGACTGGGTTTAGAATTGAGGCTTTCCATGGGCTTTGGGGGTTTCTGAAATTGTCGTTTGCTTCTGCGGTGATGCTCTGCTTGGAGACGTGGTATTATCAGATACTAGTGTTGATTGCTGGCCTGCTTCCCAACCCTGCCCTGGCTTTGGATGCTATCTCTGTCTGGTATAAGAATTTAATTATTATATATATATATATATATGTATGTGTGTGTGTGTGTGTGTACAATCTACTTACTTTTTTTATCATGTACGTACTATAGTTGTTTTGATGAAGTGTTTAATAATGTCTTTGATTTCCTTGCAGCATGTCGATTAATGGGCTTTTGTTCATGGTTTCCGTTGGGTTCAACGCAGCTGCCAGGTCAGTCGTTGACAATAATTCAAACACTATATATTAGTGGTTGCACCCACTGCTGGATTAACCTACTGTATGCAGTGCACAGCACCAAATCCTCTTCCATTATATATATATATATATATATATATATATATATATATATATATATATATATATATATGCGTGTGTTGTGTTGGAGCTATTAGGGGCCGGCCCAGGCCCAGGCCCATGCATGAACTAAACTAAATATAGAGTATTAAATAGATTGAATAGATATAATGAGGGTCCGTATTAATTAATGGAGATATATATCATCATATATAAAATCTTAATAAGTCAAAACTTTCAATAGATTGAATGTAATGATGAATTATATATGTTCAAATTAAACAGTGTAAGGGTTAGCAACGAGCTTGGAGCAGGAAATCCCAAGTCTGCAGCATTCGCGGTTGTGGTGGTGAATTTGGTATCTTTCATCATAGCTGTGGTGGAAGCTATGGTTGTGCTATCGTTGCGCCACGTTATCAGCTACGCCTTCACCAGTGGTGAGACTGTGGCCGACGCTGTCTCCGAGCTCTGCCCCTACTTGGCAGTCACTCTCATTCTCAATGGAATCCAACCAGTCTTGTCTGGTAAGACCTTTACATTAACTGACAAGGCTAGCTCAACTTTGTTTTATTTAATTCTATTAACTTAATTCTATTATATGTAGTACTGATATTTACATGAAAACAACTTTGAATAATAAATAAATTGTTATTATTGCAAATTTTATAATTGAAGGCGTGGCTGTTGGATGTGGATGGCAAGCATTTGTGGCATATGTGAATGTGGGATGTTATTACGTGGTAGGAATTCCTCTGGGTTGTCTTCTTGCCTTCAAGTTCAACTTTGGTGTTCAGGTATTAGTTGCCATTTTTTCTTTGTTTAATTCATATATATATATATATATATATTATATATATATCGTATGATATCATGCAAGTAATTAGTAGAGGAACACAGTCAATTAATTTTTAGAATTTAATTTGATGGTTTTATTTATTTATTTATTTGTGTTTAGGGTGTATGGTCTGGGATGATAGGAGGAACAATGATGCAGACCATCATCTTAATCTGGGTGACATATCGGGCCGACTGGAATAAAGAGGTATATATATATATATATATAATCATTCTGACTATTTGGGAGTAGGACGACATACTCTGTATCTCCAATTATCTATCATTGCTCTATTTAATAAACCCCAGTTGGTTCAAAATTTGCAACAATTAAATATGTGTGTTGCATTTCAGGTGGAGAAAGCTAGGGTGCGTTTGGACAAATGGGATGACACCAAAAAACCACCTCCAAGTAATGGTTCGTAATAACCACATAGCTAGGTGGGTGGGAGTGAGAAGTGAGAACCCCCCAATCATCTATATATATACACCATTGTTTATATAGATGCGAGTGGGGTTTAATTTTGTGAAACAAGCTAGCTACTGTTTTTTCCTCATTGCATGTGCTCTGATTTTTCTAGGAACATTCAAGGCTATACGAAGCCATAATAAAAAAGAAAGAAGGTTATCGACTTCATTTCTACAGTATAGATTACTTTGTGAACATAAGGGCAACATATAAATAACAACATAGACGCCAATACAAAACGCACAAGGGCAGTGACTTTATTTATATAAACAACACAGACTCCAATACAAGGACAATTAATCAATTTGTGAAAATAACATCAATAACTTTCAAATTAATGTTTAGTTTATACCACTTTTGCCTTTTAGACCAAAAACCCCCCAATTTATTGGGATTAATTTAATTAATTGCCTCATTAATTAATGTTGGATGACCTTTTTACTCATAAAACAAGAATTGACATCCTGTAAATATATAAATCAATCGACAAATTAAGATACTTGTGTTACAATGATATCAAAACAACTTTACGGTACCATTGAACAGAGTAGGTTGGTTGGACAGGGCATGCCATTCCAACTCACTTCGCGAGAGAGGTCTCTGAATCACAACACTTTGCTAGCAAGCATCACATGGAAAGCTCAGATGCCCTTTATTACAACGTCATAACAACATGTGCTTTTTTTTTATCATGATTGGTGTTGTAGATTATCATCTTTTAATTAATTTTTGATATAAAAATATAAGAATTGTGAAATGACCCAAAAGTCCATAATTATACACAGCTTATTAACCCAGGTTAATAAGTTGTGTAATAATTATGGACTAACCCATAATCACCCACCAGATTTACTCTCTCTACCCTTGCACCTCCTTCCTTATTCTCTTCACCACCACCACCACCATTATCACCTTCTTCCTTATTCTCTTCCCCTTTCTCACTCTCGGCTAAAACACCACCTCTTTCTTCATCCACCTCAACATCCTGTCAAAACCCTTAACCAGTGCCTGCTGGTCCCCACTATTCCAATTCGAGTACAAATGGACTGATTTTCTATCATGGACATCAAAATTATTGGTGCTCTGTTTTCCATCAATATTAGAACGACTCTCTTTCTTGGTTGGCACATCTGCTGCCCTTGATGAGGAGGCCAGAACTGGGTCTCGCCGGTGCTGCAATGGCACACATATTAGAATATTTTAAATAAATAAAATATTTTTATTTATGGTCCTATGCATTATTTCTAAAATTGAATTGTAATGTAATTATTGTTACGGGTTGGGATTATACTTGTCAATTGTGGTCTAATTGACAGTATAATATTTACGTTGAATTGTGGTTTTTCAACTTTATTTGGTGGGATTTAATCCTAACCGTTGATATCTAGGTCTCCATGATAGGAAGGGAGACTTAGGTATTTTATTTGTAGATAAGTCGTCCCCTCTGTTATTGTTATAAATAAGGGTTATTCAATCCTATCGAAGGACAACTCTCATAAATGAGGTAGAGCTCTCTAAGAATTTTTTGCAGAAACAAAAATGTATTCTTGAAGATTATATCATCAATCAGGTATGTCAATTAAATCTTCTTTATAATTATTGCAATATTCTTGATTTCTACAAGTTAATTGTAAATTAAATTCCAACAATTGATATCAGAGCCATGGTTAGGACTAAGGTTTTATTTTATAAAAATCAAGAAATTGATATATATATATATAAACATATAGAGATAAAGTGTTTATATATATAATATGCATGAGCTCATGAAATTATTGACATAATTTAGGCAAATTCGCCCAACTGTTGGTATAATCCGCGCAAACCCATTTAATTTTTTAGTATAACATAAAGATAATATGTATGAGTAATATTGTTTTTGGGGTTGAGGTTCAAGTTGGTATAACATAAAGTTACACGTGTTTGTAACTGTTTTCTTATACCAACTATGATGATATGTTTTTCTCGACTTTTGTGCACGTAATAAGATGATAGCTTGAATATATGTTTCCTGTATGCTTGTTTTTGTTTTGTCCATCATGGTGTCTATTATATTTTATATATATATATATGAAAAAAAAAACAAGTAAACATATATTCAGGTTATCATGAAAATATATATATATATATATATATATAGATTGTCTGGCCGTCACTGTTTGCTAATAAACATATCCACTTGAAAGTTTTTTTATAAAAAAAGTTTGTTGTTTGCTTTAAAGCATGCTTGGTACATATACGGACATATATATATTTTTTATCAATATGTCATATATATATATATATACACATTGATGAAGTTTGTGCATGATCACATGCATGTTATTAGGAAATTGAACAAACTTGAGACTTCATATGTGAGTACAGAGAGGTTTACATGTTCGGCATTTAAAATATATATATATATATATATATTGTGTTTAATGGTTTTTGGCTGAACAGTAAAGAAACAAAATGTTATAAATTTCTTATATATATTGTGTTTAATGGTTTTTGGCTGAACAGTGAAGAAACAAAATGTTATAAATTTCTTTTGTTTCTTCACTGTTCAGCCAAAAACCATTAAACACAATATATAAATATATTTCTTTTATTTATATTCAAGTTGTTTGTGATCCATGTTCATATTTTGTTCCATAATATTTGGGTTTATTTTTATGTGCATTATAAAGAAGTTTGTGAACCTAAATAAAAATGAAATTTTAAAGTTTAGGTCTTTCCTTGGGGTTTAGGAAGACCGGTAAAGTAACCGTTTTAAGATGGTATTCAAAGTGGGTGAGGCCTGCCCAAAGGTGACATTCTCTCATGTAGGTTATTCTTTTTAAAATTTTAAGGTTTCATAGTACACTTACCTATATTGGGGCATTAGTTCTGCCCAAAGGTGATTAGTGTCTTAATGTAGGATAAGTGAGTAGAATAATTGAGAGTGTTTGGATTAGAACTAAATAACCCTCTTGCCCAAAGGTAGTGGAAGTATTTTGTAATAATTCAAGCATAATCAATTAGGTCTATGTGCAATTTAATCGCAGAATTAGGGGGTAAATATATTTAAAATTCTGCCCAAATGTGATTTTTAGATGACATCTTACATGTTCCCACAGAGTGAAAAGTTTGGACATAGTAAAACACCCTGATAAATTCGGCTTAAAACTCCAAGTACGAATTAAAGTGATAATCCCTAAAGCTGTGACGTATTATTTTATATGTCATTTATGTGGTGTTAGTTAATATAACATGTATTGAGGTTATAAACGTTTCCGCAATTCAGATATATCTTACAGGGATTGAACCACTGGATGGTTCAAAATTATACTGCCTAGATCGAGGACAAAGTATTGAGTTTTTGTTGGCTTTCTTAGGCCATGAGTCTGTGTTTATTAAAGAGAAACCCTTTATGCCCATTGTAGAGTTTTCTGATGCAGTAAGGTTAATGCATATAAGTGGATTATCAGAGTAATCTATGCTTCTATTGGTGAAACTATTAGGGGTGGTATTCTAGTATTTGATGCTACTTAGAAGTTTCTTGATTTGATCAGGAAGTAGTTCATGGCACCAAGAAGCAACTACAGTATTATTATCTAACACAACTTGTGTCAGCCAGATATGATGTCAATGGTTCAGTGAGGGAGCACATTTATACAATGTGCAAACTGGTTAATGGTTTGAAGGAGCAGATAATCACATTTGATGATGAGTTACTAGTCCACATGGTGATATATTAATTCTCTGTTTAGGTCTTTTTGAAAAATTTAGGGTGAATTATAATTCACATTAGACAAAATAAGATATTAACCAGCTATTAACACTTTGTGTGATTTAAGGAACGACCAGCTCAAGGGAATTAAAATTGAGTCAGATCATCTTGTCGCAAATGATAGTAGTAGGAAAAAAAAAATTCTAGAAGAAAATAAGCGACAAGAAAGGAAATCAAACAGAATAGAAAAAGGAAAAACAGAACAATAAAGGAAAATGCATGCTCATAGGAATGATGAATGTTTGTTCTAAAAAAGGAAAGGAATCAAAATAAAGTTGTTATGATTATAGTGTTTGGTTAAAGAAAAACAAAGCAAGTATAAAATTGAACTTTATTCTATAAATGTGCCTGAAAATTTATGGGGATTGATTCTGGTGTGATCATAAATGTCTCTTATTTTTGTATGGACTCGATGCCTTCCGGATAAATCGTGTTTTCGTTAGAGTGGAATCATGTATGCTATGGTATATGAGATTGGGGTATATCTCTTGAAAGAAACATGAACGCTTGGTTAAGGATGTGATTATTAGATTACTAATTTTTCAGATTATAATTTATGTGTTGACTGTGTCAAGGGAAATATGTAGAAGAAATGTAATTTTGAGGTTATAGATATGGAGGGTGTGAATCTCTAGTACATATCTCATTGTTTTGAATGGGCCGTAAGCCCAGTTTCAGACATTTATATGTGTAAGGATATCTTGTAGAGGTAAAATTGTATAATCTAGATATTAAGAAACTTGATCCTCCCATCGTCACTTGTCATTTCATTGAGAATCTTGAGAGATCTTTTTGTTATGGTTTTTATTATCCCTTTAAACCTATGAAAATTGTTGAAACATGTCATTGCAAAATTTATTGAGGATGTGTGAATTCAGTGGGAGTCTAAAACTTTGTAGTTTTTTTTATACTTAATGATTTTGAGGTGTATGATAGATATAAGAGGTGATGATTTCTCTGAAATATTTCTCTTTGAGAGTCATTTTGTCATTGTCACACATTATGATCTTGAGTTGCATTAAATAGATGTTTAGACAATGTTCCTCAATGAAGACATTAAAGAAATGATTTACATGTTTCAACCTGAAGAATATCGTGATCTAATGCATATACCTGAAGTTAATTTGTTATCTTTGTCTTATATGTTGATGACATTTTGTTATTAGCAATGGCATTCATGTGATACATGCACTACCGAAAAATTTGGACTTTCTCAAAAGACATGTATTGATAAAATATTGAAAACTTTTGAGATGAAAAATTTGTGTACCAAGTGAGGTTCAAGGTGTTAAAGGAAATATGTTGTCAGAAAAATAATGTCTCGATAATGATTTTGTGAGAAGTCAAGTTGATTTTAGCAAAATCTGCACATTATTTATTTGAAGGTAATGAAGAAAGTTTTGAGGTATCTCCAGATAACTAAAGAGTTCATGTTGATCTACAGAAAATCAGACTACTTAGAGATAGTTGGTTATTCTGATGATAACTATACAGGTTGCTCAAGTAGTAGGTAATTTACTTATGTTTTTTTTTTATATCAGTTTAAAGAGTGAGTTGTCTTGTGGAAAATCTCTTAGTAATATATTATTACATATTTTCCTATGTATGCAAAGTTAGCTAGTTGTTGTGAAACAACTGAACATGCTATATGGTTGAGAAATTTTTATTATGGATTTGAAGGTTGTTGACTCCATACACAAGCGTATGAAATTTTTTGTGATAATGAAGTTGTTATAAAGTATGTGAAAAAATAAAAAGTTGATTAAGCGTAATAGACACATTGATATAAAATATTTTATAGTGTATGAAAAGGTTAAGGAAAGTGCGATTGAGATTCCCCATACAGTAACAAAAAATATGATTGCAGATCCTCTCACTAAAGGTCTTCAGCCGAAATTATTTAAGGAGCATGTGATCCGGATGGGTGTTCGAGAGTCCTTGTATAATAATGTCTGATTTGTCTTTATATCATATTACATTGCAGTTAGCTTTCAATTTATTTACACTTTATGGTGATCGTTATTTTCTTTATGTTTATTTACACCTTTTGGTGACAGTTATTTGCATGAAAAATAAAGTTATGATGCATCATTATTATTTATATACAGTTTATGCACGTGCTATTATGTTTACCTGGGAGTGATGTTACACTCATGAGGGTGTTTGGATTAGATATAGGGTTGACACCACATTGGTAAACCCAAATATAATTATTAAAGTGCTTGTGGGAGTATTTCACACTCTATGAGGATAGCTTGGGAAAGATATGAGATTAGCTCCATATCGGTAAACCCTCACACTGGATAGAAGGTTGGCGGTTTGTTGTAATATGTTTAGGTGACATATCGTGACGATATGAAGCAGGACGGATAGTGAGGTGTGCGTTTAAACCACATGCAATTTGTACATCTCATGAAATGCAGTAAAAATCACTATATTTTCTCGAATTCTAGATATAATCAGTTTTAAGACCATGGAATTGTTTAGACTAATATATTACTTGTCTACGCATTCATGATCTACTATTGAGGAAGTCTATGGAATAGAGTATTTTAAAGTTTCAACCTGTCTGTTTCGATAATTGTATTTTTATAAAATAAAATGAGTGGCCACTCGACTTTTCTAAAGTGTTACAATTCATAGTGTCGTTTTATAAAACTTAAAGTGCATGAACCAAGTGGGAGATTATTAGAATATCTTAAATAAATAAAATATTTTTATTTATGGTTCGATGCACTATTTCTAAAATTGGATTGCAATGTAATTATTGTTACTTGATGAGTTGGTGTTATACTTGTCAATTGTGGTCTAATTGACAGTATAATATTTACACCGTTGGATTGTGATTTTTCAACTTTATTTAGTGGGATTTAATCCTAACCGTTGATATCTAGGTTTCCATGATAGGAAGGGAGACTTAGGTATTTTATTTGTAGAGAAGTCGTCCTCCCTGTTGTTGTTATAAATAAGAGTTTTATAACCCTTATTCAATCCTATCGAAGTACAACTCTCAGAAAGGGGATAGAGCTCTTTAAGGATTTCTTGCAGAAACAAAAATGTATTCTTGAAGATTATATCATCAATCAGGTATGTCAATTAAATCTCCTTTATAATTATTACAATATTCTTGATTTCTACAAGTTAATTGTGAATTAAATTCCAACAACACAATCTCGTGACCAGTGGCATGCGACAATGCGAGGAGCTTGGCGGTAATAGTGGTGGGGCCAGACATGTAGTGACGGTCGTTGCAGAGCTTGACGAAGATGTGGACTTGACAAGTGCTTAAAACTTATTATTTATACTCTAAAATATATTTTTAATTATTTTTTTATTTTATTTAAATATTCTTATATGTGTGTTTTTATATTTTACAGGATTGAATTGGGAATGAGAAGAAAAGAATAAAAAATAGTAAATAAGAAAGAAGTTATAGCTATAAAAAAGAATGTTATATTTGTTAATAACCAAAAATGAAAAAAAATATATATATATTGCAGGAGAGATATATTCTGCACAAATTGCTCTACTTGAGGAATTAAGTTAAAAAACATGAAAAATATTTTTTGATACATGCGCAATCACCTACCACGTTAGCAAAGTGGAAAAAGACAGAAAGAGTGGAGATATATTATCAAATATTCAATTTTGGAAACAAATTTAACAAATTTGAAGCTATTTTACCAATGTCGGGTTATGATCGAATTACTAATGTCAGGTTGGGTTTAGATAGCCCGATGCCTCAGCCTCAGACCTGCCCCAACTATTATATACTAGGCTTTTATTTAGTTCTTTATTTGTTTTTAAGTAACTTATCAATGTTTAATTACATGAAACTTTTTCTTGTTGGAGTTTTGTTTAGTTAAATGATTTTGGTGGAGGGTTCGATTAGAAATAGAGAAGTTATGTTGGTAGGGAGATATATATATATATATAGATGTAATTGTGTTAGTAGTATTTAGAGTACATGTGCTTGTGATACAAATGTGATGATGATTTTCAAAAGAAGGTACCATGTGCCAGGCGTACGAGTGCATGGGTGATAGGTGTCCAAAATTCCCAAAGCTTTGTAAACTTGGTTTGACCGGTGATAGAAAAGAAAAGAATAGTAAAGCAAACACAAAATGTTCGGGTCGGCAGAATAGGAGAGAGAGAGAGAGAAGAAGAAGAAGAAGATGTAGAAGAAGTTGATGCCGATGAGGGGCATGGGAAGGAGGAGAAAATAAAGTAAAAGGAAAAAAATCAATTTAAGAGGTAGGTTTCTCTCCAAAACTTTTCTATTCCTAAATTGTTGTATTGGCTTAAAATTTAGAGATTTGTTTTAAAATATCACAAAAGTTCTATACAATCAAATTCCTAAATTTCCTTATACGTGAAAGCATGCCTTTATGTTATTTACATTCTGGTTGATAGCAAAAAGAAGCGAAATTTTGTTGGAGCTTTGTAGTGTTGATTTTGAAAAATAATCTGAGCTGAACACCTGGATTAGGACTGATATTTAGGTGATGTGATGTATAGTTGTTTGTTGATATTGAAATTTTGATATATGGGATAGTACACTAATTGATGAGGTTTTGGGGCCGGCTTTATGTGACATAATTTGGTGCATGATTGAATTTTCTATGAATTTTGAAAATTGCATGAGGCTAGCTGGTTGTTGGATTGTTTTGCACATCAGATTTGTTGTTACTGTTTTGGCTAGAAGTGATCTGTTTTGTGGGAGTTTTTCATGGATTTTAATTTTTGATATGTTGATAGTAAATGTTAGCTTTCAAATGGTTTTGGCGTCGCGTAATTTGGATTTATATCCTATTTTTGGAGAAGGTATGCATTGGGTGTGGAAAAAATATTTGGGGCAGAAAATAAGCTACTGTTTTGTCAAATTTTGAAATGATAAACCAAGGTTTCAGCTTGAGCTATATTTTTGCTTGAAAGTACGGTTAGTTAGTTAGGCTTCTATGCCCTTTGGTTTCACACTATTTGGGTTAGTATTCTATTTTTTGCGTTTTTTTAAGATAGTTGGGTTTTGCTGGGAATTTTGAAATAATTGTACTCTCTGGTGACGTGATATATATATATATATATATTTTTTATAGTTATAGTTTGGTTTTACAAAAGAAATTTGGTGGGTTTAAACTAGATATATAAAGGACTCTCTAGAATTTGCCTTGCTGTTCAACTCCAGGTATGTGATATTTTGTGAATTTCCTAATGTAAATTTTGGCTACGGAAGAATAGTTAATTTGTTCATGAAAATTGTGTAGAGATACCTATGTTGGTATTTGATAATGTTTTATTACTGTGTATGTGCCTTGTCTGAAATATGTAGTGTAAGAGTTTTCCTTGGGTCACAAAACCTTAAACGGCCGGCCACCCGCCCGGGCTAGCTTGAGTGTGGGGGTGGGGGTGGGGGTGTTCATGGTCCGGGGGTGTAAGCCTCCAAAGCGAAAGCGGAAGGACGGGGGGTAGTGGTCCGAACTCCGAAGGGGAAGGCCCCCTGAAGTGGTTTGGCTATGATATTAATTGGATTTCTTATACTTGATATGGCACCCTATATCTTGAATGATATAATATAAATTAAATTATAATTACGTTGTTGTGATAAGAGAGGGTTTGAGTTTTGAGATGGGGTTTGGGTTACTACAGATATTATGAGATGATGCTATCTTTTTGTTTGGTAAATCTAGTACCGAAATCTAGGATGTTCTTGAAATTGCTAAACTTGTTCTTTTCCTGCAAAGTACATAAAAGAAAGTTCATTTATGTGAAAAATTATGTATTTTCAATAAATTTCCAGAATCTACTGGGCTCTTGGAGCTCATCCCTTTTTGTAAAACGTACTTTTCAGGTTCTAGTACTCCTAGTGGCAGTGGTGAGCAATCTCCGGCTCAAAAGTAAGGTTAACGATAGGTATCTATTTTTGAAGACATGGAGTTCAAATGGAAGCTACACCGTCCTTTTTGTACGTACTAGTTGTTGTGTTACTTAGATTTTTGGTGTAAATATTCAAGTGTCAACAGAAGAAAGAAAGAGATGGGTGATATCTTTTTTGTAACAATGTAACTTGGATATTTTGTTATGTAGGTATTAAGGAGTTTGGACTCTTGACACTTGATGGTATTTAATTTGACTACAGATAGAATGTGAGCAGCTAGGTAAATGGTAAATAATTAATTAATTATTGATGCCAAGCAAGAACAGATTGTGGTAATTATGATTAGAGTTGTTCTTGGTTACCTCACAGCTTCCGCGATGAGATGAGATGAGATGAGATGACTGTAAATTAGCAATTTAACAGTGTTGCCTATGACTGTAAATTAAAAGTCAGGTTGAGTTTAGTTTGTTTCGGTTAGGCCAGGGGATCTTAGATTAACTGCATAATGTTCTAACATTCACAAAGATAACTTGGTCCTGAATCATCAGAGAGGTTATCTCCGAAAACGAAAAGGTCCCGGAGGTTGAACAAATCACAACTACTCCAAAGATGATCGTGATAAGAGCCAGATTAATCTGGAAGTGCTAAAATATTCACTACTTGACATCTCACATTTCACCTATTATTTTTGTTTATCATAGGAAACAACTACTCACTGTAGCCGGGGTTATTACACTATATTGTTGATACCTAAGGGGGTACCTAGAAATATGTGGTTACCGAGTGTCATTTTTTATCATTTTATCTCTGATGTTAATCTCAATTTCCAATATAATTTTTCTCTCACTTTTTGACATTCTTATATAATTTTTATTTTTTTATTTGAAGCACATAAATTTTATTTATCCTTTAAGAAGTTATTCACTGTTTTTTTTCCAAATAAAAAAATAACAAGTCGAGTACAATTGTAAATAAGCAAATAACTAATTATCGAAGAAAGTAACAGTTATTTGCTTATTACAATGGTTTGAATTTTTTTATTTTGTTATTGTTAAAGGCCCGCCCTCTTTCCCTCACAAAAATTTCTAAACCCTTCACTGATGAACCCTGGTTCAGACATCTTTCCTTCTCTTTGAAGGTATATATATATATATATATAGGAGAGAGAGGACAAAGAGAGTGGAGAAGAGAGATTAAAAAGTTGGAAATTTTTTTTATATGTCTTACTTTTCAATGGTAAGAACCAATAAGTCCTAAAAAATTTTGTTAAGACAACTAAGTCCTACTTTTAACAAATATTCCCAACTAAATTCACAATTCTATTAACAACTAAGTCCTACTTTTAACAAATATTCCCAACTAAGTTCACAATTCTATTAACAGCAAATTTTTTTTTCAACATTTCTCTTTCTCATAAATGTCTTAAATGTTTTTTTAATTAACATACTAAATATAACTTTTACCTCTACTATTTATAATTAGTATTAATTTACAATAATAATAAAAAAACACATAGTTTTAATTGCCACCAAAATTAGCAAAATTTTAAAATATTTAACAAGTTATTTAAATTCAACCAATTGTAATAAAAATGAATATTAAATCAAGCCAAAAGTTTCACAATCTTTTTCAATGAGGTATATTTATGTACAATTAATAAAATATTTAAAAATTTTACTTTTTTTATTTATATTGTTTTACAAATATGTAATTTCAAGAATTAAATGTAATTTTATGTAAATTTAAAACTATGTTACACATACACATACATATACATATATATGTATATGTATATATTTAATGAGGTTTATTAAATGGGACATATATATCTTAAAATCTTGATAAATTAAAATTTTCAAGAATTGAATGTAATGTTGAATCATCTCGTAACAGTGTAAGGGTTAGCAACGAGCTTGGAGCAGGAAACCCTAAGTCTGCAGCATTTTCCGTTTTCGTGGTGAATTTTGTTTCTTTTATCATAGCTGTGGTGGAAGCTATGGTTGTGCTAGCGCTACGCCACGTTATCAGCTACGCCTTCACCAGTGGTGAGACTGTGGCCAACGCCGTCGCCGACCTCTGCCCCTTCTTGGCAGTCACTCTCATTCTCAATGGAGTCCAACCAGTCTTGTCTGGTAAGACCTTCACAACTAATTAAACAATATCATTAACATACAAATGGGATATTATGATTGATCTATACACATACTTAACATATAAATATAGAATGCTTATCTTATTTTTGAGGAAAGTAGTTTGGCTTTTTTTGGGTAGTTTTTCAACTCCTTTTGAATTAAGATGCACATCATCAAGCGACCTCAATTTCAGCCCGTATATATATTATATAGACACAGATATGAAATAGGGTCAATTCATGGAAAAAAAATATTTAATTATTCCTCCTATTTGGCAGAAAACTACAAAAATACCTCTCATCTGTTAAAGAAATGATTACAGTGTGTGTGTGTTTTTTTAATTCTCTAAACTAGGTTTTACTTCCTGTATTGACCTATATATTGATGGTATTTGAATCTATAGACACTTCAGATCTAAAAATCCCCCCACCCCAACCCAACTAATGAAAATCTCATGAGGGGAGTTATTGTGATGGACCACCCCCCTCTAAAAAAAAATGCATATTATTAAAGAAAATGTAAAAAAGAGAAAATACAAGTAGGTCAATCTCTTAAAAATAAAATAAAAAAATTAGTACATCTTTTTAATGATCATGTTATCAATAATATAATTAATTCATACATTTTGATGAATATGAGGAATTATATATTTTTTCAAAATTTTATCTTTTATAATTTGTAATTGTATATTTTTGTAATTTATAATTGTATATAATATGAGAAATATGTGATTAGCGAGTGCCATTTTTTTTAATCATTTTATCTCTTTTGTTAATCTCAATTTCCAATATAGTTTTTTCTCGCTTTTTGACCATCTTTTATAATTTTTATTTATTTATTTGAAGCACATAAATTTTATTTATACTTTAAGTTATGCACTGTTTTTTTCCAAATAAAAAAAATAATATTACAATATTATAAGATAAATAAAATTTTCATACAGAAAATTAAAAATGAACATAAATGTTTTATAAATTATAAAAATATACAATAATAAAGGATAAAGTTTGAGAGTTCTGAAATTGTCGTTTGCATCCGCAGTGATGCTGTGCTTGGAGACGTGGTACTTTCAATACTAGTGTTGATTGCGGCCTTCTTGAGAACCTTGTGCTGTCTTTGGATTCCATCTCTGTCCGTTAAGAATCAATTTTAAGATTTCTAAAAATAGTAGTTGTGCCGAGTAAGCTTGCGCATGAGCACAAATTCAATGGGTCATTAGTACAACGTAAGGGTGGCAAATTTGTGTACATCCGCCAACCGACCCCCAAATTTTTACAATAAAAAATGGAAATGGATGATTTATTTTTTTATGAAGGTCAAAAAAAATTGAATAAATATAAACTAAATAATTGACGGATTAGTTAAATTGAATATGGGTATTTATATTCAATCCATCTTTTATCCATAGAAGAAAATATGAATTAAAGTTTATCTCTTCCATCCAACCCCTCTCTCCTCTATCTTCGATCCCACCTCTCTCTCTCTCTTCCCCTTTCTCTCTCTTTGATCCCACCCTTTCTCTCATCGATCTACCTCTCTCTCTTTTCGTTCTGCCCATCACTCTTCTGTATGCCTGCTATATCTCTCTCCATTTATGTGTATATATATATATATATATGTACGTATGTATGTATGTTTTATGCACAGGGGATATGCTCTTTAATTGGGAGCAATTTCCAGCCAATGAAATAACATACTCCTGTTTTTAAGCCCAGTCAAAAATAAAATAAAAAGTTCACAAAATTATGAAAATTTTATTTTATTTTTAAGTTTAAGCAAGACGTCAAGCTGTATTGAATATGCAAAATAAAAGAGGACAGTCGATCGCCTAGGTGGATGGGGCACTTCTCCCCTAAGTGGGAGAACCCGTGTTCGACTCCTCATCCACTAACTACTAACTTCCTTGCCATGTTAAAAGTATATATATATATGTAAAATAAAAAGTTAATATTATTTACAATTTAGATAGGGAGCTGATATGGTTCTTATACTTATAATGACATAATTACCCTTCTCTTTAAAATTTAACATATGTATAGTTACATAATATAGCAAGTTTATGTGATTGGTTTACTCTACAATAAACCGTAATCTTTAATTGTTTTTTTTTTTTTTTTGCAAAAGATATGTTTAATTGAATTGAAAGTTAAAAAAAATCTTAATTTTACTTAATTTGATTTAAAAGAGGACTTTTAAAAATAATATTATTATGTGATTCAATTAACTACTTCTAAATTTTAAATAGTATATAATAAAGTGTAGTGTGTAAATTTATTATATAAATTTGTGAATATTGAGATTCAAAACAAAACAAAACAAAAATAATCTTAACTTTAATATAAAAGGACAATTATGCAAAAGTTTATATATAATTTGATTGTATACGTTATAAAGTGGATGTACATGATACACACATAAATTTTTGAAGAGGTTGGTGTTGTGGTACATTAAATATCAGTATCGTTTGCCACTGTGGTGTCTAGTCGAGTCAAATATGGGTTGATGAGTTGACTTGACCAATATTCAACCCGCCCACAGGGCTGGCCCTGGGCCTAGGAGGCCCAGGCGGTCGCCTAGGGCCCCAAAAATTTTTAATTTTTTGAGCGCCCCCAGTCCACTAGATGTTATTTAAAAAATATATATAGTAACTAATAGTCCAATACACTAGTCTGGACCAATAACAAAGTGGGCCTCATTTAAAAAAATGATAATGGTCCAATACAATGGTATGGGCCTCATTTAAAAAAAAAAAAAACAAATTACTACTAACTATTTGTCTTAGGCATTTATTTTTTTTTTAAAACTCCTTCCCAATACACTAGTCTGGGCAATAACAAAGTGGGTCTCATTTAAAAAATATTGATAATGGTCCAATACAATGGTCTGGGTCTCATTTTTTTTTTATAAAAAAAAGTAAATTACTAATAACTATTTGTCTTAGACATTTTTTTTTTTAGAACTCCTTTTCTTTTATTCTTCTATTTTCACAACGGCAATGCAACGACTTTCCTTTAAGGATTGTGAGTACTTTAATTGATAATTTTGCAGCTTAAAATGTAAGACGATCACATCACATTTACTTTGATATGAATTTCAATTTTGATTTTTGTGACTAAAGTGTGTTGAATATTTCTTTTAATTTTTTTATGTGAACTGGATCGTGCTATTTATAAAGCACCAAGACCAGGGTTTTTTTTTCAACATTAATATATTTTATTTGCTTATTGTCTCATTTTAATAAAAATTTTGCACTCCTATAGAATATATCTGCACGTAAAAATTTAGGTAGAAAGGGCCCCATTTGAAAGTCCGCCTTTTGGAATCTCAGGGCCGGCCCTGCCCTCCCATATTCGATCCGGTCCAAACCCACTCAGTTTGTCACCCGTAGCCCAATGGTATAATTTTCCTACCTTCAAAGACAAGGAAAGATGTTTGAACCAGGTTTTGTCAGTGACAGGCTCAGAAATTTTTGTGAGGGAAAGAGGGCGGCCTTTAACAATAACAAAGTAAAAACATTCAAACCATTGTAATAAGCAAAATAACTGATACTTTCTTCGATAATTTCATTAAGTACATTTACAATTGTACTCGACTTGTTATATTTTGAAAATGTCCTTGTAATATATATATATATAGGAGAGAGAGAGGACAAAGAGAGTGGAAAAGAGAGATTAAAAAGTTGAAATTTTTTCTTTTAAGTCCTACTTTTGAATGGTAAGAACAAATAAGTCCTAAAAAGTTTTGTTAAGACAACTAAGTCTTACTTTTAACAAATATTCCCAATTAAGTTCACAATTCTATTAACAACAATTTTTTTTTCAACATTTCTCTTTCTCATAAAGGTCTTAAATGTTTTTTTAAATTAACATACTAAATATAACTTTTACCTCTACTTTTTATAATTAGTATTAATTTACAATAATAATAAAAAACACATAGTTTTAATTACCACCAAAATTAGCAAAATTTAAAAATGTTTAACAAGTTATTTAAATTCAACCAATTGTAATAAAAATGAATATTAAATCAAGCCAAAAGTTTCACAATCTTTTTCAATGGGGTGTATTTATGTACAATTAATGAATTATTTAAAATTTTTACCTTTTTTATTTATATTGTTTTACAAATATGTAATTTCAAGAATTAAATGTAATTTTATATAATTTTAAAACTATGTTACATATACATATATATATATGTTTAAAGTTTATCAAGTTGGTATAAATATTTTTTTGAATAATTTTATATCAGAATGACATTAATGATATTTCTATAAAAAATGACACTTATTGAAATTATGAACTTAATTAAAAATATTAACTAAAAATATAACTTAATTGTTTTAACAAAATATATTTAGAATTTATTGATCTTTACCGTTTAAAAGTAGGACTTATAAGAAGGTAGAGAGAGAAAGGTCAGACACAGAGGGAGTGGACAAAGAGAAAGAAAGAAAGGGGAGAAGGGAGAGAGAGAGAGAGAGAGATATTAAAAAAAATTAGAGTGAGAGAGATATCGGGGGAGAGGGGAAAAGAGAGATTTTTTTTTTAAAAATTAGGGGGTACAAATGAGATTTTATTGTAATTTCCGAAGGACATATGGTAATATTTTATAAAAATATGGACATATAATACTAAAAAAACAATCGATTGATGGCCGGTGACAATGTTAATATCCGATAAATAAATAAAATAATAATAAAAAAAAAAACACAAGTCATAGTAGGCTCCATCTCCCCACCATTGTTTGCAGGGACGAGAGGTAGGGGGCCCAATTCTTCATTGGGGATTGGGCCTTTAGAAACCTAATACTAATATAAATTTAGTTCCTAGCGTACTCTTCCAGTAAGTCAATTTTGTATCCGAAATATAGTACATCCACATCCACATCAACATCAATATCATGAATAATACACCCACGCACTAATCACGCTTCTATCAATTCAGTTCCCACGCTTACATCAATTTAGTTCCTAGCGTACTCTTCCAGTAAGTCTACTTTACTTTTATATCAATTCTCTCTTTCTTAATTAAAATTTTTTAAATTCTATACTGTCATCCTTCAAAATCTAATTATTATTGTTTTCTTCTAAATGGATACTACATAGTAAAATCCATAAATACAATCAAAGATTAACAAAATAAGCCTACTTTCAATACTCTTATATACTAGTATACATACATTATAAGATCAAAAGTTGTTTCAAGAATTTGGTAAGAGAAGAGAAGGATGTCAATTTCAAGTGTTTGGTTGTATTGGATTCATTAATTGATCGATTAGATGACGTTTAGATATCTAAACGGGAACGGATTAATGATTTCAAAATTTAATTTCAATCTTGTTCTTTGGACTGGAAAAGAATTTTGAAGAGTGCTAGCGGCAGTCGCTCAATGAGTGTTTGAAAATCAATTCCAAAAATTAAATACTTTCTTGCAATAAATGTCCTACTTTTTCATCAATCAATATACCATTCCAGTTCTAAAGTATTTACAATTGTGCCATCAACAAACAAATAAAATTATAAACATAAAGTATTAAATTTTTCTTTTTTATTTTGTCATACTTTTAAATATTTTTAATAATCTATATACTTTTTATAATCATTTCCTATATAATTTTTAAACTTTTATAATTATGGTTAATTGAATTAAAGAATATATTTTTAAAGTATTAAAATATTACTTTAAAAATATGTTCTTTAATTCAATTAACCATAATTACAAAATTTTAATAAAAGAACATATTTTTAAAGTATTAAAATATTTTTATGAATATTTTTTTTTATATTTTCCTGCTTTTAAATATTTTTAATAATCTATATATTTATTCAATTAACCATAATTACAAAATTTTAAAAATTATATAGGAAACGATTATAATAAGTATGTAGATTATTAAAAATATTTAAAAGTAGGGCAATATAAAAAAAATATTAATAAAAATATTTTAATACTTTATGTTTATAATTTTATTTGTTTGTTGATGGCACCACTGTAAATACTTTAAAACTGGAAGGGTATATTGATTGATGAAAAAGTAAAACATTTATTGCAGGAAAACATTTAATTTTGGGAGTGCCGCCTCAAGAATTTTTTATGAGTTTTGAAAAAAAAAGAAAAAGAAATAGTTCTACTTTTTATCAAAGTAAGCTTATTTTTTTAAAATTGTTGAAAGTCTGGTATGAGTTCAATATGAATCTGTGATAAGAGACATATTCATATATTAACAAAAATTGGTATAAATGACTATTGAATTAAAAGGAATATGTTTGAATTATTCTATTCATAAGATTATACTATTAATTGATTATTGAAAATAACAATAGATTTATAGTTGATACGTTAATATGTATAATATGTTTCAAATTTTGTTTGATTATTAATTTGTGATATTGTTATATAAATTTTGTATTTGTTTATAAATTAAAATTTTAATTGTTTAATTGAGAGTTTTTTTAATTTGGACTTGACTTTTTTTTTGTCTTTATTAGAAAAGTTTGATAAATTTTTTTTTATTTAAATAACTAATTTATAAAATTTCAAATTAATTAATTATTTTGAAAGCATGGCCCTAAGTCTACTCAAGGCACGAAAAATTATTGACGGTTTATATATTGTATATATACATTCATACCATACATATATATTATACATACTATTATTAAAATGAAAATTCCAACCCCCGCGCCCCCACCCAAAAAAACAAAATCATTTGATTTTGACTCCACTTGAGTAGCAATACTTTTAATGATGTCATACGGTTCTACTAGCCTACATACTTGTAGAGGATCTCACTGCTTTTAGGTGGATTTACTACCCTACATATCTGGACAGAGCATCTCAGAGTTATAATGCATCAACGTGAGCTACTTGATAGCAGAGGGTAGGGCCAAAGGTTCATATTTTATTGGTTATATATACATAATACTTCATTTATGGGTTGTGGTCAGTTTTTGATAGGTAAATCAAAACAAATTTTTTTTAATTTATAAGAATTACATATTATAAGTTATATTATTGACTGAATATAGTATTAATTTAAGAAAATATATTTTTAAGAGCACTTTTTAGGGACATTCAATTCCTTTAAAAGAGAAGAGTAACAGTATTATGAGGAGCTTTTATGAGTCTTGTCATAAACTCTATTTCAAAATAAATATTTTTGAATACAAGAAAAATACAAAAAATAAAATAAAAAATATCATCACCGAACCAATACTAAAATCATCTAAAAAAAAAAAAAATCAATTTATAATATCATAAATTGAATTTATAGGAGATTGTCAAAGTTTGATGTAAAAAAATATAAAGAAAATAGGATTTAAAACTTTAACTGTCGTCTCCTATAAGTTTTATTTATGATATTTTGAACTTATTATTTTGTACGAGAAGATTTTAGTTTTGATTACGTGATAATATTTTTCTTGTATTAAAAAATATTTATTTTGTGAAAAAGTTTATAACAAGGGTCACTGAGTGTTCGGTAGCATTACTCAAAACAAAGAAGATATGGCCTATTCAAAACTTTTATGATCATTTATTAGGGCTGCAACTTAGGCGAGTTTGGCTGGTTAGAGGTACAACTCTGACTCAATCCTATATATGAAATGTTCAACCCTAATTCAATCTTAACCCTACTTTCAACTCTAACCCAATCCATTCTTAATTTTTTAAACTCGAGTTGAGATTTTAGATTAGGAAGTCGGGTTAATTCGGGTTATCTATACCACCAATCTCCATGTTGAAAATTTAAAAGAATTTTTAATAAGTTTCACATTAAATTACTCCTAAATACACAAAAAATTAAGAACTTAATGCAAATTTTAAAAAATTACGAACAAATTTTTAGAAAATTAATTATCCAAAGTGTTGACATACAATAAATTAAGATTTAAATAAAGGAAGTTGAAAAGAAAAAAGATTATCATAATTGGAGTATTATATAAATATATTTAAAATAAAAATATGTGTAAAAATAATATTATAATTCAGGTTCAGGTTGTTAGCACCTCAATTCAAGTCCAATCGTAATTAAGTTGGAGTTAAAAATTTTCAATTTAAACTCAATTCTAATTATAAAAATAATGGCTGAATCGCATTTTCTATCCGATAAAGTTGAAAGAGTTATGCTAGATTATATATATGTACCGGTGTGTATGTATATATATATGGTAATTAGCTAAATTCAATTTCCGATTGTGCAACAAATGTCATGTATGTGTGTCTGAAACTTAAAATTTTAAGATGAGAATTTATTTATTTATTATATTGATAGTGATTGAATTATCAAATTTATTTACAGTAAACTTATAGTAATGTGTTACTTGTTTTTATAAAATCAATAAAAAAAATATTAATTGTAATATTACAAAATACAGTACATTAAATTTTGAATTGTGACAATTAATTAGAAACAATAAAAAAATATAAAAGTAGACAATTACTAAGAAAGAGAGGGAGTAGTATTTAAAAACGCTTATAAATAAAAATATAAACTAGTGTGAATAGAGATATTATTTTTGTTTATCATAATATATATATTAGTATAATAGTTGTATTGATGAAGAGTTTAATAACGTCTTTGATTTATTGCCCAGCATGCCGATTAATGGGGGTACTGTTGATGGTTTTTGTTGGGTTCAACGCAGCCATAGTTGGTGTACACACGCATAATGGGTTCAACGCAGCTTAACGGGGTCACTCTCATTTTTAATGGAGTACGTCCAACCAGTGTTGTCCTGTCTTGTAAGACTTTCACAAATAAATAAACAACATGGATACGTAACTTATAAATATATATACAAATAACTAAACAACACGGATACGTAACTTATATATATATATATATATATATATAAAGTTGGAGTTGTGAATAATACATAATACATAATACATACATATGCATACATTAAACATGCATAAATGGTGAAGATTCTTGCAGAGCTAGATATCTAAAAAGCTAATATAAAAGATGAGCCGGCCAAGAGTAATAATTTGTGGTGGGACTCACCGGTCATGAATAATTTGGAAAAGAATATATTTTGAAATATTTACTTTTTCAAAAGGCCAATAAATAAAATTTGGTATTGACAAATCAGTTGGTTGGGATGGATGGATCACCAATACCATTCACCATACCATAGATGACTTGCCCCAACATCAATCAATCAATGAAGAGTATTTGTGCTACAGAAAAAGAAGAACCCACTTGTCGGAGAAAAGCACATGGCAACCCTGACCACACGGCCCTCCCATTAATGATTTGAAAGGTAGTGAATAATGTCACTGCAACGGTGACATGTCGTTCTTTCTTTAATACGGAGTAGTAAAAGTTAAGTAAAAGAAACTCCACAATGAGTGAATCTACTGGATAAAAAAATAAAAAATAAAAAATAAAAATTAAGAGTGAATCTAGCAAAAGTGAAGTAAAAGAAACTATACAATTTAGGTACAAGGTCTACAAATAAGTCAAGCGCTTAATAAACTAGCTATATCGACATTTTCCTTTTCCTTCCTATACAATATAAATTCTAGATCGACGACTCTCCCCCTCCCTCCTTAAACTCAAACTTGTAGATCGACTGACAATTAAGCATGGAATCTGAAGATGGACTCGGCCAACCCATCTTACAATCGACACAACCACCACCACCACCACCGTCATCGGAATCGCAGTCTAACTCTGCACTTGAAAGGATATTGTCAAACACCGAATTATCTTACATGAAGCGTATAAGATTGGCCAGTTGGATCGAACTTAAGCTCCTTTTTGACCTTGCTGCACCCGCGGTCTTGGTCTACTTGATCAACAACTTCATGTCCATGTCCACTCCAATGTTCGCCGGTCATATTGGCAATCTTGAGCTCGCCACCGCCACTCTTGGCAACAACGGTATCCAACTATTTGCCTACGGCATCATGGTATACACCCATCTTTCTCACACTTTCTATGGATCCCAAATATATACATACATAATATATATGCACATATATATACACGAATGCATAAAGGGTTACATATATGCACATATAATCAATCATATATATACATATACACACACACACACACACGAATATATAAGTATGTATGTGTATATACAAGTGATCACTTAGACAAGCATAAACTTGCATATACATAGCTTTGTATGTTCATGTTACTTTTTTCTCGTGTGGTTGCAGCTTGGAATGGGCAGTGCTGTTGAAACCCTCTGCGGCCAAGCTTATGGGGCCCACAAGTACGACATGCTAGGTGTTTATCTCCAAAGATCAACGATCGTTCTCGCTCTGACTGGGATCCCATTAACTCTGATCTACGTCTTCTCAAAGCCAATATTGCTCTTACTCGGCCAATCAACGGAGGTGGCAACGGAAGCGGCAGTGTTCGTCTACGGTCTCATCCCACAGATCTTCGCGTACGCCGTCAACTTCCCAATACAGAAATTTTTGCAAGCACAGAGCATTGTCAACCCCAGTGCCTACATATCAGCGGTTACCCTTGGGGTGCACCTATTGTTGAGTTGGGTCGTTGTGTACAAAATCGGGTTGGGCTTGATAGGTGCGTCTCTTGTGTTGAGCTTGTCGTGGTGGATCATAGTGGGGGCCCAGTTTGTGTACATACTGGTGAGTGACAAGTGTAAGGCCACGTGGACTGGGTTTAGAATTGAGGCTTTCCACGGGCTTTGGGGGTTTCTGAAATTGTCGTTTGCATCTGCGGTGATGCTCTGCTTGGAGACGTGGTATTATCAGATACTAGTGTTGATTGCTGGCTTGCTTCCCAACCCTGCCCTAGCTTTGGATGCTATCTCTGTCTGGTATAAGAATTTCATATTATACAGGTTATATATATATATATTATTGACTGAATTAATATATATAGTACTCCATTAATTTAAGTAGATATATTTTTAAGACAATTCCATTCCTTTAAAGGAGAAACAAAATACTGCCTGCTCAAATTTTTTGTGATCATTTACAGAACTATTTTCGTCAAAAGGCTACTTTTTCAATTAAAAGTTCTTACACATGACATGTTTTTTTCCCGAAAGTTCTTACATGTTATATATTTTCAAAAAGGTGCTAATTTTGAATCATTCCAGATCAGAAAGTTCTATGTAGTGGCTTCTTCCATCCGATAAAAGTTAGAAAGACTTATATATATATATATATATATACCGATGTTTGTATATAATCTACTAGTACTTTTTTGATCATATACTAGTTGTTTTGATGAAGTGTTTAATAACGTTTTTGATTCTGCAGCATGTCGATTAATGGGCTTCTGTTCATGGTGTCCGTTGGGTTCAACGCAGCTGCCAGGTCAGTCGTTGACCATAATTCAAACTATATATATATATATATATATTAGTAGTTGCACCCACTGCTGGATTAACCCAATGTATGCTGTGCATTAATTGTTCAGCGCACAGCACCAAATCCTCTTCCATCATATTTTTAGTGTGTGTTGGACCTATTGGGGCCATGTACGAACTCCTGAATTTTGGACATATCACCAAAATCTATTACAGTAAATAGATTGAATATATTTAATGAGGTTTATTAAATGGGACATATATATCTTAAAATCTTGATAAATTAAAATTTTCAAGAATTGAATGTAATGATGAATCATCTCGTAACAGTGTAAGGGTTAGCAACGAGCTTGGAGCAGGAAACCCCAAGTCTGCAGCATTTTCCGTTTTCGTGGTGAATTTTGTTTCTTTTATCATAGCTGTGGTGGAAGCTATGGTTGTGCTAGCGCTACGCCACGTTATCAGCTACGCCTTCACCAGTGGTGAGACTGTGGCCAACGCCGTCGCCGACCTCTGCCCCTTCTTGGCAGTCACTCTCATTCTCAATGGAGTCCAACCAGTCTTGTCTGGTAAGACCTTCACAACTAATTAAACAATATCATTAACATACAAATGGGATATTATGATTGATCTATACACATACTTAATATATAAATATATATAATGTTGCAGTTGTTTTGAATAAGGGAAATGCTAAACGTCATGAAATTTTATCATGAATTGCTTTCATGAATGATGTGCTAAGTGATAATACCATTGACATTTCGTGTATGAAAAATTTTACTAATATTAATTTATCATTTAATTGTTAAATCATTCAAGATAAAAATTTATGAAATATTTTCATGATGTGTAACATTGCTCTTTGAATAATGCATATACAAAGCATGCATAAATGATGAAGATTCTTATATCTACATGTCTGACAAGATAGCCGTACTTTGAAGATGCCTTGAAAGCGAGAGTCAGTGAGATGGAAATCACTGACAGAGTAATTTGTGGTGGGACTCACCACTCCTGAGTTATCAATTCGGGCCAAATCAAATAGCAGCATTTTTGGGGCGCCGTTTAATACTGTTTGCTTTTACATTATGATAGATCTTGTGACTCTTGTCTATATATATATATATATATATATATCAAAAGTATAAAAAAAGATAAATGCATTACTCATCATGCGTGGGGTAGGTTCCTCTCTAGCTCACCGACTCAGTATCACCCACCTGTCGGAAAAAGAACATAGCAACCCCGGGTACCCTCCCATTATTGATTTGTTGCCTTTTGGAAGGTAGTGCATAAATTGCTTAGATGTCACTGCAACAGTAACACCATCGACCAGAATCACGAGAATCACTGTCAATTCGATCTTATTAGTCGTCTGATAATGTATATATTCTAATCTAGTCAACTTGTGATGGGTGATCAAGATTTTTTCTTGGCTCTCTTATTGTTTACTGTAACTAACTTCTATTATATGTCGTGATATTTACATGAAAACAACTTTAGAAAAATAAAATTTTAAGGCTCTGTTTGTTTTGACGAACAATATTTATTGAAATTTTTTTTGGTGTTTTGTAACATCAACCAACTTAGTTATTCAATATTTTACGGATTGGTTACATCAATTCTAATATTTTGGTGTGAAAATATTTTACGAGTATAACATCTTTCTTTTAAAAATATGCATCAAACACCAAATTTATTTAGAAATGTTTTTCAAAAAATGTTTTAAAATATATTTACCCACTAACAGTAACAGTGCCTCTCTTAATTTCACTGTATCTTAAGTGTACTCACATATATTAGTTTCAATAATTGAAGGTGTGGCTGTTGGATGTGGATGGCAAGCATTTGTGGCATATGTGAATGTGGGATGTTATTACGTGGTAGGAATTCCTGTGGGTTGTCTTCTTGCCTTCAAGTTCAACCTTGGTGTCAAGGTATTAGTTGCCCTTTTTTCTTTGTTTAATTCATATACATATATAATATATCCTATGATAATATGACATCATGAATGTAATTAGCAGAGGAACACACTCAATTAATTTTTAGAATTTAATTTGGTGGTTTTATTTATTTATCTGTGTTTAGGGTGTATGGTCTGGGATGATAGGAGGAACAATGATGCAGACCATCATCTTAATTTGGGTGACATATCGGACCGACTGGAATAAAGAGGTATATATATATTAAATCAATCTGAATATTTTTTAACCAAATTAAAAAATATTTGGGAGTTGGACGACTCTACCTATCTCGAATATCACTGCTCTATCTGTATTGAATTTCAGGTGGAGGACGCTAGGACGCGTTTGGACAAATGGGATGACACCAAAAAGGCACTAACAAGTAATGGTTCGTAATAACCACACATAGGTGGGTGGGAGTGAGAATCCCCAAATCATATGCCATTGTTTTCTATATCAGCTATTATGTAATGGTTCAAGCTTTAAAAATCGTTTGTCAGTTGCTTTTTGCTTTTTCCTCACTGCATGTGCTCTGATTTTACTGCGAATCCATAATAAAAAAAAAAGAAAGAAGGTTATCTATTTCAAATTCACTTGTGATTGGTAGTGATAAAAGCCTTAAATATATAAGGCATAAGGGCAGTGACTTTATAAAAACAACATAGACGCAAATACAAGGACAATTAATCACTTTGTGAAAATAACATCAATAATGTCAAATTGATGTTAAGCTTATACCACTTTGCCTTTTATTTTATTTTATATATATATCAAAAACCCCAATATATTGGGATTAATTAAGTGTTGAATCTATATAAATTCTAAAAAAACTATATTTATTTATATAATATTATGTCTAAAAATATATTTGAAAATATACAATATTATGTCTAAAAATATATTTGAAAATTTAAATTGTGTTTTGAAATATCAAATTGACTTCCTTGAAAATAGAATTGGAGTTGTTAAAATAACAAAAAATGTTATTTATATATAAAGTAAATGTGTTGATTTTAAATAAAATTAAGAAATAAATTAAGGGTAACTTCATTGACACTTGTAAGGTTTACCTTTATTTCATCTAGATAAAACTTGGCGATAATTTGGCAAAAACACCCTTGTTAACTTTTCCATTTAAAAAATCTATGAAATATTTAGATTGCTTCTTATTATTTAATTAATTTTTTTATATAAAAATATAAAAATTGCAAAATGACAAAAAATTTCATAATTATTACATAAGCAATAATCTTCTTTATTTTCTCTCTCTACCCTTTCACATTCTTCCTTATTCTCTTCACCACCACCACCTGCATTATCACATTCTTCCTCATTCTCACTCTCGGTCGAAATGCCACCCCTTTCTTCATCCACCTCAACCTCCTGTCAAAAACCCTAACATTGTCTGCTCGTCCTCATTAGTCCTCACTGTTTCAATTTGAGCACGAATTGATTGATTCTCCGCCATGAGAATTAGTATTATCGATACTCTACTCTCTATCAATACTAGAATGACTCTCTTTCTTGGTCGGCACAACTGTCGCCCTCAACAAGGAGGAACTGGGTCACGTCGGTGTTGCATAGCACGCAATCTCGTGACTAATGGCGTGCCACATGACGAGGAGCTTGGCGATAATAGCAGTAGGGTCGGGCATGTTGCAGTGGTCATTAAAGAGCTTGATAAATATGAAGATGTGGACACAAGTTAGGGGACCAAGTTGAGTAGATACTATATATATTCGTACCATGTCGAAATCGCAATCATTTGTGTCGCTGGACAGAGATGGCGGAGGAGAAATAGTGTAATTCACAACAATTGACTATGAATGATATGATGGACGGTGATTGTGATGTGCTAATGTGACTTTGCAACCTAGGGTTGTACCTCATGTTCAGAGGTTCTATGTCGTGAATTGAGGATACACATAATTGAAAAGAATAAAATTTCTTTTCATCTAGGTTTAGGGTTAGGGTTTAGCAAAAATTTTGATTGAATTACGCACAAAGACAGAAAAATTTTAGGACCGAACTGTACTATATATGATATTTTTCTATATATATATGTATGTATATGTATTATATGTATATCTATCGATTATTTGATCTCACAATAATCATAACCTCTGGAAAAAAAAAGAACAGAGCACCAAATGGGTTTGATTATTGAACCAATTTCATCATTAGTTCATTTAACTAAATTAACTTTTGGACCTTTGTTTTACTAGAATTTAAGTCTTTGGACTAATAGCCCCCCCCCCCCTAATATCTCTTATATTAATATGACTTGTTAGGTTCCTATGTTAATGTGAAGACCTTAGTTGTGGACATGTAGGTGGTCGGGTGGAAGAACTATCATCGAGCTATTGTATTAGGGGTTAAGGGGCTCATGATTCCACGTCGCCTAAGTGTGCAAAGACGATGTGTGATATATTTGGTGTTCCATCTCCAAATGGTATGAGGCCTTTGGTGGTAAAACTCAAGAACAAAACCGTGCAGGTTTAGACCTAAAATAAACAATATCATACCTCATGGAGTGGGTTATTACAAATGGTATCAAAGTCGGAGCCAAGCTAGAAGTGTGCCAACATTCAAGGGGGTTAATGGGGTGGATTGTGAAGACCTTAGTTGTGGGCTATAGGTGGGCAAGTGGATGAACCGCTGTCGAGCTACTACATTAGGACTAAGGGGTTAAGTCGTCAAGGGGGTGGATTGTGAAGACCTTAGTTGCGGGCCTGTAGGTGGGTAGGTGGTGGGCTGGTGGATGAATCGCTACCAAGCTACTATATTAAGACTAAGGGGTTGATCCTTCAAGGGGGTGGATTGTAAAGACCTTAGTTGCGGGCCTATAGGTGGGCAGGTGGATGAACAGCTGTCGAGCTACTATATTAGGACTAAGGGGATAATCCCACATCACCTGGACGTGGAAAAAGGATGTGCTATATATATAGATTCTATCTCCAAATGCTACGAGACATTTTGGGGGTAAAATCCAAAAGCGAAACCATTCTGACTCAGCCCAAAGTGGATAACGTTGAGCCTTAAGGGGGGTGGATTGTGAAGATCTTAGTTGCGGGCCTATAAGTGGGCAGGTGGATGAACCACTGTCGAGCTACTACATTAGGACTAAGGGGTTGAGCCTTCAAGGGGGTGGATTGTGAAGACCTTAGTTGCAGGCCCTTAGGTGGGCAGGTGGATGAACCGCTGTCGAGCTACTACATTAGGACTATGGGGCTCATGATCCCACATCACCTGAGCGTGGAAAAGGGATGTTTTATATATGTAGGTTCCATCTCCAATTTGTACAAAACCTTTTGGGGTAAAATACAAGAGCAAAACCGTTCAGGCTCAGCCCAAAGCAGATAATATCATAACTCATGAAGTGGGTCATTACAATTAAAGATTTTTTTCACGAACTATTGTTGTGTGGATACCATGGTAAAGTATGTCTATGAATTAACTCGCATGTTATGCTTAGAGAGAGAAACTTCTAATAACAAATTCACTGCAAAGATATTTCGCTTGTATGCATATGTTTTTTTCAAGTTTCTTAGTTCTAAAACTAAACCATCATATATCTTTCTCTCCATTGTTATCTTAAATATATGTGTGTGTTTGTTTTAAGGTGAACTTAAAATGTAATTAGTGAATAATAGTAGTTGATCATATAGTTCTCCGACTTTTTAAAACTTGCCCACTAAATTAAATTTCAATGCTTTAATTAATTAGTAATTTTTTTATCAGTAGTTAATGGTTAATCGAACGATGAAATCGTGAGTTAGTCTTTGGAATGACCAATTTTATAGAATGACTTTTATGCTACTCAGAAGAGGGGGGAATCGTAGACCACTAATATTAGTGTCTCTTGATTTATATGTATACTAGTGTATGCCCGTACTTACGACACTATAATGCACTCGGAATATTGATTGTTAGGTAGAATGATTTTAGACCGTAAATAGGCAAAAATATTTTGGACCAAATTTAAATATAATATAGATATGTGTGTATAGATATGTAGACTGGGAAAATGGGTATTCTGTGTTGGATCTGTAGAGATGATGTTATTTTGGTCTATTAATAATATTTATAAAGGGTTAAATTGGTAAATTTATTATTCAAAAGGGTCACTTTAGAAGTTAAGGGCAATCGGGTCTTTTACCATGAAAAAGTGCACTGACACGATGAACTTTTGACAATGGGTTTTAGTGAAATATGAAGCAAATCTCAGGGGATAATTGGACAGCACGTTCGACAAGTTGTATCTACGTGTAATTAAGGTAAACCTTAAAGAGTGTCAATGAAGTTTACCCATAAATTAAATATCTCTAAAATTTGTGAATCAAAGTTCATTTAATTTAACAAATAACATTATATCCAAAATATCATGTTGATTTTTTTTTAATTTCTTAAACTATCTAAAGAATGATTGAATATTAATATAACATGGGTTCATGAAGAAAAAGACAAACTTTACACAGTAACTAAATACTCATTCGGTTCTATATTAGATGTCATTTTTTAGTATAGACAATACTTGTCTACTCACGAGTGAGTAGGACGTTCCTTTTTACCATTGATGTAGTGAAAAAATAAGGTAACCTGTCTCCTTGTAATGTAAATAAATAAAAAATAAATGATTTGAATGTCACCCGAGCTAAACCCAATAACAAATAATCTTGTTCTCTCCCCTCTCATTACTCTCTCATCAAAGATGACTTGAAAACATGTGTAAATTTTTATCCCTCACTATTGTCCGCTTTTAGTTCCCCCAGACTTCCTAGGAGTTCACCCATCCTGATACTATTTCCAACTAGGCACGTTTAACTGCAAAGTTCTGATGGGTTGACGACCATCATGTCTTTAAAATACGTTGTGTTATAGAAGGGTGATAAACATACATATAATATTTCGCCTTCACCTGCTAAGGCGATATGGGATCATGACATCTGTAACCTGCTAGTGTGGTAGCTCACCTAGTGCCTCACATCCGCCCATATCACACATGCCCACAGAGATCGTCACAATCCACATCCTTTGGGGGCTGAACATCCTCGTTGGCACATTTTCGGCTTGACTCTGACTCTGATACCATTTGTAGCAAGATCTGTTAATAATAAAAAAATAATAACAATAAATATATGAATTCCGCTAAGTTAAAACATAAGCAACATTATATCCAATTAACTTGTTTTCACGTGGAGAATATTACCTTGATATTTGTTTATGTAATTTTTTTTTAGACCATGTAATTATAAAATATTAAAAATATACCCACATGATTAATGGGTGCTTGAGAAGACCCACATGATCACGGATATAACTACAAATAGATAGAGAAACTAATATTTGGAAAAATGTCCTGAGTGCAGTTTCTTTGGCATGGGTACAACATTCTTTCGCATGTGTAAAGCTTGAGTATCAATCAAGTGAATTTCTTCGGAAAGAAAATGTAGGGGAATTATTCTCGATTTATATATGAAATGGAAGAAATTAAATTAAGAGTTTGGAAGAAATATTTGTATATATATGTGATGTCATTAGGAGTATAACTACATATATATATGTGCATGCAATTGTGGTATTTTTATGTTAGTTTTCTGGTTCGATTTTTTGAAGAGTTCTTTTGAGAACGGTATGATGAGTGTTTATAATGGAATTGTGCTTTGATTGCTTGTACTCGTACATGTATAGTCGGCAGAAAATAGGCTGTGTCTAATCCCTTCAGTTGAAAGATCGAAAACTGTTTTGGAATTTAATTGGGGGTCAACAGCGCGATGGAGATTGGCCGAAAATTCAATAGTGTGTGCAGTATACATGTCGAGGTCCTTGAGATTGCTAAATATGTTAGCAAGTGATGTTATCTTAGAGAATTGAATTATGTTTAAATTGATTATATTAGTTGGTCATATTTCAATATCTATTATTATGTGTAATTATTTATATATATTTGTAAGTGAGCCAAAATGTAGTATATCATTTTTTTATTTATTTCTTATTGTATATACGAGTTTAGGGTCGTTTTCCTACCGCGCGATTGTGCTCACCCTAATAATTTTCAGGTCTGGCTAACGTTAGGAGTAACGAAGAATTTTCTGAACTCACTTGAGGGCGTGTTTTGTCATAAAGAGTTTAGGAGATTGTTATTTTATTTTAAATCCTTTTGTAATTGGAAAGAAAGATTTTGATTACACTTTTACTACTTTTATTTTAGTTGTTATTAAACTTTTAATTCAAAGGGTTGTGGGTTCAAATATATTTTTCTTCTTTTCAAGATTATAAGACTTTATTTTATTTTATTTTATTTTACTTTATCATGCCACAAACATCGGGCCGTGATGGAGGAGGATAGTGCCATCTTTACTTTCAAATTTACAATTTGTAATCTCCAGTCCCCCAGCTATCGTGGGTATGACAAACTTCCTATTTTTGTTGGGACCCTAAAATTGTGAATGGTGTATTGACCTTGACGATATACCAAGAGGAGAAATGCTAAACGTCATGAAATTATTTCATGAATTTGTATCATAATGATGTGGCAGGTAATGTGGAGAGTTAGTATTGGTGAGATTCAGTAATAATATCATGGGACTCTGTGTATGGGAAAAATTCCATCAATACTAACTCTCCACGTTACCTGCCACATCATTCGTAAAATAATTTCATAACGTGTAGCATTGCTCATACCAAGAGATGGCGAAGTACGTACTGTGAGCTTTAAGATGTCAATGGGCAAATCAGTGACATAGGTATATATATGGTGATTAGGAATAAATCAAGGGATTTGATGTTTAATTAATAAAAGATTGGTTATTAGTATTGAATTGACAAGTCCATGGATGCATGGAAAATTTAGTATAGCTTATATGTATCCTTTTATTATTATGTATAAGGAGAATCAATATAACTCAAATTTTAAATACATTGTTTCACTTATATTTAATATTCTGATACTCGTATATAATAATGCTTACAAATCAATATACGCATCTTGACGAAATGTTTGTTTAGTTTTTCTTCATAAAAAAAACTGAACCTAAATCCATTAATTTGAAATCTTTTGATCCAAATAAGACTTTAATGTATATTGAAAGAAAATATACATTTTTCTGCTTTATTACCTGTGCATGACCTAAAAAGCATATTAAAATACAAATCAAGCAAACATGTTTATCCAATTGCTCTAATCAATACCATGTGCTTAAACTTGAATCCTGGTTAAACAACAATTTGAACCCGGCCAAAAACTTAATTCCACAAAGCCAAATGACTTGTCCATTAGTACCACCAAATTTTCAGCAGTTGCTAAGTTATAAATCGAGCATTTTTTTTAAATTTTTTTTGGGAAATTCAAGCAAGTATATATAAATGAGTAAATATGTACATGGCCAAGCTAGCTTTAAAGCAGGCCGGATCGAGCATAAAGAACCCAACAACCCGTAGAGCAAAAGCTACAGGGGATACATGATATAACCCGATCCAGAAGGCTCCTAATGAAAATTATAAAAATTTTCATCTTTTCCTATTAATTTTTATCTTTTTTTTTTCTTACTCCTCAGTGTTTTCCCCTTCTCTCATTACAATGCTTATTTTTTCTATCCTCCATCCATAATCTCATTACATACTCTCCATCTCCCTCTCTAATTACAATATTTTTTTCTATTCTACACCTATTACAATCTCACTACCTCTTCTGCCCATTGAACTCACTTTTATTTGGACATATTTCGATATTTTGGGACTCTTCAAGAATTTGAAGATAATTTTTTTTTATTTGGATGCCATAAATTTATTAAAAACTACAAAATAATTGAAGAATTTATTAGGCCATTGGATCAAAATTTTCTAACATCAGTCTCTATTTTTATTTTAACTTAAATTATTTTGTAGTTTTGTTACTTTTCAGGGTAAAATACAATTACCTCTTTTGAGGTTTTGCCTAATTACACCCGGTATCAAACTAATGAATTTTGTTACAATGACTTCCCCTGAGGTTTGCTCTGTCAGACAAAGACCCCCTTCCGTCCAAAATTCTGTTAGTTTTGTCAAAAAAAATTATGGTAAATTACACTGGTCTCTCTTGAGGTTTGGGGTAAATTACACTGACCTCCTAAGAGGTTTGGTTTAATTACACCCGACATTAAACTAATTGATTTTATTACAATGACCTCCCCTGTAATCAGAAATGAACTAACCTACATTAACTTTTGGGTGAAATGTCTATTCTACCCTTAATATTATATTAATATAAAAATTAAAATATTTATATATATAATGACATTTTTGCCTATCTAATATTATAATATTTATTATATTATATATGTAGTAAATATTATTATATATATACGTGTGTGTGCGCATAACCCCAGCTACCATCATCACCCTCATCAACACCACACCAAGATCACCGCCATGCTACAAACCAGACCCACCACTCACGGATGCCATGCTGTGAACTACCACTAGCCGAGCCACCATGAGCCACCACAACCATCGTGCACAACCCCAGCTGCCATGGCCACCACCATGCTCCCACCATGTAAATATTATTATATTAAATGACAAAAATGTTATTTTATATATATAAATATAATATTAAGAGTATAATAGACATTTCACCCAAAAGTTAACATCGGTTAGTTCATTTATGATACAGGGAAGATCATTGTAGGAAAATCAATTAGTTTGATGCCAAGTGTAATTAGGCCAAACCTCAAGGGAGGTTAGTGTAATTTATCTCAAACCTCAGGGGAGGTCAGTATAATAATTTTAAACCTCAGGGGAGATCAGTGTAATTTACAATAATTTTTATGACAAAACTAACAAAATTTTGGATGGAGGAGAGTCTTTGTCTAACGGAGCAAACCTCAGGGGAGGTCATTGTAACAAAATTCATTAGTTTGATATCGAATGTAATTAGGCTAAACCTCAGGAGAGGTCAGTGTATTTTACCCTACTTTTTATTATCATAAAATTGCATATTTTTTTTGTGATCATTGTTATTTATATTATTTAATACGTCTACTAGAAATATGAATCGAAATATGAAAAGCTTAAAAGAAGAGAAGCATAGATCAACTAATTTAATATAAAAAATGATCTTTTGAATTTTTTTTTACAATTAATAATCAAACAACAACAAATTTATGTGAAAATTCAATAAATGAACGACCAAGTCATTTAAGGTCCTGTTTGACAGATCTTTTGTTTCGGCTTTTACGCAGAAGAAAAAGAGAATCAGAAGCTAAATCAAGAAGCTGGTACCCCCCAGCTTCCTTTAAACATTCTTTTTGGACTCCAAACCTCTTCCGCCTTGCCAATCCAAACACTCTCCAAAATAACTTTTGAACTTAAAAAGCCGAAAATCGTTTTTCAAAAGCCAATCCAAACAAGGACTAAAAGAATTAGAAGTTTATACAATAATGAAATAAAAATATTAGTGACTTGAGTCATAATAATAATTAATTGTGTGATAAGGAAAATCTTTACAAAGAACATCAAAAAATAAATTATAAGAAAGTGAAACAAGTAAGTAGGCCCTGTTTAACAGACCTTTTGTTTCAGCTTTTACGCAGAAGTAAAAGAGAAGCAGAAGCTTAATAAGGAAGTTGGTACCTACCAGTTTTCTTTAAACGCTCTTTTTAGATTCCGAAGCTCTTCCGCCTTACCAATCTAAATACTCTCCAAAACGATTTTTGAGCTTGAAAAGAAGAAAATCGATTTTCAAAAGTCAATCCAAACAGAGCTATAATATATTACATAT
Source organism: Cornus controversa (assembly GCA_026545225.1). Classification (NCBI taxonomy): domain Eukaryota; kingdom Viridiplantae; phylum Streptophyta; class Magnoliopsida; order Cornales; family Cornaceae; genus Cornus; species Cornus controversa. Next base: position 65,422,917 of record CM048849.1, on the reverse strand, counting down.
TAAAAAATTACTTTTATATTTTTGACCTAAGGTCTCATGACCATATCAATAAGTGAAAAGATCCAAGCCTTTAGTAGGCATATAAGAGTGAATTTAGAAAGATTTGCTTGAACATAAGAGTTCTATAAAAAGAGGAGCACAAGAGTATAGGGGAGTTTTGTTTTTTAAGAACATGCTTGAAAAATGGAGTGATATGCCTAAGATTGGACTTAAGCATGATTTGAAATTAACTCATTAAGAAAGTATTGTGGTAAATTATTTGAATCCACACACTAACGCACACGTTTACGTGCATATGTCTAAGATTTGGAGCTAAGCATGAATAGAAATTAACTCATTAAGAAAGAGGTCGTAAGACTTGTACTATATAGTATATATATATAAAAAAAAAATGTGTGAAAAAGAAGAAGCACTCTCAGTAATATATATATATATATATTATTTCCATGTTTCTTGCTTTTACTGTGGAAGGGAGTGATGAAGAAGTAAAAAAACAATTTTGGTAGTAGAGAAGAGTTTGAAACTCCTGTTTTTTACTGCATGCCATTTAATTTAACTCATAACTGAGTATATTCTTTAAGAACAATAGCATCAATGTTAGACTATTTATATAACAAGGAATGTGTTTAAATGCATATAAATATAGCACGTCTTTGTACCCATAACCCGATGGGAGCAAGAGGGGTGAAGTGAATTGGTGTTAAATAAAATTATCTATGATCAAATTAACATTGAACACAAGCTAGCATATAATAAAAATTAGTAGAATGAACACAGATATTATATATTAACGTGGCAAAATCCCGACGTGGGGAAACATCCACAGAGTAGGTTGGAAACTATTTGCAAGTTAATTGCAAATCTCACAGTGCACGCATCTTCTTAATCCACAAACAGTCCGGTGAAACCCTCTTTAATGCCCACAAACATACCGATGCATTAATGCACACCAAGTGACTAACTCCCACAAGTTCACAAAGAACTTATTGAGACTCACATGGAGGCTTTAATTTCTCGCAATCTATATAAGCTTAAGTACAATGGAAATGAACTAATTAATATACTCTAACTTACTCGAGAATGATTTTCTTTCAGTACATCTGATGCATTTCACAACACTCAACTCTCAAATATACAATTTTTGCTCTTCTCCTTAGCTCACACTTCTTCTTTGCACATTGTGGCCTTTATATAGAATACATAGAGGTTTAGATCCAAACTAGTCATCTAGGACATTGAATAACTAGCTATTGCAGAAATGAAATGCAACATTCCTTGACAAAATGCATTCTATTGAAGCTTAAGTTTAGAGTAGTTGTTTGGACTTTTAAATGCAAAGGAGAAATGCAACTATAGCGCAGCTCAAACTGAAATTTGTTGGTGGATTTAGACTCAGAGTAGCAGCATCCTTAAGTTGACAATATGATTGTAAAACGTACATTCAGGTCTATTGGTTCACCTGGGTTGTCATGCTTGTTGCAAATTAATTGGATGACTAAATCTAAATCGTTTGGGGCTGATCATGATAAATCATAGGAAACTATTATCGGGACTTTTGTATACAATTAAGCAACAATCTACGTTCCGCGATATTGAACCTAATATAAGACTATGACAATAGAGTCTAACTTTAAACTAGAGATTGTATCTCTTAAGAAACACTAGTGAATAAACTATCATGTAGATTCTAGAAAATTCTATACTATGGTGGCATGTTTGGTATGAATATATGAAACTATTAAGCAAAAAAAAAAGAAGAATAATAAAGTACCTATCTAGTTGATATCTTTTTCTTTTTTCACCTCTTTTATATTTTCTCAATCCCATTGTTGCAATTGGGTGAGGCAATGCTTTCAACATAGGTGGAATGCTATGCACCACAATATCCCTCGGTGTTTCTTCTTTAAAGTTGTATGCAACCAATTTCTCTCCATACATCTCTAGCAGAACTTCCCCATCCGCCAGTAAAGATAATGGTTCATCAAACGAAAAATTAGGAGTACAAACTCTAAATGTGGTCCAAGACTCAGTTACATAATACTCCATCATCATCCAAGCATCAGTACCGGTACTATTAAATCCAAGGGTTAATTAGAATAATGACACCCTTTGAGGTTATCCGTATTTCACACGTACACGTATTCATTTTAGCTATTGCTTCGATCCCAACATTTGCTACCTCTTACACAAACATTTCTTTCGTAACTTACACAAGGTGTCAGAGGTCTGACACAATGTAAAGTGACTTGGATACTATTTGACACTCTCTTGACTTGCAAAAGACATTTTTCAAGTATAAAATTACTTAATTGCCCATCTCTCTCTTCAACAATGAGATCATTTTTCTCTCTTCCCGTTGTTCAATCTATCTCTCTCTCTTCAACACTAGTTCAGCTAATTAACTTAAAGAGATAATTGGCAAAAATAAAAAATTAGAGAGAGATCACATGATCATGGCGTAGCCAATCATCCTTGTTATTCCATGATTGTTGATTTTGATTGAAATTGTGAAACCTCAAACTTATTTTCAAGATAATTTTGGGAAAAAAATATTTCCACAAATCCACAAGAGAATCACGATAGCTATGCACCTGAGGGTCACACATTGATCAGAGGCTCCACAACGACAACATATCAACATTCACTAATTTCTTTCTTCTCCAAATCTCTCTCTCAATTTCCCAATCATCAATTCCAACAAAACTATAATTCCTATCACAGACATGCCAAATGATCACTTGTAGTCTCCAGCAATTGAGACAATCTCTAACAATCAATCGAAGAGGTTAGAACCTCCCTGATCTGGCCAGCGCCAACCTCTCGAACTGGCCAACTTCTTATTCAAGCACGCCTCTAGATCTGGCCATCCTCCTATTTTAGCATGCCTCCTAATCTAGCCAACCTCCTAATCTGGCCAGGCCTTCTAATTGGTCAGCCTTCCAAACTGACCATCCTCCTAGACTGGCCTACCTGTCGAATTGACCAAGTCGCTTAACTACTTAGCTGCCATGTTGCCTCTCTACCTAGCTGCCTTGTTGACTAAGCCAAGATTGAGTTAATCGGGTCCATGAAGCATGGCAATATAACCTCAACATAAGGAAGAACTGGGTTTGGGATTTAGGCTTCTCACTTCAACAAAAGTGATGATAGATTTCTTTTGATAGATCCCGCACTTGAAGCCTCTAATTAGGGCATTGTAGAATCATTCACAGATAAAAACTAGAGGCGTATTCACCCCAGCTCACGAAGCTCGAGCCTATGAAACTCCCTTTTTTAAAGAGATAAGACTTTAAACTCCCTTAAAGGGCTAAGTGAAACCTAGGCCTACCCCTTACTAAAGGGGTGAGATTGTAAATCCCCTTAAAGGGCTGAGTAAAGCCCGAGGATATAACACCTCCCCTTATTAAAGGGTGAGTTGAATAACTCTATTTCTTAAAGGGTTAAGCAGTAACTTCCCTTCTTAAATGGTCCAGCAGTAACTCCCCTTCTTAAAGAGCGAGTCGAGCACCTCCCCTTGTTAAAAAATAAATCTCCTTCTTAAAGAGTCGAGTAGTAACTCCCCTTCTTAAAAAAGTTGAGTAGTAACTTTTCTTTTTCAATGGTGAGATAACTATCATCACTAAAGGGCAAGTTGACTACATCCCCTTACTAAAGGTGAGTGATAGCCATTACTTCTCTGAATTACGATAAGAAAGAAGTTTCATTATTACTACACAGCATAACAAACGCCACGAAATCTTGATAAATAATAGGATCGGTCAATTAACGAGGTACGCCAAACATGAAAGACATAATAACTTTTTTGTTATATTCTATCAAACACTGGCTCGATCGTCAGAGAGTACCCGATTGGCACCCTGCTGATGCCAGTTTCTGTTATATCACTTATGTCTTGTAAAGAGCTTGCGCTCAATCAGATCATGATTGAATCGTGCTAAAAATTGCATCAACAAAAACTATGGACAAATTTTCAAGAAATAAGTTCTCCAAATAATTAATATAGAATAAATCAATATTTGAAAGAAAGTAGAAAAAAATAAATTGTTGTTTATCATTATAAATATATAATATATGTAAAAATTATAAATATATATACATAAAAAAGTAATGTTAAACTCAAACCTGATCCAAATTTAGTTAAGATTGAACTTTTTCAACTTAAATCTAATCTTAATTTAAAAAATAATTGTCTATCGTGTACACCCTGAAACATTTTGTTGTACTTAGGTGTGGTTGACTGTTGTAAATGAAAGAGTTGCGATGGAAAACAAGTTTATATCTCCAACCCCCTTATAGCACGTGAGGTCACGTGGTCCCAATAGCCCAAAAAGTAAAGTCCCTATATAGAGAATATAAAAGTAGGGCAGAGCTGAGCAAAAGAATGAAAGATGACATATGTACACACAAATTTCGGGTCTGGAAATAAGATCAAAACACATGGACAAATATATCAAATATATTAACTTCAAGAAATATGTGTTACAAATCTATGTATATCTTTACAAAAGAAAGATAAATTTATCTGATTTGATCTCCTTTGTGATCCAAGTTCAAGGGTTACTGGAGTTTCATCTTGAATTGGATTGAAACTTTGGTGAAGAACGACACGTGGATGATGTGCTTATTATTCTTCTCCTTCAGAGTTTCAGTTTTCTCTAACAGTCTTCTTGTTCTCATCTTTCTTTAGATTCAAGGGTTACTGGAGCTTGATCTTAAATCGGGTTATTGAGATTCATCTCCAAGTGTTTGTTGTTGAAGAAAACCAGTGAGAATTTCTAAACAACACGACTTTGGATGTGCTTGTTGTTGTTGTTCTTCAAAGCTTTGAGGATTGGAAGAATGTATGTCTTCAGAGCTTCAAATGCTGATTGAAGGCAGAATCTGACAGAGCTTCAGTATTCTGTTAGATTCTTCCCCCACCCCCCCACCACATCTGGACCTTTATTTATAGGCTCACCCAATGGGTAGATTTGTAACTTTCTTTTCTTCTAATAATTATCCTATAATTATCTTCTATGATAATTATGATAATTATCCAATATATACATAATAATTATCATTGATTATAATTACATATAATATATATATATATATATATAATTATTCATTTGACACATTTTCAAGTGCACTTGAATGTTTTTAGATAATTTGGATCAGTCCATGACCCATTTATTTGTGATGGGTCTGGGATTCTAATTATCTGACTCATTGGGCCATAATTCAAAGTGGGCAAAATTGAAGATAAGTCCAAATTATATTTTGGGTCCACCATGTAATTTTTTAATATCTACAAATTGCTCCCACTTTAAGTCTCGCGCTATATCGACCTTGTCATGTTTCTAAAGCGGGACTTGATGTATTTAATTTTTGCAAAATTTTTTTTTCTTGCAAAAATTCAATTACAAAGAGGATGTCTTCTTTGTCAAGTTAAATTGAAGTTTTAAAAACCTTATTGGAAATATGACTTTTTTCCTTGTATAAGCGGAATTGAATTTGAAGATCCTATTACAAATAGAATTTTTTTCCCTTGTTCAAGCGAAATTGAAGACTTGAAGATCCTATTGCAAATATGATTTTTGAATTGAAGACTTGATGATCCTATTGTAAATAGAATTTTTTTTCATTTTTCAAGCGGAATTGAAGACTTGAGAATCCTATTGCGAATAGAATTTTTTCTTGTCCAATTTGAAATAGGATTTGGCTTTCTATGTTCAAACTGAATTGGAGTCTTAAAAATTTAATGACAAATAACATTAATCCACTCCTATATATATGTAACCTACACTTCACTCTTCACATCAGAGAATAATTCTGCCACTTTTCTTTTCTTTTCTTTTTTCTTTTATTCTCTTTTTTTTTCCTGACGACTACAGCCACACACCTTCTTTCTTTTCCTTTTTTTTTTCACGCCACTACATTCTTCCTTTTTTTTTTTCTTTCTATTACTGCCTTTTTTTCCCTTTATTCCATTTCTCTTTTTATGCCACTTTCGCCACCGTTTTTTTCTCTATTTTTTCCTTTCTTGCTCTCTTTTTTTCCAACAGCTGCCTTTTTCTCTTCTTCTTCTTCTTCTTCTTTTTTTTTTTTTTGCCTTCTTTCTCTTTTTTTCTTTTCCTTCTGTCTTTCTCATTTTTTTCGTTCTATCTTCTTTGTCTCTCCCACAAATCTTTTTTTTCCTTTCTTCCTTTTCGACACTGTTTTTTTTTTCTTTCTTTTTTTCGTGCCTTCTTTCTCTTTGAAAAATAATGTGGCAGGTGACTAGATGTGCAAAAATATAAAGATTGTTATGTTGCTTGTAGGTTTTGAACTTGAAACCTTATTAAGAATTATTACAATTTCACACCATCTCTCCTACACCACTTCATTTATTGCAAACCCTTGAAATATAATATAACATACGCTGAACTTCGAAAAGAACTCTTTTTTTTTCAATGATAATTTGGCCGTGAGTAAAATTTCTCTTTTTTTTCAGTAGTAACTTTGTCTTCGTGATCGCTATTAACCATTTTTTTTCCAGATTGGCTTCTACTTGTGGGCTCTGCTCGAGTTTTGTGTTGCCTCTAAAATAACGTATAGATCTATTGAACTCATCGAGTAAGACACATTTACGTAAGTCACTCAACTCTTTTCTTGCAATTTTCAATTTCTTTGTCAATTCTTACAAGTAAATCGCTTTTCTTATAATATAGAGTTCGGAACGCCATTCATTAGTCCCTTCGGGGTCCCCTAGTTCCGTTAGAACACTTTATTGTCCCTTCAGGGTCCTTTAGTGCCCTTTGGGGTTATTTTATTGTCCCTTCGGGGTCCTTTAGTGCCCTTTGGGGTTATTTTATTGTCCCTTCGGGGTCCTTTAGTGTCTTTTGGGGTCCCTTAGTGCCTTTTGGGATCACTTTATTGTCACTTTGGGATCCATTAGTGTCCTTTGGGGTCATTTTGTTCATTTAGAACATTTTATCTTCTTTTCGGAGTCCCTTAGTGCCCTTCGGGGTCAATTTATTATCCCTTTGGGGTCCCTTAGTATCCTTCGGAGTCACTTGGTTACTTTGGAATACTATGTCATCCCTTCAGGGTCCCTTAGTGACCTTTAGGGTCACTATTCCTTTAGAATACTTTATCGTCCTTTCGGGGTCCCTTAATTCCTTTCAAGGTCATTTAGTTCATTTGAAACACTTTATCGTCCCTTCGGGGTCCCTTAGTGCCCTTCGGGGTCACTTAGTTCTTTTGGAACACTTTATCGTCCCTTCGGGATCCCTTAGTACCCTTCGGGGTCACTTAGTTCCTTTGAAAAACTTTATCGTCCCTTCGGGGTCCTTTAGTGCACTTCGGGGTCAATTTTGTTCCTTTGGAACACTTTTGTTAGTCCTTTATGGACATTTTTTTTTTGTTAAATTTTTCTCACACTTTTTTTTCTTGTTGTCAAGTAAACAACCTTTGACTTCTGTCAATCATGGTTTTCTTCAAAAGGTTCAAGTCAAACACCGTAACCATTTTAGAATGAGAGAACGATGTGATGGAGAAAGGAACTACACTTGATGTAGGAACCCCATTGGTTAGTCATTTTACTCCATGGGCTAAATTAATACGGCGCAATGGGTGCTTTCAACATCTTGGTGGCAAATCAAGTTACCACAGTGCAACAAACACCTTTTAACATATTTTGGCAGTGAGCTAAGTCGTTATCGTGGTGCGGCAAACATTGTCAACATCTTGGCGGTAGGCCAAGTTACCACGATGCGACAGACATCGTCAATATCTCGACGATAGGCCAAAAAATTTATTATTATTATTTGGTTGCGTCAACTGAACTTGGAACAATCCTCCAAGATGCCTACGTACCCTCAATAGAGATCAAGTAATCACGTAGTTAAAAAATATATATATTTTTTTGGTAGACAGTTTGTACTTGTGTTAAAGAGTGTTTTTTTTTGTGAAGATAGTTTATACTCATATCAAGGAGTGCTTGTTTTTTTATTCATACAAACAGTTTATACTCGTGTCAAGGAGTGTTTGATTTTTTGGTAGACAGTTTATACTCATGTTAAGGAGTTTTTTTTTTTTGTAGATAGTTTATGCTCGTGTCATAGAGTATCATCGACAATTTAGGCTCGTATCAGGGAACACATTAGCTTTAATTAATTTTCAACTTTGCAAGACTCAGAAGATAGTTCAAGCTTGTGTTAAAAGGTGTAAACTAGTTTGGCGTCAATTTGGAGATTTTCTTCTTGTTTTATTTCTTCGTTGTACTCTTTTTGTATTTGAGAAGAAACATCTTCTTCAAACTCGTCTCTCTACCTAAAAAGAAAAGGTATTTCATTCATCATGGTCCATACAAGAGGATTGAACTTCACTCAATATGCTTTCATTCCGATGCGAGATTCGATCCCCACACTTTTCCTTCCTCTAGTCTTTTCATTTTTTGAGCTTCTCGTTCCATCTAGGATTGTAGATGATTTTGTTCTGAAATCTCAAGTGATGACTTTGAGAGTGATCCAGCGCTAAAGTTGACATCATAGACAAAATGGGGCGACTGTGGCGGCACCACCTTTTTTGAAACAACATCAGAATTCTTTGTCTCCTGAGGATCAATGGTGTTAATATGTTTAGTTTTCACATCCATTGGTTTAGTAGGATTGATTTTCACCAAATCTTGCTAATTTTTGAGCGAAACAATTGTTTTATTCTTACTACGCATTATAAGGCCTGTTGAGGTGCTGCTAGCACTCGACGGGTTCTTAGTGTTCTTACCACTGCTTGCGATAGTTTTGTTATCGGCCAATGCATCAGCGATATCTTTTGAGATTTTCTTGTTTGTAGTCGGAACCTTAGGATGAGCCATAGATTCTGGCGAATGGAGTTTGGAATGTATGATGTAGTAGATAAAGATGAGAGGCAAAAATGGTCCCACCGGCCGTGTCAAAAATTTGAACACACAAATTTTGAATCTGAAAATAAGATCAAAACATGTGGACAAATATATCAAATAAATTAACTTCAAGAAATATGTGTTACAAATTTCTGTAGATCTTTACAAAAGAAAGATAAATTCCTTTGATTCGATCTCTTTGGTGATCCAGATTCAAGGGCTGCTGGAGCTTGATCTTGAATTAAATTAAAACTTTGGTGAAGAACGGTACGTGGATGATGTGCTTGTTATTATTCTCTTTCAGGGTTTAGATGCTTTGGAACTTTGAATTTTGAGTGAAGAATCCTGCAGAGTTTCAGCTTGTTCTGAGAGTTTTCTTGCTCTCTCGTCTTTCTCTGGATTCATGGGTTACTGGAGCTTGATATAAATTGGGTTACTGAGAGTCCTCTTCAAGTGTTTGTTGTTGAAGAAAATCAATGCGAATTTTTGATCGAGGATTGAAGAAGCTTGATCTCGAACAGTTTTGTTGATGATTCTTTGAATTTGTTGAATCGTGAAGGAAGAACAACATGACTTTGAATGTGCTTGTTGTTGTTGTTTTTCAAAGTTTTAAGGGTTGGATGAACGTATGTCTTCAGAGCTTTCTGTGTTGATTGAAGGCAGAGTTTGAAAGAGCTTCAGTATTCTGTCAAAGTCTTCCCCCTCCCCCACCTCTGGACCTTTATTTATAGGCTCACTGAAATGGTAGATTTGTAACTTTCTTTTCTTCTGATAATTATCTTTTATAATAATTGTGATAATTATCCAATATATACATAACAATTATCTTTGATGATAATTACATATATATATATATAATCCATTTGACTCATTTTCAACTGGGCTTGAACGTTTTAAAACAATTTGGATTAGCCTATAACCCATTTATTTGTGGTAGGTCTGGGTTTTGAATTATCTGATTTATTGGGCCACATTTAAAAGTGAGTTAAACTGAAAATAAATTTAAATTATATTTTGAGTCCATCATATAATTTTTTTAATGTCTTCAACAATTTTTGTTGAATAAAACATGTTTAATTAAGGACATCATGGAGTTTATTTGAAATTTGGGAAATAATACTACCTACCATGCATAAATAGTGCCTCAGTAAAAACTGAGTTTTTAGAAGAGTTACAAGACCAGACTTATTTACATTAACTTATGTAGTATGTCTATGCATGTGTGAATTGTGATGTATATATATATCTATAGAATTTCTAAAACAAGTACTGATCAAATTTGATTTTGCTAGTTCACTACAATATTGATGTGATTTGTTTGCTACATGCAAGCAGACAATTAAACAGGCCAAGTTTAATTAATAGCCACGTCACTCGAATGTACTTATCCTTAGCTTGTTCTGATTTAAATAGATGTATCTTAAATCATTAATTAATGATTCATGCATCTTCTCCTTGTCATGGAACCACTGTCTTGTATGGATTCAGTTAATGAATTGCTTTCCCCTTGATCAACTAATCATCTGCCTACAATGATTAATTTGTATACAGTAATCAAGTCTTATATATATACTGAAATAGAGTTTGTCGACGGAATGTCTCAACCATGCTAGTTGCATTAATTAATTCATATATATATATATATATATATATATATAATATTTCTTACAGAAGTTTGATGGCACGGGGCCCAAATTAAGAAGTGAGGTATAAAAATTAGTCGTGAAGCTTATAAGTAATAAAGAAATGCAAATCCTCATTTTAAGTTACAAACTAATTACCTTACCGATCTCGCGATATTGATCGATCACACAGATTATATAAAAGAAGGCCGGCTAGCTAGCTAGGTTAAAACTTCGTCAAGTTTCACTGGCACACTGCTATGTGATGGAATGGCTATAATTCAACGCCATCATGAGTGATACATTCTCGACTATAATTCAGCTCCATCATGAGTGGTTCTAGTTGATTTTAGAATTCTAGATCAAATAAGTCCACGATAAAATTTGATGCCATCTCGGTGCATTTAATGCTTAATTTACAAAACTTGTGATAAATGGTAATGGGACACACACACACACACACATATATATATATATATGCTGCAGATTGTTTTTAACATAATTTTTGTTGTCTTTATGTAGCTGTGCTTTGGCTTTTTGGAGAAGGGGCCTCAGTTTTTCTCATGGACACAGAAAGACGCATTTATTCCATATCACAGGTTTACATCAACCTATGTGTAATATATTAAGCAACCTATCTAACAGTCTCACCACAAGCTTGGTATGGTTGTTAAACATCTCTCTCTCATGCTCTCTAGATGACTAATGATTGATCATATGCATTTTTGCTTATGAAATGATTTAAGGGCTGCTATTGGGTGTGGATGGACAGCATTTGTTGTCTACCTAAACCTTGGATGTAACCATGGGTTGCTAATTGCTATTCCAATGGGTTCACTAGCGTTTTATATTCGACACGGGTGCTAACTGCTTAAGCATTTCTTTATCAACTCTGCAAGTATATATATATATATATATTCTCTAATCTTTTTCAAGATCACTAGGCTTGGAGAATATATACGTGGGTGTAGCAAAATGGACCGCATAACATGGTAATTTATTCTCTAATCTTTCTCAAGTTCACATCTAGAGAGCCAAGTGGGTGTAGCAAAACGGACCACATAACATGGTAATTTATTCTCTAATCTTCTATAAAGTTGAGCTGAGATTCTCTTTCCCCGCCGGATTTCTGTCCTACCCATGTTCTACAATTTCACCAAATTTAATCTAAATTTCACCACCCATAAAATATATATTCACCACCCTTAAATTCACATTTCACCACCCTTAAATATTGAAAATTTTAAAATATTTCTTGTTAGTTTTTTGTCAACGTTGTTAATTCATGTTTCATCACTCTTAAAACATACATTTACCACCCTTAAATCCCCATTTCACCACCCTTAAATCTTAAAAAATTTGAAATATTTTTTGTTAATTTTTTTGTCAACACTGTTAATCTATGTTTCACTACCTTTAAAACATACATTCACAATCCTTAAACCTACAATCACTATCCTTAAATCCACATTTCAACACCGTTAAATTAATCTTGAAAAACTTAATATATTTCAAATCATTTTTTTTTTCAACATAGTTAATCTATGATCTAAAACTTTTGTGGCTCTTTTTTATTAATATTTAAATTTAATTATTATTTTTCTCATAAAAAATAATATTGAGTTAAGATTAAATTATTCAACAAATTTAATATGAATTTCACAAATTTAATAATTTTACTAAATATTTTCAAGTTAATTTTTTTTCAACAGACTTAACCTTGAATTCAACACCCTTAAATATTGAAACATTTGAAAATTTTCAAGTTAATATTTTTGTCAACACTTTTAATCTATGTTTCACCACAATATGAGTAAAAAATATTATTAAAAATTAGTCTTGAGAGTTTTGGATCAAGATTTAAAGGTGTTGAAATGTGGATTTAAGGATGGTGATTATAGGTATAAGGGTGGTGAAACATAGATTAACAGTGTTGACAAAAAAATTAAGTTGAATATTTTATGTTTTTCAAGATTTAAGGCTTGGTGAAATGTGAATTTAATGGTAGTGATGTTAGGTTTAAAGGTGGTGAAATATGGATTAACAGTGTTGACAAAAAAATTAACAAAAACTATTTCAAGATTTAAGCATAGTGAAATGTGGATTTAAGGATGGTAAATGTATGTTTTAAGTATGGTGAAACATGGATTAACAGTGTTGACAAAAAATTAATAAGAAATATTTCAAAATTTTTAAGATAAAAGTGTGGTGAATTGTGAATTTAAGAGTGGTGAATATATGTTTTATGAATGGTGAAATTTAAATTAAATTTAATAAAATTATAAGACATGGATAGAACAAAAATCGGTAGGATAGAGGAACCCAGCTCTTTTAAGTTCACTGGTCATCTAGAGAGTGGACGTAGCAAAATGGACCACATAACATGGTAATTACTGATTACAGAGTAGTTGGTGTGTGGAATGAATGCAGACCACTTGGCTCTCATTGCCTCTGATTTCCGAAGATAATATGGTCAGGGATGATAAGGGCCATAATTACCGATTGGGACAAAAAGGTAGCATTCAATAATTAATTATTGAAAATATATATGTGTAAATTTATTTTAGAAATTATCACTGTATATACTACACACACTAAAACTAGGGCTTCGAACCCCTTATAATGAACATGTGAGAAGATGAACCGCGTTCCTATTAGAGCATGATTAATCTAACATTGGTGGCAATTCAAAATGTGAGGAGACACAGCCTACCATGTTTGATTTCTGGAACTAAAACGACAAATCGCACAACAACTTTTATGGTTGCAGTGGTTGTAATATTATTACACGTGTACTTCGTCTTGGCCTACTTCATTTCCATATAGTAATCAATAACTTCCATTCACCTCATTAATTGTAGGGACCGATATATTGGAATATCAATATATTCAACTTTATACCAGAGACAAAATTAATTAAAATTTTTTTTTTTTGACGAGCAGTCTGGAGATATATTAATATTGAGAGACTAATACATGGATAATTAAATCTTATTTTTAGACGTATGTGAAGTAGTAAATTCATTGTTTAAACAATTGTTAAAAATTTGACTCATATTTTTATTATAATTGTGTTTCTATTTTAGAGTTGTAATTTATTTGATAATTTTTGTTAGGCATGTCTTGAGTTTCAAGTAAATTGTAATCCTTTTATAAATAAAGGCAAAGTTAAAGATGCAGTGTATATGCACATGAGCATCCTTTTCTTTTAAGTCGGTTTTTGAACTTATGAGTTTATTATAGTATCAGAGTAGGTGTACCGTAGTGATGGGTCGAGTTCGTATCTCCTTTCTTACATGGAAAGGAGAGCCGAGTGTCTCCAGCCTTGACGCTGAGAGGGAGTATTAGTATAGTCCCACATCACCTGAGTATCTTTCAGATGTGCAGTGTATATGCACATGGACACCATCTTCTTGTAAGTCGAACACTTTTTTTTTGTAAGACGGTTTTCAATGATGAATTCTACCTATGAGTTTATCAAAAGAAAGAGAAAGGAGAGAGTATATGTAATTCCGGGAGAAGATGCCAAGAGTATGTGTGGGAGGTATGGTTTTCGTGTGTTGTATATTCTCTTCTTAATATAGTAAAATCTCTATGTGTGTAAAATATTGTGTTTAATTATTTTCTTATCTGCTCGTGTAATGATATATTTCTCGTGTGCCGAACAAAGAAAATTTGGTGACAAATAATAAATGGCATGCCTCAGTCAAGTGACATGAGCCACCTCTACTTCACCTAAGTTTCAATAGGTTGATGGTTGTTGGCTCATGAGCAGAACCAGTATCAGCAAGTTTGATGGTCGTGAAAGAGAAGAGACGGAACATTGTTTCACAAAATAAACATTTATTGTTTGGTTTTCGCAGATATGTAAATTTCTTCTTGTGTACTCAGTTCTTAGGGGAAAAAATATTATTTTTATGTCCCATCCACTTGCTGTAATATATATATATAGGTGAAAAACCAAACACTGCGTTATCTCTGTATCACTTTTTTCGGCACCCAAATGGCCAAAACTCAAACGTGGCCTTGACCAAAAGATGAATGACCGGTTAGTCGAGGGGATTTTATTTTGGATATCTATATAGTTTTTGAAAATCAAATTCTTTTTAAGGTACCGTCTCTTTGGTCCTAAAATAATACAATAAACTCGTAAAATATTAATTAACCAGCTTACTTGATGTTAGTGAACGCATTTAACAAAAACCTAAATAAAAAAAAGTGAGACATCTAATTACACGACTTCTCCCACCACCCATGTGCAGTGACGGGCCTCACTAAAAGCAAAAGTGGAAGCAAAAGAAACTATACAAAGATGACTGCAATTTAGGGATGTGTTTTCTATCTCATCATCTACAAGACTACAAGGTCACAAATAAGTCCAGCTCTTAATAAGCTATATTGGCATTTTTCTTCCTATATATATATATATATATATAACTCTCGATCCTCCTCCTCATACTCAAACTTAGAGTGACAAGCATGGAATCTGAAGATGGACTCCGTCAACCCATCTTACAGTCGACACAACCGCCACCATCGTCATCATCGGAATCTCAGTCGCCCCCCTATGAGAATAACTCTGAACTCGAAAAGATATTGTCAAACACCCAATTACCTTACTTCAACCGTCTAAGATTGGCGACTGGGATCGAACTTAAGCTCCTTTTTCACCTTGCTGCACCGGCAGTTATGGTATACTTGATCAATAACTTCATGTCCATGTCCACTCGAATCTTCGCCGGTCATATTGGCAATCTTGAGCTCGCCGCTGCCACTCTTGGCAACAACGGCATCCAACTATTTGCCTACGGCCTCATGGTATACATACAGCCATCTTTCTCACAGTATCTATACCCAAATTTATACATATCTATATATGCAAACATGGGTATATGCACAAATATAAATATATACACACACGAATACATATGCACGATGTGTGTTTTGGGCCTGTTGTCTATCTAGTATCTACACATGTTTATATATATACATATACGTATATGTCCATGTGCATACGTGTGTGCAGATATAAAGTGACTGCACAATCATGCCATGCCATGCTTTTGTTTTGTATAGTCCACATCTCTCTCTATGCTCAATTATGTTTATGTATCATGTATGCATGTGCAACTTCAGGGGTTTTTGCAAAACAATCAAAATCCTATGTTTACATGTATGTATGTGCAAGTACATATGTTTTTGCACAAAAATCATATTCACTGCATTGTAATTCTTGTGCATCCGAGGATTACTCTACAAGATTTAAAAAAATTCAATCATGTGAAGATTTAAAGATTTAATAATTGCTCTTGTTTATATCATCTTTTATTATTAAAACACTAGAAGCCTAAAACATGAAATGTTAGCAGTATACCATCCGGGGATTGCAGAAGATACACAGAAATCTCCATCATTAAAGTTATCAATTTCCTTGGACAGTGACAAAGGAGAGATGATAGTAGTCTTGTCCTAATTATCACCCACAAATACTACTTGATCATCTTTTACAACCTCAACAGAAGCAAAACTATACTCCATCTGTTCTGCTATAATTATAATATATATCTCTCCTATATATGCTCTCTTAATTTAGTGCTGCTACGGCCAAAAGCTAGCTCAATGTGAAGAAGAAACTATACTTTATCTGGGGCCTAAATTGGCAATATACATGTATATGTAATGACCCTTCACCTATTTATTGATTTTATTTAGTTATTTATATATTATATTATATATATATATATATATATATATATATATTTTTTTTTAAAAGTTTTAGATTCTGATTGTACCAATTCTTTGTATAACTGTATATATAAACATAGTTGCTTGACTTTAAAAAAAAAAAAAAAGGAGTATGTAGTGATGGCGTGGACGAATTGCAGCTTGGAATGGGCAGTGCGGTTGAGACACTCTGTGGCCAAGCTTATGGGGCCCGCAAGTACGATATGCTAGGTGTGTATCTCCAAAGGTCAACAATCGTCCTTACTCTGACTGGGATCCCATTAACCGTGATCTATGTCCTATCAAAGCAAATGTTGCTCTTACTGGGCGAATCAACGGCGGTGGCAATGGAAGCGGCAGTGTTCGTCTACGGTCTCATCCCACAGATCTTCGCGTACGCCATCAACTTCCCAATACAAAAATTCTTGCAATCACAGAGCATTGTCCGGCCCAGTGCCTACATATCAGCGGCTACCCTTGGGGTGCACCTATTGTTAAGCTGGGTGGCAGTGTACAAAATCGGGTTGGGCTTGATAGGTGCGTCTCTTGTCTTGAGTTTGTCGTGGTGGATCATAGTGGGGGGCCAGTTTGTGTACATACTGATGAGTGTTAAGTGTAAGGCCACGTGGACTGGGTTTAGAGTTGAGGCTTTCCATGGACTTTGGGAGTTTCTGAAATTGTCGTTTGCATCTGCGGTGATGCTCTGCTTGGAGACGTGGTACTTTCAGATACTAGTGTTGATTGCTGGCCTGCTTGACAACCCTGCGCTGTCTTTGGATGCTATCTCTGTCTGGTAAGAATCAATTTTAAGGTTTCTAAAAATACTAATTGTCCTCGCGTGCGTGACAAATGACAATGTTACTTACATTATAATATATTACTCGTACTATACGTACATACTACTTGTATTGATGAAGGGTTTAATGACGTCTTTGATATCCTGCAGCATGTCAATTAATGGGTTACTGTTCATGGTTTCCGTTGGGTTCAACGCAGCTGCCAGGTCAGTCTTTGACCATAATTCAAAGTTTCCAACTATATATGTGTTTTTTTTTTTTCTTTTAGCAAAGCAACTGAACTATATATGTCATATATGGACCCGAAAATGGACATATCCTTAAATTCTTGATAAGTTAAAATTTTTAAGTATTGAATATATATAATGATGAATCATTTGGAAACAGTGTAAGGGTTAGCAATGAGCTTGGAGCAGGAAATCCCAAGTCTGCAGCATTCTCTGTTTTGGTGGTGAATTTTATTTCTTTCATCATTGCTGTGGTGGAAGCTATTATTGTGCTAGCATTGCGTCATGTTATCAGCTATGCCTTCACTAGTGGTGAGACTGTGGCTGACGCTGTCTCCGATCTCTGCCCCTTCTTGGCAGTCACTCTCATTCTCAATGGAGTCCAACCAGTCTTGTCGGGTAAGACCTTCACAACTAATTAAACAATATCATTAACATAAGATCGAATTGTATTGACATATATACATACACATACATATACACACACACATATAGGTAATATGTAAATATATAATGTTTCACTTGTTTTGAATAATACATACACATGCATAGGTGATGAAGATTCTTGTACTTGTAGCTAGACATCTGACAAGCTAGCTGAACTTTTTTGATGCTTTGAAAGTGGGAGACGAGTACTTTGTGGTGGACTCATTGACTCACCTTACTTTCGGTAAAAGAATCCCATTAATGATTTGTTGCCTTTTGGAAGGTAGTGCATAAATTGCTACATGTCACTGCAACAGTAACACCATCGATCCGAATCACGAGAACTACTGTCAATTCGATCTTAGTTGTCTGATAATGTATATATTCTAATCTAATCAACTTGTGATGGGCGATCAAGATTTTTTCTTGGCTATCTAATTGTATAACTTCTACAGTATTATATGTAGGGATATTTACATGAAAACAACTTCGAATAATAAATTGTTATTAATGCAAAATATACCCACTAACAGTGATTTTCTTAAATTCACTGTATCGTAATTAGTGTAACTCACGTGTAATTGTTTCAATAATTGAAGGTGTGGCTGTTGGGTGTGGATGGCAAGCATTTGTGGCATATGTGAATGTGGGATGTTATTACGTGGTAGGAATTCCTCTGGGTTGTCTACTTGGCTTTAAGTTCGGCCTTGGTGTTCAGGTATTGGTTGCCTTTTCCTTTGTTCAATTCACATACACATACACGTATAGATATATGTATGC
The DNA here is from genome assembly GCA_026545225.1 of Cornus controversa. Lineage (NCBI taxonomy): Eukaryota > Viridiplantae > Streptophyta > Magnoliopsida > Cornales > Cornaceae > Cornus > Cornus controversa. Next base: position 65,404,478 of record CM048849.1, on the reverse strand, counting down.
ATATATATGCCTATTGATATTAAGATATCATGCATGTATACTGCATTTTTTTGTCTACATCCTATGATGTATGACAACAATATATATAATATAATAAATCTATACATAGTACTCTTCCTGTTCCAAAATAATTGTTGGCGTTTTTAATTTGGCTGTTTCAAAATCAAATACACCATTTTTTTTTTAACATTTTTAATTTACTTTTCATTGTGAACCCACCATAAATTAACCCAGCCTGCATGTTGCACGAATGTAATAAACATGTGAGGGCAATGTGTGACAGGTGAAAGAAGAGAAGATATGTGGGCCGAAAATATAAAAAATGAAGAAGTTACAAACGGACAATAATGTCAGCAATACCGCTGAATAAATCTATTAATATGAATATGTTAAGGGAAAATCATTAAATCATAATAAACCGAAAAATTGAGAGAAAAATTGTAACTCTATTGAGTTTGAAGTTTTTGCTTTATTTTTATCTCAGTGTGAGCTATTATATTTTCAGCTTCCGTTACATCATCCTATTTGCATATATATTTGCTCGAATGCAACTTCCAGTAAACAAAGGAATACGGTCAATTAATTTTTAGAATTTACTTCGCTGAATTAGCCTAAAGAAAAAAAGAAAATAGCAATCCTTGAATGTAAAGGGAATGAATGGTTTTTTTTTTTTTTGTGTGGGTGTGTGTATGCTTAGGGTATATGGTCTGGGATGATAGGAGGAACAATGATGCAGACCGTCATCTTAATCTGGGCAACATATCGTGCGGACTGGAATAAAGAGGTAAATATTTAATCATTCTGATTATTTTTTAACCAATATCACTGCTCTATTTATTTTTTAACCCCAGTTGGTTCAAATTTTGCAACAAATAAATATGTGTTGGATTTCAGGTGGAGAAAGCTAGGACGCGTTTGGACAAATGGGAAGACACCAAAAAGCCACTTCCAAGAAATGGTTCGTAATAAACACATAGCTCTAGGGGGGTGGGAGTGAGAAGTGAGAAACATGCAATGATCTATATATATATATATATATATATATATATACACCATTGCATGTTTATATATCAGTGATGCAGCTGGTTCAAGATTTAAGAAGTGATGACCGGATTTTAACCCCTCAAGGCAATCAAATCGTTTGTGACTTTGTGCTGTACTGACACATGCAAGTGGTGTTTGATTTTGTGAAACAAGCTATGCTTTTCGCTTATCTCATTGTGCTCTGATTTTTCCCAGGAACATTCAAGCTAGGCTCCCAAGCCATATATAATATAATATATATAAGAAAGAAGGTTATCGATTACTGTTGTCAAATCCACTTGTGAATAGTGATAAATTAAAGCCTTAAATATGATATGAGGCATAAGGGCAGTGATCAACTTTATATTAGCAACAGACTCAAATACTAGCTTGGACAATCAATCACTTCACTTGGTGAAAACAACGTGAAATTAATGTTAAAAAAATGATAAATTCTTCCGTAGAATTTGAATGGGTGGATGTGAGATATGACGGCTTCAATTACCTTCTCTCACATTTATCTATTTAGAAATTGTTAAATTTGACTTTGATTTCTCTATCGCCACGACTTTTAATACTAAGCTAGCTTATTATACCACTTTACCTTTTAAATCAACAACCCCAGCCCCAATTTATTGAAATTAATTTAATTAATAGTCTCATTAATTAATGGTGGATGACCTTTTAACTCATAGAACAAGAATTGACATCCTCTAAATATAAATCAATCGACAACTTAAAATACCTGTGTGAGAATGATATCAAAACAAAGTTATAGTACCATTGTCAGCTAGAGTAGGCTGGACAGGGCATGCCAATACAACTCACTTCCAGAGAGGTGTCTCTGAAGGACAACATATCTAGCAACACATGGAAAGCTCATATTCTCTTTATTACAACATCATCATAAGAACATATATATATATATATATATGCTCTTTTATTATTGATGAAGCAAAATCCTCCGCGAACTAGTCAAACGCCAACCTGTAAAAGAGACAAGAGAGGAGTAATCGAAAGGACACCGGCGTGGTGCCGGCCGACTACGCTCCGACGATCAAGTCAAGAATCGAAAGGGTTTTAAAAGTTGTAAAGAAACTCAGAAGGTATTAATTGCGTACCTGGTATATGGATCGTTTCTGTATTTATAGCGGTCAAGTGGAACAGCGTCCTAGTAGGAGACTGGCTCCTGGAGATAGAGGAGTTCTTATTAAAGTAGATTCCTTATCCACGTCACCTTGAACTCAACCTCCACGTTGTACGTTTCATAATTGGAGTCAAATACTCTATCAGATACCCCCTGTTCATGAGGGTTGCTCGTCAAGCCTTATGAACACTTTGGCTAGCCCATCGGGCTCTATCTTGGCCCATGGATTTTAAACCGCCACAATTTTTTTTTTTTTTTTTTTTCTTTTAGGCGCCCTTGGGCTTAGGCTCGACCGACCTCCCTCGTGCTTGGCCTCCTTCTCGCTTAGTCGTCTTCGAGGGCTGGCCTCTTTCGCGTTTGGCCACCCTCGTGCTTGGCTGCCCTCGAGCTTGGCCGCCTTCGCTATTGGCAGCCCTCAAGGATCGGCCGCCTTCGCGCTTGGCCGCCCTCGCACTTGGCCGCATTCGCACTTGGCTACCCTTGTGCTTGGCCGCCCTCGAGACCGGCCGCCTTCGCGTTTGGCCGCCCTCGTGCTTGGCCGCCCTCGCACTTGGCCGCCTTCGCTCTTGGCAGCCCTCGCGCTTGGTCGCCCTCGAAGACCGGCCGCCCTTGCGCTTGACCGGCCTCGAGGGCTGGCCTCCCTCGCTTTTGGCCACCTTCGCTCTTGGCCACCCTCGCACTTGGCCGCCTTCGCACTTGGCCGCCTTCGCGCTTGGTCGCCCTCGAAGACCGGCCGCCCTCGCGCTTGGCCGGCCTCCCTCGCTTTTGGCCACCCTCGCACTTGGCCACCTTCGCTCTTGGCAGCCCTCGAGGGTCGGCCGCCTTCGCACTTGGCCGCCTTCGTGCTTGGCCGCCCTCGCGCTTGGCCGCCTTCGCTATTGGCAGCCCTCGACGATCGGCCGCCTTCGCGTTTGGCAGCCCTCGCACTTGGCCGCCTTAGCGCTTGGCCGCCCTCGAAGACCGGTCGCCCTCGCGCTTGGCCGCCTTCGCTATAGGCAGCCCTCGAGGATCGACCGCCTTCGCGCTTGGCCGCCCTCGCTTTTGGCCACCCTCGCACTTGGCTGCCTTCGCCCTTGGCTACCCTCGTGCTTGGTCGCCTTCGAGCTCGGCTGCCTTCGCGCTTGGCCGCCCTCATGCTTGGCCACCCTCGCATTTGGCCACCTTCGCTCTTGGCCACCCTCGCACTTGGCCACCTTCGCTCTTGGCAGCCCTCGAGGGTCGGCCGCCTTCGCACTTAACCACCCTCGCACTTGGCCGCCTTCGCTATTGGCAGCCCTCGAGGATCGGCCACCTTCGCGCTTGGCCGCCCTCGTGCTTGGCCGCCCTCGCTTTTGGCCACCCTCGCACTTGGCCGCCTTCGCCCTTGGCTACCCTCGTGCTTGGCCGCCTTCAAGCTCGGCTGCCTTCGAGCTTGATCGCCCTCATGCTTGGCCGCCCTCGCACTTGGCCACCTTCGCTCTTGGCCGCCCTCGTGTTTGGCCACCTTCGCTCGGGTCTGCCCTCGATAGAGTATTTTCGGACCAAGGCGAGTGGCCTGATATGGATTTTTCCCGCTTGCAATTGAAAGGGGATGAGAACGAGGGCTCTGACTGATGTACTTCTTATCATCATTTTTTTTATTTATATATCGCTTTCTACTGTAGCATTTTTTTTCTGTAGTTTATGCTTATGATCTTGTAACGCCCTTCATGGATAAATAGCTATTATCTCTGCAAAAGGCTTTCATAGAATCTTTTCGTGGAGTCTTTCACTGTTGGATAACTCCCCTTTGCCGACCATGCTCTAGGATTAATTCATGCGCCTCCTTTTTATAAAAGGTCCTCTTTGGAGGTGTACCCCCGTAGGGTTCTTTATACAATGTTCTCGGGATTAACTCATCCCGCCTTTTTCATCAAAGGCCCTCCTTGGAGGTGTATACCCGTAGGGTTGTGCCCACGTAGGATTCTTTATACAATGTTCTCGGGATTAACTCATCCTACCTTTTTCATCAAAGGCCCTCCTTGGAGGTGTGTCCCCGTAGGGTTGTGCCCACGTAGGGTTCTTTATACAATGTTCTCGGGATTAACTCATCCCGCCTTTTTCATCAAAGGCCCTCCTTGGAGGTGTGTCCCTTTAGGGTTGTGCCCACGTAGGGTTCTTTATACAATGTTCTCGGGATTAACTCATCCCGCCTTTTTCATCAAAGGCCCTCCTTGGAGGTGTGTCCCCGTAGGGTTGTGCCCACGTAGGGTTCTTTATACAATGTTCTCGGGATTAACTCATCCTGCCTTTTTCATCAAATGCCCTCCTTGGAGGTGTGTCCCTGTAGGGTTGTGCCCACGTAGGGTTCTTTATACAATGTTCTCGGGATTAACTCATCCCGCCTTTTTCATCAAAGGCCCTCCTTGGAGGTGTGTCCCTTTAGGGTTGTGCCCACGTAGGGTTCTCTATACAATGTTCTCAAGATTAACTCATCCCGCCTTTTTCATCAAAGGCCCTCCTTGGAGGTGTGTCCCCGTAGGGTTGTGCCCACGTAGGGTTCTTTATACAATGTTCTCGGGATTAACTCATCCCGCCTTTTTCATCAAAGGCCCTTCTTGGAGGTGTGTCCCCGTAAGGTTGTGCCCACGTAGGGTTCTTTATACAATGTTTTCGGGATTAACTCATCCCGCCTTTTTCATCAAAGGCCCTCCTTGGAGGTGTGTCCCCGTAGGGTTGTGCCTACGTAAGGCCATTCTCCCTTTGTTTTAGTTATAACAACATATTTTGAAAGAAAAATGACTACTATTGATATTTCAGTAACAAAAAGAGAATTATTCAAGCAAGAACCTCGGAACTATCATCATAAGACTCGATATTAAACTGAGTTTCAGCTGGAATTATTGAAGTAAATGCAACTTTTAAAAGAAAGTCTTACTAGTGGCACTTCCTCAGATGCTCAGCATTCCAAGGATGGGCCAACTGTCTCCCTTCTAACATCTCTAGTCAATATGCCCCCTGTCTTCTCCAAGTCTATCGGAGATAACTCTGATTTCCCCCAATAAATGATTTTTTTGAGTGTTGTCATCTTTACCATCCCCATCCCATGGGCGGTTCTGTGTTCCCCTCTCATCTCCAGCTACATATCTTTATAGTTGGCCCCTTTGAATTAGACTTTCAATCTGCCTTTTCAAGTCTATGCACTCATCTGTATTGTGGTCATGGTCGCGATGGAACCTACAATACTTGTCGTGGGACCTTTTGGATGGATTGGTTATTAGTTTTGGGGGCCATTCAACAGCCGGGTCATCTTGGATGTAGAAGAGGATTTGGCTTATTGACGTGTTTAAGGGGTAAATGTGTTGAATCCCTTATCACGACGCGATACTTTATCGGTCTGCTCTCGTGACATTCTGCGATACTTGGGGTCTATCTTCCTCACTGGACTGTCCCCCCCTTTTTCTATCTGCCTTTCTCACATCAAGGGCATCATCTGCGTTCATGTACTTTTGGGCTTTCACGAGTAGTTCAGACATACTTTCTGGAGGGTGCTTGAAAATTGAGTACAAGAACTTTGAAGGCAATAGGCCCCCCATAAATGCGGTAACTGCCACCTTGTCATCCAGAGCATCGACCTGCAACATCTCCCTGTTAAATCGGTTAATAAAGTTTCGCAATGACTCTCCTTTAATCTGTCTTATGTTCAGGAGATAGGTAGCGGGCTTTCTGTGCCTTCGGGCGGCAATAAAATTGCCTACGAACAATTGACTCAGTTCTTTGAAGGAACGTACAGATGCTGGCTTTAAGTTGTTAAACCATGACCGAGCAGATTTCTTCAATGTAGTAGGAAAAGCTCTACATAGGATTTCATCTGGTATTCCTTGGAGGTGCATCAGAGCCTTATAAGTCTCCAGATGATCTAGCGGGTCCTGTGTCTCATCCAAGCTTTCAAGGGTAGGCATCTTGAACTTGTTGGGTAAAGGACAGGTCATTACCTCATTAGAGAAAGGGAGATTGGTTTGCTGAACCAGATCTTCTACTGTAGCATGACATTTCCCTTTTATGGCATGAGCCATGCTTTCTATTTTGGCTCTGAGATCCTGCATCTCCAAGTCATAATAGGCAGCCTCTCCTAGGTGCCCTAAGTCTCCGAAGGTACGGGCTCTAAACCCCGAATCCCCTTGGGTACGGGGTCTCTCCAGCGGTATTAGATGAGTCGGATTTGTTTTTTCTCGGTTGCTTTTCACGTGGCTTTGGGCCACGTCTTCTGCTAGTACCCCACTACCCCGCACTGCACCATCCCTATCTGGATCAACTGGCATAAGATGGCTCTGCGATGGCACTGGCTCCACAGGAGGAAGGCGCTGCAGGATTGTCGCATTTTGCTGGAGTAACTAGGCCAGACTTTGGTTCAAGTGCTAGACCTGATATTCCAACGCTGCAACTCACTCCTGGTTGATTGGGACTCCGGGGCGTGCCCCGGGAAAGTCTCCTTGGCCAGGAGGCTGCATGCCCCCCTCTCCTATTATCGGGATATTGTGATTGGAGCGACCCGGGGATGCGGCAGGAGGGTCTTGCCCCGCGAGAGGGTCCTCCCCAGTAGGAGGGTCTTGTATGGCGGCGGTCTCTAGCCCAGATCGCAGGTGCATCATGCTTCTTTTTACGCTTAATTTTTAGGTATGATGAGAGTATAGTTCGTGGGTTCGTTTCCCACAGACGGCGCCAACTGATGAAGCAAAATCCTCTGCGAACTGGTCAAACGCCAACCTGTAAAAGAGACAAGAGAGGAGTAATCGAAAGGGCACCAGCGTGGTGCCGGCCGACTACGCTCCGACGATTAAGTCAGGAATCGAAAGGATTTTAAAAGTTGTAAAGAAACTCAGAGGGTATTAATTGCGTACCTGGTATATGGATCGTTTCTGTATTTATAGCGGTCAAGTGGAACAGCGTCTTAGTAGGAGACTGGCTCCTGGAGATAGAGGAGTCCTGATTAAAGTAGATTACTTATCCACGTCACCTTGAACTCAACCTCCACGTTGTACGTTTCATAATTGGAGTCAAATACTCTATCAATTATGATTACTTTAATTTCGATGTAACACAAACCGACACAACTCTTTTTTTAGACGAGTAAACGGTAAAGAAAAGTAATAAAATTATTAAAAGTGTGAAGCCCTCAACCGACGCTAGCAGCCTAGCACTCCTTTAAAATAATATTATAACTCGACATAACTCTATAATATTAATTAGTTGATTGAAACAAAGTGAGAAGTAAACGAAATTGAAATGTAAAAACTAATTATTCTACAATTTAATACACTGTTATTCCCTGCATTTTCATTCCACGGACTGATTGAGGGAAAGAGAGAGGAGATTGAGACTAGGGTGCACCTATTGTTATGCCGGGTGGCGGTGTACAAAGATTGGGCTGGCCCTGATAGGAAGGTGCATGCGTCATGATCTGGTGTTGAGCTTATCATGGTGGATTATAGTAGGGGCCCAGTTTGTGTACATAACGATAACGATGAGTGACAAGTGTAAGACAACCTGGACTGGGTTTAGATTTGGGCTTGGGGAATTTGTGAAATTGTGGTGATGCTGTGCTTGCGTACCTTCAGATACTAGTGTTGATTGCAGGCCTGCTCGACAAGTACAACCCTTCGCTGGCTTTGGATTCTCTCGAAACCAATTAATTAATTAATTAATTAATTTTAGAATAATGATTTCTCAACCCACCCATGTACGTCTTCACCCACTTAGATTAATTCTTAATTTTAAAGTTTTTAAAAATGCTAATTGTATCAATCGAGTAGGCAGGCACGTCATGGTAGGCTCCATCTGAGTACTGTGTGTGTGTGTGTGAGACCCACCCAAAATATCTAGGTTGGAGTTGGACAGGGCATGCGGCATGCCAATCCAACTGCGAAGCATAGCATATCATATCTAGCAAGACCCTGTCCGCATAACATGGAAAGCTCAGATGCTATTTATTACCACATGATCATAGGAAAATGAAAAAGATAACACAACAACATATGGGAATCAATGACTTGGAGATCGATCATGATGCTGCCAAGTGCCAACCCACATTAAATATATATATCATGAAGCATAATGAATTGAATAGGTACGTACAGCTAGATTTCTTGTATGTACAAAAAGCACATACAAGAAAAGAGTTTAATGAGAAAACGCTGTAACTGTAAGCATATATATGCAGGTATTAGAACAATCTAGGTCATTGTCAGAACATGGGCATTCTACACAAGTACTGAATCATCAGATAGAAGAGATATTGAAAACTGGTAAATTTTGGTAACTGTAACTGACAATGATTAGGATGCTACTTTACCAAAGAACGAACAGTGAGATTAATTTTACATTTGTTAATGACCATAAGACAACTTGAATGAGTCATTTATCTGTGCAAAATATATTCCACATCAATCTATTGAATTTAATCAGGTTGTTTTGTTTTTCACCACAAAATCTTCTTTGCCCCGGGTGTATAATGTCATTGCTGTTATCAACCAATTATATCTTGTCACATTAGTAAAAATAAGTTTATACATGTGGGTCATATCACTACGTGTTCATGTTTAATTAGTAAGTGTGAAGCCATGTTTCTCTGGTCTTGGGGGTGAAACCTTGGATCACACTATATGTTAATACAATACAGTTCACAAACACCAGGTTCACAATGGCAGAACCTGGCTCAGCCTTTCATCAAACACCAGGTTCACAATGGCAACTATACTATGATTTTCTTTGATCACTGGCTCCCTTGTGGCCCATTATATCATGTAATACCTTCTTTCTCTGGATCAAACTGGATAACCAACAAGTATAGTGAAGTGTCCATGCACATTTCTAATGGACATTGGGTCTGGCCTAGACATCTTCGAAACCTTATCAACCCATTTTTTTGGGCCTCGTTTAACCATGTGATTGCATTTTTTTTTTGGTCTTGTTATACGCCTGGTTTTTTTGAGTCTTTTTTATTACTTTTGTGTGCAGCCTTTGGGCTAGTGGCTGTTTTGAGGTTGACAGAAAGAACTGAGAAGAGGAACAATATGAAAAAATGAGAGGAATGAAAACACATATTGCACTTAATGTATAGAGAGTGTGACATCTTGGAATCATCTATGGATCAAAGTGAAAGTGTGTAAATGGATCATATAAACTTTCTACTCTCCAAATTCAGATAAGAAGGGCTCTGCTATTGAAACTTTTGACCTTGGACTTTTATCTACAAGTTCAAAAACTTATTTTGCAAATTGGTGATACGAGTCTTGCCTATATATATATATATATTAATTCAACATCAAAACTAAGCAAAGAACTTTTTTTTGTTTATCCAATCTGAATATAATCGAAGGCAAAACAGCAATAGGAGAATATATATTCATTAAAAAAAAATCCTTCTTTTGGCTTCATATATAATTAATAAATGTTTCACTAATAAAGATTTACCATGGTAAAGGTAAAGTTCAAAAGTATATTCAGCGACTCCAAACACTTTTCCTTGACTATCATTCGGTAATGTTTAAAAGTAATTTAATTTGGTGACAAAAAGAAAAAACGAAATTAAAATTGGACATTGCAGAGGTATGAATAAGACCATCTGGTTTTCAATTACAACAAAATTAGATGTGTGAATGAAAATATAGTGAAATTTGATTGCCCACAATACCTAAGAATGAATATTTCCAATACATAAGTTATATATATACCAACCCCAAAATAAATAAAATAAAAGGAAACGAATTGAGGAGGATGTTGCAGAATGGATGAGATATATTTCTAAACTGATGTCCAAATATCAAACCATGCAAAAATAAAAATAAAAATAAAAATAAATCATCCTTGGATCACAAGTAGTAGGATATCAACCCATTCTATGACTCAAAGAGTGAGTTTATTTGAACTCGTGGAATATGAAAAGGAATTGCATTAGATTTGAAATTAAATTTCATTTGTGTGTTTAAAAATCACTAGAATTTGATATACTAAACCAGGGCCAAATTGGTAAACTACCAATATTAATGAACTAAATTCCAAAATCCTAGAATTAGACCACTTTTCGTGGAATTTCATTACACTGTATTTTTGAATTTCCATCAATTCCAGTTTTATTCATTTGAAAGAAGTGAACAAGAAATTCTATTTTCAAATTAAAATCCAATCAAATCCGGTTGTTCCAAACACAGCGTTAAAAACCATAGAATTTACGTGTTTAAGTAACAACAATATGAGAGATGTCATTCAACACATAAATTCATACACATCGCTGCATCACCACATTCAAAATGAATTTCCCAATATAGCTGAGTTTACTGAGCATTTGACTGCTCAGACTATACATATCTACAAACTACAAAGACATAATCCAATCTATTTATGAGCAACGATACATTTCTACTCCCACTCACACAAAACACATTTGACGAAGAGTAAATGTAAAAGGAGATTTAAATAATTATATGATATTTCAAAATATTAGAAGTATTGAAATGGTATTAATTGAGCTGGTTAAACTTTGAAATTAACAGATGTCAAACACATGTGGCAGATGAGAGATATTAACTATAGCATGAAAAATATTTATTAAGCATCAGTCAGGTTGGTTATGAGTTTGTTTGGCTGGGGCTAACCTGTACGGCAAACCCACGATGCCACCATTTATGATTGGAAGACAAAACCAGGTCTTGGGTGAATTTTAATGTCCAAAGGCCCCAAACTTAGTAGACTTCACCATTTGAGCATTAAAGAGAGAATAAATGGGCCACCCAACTAAATATAAAATGAGCTTCTGAAGTCATGTTGCAAGTCTTTTTGTTATAATTTCATAAAAGAAAAAAAATATTCTTAAAACATCTTATATACTACCCAAGGGCCAAGGCTTTAATAATTTAACATGTGTAACCTCAAATAAATATACTTCATATTACACAAATTATCAACTAAGTTGGGTTTTATTATTATTTTTTGAAATAATTTTTGCAGTGCAATTTAATTCCAAGTTGCAACACCAGCTGGTCAAGTGGACAACAACGTGAGTTGTTAATTTCTTGGGATCTTTGCTCGAGATCCCCCTCGAATGTGGTCGCCGGAGACAACTTATAATTGTTGCCGATAAGGGTTCTTTCTTTTGAATTCTTTTGGGTTCATGGGCGCTAGCTGTCTATACTTGTAAATACCTTTCATCTATACAATTATTTTGATTTTTTTGAAAGAAAAAAAAATTGCATAAAACTTTCCTTGACAATTATTGATTTGCAGAATTTTTTGGCAAAAAAAAACAAAAAACCAACTAACTGAGGGCGTCAAGGTTACTATGAAGTTGTGGCCTAGATTGTACATCAAAAAAGGTTGCGATCAAAGTAGGCATGAGCTTCGATCAATCGATTCTTGGGACTATCTTTGATCAATAAGAGTCCATTAGGGTTCGATTGAAGTAGAACATGTTTCGATTGATTGATATGTGTGGACACTTTGATCCACATAAATAAAAACAAGATTCTCTTATGGGCTTTGGACCTGATTTCTAGAAGTCCCTTGTAGTTTTTATATAAAGGTGCCTAGAGTTTGAAACAGGTGAAGAGAAAGAACTTTGTAGCCGTAGAAAAAGAGTTCTAGAGAAAGAGAGTCTTTGGGCTGAAACTTGTAATCTCTTGTTTCTTGCATGGTGAATTTTTTTGTTAGATTTTCATCATGTACATTGACACACCGTCGAACCATGTAAATTTTTGTGTTGCGTAATTTTTTGTCTGCTTATTTCTTGATTGTCTGTTTCTTCTGCGACATTTGTCACAACAAACTAAGGTCATTCCTACTGTCAAGTTCAGACACTGTCTGGACATGATTGGTGTTTGCAGTTACTGAGGCCCTTAAGGGCATGTGGAGAAGGTGAAATGAGTAACGAGTATTGCGGAGCTTGGCATAATTCAAGCCAATGTGAGATTTGTGAAGTTGTGGCCCGAATTATATGTCAAAAAGGTTATGATCGAAGTAGGCATGAGCTGCGATCGATCCTTGGCATAGTCTCTGATCGAAGTAGAAACATGGTTCGTTCGATTGATCGATAAATAAAAATGAGATTCTCTTGTGGGGTTTGGTTCTAGTTTCTAAAATTATCTTGTAGACTATATATAAAGGCGTCTAAGGTTTAAAACAAGTGAAGAGAGGGAACTCTATAACCACAAAAAGAGAGGGTTAGAGAAAGAGAGTTTTTGAGAGTTAAAACTTGTAATCTTCTTTTTCTTGCATAGTGAAATCTTTTGTCTGATCTTCACCGTGTATGTAGGCACATTGCCAAACAACATAAATCTTTGTATTCTTTTTGTGGCATATCACTTTTCTTCTCATTTTTTGATTGTGTGTTTGTTTCGCTGTATTTGTCACAACAGTTACTTTAAAAGGACAATTATTAAAATACCCTCAAGTCAAAGGGGTTTTATACAATTCGCCCAATTATGTGAATTTAGTTTTAAAAAATTATTTTTTTTCTTTCTTAAATAATAATATTTAAACTTATATTTTTTCTTACATGAATCACCATACTTTTAATTAAAGAAAATTAAAAAAAATTAAATATATTATATACCATTACTATAATATTTATATTATATTTTTGATTTTATACAATGTGTGTGTGTATAAGTATATGAGATGGACAGTTGATCAAACAATTAGATCGATAAAAATCATTTTTGATTACATAAAATAATTGAATGACATAAAATAGCTATTAATCTTATATTAATCTAACTTTATTGTACCATATATATGTAAATATGTATATTTGTGTGTGCCTTTTTTCTTATTGTTGAAAACAGAAAATCGTAAACTTTATAATAGATCATTGATGTAAAGTATTAATTTGATTCTAGAAGATAGGCCACATGATCTTTTATAATTTACTACATTGATGTAGTTGCACTCATAACTATAAATTAACTATTTTAATTTGGGTAAATTACACTGACCTCTTCTGAGGTTTGCCCTAATTACACCCAGCATTAAATTAAAAAAATTTGTTACAATGACCTCCCCTCTAACAGAAATGGACTAATAGATGTTAATTTTTGGGTGAAATGTCTATTATACCCTTATTAATATTATATTGATATATTTTATTAATATCACAACACTTGGATGCTAAATCTGACAAATCGAAGCTGAATTCTAAAAAACAGACTTCACAATTGCGTCCGAAATGGTCCATTTAGCTAGGAACCAGTTTAAGTTGGTAAAAAATGGTCAAAATTGACTTCCCAGAAAGTTCGCCGGAGAAGATCACCGGAACAGTGCAAGTCGCCGGGAGTTCGCCGGAGAAGATGACTGGAACAGTGCAGCTCGCCTGAAATTCGCCGGAGAAGATGACCAAAACCATGCAGCTCGCCGAAAATTCGCCTGAAAAGATGACCGGAACCCGTGCAAGTTGCCGAAAATTCGTCGAAAAAGATGACCGGAATAGTGCACGTCGCCAGAATCGCTGGAGAAGATGACCGGAATAGTGCATATATGTGTATATATATTATAATCTGAAATATATAATGTGCATATATATATATATATATATATATAAGTTGATGGGCATTTTGGTCTTTTCAACTAAAATTTTTGACCAAATTAACAGAATTTTGGACGGAGGGGGTCTGTGTTATAACGGAGCAAACCTCAGGGGAGGTCATTGTAACAAAATTCAATAGTTTAATGCTGGGTGTAATTAGATCAAACCTCAGGGGAGGTCAGAGTAATTTACCCTTTTAATTTTGTTTGTATGTTTTTCTTTAATTAAAAGTATGGTAACAGAAAATATAAGTTCAAATCATATTATTCACGAAGAAAAAAAATATAAAAAAATTAGTTATATTCATACAATTGGACAGATTAGTAATTGTCCATTTAAATAACTCGTTGGTTAGTGCCAATCGCTAATTATCAAGGGAGTTCCCTCCAAAAAAAACAAATGTGGGTTGTAATCTGCCCTTTATTTCTTTTGGTGGGGGTGGTGTCATGACTCATGAGAGTGACTACAAATACTAAAAAGGGAGCTTCTTGCCCAACAATATGCAAGGCATGTTCTTTTTCTTTTTAAAATTATGTGTGTGTGTGTGTGTGTGTATATATATATACTAGGGTATACCTGTGCCTACGGCACTATCGTGCACTCACAATCATGACCATTAGATGAAGTAATTTTAGATCATTGATAGCGAAAGACATTTTGGACCGTAGGATTGCTTTTTTAACAACTTTAGACCATTGAATTGAGTTTTTTTGGCCTTATTAGGCTTTCCTTCTATATATATATATATATATATATATATATAGTGGGGGTGGTATCATGACTCATGAGAGTGACCATAAATAGTAAAAATATGAGCTTCTTGCCCAACAATATGTAAGGCATGTTTTTTTTCTTCTTAAAATTATGTGTGAATATATATATATATATATACACACACATTTTAATTATTAGCTTTCTCGATAAAAGGTCAACATAAAGTGTTAGAAATTGTGGCTCATACTCCTATTATAATTGTATTTCTATTTTAGAGTTATAATTTATTTGGTAATTTTTTGTTAGGCACGTATTGGGCTTCAAGTAAATTATAATCCTTGTGCAACAAGGAATGAGTTTGAAAACTCTATAAATAGAGGCAGGGTTAAAGGGAGAGAGAGGGGGGGAAAGATGTAAGAGGTTTGGTTAGTGTTGTAAGGAGATGAGAGGAATATATAATTATGAGGTAAGAAGTCAAGAGAGAGTAAAAGAGTGTGTGGTAGACATGTTTTCCGCATGTTGTATATTCTATTCTCAATATAGTGAAATCTCTCTCTTCATGGATGTAACCCTAGAGTTGAGTGAACCATGTAAAATATTGTATAGTTCGTAAATGTGTTTGATTTTTATCTCCATATATGCTTGCATAATTGTGATGTAATGATATGTTTCTGTTGTACCGAATGAAGGGGGATTAATTTTCAACAATTGGTATTAGAACCAATTGTGGGTCCGAGCCTGTGGTTGGTCCTAAAAATCAGAGCCAAAGATTGGTGATATGTCAAAGTAGAAGATTGATCGTGGAGAGTTATGGATATATAATCAGAACTAATGAAGACACAATGATGATGATAATGTGAAGCCCACGAGGAACAAGTCTTGGAGCAAGCCAGATGATGCTTGTTTTCAAGATGGGACAAGATGATGTTACAAAGAAAGGAGGTTCGCTATTTTTTGTCCAGAAAAGCAGTCAGAGAAAAAAAAAAAGAATGGAGTTGTGAATAAGAAAAGAAGAGGTGTGAGGGTAAAGATGATGATGATTGATTGGTGGGTTGCTATGTGTGAGCATTGAATACTAATGGAGTTTGATTCGAGGTGGAGCAATCTTCAATCGAGGTGGAGTATGAAGGATTGCATTGATGGAATTTGAGTCAATGTGGAGATTGTTAGAAATTATAGCTCATATTCCTATTATAATTGTGTTTCTATTTTAGAGTTGTAATTTATTTGGTAATTTCTTATTATACACGTCTTGGGCTTCAAGTAAATTGTAATCATACAACAAGAAATGGATTTGGAGACTCTATAAATAGAGGCAGGGGGGTTAAAGGGAAAGAGAGAAAGGGGGTTAAAGGGAAAGAGAGAGAGAGGGGAGAGATGTAAGGGATTGGTGAGTGTTTTAATTTGAGGAGACAATATATGTAATTCCGAAGGAAGATGCTAATAAAGTGAAAGAGTGTATGGTAGGAATACTTTTCGCGTATTGTATATTCTCTTTTCAATATAGTGAAATCTTTCTCTCCATGGATGTAATCCTAAAGTTGGTGAACCATGTAAAATATTGTCTTATGCGTAAATGTGTTTAATTTTTATCTCCATATATGCTTACATGATTATAATGTGATGAAGGGGATTAATTCCCAACATAAAGAACTATATATAATTTTGCTTTTAAAAAAAAAAAACATGCAGACCATGTTCTCTGTCACACACACAGACCCGCGGAAACAATCATGTTATTAGACTTCAAGATTATGCTCATGCCAGTTGCAGTTAAATTTTCCCGGCACCAAAAAGAAGATATCAAATCATGAAATCTAAAATCCACAATTTAAATAAAATTTGTCACTAGCTAGAATTTATACTAAACCAGCCAATGCCATAAAAAGCTCATTCAAACTATATGAAAGTAATACATTCAACTTAAGGGGGCGTACAATTTGAGTTCAATCTTACTCACAACCTCTTCCAACTCCAAAACTCTTAGCTAGTTTCTATGAGAATGACATTGCCAAGAAAATTAAGTTCCTGGCACAAAAACAGGCCAGAAGAGAAGGATAGAAAAAGGCATTGCCTTGACAGTAAGAAAAGTAAACAAAGAAATCATTGCATGGAAATATATATGATTGAAAAGAGGAATTACTCGAATGATTATAACGGAAGAAGACCCTTATCCGGATTTTTCTTGACAACCAAACATTAAAATTCAGGAGAAATTAACTTCAACTGAAGATTGGAGGAAGACCCACCATGGGCTGTCCGCCTCCAAACAAGCGCTTCCATGTTTTTAAGTATTGGCTAATAACTTGTTTATAGGCACGAGCTTTAGCAGCAGATATGGTTAACAATACGCTCTTTCGCAGCCTCTTTAGTCTTTTCCCAATCTTAATCCTCAGCCTACATATTCTTACTCTCAAACACGATGGTTTTCTTCGATAATCTGCTGCCTCTAGCACTTTGTAGATCAAGAACTGTGCTCTTCGATGCCTTATCTCTTCTGGGTCTTCAGATTCCATCTTTGAGTAAGCATATGGTGTACTTAGAATAGTCATTTCTTTTGACAAAACAAGCAAGCTGTGAGAGAGAGAGAGAGAGAGAGAGAGAGAGAGAGAGAGAGAGATCTAAGTTAATTGAGTTCATGAGAACTGAGATTGATTTGGAGCAATATTTATAGAGTTGGTGATATTGGTGAGTGGGGTCAGAGAGGAGGTCATATGGTGATGAACAAGTGCATGTGCACTATGTTTGGTAGAAAATAATGAGATTGAAAAACAGGGTCCGAGCTGGCCTTGCGTCAATGGATGTAACAAGAGTGCATATTTTGGGAAAAGAATAATTGGGGGTGAAACAAACAAAACTTAACTTTCAAGGAGAGGTTGAAACTAGCTATAATATGGTTTTTGATAATAGATGTAATTAATTAGATACTGATTGAGTACCCAACATAAAGCATGCAACTACTAACTGGGGAATTAATTAAGTGAACTGAATTGAAATTACTATATAAAAAGGGACAAACCCATCAAAGAGAACCATAAAAAGTAATCTTCTTTCATATATAAATCTTATTCTTTCTACACCTTTCATTTGGATAAATTATTCTACTCTTCCATATTGATATGGTTTAGACAAATATACATAATTAACATTTATGATTGAAGCACGGGTAACATTTTTGGGGTTTCTATACTGATCAATTATATATATATATATATATATATATATATATATATGTGTGTGTGTGTATGTGTGTTGTTAATACAAACACCGCCAAAGTAAATGCTCGGAAACAGAGGCCATTCTTTATTATATGGGACTGGTGAGTGGGCTCAAAAAGTCAAAAAAAGGCAAACATGGAGCTTGCGGCTCACATACACGCACACATAGATATATATCAATAGATACACATGTATATTGTACTAATTTTTCCACCGGCAAGAAGGGATTTACACTAAAATAAAATAAAATTTGTGTCAACGAAAGTGAGGGGACAATGGCAAGCCTGCATTTTTTTTTCTGTTTTCAAGTGGTTGGAGCAATAATTTTCACGAGGGTCAACTGCTATCAGCTGCCCCGTCTCTCTCTCTCTCTCTCTCTCTATAGACAATATAAATATAAATAATCGGAACCACCTCGACATTGCAATCTATATAGCTTGAAACGCAGTAATATAACCTTCATTTCATGAATTTATAAACAAATGCGGTAGAGAGAAATTCTTGACTTGTATTCAAAGTCTTTTAAAGTAAATTTGCATGAAGTTTTTATTTTATTTTTAATTCTGAAAAACACGTACACACACTCACAGTATTATCCCTAACACTCAAAGAAGAATTTGCAAGTAGGCTAGGGATTTCTTTGCATCACATCAATCTATCTTCTTTCGTAACCTGGTATTATCATTATACTCTCCTCTATCTAGTACCATAATCATTTTGTTTCCCTATCAAACCCTTAGCATTACACTCAATTGTTACCCATCTGTTCGTTGTAATGTTTAAAATATGTTGATCAATGTTCTCGCATTCTCATTTAATTTTTATTTCTTTATATACAATCAAGTGTTGGTGTTAAAAAATGATCAATTTTTTTTTCTAGCACGTAACCCGTGCAGGCATTATTATCTTCAAGCAATACTCCTATTAGTATTATTGCAGCAAATCAAATTTCAATTATACAAAAAATAGGAATTAATTATTGTTCGTGAAAAACTGATCCTGTGAATATTTTCAAGCCGAAAATGGAGGAATCGAACAGTAGAAAACAAGTACAAGTTTATTCATTTACAATCGTGTAAGAAACCCAACATACCAGTTTATGATACAAAAAAGTTACTTTTTTTTTTTGGAAATTAAAGCAAAGTATGATACAAAAAGTTGAACAAAGGTCTTCTATAAACTTTTAGACCCAGTAAATCAAGTAAGAGATCTGATTCTTGCTGGCAACAATGAGGAGCATTGATTAGAAGTACAGCTGCTATCTAACCGACAGATCCTTCAAGCTTCAAGCTCATGAGCTGATTCACTTCAGCACCGAATTCATCTGGAAGCTCATTGAAAACATCCCTGCAAAACCCAGAGATCATGGCTGCCATGGCTTTCTCGTAATCAATTCCTCTCTGCTGGAAGTAGAATAGCTGATCTTCACCAATTTTGGAGGTGCTGGCTTCATGTTCTACGCGGGCTGTGGGGTTCTTCACCTGTTTAAACAACTGAGATTATTCTATAGACAAGAGATGTATAACTTTTTATTTCTATGGGCGAGATGGTGATAACAAGGTGCATTAACCAAAATAAGTTGAATCTAAAAACAAGCAAAACAACTAAAATAATTAAAGGGTAGTGAAGAATTTTGCAACAGCACCAAATGTTAGCATCAAGACATCATCATTTCAGTCCAAACACACTTTCACCAGAACATATACAAATGCACTTTAACCCAAAACATACTTAAACTGGTTTCAGTAGTTCCTACTAGATTTCATGCCCGACAACGTGCTTGGTGAGTCGGTATGACTAATAGGCCTCCTTGAATTTAAGCAGTCATAAAATCCACTCTACAGGCAAGTAAATACACCCAAACTAAAAAGAAAAAAGCAGCATCATGATGTTCTATGGCAAACAAATGCCAAAAGACTGAGGCATCTCAAACAGAAAAGAGGCAAGGAAAAAACTAATGATAATTGTTTCCTAATATATAATCAGATATTTAGCTTCACTCTATGGCTGATGCTGTTATAAAAAATAAAACCTAAGAACACAAATATATTTGAAAATGTGAAGAAAATAGGTGTCTGAGAAGTCTGAAGAACTTCACTATAAGGTAACTAACCTACAACTGTGATTGATAACAGCAAATTTTTGTGCTCTATGTAAGACACATGAAGGTCTAACTTTTAAATCTACACTGGTATTTTCCAGATTGCAGGTTAATACAGAATGGTGCAGAATACATGTAATTTTTGGCACTTCATCAGAAGCTTCATCCCCAGCGGGAATGATAACTATAATTCTAACAACCATGCTTTGATTTTTTTTTCCCCATTTTTTTAAAGGTAATTGTAGCAACCATGTCAACTGAATACCTAGAATTCCCAGCAAGTAGAACCATTTCAGAATTAGGAATTCAATTAGGGACAACTAGAAAAACAAAGCTGGATGCATCTATTTTCTTTCTTACTCCTCCTTTTGCCTTTGGTACACCACAAGCAACCTAAACAGAAAGCAGAAATAAAACAATAAGGCATCCATCCTGCGCAACAACTGGAACCTCTAGAAAGGGAAGACATTATGAACCCAAGAAGCCAGGAAAGTCAGGCTAGGGTGCAACTTGTGCGGATTGGACAATTTAGGGGTTAGCCCAGATTCTATCCAAAGTATGAAACCTTCAACCCGATCTTAACCAACTCAGCCTTCAACCTAGCACACCTCGTGTCAAGTCTTTGAACTTGGGTTCAGCTCAAGTTGGGAAATCGGGTTTGGTTCAG
Source organism: Cornus controversa (assembly GCA_026545225.1). Lineage (NCBI taxonomy): Eukaryota > Viridiplantae > Streptophyta > Magnoliopsida > Cornales > Cornaceae > Cornus > Cornus controversa. The sequence goes on along the minus strand of CM048849.1, from coordinate 65,384,075 downwards.
GTTGACAACAACCCAAGGTTTATTAGGTTTAATTAACTTCAAAATTACGAAGTATTCAATAAAAACTTACATAATAATAATTTTACCACTAAGACAAACAAGTAAAATCTCATTAACTATCAATTTGTTACGTTAATAATTATACATTTGCCTCGTGCATGTATTTTTTGTGTGTGTATTCGGGTTGTGATCGAGTTACCAATGTCAGGTTGGCTTCAGATAGCCCGATGCCTCAGTCTCAGACCTGCCCCAGCGTTTTAACAGTGTTGCCAATGACTGTAAAAAGTCAGGTTGAGTTCCGTTTGTTTCAGGTTAGGCTGCTGAATTGCACAGTTGGGGGATCTTAGATTAACTGTATATGCTCCAATATTCACAAAGATAGCTTGGTCCAGAATCAGAGTGGTTATCTCCAAAAGGGTCCCAAAGGCTGAAGAAATCACAAATACTCCAAAGATGATTGGATCCCAGCCTCTGCAGAGATAGGAGCAGATTAATCTGAGAGACAGAACTGAGAACCATGCACTAGGAGCCTAGTACAGGACCCTTACAGTCCCCGGGAATGCAGGCTACACTAGGAGAAGATTCCTCGACTTCTGCATTATTTTACTGAAGGGGGGGGGGGGGGGTGATCAGTTAAGGGGGTGTGGGGGAGGCATGATAAATAATGGCATTCTTAATTGAGTCTGGGCTCAAGAATCCTTGTGCAAATTAATTTTGTCCAAGGGAAGGACTTGAGTTTCATTGCGAAAATTTACTTTGTTTGAGGCTGCCCAAAATCTCTCACACACAGGTTTTCCAGGAAACCACAGAGGGGAAGATGATATGTCCTCAATAGTCATTCTGGAGGCTGTACTAAGCAAACACTCCCGCGTGAACATTTTAGCAAACAACAGAGATTCTAAATGAGTCTAAGGTAGATGTTTTAGGGGTAGGAGCGGGGCGGCAAAATTCGACACGACCCGCCAACACAACTTGATCTTAATTGTGCTCGCGTCAACCAATTTAATTAATTGTGTCACGTTCGTGTTTTGAAGTTCAACCCGTTTTAACTCGATTAGACCTCTTTAATCAATCGTCAATTTAACCCGATTAACCCATTAACCTGTTTTAACCCAATTACTATGGACATTTTTGTTATTTCAATATAAATCCAATATGGACATTATATTTATCTTTTTTATATAATTATATTGTCCTAATTATCCTCATTTTCATAATTTTAGTCATGCATTATGTCATTCTTTTGTTATATTTGCATTTTATACTTAAATTAAATAAACGGGTTACATGACCCATTTAATTTAAATGGGTAAAATATGTTATTAAATGGGTCGTGTTGTGTTACCTATTTAATAAACAGGTCATGTCCGTGTTAAGAGTTTTTGACATAATTATTAAACGGGTCGTGTTCGGGTTAACTTATATATCATAATACTATTAGGTCAACACAACACAAATATGACCCGTGAACACAAACTGCCACCCCTAGTAGGAGCCAAGAGGAGGGAGAAGAAAGATTCAAGCAACTGGAAAATCCCTGGAGGATCTCTTAGAGAGAAACTCTCAGGCTATAAAGAAAGAAATTGGTATTTAATTTGGTGCTTGACCAAGTTTCCTAGTCAATTGAAGTACTAGGAAATTATCTCTATAGGATTCCAGTTTTTCTCAAGAATGAAGTCAAATATCCATAGAATCACGCTCATGTCCAGTAACGGTGAGGTCTTACTCCTTTATAGCGATTGAAATTTAATTCTGATGATTCCATTGCAGCTATTATAAATGAATTGACATTTGTGAGTTTGGTGTGCGTCCTTATCTAAGCATCAGATTCATCAAATCCCAAATCCAAGGATATACCGAGTAGGGCCACAAAATTCATAATATTTAATATTCTTCTTTATTTTTATAGAGTAAAATAAAGTTTTTATGTAACATAAAGAGTAGGAATTTCACCAGTTCCGAAGTAGTAATGTAGCAAAGGACTGTAATCAGAGAGTTTTACCTAAAATTGTATTATAAACTTCAATTATAGGATATACTTGTTCCGTGTAAGTCCAACCAGAGGTGTTGGACACATGTTCCATACCCAGCATTCTGTGATTGACACAGATACTTCAAAATTTTCTTAATGCTATGTTTGGTTGGAGGGATGGATTGTGGAGGGATGGAAGAGAGGAGGAATGGATGAGATTTGTCATGTTTGGATGGAAGGAAAGGAAGATAGGGAGGAAGCAAGGAGGGATGGTGCATCCCTCCTAACCGATGATTTTGTATTCACCCAAAATTGGGTGGAAGAGAGGAGGGAAAGAATGAGAAGCTAACCTAAAATTATGAAATACCTATTTTAACCCTGAATTGATTACAAAATTTCAATACCTAATTTAACACTGAATTGATTACCAAATTTCAAAAATAATGTTTTGTTACAGTTTTTTAGGATCACAAAGGTAAATTTGCCATTAATCTCAAAAACTATAAGTCTAATATGAGAAACGATAATTGTCTGAAAGTATATCATGTAGCTCTTTTAATTAGTTTCTCCCAGTATCACAGCTTCCAAGTGAATTTAGTGAAATTAACTTTTTCTTCTTAATTGATGAGGGTATATTGGTAAAAGTATATAAAAACTCTTCTTTCCTTCCTTCTAACCAAGCAAAAAAAAGTTGTCACTCCATCAATCCTTTCTACCATCCCTTCCATCCAACCAAACAAACAGTGGAGGAGGCACAATCCTTCCCTAGGAATGCCTCATCCATCCCTCCCCCTTTCCCTTCCATTCATTTTTCCATTCCTCCAACCAAACGGAGCATAAAGCTCCTGTAACATTGCTCTACGACTTCTTTAAAGATATCTTTGTTCTGCATAGACCAAAAGGAGAGGGTGATTGTTCCAGGGCAGAGGTGCCCACACTCTTACTTAGTCTGAAGGAATGGAAAGCAAGGGACTTGTCAAGAAACCATGTTAATATGATTATTTGAGCTACAGTCAAGAGAGAAGTGGAGAACTCTTTTTTTCCTTTTTCTTTCATTCCAAGAAGTAAAGAGTGGGAGTTGGGAATTTATCAATCTTTCTAGAAATGAATACTGATCTTGCAACAAGGACCAAGTTGGATCTTCCCATGGATTAGCCAGTTTAACAAATGGTCATCTAACAATGTGGGGGCTCCATCTCTAAAGGGAATCTCTATTAAAGCACCAAGCCAAAAAAATTCTCTCGAAGCTCCTCCTAACTGTTCAACAAAATTCTCTCGCAGCTCCACCTATCTGTTTTGTTCTATTTTGTTTGTTGTGAAGATTTACTGGGATCTTTATATATATATATATATAAATACTGGGATTTTTACCTATCCAATAAGCTCTCGCTATAGTTTTTTTCTATTTTTGTTTTTTTATCTAGAATGAGAGAGAGGAAAAGTTGTATCAAGGTCAAGTTTCCATTATTTGTAAGATGCCAACCTGCAACAATCAACACAAACATTTTACACTAGTTGGTGCAGAAAACTATCAAGTCAGTACCATAAAATTGTGATATTGATTCCTGCTCCCAAAGAAAAGCCACAGGAATTCCTGCACTTACATGGGTGCTTACTTCTAACATCAAGCTTGAGATTTACAGGCCAACCTTCCATGAACACACTGTCACACAGTTATCATCCGGTTACCTTGTCCAAATCCACCACCAATCCAGGTCTAGCTAGAAAACGGGATTTAGATGGGATTTTACCTAAATGAGGATCAAAGACATGAGCAGCTACATGCAATGACCAAGAAGAGCATTTCCATTTCCTATGTAAACTTCATCATAAGAATACCATTAGTTGATCCACATAATCAAACAAATCAAAATTCCTATCATCTCCAAAAGTCTTCTTTCACGATTGGGCCATTCCCAGCCTCTTAACAATTGCTAATAAATGACCATAACTGTACCACACACTTCTAGGACTTTAAATTTCCATTTCAATAGAGAATTTGATATTCACCACCAGGGTGGAAATTTAGACTGAACCACCAATATCAACAAAGAAAGTAATAAAATAGAATAACAAAGATATTTGTTTTGTGAAAAATATTTTATTCTAAAAATCCAAAAAAATTGAAAATTACACAAACTCCCTCAAAGTTGATCTGTTTTCTGGAAATAGCTGTAGAAGTTGTCCACAATTTCAAGAACTTGAAAACACAGAAAATGAAAAGAACCAAAACAACCATTTCAAAATGTTAATCATTTTATTTTTTAATTTAAGAATGAAAAACCAAAATAGAAATGATGAAAATGAAATAATGCTAAACAAACCAAAATGTACACAAATGGTCTACTGTTGAGTCCCTATACTAATGTCCTTCCTACAAACAAGCATCGAATTGCACAGTAAGAGGTGATTCTTACTCAAGTATGTATTTAAACTTTAACCAACAGTCACCCATCTTTCTTTATGTTTTGCTTGTATCTAAAGCACCTCATCCTATCATCAAATCAAATAGCCAAACAAGCCCAACAAAATTACATAAATGTTCGACTGTTGAGTCCCTATACTGACGTGATGTCTTTCCTACAAATACGCATGAAAATGCACAGTAGGAGCTGATTCTTACTCGCACATGTATTTGAACTTTAACCTTCTAAAACAGTCACCTATCTTTCTTTATATTGCCTGTATCTAGGGCACCTAATCCAATAATCCAACTAAGTATAATTCAACACCCCAACCCCTTGTAATCAGCTAAGACCAATAAATTATTAACTTCTCCGTCCCTGCTCCTAAAGAGAATTACAGTTACATAAGCACTTAATTTTTAACTTGAAAGCTTGTATCTAAGCCTATGTTTGGTTGGAAGGAAGGATTGAGGAAGGATGGAAGAGAGGAGGAATAGAAGAAGCTTCCCTTGTTTGGTTGGAAGGAAGGGGAGAGAGGGAGGAAGGAAGGAGGGATGCCCTTCCCATGTTTTTTTATTTGTCCAAAATTGGGCGGAAGAGCGGAGTGAAAGAAAGAAAAACTACCTTGTAAATATGTAATACCAATTTTAAGCTTCAATTATGTACAAAATCACTTTACTTTATCAAAATATGTAATGAATATTTACTTTTTCTAAGTTTATATAATAAGGGTATATTGGGAAATATATATATATATAAGAATTCTCCTTCCCTTCTTTCCAACCAAACAAAAAAAAGGGACCACCAGCCACCCCATCCATCCTTTCTACTATCCCTTCCATTGGACCAAACAAAAAGTGAGGGAGACACCTTCTCTTCCCTAGGGATGCCTTATCCATCCCTCCCCCTCTCCCTTCCATCCCTCCAACCAAATGGAGCATAAAGTTCAACCCACTAAAATATTTTATATCACATATTTTGTTATCCCTCGTCTTGAACCACCACTAATCTATGATACATGGACTCCTAAAAAATGCATTAAGTACCCGTGTTAACACATGGCAATAGGACATGGGTGTGAGATATGTGTTTAACATGTATAGTTGGACATGCGCCTAAAAAACATATCTAAAAACTCAAATTAATCATATAACTTCATATAAAATGCATCATCAGTTCCTTTTGCTTCAATACAAGCGAAAACATCATTTACTCTAGAAATAAAATAAATAAATAATATGAATACTTACTCGTGTCTCTATTTCCTTGGGTTTACAGTTTTGATAGATTCAATGCTTAGACGCATGTCCACGCCCAAAAAACATACATGACAACAACAACCAAGCCTTTTCCCAACTACTTGATGTCGGCTACATGAATCCGATGTTTCCATTCGCTCTATTTAAGGCCATATCCTCGGTCAAACCACATGTTATCATATCCTTCTTTACTAACTCTAACGACATTAAAAAACATACTTGAGTTGATGCAAAATAGCCACTGAACCACTAGCTAAAAGAAATGGAGAATCTAAATGGGCCTTGCCATATACATAAGGTGTATTGCCAAATTACCATTGTGAGCCAACTATGAGCAACTATCATTTGCCACAAAGACCACATTCTTCATGTCAGGTGCCGCATTTTATTCTTCATGTCAGGTGTGTAATCACCAACTTGTCCATCCCAACTTAAATTAAAATAGATGCCTCTAGTTCTTATCCAATTCTCTTGTTTTTTGCACTGAACTAGTCCCATGATGCCATTCTCCAATAACTACATTGGTAGTGAATAGTAGTAATTGAATTGGACAACCATTTCAACTCCACTCTTCTATTTTCCTTTACAACTTCAATGGGAGTTTATTCTCTGGAAATTTTATCTCACCGGCCAGGATGAAAATTGTTCATGGAACTTACCAGATAAGTAAATCAGTGAAAATAAATAAATCCATAAATGTACAAAGATTTTTTAAATTTCTACAAGTACATCTTGTCATCAAGTTCTCCTTCCCTTTGATTTAACCTTGGATTTTGGGGTATGAATCTGCTCCATTGCAGAAACCAGGACCTTCTCCACGGAAGGAAATGTACATTTGTAATTAACAAAAGAATTCACAGGAAGAAGTATAAGTTAATACCTTCAATAAATTGTAGGTTCTACAGTGACTCTTCGATTTCTCCTAAGATTCAGATAAGTGAGCATACAGAGCAGAAACTCATGAACAGAGTTCTAATTCTGATCTTCTTTGCTACATAAGCATAAAAGAAATCTAGAAATGCATCTCCAAGTGGGAAGTTGACAGAGTCAGGGACAGAAGCATAACTTGACTACTCCCCCCATGCCAAGCAATTAGGACATATGTTTAACCAACTCCCTAAAACCCTTAAACATGAGAGGAAACGGAAATTTTTTTATAGGCAAAAACCTGGTAACTTTTTCTGGGTAGGCATGAATGACCAAGTGATGTAGACCATCGGGGACCTCGGGGTAGCTTTTGACCATACGTGGTTTCTGCAAGACTTCCCTGTCACCATCCATGATTGCTCTTGGTAGGCACACTTAAAATCTTCTACACCATTAGAAGCCTATAGGCACGGTTTTTCTCATCTCTTTAACATTTTCATTTATAAAAGGTTTATTCTCTCTTTATTATTATCATTTTTTTAGACAAATGGTTTATCATCTCGACTTTATTTTTTTTTTTTTCTTATTATGCTAATATTTACCATAGACACTCTCTGAAATGATGTAGGTCATGGGATTGACAATTCAAATTGCTCATCTCCTATTATTCATGGACCAAATACAGGTACAACAGGTAAACTCAACAACCTCATTGGAACAGAAAAGTAAAACTTCATCAAAAAAAACCTGGAAGGTCTGGAATGTAACCAAATTAAGAGAAAACTTTACACTTACTCAGAAAGCTCGCTGTGAGTAGATAATTAAATAAAGAGATAGTAATTGGAATGAGCTACAACATCCAATAAAATAATTTAACTTACAAGACAAAACAATAATAAAGCATGAGGAGTTCAAAGAAGACTACCTGGATGTACGGGTAAGTGTTGGCAGATGCATTATCACCAATAAGCATTGAATCACACTGTGAGGAGTTTCGAGCATTATTTGCCTTTGACTGAACCTGAACAAGTCCCCTATAACAGTTTCTCGATTTCCCTGCTGAAATGCCCTTTGAGATAATCCTACTCCTAGTATTCTTCCCCTTGTGTATCATCTTTGTCCCCGTGTCTGCCTGCTGATGATTATTTGTCAGTGCCACAGAATAAAACTCACCCACTGTATCATCACCCTCTAAAATAACACTTGGGTACTTCCAAGTAATGGCTGACCCAGTCTCCACTTGCGTCCAAGATATCTTTGATCGAGCCCCAGCACAAATACCCCTCTTTGTAACAAAATTATAGATCCCTCCCTTCCCTTCCTCATCACCAGCGTACCAATTTTGCACCGTGGAATACTTAATCTCTGCACCCTCGGCACAATACAATTCAACAATAGCAGCATGAAGCTGATTCGTGTCATAAGAAGGCGCAGTACAACCCTCCAAATACTCCACAAAACTCCTGTCATCTGCAACTATAAGGGTCCTCTCAAATTGCCCTGTTTCCAGTGCATTTATTCGAAAATATGTCGAAATTTGCATGGGGCATTTGGTATCCTTGGGTATATAACAAAATGACCCATCACTAAAAACAGCGGAATTCAAGGCTGCATAGTAATTATCATCAGCGGGCACAACCTTGCCTAAATAATTCCTGACTAAATCTGGATACTCCCTAATTGCCTCTGATATAGAACAAAATATCACACCTGCCTTCTCTAACGTCTTCCTATGTGTCGTTGCAATTGACACGCTATCAAGAACAGCATCGACAGCAACATTAGCCAATCGATTCTGTTCATTTAGCGGAACACCCAATTTATCAAAGTACCTAACAAGCTCAGGATCGGCCTCATCAAGGCTGTTCAAAGTCGGCTTATTTTTAGGTTCTGAATAGTAACACATATCTTGAAAATTGATAGGAGGGTACCGATTGTCTGACCACTTGGGTTCGGTCATTTTAAGGAACTTCTCGTAAGAATTCAACCTAAACTCAAGCATCCAATCGGGTTCGTTCTTTCGCGATGATATCAATCGAATCGTCTCCTCCGAAAGACCTTTCGGAATCGAGAATGAATCGATTTCTTGTGTAAACCCCCACTTATAATCGCGTTTGAGGAATTTATGAAGTGGGTCATCATCATTTGAGCTTGAAATTGAAGGGTTACCTGTTAAAGTCGAAAGCGGAAGCTCCGAATCGACGGTCTTGGGTTCGTATCCAACATCAGCTCTGATTTTGAAAACTCTCGAGTTAGGGTTCTTAGGATTTGAAGCCTTCAGAGTTTCGAGTTTAGGGTAAAACCCTTTAGGAAACTTGGGTGTTTCGTAGTGCTGTTGAGGAGAGAGAATTGAAGTACCATTAGCGAGAAAAGAAGCCATGGATAAGGTTCAGAGAGGAGAGCTACTCTACAGGATTTATTTTTGTTTTGTATTTTGAGAAACTAAAATGAATTGGTGTTTCCTGACCATAGATTTAGCGAGTCCTGTGTGTAGCACGTGCCCCTCGTTCTAGAATGTTGTTTCTTATGTTTGTACGTAGGAAAGCAAATTCCTACGTTCAAAAGAGAAGCAAAATCAAAATTCTCAGCTTATATTTCCTAATTATTATAAATATAAATATTAAAATGAAAAATCTAGATAGAAATTGTCAACTTTCAACATTCACAAATTCTTTTTTATTTTTTTAGCATAGTCATAAATATATATGATTCGACTAAATATGTTTAGCTCACCATCATTTAGAAATTCTATCTTTTGCAGCTGGGAACAAATATACAATAATAAACATTCAAATATGAAATAATCAAATTTGTCTAATGTGTATTGAAGAGAATTTCCTTTTTCTTTTAAATAATAAAAAAAATTTCAATTTGTTTTTAAGCTTTAATCAATCAAAAATATGGAAAACCTTTCGTATGCACTGTTTTATGTTGATAACCAGCCTCATAATTATTAAAACATATATAAATATTAAAATAAGATAGATGATATTCACTTTTTTTTTTTTAGTTTCTATCCTCATCTTAGAAGAAATGACACTTTCAATTCCAATTTAGAAGTGAAAGATTATTTTTTTTTCAAATTACACTACTATCCTTTCAGATATCATATTTTCGACCTCCTTTAACATCATTCAAAAAAAAATACCAAAAAATAATTATTTATATTGAATAAATTATCTCTTTTTACAAAACACAAAAAAAAATATATCGTTGTTAAATAAATTTTATCTTTTGACACAAACCAAAAAAAAAAAGACTCAAAAAAATGTTATAGTTGTTGAATAACTTAAAAAACCCCAAAAAAATTATCTTTGTTAAATAAAATTATCTCATTCGACAAGATCCAAAAAAAAAAATTTTAATTTATAATATAGAGGGTAGTTATGGTATTATAAAATAAGAGATGATGCATTAATGAATTAAGAAATCTTCTTGTCATTTTCTTTAAATGAAAAAGACTAATGGAGTCTAATCTAGGAAGCACAGATACGGATACGGGATACGGATACGACACGATACGGATACGGCGATACGGCAAATCTCAAAAAAACAGGATACGGGTACGGCGGGATACGGCAAATATATATATATATAAATATATATATATATATAATACAAAAAAATTAATAGAACACATGATTTCATTTCACAACACATTAAACAAGCTTCACCAACCATTACAAGCAGTCTAAGACAGTTTCAAAAACCCATGTTCCATTACAAAAAAATAGCACATTTGCAACATCTAAAAAAGTTAAAACACCACATGTTTCATTACAAAAAACAGATAACAAATCCACAAACAACAGCCCCTTCAATTAACCTCTAAGAGAGCTCATCTTCATCATTCCCATCACCCTCATCGGTAAATACTACTGCCTCCAAATCTGGTTCATCAAGAGAGAGATTGGCAACCTCAAGAATCCCACAACTCTCCAAAGAGTCAAATGTATCCCCTCCAACATCCCACATCTTAGTATTGTCTTCATTATATTGTGGGGTTCTCCTTGATAAAAGGCGAAGGTTGGAGTGTACAAACACTAAATCCTCAGCTCTTTGTGGCGTTATTTTGTTCCTTTTCAAAGAGTGGATAAATGAATAAGTGCTCCAATTCCTCTCACAACATGAAGAGGAACAAGGTTGTCCCAACACCTTCAAAGCCAAGGTTTGGAGAAGTGGTGCAGAAGAGCCATATAAGACCCACCAATATGCTGGCTCCATATTTCCTCTATCATTCAATGATTCAGTTGCTGCAAATTCTTTAAAACCCGCTGAAAATCTAGCGAACTCCTCTTTGGCTTTTCTTCGCTCCTCTAAATTAGAAAATAATCTTTGAAAACACTTTTCTCTTTCACTTGAAACCTCTTCATCCTTATGTGGTGAAACTCGATTAACACCTCCTTGAAGCCATTCTGTGCTATAATACCTAAAATTGAATTTAGAAAAAAAAAAATATTTGTAAATATATTAGAAACCTAACAATCTAAACTAAAGCCTAGAGCTTTAAAGTTTAAAATGAAAAGGTTACCTCGGATTCAAAGAGTGTGCCAAGCAATGAAGTGGTGTATTGCTTTTTCCCCACCTCTCTACTAATATTCCTAACACCACCGAGTAGAAGGTTGATTCCTCATTTTCCTGCTTATTTTCAATTCGATAAATTATGGTTTTCACTTTATCTATCATTGAATCCCACATGTCATAGACCAAGTGAAGGCAAGGAGTGTCCGTATCGGCCTTCCTAAGCATGTCATAAATAGGCTCAGTGAAAGCAAGTATTTTATCAATGTCTTCCCACCACGATTCCCTAAGTATCGTTTCCCTCACAAATGCAGCTTTTCCAACAGCATCCTCTCTATAAGAAGCCCACCGATCACCAATTACCATCTTTTGGAGACCATTCTTGATTTGCCTAAACCTTTTAAGCATCACAATGGTTGAAGCAAAGCGTGTTTCGGCAATTGAGAACATCTTCAAATTTACATGCTCATTAAACATTGCTAACCTCATAGAGTGATTCATGATGAAATTTTTTATCACAACACAATCCCCCGCAATTGTTGTGATCCAATTCAACTCATTGTAAGCAACTTCATTGGCTTCAGTATTCTTTGCTGCACATATATTTTTTAATGCAAGATTGAGTGTGTGCACCACACAAGGGGTCCAAAAGATATGTGGATACTGGGCCTCAACAAGCAATCCCGCACTCCTACACACGGGAGCATTATCAGTGACCACTTGAACCACATTATGAGGTCCAACCTCCGCAATGGTTTCCTTGAGCAGATTGGAAATGAAGTATTTGTCTTTGTCTTCACCCTCACAGTTAATTGCTTTTAAGAACATTGGACCACTTTCACAAACTGCCATACAATTTATTATTGGCCTTCTTTGCGCATCAGACCACCCATCACTAACAATACTTACACCTTTATCCCTCCATGAATTTTTTGTTGGCTCTAACAAGCGCTCAATATTTGCTCTCTCCTTTTGGAGAAGTGTAGTTCTCAACATGTTGTAACCAGGGGGAATATAACCAGGAATCGAATTATTGGCAGCAAAAGTGTAAGACCGTGCATAGTGTGGATTTCTCGCAAGGTGGAATGGCAAACCACCTGAGTAAAACATCCTTGCTATCTCACTATGCAACTCTGCCCGAGCTCCAAGGTTAAAAGATTTCTCTAAAGCAGAATTACCCTTCCTCTTCTTTGGCTCAAAACCCCCATGCATTAACGACCCGAGACCCATGCTAACACTAGCACTTGAGGAGGATTTACTTGAAGTTCCACTTGGTGGCAAAGGAACTGGCTTCGGCAAACTCATTTTCTTTCTCATCTCAGCTTCATCCAACACTTTCTGCATTTCTCTGAAATGTTGTTGGGTTACACTACGACATACTTGAATACCATGACCAGGCAACCTCATCAAGTGTGCTTTAACTCTATAATATGATCCTTTAAAAACTTGTTGACAGTAATTGCATTGAAATCGAGTATTTCCACCCCCTCCACCAATTTTTTCTAACTTAGTGACATACTTCCAAAGAGGGGCATTGTCATCAAAATCCATATCAAAATCCATATTACTAGAACTTTTAGAACCATCCACATCACTCATTTTCCTAAGAACAAAAAGAGAGCATAAATAAAAAATTAACAGCCCAAGGTACAAACAAACCATCAAAAGAACAAACAAATAGTGTTCAAGTTTAATTGCAAAGAAAATAAACAGTAAAAGAGACTACTTTTGTGTTACTGCTGAATAAGGTCATGTGATTGTGAAATGTGTTCAAACATGCTACACCAATTACTACTCGTACATATCAGGATAGTTTAATCCTCCTAGCTACTGATTGCAAAGGGTTGAATTTACTTGTAAATGTAAGCATGTAACAAGGAATAATAGTTCATAAAAGTAAAATGGGCATTGAATGATTCAGTATTAGAATTAAGAACCATGAACATATTAACCAAAATTGGTACTATTAGTTGCAAGTTGCAACATCAGATTGTAAGGACAGAGTTCCACCCCACAGGCCACCCCCATTTGTGAACCTCAGCTTTATCAAAAGGTTCAAAACCTATGAATTACGATACCATACCCTAATCATAGAATTTCTATCAAACTATGTATATATTATATGATAAAAACAATGAATTATGAAAGATGCTATTATATAAAATTGATGCCACTTATTATATAAAAATAACAGAGTTTTGTATATGTATATATTATATAATCTCTACCCAAGTTAAAATTAAACAAATCCTAGTTCAAATTCAAGATTTTAAATAAAATAAATGGTGAAACTATTCAAAGGGTAACATTAGAAAAAAAGAGAGAAGAAGAAATTAAAAACCCTAACCCTAGAATTTCTAGGGCTAGGGTTGGCTGGAATTTCATCAAGATTGTATGCAGTACCTGTTCGTAGAGGGCTGATGACGCGCACTTGAGTTTCCCTTTTGCTGTTAATGGTCGCCGATCAAAGTTGCATCATTTTCTTCTTCTTCTTCTTCTCCCTCTCTCTCTCTCTATTGCGAACAGATGTATGTAACGATGTAAAATACGGGGCTTATCTGATATGAGAATATGAGATGCATTATATATATTTGTTTTAACTTTTAACTTAAATATATTTTAACTAATTACAAATTAAGCCCCATATTTTAACTCAACTTTTTTATATTACAATATAGCAACCATTTTTTAAAAAAAAATTACAAGTTTGCCCCAAACGTATCCGGTAAGTATCCATAACGTATCCTAACGTATCCTGGAGTATCCGAAACGTATCCTGGCGTATCCGAAACGTATCCGAAATTAAAAAATTTATTAAAAAAAAACGGATACTTCCCGGGAGTATCGGATACGTGTCCGGGCCGTATCCGTACCGGATACGTATCCGATACCGCCACGGGACCTCCGGGGAAGTATCCGTGCTTCATAGAGTCTAATTCTAGAAAAAGGGAGTGCGAATATGGTCTCCCTTAAAATAATTGCAAAACAAATAATTAACCCGAGTGCGTCTACAATACACTCGGTATAAATATATCAGGTGAATCTAGATTGTGTGTGTAAAACACGGGCGGTAAATTTTATTGCGCATGTATAACATGTACAATCCAGATTCACCTATATATTTACACTGGGTGTATTGTAGATATATATACACACAATATTGTAGTAGGTGTATGTTTGGACTTTTGAAAATAAATAGAAATTGCCAATTTTTAAAATAAATTTAACAAAATTATATGATATGTATATACATATCATATGCTCTAATGAACTAATCTAACTAAATATATTAGGGTAAATATTATTGACACCCCTCTGAGATTTGATGTATTATTACGCGGCTACAACTACGTGATTTTTCGTCACTAACACTCCCTGTCAGAATTTTCAAATTTTTAATAAGTGAAATGTCCTAATTGCCCCTAATTATTTAAATGAATTTTAATATAAAAATATTAAAATTGAAAAATGACAAAATTGCCCTCAATTTTATATGCCCACCATTTCTCTCTCTACCTTCTTCAACAACAATTAGAAACCCTAACCACCGCCACCAACCACACAACCACCACCAACCACAGCCACCACCACCACTTATTTCTCTCTCATATCCTCATCCAACCACCACCACCAACCATAACCACAGCCGCCGCCACCAGTTAACCATAACCACCACCACCACTACTTTCTCTCTCATCTCCTCCTCCAACCACCACCGCCGCCAACCACAACCACCTTCGCCAGTTAACCACAACCACCACTCCTAAAAATCTTTTCTTTTTCTCCAACCACAACCGCCACTACCAGTTAACCATAATCTTTCCCAGATCAATCAAAAATTCTAATCCATTCATCATCCAAACAACCAAACAAAACCCACGATCGGTGATTTTTAATTTCGTAAGTGTGTGTGTGTTTGTGTATTGTTGTGTTAACATTAAACCTCAAGTAGAGGGAAGAGCTTGAAGGTTGATGATTGAAAACCTAATTTTTCGTCGTTGACGACTGAAATTAAGACCTAATTTTTCGCCGTTGAGGGGTTACAATGGTTGGGGTGGTGGTGGCGTCATTGGTTTGGGTGGTAGACACACACACACACACACACACACACATATGTATACTAGTTTAAAGCACGTGCAATGCATGTGAATAAAAAATAAATTAAAATTTTACATAAGTTAACTATTAATCACATGAAAGGAATCAAGTATAAAATTTTTTAGCTTCGTGTTTGTTTCAAAAATTGAAAGTAACGTGTTTGTTTAATAAAATGACTCATTACAGATGTAATTTTTTATTAAAATATTTTGATTTTGAAAGCTAATAGCAAACAATGAGTAGAAAAAAAAAGTCAAAGAAAAGAATTCACATGTAAGTTGAGACGAAACCAAATCGAATGATTGTTGATGAAATCCAAGAGGAAGCTAAGAGCCGTGTTAATGAGAGCGGAGAGGAAGAATGGAGAGTCGTAGCCGAAAGAAAGAGTGATTTTATAGGTGTTTAGGGTTTTGCTTGAGAAAGGGTTTTGTATGGGTAATTATATTTTTAAAAAAATTTAGAAATAAAAGAAAATGTTTTGCTTGAGTAATTATATTTTTTAATTTAAAAATAAAAAAGGAAAGGGTTTTGCTTTTTTAAATTTAGAAATTATAAATAAAAAGAAAGGGTTTGATTGGGAAAGTGTTTTTCTTGGGTAATTCTATTTTTTTAATTTCAAAATAAAAAAATAGTGTACTGAAACTAAAAAATCCCTTTGTACTTTTAATAGTAGTATAGATATGTGTGTGTGTGTGTATTCTTCTTCGTCTCCAATCCTCAGTTTTTGTTCAATAGTGGTGGTTGTGGTTGTGGTGTGTGTGTATATTCTTTTTCGTCTCCAATCCCCAATTTTTGTTCGATAGTGGTGGTGGTAGTTGACTTGGGTGGTGGTTGATTTTTTGTTCGACAGTGGTGGTGGTGGTGGTTGGTGGCAGTTGGTTTTTTGTTCGACAGTGGTGGTGGTGGTTTTGCCGCTTGTGGTAGTGGTGGTGGTGGTTGTGGTTGGTGGCAGTGGTGGTAAATATATATGTATGTGTGTGTGTGTATATATATATATATATATATAATGTAATAACAGTGAGTATGTAATAATAGAGCATAGTTGAGGGCATTTTGGTCCATTAGACAGAGTTAAATAAGTAATTTTAGTATTCAGAAAGGTTAGATCAAAAGTCAAATAATAGAATTATCTTTTTACCATTAAAAAGTGGTCTGACACGACTTACTTTTGACAGAAGAGGGTGTATGTGATATACAATACAAATCTAAGAAGGTATTGGTAATAAAATTATACAAAATTATAATGGCGTAATAATACCTCAAACCTCAAAGAGAGTGTCAATAAAATTTACCCAATATATTAATATATCACCTTATTAACCGACCTTTATTTGAGGGGTAGCCTTGGCACGTGCATCTTATTCTTCCCTTAACCCTTTTGCATTAAGTTTAGCCTTGCCCATTAATAATATTAATAGACAATTACTAACCACTAAGGGCTCTAACTAATGGTACCTCTCCTACCACCCGCAATGAAAGGTGATGGATTGAGTTCCTTAAAAATAAATGGATGTGAGTTTATCGCTACTACACAAATAAAAATAATAATAATAATAATTGTCCATCACTTAAAAATTCTATCTTACTAATCAGACTAACAAATATATAATAATAAATATTCAAATATTAAATTTACAAAAATACAACATTAATAAATTGAATGATGAATGATCAAATTTGTATCATATATATATGTGTATATAATACCTTCCTTTTCTTTTCTTTTCTTTTAAATTATTTAATTTTCACTTATTGATAGGTTTTCCTTCCCTCCTCTTCTTCCTAATTAAACAGGGAGAGAGCCTTCCAGCCTCCCCTTGTCCTCCTTCCAGATTATTTCGTTTCAGTTACTCTTACCCTTTTTACTTTCTATTTTTCACTTTTTTCTTTTTATTGTACTATTATTTATACTATAAAATAAAAAATAAAAAACAAAACAAAATGACTCTGCTAAATATTCCGAATAAATTAACCGCTACTAACTCTTATGAAAATTGAAACTAGCTACACTCTCTATAAAACAAAAACAATAGCAGTAAATCAATTATTGGCCTGCACTGCACATGATGGTTTTGGATCCAAGACCTTTCCCATAGTCTTGGCGCGAATCGAATACTGTCACAGCTTTGGATTTTATTTTACATATAATATAATAATGACTCCAATGACACAATGCCTCTCCCTTTTGTGCGAATTTAAAGTTTCCCCGCAAAAAGAATTTCCGTCTTCAAATCCTTCCTTATATTGTTACTTTCCATTTTCATATAAAATCCCTTCCCTATATTGAGGGGTCGTATCGTATGTATGTATTTCCATGAAAATTTGATAAAAGAGAACATAAGAAGAAATGGCTTTCCTACCAATTCACTCGTTGATCAGAAACAACCGATAGATTGTTAGATCTATCTATCCTAGGTATATCCTCAAGACCTTTCGTATTGCTCTCGTCATTGAATATTTTTTTAGAGCACTTGTGTACCTAAGTTTTTCAGATCCTTTTTATATACCATATATGTATACATAGATATAGATACCTGTACTTCATTATATTGCTGTTGTGACATTTTTCATGCAACATTAATTTACTTATGTCTGATCTGGAAGACTCTTGACAATGACTTATTTTAGGGCTTCAATGAAATTTACAAGATACATACATACATATTTATGTATATGTTTGAATATGTATAATCGATGAGTAAAATGAGAGAATGTTGGTAAGAATGAACATTTAAATCTTGAATCTGATAAATTAGCACTGTCGAATTCAATATGTATATTTGGGTTTGTCGACTTTAGTGTTCTTTCAAGAAAACCGAAATTCCGTTTTCTTTTAATTTTATTCAATGTCCATAGATGGTAATTGTTTGATAGCATTAGGACATGATTGTCTTGATACTTTTGCGATGAGAAGCTTTGAAATATCCTTTTTGTTTTCGTTGAATTCAGCTCAATACATTAATGAAACCTAATCTAAGCTAGGTTTACAGGTCTAATTGCCAATTCGAGTCAAACAAAACAAGATTATGCGGTAAAGGGTTATGGTGATAAAGAAGATGATTTGCACCACTGGAATTATGGCCCTGTGATGCCAAGTTGCTAAATTCAAGTCTTCTTGGTGTGAAGACTAAGCTAATGGGCAAGCCTTAGGTTAGATTAGTATATATAACTGTAGAAAAAGTTAGAAAATGACTTTTCTTGATGGACGTGTGAAAAACTAGGGCTCCTGTTAATTTTGCCAAATAAATTGTTTTGTCAGCAAAGACAGAAGTGTCTTGTGGAAAACAGGGTATAGAATTTGGGCTTGAATTCATGGTTTTTTTTTTCTTTTTACCTTCTGCTACTCCCACTGCAATATTTATGTTTGCATGCATATTTACAAGGGTTATTTGAACTTTCTATTATCAAACTGAAGTTGTCAAATCCTTGCTCAGTTCCAGTGAATTTCAAAGTTTATTTGCTTTTATAAATTTTTTTATTTATTTTTTAAATCTTATTACATCAAGTTGTTGCCTTCTCCCCATCTATTGATATTTTCTATTTTGTCTAATGTCTCAGTTCTGGCTGACCCTTTCCCTATCTTTTATCACAGAGATCAGTTTCATTTGTTTTCAACTCAAATATGTTTCTCAAGGTTCTTTGTATTGAATTCTATTTCTGTTTCCTGACATTTTTTCTTCATTAACATTACCATATACTTTTTTTTTAATACAAGTAAACTTCTTGCTTTCATCTCACCTTACACACACACACACACACATATGTTAGAAGAGGTAATTTCAAGTTGATTACGTCTTTGCTTCACTCTGCTGACATGTCTCTTCCCATTGATAATGCGGAGAAGAATGGATGGTAGGTTTCTGAGATGAAGCATTAGCATAGTTTAAGTACCTGTCATGATAAGGGTCTTGTGAAAGGAAATTCAGTTTCTTGATAATCTTGTCCATTGAAGTGAAGCTCCTTTGCTATATCCTATGTGCAGTACGATGTATGATGAAAACATGGATTCAAGTTTGAGAGCAGTGACTTTGTGCAAAAATATGTCCAAGATTAGCTCCAATCCATCTCTAATAAAATCCCACATAGGTGGGGACAGTATTGGGTAATGGTCTTTTTGTTATATATGTATATATATTCTTAGACGATCTTTGTTAAAGAAAATATTAAAGCCTATCCACTGTGTCAGCATAAAATCTTATTCAATATTACTGACAAATGATAAAATTTCCCTAAAATTTTTCTTTTCATCATTGTTGTATCTAATCTCGGCAATGGCAGCAATAAATTTGTACTATCAATATTCTTACTTTATTATATCATTAAGATACTTCGCTCGCATACCTTTTACAGCCATTTGGTGTCAGTTACATCAATTATGTATTCCAGCCATTCTGCATTTTTATGCAAGCTTGTATATGTGTATATTTATATAATCATAGGTTACCATGTTTTCACCCTCTTCTTGTTGCATTTTTATGCAAGCTTGTATATGTGTATATTTATATAATCATAGGTTACCATGTTTTCACCTTCTTCTTGTTGCATTTTTATCCTGAAAACACATTCATTGATCAGAAGTCTTACAAAAATGAATGAAGCTTTATTGCTACTTGCCCTCTTGGGATGTCCCTTAACTTCTCCCACATACTTTCATTTTGATACTGTTATCTTGCAAGTTATTCTTCTTAACATCCCTATGTTAGTAATCTTCATCTTATGAACAGTTTGTTTCACAATACATACTGTACTAATGTATTGCTTGTTTCATTGCTCTTTTAGATGTTTCCCCATTCAATTATATAGTTAGATGTTGATAAAACTGTAAATCTTTGATTATAAGAACATTCTTGCATCATTCTTTTTGCAGTCTGTTTCCTTCTATTCTATAGATGATCAAATTTGGGTAACAAAAATGGTCGCACTTCAGGTCCTCTTGACCATCAATAATTACATTTCGTAATTTAATGACATTATTTTTCACATATCCTGCCTGATTCTTGTGTATACTATAACCTTTGGATTCTGAAGCTCTCTATGGTTCAAACATAGGCTGTTTAGTCTCATTATATTGGAAAGTATGCAATGATTAACCTGCTGTAACTTCGTTTCTAATGTCCCCTGCCAAGGTAATTCCAATCTAATGTGGTGTATCAAAGCCGTATATTATCCAATATGAGATTTAGTTAAGCATATTTGATGGAAACTAGTTACTTGTCAATGCCTTCATCCAGATAAATGGTTTCCCATACTCCATGGAAATAGTTGATTTTGAATTAAGAAGCCACCTGGAAAGTTTTAAGCACGTTTACCTATCGAAGTTGAATGTACAATAATGCTTAAGGACTAAAAATTAGTCCATGCTTCGGTCACAGTCAGTCTCTTACAGAATAATGGTTACAAGCAAGAAGAGAAAGGGATTAATCTAATGGTTTCAGCCAGTTGCTTAATAAGAGTATATAAATAATTGTGAATCTGATTACTACAGGCAGTCATTGTACTTTGAAATTAGTCACAGGTAATATCATTAGTTGACTAACTATCACTTGCTCTAAATGATCCTATACTGTTGCTCTTCTATGACGATGGATTTAATATTGTACTTAATGAGGAATAACCATCAAGTCTTATTGCAGGGGAAAATTTTGGAAAAAGGGTAGAAGGCAGGTATTTTAATTGTTCAAGATGAGTCAACAAAGCAAGCGGTCAAACACTTGCACCTCAACTGACCTCCCAGTGAAGCGGAGACGTGGTCGTCCGCGTAAAGATGATAATCTGGTTAAGAAGGAGAACTCGCACTTGCCGGTAGCTCCTGCATCTGATGGCATGAGGAGAAATCAACATGCTGAAGTTGATCAAACTGCTGGCATTGATGATGACATGGTGGGGCAGGTGGTTTCTGGTGTCATTGAGGGCTCTTTTGATGCCGGCTATCTTCTTTCTGTTAAGGTTGGCAACTCCAACACTATTTTGAGGGGTGTTGTGTTTCAACCAGGGTTATTTGCTCCTCTTAGTGCAGCAAATGATATTGCACCAAATGCTAAGATGTACAAAAGAAAAGAACTTCCCATACCTGCATTGAATCCACAAGTTCAAGTTAATGTTTCTGTCCCCCAACTAGAACAAAATAGCAAGCAGCCTTTCCAGTCAGAAAACCAGGCACCTCAAGTTCCAGACCAAGTTTTAGCTGCTGAGCTGCATTCAGGTACCCCATTTGCACGTGACCAATCTCCCTCTGTTGCGGTAACTCTGACTGATAACTTGCCGAAGAAAGACTTGAGTGCTCAATTGGGAGGAGAAATCCTTCCACAACAAAATTCAGAATTTGTACTTAAGAACCAATTTGCCTCAGAGTTAGAGCACAATAGTAGTGTGAAACAGGATCAAATGATGCAGGAATTTGAAGCTTCTGATCCCTTGGGACCTAAGGTTAAATTAGAAGCAACTAAAGATGTTATATCGGAACCAGCATCTGACCCTACTATGGTTGATATTTTGGCAGGCAATGATAGCATTAATCCGGTGCCTGAAGTTCAACACCAGGCTGTGGATTCTGGACTTGTGCCAAGTGGGTTGCTTCACGATAAAGTGAAAAGCTTAAATCCTGAGCTCCACCAAACTCCTGTAGTTGCAAAACCTCAACCTGTGCTCTCTCAACCAATCAGTGAACCAATTGATTTTTTGATGGAAAAGCCCATCTCTCCAAAGAACAATGCACCACCAGATATACAGTTAGAACTCGCAGCTGAGGTTTTAACGAAGGATGAAACGTCTCCGAATGGAAACCTGCTGAGTGACGCTGCTATGAATTCTGAAGGAGGTTCACAGTTTGCACTGAAGAAGGGAGAAGCTACTCCATCTGAACTCGAGCCTTCAGCTGAAGAATCCCTTCTTCCAGGAATGTTTGACTCACAAATCTCTAGTACTGCTGGTCACACCAACGATGTTGATTTTGTTCTTTAGATGCCGTTCGACCAACAGAAACTCATAGCTACACGAGCAATGTTACTGAAACTGGAGGTAGATAAAGACTCAACAGATTATGCATATACAATAAATTCAATAAAAGACTTGGGGACAAAATTGATAATACCGACTTTGACCACCAATAGATGAAGAAGATTAGGTGTATCTGCACCTATTTAGATTACCTTCTCTCCAAATGGTTTTGTAATCAGAAATTTTGCACTCTCCCTTAAACTTTGTTTTCTGCTTACCTTGGGAGTTTCTCTTATAAAAAAAAAATGTTTAGGTTATTTTTTGATGTTGACTTCACTATTAATTGATCAGCTAATACAGTAGTATCCCTCTGTAAATTTTATCACAGGTGTTCAGATTACTTCTGTGAGGACAAGGATACAAGATGTTACGCATAACACAGTAGAGGACCTAGATGGACTAGGTGAGGTGGAAGTGCAGGCAAACTTGTGTGTGTGTGTGTGAGAGAGAGAGAGAGAGAGTGTGTGTCAAAATGTAGAAGGTTACCAGTTACCACTGAATCCCTCTGTGATCAATGGGTTCTAGAAGACCATGTTTGGCTTACTAAATCTGTCGGGTCAGGAGAGGTGAGTTGGATAAAAACATTGAATGGTTGGCTTCAGCGATATTTGCTAATGGGCTGATATTTCCAAATGACTACAGTTTGAATATAAAGCTATCATTATTATGGATGTCTATTCTATTATATTCTATTGATACCTCTGTGCCTTGCCTTGATTAAATTTGTTTTTCTACTTCTCTCCCTCTTATTTGAATTTGCTTCTGGTATTGACATCCAGTGTATATTGTGTCATTCATCTACCTTGTAAGTTCTATTGATCAGGTCTGGACATATATAAAATATAGTCAATTCTTTGCTGAGGAGAGGATCAGTAATAAAATACATCAATAAATTCATTTCTCTAGTCAACAGTCACTGCATGGTTTTAAATTTATATTAAAACCCGAAATTACCCTTTCTCTCTCTTCAAATTCTCTCTCCCCCCCTCTCTCTCTCTTTATAGGTTCTCTCTCTCTGATTGGAAAACAATTTCGCTGGAGTTGATGTAGGCGTTCAATACATACACAGGCTCTGGAGCATGGTCCATGTGCAGGGATCAGACTGTACATGTAAAAAATAATGACATAGAGCAGATGGGGTTAGATTGAAATCAGATTTACGAAATTGGACTTCGACATAGTTAGCTTGCGGTTGCTTGGAGGTTGGACTGAAATAAAAGTTTACATGTTAAAAATGATCGGGTTGCTTGATGTCAAAATTAAATGAATAGATTATACTTGTATTAGACCTAAATTGTAATTTGAACTAATATGGAATTAATTATACAAGCTGGGTTAATTTGTTCGCGTGATAGAATGTTGTATTTGCCCGTTGGAGACTCTGGCGAGGTTTTTGCGGAGTACAAGCTTCTTCCAACACAGGCTCATGCTTAATCCATCACCATCTGTTGGGCTTTTGCTCACAAATTGGGTGATGTATATACAATATTACATATATACAAGTTGGGAATGAATATATGTGTATATATACAACCGGAAGTTGAAATCCACCATGATCAATAAACCCAACCATGATCAATATAGAGAGAGTAACTATTGGGCATGGTTGGAAAGTGATTTTGGGGGTTGTCTTATATATATATAGTGTGTATATATATATATGTATATAATACAGAGAGATAGGTGAATCTGACGTGGCATCTCTTAAAATGAGAAGTGTCCTCTTTGGACATTTTGAATTTTCTGTTTTTTTTTTTTAATTCAACCTTAAGGGCATTTTAGACATTTCTATTTTTATTTAATGACAAATTGACCTAATGTCTTAATTTGGCCTTATTTGCACAATTTCAAAAATATAGGGAGTTAATTAAATGTTAGGGGATTTTTGCACATTCTGTATATAACAGTTTTTTTTTTCTTTTTCACTTTACCCTTTTATTTATTTTCTCTTTGATCAGCTTATATTTGTAAACCTATTAAATCTCTTTTGTTGCTCTACTTTCTAGGAGAGTCACAAAATTTGAATTTAGAAGGGAATTTTATTATTTAGTTGTTCAATTTCAAGCTTTCTTGTTAGGGAAATGCTTAACGTCATGAAAGTTTATCATGAATTGCCTTCATGAATGATGTGACAAGTGATAATATCATTGACATTCCGTGTATGGGGGGATCCCACCAATACTAACTCACCATTTAATTGCCACATCATTCAAGATAAAAATTCATGAAATATTTTCATGACGTGTAGCATTGCTCTTCTTGTTATTAGCAGATCCATAATAGTACTCGGCTCTTTTCTGAGAAGTGTGCAAAGAGTTACAGTTGTCAAAGTCATGAAAAAGGGCATGAAAACAATTTCCAGCGTAAAAATATGAATGCAAAAAGGAGAGCAATCCAAATAATTGTGTTATCTCATAACGGTCAAATTGAATATCAGAGAGAATTGGTCATGGATTTGGGTTAAATAAAGACCATCATTGTTGTTATTTATTTTGTGTTTTGTGTAGTAAGTGTTCGGGAAGTAAACAGAGTTGTTATGTTGTCAAACACTTGGAACAAACAAATCATTCAAAGAAAAAATGGTATTTAAAGGTTACAAGAGCTTCAACAAATGTTCTTGCCAAACACGCAAATAAAGCTATTCTATCACTAAAGGCTCTTCGGCAATATAGTTTCCAACACTAAACTATAAGCAAAATGAAATTCATAACTTTTACTTCTCTTCTTCTACTTATGCCAAAAAGTATATAGACTGACTTATTAAGTCTAAGGGTTTGTCACCTTTCATTTTTCAAGCATTTCGGAGATGATTCTCTCATCCAGCACCACCTCCTCTTCATTTCTTGGGTCTCTCTGTCTTTCTTGAAACAGGTATTTTGTGACAATATGTTGCTTGTAAAGTCATATATATATATATATATATATTTGTATTTTCAAATAAAAAAATATATTTGAGTTGAAAATAAATTGTATATCTATGAATAAAACCTACTTGTAACATTAAATTGAAAGCAAAACAATCTCTACTATGCATAGTAATATTTAATTGAATTGAAAATCAAAGGAAAACCTTTTTTTTTTTTTTTTGAAGGGTGAGGAAAACCTAGTTTTACTTAAATAGGAGCTCTCCTCTATAGTTAAATAAGCAAGTGAAGAAAAAATTGTTTGATTTAAGAAAGGAAAACTTTAGAAATTATATTATTATGTGATTAAATTTACTTTTAATTATTATATAATATATTTTACATATATTTATAGCGTGTGTATATATATACCATATGTAATTTTGATACGAGAAAGAAAAAAACTTGAAAGGAAATTCAACAGTTTTGACTTTAATAAAAAATAGTAGTTATGGCATTAAAAATATGACAAAATGCACTCACTCCTGAAGTTTGTCCTAAAAATACTAATATGTATAGTTTGCTTAAACTTACACTCACACCCCCCTGAGGTTTGAGGTGTGAATGCGCATAAACCCCAACCATCATTCATCGTTAAAAAAATACATTGACATTGTGCAAAATGTTTTTTTTCCCCTCCACTAACTAAAAAAGACCATATTGCCCCCAATTTTACATTTTCACTTTTACAAAACTACTCTTGTTTCAATTTTAACCTTCATTCAAATTCTGTAGTCATTGAGACCCAAAAAAAATTGAAGATAACAAATCAAGAAAAATGCTTCTAGCATTTTATCTATAAAAAAAATCATCCAAATAATAGAGTATTTTAATTTCTAGGATCCAAATAATTTCTAGTATTTTAATTTCTAGCATTTTATTTAGAAAGGACTTTTTTTAAACGAAAAATGCAACTTTAAATAGGATCTAAAAGAACAAACTCATAATATGACATTCACAATAATACAGAATAATAAACAATAAAAAATAAAAACCTACCATGGAGACAAACTATTTTTAAAAGAGCACACCTAATAAATTTGCAGTAGAGCATCTATAGTTGAAGAAAGCAAAGAACAAAATTTTAAAAGGATATGTCTTGCTAATATATATATATAACAACACCTTCTACCAAAATAAATCTATGCACATAGTTGGATGAAAGCCAGAGATGGATAAAAAATTTTAGTCTTCACCAAAGGCGAAGCCTAAGTCTTTCTAAAAAAATTACACTATTCCATTTCAAGTAACAAGTATTGAGCGTACTAATTCAATATTCAGGATATTAAATTTATAATACGTGTTAAGTCCAATACACAATTATAACATGAATCCTTCAGTATATCTAAGATAATAAAAATATATTTCATTTACAACTTCTTAGATTAATGCAATAAATAGTTTGAGAATAGGAGAAATATGGACATGGTGCATTGTCATTATTATCTTTATTTAAAGGTTAAGGGGGGTGAGTGTAGATTTAAACAAACTATGCATATGAGTGTCTTTAAAGAAAACCTCAGTGGGTGTGAGTACATTTTACCCTTAAAAATATGATAACCAAGTATTGTGTAGTCTAGGACTCTTTTGTAAATTTCATTTTAAAAAGAAAAAAGAATAGATTGTCTTAGGTCATCGGTGGAGCGCGAATATCAGTAGCCTAAGTTAATACATTATATATATATATATGATCTGGTCCTAGGGTATGTAAAACTTAAACCAGACTGTAAATTCAAGATTTTGAAATCGTGATCGAATCAAACCGTAAAAAAATCTAATTGAACTGTCTGGTCCAATCTGATTCGTTCTGATTTTAAGATTTGAACAGATTTTTGTGCACCCTTATCACTTATAACTCAACCCCTTCATTCAGTTCTCTCATGTAGAGTTGACCATACTCTAAAAGGCAATTCAATGCTGCTCTACCTATGTAGGGTGTTGAAGGAGACGGATTAGGATTAAGATTAGGATTAGGATTAGGATTAGAATTAGAATAAGAAATAATTATTTTTTATTGAAATAAGGCGGTCAATGCAGATTGAATTTCTCTTAAATTTATCTATATGTGAAAACGTAATCTTATAGTTATTTCATATACATACAAAATGTGTTCTACTATTGTTAGGCAAACAAGCTTTTCGATATGTTTTTCTTTCACAACTACATCACCATAATCTAAATTTGGTAGTGATAATGATAAAAATCAACAACATGTTGTTAAACAAAAAAAAAAAAGAGAAAGCTCCACCAAGAGGATAAGGTATTGGTTGCGCTTAGCGTATCGTGCATTGAACACATCAAAATCGTTGGTGCGTTACACATGCAGTGGGGCCCACGACATGTGTAGTACACCGACGGCCCATATGCGCCAGACGCACTGAATATCTATTTCCACCAAGAGATAGTTTGAACAAAAAAAAATCTATTTTAACATCACAAAAAGATCTTAAACACTAGTTAAACAATCCACTGACTTTCATAAAACGATTTTCTTATGCTCTTGCAATCCAAATCATCCCAAAAGTTTCAAAAATGACTTTTTGTGTTTCATGAAACTTTTTAGCTCCTATAATACCCCTCGTTAGATAATATGGTTCCTGTTAAAATTTGGTGAGATTTGAAATTTTTAGTGATTAGAATGAATGTAAATTTAAATGGAATTGGATTCGATAGAAGTTGAAATCCTAAAAATATATTGTTTTAAGATCAAATTTGATGGAATATGTAAATTAGTTAATTTATAAGTTTGTAATTCACCCAATTTACATATTTTTAATGAAACATAATATTACAACCAATTTGCTCTATTTTTAATGAAACAAAATATTCCAATTATATCCTTTCGAACAAAATTACAATTCTAGTTGATAAAGATAAAATGGCAAGAAGGCGATCAACAACGGGCTGAGTTCGTTCGAATTGGGGCATATTACTATGAATCTCTAGAATTTTGAAGGGAGAGGTTTGATTTAGGTTTGGCTTTCCCAGAATCTGTGATCTTGATAAAATTGTGTTGATTTTCTGCTTCATTAATTAATGAAACTTCTATTTTTTTCTTCTCAAATATGAATTTTCTTCTGGATTTAATGAATCTGATGTTCAGGTTACATGTTTAGTGTCTGCTTATTTGGGGATTCTTTATATATTTGCTTGTCATTTGGTGGTTTCTTAGGGAATTGTATCGTGAATGTTGAGAACAATTTTTTAGCTCTCTAATCACTTTAAATTATGGAGCTTGCATACGGATTATTACGAACTGGGAATACACCTTCCTGCTCATAGCCCACCCTTGACATCGCGGGTGAAACACCACCTCATAAAGATGGATGGTTTTTATTTGGAAATGGGTTACTGTAGCTGTTGTGATACATACATATATATTTACTTTTGATATAACTTTAGCTTTCTTCATGATATCTACTTCTTTAATTATTCTTTTTTGGTGAGCAATCTATGGTGATTAGTTGGATAGTATGGCATTTTGAGAATTTGCAAAGATGTGGGTGATGACCCGGGATAGAGAAGCTAGCATATATTACAACAGTGTTTTTGTTTGAGTGAACAGGACGGTTTTGCTTTCAAGCTTCTCATTTGCATGCTGTTTTTGCTATATGATTCAAATGTCATAACAGTATGGTTACCTCCTTGCTTAACAATACATTCTAGGTAATGCACACATCTGAAAATGATAGATTCTAGTTAGCATTGAACAATCTGAGGTGAGAATTTGCAAGAACCTAAAATGAGAAATATATTTTACACTAATTAAAATATGATTTTGATTTCTACCACTGTTCAAACCTTGTTGATCATTGTGATTTAGTTATCTTGAACCAATATTTTTGCTTTTTTCCCCTTTCCTTCACTTATTATTGTCAATGCTTATAGGCCCTATGCTTTTGAACTCTAAGTGAAATATGATTTTGATCTCTAGTAGTACTCTTCAACCTTAGGAGGGAGGTTAAGTTATTTATACATGAGCATTTTTTAAGTGTATAGACAGTTCCAAAGATAAAAGTTCTCATTGTGGCTTATACAATTTGACCCATCACTGGAAAATATTTTGAAATGAATCTGTTGTCATTCATCTTTCCAGCTATTGATCCAGTTTATATTTGTAAATCTACTAAATTCAGTTTCTTTTTCATTTTTATTTAGGGTAAAGTGCAAAAAAAAACCTGCTATACAAAAATTGTGCATTAAACACCCCTCCTGTTAAGTTTGTGCATGTAACCTCCAAATATTTAAAAATTATGTGCAAATACCCACTCCGTATAGTGACTGTTTAAAAATGACCATTGACCGTCATGTCTGACCAAAAATTTATATTAAAACCCGAAGTTACCATTTCTCTCTCTCTCTCTCTCTCTCTCTCCCTCCTCCCCCCCCCCCCCCCCCCCTCCTCTCTCTCTCTCAATTCTCTCCCTCTGTCTGAGTGCGTCTTCTCCAGAAAACTATATCGCTGGAGTTGGTGTTGGTGTTCAATACATACAGAGGCTCTGGAGCACGGTCCATGTGAAGGGATCAGATTGTACATGTCAAAAATAATGACATAGAGCAGATAGGGTTGGATTGAAATCATATTTTCGAAATTTGACTTCGACATAGTTGGCTTGCAGTTGCTTGGAGGTTGGACAGAACTCAAATTGTACATGTTAAAAATGATGTGGTTGCTTGATGTCAAAATTAAATGAATAGATTATATTTGTATAGACACAGATTGTAATTTGAACTAATATGGAATTAATTATAAAAGCTGGGTAAATTTGTTCACGTGATGGAATGTTGTATCTGCCTGTTGGAGACTTCGGTGAGGTTGCTGTGGAGTACAAGCTTCTTCCAACACAGGCTCATGCTTAATCCATCATCAACTGTTGGGTTTTGCTGACAAATTGGGTAATGTAGTTAGAATATTACATATATACAAGTTGGGAATGAATATCACCATGATCAATAAACCCAACCATGATCAATATATATATATATATAGAGAGAGACTAATGGGCATGGTTGGAAAGTTATTTTGGGGGTTGTCTTATATATATATAGTATATATATATGTATATAATACAGGGAGGTAAGTGAATCTGACGTGGCATCTCTTAAAATGAGAAGTGTCCTCTTTGGACATTTTGAATTTTCTGATTTTTTTTTAATTCAACCTTAAGGGCATTTTAGACATTTCCCTTTTCCATTAATGACAAATTGAAGGAATGTCTTAATTTGGTCTTATTTGCACAAATTAAAAAATGTAGGGATTAATTAAACATCAGGGGTTTTCGCACATTCCGTGTGTAACAAGTTTTTTTTTTTTGCACTTTACCCTTTTATTTATTTTCTCTTTGGTCAAGTATATTTGTAAACCTATTAAATCTCTTTTGTTGCTCTACTTTTTAGGAGAGTCACAGAATTTGAATTTAGAAGGGGATTTTATTATTCAGTTGTTCAATTTCAAGCTTTCTTGTTATTAGCACATCCATAAATAGTACTTGACTCTTTTTTGAGAACTTTGCAAAGAGTTAAAGTTGTCAAAGTCATGAAAAAGGCCATGAAAAAAATTTCCTTAAAAATATTAATGCAAAAAGGAGAGCACTTATTATCTATTAATGGTGAAATTGAATCACGGAGAGAATCAGTCATGGATTTGGGATAAAAAAAAAACCCATGATTGTTGTTATTTATTTTGTATTTTGTGTAGTAAGTGTTCGGGAAGTAATCAGAGTTTTTATGTTGTCAAGCACTTGAACAAAGAAAACGTTCAAAGATAAAATGGTATTTAAAGGTTATAAGAGTTTCAACAAATGTTCTTGCCAAATACGCAAATAAAGCTCTTCGGCAATATGGACTATATAGACTGACTTATAAGTTCAAAGGTTTTGTCTGCTTTCATTTTTCAAGCATTTTGGAGATGTTTCTCTCATCCAGGACTACCCTCTCTTCATTTCTAGGGTCTCTCTCTCTTTCTTGAAACAGGTATGTTGTTTTATTCTTTGGCGTATTTTGTGACAATATGTTGCTTGTAAAGTCATATATATATGCATGTGTATATATATGTATTTATCTGTTTAAACAGACTCTCTTGTTGATATTACTTGAACAGCTAAATTCTATGGTTTCTTGAAGAAATTCAGATATTTTTTTGTGAAATGCTTCTCTTTTGTTCTTTGT
Source organism: Cornus controversa (assembly GCA_026545225.1). Classification (NCBI taxonomy): domain Eukaryota; kingdom Viridiplantae; phylum Streptophyta; class Magnoliopsida; order Cornales; family Cornaceae; genus Cornus; species Cornus controversa. The sequence continues at coordinate 65,352,886 of CM048849.1, read as the reverse complement.
TATGCCACTAATTTAAATCTTTTATTACTAGGCTTGGTTGAATTTTACAAGCTGATCATTGCAAAAAACGATCATCCATAGGCGTTCCTGTCATCAATTTGGTGTCAAATTTTGTTGTTTTGGTTAAAATTGTCAGATTTAGATTCTGTTTTTTGCTGAAATGAGTTCAGTGGGGTTTGATATCGGAAATGAAAACTGTTTATTGCAGTCGTGAAGCCACTAGGGATTGATGCTTTATTGAATGATGAGTCAAAACATGAAACACCGGCTGTTTTATTGAATGATGTTCAGGATGACCTTAGGTTGTTCCCTTGAATCCCTTCAGAGACTTCTGAGGCTCCAAATGGCTGCATTTTGATTCATTTACAGTATTTGAATGAGAAACATATGTCACCACAAAGGGTTGTAGCCTAGTGGTACTTCCTTAGCTTCCAAAGTAGAAGGTTGTGGGTTCTAGTCCCCATAGGAGTGAATTGAGTGTGTGTGTGTGAGAGAAAGAGAGAGAGAGAGATTGGTCAACTTATGTTGATATTATATTGATCATTGTGGTACACAGGTTGCTGTTGCATAATTTGAATCTGGACATATAAAGATACCATCGCTTGCTTTTGGTAGGCACCTGGATGAGAGAAACTTTGATAAGGTTCTGTTTGAGAAATTAAAGAAAGTCCCGAGTGCAAATCTGGAGGCACCATTTAATATTGAGTGCTTGATGGATTCGAATGGCGTTAAGGGTTTTATTAAGAAAGAGGATTTTATGAAGATGTCACCAGACTTTTTGGAGAGGAATATTATTCCTTGTCACAAGGCTTTGGCTGGCTATGCCTGGCTATTTAGTCTTTGAAACCACTTTAATTTTACATAGTGGTTGTGAGGATGTAGAAAGTATATGACTAGTTTCTGATTACATACTAGAGCTTTGCAAACAAATCGAAGAGGGGGGGCTTTCTAGGAATCTACATTAAATGTAGGAGTGGCTTTACGAGGATGGAGTTGAAGAATCTGAATATATTTACACAGAAACTGGAGTGTTTTAAAAAGGTGCTTATCACTTTCTTAACTTTACTTACCTTTTTAATATTGTTTCCTAATTCATACATCCAACTTCTTGGACAGGTGCAAATCAGTTCCTTAATTTTACTTCTCTATTTTCTACTGTTTCCTGATTAGATCCAACTTCTTAAAAAGGTGTTGATTACTTCTTAATTTTACTTCTCTTTTTCGTACTGCTTTCTAATTCATATCTCCAATTTCTTCCGGTTTAACACTAGCTGGTGGATTCTATTGAGAATCGATATAAGGATGAAGAGTCCCATCCCGTGCACAAGCAACAAGGGTTCTATTAATTTGCATTATAGATTATCAAATGGCTGTTGGATTACTCCCGGTCAGTGATAGAGAGGTGATATGATCTTTCTCCTGTAATTAATTATGGTCTTATAGGACATATTTGATGATGATGATGATGATGATCAATCACTCAGTTAACTGTTGGACCACCTTGCTTTGCAGGTTATTCATGAATGCGATAAAGCAGAGCAGTGGCTGCGAGAGAAAAGCTAGCAACAAGATTCCTTACCCAAGAACTTAACATGTAAGGCTCATATCACCAATTTGCAAAATGATTTTAGAACTTTTAGATTAAACTCCATGGTCAAAGTTTCAGCTGCAGAGTCTTGCTTATTTGAATGTTAAGAGCAGAAAATTTTCATGTTCATTTACCCTTTGACCTATAGACAATTCCAAAGAAGTAACATATCCACATTTTCAGGAATGCCAAACATATAATGTGACCCAATTCTTCAACCCCATGATCGTAGGATTCAGACCAGAGAAGCAAACAGGATGACAAGCAAGTTAATTAATGTACATTTATCGAAATCAGTGTTGAACACATTGCATTAGAAAAGCACACTATCTGATGTAACGAAGTGTTCAATTGAATCTGCTTTTAATACATGGAATATGTAAAAAATTATACCGTATTTACAAATATGCTCATCTATCCATTCTCAACAAGAACAACTCCATGATTATCCCCAGGATCAGATACAAAGCAATAATTTCTCATTTCTTTAATCCATTTAGCATTATTTTATTAGTATCACCTTCTGATAAAGATCCAACTTCAGGCTTGTGGGTTTGAGATACATGTGTGATGAGAGGTGTTAAGCTTAACATAGTAGAGAACCTAGATGGACTAGGTGAGGTGGAAGTTTAGGCAAACTTGTGAGAGAGAGAGAGAGAGTGGCAACGTAGAAGGTTACGACAGACTCCCTTTGAGAGGGTTCAGTGGCTGAGCTGAGAGATTCTAGAGGGCAAGGCTCTAGAGGACCTAGATGGACTAGGTGAGGTGGAAGTTTAAGCAAACTTGTGTGAGGGAAAGAGTGGCAATGTAGAAGGTTACCACAGACTCCCTTTGAGAGGGTTCGAAGGGTGAGGTGAGAGATTCTAGAGGGCAAGGTTCTAGAGGACCATAGAGGCAAGAAGCATTATGGTGTTCAGAGAAGAGGGAGGAGGGAGAGTTTAAGAATGTAGGTGGTGGTTCTCCTTCTGGTCCTTCTCTTTTTAAATCTGGTAAGATGCTTTTTTATTGCTAAAGGTGAGATTTGGTAATGTCATTCGATGATGTCTTGTTGAGGTGAGACAAGTGGGTTTATTATAGTGATAAAAAGGACACGATAATTACAATGTAAAGCAATGGTAAGACAAGACAAAAGAAAAGTATGGGTTGTCTTCATAGGGTTTAAGATAACTATTTTATAGAAAAAATAATGCAAAAATTAATCATCTAGAATGGGCGGCGTTAGTGAGGGAGTCGAAGTGGTCTTTCTCTCTATTCGAATTAGATCGAGCGTTAACTAGACCACTAAGAGAGTGATCCACCTTCTCAACGGACCCTGTACTTCAGCCACCAAACCAAGTACCTTCTCGGGCTCCAGTAGCTCCACAGCCAGTCCTCAGCTTCCACAAAGCTCCTCATATCTGTTTACCTGTTGACCAATGGGAAATAGAAATCATATTAGTAGGTTTATGATTAGCTCCCCTGCCTCTGAAGACTGATTTTGTCTTGCTCAATGTGTCAGGGGAGGTTAGTGGGATAAAAACATTGAATGCTGGCCTGAGTGATATTATTTGCTAATGGGACTGAGATTGTCTTGAGAATATAATACCACCTTTTTACTTCATAAGGCTCTGATATGAACAATCACCAGGTCTGACTCAGCTTCCACAAAGCTCCTCGTATCTGTTTACCTGTCTATCAATAGGAACTAAAAACCCAAATTAATAGGTTTACGATTACCTCCCCTGCTCTAAGACTGATATTGTCTTACTAATGTGTCAGGGGAGGTAAGTTGGATAAAAATATCGAATGGTGGCCTGAGTGATATCTGTTTACTGGCCTATTGATACCTCTATGCCTTGATTAATTTGTTTCTTCCAAAGGTCTGAACCTCTCTCTCTCTGATTTGATTTCTTTATTTACATTACATCTGACATGTGCTTCTGGTTTTGACATCCAGTGTTTGTTCTGTAATTGCATCCACCTTGTAGGTTCTATTAACCAGGTCTGCAGATATCTAAAATATTGTCAATCCTTTGCTGAGGTTTGGATCATATTCATTTATAAAATACTCCAATAAATTCCTTTCTGTTGTCAGGGATTGTATGATCTTTTAGCAATCTAATCCAAGATTAACCTCAAGGTACTAGTCAGTTTAACATGCCATGAACTTAGAATTAACACCCATTGCAATACTGAGTAACTCATGACCTTTGTCCCAGCTTGCAATCCTTGATTCTAGTTAGGTCTGCCACGTATGTCCCAGCTTCCAATTATTGCTTCTGGATTGGGTCTACCACGAAGATCTCCTTCTAATTTGCTAAACAAAATCACACTTCTGTAACCATAAAAGGATCAATAATCCAATCGCCATCAGACTAACTTCCTGCAAATTTGGTTGGCCCTAATTTCAGCTATAAAAACTAAAAACCAATATTGGGGAATCAACAAGGGTATTCAAGTTTGTCCTGAACAATTTTTTATTTTTATTTTTGTAGGCTAAGTCACATCCTATTTATATCACCAAATTTCGGACTCCAGTCTGCCCTTAAACAGTTTACTTCCATAAGCCATGTCTAACTTGCTACAATATTCCTAAACAAAAACCGGATACGGTCATCCTATTTGACATATGCTACTTCGTAACCTCCTTCTGATATATTTGACTTCAAATTGTAGTATGATATACGAACAATAATTTTGGATTCAGTGTGTCCTCAAACAGTGTACTTCCATGAGCCATATATAACTTGCAATAATCTTCCTAAATAAAAACTGAAAAAGTCCTTTTGACATAGGCTACTTCATAACTGCGCACAACTATTGTTGCCTTGTATCTACAACAGTTGTATTCTTAAATCCTCTAAAACCTGCAAACTTGTCAAGATAGCAGATCCTTATATTCATTTATATATTTTTTATTTATATGTATCTATCGTAGCCATGTGCTTGTCTATATATTTTTGGCTTTTACTTATTGCCCTTGAAACTGTTTTTTATGTTAACCATGTATATATTATATAAATATATATTGGCTTTTACTTATTGTTCTTGAAACTTTATTTTTTTTACCTTAGTAGTGTACTAGTGTGTGTGTGTGTGGGTATATATATATATATAATTTTTATTAATTGTCCTTGAAATATCCTTTTTTGTTTTTGAAAATGTTTCACTGATTCAAATAAAAAAATGTGAATATATCTGAATAATATTAAAAGAAAAAGAGACCACTTATGACTTGAAGGAAGGAGCACCTGCTTGACCCTTGTCCGATGAAGATGAAGTAGTAGTTCTCAAAGAGTTGAGTGAAGAAATTAATTGTATGAGATGAGCCTTGTATGTAATTATTATGATTTATAGTGTTTGAGGCATGAAACTGTCTAGTGTGAAATAGTCCTCTGCCTTGAGCTTGTGTGTGAAGTGCAGGTGCATTAGTGAAGGGTTCTGCTTGTGCTTGTACTCATGACATAGAATTTAGTTAAATCATGCCCCTCTTAGGAAATTGGTAATTTGGATCTTTGGACTTAGAAAGCTCTGGTGTTTGACTCTCTATCTTGTAAACAATATATTTTTGTATATTTTTGTTTGTTGTTGCAATATATCAGAAATTAAGTATGGTGTTATGTTGGTTGGTTGAAGTGAGAATCCATATGGCTCACTCAGTTCAACCAAGGGGACTCGCAATAGTAACGACATGGATTGGCCTGATCTAAGGTTGTGGTGGAGTTCCCCCCAACAGTAGTCTTAATGTCGTCCCTCAAAAACAGACTAGTGATCAATGGACTTTGAGCTTTTGCTTGTCCCAGACTGTGGTGGACTTCGTCCCTCTGTCCCTCCTTTTTTTGTTTATTGGCATATTTTTTGCCTTATTTTTTATCCCATATTTTGAGGGAATGGTCTAGTGAGATTCCAAAAGGCGAACTCACGCACAACCAGGTTAGGGAACCACAACGATCACTAGTAAAAGCTTAGGAAAGTGAGACTCCAAATGGCTCACTCACAACAAACCAACAGGGAACCGCAACAGAATCATGGCCCTATCCTGCCCCAGATTGCATTCTCCCATATCGATTATATTAATCTGTATATATTGACAACATTATATTATATATATTTTTATTTTACATGTTTACTAAACTTCCAAGTCTAAACCAAACTCACACAACCCTCGATCCAAGAAATCAATAATTAAGAGGAGCAGATTTTTCTTTTTTTTTTCTTTTTTTTCTTTTTGTGTCAAAGAGCCAAAACTACACTTGCAGAATTCGGACTTCAGAGTGATTAGTGCATGTGTGAAATTTGCTTAGGCAGATTACTACAAAAAAAACACTAAACAATGCCTCTTATGTGAATTTTATAAACAAAATATATATATATATATATATAGTGGTTCATTCAACCCTTTTGAGAACAAGAGATGTTAATTATTGGATGAAGGAAAGCTGGACGCTCCATTGCCTATGTAAAAATACAGTGGCTCTTATGTAATTTTTTTTTTGGAACATATAATAAGCTTAACGTATGTACGTTTTACGAAAATATACTTAATATTTTTTTATTAATCAAATATTGACTCTTAACAAAATATCAGTTATAGATAAAATAAAGAGAAATCAAACTAGACAAAGAATGAATCCCTACTATTTACTGTAAGACAGGTCGCTAACTTCTTTTTTACTCCGTATTATATATATATATATATATATATATTATATATATATATATATATATTTTTTATTTTCTAAAGGAAAACCCCAACTTCTTTTTCGACACCAATCTAACTTGTTTTTTTATTATTTTTAATATATATTTTTTGGTTTTTTGTTTTTTAAATTTTTTTGGGTTTTTTTGTTTTTCTATTTTTTTTTAATTTTTCAAAAAGAAAACCCTAACTTCTTTTCTGACAGGAGCCGAACTTTTTTTTTTTCTTAATATTTTTTTTGGTTTTTTTGTTTTTTTTGGGTTTTTTGTTTTTCTATTTTTTTTGTTTTTCAAAATCAAAAGCTGACAAATGAAACATTTACTGAAAAAAAAAAATCAGAAACAAAAAAAGGGAAAGAAAAGTAGACGACATACCTCAACATATGTATTTAACGATGCTGAAAAAAATAAGAAAGAAGAAATCGAAAGAAAAAGTAAACAAAATATATATACACACACACATAAAAATTATAAATTTTTTTGATCAAAAACGTACCTTGAAACCCATTGCAGATAGGTCGAATCGACGCCAACCGTTGCCCATTGCAGATGATGGAGGACCACGTTGTGATGGTCCCCAACGCATGTCTGGAGTAGTAGGAGTAGGAGTTGGAGTAGCACCTTGTCCACGGGAAGAGCAACAGCGTACATCATACGCCCTCCTAGATGTGGGATTTGATAGTACTTCCCATGCTTGTGAAACCAGTTTGAAGGCGCCTTCAGCCGCAACGGAGGAGTTCTTGTCTGGATGAACCACTAGAGCAAGTTTCTTGTATCTTTTCTTTATTGCCTCTCTTTCAGCCCGTTTGTCTACTCCCAGAATTGCATAGTGGTCTAGTTCACCTCTCATCGTCTTTCCACCGGCAGCGATGTGTACTGCGTAGGCAGTCAGGAATGTCTGTATCACATTATTTGAGTCAGGATTGAGTCGCGCAGCCATTCGACCCAACTTGGCCGCCTCTTCAGGTTTTCCTATACTAAATCTCTCCTCTGCGTAGAGTAAGAATTTGTTGTTTTCCATTTTTCCGAATACTAAGAGCTAGCTAACAGATGATGATGAAAGAGTTTTTTTGATCAAAGTATGTGGAGGCGTTTTATATCCTAGGTAGGTATTAAATAGATAAGTATGTCTCTCCATTCTTTTAGCCCAAGTAAGCTATCTATCTTTTAGCCCAAGTAAGCTATCTATCTTTGGCACTAAATAGATAAGTGTGTCTCTCCATTCTTTTATCCCAAGTAAGTTATCTATTTTTTATCCCGCTTTATTATTAAGCTATCTCATTAGGTAAAAGTTATCCCACGTTACTATTAAGCTATTGCTGCTGCGGCTGCTGAATAGCCTCCATAGTACACTAACGAAATATACGGGGTAAGGAATTTAAGAAATTGAACAAATCCACATCGGTTGCCTACTGGTATTTTCACATGAACCAACTGCCCAAATTGGATGAGAGGAATATTATGCCTTGTCACAATGCTTTGGCTGGCTATGCCTGGCTATTTAGTCTTTTAAACCACTTTAATTTTACATAGTGGTTGTGAGGATGTAGAAAGTATATGACTAGTTTCTGATTGCATGCCAGAGCTTTGCAAACAAATCGAAGAGGGGGGGCTTTCTAGGAATCTACATTAAATGTAGGAGTGGCTTTACGAGGATGGAGTTGAAGAATCTGAATATATTTACACAGACAGAAACTGGAGTGTTTTAAAAAGGTGCTTATCACTTTCTTAACTTTACTTACCTTTTTAATATTGTTTCCTAATTCATACATCCAACTTCTTGGACAGGTGCAAATCACTTCCTTAATTTTACTTCTCTATTTTATACTGTTTCCTGATTAATTAGATCCAACTTCTTAAAAAGGTGTTGATTACTTCTTAATTTTACTTCTCTTTTTCGTACTGCTTTCTAATTCATATCTCCAATTTCTTCCGGTTTAACACTAGCTGGTGGATTCTATTGAGAATCGATATAAGGATGAAGAGTCCCATCCCGTGCACAAGCGACAAGGGTTCTATTAATTTGCATTATAGATTATCAAATGGCTGTAGGATTACTCCGTATTATATATATATATATATATTTTTTTTTTTTAATTTTCTGAAGGAAAACCCTAACTTCTTTTTTGACACGAATCTAACTTCTTCTTTTTATTATTTTTAATATATTTTTAAAAATTTTTTTTTTTGGTTTTAATGTTTTTCTATTTTTTTTGTTTTTTTTTCCAATAAGAAAACCCTAACTTCTTTTTTGTTTTTGAAAAATAAATCCTATATTAGAGCGACTAATTTTTTTCTTCTACTATTTTTTTGTATTTTTACATTTTCAAAATCAAAAGCTGACAGATGAAACATTTACTGAAAAAAAAAAAAAACAATTTGGAAACAAAAAAAACAGGTCGCTAACTTCTTTTTTACTCCGTATTATATATATATATATATATTATTTTTTATTTATTTTCTAAAGGAAAACCCCAACTTCTTTTTCGACACCAATCTAACTTGTTTTTTTTATTATTTTTAATATATATTTTTGGGTTTTTTGTTTTTTAAATTTTTTTGGGTTTTTTGTTTTTCTATTTTTTTTTTTAATTTTTCAAAAAGAAAACCCTAACTTCTTTTCTGACAGGAGTCGAACTTTTTTTTTTTCTTAATATTTTTTTTGGTTTTTTGTTTTTTGTTTTTTTTGGGTTTTTTGTTTTTCAATTTTTTTGTTTTTTTTTGTTTTTCAAAATCAAAAGCTGACATATGAAACATTTACTGGAAAAAAAAAAATTGGAAACAAAAAAAGGGAAAGAAAAGTAGACGACATACCTCAACATATGTATTTAACGATGCTGAAAAAAATAAGAAACAAAAAACCGAAAGAAAAAGTAAACAAAATATATATATACACACACATCATAACCGCAAAAAAAATTATAATTTTTTTTTTATCAAAAACGTACCTTGAAACCCATTGTAGATAGGTCGAATCGACGCCAACCGTTGCCCATTGCAGATGATGGAGGACCACGCTGTGATGGTCCCCAACGCATGTCTGGAGTAGTAGGAGTAGGAGTTGGAGTAGCACCTTGTCCAAGGGAAGAGCAGCAGCGTACATCATACGCCCTCCTGGATGTGGGATCCGATAGTACTTCCCATGCTTGTGAAACCAGTTTGAAGGCGCTTTCAGCTGCAGCGGAGGAGTTCTTGTCTAGATGAACCACTAGAGCAAGTTTCTTGTATCTTTTCTTTATTGCCTCCCTTTCAGCCCGTTTGGCTACTCCCAGAATCGCATAGTGGTCTAGTTCACCTCTCACCGTCTTTCCACCGGCAGCGATGTGTACTGCATAGGCAGTCAGGAATGTCTGTATCACATTATTTGAGTCAGGATTGAGTCGCATAGCCATTCGACCCAACTTGGCCGTCTCTTCAGGTTTTCCCATACCAAATCTCTCCTCTGCGTAGAGTAAAAATTTGTTGTTTTCCATTTTTTCGAATACTAAGAATTAGCTAACAGATGATGATGAAAGAGTTTTTTTTTATCAAAGTATGTGAAGGAGTTTTATATCCCAGGTAGGCACTAAATAGATAAGTATGTCTCTCTATTCTTTTATCCCAAGTAAGCTATCTATCTTTTATCCCAAGTAAGCTATCTATCTTTGGCACTAAATAGATAAGTGTGGGAACTAAATAGATAAGTGTGTGTCTCCATTCTTTTATCCCAAGTAAGTTATCTATCTTTTATCCCAAGTAAGCTATCTATCTTTGACATTAAATAGATAAGTGTTTTTTCATTCTTTTATTCCAAGTAAGCTATCTATCTTTTATTATCCCTTCTTGTTAAAGTAATATACGGTTAGAGAGTGTACTTGCCAAGTCAATGCACCCGAAGCCGGTTTGATTTTCGTCAAATTTCCCTAAATTAAACATAATAAAATACAATTAATGAATACTTATATCACGAGAACTTGACCAAGGATTAGACGTTATCATTTTATGTTTTCAAACAGCTAGGTTTGACCAAAGAATATGCACTCAGAAACACACTTAAGATAGTAAAATAAAGGTAGTAAAATTGTTGGAGGATATATACGGCGTATCGAAGTGATGGGTTTGGTTTATGGGTCTAAACTAATGGTGAATTAAGATACGGGCAGTCTACATACTTCAACATAAATTTCAGTTGTCAATTTCCTGTTATTATTATGATTGGGTCTTCAATTCAAAAATGAATCCGATAAAAGTTGAGTCATCATATTGCGGCAACTATTTAAAGTAGCAACATAGAAAAGAATTTGAGAACTGAGGAGGGGTAAAACATAAACATTACCATAAATCAGAACCCACATCCATTGTCAATAGGATGAATCCTATGTATCAAATAATACATACGCGAATGAGTGCGCCCAAATTCATAGCCATCTAATAACCACACAACTTAGGAGAAAAATAAAGCAAGTCAGAGACAATTAATTCTCCGGTTGACAAAATTACAGAAATTCCAAGAAAGACTAGCTCAGAATGGAACTGAAACACCAGTAATTGCCAACATATACCACTAATAAAAAAAAAAAACTAATAGCCAACATATACCACATTGAGGAACAAACATAACTCCGAATAGTGCTCACTCTACAGAAACAATGTATCTGGTGAACGTTGTCACCATCATCCATACTTGAAATGCAACAAATCACTGCATAAAAGAACATAATTCTGTTATATATATCATATTATTATATCCATCAAAATGTAATTCAAATAGAATACAATCAATCAAGATAATACTAGCCATCAAATTCTTCCCATGTATTTGGTGAACCTCGTCATATGTTTAATATGCATTGAAGATAATAAAATTAATATTAGTACCAACAATGAAATCCCGAAATAAATCAATGCAGCAGTGAAGAAATTGTCTTGCATGTGCAGTAAAACAGGCTAAACAGCCCTTATTCTCCACCAAATTACAACTGGTAACAACAGCCATCCACGTGTCAAGCATGACTAAACCTCCAATCAAAAAAATTGAACAACTTAGATTTTATGTCGTCTGGTTTTCGCAACATTTTGCAGGGATTTTCTCTTCCTTGGAACACCGAAAATGTGATTACTTTCGCAATTATGTAAGCATGATTAATGATATGGGTCATTATCGAGTGTAGTGCACCATTAATCAAGGGTGCTGGGAGGGGTGGACTGGATAAGACCTACCCGTTGGCATTATATGCACAAAGTGGTTGCTCTAAGGATTTGAATTCACATTTTCATGCTTGACAGCCTGAGCATTTTGCCAGTGCACCAAACAATGGTTCCTAGGTTCACCATCTACTTTGATGCCACTCAACTAAACAAGTTTCAGGTAGGAAGAACATGACAGAAGATTAACAACCATGGGTTGGATGACAGGACCAGGATGAACTCCAGAAACCTTAAAGGATTAAACATCCCTTGACTATCTTATAATGAAAAGATGGTTATAAGAAAAGCTGTTAGTGTATATTTATTACTACCTGAAGCTATTGCTGCTGCGGCTGCTGAAGCTGTGGGTAGTTTTCATATCCTGAATAGCCTCCATAGTACAGATTAGGATCTTGAACAGCTGGGGTATATCCATACGTTTCATATCCTTGGGCATATCCATAATATCCTCCGTTCCACTGGTTTGGATCAACCTGAACCTGCACATTACCAACAAATGGATCCTGTATAATTGTCAGCTTCGTAGGCAAATTTAAACTTTTAAATGTAGAAAAGCAAAAGTTACCAAGTCTTAGGTTATTCCGAACGACCTGTTTATTTGAAGGACTACGGCCCCATGAAAGTCGAATATTTTGTCCACCCAACTGGGTTCCATTTAACATCCGTAAAGCTTCCTCAGCGCAACTTCTGACATCAAGTATGCATAGAAGAGAACAAAGTCCGATAAATTAGATGCCAAATTTTTTCACTCACGAAATATACAGGTAAGGAATTTAAGAAATATCTTGAGCAGGTTTATCATACCTGTTAGCAAATTGAACAAATCCACATCGCTTGCCTACTGGTATTTTCACATGAACCAACTGCCCATATTGGCTGAAAACTTGCCTCAGATGGTCATCTGTAACACTAGAATCCAGACCACCAACAAATATCTGCAATTAAATTTTGTTGGGTCAGGAGCATGTTAAAAATGTTTTCTACATCAATAATTAAAAGCATACTAACAGTTGTCTTATTCGGATCATCTTCACTCTGAGTTCCTTGAGTATTCTGGTACGTAGCTGCAAATAGAGAGTATACAAGTGAAGACAAAGTGGAAGAAATAGTGAAGAAACAATTAGTTTAGTTCAATCTAAAAGAAGAGAACATGATTCCATGCAGGCGAAACCCTTGCTGGAGATTTTGGTCCAACAAAGTAGCTGAGTAGTTGAAAAGCCCAAGACATTATCATCAAATGAGCCATGAAAACAAAAAATGTAACCAAGCTGACAGAAGCAGCGTTAATTACCAAACTGAGAAAACTTGGATTATTATTTCTATCTAGCACTCAAGACAAAGAAATTCAAAATAGATTCAGTTATAAAAAAGATACAGAGTTACAGATTCTATCTAGCAATCAAACAAACAAGTTTAGATGTGTGTACTTAAATAACTGCAACACCCAACAGCAAATGCCCCTGGTTTACAAGAGAGAGAGAGAGAGACTAAACTTTCTTCTTTTTTGATAAGTAAGATACACACACCCACAATTGCTTTTTATGTGGACTTAAACCCTCAACCTTCCACTTGAAAATAGAGGAGAAATCATTAGAACTGAACCCTTGGTGTTAACACACACACACATACAAACACATAAACAGAGAGAGATTTAGAGGAGGGGGAGGAGAGAACCGACAAACACTATATGATGTCAAAGAGAAATACCCATATAGACAACGTCAAACACTATATGATGTCAAAGAGAAGTACCCATATAGACAACGTCATACATGAACGGAATATATAAACACATGAACAATTTCTTACGTATCAATTCACATAAAAGCCCACAAAGCAGTAAACCCACAAAAGAAAGTCAGTAGTCCCGTACTGACTTTCATAAAGTAGCTAAACTAGTCATTCTCAAAATATATCATACAAGTACTTGTACAAGTATAAATGTATTCATGTAAACATGCATTTACACTGGAACATGTGACAATTTGAAAACTTGAATAGCACTCACACGCGCTTGCACTCTATAAATTGGTAACGTAAGTTTAAATGAAGGTGTGGAATTGAGACCATCAATTTGAAAACTTGATTAGCACCCACTTGTGCTTGCGCTCTATGCATTGGTAACGTAAGATTAAATGAAGGCGTGGAATTGAACCCATCACCTCTTTAGAGGAAATTTAAGATGTGAGCCAATACAAAATAGCCACTTCAAAATTATGTATATGTAATTCCCAAAGAGAAAAAAAAATGCATTATTTACCAAGTACCAGACAAGAAACTCTAACAAATAAAAATATTTTATTTATACATGTCTATAAAAAAAATTAAAAGGTTCAAATCATCTACTTGGTAAAATATTTCCTAATGTATAATAATGATTTTAAAAAGTTAAATATTAGAGGAGAGATGTCTTGTGATAGAAAAGAATGAAAAAAGAGAATTCATGTGGTCAACCCCATTCATATGGGATTAAGGCTGGGATGATGATGTACTTATCTGTATATTTAGTTTTTGCTTTACTTTCTATAGGAGCGAGATACTCTAAAACTTGAGAATTTATACAACCGCTGCCCTCACAGTTTTTTTCTCACGCTTTGGCCATTTGAATGAAATGGGTGGGCATACTAACAATGACACAAGAATTCACATCACTTTAGTTGTGACAATTACATGGAACAAAAGTAAATAAGTATAAAATTAAAAACAGAGAATATTTGCAACTGAGAGAAAGTTTAAGCTTGGTATGCTAGTGGAAACTATTTCAATAGATTTAAAGCATCATACAGAGCTAATAGAATATAATGCTACTTCGGACTTGATGCAGATACAGCAACACTGAAACAGTCATGTCCCCTCATGAAAAAGAGAAGATTGATAACAATGATTCATCATCAACGAATTGCAAAGACTAAATGAACAAATGAGGAGAAAGGGTAAAGGTATAGACTAAAGAAACTGAACCGCCAGCAGAAACAGCCTAATTTAGGAATGCTGAATGGAATAACAATATGCAGAACCGAAACTATTCCTGCTATATGCAGTTTCAAGCAACTGGGATAAGATTGCTACCTGTTCTCCATGATGAACCTATCCCCACTAAATTAAGTCCGAAAATGTAAGTGAGAACCAAGCTTGGAAGAACAGGAGAGGAAAAGATCAAACACAACTACAATATAAATGGCACAAAGGAAGGGGTACATTCTTGTGGCCGATAAACGAAAAATAAAGCAAAAGAACTTGAATGGTAAATTAATTGTAACTTGACTGACATTGATCAGTAAAAGAAACTGGGAAAATATTGAAAAATGTAGCATAATCAATGCCACAAGGAACTGAATTGAAGGACAATATAATACATAAAAAAGGAACTGACCTAGGCGAGGCCACGCACTAAAGGGGTACCATTTCAGCTGAAATCAGTTCCAGACCCCTTAATGATAGAGCCTCTCGACACCCTGCTTTCAGACAATAGTATTTCTATAAGATTTTGCAATTTTTTTATATTTGAACAGCATTAATGCCCAAAACTTTCAAATTACTGGAAAAAAATGACTTTGTAATCTGGTGCTTATCTTCAAGAATCGACAGCATAGCTGAAAGAAAAGCTAACCTAACAACATTATTTATTATTGACCAGACTGCGTGTCCTAAAAATACCAATCCATCTCATCATTCAAACTGGCAAATTCAAGAATTAAAAACACACGATGATAAATAGACACACCTGGATTAAAGACTTGCATCCAAGTAATAATATCATCTAAATGCAAAAGTATCTAAAATGAACTCAAAGCTACAACAAAAATGCGGGTAGAAGTATGTGGCCACTGAGAAACATACCACTGGGGTATTGCTGACTACAGACATTCTTTTTGTTAGCAGCTGGCCCAATGCGCATGGGCCTGGTTGAACAGAATCTTCCATTCATCTCAGTCATAGCACGTAATTGTTCACTTTCATCTCCAAACTTGACAAACCCATAACCCTTCGTGCGTCCAGTCATTTTATCAGTTACTACCTTTGCACCTTTCACTGAAGGATAATGGACCCTGAATATCTCCTGTAGCATGTAATCTGTAACATCAGAAGCCAAGTCTCCAACAAATATTGTGAAGTCAGGGTTATCATCTGTACGCTTTTCACCCGCTCCAAAATATGCCCAGTTTAATCTAAAATTCTGCTCAACATTTGGCATCAGGGTACCATTGTATGTTTGTAAATTTCTTTCCGCAGCAGCATGGCTTACAAATTCAATAAAGCCATAACCCTCCGATTGACCAGTTTGCTTACTACGGATAATTTTCACAGAAATCACCTGCAAGCACAAACACTTTCAGTAGCTAGAATACAAAGCCACAAAGCCCCTCACACCCAATTCTTTTACTGTATATGCATATACATCTACAAACATGCACGTGTCTCCAGGGTTGCACAGCGAACATTTAATGGCAACTGCCTCATTTTCAATCTACATTGCAAGCACAATATACCTTATACGTGCGGGTTTGAATGTTAAGAAACCCCAATTAGTTCAAAAAAGCAAGGATGCCCACTCACACGTGAGCAGGGGCGGACCTAGCATGTGCCCAGGAGGGGCACATCCCCCCCCTGAATTTTTTTTTTCTTTACCTATATATGTATAGTTTTTTTAAAATTTTCAAAAATGCCCCCCCTCAATTTATTTTTTACTCTGCAAATTAGATGGGTTGTTTCATCTATTGGGTTAATACACTTCTTTTAAATAGAAAGGCCCAATTCTATTGGAGTCCAATACATTTTATCTATTGGGTTAATACACTTCTTTTAAATAAAAAGACCTAATTCTCTTAGAGGACAATATGTTTTAGAAACCAGGAAAAAAAAAAAAAAAGAGGGCAAGATATAACGCAACAAGCCCTTGCTCTGTTGCAGTGACACAAATGCTCCTCTTTCGCAAAGTTGTGTATCAAATCCTCTCCTCTCTCTTCTCTCCTAACCCAAAGTTTCTATCTTTTGATCTTTTCTTTTCTTCTCTCTTAACCCAAATCTGAACCTCATGCAATTATTAATTTCTCTAATTTTTTTTTCATTTCTTCTTTCTTTGGGCCAAATGTAATGATATCAAACTAGGACCTTTAATTTACTGAATTTGGTAAAGCTCTGATTATTTAGAAAATTAGGTCATTCAGAGATAGTTAATTTTGATTTTGAATTGTCTCATTACAAAACCAAAGATGGTGTTTTACAGAGATTCATAGAGATTCATTCGTTGATGGCCGAATTGTTTCACCCACTTTGATGTGGGTTAAAGCATTGGATCTTAAACCAGACATCAGATTGGATAGCAAGTAACAATAGAGATGCCTCTCTTAGTTAAGCGCTTGGAGAGAGAGTATAATTTCCTTGACATGGCTCACAGTTCAACTAGTATTTAGATAATTTTGTTCTACTTTAAATAAGTATTGATATGGAATTAGATTAAGAATACTACACTGCCCATTGAAAGATAGTGAATTTGCTATATTTTTTGTTTCTTGTTTGCATTTTTATGTGAAAAAATTATATTTGTTACGCTAGTTTTTTTTCTCCTCACCAAATACACTACGCCCCCCGAACTAAAATCCTGGGTCCGCCCCTGACGTGAGGTCTATGATTTTCAACTGTATCCAGCCGCTGACTCAGTCGTCACACACCTTTGTGGAGATCATGTTATAAAAATAAATAAATGAAAAGGGAAGCATTCTTTCAATGATTAGTGCTTAATTACAAGGTTATTTTCATATAGAAAAAACCAAATTCAGACATAATTACTGAAAGCATCTTTTACATTAAGTTCTTGTTTAAAACTTTTTCCAAATTTTCAAGAATTTAAACTACAGACTTCTCAAATGCCATATCTATCTCTTGTTTCTATATTTTAAAATCAAATTTGTATAATAATACAAATGCCCAACACTCTGTTGCTTTGCTACCTTACACTCCCTATACTCTCAACCCGTAACCTCCATTTAATATAAATCTTGAATCATTCCATTCCAATAAAAGTCCATCCTTCTAAAATGTTGTACCTGCCCCTCCTCCCCCTTCTCTTTCTTGGCATGTCAAGTAGGATGAATCCCTTTCATTAGATTTTCTCCACTTCAAATTTCAAACATAAAACAATATAGACTGTTTGGAACAATTACTTGGAAGGTACATTGTGCACATTGAATTCAAAGAAACATATATTGCATAAAAGAAAGGAATGAGCATAAATAAATCAATAACTCTATAACATATAATCAAACCTTACCCAGTTATTTGAGGTCAGCTTCACAAGTATTATTTATGAGGTAACAAATCAGTCTAACGACTCTAACCACACGCTATCATATCTTTCCAACTCATTCAATTTTTGCCTTCCCCTGGCAATACCCCAACTAAGACTATATTCCTCTTCTCGCTGGTATGGGGGTGGCAAAATTGGACACGACACGAACACAGGTTAAGCGGATTTGGGTTTGAGGTAAACCGACACGTTTAATAAACGGGTCGACACGAACAAGACACGGAAAATTTGTGTTGGGTTTGGGTCTAAGCTGTCTGACCTGAGACACGATTACGATATGAGTTATTCATATATTCTGATTTTATTCAAACTTATATATACATAGCTATATATATTGAAATTTTTTGTAATCTATTTGTTTGTTTACAATATTGATGTAGGCATAAAATGCAAGAATGAGATTGCTATGGTTTTTTTCCGTTGTTGAATCACCTCAGTATGTTTTTGGAGTTTATATATAGATACAAAATTTATAATATAGTTTGATTTTAGGGTTTATGTATAGATATGTCCTTGGGGTTTGTATATAGATACAAAATTTATAATATAGTTTAAATTTAGGGTTTATGTATAGATATGTACTTTATTTTCTATACGATCTTCAAAGAGATTTTTAGAAGCTGGAGAAACACATATCATGTAAGTTAAAAGAGATTAAAAAGTTTATTAAATGAGTCTAAGTTAAAAGAGATTAAAAAGTTTATTAAATGAGTCCTGCCATTATAGGACAGGTTTATTAAATGGCTTACACAATTCTACACGTGTAACACATTTAATAAACGGGTTGGGTTGGGTAAGTGTTGAGTTAGAGCTGTTTAGCAAATTCTCATAGATCGGCATGATAAGGGAACACCGAATTGCCAGCCTACGCGGGTACAATTATTGGACTTTGGCACAATAATTAAACCATCTTAGTTGGTTTTTTTTTTCTCATTTTATATGTATGGGGTGCCTACTTCCACAGTCTGATGAATATGTTCCTTCTAATTTTTTTATTTTTTTTCTTATCTTACCACACTATCATCTCAAGTCTGAACATCCCCATCAACATTTGACAAATTTGGTGTTTCTTAACCATTCAACATTTTAGTCCAAAACTGGAAGGCATAAATAAATTAATGAGATCAAGGAGACATGTAAAGAAACGACACATGTGTATCAAATGATATAACTAAAAAGGGCATGAAACAAACGGTTATTACCTCGCCAGTATGAGCGAAACAGCTAATTAGATATTGCTCGTCCATCCAGTACTGGAGATCACCTATCCAGAGGGAACGGATCTCGTCAGCGCTAGCGGGCTGAGCGGGGGCCGAGTATTGCGGTTGCGGTTGTGATTGCTGAAGCTGCTGCTGCGGTGGCGCTGCCGCCTGAGCCGGTGGTTGCTGGTGGTAATACATCGGCTGTTGGGGCTGTTGTTGTGGAGGCTGATTCATCATCATCCATTGCTGGTACTGTTGGTATTGATTGTGGTTTTGTTGAGGATCCATGGTCGGTGGAGCCATAGGAGGAGGGACCACGCTTGTTGCGGGTTGCATCATCGTCGAAATGTGGTGCGCGCGCGCGCGTGTATATATATAGAGAGAGAGAGATGGGTTCCGTATGTGGAAATGGTAATCCTAGAGAAACATGGATGAGAACGAAGATTGTCGAGAGAACTGGGTTGGGTAACAAAATCTGTGAGGGTTGGGTTGGGTCACAAAAATTGAGAGCCTATAAGAGCACAAAATCTGTGAGGGTGGCATTTATGAGATATTACCAAATTGAGGGGTGTGGTCTGCTAAAAAGTTTTCTTCCATTATTTCCTTAATTTATTTCGTTAGTTTTTTTCTTTTTTTTTTTTGGCAAGAACGAAATTTTAGCCCCTCACTTGTTAAATAGCGACCGTGAATATGATATTATTTCGTCTTTTGCTGGTGAGAAAAAAAAAATGATATTATTTCAACTCTATAAATTATATCTTAATATTGATAATTACTCAAGTATAGTTAGCTGTTATCACGAATGAAAATCATATTTGATGGACAAGCGAAGTCACAATAGTGGCTATCACTAACGCCAGAAATTATTATTTAACAATGATGTGGTACAATTAACGATGAAAAATTCACTATAAGAATAAAGCAGTCTCATATATTTATTATAAAATCAACATTTTTTAATACAAAGATTGTTGCATATAATTTCTCCACCATTCTTTTTCCACCTTTCTAAAAAAAAATTGTCAATATATTTTATATAAATAAATTTTTGTCCTTTTAGTGTTATATTTTATAAAAGCTTAAAAACATTAAACTATAGGCCTGTTTTGCGTTTTTTATTTTTCTCTAAAACAGAACAACTGTTTTTGTTATAAGTGTTTTGAATAGTAACCAAAAATATGTTGCATAACGAAAATGGTGTTTTCAATTTCAATCCAAACGATGAAGGAAGATCTTGCGTCTACGGTTGGCCGTTAGAATTGACAAGTAAACTAGTTGCTTCGCTTAGCCTTGACCATGAAGAGAATAAGGATTAGCATATAGAAGATTTTGCTGATTTGAGACTATTCAAAATACAACAGACATTAGATCTGTAAACGGATTGAATTCAAACTCAATCAAGCCTAATTCGATTCGAACCTGATAAGAAATATAGGCGATTCTATCCGAGCCGATCCGATAACCCGACGAATTATATATAATTAAATTCATGCCCGATTTGCTATTAATCAGATATACAATCCGATAACCCGATCCGAGAAAAAAAATATTTTTTAAAAAAAAAGTAATTTCAAAAGATATTAACAAATAACGAGTAAAGAAAAAATAGGGAAGAAAAATAAAATATAAAAAAATTAGTAGTAGAAATGTAAGTATTTGACTTTTTATTAAAGAAAAAAATTATAATGAAAGACAAAATAGAAAAAAAGGAATAATAAGAAGGAAATAATGAAAAAAAAATTTAAATAGTATGTAAATATTATATGGTATAACATTAGATAATATATTTAAAATAAATTATTTATTAAATTATTTCGGATTGAATTATTATCGAATCGGATCGATCATAATCCATATCTGATTTGTTTAGCTAACCGATTATTGGATTCGGATCGCTAACGGATTATCGAATTGAATGTCCAATCCATATCCTAATTATTGGCTCGGATTCGGATCAAAATTTGATCCATTGACAGGTTTAACAGACATACTAAATATGCACGGATAGACCAATAGAGGAACCAAGGGGGTCATTGCCTCCCTAAAATTTTAATTTTTTTTACCAAGTATGCCAAACTTTAAAGCAACTCCTACAACATCACCAAAGCATTGTTTGGCGATACAAAGCTGAAATAAGCCGTCCACCAGCATAGCTAAATTAATGGGGCCCACTGGAGCTTAGCTAAGTGCATAGCGGAATTCGGAGTTACTTTTGGCGAAGCAAAATAGCCCACTGAAAGCCACGTGTCACAAGCTTAAATATTAAATGGTCAAGCGACCGTTGCAACTACATTGAAATTTTTTTTTTTTTAAATGTGTTGTTAGAGTTGTTTGGCATTGTTCCACATGACTCTATTAATAAAAAAATGTTTTTCCTTCTTTTTTTTTCACCTCTATAAATACAATAACTCCTACTTTCATTCATCTCACAACTAATTATTTATATTTTCTCCTTCTCGAACCTTATAATCCATTATTTTTTCAATCTTAGTTATTTTTTTTTTACAAAATTCAATTTCATGGATTCTACACCATCACATTTCAACCATTTATCAAATGATGACTTTTGTCATTCGACCAATCTTATGAATACTTTGGTGACAATTTCCAATTTCCATCTATTCAACCAACGCCATTTTATTCACCCGAATTGCCACAATCCAGTAATGTCAAACCTTCTCGAAAGCAACCGGTTCATCGAATGCTCAATTGGTCCACCGCCGAAGATGTGGCTCTGTGCAATGCATGGATAGAAGTTAGCAATAATTCGATGATTGGTGCAGATCAACCGAAGTCAACATTATGGGAAAAAATTCTCGTCGAATTTTAAAAACAAGTTAGGGCACCAACTGTAATACCCCATAAAATTTAGGTGTCAATTTAATCTCTTTACATTATTACTTTATTTTATTAATTCATGTGAAATGTTTTTTTTTTTTATATAAATTATCATTGTAGGTGAGTTGCTTGTCTTTTATACATGCATTTTATCATTTTATGTGAATTGGTATTAATTGTGTGTTATTTTATTTAAATGTTTTGGGTTGGGTTAGGGAGGAATTTGGGCTAGTATGAGTGGGCTAAGGTTATGTTTAAAATGATGGGCCTAGGGTTGAAATAATATTATTATTGCTATTGTTAGTATTATTAATTTGATTTTAATTAGTTTTAGGAAAATCAATAAAAGAATAATTAAGACAAAAAGGAAAAGAAAATAAGAAGAAATTAGGGTTTGCCGTTGTTTTACGCACAGAACTAAGAGAGAGTAAACGAAAGAGAGAAGGGAGTGACGATCGAGTGAACAAGTTGATTCGTCAGGAAAAAGGCAAGTTTAATTCTTCTCTTCCCCCTTGAATCCGTATGCATAGTCTAGGTTTGAGAATTTATTTATATTAAAAATTTGTAGTTAATTGTATGTTTATATTTTCCTGTTATTGATAAATTTCGTTAGATTTAACTGTGATGATTGAATATAGATTAGATTGATTTTGTTCATGTAAGATTATATGCAAATGTATTCATGTATATGTATATTGTGTTAAGAAAGAAATTATTTATACATGAAATTTGTAAGTAAATAAATGTTAAATTGTGAACCTACTGTGTTGGGATTATATTGTAAACAACTCTGAATTCTTAGGAAAACAGATCGTGAATTATTGGGTTTTAAATTTTTGAATTTTGCGAAGAACCCTAGAACTTGTGAATTGGGGGTTTTTGATTCGGGCCGTTTCGGATGGGGCTTTTTACACCAATAGGTAGACGGCGTCGAGAGGAAAAGAATGGCGCAAAAATGGAGGCGAACGATGGCCGGAGGAGGCCGGAGCGTCGCCGAGAAGTCGCCGACAGCGCGCTGTGCGCGCTGCTGGACGCGTTGGGGAAGAAGCCCCAGCGCTGGGCGCTTCCCCACGCGCCTGGCCGGCGCGTGGGGCCGGCGCCGGAAAAAATGTTTTTGGGCCCCACTCGCGGGGGCCCACCACTGGGTCCACTTTGGGCCCATTCCGATATGTTTTGATATTTTTTTAAAATTTTTGAAATTTTTAGAAAAACTTGAAAATTTGAAAAATCATTTTTTAAAAATACTTTCATGATTCCAAAAATTCTTAAATTTTTACTGTATGATATTGGATGTTAAATACACTTAATTTTAAATTTTCAACTCAAAAAAATTTTCCCTTGTTGTCCAATTAATTTTTAAAAGTACCCAAAAGCTGTCTTTTTCACTTTTTGTAATTTTAGAAAATACTTTTACAACTCCAAAAATTCCCAAATTTTTACTGTAACTCTCTGGAGGTTAAATACACTTGGGTTTAAAATTTCAACTCAAAATGATCTTTCCTTGTTGTTCAATTGAATTTTAAAGTGTCCAAAAGCTGGGTTTTTCACTTTTTGTAATTTTAGAAAATACTTCTGAAATTCTAAAAATTCCCAAAAATTTTTTGTAACTTTTTAGAGATTAAATGACCTTGGGTTTAAATTTTCAGCTCAAATTGAGCTTCCCTTGGTGTTCAATTAATTTTTAAAGTGCCTAAAAGTTGGATTTTCACCTTCTTTGGTTTATTAAAAATGTTTTTAAATTACAGAAAATTCCAGAATATTTTCTTAGTGTTCTTAGAAGTGAAATAGGCCCAGAAACCTAGATAAGAGTAAGTTTAGATCCCCTCGGAGATTTGAGTGCATTGGAGGTTGGTTTGGGGAATTGTTTCCTCTAATGGATGTTAAGTTATTTTGATTTAATTGATTGTGTTTATTATATATATAAATGCACATGGGATACTTGATTAAGGTTCACTTGTGAATGATTTGTCATATTGTGATAATTGCATAGCAGATAATTCAAATTGGTAGTCTGTGCAAATTAAAAATCATAATGCATCTTGTTTATTTATTATTTCATATTGGGAATGCATATGTATTTTTATTTGGCATGTAAGGATTGCCCGGCGTGTCAGGATCGCCCATACCTAATAAGGTATCTATATTTTTATTTGGCATGTAAGGATTGCCGGCGTGTCAGGATCGCACATACCTAATAAGGTATCTATATTTTTATTTGGCATGTAAGGATTGCCCGGCGTGTCAGGATCGCTCATCCCTATTAATGTATTCATGCATTATAATCGACATATCATGATTGCATAGATTTCATAAAATACATACATATGTATCTTTATTTGTGAACGTAAAGAAGGGGATCGTTTTTATATTGTAAGGGTTGTTGAGGAAATATATGAGATGATTTGTATCTTTAAAAGTATGAACTGAATAAGGAATAATCTGAGGGGTTGCACGTATATTTATCTATTGTGTCCCTCACATTGAGGGTATGTATATTGATTCTCTGATTGGGATGTAGTAGATAGAACTTGCTCGTGGGTTTAACCCACTTTGTTGATATTTCAGGTCCCAAGCAGTTTCCCCCGCGAGGATAGAGTACTAGGGTTGGGCTGTGACAGACATCTACTCTCACCAGTCTTAGGGTAGGAATCTACTTTTTCTTCAGGAGTAAAACTATGAACTCATTTAGAGGTTTTGGTTTTGGATTTCAATTTAAGTGTTAAACTTTTATTTCTTTCTGGTTAAGGGGTCCTTGGGTTACGGGACTTCCAAATTGTATTACCAGAATTTAATGATTTATTTATCAATTATTTCAATTCAATGGGATTTCTGTTCAGCTTTTAGCAATTATTCTATTTCTGTCTTTTGCATCTATGCTTGTTGCTATCAGTGGTTAATATTCCTCAGGTTTTGTGTATGAGACTGGCCACCTCATGCGCGAAATTTTCTGGGGGGTATTTCACTAACTGCTCAAAACGACTGCGGTTTGAGTAATCGTTTGGTCCACCATCAAAGGAAAAATTAACAAATGGTCTAGATGCTTGAATGCAGTTGAAATGAATCAAACCAGTGGCTTCAACAATCATGATATGGTAAGTTAATTATTTTAATTAAATTCTTTACTGTATCATTTTTTAATAAGTAATTATTTTAAATAATTCGGTTTCTAATTATTGTGCAATGATTTAATTTAGATTATATCAGCTCAACATCTTTATCATTCCACTATGAATGAGGACTTTAAACTTTATGATTATTGGAACATTTTAAAATTTGTTCAAAATGACATACATATTCTCTCGATCAAGGAAAAAAATAAATCTAAAATTACACGTGCGAAGAAGAAGAGTACTGAAATTAAGATCAACGAGCCTGTTGCTTAGTCAAACCCATCAACTTCATCAAATAATGCAGGGCACAATTCTAGTCCTTGCGAAGGATCGACACAATTCAACATGTCTGAAGATTCACCTGGTATTTTTGAATCTCAACCATTAAACCGACTAATAGGACGCAAAGCTGCGAAGCAGACCTGAAATAAGAAAAAACAGCCAGATTTTGTGACAGTTTTATGCAAGCAACATTCAAACTTGACGATAAGATCGATTGTATTTTGGAAACAAAGCTAAAAGAGATCGAAAGACAACGGGAGTTAGTAAGACACAAAGTCAATTAATATTCGAAAAGAGAGCTGATGCTAAAAGATCAAAATTCAGTGCCAATAGAAGTAAGGAGAGCATAACTTATCAAAAAACAAAAGGAGATATTGATGAAGACGGATTAACACGATGGCCCACCTAGCACTCCATAAGACTTGTTATTTTTGTTTAATCCATAATGAATATTGTATTGTTTGAACTTATAATGGATAATATATCGTTTTAACTTATATTATTTTTATTTAATCTATAATGGCTTTTGTATCGTTTTAACTTATATTATATTGAGTGAAAAATATTTTCGTGTAAAAAAAAATTTCATAATCAATATTTTATTGCATAATATTTCGTAACATCTTAAAAGTAAAAAAAATGTAACATAACTTAAATACTCTAGTACATTAAAAAAAACACAAATTAAAGATTCTAGTACATAAAAAAAAAAAAACACATATTAAAACTTCTAGTACATCAAAAAACAACATAAACTTAATCGTCTTCGTCTTCATCACCAATTCGGTTCCACAAATGTTTTATCAAATATGTCCTCAATTGCATATTTGTCTCTTTGCTGTGTTACTGGAGTTGGTAACCGTAGATGTGTGCCGCAAAAACATTGGGGGTCTAATATTTAGGATTCGGGATCCTCTCTTTCGATGGCTGCCATATTTCAGTATTGGTGTGACGCTCATCTTCAATGATCATGTTATAAAGAATGATATACGTACTCATTATGAGAGACTAGTTCATCTTATCCCAATAACGCACTGGTCCTTGCGTTTTTGCCCACTTGATTTGCAAGACCCCAAATGCTAACTCCACATCTTTCCTGCATGTCTCTTGTCTATAGTGATGCACATTCACCACATAATTAACCGGAGGTTGTCGATCATTGATAATACGATTAAATATCAAAAAATGATCTAACACATTTAGATCATTGTGTGAACGTGACATTCCAAAAAATGCATGTCAAATCCACAAATCTTGTAAGGTTACCACCTCAATATGAGAGTAGCCTTATGAGAGCATCCCTTGTGCGTGTCATGGCACGCCATCGGGCAATTCTTCCACTCCCAGTGTATACAGTCGATAAAACTAAGCATACTTGGGAATCCTCTAGCCTCCCCTTCTTGAAGCATATGTGCTATATCAGCTTCGTTTGGTTCGTGCATGTACTCTGCCTCATACATAGCAATTACAACATTACAAAATGCCATTAAGCATCGTATAATAGTACTCTCACCAATTTTAATATACTAGTCAGTTGAATTGGCCGAACAACCATATGCGAGTATATGTACTGCACTTGTCATATTCTGTATAAAAGATAACTTGAAATGACCAGCCGCATCCCTTTTTTGGACGAATAAGTCGTCATAAATTTTAGCATCATTTAGGATACGAATAAATAGTTCTCGTCGTATCCTGAATCATTTGTGAAATTTCTCAGGTGTATATGTGCAATTCTCGTCAAAATAGTCTTTTATTAGCCGTCAGTGGCTTCCTTCTCGGTCATGGTAAACCAACCACCTCTGAGGTGGTTGAAAGATTTGCACTACAATCTCTGATCTGTAGGTAGTTAGATGCTCTTCAAGTAATGTGTCGATATTTATTAATAAGGAGGATGACGAAGAATGTGGAGAATTAGAATCTGGCAAAGGACAAATGACGAAGCCATTGAAAATTCGAAAGTGAAAGAGATGGCGAATGAACTTTTACAAGACTCAAAGAGATGAATGTAGTGACGATTTTATAAATGAACAAATGAGTGTTTATATAAGATGAAAAATATAACCGTTATGAATATAACCGTTTGAAATATAGCCGTTGGAAATAAAGCTGTTAGGAATATAGCCGCTTGAAATATAACCGTTAATAAATAGAAAAATAATAATTAATAAAATTAAATTTAAAGTAAAAAAATATTAAAATTTTATTATTTTTGGCTAGCGAAATCTGGAGAAATTGTTGTGAAGCCAAATTCTGAAAATCCTGACATACTGATGTGATTGGCTTAAATGCTGACGTGGTTACACATGATTTAAATCTGGATAGCCAAATTTAAAGAAGCCACGGGAGTTGCTCTTAGGTATTAAGCCCTTAGATTCTCTATATATTTGGCATTTGGCCCCCCAAACCCATATGATACATTAAAAATAAGGCCCCTTCAAAACCTATGTGATTTAACCCACTCAAGGATCCATTGTATATTACTTTATGGTAAAAACCACTGTATTTAGTAAAATACAAACTAAAAATCTAAAAACCCATTATATTATATATTGCTAAAAATCTATAAGATTTTAGTAATATACAAAGCAAAAACCCATTGTATATCATTAATACACAGAAGCATAATGCATATATTTTCTAAGGTTCTTCCTCATCTCTCCCATCTCCTCTTCTCAACTTCTTCTTCTTTCATCCATAATCCTAATTTTTTTTAATCTCCTCTAAGATTGGATATATGGAATATATGATAAGATTAAATATTTTTCCATTTTGTACATGTCAGTATAAAAATTGACTAAATGTCTTTTTAAATGCACTTACTGATTAAAATATTTTTTGATTTATAAGCAATTTTGTCTTACTTCTTCTTTTACGTTAAAAATATATATTAAAATTTTTAATGTGAAGAAAAAATATATTATATAATTTTTAATGTTATTAAATTTTATATTCATACTATAAATCTTGGCTCTCTCAAACGAAACATGCTTTGTTCTTCTACAGTGTTAAAACAAAACAAAAAAAATAAAAACAAAACGCATGCCAAAAAGACCCATGTTTGGAAGCATTATGCTCCACCTATTCCAATTCTCACTTGAATACCTATTAAGTGTAAGTTAGTTTAAGGTCCAAACTAGACGTGAGAGAGATTACCAATAGGTTGCACTAATGGGTTTATTTTTGTAGCTAACAAAATTGCATGTTTTGGAGGCTCCCAAAAGTAATATAAATATTTTTTTAGGACTTATTAGGATGTGATAAAGTCTTACCAATATTCTGACATTCATCAATAATAAAATATCTTAGTACTAAATGCTCGTGTTTAGAGTTGTGAATTGCTATAATTGTTTCAACATCGTGCATTGTATGTGATTTAATTTTATTTTTATCAAACATGAAATTCATTAAGAAGGAACAACATTACAATGGGAAACTCCCTTATTCCTAATTGCTCATTGAGCAACAAAATGAGCCACTCTATTGGCCACACAAGGGACCCAAGTTAAAAAAACCTGTTGTAACTTCTCACACCAAAGTTTAATATCTTCTACCATTACTATCAGCCCATGCCTTAGCACCATGGCTTCCGCTAATTATGCGGAGTGAATATTGTTGAAAAAACTAGTGTTAAACTTTACAACCTTGCTAAAATGGTCCCTAACAACCAAACCTCTTCCACAATGCTTAAATTGAGAGAGAAAGTCACATCCACATTAAATTTGACAAAGTTCATCGGCGGAGGAATCAATCCAACGAAGGTGGCAGACGAAAAGCCTTGAGAAGGGGAAATGACTAAATTCTAAAACAAGATGTCATTGACTTCAACAAAATTTGCTACATCTTTGTTCATAATATCGAGAGGATTACACTACTTATGATTGAAAATCCAATCATTTTTACTACGCCACACTTGTCAGACTAATAATGCCCCAAGACTACATAAGTCATCAGCATAATCATCCGGTTGCCATGCTTCCAAAAGATTATTCCATTGAGTCCACCATCGGATACCAGACTTGTTCTCAATGTTAGTCGCCAAAGGGAAAATCATCCATACCATTTGAGCTCGAGAACATCCAAAAATTGCGTGAAAAAATGGTATAAGGCTCTTATTCACATATTGGGCAGATTACATTTTCAACAATTCTTTTCTAAAACAATTAAAGTGTCATTGGGACTCTATTATGGAAGCACTGCCATAAGAAGAACTGAATTTTATGAGGCATTTTTAACTTCCAAATACCTTTCCAGACTACTTGAATTTTGGATTGAGCATTGGTACCTACAACTCATGGTTCCTCTGCCAAAGAATTGTATTGATTGAATTTGTGAATAATATAATAAAGGCCAATTTATAGGCACATAATCTTAGAGGTTAAGTAAACTTAGGAGACAATAAATCCTAATCCTAGATGGTTTAGGAGAAGGTATAAGAAATCTATATAGTTTAGAAAAAGATATATAATCTAAAAATGGATATAATAAGAAATACATAATCTAACACTTCCAAATATGTCGATCTAAACTACCACAGTCTCGAATGAAAATCTGGATAATTAAGTTATTATCCCTCAAATTAAAATTGGCTTGTATAAAGTCCCCTTTCCATGATTGAGATTGATGGTTGATAAGATCCTCCACTTTTGAAATAAATTCAAGCAGAGGGGATGAAACGAACGGAATGCATGAATCTGGCAGCCAGATCTCCTCCCAAACCTTGATTCGCTCCCATCAGTATTTTTTTAAGAAATTCCTTTTCAAATAAGCTATTTTGCGGTAGAAATACTTCGAGAAATCCATGAGCTTTTCCGGTTACATGAAAATTCTAAAAAATTGGAGTTAGAAAAGTACTTAAACGATGAAAATAACAAGGAAAAGAGCCCATCTCCATACGCCATGCCATCTTGGCTAACAAAGCCATATTCATTGCTTGAATATCCTTAAAACCAGCATTGTAAGTGATATATGCATTGACTTTTGGAAGGCAATTTACCATTTGGTTGAGTCAAAGTCTTGATTTTTGAAAAAATGAAGTTGACTCAAATGCTGATGTAGACATGGAAATTTATTGTGCAATTTAATATGATGTCTAATATGCTTTTTTTTACTGTTTTGTGAAAAGACCTAAATACCCCCTCCCCAACTTTACCTTTTAGCTTTCTCATTCTCTATCTCTCAAGTATCTCTCTCTATTTCACAATATCTAGACTCTCTTTCTCTTTACTGAAGAATCTCACAACTCACCAGCAATATCATGTCTCTCTCTTAGGTACGTTCTCTTTCTTCCTCACGAGTGGGTCTGTTTTCGACTTTTCACATATCACATAAAGGAAAAACTCGTACAAAAAAATGGTACCCTACTTAAGGTTTTGTGCAAGTGCAGTAAAAGTTTTACATTTATGCAGTAAAACCATTACACCGTGTAATTAAAGTTTTACATTGTTGGAAAATGACAATTCGAAATCATAAAACAATGCTCAAGATTTTGTGCAATAAAATTATAACACCATGCAGTAAATGTTTTATATCCATGCAGTAAAACTTTTACACAGTGCAATTAAAGTTTTACATTGTTAGAAAATGACAATTCTAAATCATAAACCAATGCTTAAGGTTTAAATGCCAACATGAAGGTGAATCCGAATAGATATCCTGCTGTATGAATCATTTATGGTTTGAAATGAAAGAAAGTTAGGCATTTGAGTTCACATGGTTATAGTGTGGGTAACTACCTTTTACTTTTATCTTCAATGCATAATCATTCTTAAGTTACCAAAGGAATCAGATTCCTCACTATTTTCAAATGTCAAGTAAGCTCTCATTAATGCTGATGCAAGAAAGTCTTCTCTCATCACTTAATAATGAATGAAAAACTCTTGCAAAAAAATGGTACACTGCTTAAGGTTTGTGCAGTAAAATTATAATACAATGTAGTAACAATTTTACATCTGTAGACATTAAAAATTACATGATAGACCCAAAATATAATTTGGATTTATCTTTAGTTTAGCCCACTTTAGAATGTGGCTCAATGAGTAAAATAATTCAAAACCTATACCCACCACAAATAAATGGGTCATAAGCTGATCTAAATTGTCTAAAAACGTCCAAACCCACTTGAAAATGAGTCAAACTGATAGTTATATATATATATGTAATTATCATCAAAGATAATTATTATATATATATTGAATAATTATCACAATTATAATAAAAGATAGTTATAGGATAATTATCAGAAGAAAAGAAAGTTACAAACTACCCCTCCAAGAAGTTTATAAATAGAGGTAGATGGTGAAAAAAAGGAGGAGGAGAAGACTCTGACAGAATACTGAAGCTTTGCTAGACTCTACCTTCAATCAACATTTGAAACTCTTAAGACATACGTTCATCTAACCCTCAAAGTTTTGAAGAAGAAAAATAACAAACACATTCAAAGTCGTGTCATTCTTCCTCTACAATTCAACAAATTCAAATAATCATCAACAAGACTGTTCGAGATCAAGCTTTTTCAACCCTCAATCAAAAATTATCACTGGCTTTCTTTAACAACAAATACTTGAAGAAGACTCTCAACAATCCGATTTAAGATCAAGTTCCAGTAGTCCTTGAATTCGGATCACCAACCAGAAGACTATCAGAGAAAGCTAAAATTCTGTAAGATTCTTCACTCAAAATTCAAAGCTCTAAAACATCTACACCATGAAGGAGAAGAACAACAAATATATCATCTATGTGTCGTTCTTTACCAAAATTTCAATCCAATTCAAGATCAAGCTCCAGTAGCCCTTGAATCCAAATCACCAAGGAGATCGAATCAGTGAAATTTATCTTTCTTTTGTAAAGATTTACAGAAATTTGTAACCCATCTTTCTTGAAATTAATAAATTTGATATATTTGTCTACGTGTTTTGATCTTATTTCTAGACTCGAAATTTGTGTGTACAACATCCATGGAGTAAAACTATTAGATAGTATAGTTAGAGTTTTACATTATTAGAAAATGATAATTCGAAATTATAAAGCAATGCCCTATGTTTTGTGTAGTAAAATTACAACACTATGGAGTGAAAGTTTTACATCAATGTAGTAAAACTATTACACTATGCAGTTAAAGTTTTACATTATTAGAAAATGACAATCATAAAGCATTGCCCAAGGTTTTGTACAGTAAAATTATAATATCGTGCAGTAAAAGTTTTAAAATTCTTACACAGTGCAGTTAAAGTTTTACATTGTTAAAAAATAACAATTCGCTAAAGAGAGAGTACAGATCTAGTGAAATAGAGACAACTACTTGAGAGATGAAGAATGAGAGAGCTTGAGCAGATAGAGATGCATCTTTACTTTTGGTGGAGAGAGAGAGAGTACATAATAGTGAATAAAAGAGAGGTTTGAGTGAATACAAGGTAAAGTTAGGGAGGGGGTATTTGATCTTTTCACAAAATAGTAAGAAAGGATACATTGAGCATCACATTAAATTGTACAGCAAATTTTCATATCCGACTTAGCTTTTGGGTCAACTCCATTTTTTTCAAAAATAAAAGACTTTGACTCAATCAAATGATAAATTACTCTCCAAAAGTCAATGTAATAATAATCCATAAATTTAAATCCTAGTAAACTCAAGTTTGAGCCCAAGTTTGAATTTAATACCCAACTTGTTTAAAATTTAAAGTATCAAACCAAGTGTTATAGTGCATAAATCTCACAATTTCATATTAAAAAGAGAGCTCACGTTCTACTAAAATATATTTATTATTTATTCATGAGACTCAAAATTGAGTTATTAATTTAATAAATAAAATTGAATGAATCGTTAATCATGTCAAAATTAATAAATAAACTCGAAACGTTCACAAACAACATCCCTTGTGTGCCTTTGGAACCACGGACCCATCCTATTCATGGGGCCAATAGGCCCAAAACTCGATTCCAGTACATCTGAAAAAAGTTAAAAATAGACAGTACGGGTATAGATCCACTAACCCGGTTTAAAACATACCCGTTGACAGCTACACACTTCTAAAAACCCTTGTTCTTCGCAACCATGGTCACAGTAATGCTCACATATCTTGACTCTTGATGGAATTCGGCGTTTCCTTCGTTAACCCTGGCGGTTCATCTCAACACAGAAGTTCAATCTGATCCATCTGACGAACGCTTGAAAGAGAATTTTCATTCATAAAAGCTGGTACGAAGCAGTAATTTTTCATATGTAATACTTGATATTATTGTAATTCCAATCATTTGTTAAAAAATCTACTTGTGTTTCCCAGTAGCAAAGTCACATTGCTCACTAGTTAATTGGATTTTGTTTTTAGAACAAATTTACTAGAGAAAGAACAATCGTTTTGAGATAATAATCTGATCTGATCCTCTTTTGTTCAAATCGACAGTAATCACCAAACTACAGTAAGATTTGCTGCATTTGATTAAATATTGTCCTTCCCTCTCATCAATTCACTACCTTTATAGGGTTTAGTGGGTTGTATCAGTGAGTTTGGTTTGATACTTTGATCTGGTATAGTGGCGGTCGATATGGATGTGCATTTGAAGAATTTGTTTGCAAGATTTCAAGAACAATTTGGTTCTGGTCCGGGACTTGGTCCCGGATCAGGAACGGGTCTTATGAAGGTAGAAGGCATTGCCCCTCCTTTCATTAAGTCGTTATACAGAGCTTCAGCAGCTCTGTATAGGACTGATCCGTGGAAGCGATTGCGTCCTGGTCATCTTTTCGGTATCAGGGTTGGGAAAGATTCAGATTGGTCAGGCAAGAAACAGCCTTTCCCATGTATTCAGTTTATAGGAGGGGATGGTGGGGATTTAGGGTTTAATATGTTTCGGTCAGAAAATGATGCCCGGAGGATGACCGGCTCAAGGGAGACCATTCGTGTCCCAAATGTTGAGGTTTTGCGGGTGACATATGAGCTAGAATCTTTGATGTTTCCTTCAAACAGGAGAATGATAAAGTCATTATCTTTGGAAGTGTCTGGAACTGATCGTTTCCCTGTTGTTGATGTTGCCCGTTGCACGTCATCTGATGGTCTTCGGTTTAGAAATCCCACTCTTGGAGAGCTTAAGTTTGTGTATGCAGTAATGAAAGCCATTTCTTTAGTGCACCCATTACTTCATCAAGATAATGATGCTGGGCCAAAATGGTCGACATCAATCTGCTTTGAGCCATTGATTGAAACGGTTGATGTCCAATGGCCTCCAGAAATGGCCAGGAGTACTGATCTGGTTGCAGTGACGGTTTCACACCCACCTGGTCGGGGATACGAGGAAAAAACAAACTCAACCTCCTGCTCAACCCCCACAAAACATTCTGAACTGCCTAAGGAGGAGTTTTTTGTGGATGCGAATGTGAATGCATTGGGCACTTTGAAGCAGTGTGCAATGTGTGAGGAAGAAGTTCATGGAGAACAGTCTATCTATTGTGGGCAGTGTCATGCGGTGGTTTATTGTGATTCTATCGAATTAGCATTGGAAGGAAACACATAAAAGCATATGTGGTCATGATGGAAAGGGAAGAAGAGCTGGCAATGAAAATTTTCATGTTCTCTTGTTCTGCTGAACAACCATGTAAATGGCTTTGGAAATCCATCAAAAAGGCATGTGGATAAGAAAGTGCATTTGTTACTCCCACTGCCCTTATGTTCTACTACTTCCCGTTAAAAGAGGGCTTTGAGATTCATGGCGTGCACTGGATGATGGCGAGTATTATCCTGATTGTCCTTTTCATAATCATTTACGGGATGCAATGGCAAGCCAAATCCTTGTCTCTGGTTGGTCAGAGTACTATAACTTCTGGTCACTGCAATTGTCAAGTCCTGTTTGTCATTTAAATGTCAAATTTATCATAGTTGTATTTTCTGATGTTCCTTCATCCTTTTATTATGAATAGAACATTTGAAACCCATTTTTAATTTTGATGGTATTTTAATCCATGTTGGGCAATTCTATACTCATCCCAGACATTGCTGTCCCTTGCTTCATGAATATTATGATCATTATAATTCTAACAAAAAGCTTCTTGGTTCTGAGACTGAGCATGCTAATTACAACAAAGAAATTGGTGATTAAGACATGCTTTTAAAATTGCACTTGTCTACTTTTTCTGGATATACAACAATTTGTTGATCATATGTTTTCCGTGCATTATTTAGGATGTGAATTTAAGAAGGTAAATCGAACTTTTCTGGATTTAACAGAAATTGAGTTTTCAGGTCATTTCTGATTGTTCATTCCTCGGAAACTCGCTCTCAAGTCTCAATGGCTATTGTTCGTCTAGTTAGGGCATGAAGCTTCAATGGGAAAGATGCATTTTTAGATTCATAGGCAGTTATCGCATGAGATCCTGGATGTCCATATTTCTGTAAGCCCCAGCTCCTAAGTAATACCAATAGACTAGTATTAGTGCTATCAAAACTTCCCAGAGTCAATTTATGACGAATTGCCAAACACCATACGTCATAACCATCTTTTGCAGTACTAGGGACTAGGGTCAGTGCCTTGCTGGACATCTTTGATTTAATTATTATTATTGTTTTTTGGTTCCAATTTTTTTATTTTTTATTTGGAAGTTGGAATACACTTGTACAAAACAGTTAAAGCTGAGAAATCTGAGTGAAGGAAACAAATAATCTGCCATGATGAAACCTTCTATGTAGCAATCAAAAAGAAGAAGAAGAAGAAGAAGAAGAAGAAAGCAAAAAGATGATTGCCCTCTCAACTTAATTTTTTCTTTTCTCTGTTTATATAAATATATATTAACATCACACCAACTTGGCCTATAAAAGTTAAAAGCAACTCTCATTTCTTTCTCATGAAAGAAAACCAACCCATCCATCCTTCACAACCACCAATTTTTGCTCGTCCGAGAAAGAATGCAATGGAGAGGTCAACATTTCATCCTTTTTCCTTGCACTCTCTCTTCTCCTCTATCCTCTTTCCCTACCACTTCATTCCCGAAAACTACGTTCACTGGACCGAAGCCCCGGACTCTCACATTTACTCAGCTGATCTCCCTGGTAATATCCTCTCAATCCATTAAAATCTCTTCTCTGTGTCTTCCATTTTCATATATTGGAATTGAATTGGTATTGCAGGTGTGACCGGACTCTCACATTTACTCAGCTGATCTCCCTGGTAGTATCCTCTCAATCCATTAAAATCTCTTCTCTGTGTCATCCATTTTCATATATTGGAATTGAATTGGTATTGCAGGTGTGAGGAAAGAGGAGATAATAGTGGAAGTTGAGGACTCAATATACCTCATAATCCGAACTGAGTCAGCTAATGAATCAGCAGAGCCTGCAAATCGATTCATGAGGAAATTCCGGCTTCAGGGTATGATTGATGTTGAAGGAATCTCTGCTCGGCATGAAGATGGAGTGTTGAAGGTGACAGTGCCAAGATCTTTTGTCAGGAGGGGCTTTTATATTGATCCAGCTGACCTGCTGCCACAGCGAATGCAAGTTCTTGCAAGGGCTGCTTGAATTGAAACAGTGCTATTATTAGACTACTAATTTAATTTGATATATCAACTTATGATGATTTACTATGTTTTAAGGTTTGGTTTAGGATAGTCTATGCAATTTAATATTGTTGGGCTGGGCTGTGCTAGATTTTTGAAGATTGTGGTTTATGAATTTTATGTACAAAAATTTATTAGTAGCAGCAACTAAGACTTGGATTTATTGTTGGTTTTGTGAGATGAGTCCTTGAATTAAAGAGATAAACTAAGATTAGGTGATGCTATATTTCAAGTATATTCCAAATTGTACTGCCATGTCTTTTCCGCTATTTGATCTTCATGTACATGAGTTTGTCACCTCTTTATTTACCGCTCTTTTTTATGTCAATTACTCCTCTTTAAAATCAAGTAAAATGATGCACTCTCACTCTCTGTCTCCATCCACACTCTAAAATAAAATCCAATAAAACTCTTACAAAATTTTAATTCAACCAAAATACAATCTATTCAGATGGTCATGCTCTATTCATCTGAGATTACGCTTTTCTTTAAAAAATAATTCATACTTATATTAGCCTTTTTATTCTAATTGATAATACTCTTAATTTTACCCACAATTTTTTTATTTTATAGAAATGGAGAACTCTTTCACTCACCGACCCGTGAATTTATAATTGGAAGATAAATCATAGAGATGTGTAATCAAGCAAATCACACATTTTATTTTAAAAAGGAAAAAAAAAACCTTCGCATAGTGACTTTTTCACTAGATAAATACTGATACGTGCTAATCTCCATCTGGAGAAGTTGCAATGGTTAGAAGTTAGAACCTCTTTATCCTTGAAAGAGAAGGCCAACCAAACAGACCCTTGGGATATGGCTAGTTGAAAATTTTGACCATGGAATCTGTAACTCTAGGCTTTCTGAAAAGATAAAATTACAAGTCGCCCAATTGAATAATTAAGATGTAGACTTGTTTGGATGAGCTTTCTGATTCTAAAATTCAATTCATTTAAAAGGCCTTTAAAAATATCTTTAATAA
This sequence comes from Cornus controversa, assembly GCA_026545225.1. Classification (NCBI taxonomy): domain Eukaryota; kingdom Viridiplantae; phylum Streptophyta; class Magnoliopsida; order Cornales; family Cornaceae; genus Cornus; species Cornus controversa. The sequence continues at coordinate 65,315,171 of CM048849.1, read as the reverse complement.
AAAAATTTTAAAAAAAAAAAGTAGTTTGGTAGATGCATTTTTTGAAATTCATTCCACAATTAACACAAATTTAACTTGACAAATTTATCCTTAATAATTACTCTTAATAGGCAAGTTTCACAAAATAAAAGAAGACAAAATTGTCAATAAAATTTGTTACTTAAAATAATTCTGACTTATTTCCAAAAGCAAGTTTTTTCGGATTCCTTTGAACGGACTTTTTAGAACTCCGACTTTCATTAGAAGTCCATTTTCTTTATTTCACCAAATACTAACATTTTTTTGGAAGAACTTTTTGGATTAAGAAGCCCTTTTCAATAGATTCTGCATGTGTATTATACACTGGTGCACGATGTACTAGCTCATATACATATATCCCCAACTTAGGCCCTGTTTGGATTGGCTTTTGAAAAACGGCTTTCGGCTTTTTAAGCTCAAAAGCCGTTTTAGAGAGTGTTTGGATTGATAAGGCGGAAGAGCTTTGGAGTTCAAAAAGAGTGTTTAAAGGAAGCTAGGGGTGCCAGCTTCCTAATTTAGCTTTTGCTTCTCTTTTTCTTCTGCGTAAAAGCCGAAGTAAAAGCTTTGCCAAACGGAGCCTTAGAGTTGAATAAAAAAAGATGTACGTGTGAGTCGTGCGGATATACTATACCTAGTACAAACGTGATTCGCCGGCTTATATATATATATATATATATATATAAAGAGACCAAAATTTTGAAATATTTGTTCTACTTGTTAGGTTTGGGTCACTTTGAGTATTCAATTCATTAGGTGATGGTGCACCGACAACCCTCACCTCATATAAGTTTCAAATCTCTCTCTTCATCCATCAATGCGTGACCCGATGGAATGCGGAATATTCATAATTTGCTTTCACTATTTTAGGCTCAGATGTTGTCACTACACACTTTTAAATTCAAAATTTTAATATCACACCACAATAACTTCTATTCCTCTCTATATACTATAAAAGGATTACAATATGAAGAATACCAAGGCATATGTCAAATTTGATGGATATCCAAGAAAAGTTTCCCTTTAAGATAATAAAAGGATTAAGAGAAGGATTTATAGATGCTGTGAATGCACTCATATGTGCTTTGGAGTTAGTAAACTATACCAGTGTACTAGTAAACAATATGGTTGATTCCGAGTATGAATTAAGCGATGAGTTTGAAGATTTTGATTTGGGAAAATAAAAAAAATTACAAAATAAAGAGAGTGATAAAAGATACAATTGTTCATACCATAGATAGGAGGACCAAACGGAAAATTAAGAAGCCAATGAGATTCAAAGAGTAATTCATACTTTATTAATATAATAGTAACATTACACTTGAAGGGGGTGTAGGATCACTGTGGGGTGGGTCTTTTTATCTTTTCTCTTATTAATAATATAAGCATTGATTATGATGTTTTTGAACAACTTCAGTTTTTTGTAACCCTTTAGAGAGCCTTATACATAGTGATGGGTTGGGCCAAACTATTGATAGTTATTGGACTAAAATCCTTTAGTTAGGGCTTCCGAAGGCCTTTTGTAAATGATTTGAGTCTAATAAATGAATACATTTTTAATATATTCGATATAAATATATAGAATGAATTTAAATTAGGCGTGGAGTCACATCAGTGTACTTGGATATTTATACAAAATGTATGAAGGCCTCTCAGTTTTGGGGTCCTATTAGAATCCATGATTTAGTTTAAAAAAAATAAAAAATAAAAAATTAGAATCCATGAAAGGTACAATCAGCCAGGGCATTCCTTCCCGCGGGTCATCAGTTGTATGCTGTGAACGAACGCATAGAAGATGCATATTCTAATCCTTTACACTCCCACCTATGTCTCTGACATCATTACATGTCACTCAAAGTAGATGATTGGTCATTACTTATTAATCAAAGCAGATTATTGGTTCGTGTATACTACGCCATTACAGTTCGCGTGCTTAGCCAAAATTCCCATACAAAATTACTAGATCAAAGACAAAATATAAAATTGTTTTCTTATCCCTCACCCGTCACCTCCTTCCTGGACTAATCCAAGTCTCCCCTCGGCTCTCCATATCATCTACACACATATATCTAACTATCTACATAAAATTATATACACACACACACACACACATACATATATATATATATATGTACATGTATATGTAAATATCAGCTACTATGTCGATTCGAGGTTCTTAAAACACATCTTATTGTGATATTAGGGTTCTGATTTTGGAGTTGAATCGCAAATCCGGAAGTAATGGCTCAAGCTGTTGAAGAATGGTACAAACAGATGCCTATAATAACCCGTTCCTATCTCACTGCTGCAATTGTCACCACCATCGGTTGCTCACTTGATGTATGCCCCTCTCTCTCTCTCTATATGTCTACATATCTGTTGGTATAGATGCGTGTGTATATAATGATATGCAATAATATCATCATTGCAATCGTTGCTTTGATCCCTTTTTCCACTCCCTTTCCATTTCAAGCCAACCATTGTATGCAGTAATATAGTTAGAATTCTCATGTCAGGTACTTTCTTTTTCTTATTTGGTAATTCCATCGTCTGATACTTTCTAAGACCGTATCTATGCAATTGGGTAATGATCATTTGGGTTTATTTCAATTGGTTTGCTGTGAGTTATTTATTTATTTTTTTCCATTGTTGTTTTCCCATCTATGCTGATTACATGTTTGTAATGGTTTTTTTTTTTTTTGTAGATAATCTCTCCTTACAACTTGTACTTGAACCCTAAACTTGTTGTCAAGCATTATCAATTCTGGCGCCTCATCACCAATTTTCTTTACTTTCGGAAAATGGGTAATTTGTTTAGCTTGACCTTTATATGATAATGGCTCATGTGAATGAAATGGTTTTTGTCATAGTTGCTGATTTTTTTTATCAGATTTAAGTTATTTAACAATCTTCAGCAAATTTGTTAGGATTCATACAACTGCATTATCATCTCTTAATTTTATTTATTTTTTCCCCTAGAACCTTCATGTTACTCTTTATGATATCCTTTTAGTCTTGGAACTTAGCCCCTTTTTGCCTTCCCCAAAATTTTCAATCAATTGGCTTCATGTTTAAATCACGGTTGATCTCAATTTTGTAGATAATCTTTCCTTGTGTCTCCTTAAACTTTGTGGATTTACTACTCTGAACAAAGGAATCGAAAATAAGTAACAAAAGGAATGGATTTTTTATGTAGTTCAAATTTGGAGTATAAGCTGAAGATAAGATAGTTTGTCTGGAAACAACATTTTATCTTATTGAATAGCCTACTAAATGGGGGGAAAAAATATCTTTATTTAGGACAGGAATTGAATTAATAAAAACTAAAAAGTAAATAGCATGGTCATTTTATGTCTGTCTAATTTCATGTTGTAAATATTAATATCACTACTCCCTTGACTTTATTTATTGTAAAAAGAGAATACTAAAAATATTTTTCATAGATCCATTATCAGGTTGTGGAATATACATTTCACTTGCACTTTTATATTCTGTGTAACTTGTGATATCCATGTGGAGCAATAACTCATTAAAAAAAAAGATATTCAAGTGGAGCAATAACTCATTAAAAAAAATATATTCAAGTGAGTAATAAGGAAGTTGGAGCTCAAAAATACCATGGATTTTAGAAAATGTGATTGCTTCTCCACCCGAGTAACTTTTTACCATCGAATTTGGATGTAAAGATCCCTTGTTTTCTCGGTTTCACAAGTACCTGCATTCAATTTTTCTAGGTTATAAATTTTGTAGCCTCTTTTGATTGGTTAATCATGAAATTCACATGTTTTAACCATTAGACTTATTAATTGAATGGTTCCTGCAATATTGAAATTAGATTTTAAAAGGTTGCTTGACTGTGTCAGTGTTTTTCTTAAGATAATCTTCGTTCATATGTTGAAATTTGTCACGAGTGGTGAAGTTTTTGGCTTTATGAAATAATCAAACTCATTTCACCCTAATTAAGCTCTTTTTCATAATTATTTATTGACAATGCCTTCAACCATGCAGACTTCTTTCACCATCCTATGTTGGATTTTGTTAACATCAATAGCATTACGTTCTCTCCCTTTTAATCGTTACACTTTTCTGGCCATCCTCCTTTCCTTGTAGGACCACCTACTTGAAGCCAAGCACTCCTCTTTACTGTCCAACGGCTCGTTTATGTTTTCTTGGTTGATGCTACCTCTGGCTTCTAACAAATGCCTTAGTTTTCTGTTTTATCTTTTCACTAATTGCTACTAAAAACCTTTCCTTTTTAACTCCTCCTTTAGCTGTGCTCGTTTGTTGGAATTGTTTAATGACTGTCCATAAATGATATAAAACATGGGTAATAATGTTGCTCTCGTATAAGTTTTCTTGTCCAGTTCTGTGTTCACATTTTCTTGCCTTCTGGGGTTCTTTATGGTCCCTAATTTTCGTGGTTGTATTAAAAAGGAAAGAAAATTATTCTTGTTGTATATTCTTATATCAAAGCTCATATTTGAAAAGATATTTTTTCTTCCTCCTCTAGTAAAGGCATGCATTAGTGCACTACTAAGTAAAGGTTCCTATTTTTTTGACACTAAATTTATTCTCCCTTTTACCATAAAAATCAATTACAGAACAACATTAACAGGTGGAAATATTGGGTTTGGTGGCAGATAGATCATAAGCATGTGAAAATCAATTTTCTTAAATAAAGCCTTGCCCTAACATTTTGGGTAAGCTAAAAAGGGCTTTGACAAAGGTAGGTTTTATGCTCGTTAACAAGTACATTGGCCACTAATTAAAACCTATTGTTGCCTGTGGTTTTAGAGTGTGAATCATTAATTTAAACAAAAGTAGTTGTATACTTGCCATGACTCCTCTTCACATGACTACATGAGAGAGATTTACTCCCAACTTTTGGTTCACAGTCATAAACCAAACATAATGGTGATGATACCACATGTTAAACCGTCATAAAAACCAAGGATCCATCTATCATTGACTTTCGGAGATGAGAAAACTAAAGAGAGAAGACTTAGTCGACTTTGCTTCTCATATAACTTAATTTGTTGAGCCAATTATTGAAGATAGAAACCCAATATTCATAGAGGAGAAGAGAGGTGGGAGGAGGGGGAGATTTTGTAGTTGTTCGCTTATTAAACTTTATGATTCATCTGGTATAAAGGATGGAAAATTGGGTGGAAGGAAGTGTCGGAAGGATGGACTAAGTATTCCTAGGGAAGGGAAGACATACTTCCCCCTTTTTGTTTGGTTGAGTGGAATGGAGTAGACCTTCCATTGTTTGGTAAGAAGAAAAGAATAAGAGGTCTTTTTAATTTTTATTTATTTTTCATTATACACTCACTGTATAATTTGATAAAAAATGATGAGGTAATAATGTCACTTACATTACATCACTTATCCTTCTCTTCCCTCCTTTCTTCCATTGATAAAAAATGATGAGGTAATAATGTCACTTTACATTACATCACTTATCCCTCTCTTCCCTCCTTTCTTCCATCCAATTTTGGAGGGGTGAAAAATGGTTGGTCAGGAAAGATATCTTATCCATTCCATCATTCCTCTCCCTAACACTCCTCTGAACTGAATAATGGGAAATTGCTCCATTTCTCATCCCTTCCCTCTTTCAACCATCCTACGGTCCTACCCTCTTATCAAATACAGTGTTAACGATATTGACTTCTTGTTGCTCAGCAGCCTCTCTGCATAGACCAATGAAATGAACTATTTTTTGGTTTAAATTTTTTCTGGACAATCTTTTTGATAGATAAGATTTTTTTAATTACTCAGTTACGATCCATGGTTCATAATTAATGTTTTTTTTCTTTCTTATTTCATGCTTCAATTAATGTTCTTTATTATTTATGAACATATTGCAGCTTACCCAGATATATGTATTAAAATATTGTTTTGTATTGATATATTGGTCTCGCTCATTGATGTTTCCGTAACATGGTTGTATCTTGGTAATGCCAGACTTAGATTTTCTATTCCACATGTTCTTTCTTGCTCGATACTGCAAGCTTCTTGAAGAGAATTCCTTCAGAGGAAGGACTGCTGATTTCTTTTACATGCTCTTTTTTGGTGCCACTGTTTTAACGGGAATTGTTCTAATTGGGGGAATGATACCTTATGTGTCAGAGTCATTTGCAAAGATCATATTCCTTAGCAATTCATTGACATTTATGATGGTGAGTAATTCGTTGTTTACATAGAAGTTTTGTCTAACTACAAGGCTTGGTATGTGTAGCTGTTTCCAGAGTTTTTTACCTTGTTTTTTTTTTAACATTTCCCCCACTGTATAGGTTTATGTGTGGAGCAAGCAAAATCCTTATATCCATATGAGTTTTTTGGGCCTCTTTACTTTCACAGCAGCCTACCTTCCATGGGTGAGTGAACCTCAATTTCTCTTAATATGATCTTGTTGCTAGTCTTTCTTTGATGTTTGTAATCTATCTATTTTGTACTATATTCATTTTACATGTTCTTTTGTGTGTCACATATTTTAAATTGAGGAATCAGCTGTATCCTACTAAGCTGTCAGTTCAAACTATCTCTGTTAGTTTCATGATAAAAAATGGCACTTTAATTGGATGCTGGCGCCACTTCTGTTGCACTTAATTGAATAACACGAAAACCTGTCTAATGACTTCTAGAACCCTCCACAGAATATTCATGTGGCAGATCTAACCAAATTGACAAGGTTTTCTTTGTTCATCTCTACATAAGAGGTATGATTTTTGACTTATCACCAAAAATAAATAAATAAATATAGAAAAAATAAAATATATAAATTCTTGTTTTTTCCCGTTGAGGTTGTTTAATTGTAGAGGTACTTGTGTATCTTCTTGTTATAATGCATATCTTGCTCTTCGGGATTGATTTAGCAAACCTAGTGATTTATGTAGTACAACACTATTACTTTGTATTGGTCTGCATTAATTGAGAGGGGCAATTTCATAAATAAAATAGAGCCCAAAGAGCCATTGCAGGCTCACTGCTTTGTTGTACCATACTGTTCATATATACATAACATTTGGATAATTTCGTAAATCATGTCCAAAAAATTAACAACTACATAGAGCAAAAGGCCTTCAAAATTCAAATGAGAAGCGATTTAGGAAAAAGAAGCTGGGCCATAGATTTGTTTTTTGCTCCAGAACATATCATACCACATGAAAATCCAAGACCAGACTCGATGCATTCTCACGCTCGGCGTCCCAATTTTCGTCTGCACCAAGTAATTTTTTTCTTTCCTAAAAAGGAGCCGAAAAAAGAAGAAGAAAAAGAGGATTGTTTGTTTGGACTACTGCTAATGTCGTTTGTTGTGAATAAGAGCATCTTGTTTTGTGTAATCACATCTCTAATTGTATTTTGGAGCCCCCTTTCAGTCTTATTGGTCACAAGTCTTTGTGAGCTTTGTACCATCACTTTCGGGGAAGTTTCTCTCTTAGAAGTGGATGTCGCATCAAGAGATTTTTCCAGTCAAAAGTAGTACTAACCCATTCAGTGGCTCTGATTTTAAATATCTTTGACTTCCCTTGATCGTCAAGTGAATAACTGCAAGGATAAGTCCCTATTGAAGGACAGCAATGGCTTTGTGGTTAAATCTTCCTTTGCTGCGCCCATCTATGGGTTATTGTGGGATAAGGGTGCTGCCTTGTTGGTAGTTTTTACAGGGTGCATGTGTAACCTTAACCCTCCAGGAAATGACGATGCTTAAAATATGACAGTGCATCAGTACCAAGATATGTTTACAGAATACATAGCTCAAATTAGGGGCAATGTATTGGGAGTAGAGATTTAAACTAATAGACTATTTAAATGTCCCCTTGCAATAAATATTATATATATTAAATTGTTTGGTTGCCTTTCTTATTGAGGACTGCTTTTTTACTAAAAATGAACATAGAAAGGTGGTGATTGATGTTTTTTATTTTCTTCAAATGGGCTTTCAATCTCTCGCTCTCAGTCTCAAACTTCATCTATGTTGGCTCTAATTACTCACAATGGTGGCCTGTGCATATACCTGATACCATTCCTTCTCTTGTAGGTTCTTCTGGGATTCTCTGTCCTTGTTGGAGCTAGTGCTTGGGTGGATTTACTGGTATGTCTAAAGTACCATTTTCTTTTACATGAATATTCCTACATTTTGAGTATGGTCCACATTCTTAACAGTTCATCTGAGATTGTTTCGATCTTTTTACAATTTCTACGACAAGAGGAATGCAAAAACAAGATAGCACATTGGATTCAAATCTTAAACAAACCGGAAAGACTGGTTTATTATTACATGAATATGTGAGGTGAAGATAATGGAATCTTCATATGCTTTAGAAAACACCCCTCCCCATGTAAACCCATGATTATATTAGCACTTCACTGGCTCTACTCTTCTGGGGCATAGTAATTGAAACCTTCTGCAAGTAGTTGTCAGCCTACTCTGAATCCTCAAATTGGTAGACTGCAAACGAATGTCGAGATCCTCATTCTTAAAATTATTTTAAGAAATGAATGCTGCAAATTGAAACTGAGTTGGGACAAACATTTATTGTCGCAATAAATTAAAGCACCACCGCTCACCCTTTTATAGGTTGATTTTCATTATACACATTTTTTCAAAATTTGATTTTCATTATACGCATTTCTAGTTCTTAGAATATATATTACATATGCATTTGCATGAGATCAAATTACCAGTTAGAAATACAAATTATGTATGCATTTGCATGAGAGAGATCATATATATATTTAAAAGTAGTGTAACCACAATCTACGCCTCGAGTATATCTGAAACCCCCCCACTCCTGTTGTTACTTTCCTTAGTTTCTGCACTGATTTTTCAAGGCTGGTACAGATATATTATTCCTTAAATTTATCAGTCCTTGAGTGCTCGGCTTGCTTAGCTTAGCCATGACAATGATTGGATGCATTTATACATGGAAGAGTGTGTTACTTTTTTTGCTGTTTTATTTGTTACCATTACATTTCTTGTTTTACCGTGTGAAACTAATTAACTCTTCTCTGGTTCAGGGAATGATAGCTGGCCATGCATACTATTTTCTTGAAGACGTCTATCCACGAATGACTGGTCGTCGACCCCTAAAAACACCATCGTTTATTAGATCATTATTTGCAGATGAGCCTGTAGTAGTGGCGCGGCCTGCGAACGTGAGATTTGCTCCCCCACCTGTAGAGGAAGTTCAACAAAATTAATCAGATTTTATTTTTTCCTGAAAAACTAGACCGATGTTTCCTGGCCTTTGCTGGTGTTGATATTGTCTCAGAATTAGTCGAGGGCCAGTCAAAATGTGATAGGTTTTTAGTTATGTATATGGTATGAAATACTTTTTCAGTGAGATCCTAATTTTACTTGTCTTCATTCCTCGTATGGCTATATGAGGGGTTGAAGACAGTATTTTGTAATTAAATTCTGGAGTGGTTCCTCTCTCTATAGGCCAGGTTCCGTGCATTTGTTATTAAGGAGAAAATTTGCACAAAAAATGTACAGTTCAAATCCTATCCGATTTCAGCAAAATTATCGTAAAATATTTTTCTTGTAAAATATTTTTCAAGTAAAACTTTTTACATTTTTTTTTTTCCATTTTCCGGTGTTTGGCTGAGATTTAGAAAATATTTTTGGAAAGGAGTTCTGGTGTTTGGCTTCTCAAAATGTTTTTAAGAAAATCAGAGCTCTTATGACAAATCAATCCAGGTCACTAGTCATCCAATGTCTCAAACTTATCCCTTATTAGGGGTGCACAAAAAATCCGTGAATTCGCGAATTCGATTCGATCTGATCCAATCTGTTAGCTAATGGATTGGTGGCGGATTAAAAAATTAAAATTCGTTAGCCACGGATCGGATTGCGGATTGGAAGGTCAGAAATTCGATCCGATCCGCAATCCGATCCGTGGCAATATATTTATATATATAATTAGTAATTATATGTATAATAATATAATATGCTACATACTTACATGTGTAAATCTAAAAACTCAATATATATTATATTTGTTTATTTAACAATTGTGTTCATTTAAAAAGTGTTGTGTTTGTTGGACAATTTTTTTTTTGGAATTTTTGAAGTAGAAAAAAAAAATTCAAATAGGAGTACTAGGTCAATCCGTCAATCTGATCCGATCTGATCCGTTCAATCACGGATCGGATCGGATTGGTGGATTGCCACGGATCAGATCGGATTGGATTTTCGCCAATCCGTAATCCGCGGATCAGATTAGGATTATGCATAATCCGATTCGTGGTCACCCCTATCCCTTATCCTCTCTCTCTCTCTCTCTCTATATATATATATATATTTATATATATATCCATTAGTCTAATTATTTCTATTAGAACAATCTCACAATATCTGTAAAAACACGCAATCTTAGAAACAAATGCTCATCTATCATCGATAATTATTTGACAAGAAAATGTCAAAAAAATAATTAAAAACTATTTTGTGCATTCCATGTTTAGAGCCATTTCATATTAAATTCAATGTACACTGAACATAAAAATTGCGAACGTATAACAATTTATTGTCAAGGAAATACAAAATACTAAAAGAAATAATTACATAAATAAAAAATAAATGGTAAAGCTAACACCCCTCTTTTAGGAGGAGAATAACTTTGTCCCCAAATTTTATTGTAAAAAAGTACTTTTGTTAAAATATGTTACCTTATAAAAACATAGGCATTTATGTAATTTAAAAACAATCTCCTCCCCAATTTCTCTCATGTCTATCCTAACCCTAACCCAAAGATATAGCCGTTGTCAACAAATTCCATCTCCCCTACCAATGCTGCCACTGCCGATGAGAGGTTCCGGAGATGGTCGGAATTAGTTCTCTATCAGTGAAGAAACAGAGAGAGAGAGAGAGAGAGAGAGAGAGAGAGAGGTGATTTAGTTGTGGTGGGGATAGTGGTGGTGACGGCATTGCAGGTGGTTGTGGGGTGGGGATGGTGGTGGTGGCAATGGTGTTTTGCCAGTGGCGGTGGCGACATCGCAAGTGGTTGTGGGGTGGGGATGGCGGTGGTGTTCTGATGGTGGTGGTGCTCCCTGTGGTGGTGTGATTCAGTTGTGGAAGGGATGGTGATGGTGGCGATGGCGGCATCGCAGGTGGTTGTGGGGTGGGGATGGTGGTGGTGGTGGTGTGATTCAGTTGTGGAAGGGATGGCGGCGGCGGTGGCGGCGGTGGCGGCATCGTACGTGGTTGTGGGGTGGGGGTGGGGATGGTGGTGGTGGTGGTGGCGGTGGTATTCTGATGGTGGTGGTGGTACAATGTTGCTTCGGTTGTGGTGATGGTGGCAATGGTCTTGTAATGATGGTGGTGGTACTGATTTGTGGTGGTAAGAAGGGATTATCTAAAATTGTAAATGGACTATAATAGCCTTTATGCTAAGAATATTATAATGGATAATTAAAAACTATTTTGTGTATTCAATGTTTAGAGCCATGATTTATATTAAAATCACTGTACACTGACCGAACATAACTGATAGAAATTGCAAACGTATAACAATTTATAGCCAAGGAAATACAAAATACTAAAAGAAATAATTACATAAATAAAAAATAAATAGTTAAATACTAAAAGAAATAATTACATAAATAAAAAAATAGTTATATTTAATTGCATCTTTGCAATTCACTTGAGAAGACAGTTGGTGCAAACAATAAAGTGCTTAATGATCTAAAGCTCACCGGCTCTTGTGGGCGAATGGTATTTTTTGGCCTTTTCATAGAAAAGGTTCAAAACTTCAAGGACTGATGAAAATAAACTTCATTAAGATCAAGTCCTATTCTAAAATGCTAAGAACCAATTATAGATACTAAAATGAGATTCATGTGGTCTTAGAATTAAGTTTAGATTATGAGTTGGATTCTTTGAATATTTGAACCTCCTAAAAATCAATTATGACCTTATGAAATAAATCAATTTGATACAAGGTTTTCGACTTCACAACTTTACTAAATATGAATATTTAGCTTTAAAGATATTCTCAATTGGAGATTATCTCAATAATACTTAAGGCTTTTCATGATTTAAACATATAAGTTCAAAGCCTTATTTTTATAATTCCTAGACACCATTCCAAATGATATGATTGAAAGACATGATTCGAGTTAGGGCTTAATAGTTAAGTTCTTCCAAAACTTATAAAAGCTTGAACTAACTCAACCTTAGTAAATGCCTCATGATATTAAAAATGAAGTTCATGGCCTATTATGATCTAAAGACTTATGAATGATATGCATATTCCTATAGTCCACTAAGTCAAGAGATGAGCTTTCAAATGAAGTTACTTCAAAAATAACTTTACATTAAATCAAACACTCACCCAAGACTAGCCTACCCAAGTCTTTTGATCTTCAATTCTTTAAGCTTTTGGGTTCCTTCATCATGTGGCTTAGATTCACTTCAACTTTGTCATTGATCTTGATTATTGATCTTTGAGTTTTATGATCATGTGGCTTCATATGTCTTCTTGTAATTCCTTTTGAAGTCCAATGCCTTTAAGATACTTGAGATAATATGATATTTTGTAAACTGCATACTCAAGTAAACTTATTAAATCTTCACATCAATAGGTTGTTATCATCAAAATCACCCAAGTAACCTAGGGTTGAAACCTTGAGGTCAACACTCCCCTTATTAAAGGGTTAAACCAAAACCTCCCCTTATTAAAGAGTCCAGCCTATTCTTCTCCTTACTAAATGGTCGAGCAGAAACCTCCCCTTATTAATAGGTTGAGCCATAAACTTTCTCTTATTAAGGGGACATTAACAATGATGATCTATGAACCTCTTTATTAAAGGAGCGAGCTTACGAAGTTTGAAACTGTTAAATCCCACGAGGGTTTACCTCCACAAGAGGGCCCTTCTTAAAGGGCCAGATGGATTAATCTCGAGATCAAATGCAGTATCGTTGCTAAGGCAAGATGCACACTTCCATGAGAGAGCCCTTTTTAAAAAAGCGGGATGAATTAATCTCGAGAAAATGCGACCAACCTGCATACATCTCCACAAGAGGGCCTTTAATGAAAAATGTGGGATGAATTAATTCGGAGAACATTGTTAACCAATCCCATTGTGGCACACCTCATTACGGGATAAATGAGTCCCGTAAATGTTGTTTGTTGTAAGCTTTAGGGAACGTACCCTTCATTAAACCCAAAAATAAGATTTTGATTCTAAAGGGTTATGCTATGCAAGTTCTAGTAAATTACTAAAATTTACTTGGATACACGCGATAGGAAATGTAGACCATAGGTGAAGGCACTTTCACAGAAGCAAGTCTTTCATTCGATAATAAAAAATGCCCTTCTACACTGGTAGGTGCCCAAACATAAATCCGAGCAGAAAAAGAATAGCGGGTGGCAAGCTCTCCTGCTTCTAGCAAGTCATGGTAGACTGCATCTTGACAATCTGCATAATCCTCCACTTTGTTGGAGAAGTGAGTTGGGGGAAATTGTAGTAACCCTTGTGGACGGGTGTGAGTGGGCGGGTGCGAGGACAGACACTGGACTGACCTACTACATTGACAGGGTATGGGATGCTCAATCCCACATCGCCTGGGTGTGGAAAAGGGGATGTGCTTATATGTAGTATGTTCTCTTCAAATGGTATGAGGCCTTTTGGGGTAAAATCCAAGAGCAAAACCGTGCGGGCTCAGGCTCAAAGCGGACAATATCATACCATGTGTTGGAGCGAGATATTACAGAAAACGTTTGCAACCAAGGCTTTGTGAAATTGGGCGAAGAAAATAATAGTAACAACCTAGGAAGATGGTGATAAGTAATGGGCATACATGCGCAACAACTATTTGATAAAAGTAACTTGCAAAATCAACACCTACATTGTAACATGTACCTACCCTACTTGTTCAAAATTTATGCCTATTAGGATCAAAATTTCTTCTGCTCGTTGGAATCAAAATTTTCTGCTCTTAAAGAAAAAAGAAGAAAAAAACAAAACTGGGTCCAAGGAAGCCTGGCTGATTAATCCTGAAGCACGGCCAGGTTCCCAAGGCTCTACTGGTAAACTACCAGGTCCAAGAGGCCTGGCCGGTCAGCTGCCGGGTCTAAGAGGCCTGGCCAATAGACTGTCGGGTCCAAGAGGTCTGGCCAATTAACTATCGAGTCCCCAAGGCCCGATTAGGTGCCCTGCACCATGAATAGTAGTGTCTTGCACATAAATAGAATTTTCGCGTACCAATGTACACATTGCAAACATTGAAAAAGGTAATGTACACATCAATGCACCCATTGATTTCTTACAAGTATTTTTTAAAAAAATTAGAATACATGCGTTAGCGGGGGGCAAGGCTATGGCCACAAAAATGGGACCAGCCAGTCCTGGCCAACAAGAACCAGGGATCAACAAAAATATCAAAACCAGGACCCACTGGTCCCGGTAACGTTAAAACCAGATCAACCATCCCCGACAACTGAAAAGACCTATAAATTAGCAATCTCCTATTTGTTATTGGTACTTTAAGTTGCTTAAATAGGTACTTTGTGCATTAATGTTTGTTAACATGAGTTAGCAGGTGCTCTTAAAAGTAAATAAGCAGATCATATTCCTGAAGCTTGACAAGCAACCTTCATGAATAGGGGGTAACTGATAGGGGAATTTGACTTTGAGTGAACTTTGGTGACATAAACGACAAGTTATACCAATAAGACTCTCTTACTTTTAGATAGAATGGGAGACCGAAGAGTCAGTCTCTTACTCAGATACAAAATGTATCATACCTCTATAAATACAATAGTGATTCATTATCCAGGTATGTAATTAATATCCTTTGATTGCCTTTACAGCTTTTTAAGACTTTTCTGATTTCTGACTTGAGCGTCGGAGCATAATTGGCCAGTACCATACCGGTGTCCTTCCGGTTACTTTTTTCTTGTCTTTTTCAGATTAGCGTTGACCCGAATCGCGTGTTTATTTCTGTATCATCAATAAATATATAGGTTTCTTATAAGCAAAGATGAATCTTAACGGAGTTCAATTCTATTAGATTATGACAACATGATTGAACATCATTTTTTGGGTTAGAATGTTGTACAAGGCAAAATTGAAAATTGAAAATTGAAAAATTGAAATTCTAAGCAGTTGACATTACAAATATAATCTTTGACCAGTGTTATCAATGGAGGAAATTTTTTGTTAGTAAACTTATGCAAGATTAGTGTAATTCTTTTAAACGGAAAGTGTCACTATAATTTACTCACACTAAAATAATCATAATCATGATAGTTGATAATGATACATTATGCTTCTGTTTTTTCCTTTTTCAATCAAAAACTAATTAAGTTATGAAGGTGTACTTATTTAAAACTAGAGATACAAATCAAGAAATCCAACACGTCCCATTTCGATCAACCCCAACTACATGCTACTGAAAAAAAGTAACAGGAGACATTAAAAACGTGTTGCAATAGATTATATTAAGTTAAGAAAATGTAAAAGTAGAGTTTAGATACAATAGGATCCGTGGCGCAATGGTAGCGCGTCTGACTCCAGATCAGAAGGTTGCGTGTTCGATTCACGTCGGGTTCAATCCGTGTTTAACGAATCTTTTCCTTTTTTGTTTCCCTCTTCGCCACTCCATTTTCCCAGCAAAAATAAACCCTAACCCCTCTCTCTCTCTCTAAACTATAATTTTCACACACTTCTTCCTCTTTCTCTCTCTCTAAACCCCAATTGTTCACATACCCTCTCTCTCTCCAAACACCAGTCTTATACTGTTATACATCACCATTTCTCTCGCTCTAGAATCATCCAAATCAATGTCTTTCATTTCTAAGCTTCGTCTGAACTCATTCCAACGTCGACATTTCTCATCAATTCTAAACCCTAACTCCAACTCTCCACTCACCAGCAAAGAGAAGTCTCGAGCCGCTCTCTCTCTCCTCAAGTCCGAGAAGAACCCAGAACGCATCCTCGATATTTGCCGCGCGGCCTCCCTCACTCCCGAGTCCCACCTCGACCGCATCGCCTTCTCCGTCGCCATCTCCAAGCTCACCGACTCCAATTACTTCGAGGGCATTCGCTTGTTCCTCGAAGAACTCAAGACCCGTCCGGACCTCCGAAATGAGCGTTTCGTGTCGCACGCAATCGTCCTATACGGCCAAGCGGGCATGCTCGGTCATGCCGTTCAAACGTTCGAGCAAATGCTCGAACTGGGAATCGAACGGACTGTGAAATCCCTCAATGCCCTGCTGTTTTCGTGCATCGTTGCGAAGAACTATGGAGAGGTAAAGCATATATATCTTGAATTCCCCAAAAAGTATGGAATTGAGCCGAATCTTGATACGTATAATACGGTTATTAAAGCGTTTTGTGAGTCGGGATCATCTAGTTCGGTGTACTCGATATTAGCTGAGATGGATAGGAAGTGTTGTAAACCGAATGCAACATCATTTGGGACTTCAATTGCTGGATTTTACAAGGAGGAGAAGTATGATGATGTTGGGAAGGTTTTGGAAATAATGAAAAAGCATGATATGCATCAGGGGATTACCACATATAACATTAGGATTCAGAGCTTGTGTAAGCTTAAGAAATCTATGGAGGCAAAAGCTTTGCTTGATGGGATGTTGTCTAGGCATATGAAACCAAATTCAGTTACTTATTGTCATTTGATTCATGGGTTCTGTAAGGAAGGGAAGTTGGATGAAGCAAAGAAATTGTTTAAGATAATGATTAACAATGGGTGCAAACCTGACAGTGACTGCTACTTTACTCTGGTTTACTTCCTATGTCAAGGTGGGGATTTTGAAACTGCATTGCAGATTTGTCAGGAAAGTATTGCAAAGGGTTGGGTTCCGAATTTCTCAACTATGAAGTCACTTGTGAACGGGCTTGCTAGCATTTCCAAGTTTGATGAGGCACGAGAGCTTGTTGGGAAGATGAAGGAGAGATTCCCAAAACATGCTGATACTTGGAATGAGATTGAAGAGGGTATGCCTAAATAGAGAAGTAAAACATGGTATGCAATGTTTTTGTTACATAATACCATGGAAATAAAATTTGAACACTGGGTAACATTTGTGTGGAAAATGGCATCTCAAGAAAATGTTGCTTCTTATGCTTCACTTGATGAATTGTTGAACTATCTAATCTAGCACTTGTTGCTTTTTAAAATTCACAATAGAGATGCTGTTGTAGTTTGATAGTTTCTCATCAGTTATGTCTTCTGTTTGACCTGGTTTGTTTTATCTTTGACAGAAATTTCATGCTTAGCACGTTTTGTTTTCTCCAATTTCTTTCTTAATTCTATGAAATTTGGTCGGAGGTTGTTTCTTATTTAATCACGTCTATCTACGTAGATACTGTGTAAATCACCGATTATTGAGTTGTACTTTAAAGGAGATGATTTCAACTGTGACAAGCAGAGCTGTTACTCGCATGAGTTCAAATACATTTATAAGCACCTTTTAATTCATGTTTTGTATATGTGGTTTGGGAAAAGAGAATTCATGTGTGGCTGAGCTCATTCATATGGATTAAGTCAAGGATGATGATGATGATAATGATGACACGTGGCTTGTAAAGACTAAATTTAGCTTAGCAGCATTTCGCTTTAAGATGAGTTTTGGGTAATTTTTGAATGAGTCCTGAGCACATATCTTCCACTATTTGAAATTTACTCAGGCATGAGTACTGGGTGCAAGTGTCTCCTCTGTCTAAGTGTCGGTGTCACATTTGTTTGATATCTAATCTTTGAAAACAGGTAAGAATTTGATTATTTACCTATCTAGTTTTTCTTTTGAGTATTGTAAATTTGTAATGCAAAATGATGGGTTCATTTTCAAGTATTCATTGAACAAATATGCAGTTCACACTATTTATTACCAAATTATATGTGCCTTCTTACTTGATCCATATTCCTTTTGATACTTCCTAAATTGTTTTGAGTATTGTAATCCATGTTGTTTTGTGTCTGGCACAAGTGCGTCGCGGTTCACCATCTAAAATATGGCTTCCAAGTGTAGACCAGTATCAAAGGATTACTTGGTCCAGCAGTGGAGTGTTCTACATGGTTATAATTAGGATGATCTGATTACTTAAAGGAGTCTCCATAAGAGTTGAAATATAATATTGATTGTTGGTTTCTGTTTCTTATTTGACGACTTCTAGGAATCTTAAGAATTTGGATTCTTGCAGAAGTCAAATTTCCTTGTCTATGATATGTGTCTTGGGGAAATTTTGGGGCATCTTTTTGTTTTAGGCGTTGGGTATGGAGAGTTGAGTTGATCAGCACCTTTTCATGTTCTATATTTTCATCGCCATGGAGTACTGTTTCTACCATCAAGTTGATCACATATTTATTTGGGGAAATTAAGTGATGTAACCACGACATGCTTCTTGCTTGGTATGCCTCAATTCTTGCTACCAAATTGTACGGAAGAAGATATAGATTGTGAAGATTTTACAACTAATAGCGCGCCAACTTGACAGTGCCAGTTACTTTACTGTGTTTTACTACTTCCTATGGTTAGGTGGGGACTTTGGGACTTGCAGATTGTGAGAATTTTACGGCCAAGGATTTGTTTTCTGGATATCTTAACAAAGGAATTGCTTGCAAGCATTTCAAAGTTTGATGAGGCATGCAAATTTGTTGACAGGTTAAGGAGAGAGTCTCAAATAATGTTGATATGATGTGGAATCAATCAAATGGAACAGGGCTTGCCCCCAAGTAGGGAAGCAAAAATGGTTTGCAACGATTTATATTAGATAAGGTAAAAAAATTGAATATCTGGGGGGAATATTTGTAACAGTTACATCACTAGAGAAAGTTGGTTGATCCATTTTGAATTGTTGAACTAGCTGGTTGATGTCTACAGTTTCAGTTTTCAAATGAAGATACTTACTGCTTTGGTTGGATGTTGCTGGTTTTGGTTAATTTTTGTTCCTATAAATGTTTTTGGTCTGGATCCTTTACTCCATAGAAAGATCTCTCTTTTATTGGCCATTTCACAGTTGAATAACAAATAAAACAAGTGACCAATAGGAAATAGTATCTAAAAATCTCACTATTATTTGAGTAGGTTCTTTGGAATAAAAAGGGCAATGAATTGGATATATATTTTCACTTCCAGTTACTTGGCTAGTAATTACTCTGCTTCCGCGTTCATTGATAAACAAAAACCATTCGATTGATGCATGATGGCTTTTCTACCAACAATACATTTTTGAAAGCTGTGCAGAAAATAATTATTCAATAATTAGAAGTTACAACAATGTCACACAAAATTAAGTTGCAACAATGTCAAAGATTTTATTTTTGATTATCGACCAATGGAGTTGCTTAAGCGTTCATATTGTTACAGGTTTAAGTGTAACATTATTGCAATTAATACAATAACCATGTAGTAATAGTGGCACCTATTCGATCTTATGGTGTTGATACAACACAACAGTTGGCTTAGTTTATTTGGTTTCTCTTCAATTTAATTGCGTCCCAATACAACAAAAGTTCTGCAGCCTGAATGTCATGGGGTTCAAACCAGGCTTGATTGACATATCTAATTTACTACACAAGACCCTAATATAGAATCAAATATCAGATGCCAAGACAAAAAGGCTTTTTATTGAATCAGGGACCATAAATTTCCAGTAAGACTACAATTCTGTATAATAGCATCCAAAAGGACACCAAACTTGAAATTTGGGGTTTAAACCCCAACTCTTCCTTACAAAGAAAAATGTAATGAGATGATGGCCCTATACATCTAGAATTTCGCTATAAAAGTTGGATTTATTTGGGAAGGAAAACGACACACCAGCTTGTTACTTCTGCTCATGTCTTCACCAGGATCAAATCATCTGAGCATAGATATCTTTAAAGTTTGCACGCCTCAGAATTGTGGAAGGGCCAGTATCTCAATGACAGTATTTCACTGCCCCAAGGTAGAGGTATATATGCAAAGCTTATGTAAATTCTCCTTTCTTAGAAGGAACTTGAAACTGACACCCCCCACTTGGTTATTAAATTCAAGGTGTCTGCTCAGTTAAAGGTCCGTGTTCCACATTTCGGACTAGATATTCTTTCTGATCAGTAAAGATCTGTTACTCATGCGTTGCACTCCATATGCTACAGTGGAAGCCACTGTTGTTGAAGCCACTAACCAACTGCATCAGATTGGAATGTATGGTTAGCCTTAATTCTTTGTATTTATCAATAGGAAGTTGAGAACCCTGAATTGTTGAATGAATTACCTCAAATATGTGATGTATGACTGAGTTTCAAGGTTACCAAACTCTGGCTGAAGAAGAGCTGAGGCAACTAAGACCAGTTGGAAAACTGTATTAACCTGTCAACAATTGCAGTGCTTAGGAGGAAACTAAAGAGTCTCAACAGTTTGAATATCCAATCAATTTTGTTATTCTAATTTCTTCTAACTTTTTCAATGAGAACAATTGCATGCCCATGAATTTACCTGGATTCCATCCTAACTTCAGTTTTGGAATTTGGACTTCAAATTGAGAAACCAGACCAGTTATTTTTATTACAATACAAAATTTAAGACATATAAGAGAAACATAAGGATTTTCAGCCCATGAATGGAATTCTCTTCATACATAAAATTGTTGATTTTCTCAGCATTTGGCTGCTAATCTAGCTACTATAGACAGAAAGCGGGTCTAGGCGCAATGGTAAGGATGCTCCATTGTGTAATGTAGAGGTCATGGTCCGAAACAGGAAACAGCCTCCCCGCATGTGGATATAAGCCTATGTATATCTAACTCTCCCCATACCCCACAGTGGAGGGAGCCTCTGCACTCAGTGGGCTAACCTTTTTATCTAGCTATTATTGCCAGAATGTTGCCTCCCAGTTCTAGTCTTATATCCTGTCATTTCTTGTTCCTCATTAATTATTTTATAAATATTCTATATGGTTTACTTATCAAATATATATATATATATATATTCTACATGGTCCTCATCTAAAAAACTAGAAAACGGCATGGCAGAAAACAAAATGAAAATTCCGGTGGATAAAAAGTCTTTCTGATTTTTCATTTCAGAAATAATACTAATTTAACAACATATTTTACACACAATATATATAAAAAAATATGTTTTGAGAAAATAAAGTGAAATACAAATGTTTTGCCATACATGCACACGCGAATCCACGCAAGCAAACAAGCACACCCATGAGCTCAGACTGCAAACACCCCAAACATGCACACACACACTAAACACACACAGTATACTCGTACACAACTCGGCTCTAAAATATGTTTAGATCATGGCAGTAGCAACAACAATGACAATAATATCCCCCGAGTGG
Source organism: Cornus controversa (assembly GCA_026545225.1). Lineage (NCBI taxonomy): Eukaryota > Viridiplantae > Streptophyta > Magnoliopsida > Cornales > Cornaceae > Cornus > Cornus controversa. The sequence continues at coordinate 65,293,851 of CM048849.1, read as the reverse complement.
TGGTCGAGTGTGTTGATCTTACAGATTTAAGGCACTTGCTCATTAACAACTCAAGTTCCAATTATGTCATGTTGAAAAAATGTGCTTCTTACAAAGCCACTAGTATCTCAGCGTGCATCATCTAAATTTGCAATTCAATTGAGATATGGTAGGACCCAAAATCCTTTGGATATGACTCGGACCACGTTGCAGGCTAAATAAACTGTATCACTCTATTCAAAAGTACTCTATCACCAAATTGTTCATCAGATAATCAGAGAAAGTACATCAAACTTACTTTGCTAAGTAAGAGAGGCTCAACTTTCTGGGGACGGGTGCCATCAAGGTTGAAGAAGTCGAACCAGCTTTTCCACTAACAGAAGAAATTCAATTGAGTCCAAATCAATAATCTAGCTAACTAACTACTAAAGTTAGAAGTTAGGCATCCTCACCTTCCAGTCCAAGCTGCTAGCTCGTTCATAAACTGCACCACCAATGAGGGCAACATCTCGCAACACGATGAGTCCAACAAGCCCAGCTTCACAAACCAAAAACCAAATAAGAGTAGTAGCTTCACAAAATAAGCACAAAGCTTATTATGCACATAAATGAACTCTAGTATTCAAGTATCCAACTTATTTTCTTAGTCTTCCACCAAAATCTGATTATCCAGTGAATTTTAGAAGTTAAAATCATGACCATTTCTTGTACTAGACCAAAGAGGAGGTGGATTTAAGTATCATTTTTTAACAATGAACATGACCTAGTCCTACTATATATATCATGGCTCGACCAGTCTGAAGAGACCTCAGATGAGGTGGATAATTTGAACATCTTAGAATCACAAACTAGAATCTGTAGCTAAACTTAGCAGGCTTAGCTGTGGAGTCAAAATGACAATATTGAAAGATTGTAACAATTAAGTAACCCAATATTGATGCATCAAATCACCAACATGAAACTTATTCAGAAGCTGCTTCTTTTATATTTTCTGTGTACGTGATATATATATATATATATATATATATATAGAGAGAGAGAGAGAGAGAGAGAGAGGGCTAACATGCATTTACACGATTAGTAGAAGCTTTTTAATTCTATGCATCAGTAATGTTTCCTAACATGTGACTTGTGAGAGACCTCCTAAAAGAAAGAAGAAAGTTTTTACTTACGGTGCAGAAGACCCTTATCTACCATTGCCAATGCAACACATCCTATCAAAACCTGTATTAAAAAGAGATAATAAGACATGCAACAATTTCAGCCACCAAAGAGGTTCAAATGAGCCAGAAAGAACCTGCAACTACAAAACTCAATTAGGGACAACTGGACGGTGTCACTAACCTTATCAGCAAGAGGATCGAGGTAGGAACCAACGACAGAATTGATTTTCAACTTCCTAGCCATGTATCCATCTAGCTAAAAGATAAAAAAGAAAATGAAGAGAGAAAGAATTTAAAATTTACACTTACACGCCATTTTGGATTTGTTTCCATAATATGAATAATTTATCAGAATTCCTACCCAGTCAGTTGTACCGGATATAGCTAAACCAACAAATCCAGAAAGGTACATATCATGTATGATCATCCTGCATAAAAGTAGTTAAAAATACTTCCAAAACAACCAGAAGGAAAAAAAAACAAAAAAATATTCAATAAGATGTGAGACCTTGGCAAGACAAATGAAAGCACAAAATGATTTGAATATTCATTTAATATGAATGGGCCGAACCCATTCGACATTCATATGGGACTAAGACAAGGATGATGATGATTTAATATAATCAATGGCTAGTGGTCAACAGAATTGTCCTAAATTCCTACTACTACTTCAATGAAATTTAGATTCTAAACTGACAATAAAAAACGAGGACTACAAAAACGAAGCCACATCATATACAATACTGAAGTGAATCATCCTCATCATCATTGCGTATATCCATGCCACTACTGAAGTGAATTAACTGCAAAATCCATTATTAATTTTGTAATGTTAATAAAACCGAGGACTACAAAAACGAAGCCACACAATATACAATACTGAAGTGAATCATCCTCATCATCATTGCGTATATCCATGCCACTACTGAAGTGAATTAACTGCAAAATCCATTATTAATTTTGTAATGTTAATAAATTATGGCTTATATCAGTTTAAGCCTTAGGACGTTATCATGAAGGAAAAGCCGGTATTTCCACTCAAATTGCTAGACAAATCTTGTGGATTCTACCGGTGCTCATTTACAAGATATGGTGCATCTGTTCTCCCTCTGAGCCTTGGCTTAAGAAGACTTCTTGGACCTGCAAATGCTGTATCTTGTTGGTGGTTTTGTTGTTATATTTTTGTGAAGTTCCTTTTTACGAGTTTTTCTCAATGTTATTTCGGTTAGCAAATTTTTGGAAGTGGAGGTTCTTCAATAGCTATTTTGTTCCGTGTGACATGAATCAAGTCGGATTTGAATATGCATCTTACAAACTATAATTAATTCCCACACCCATGGTAGCATTACACTCCACCCATAGCAGCACATAAAATTGCAAATATATATATATATGCGTATCATAAAAATGGAACAGGCAAACCCTTTTAAAAAAAAAAAAAGTAGAATAGAGAAGAAAATAATAAAAATTCAAAGTACCATCCAAGCAATGGACCAGAAAGCAATCGACTCATCGAAATCAAATTCGGCAAATTCACGAAACTCTCCGCGAAGCCGCCTCGACAAACGCCGATCTCGCCCTGACTCAATTCCTCTGTATCAATCCTATTCAACAACCGTGGAGCAGACGAAACCGATCCAAACCCTAAAGCAATCGGAAAGCTTCGCCTGTGAAGCAAATTCAAGGCTTCGACCTTTCGGAGAATAACGGCGTCGGATTGGGCGTAGAGTGGAGTGGCGGACTGAGAGAGCATCCATGGAGGAGAAGACAGGAAGAGAGGGCCGTGAAAGGGAATCCATTTGGACAATGGAGATAGCAAGGTAGAACGAGAAGAAGAGAGAGAGGGATGGAAGAAAAAGGGATGAGAGAGAAGGGAGGAGAGAGGAGGGGATGGTATTGGGAATGGAGTTGAAGAAGAAGAGAGAGGGAGAGGGGGGAAGAATCTGGAGGAACTTTTAGCGTTTCGAGTGATTAGGGCTTTCAGTGATCTGAAGACCGCCATTGATGCATTGCTTGTTGTTGAGGTGTCTCAGTTTCTGAAGCATCGAGAGAGAGATTAGGTTTTGCAGAAGTTTAAAATGAGGAAAGAGGTGACACGTGCCATCTCAAACAAGCACGTGTCGGGATGGTGGCTGCTTAGATTTGACCATTGCTGCCTCTCATAATTTTAGTCCCTAATTTCTTTTTGAGATGTCTAAAATCCATGTCCATGAATGTACTAAAATTCATAAACTATCATTTTTAAACTTTACTGTTCTAAAAATTAGTCCCACCAAATAATAATAATATTAACTTTTAAACAAGAATTAATTTATAAATTCATTCATTACTACTATAAAAAATTAGTCTATCATAAAAAGTTGAATTCTTCAAATATCCTAAGAATTATGAAATAGAGGGAGTAATTTTATTTATTTTTTATTTGAAACACTTGGATTATTAAGGTATTGAACTTGTGGTGGTTTTGTTAAATGTTTGGTATTACAAATAGTTTTTTCTTTGGAGCAAATTAGACTGACAATCTCTGAGATTTGATTTAATTAAACCCGATATCAAACTAATGAATTTTGTTATAATAATCTCTATGAGGTTTGCTCCGTTATGACAAAGACCCCTTCCGTCTAAAATTTTGATTAGTTTTGTCAAAAATTTTAATTGAAATGATCAAAATGTCCATCAACTTATATATATATATATATATATATATATATATATATATATATGCACATGCCTCATTCCGACGAACTTTTCGACAAAATTTTCGGTGAACCTGCACAGTTTCGATCATCCTCTTCGACAAACTTTTGGCGATCTGTAATTTTCAGCGAACCTGCACTGTTCTGGTCATCTTTTTCGGAGAACTTCCGGCGGAACTGTACTTTTCTGGCGAACCTGCACTGTTCCCGCCATCCTCTCTGGCGAAATTGCACTTTTTTGGGCGCAACAGTAAACTCTGTTTTTCAAAATTCAGACCTCAAAAGGATGAATATATAAATATAATATTAAGGGTATAATAGATATTTCACTCAAAAATTAACTTCTGTTAGTGCATTTCTGTTACAAGAGAGATCATTGTAACAAAATTCATTAGTTTGATACTAAATGTAATTAAGTCAAACCTCAGGAGAGGTCAGTGTAATTTATCCTAATTTTTTTTTAAGTCAAATATATTGGAATGCATACTTTAAATTTGATATTTTAATTGTGTGAATTACTTGTTGTTTTTCAGAGAAGTTGTAAAATTATAGAATATGAGCATATTGTTTTAATTCTTTATTGCAAGTTTCTTACTTAATTGTGATATCCTATTCTTTATTAGAAGGATAAATTTATAATGTTGGGTTAAAATTGATTAAAATGATTGTTATAATTTCTTTAATGAAATAAAATAAGTTATCAAAGTTAATTAATCAGATTGAGAAGGACAAATCAATCTTTTTCAGACAAGTAAAGTAACTATCGTAAGTAATACGCTAACGACGACTCCTTATAGCACCATGAGAGAGAGGAACATAAAAATAATAGTGGTAAAATTGTATCTCAAATCTTATGCGACATTATATTGATTAATTTAATTTATATTCAAAGTTTTCTTTAGAAAGAATTATAATTCTCAATTACAAAATGCATATACGCTTCTATGACAGGCTAGGCAGTTAGCACCCAGACCTTTGATCGAATGCTCAAATAGTCATATATGGCACCCCAATCACAATTCTGGATTCGTCTATATATATCAGAGTCCCTCGTGAGCAAATTATTGTTTTGTAGTTTGATAATGAACTTTTCTTTATATTAATTACGTTCACCCTTGGAAAAGTTAGTTCTTTGATGATCATTAAGGTTTTGTTTGGATTGAATGACTAGGAAAGAAAAGAAAAGAAAGGGAAGAACAAGATATTTTATATTTGAATAATTAATTAAGAGATAAAAGAAAGGATTTAGAGACTTATCCCTCCAAATCTCTCACTTGCTATCATTCCAAAAATGAGAAGATTATGAGAGAAAGGATAGCAAGTTAATTGATATTTTCATAATATCTAAAATGACCTCAATATTTAAAAAAAAAAACTTTTTAAAAGACATAAATACAAAAGGATATAATAGTAAATTATTTAAAATGGTTTCTTTTCTTTTCTCTTATTTAAGTCATTCAAACAAAAATGTTATCATTTCATTTCTTTTCTTTTATAATTTATCCAAACATAAATACATGTTATCCTTTCTTTTCTCTTATAATTTATCTTAGTATTTCTTTTCTTCTCTCTCCGGATTATCCAAACAAGCCCTAAGTAAGCCTTGAAACTATGGCGTACCTTAGCTGAACCGAATTGTAAAGAATTGTAATTGAATAGTTAATTAAGATTCTGATTTCAAATTTTAAAAATCGTTTATTCTCATTCCGGTTTCACGTCCATTAGGATCAAACTGAACCGTTACTCAACAGCTCTTTGAAATCGAAACCGTTGAAAATATATAATAATAATAATATAAATAAATAGTTTCTATTTTAAGTTCTACGGAGTACTATTCTAGGTGCCATTGTTAATAGAATACCATTTGATTTGTTGTCTAATATATTAAAGAGAGTGTAAGCTATGAATGTTCACAAAAGAACAATAAACACCTTTGAAATAAATGCAAACAAAATTAAGTTGTTTTAGACACCTTTGAAATAAATGCAAACAAAAGTTGTTTTAGGGAAATATGATATTATATTAATAATTGAATTAGATAAACACCTTTGAAATAAATGCAAACAAAAATTGTTTTAGAGAAATATGATATTATATTAATTTTTGAATTAGTGATACATATATTTATAAAAAAGAAAACTTAGCACTCTAAGAAAACTTGACAGCAAATTAAGAAAAATAAGTCAAAAATTAATTTTTTTCTAAATATTATGAAAAAATAGAGTAAGAAACCTAATCATTAAACGCTACTAAATATAAAATTTCAATCCAATCCAATTAGTTTGGCTTCGAACAAAACTTCTAAAATAAATACATGCCTCCTATAAAACAGGAAAATGCAATTTTGAGGCCGATGATAGAATTTGGCCTAAAAATGACACGTGCCATTGACAAAAGCTAGTGGATTTTATTTATTGAGTCATTTTCAATCAAGAATGGGTATCTTCTCAATCTATTCTACATTAAAAATATAAACATGATATGACTATAAGTAAAATATGTTATGTATATTTTAATATAAATAAACATGATATGACTAAGTAAATTTTGTAAGTAAATCTAGTTTATCTAATATATAAAATATGTGTACAGATGGAATGGCGACCGAGTAAAATGCTCACCTAGTGTCCTTAAGTAATGGTTCAATTGAATCTTTTTCAGTAAAAAAATAATAGCTTTCATTCAAAAAAATCGTGGTTTAGAATCGAACCGAACTGGTCTTTCATGGTTCACTTCAGTTCTATGCTTCAACGGTTCCAGTTCCGTTTCTCGTTCCAAAATTAAAGAACCATTGAGATTGATTCCAGTTCTACCAGAAACTGCAAGGAACCGAAACCTTGAACATCCCTACTTGAAACCTAGGTATTGCTCCCGTGCTCTAGTTGTGGATGTTGGTTCAATACAGGTTAGATCAACCCTTTTTCAATGCATTGCAGAATACAAGTGCACAACTAGCTTACTAACCTATACAACTGTATAATAATAATAATAATAATAAATGTTTGAAAAAATTTATCAGTGCTTTTTGGTTTAATTTTTGGAACAATTAATCGAAAATTTTGAAAAAACGTAAAATAACTTGTAAACTCTTGTAAAACTAATAAGAAGTTTTATTTTTTAAAGGGTTAAGTATAAAAAACCTTCTCGGTATACACAGAATTTGCAAAATCACCCCATGATGTTCAATTAATCCCTCACATTTTTCAAATTGTGTAAATAAGGACAAATAGTCAATTTGCCAGCACCGAAAATAGAAAATGACAAGAACACCCTTATGATAATAATAGAAAAAAGAAAAGAAAATTAGAAAAAATATAAAATGTCCAAAAAGGACCAAGGACAATAACCACATTCCCCCCTCTATATATATGTGTGTATGTGTGTGTGTATCTCACCAATCTAAACTAATTTTAAAAGATATTCCAAAACATTGAATGGAATTCACTAAACCAATTCACATAATCTGAACTAGTGCTTCTAGATCCCCAAACATCTATCTACAGAGGGGAGAGAGAATAGAAATGGTGGTTATTGTTTCATCTTCATCTTCGAGAACTTATCTCCTCACCGGCAATAATCTCTAGTCGGTTTGCTCTGATCCGTCCTCCCTCCTCTTCGGGTCTACTGTGGCCACAACATCATTGCCCTCATGATCGGCGCCATTGCCGATGTCGATGACCCCTTTGGCAAGTCCTTCGATAAGCCAGAACCCGACACCCCCATTCTAAGCCAAAAAAAATAAGAAATAGCCGAAATTAACAACACCTTCTCTCAAATTATCGTTCAAAACACCACTGGAATTTTCAACATATATATATATTACATTTGAGCTTGGCATAATATTACCAAAAAACGTGATCTAACGGTTGTGATTGATTAAAAAACTAATCATTCGGTTCAAAATGTCTTTTGTTATCTACGGTCTAAAATCGCTCTTCCTACCTACAATCTAACATTCATCATTCACTCCCACCAAAATTCAAATTTAAATTTTGACATACTTGATCTCCCACCTAAAATTACATTCACTTCTCCCTAAATTCAAAATTTAAACTTTCACTCACCCACCCACTCTCACATAAATTCAAAATTTAAACTTTCATTACCTCACATTATATATATTAAATCTAATTTTCATCATATCCTCTTCAACGAGCACTGCCACCACACCTCTTACCATGGCTGCCAACAACCAAAAGACCTACTTCTGCCAACCTCATCAACACCATCATTCCCTCACCGCTAAGCCACCACAACAGAGCTCCGCTCATTAACCACATTCACCACCAGTCGCCACCTTCAACTCTACCAATCCACCTATTGCCATAGCCACCTTCACCATGGAAAAACCACCACCATCAACCTTCACAAACACGACCAGAGCAGACCCACTTTAGCCACTGGAGAAGCACCACCGTCACCACCCATCATCATCACCACCGTTCCAAGCACAAGACCCATGGTGTTGCCACACAGTGTATGAGAAATGGGTCTCTATTCATGATGGTGGTCCAGTGATGTTATACATGGGCAGGTGGTTGTGATGGTGCCGAGGTGAAGGTGTTTAAATGGTAGGTTTATGAATGGCTCGACAGTAGCCATGATGGTGAAGATGGTGGTGAAATTGGGTGGCAGTGGACGGAGTGGTGGCAGCTTGGTACCTGCTTGCATGGCAGCCATGGTTTGACTTTGGCTGCGAAGGTGGAGCTTCAATAATGACTGGACCTTATTGGATAAAGTAAGTTTCACTTTCTCAAGGAACAAAGAGTGCTTAATTAATTTTCATAATCTATAAATTAATATCTATAATAGTGCAATTTACAGTAATCTATAATATTTTGAGTTTTCTTCATCTCTATCCATTGTCTTAATTTTTGCTTTCTTTGATCCGTTGATAAGTCTATTCAATTTTGTATTCTTTTAGTTAGGTAGTTATGAAAGCAATTGTGAGAGAGATGAGGAGACGGTGGATATGGGAATCCAATCTACATGCTTTCATCTTTTTTATTTAGGTGGTATGGTAAGTGGTAACCCTTTTCTTTATGTTGTTTTATCTTGATTTTGCGTGTATGAGTGAAAAAGTGTAGAAAAATAGTATAGAAAAATGTTTATATAGAAAAAGTGTCCAATCTCCACCGACCATCATTGAAGATCACCAATCACTTTCCCATACACAAACCACCCATGATTTCCTTCTTCACGAAGCTACCATTGAAGCAACAATGTCACCATTCCGGGTCTATTCATCACCACCACCAAGCTCAACATCCCTACCGAAGCAACCACGCCAAGCATTGAAACTGAAGACCCACCAATTACAGCTCTGAACTGCCGCAGTCCAAGCACATCCAAAGCTCCATGAGCACCATGGCTATCATCATCTTCCACTTCCATCAAACACGGAAGACCCCTAACTCCACTGTCTATTGCCAATGACACCCCATTTTTTACCCCCCATCCAAAGAAAAGAGATAGAAGAAGTGTAGGAGACAAGGGGATTGTGTAAGAGTGAAGAGAGAGAGAAAGAGAGTGGTCGGGAGAGTAAGAATAGAGAGTGCATGTGATAAATAAAATAAACAAAAAAAAGTAGAATAAGAATGGAAAAAGCAGGAGGAAATGATGATGTTTGAGGGAGAAAGTGGGAGTGGTGAGCTGAAAGTAAGAAAAGAAATAAGAGGAATGCTAGGGGCAGTCCTTTCGCAGTCGCTCTATTCATTGGTGAAAATCAATCAGTAATTAATGCAGTTTTGTGTAATAAATGTTTTACTTTTTCATTCAACAAAATAACCTTCTAGTTTTAAGATATTTACACTAATGCCATCAACAAACAAATAAAGCTATTGTAACAAAAAAAAAAATTAAAATAATAATGTTTTATATTAATCCATAAACTTATTATAATCATTTTTTATATATTTTTTAAAATTTTGTAAGTAATTAGTATATAAAAATACTTTATGAATCTTGGTTTCTAATTTAGTTAAATAATATATTTTTCTTTTAAAATAAAATTGAAGAATCATTTTATGACCAATATAGTTTTATTTGTTTGTTGATGGCATTAGTGTAAATATCTTAAAACTAGAAGGTCATTTTGTTGGATGAAAAAGTAAAACATTTATTACATAAAACTGCATTAATTACTCTGATTGATTTTTTCTAATGAATAGAGCGATCGTGGAAGGACAGCCGCTTAAATGACTACTCCTAGCACTCCTTAAGAAATAAATAATAGTGAGGAGAAGTACAGGGACATGATTACAAGTGTCTTTAAAAATAAAAATTGATGTCCGACCTCCATTACCCATGTTGTAAGTGTGTTTTATACCATTAAATAATATATTTTTAATTTATTTAATTTGTTTATTGAAATGGTGACATAATCCATTGCTGTTTGCTCAAATCACGTGACATGAATGGAATTTGACGAGGCTTGATCATTATTTTTTTTTTAATTCAAATGGTGTTCAGTAAAAATTTATTTATTGGCACCGACCCGAATTCAACTTCTATTTTAATTCAATAATTTTTTTTTTGGTATAGTGTAGGGCAATACAGTAGTATATATATATATATATATGGTTGGTGGGCTTATTCCCTGTGTTGGTCTCTGTTTTGTTTGTGTTGGTATCTGTTTTGTTTCTGGTATTTATTAAGTGATGAGGCTTGATCACTGTTTTTTTTTAATTCAAATGGTGTTCATTTTTTGGTATAGTGTCGGGCAATACAGTAGTCGTTGGTGGGCTTATTCCCTGTGTTGGTCTCTGTTTTGTTTGTGTTGGTATCTGTTTTGTTTCTGGTTGATTAACTTTAAGATCTATGCACATGGTTCACATGGTTGAATGCAAGTGGGTATGCAAATGGTTTTTGGTTGATTAACTTCTCGTTAGATAATTGAGATTTGACTTTTGTAAAGGGTTGTCTCTATATGTGGTAGGTGTCATTGAGTTGGTATAAAATGAAATTATACCAGAAAAATGATGTTCCGAGTCGAATTCTGGCAATTCACTCAGGCCCGTAAACAGATGCTTTCGGTTCAATTATATATATATATATATATATATATATGGGATTCAAGAATACGGTAGTGTTCAGTGTATCAAGATTTATCCATTTTTTATTTTCTTTGCTTTGTGTTTTATTTCATGGAATATTTTTATATGTATGGTGTATATTATTTTCACATCGGAGACAATGGGTAGACGGTGATATAAGCATATTAAATTAGAGGACTGTTTTTTTTTTTGCATATTTTTGTATATAATAAGAGTGTTTTAAACACTTAACTCTTTTTTAAAATATACACCCTTCAGTCATATTTGTATGAGTTTCATTAAACAACTAGCGTGACGTGAAGAAATCAAAACTAAACACATATTTAATTTTTCTTAAAAAAATAAACATGGTCATAAAAAAAACACCATTTAAGGAATACACCACAATTTTTTCTATCTCCTCGTGCCTGGGACAGAAAGTATTCTCTCCACAATCAATAATTCTTCTTCCTTCGTACTTATACATCCCTTAATGCAGCAATATATATATATATATAGAGAGAGAGAGAGAGAGGTGAATCTAATTAGGAGTCATTGTTAGTTAAAGCCGAATTTTTCCTAAAACTTTATCCAAGTGCAATACAACTATGGAAAGATGTCCAAACTCAACGTGGCAATAGAGTATTATATTTGAGAAGTTTTTAGATAACTAATAAAAAGTCAAAATGATTCGTGTTTAATTCTTTTTTGAGCAATGCTATACGTCATCAAAATATATCATAGATTTTTATCTTGAATGATGTGGCAATTAAATGGTAAGTTAGTATTGGTGGGATTCCTCTCATACACGGAATGTCAATGGTATTATCACTTGCCACATCTTTTATGAAGGTAATTCATGATAAAATTTCATAACGTTTAGCATTTTCTTTCTTTTAAACATGTACTTAGTTTTAATTTGTGGACAACAGTTATTTAGTATGAACTCCTATCACTCATGATAGGAAGCATATATCAATCAAGTAAATTCTTCTAACATTAATTATTTGAAAATAGAAAATAGAAGCAAGCATTTAAGGCTATTGCGTGCACACCAACACACGCAAGATTAAAAAGACAACCAAAAAAAAAAAAATGGTAGTATAACTAGATTTAACTCAGTTTGGTTGTGTCTATTAATAGTATATCTCACTACTGTCATATTGGTATTGTACATTAATTACTGGACCACAAGTTGTCAAATGGTGCAAGTTGTGTGTGAGATAGTAGAAATCTAATAGTGGTGACACTCAAGTGACTCAACTGTCCACATCGAATGTGACCCTTTACCACATGCTAATTTGGGGCCAAACCTGAATAGGTATACTGTCTCAGTTATGGATAGATAGTAATAAAGGTAATAAAGAAGGGGTGAAATCGACGTTGACTAATTTTCGTTATTAGTAAATGACTTTTCTCATCGAGAGTATGAACAAGTTTATGTGACAGTATCCCCTTATCCAAATTAATTACGTACTATCATACACTACGCTAAAGAAAAGCTACTTAATTAATTAATTAATCAATCAATTTTACTAGACAACCATATATAATAGACAACACTATTGAAATTAGAAATTAGTTGTTGAACCATATATAATAGACAACCCTATTTTGGACAACCATGGTATGACCCTTCACAGCTTATAATAAATGATACAATACGTTTTGTGGGCACACAGAAATACAGACACTCACTATATATATATATATATATATATATATATATATATATATATATATATATATATATATATATATATATATATATATATATATATAAAAGCACACTTTCATGCTGTAAAGTACTTTACTGTCGCACGGGAAAAAGAAAGGAAATATGTAGGTAAATAAATGCAGGACAAAGCAAGGAAACAGCTACGAAGATGACCCACTTCAAGCTCAAGCTTCCTCCTTTTGCCTAGGCATAATAACTGCTTTGAGAGGATTCTTCATTACAACAGTGAAAGCAAATGTCTCGGTTGGGTCGGGTGGGGCGTCTGGAACCGGAACCCACTTGAATCCATGAACCATCCTTGCAAGTAACATATTGACATGCAACGTACCCAGTGTCAACGCCGGACAGATCCTCCGGCCCGCACCAAAAGGCACCATCTTCACTCCTCGAGTCCCCGTCACGTCCACATCTACCCCGTCACCATCCAAAAACCTCTCCGGCCTGAACTCACCCGGATCCTTCCACAAACTCGGGTCCTCCGTCGTCCATGCAGTGTAGAACTCCACGTTCACGTCCGGTGGTATGGTGTATCCACCGAGCTCCGTCTCTTTGGTGGTCGAATGTGACAAGAGGAAGTGGCTCGGAGGGTGTCTCCTGAAAGTTTCCTTCACCACCGCACCAAGATAACACATTTTCTCCACATCAGCTTCCGTGACAATACCATCTTTTCCTACATGATCAACAATCTCTTTATATAGTTTTTCCTGTATCTCTTGGTTCATTACCAAGTGAAGAAGAGCCCATTCAACTGTAGTTGCACTCGTATCCGTGCCGGCATTGATCACCTCCGAGCAAAGCGTCACTAGCTCTTCTTCACCCAAATGGCCCCGGCCTGCCGGTTCGAGTTGGAACAGTGAGTCAATATATGCTGCACCAACGGGGCTCAACATCTCTGAATAGCCGCTGCTACCGCTAGGGTTTCCACCACTCTCTATGAATGCTTTTCTGTTCCTTATTAGAGGAACCAAACACTCCAACTGTTTCTTCCTCAGCTCTTTTGCTTCTTTCAGTTGGCGGCGGAACAGCGGCATAAGCACTGGCAAGAAGTCGGGAAGCTTTGGCAATGTCATCAACATAACATCTTTGAGCACGCTTTCGATGTTCTTAATCCGATCATCGGAGATTCTTGCACCGAAGCATAAACATATGAGGATGCTACATATGGTGAGCCTACAGTTGCTCATCACCTCAACGAAACCTTTCTCCAAAGCCTCATTACGGAGTCTCTTCATGTGGTTTTCAATTGCCCACTTCCGGATCCAACTACACTGTCGGATCCTCATCGGGTTTATCAACTCGGTGACGAAGTTCCGGCGCAGGGTACGCCAGAGGGGGCCATGTTCGGCCGAGTTAATGGCGCATTTTCCGACACTGAACAGAAGACGGATGGGAGAATCCGGGGGTCGACTTGCAAAGAGAGGTCCCTTCTGTACTAGGGCTTCATGGATGAGCTCAGAACTTGTCACGACAACAAGAGTGCGTTGTCCCATTTTTAAGGTGAACATAGGGCCATACTTGGCACGTAAATCACGTACCACGAAGATGAAGTGCCGGCGTTGGAGGATGACTTGCACCAAGTTACCCACTAGTGGCCAACCTGGTGGCCCCGACGGGAGGTTCTTCCTGCCACGGCTAGGCACAGACCAGTATCGCCACCATAGAATCAGAAAGAGAGCCCATAAACAAAGGATAATAATGTCAATCAACTCCATTGTTGTGAGAGGAATTGAACTAGCAGCTTGCTAGTGCACCGAAGTGAATTAGATAGTGAGGAAGGTAAATAGGTAATACTCTTTATAGAGATAATAGAGCTGGAGAGTGAATGCGTTTTATCTACCAACTGATTGTATTCAATGTTTTGATCAGAAATATTCAATGTAAGTACGGATGCTGCCCCATATAAGAAGTAACTTCTTTGTGCAAAGTGATATGGTAGAACCAAAATATAACTCGTGTTTTAAAATTAAAAAATTACTAAAATCTATTTTAAAATGACTCTCCCTCTCCTTTTTCTCCATACATACGACAACTTTTCAAGTATTATTCTATCATACAATTTTGTAAAAGTAGACACGATAAAAAATTAAAAAAATTTAAATAAATGAATTCTTCTGAACCAATTCTCCATTAAAGATTGGTGTGGTCATGTGTATATATATACATAAAAGATATTTGAAAAGAGATGTATATCTATATATATATTTATATGTATACATGTATAGGAAATGGAGATTTGCTTTTATATATATATGTGTGTGTGTGTGTGTGATGGAGATGTAAATTTGGAGGTGTATATATACATATATATATATATATATATATAACCTAATTCATTCCTTAAAATTGATTTATATCTTTATTTATATATTTAAAACATATGTTAATATTTGATTCAGTCAGGTTACCTTGAAAAAAAAGGAACTCCTTTTTACCTGGCCTTACACAATGATTGTCCATAGGATTTTACTTTTAACTACACACTGGTATTTGTGCTCTACTTATGTGATATTTTCCGACAGTTTTGATGGAAGCAAGAAAAAGTCTGCTGAACTATAAAGAGACAAAAGAAAGGGAAGGGTTTGATATTTGAATTTTGATGGTAAAAACTTTACTTCAAACTAATGATAAAAACCTAATTTTAGGTCTGAGTGTGAATGTACAGTGCGTTTACTCAATACACTCCTACACATGCATGTGCCCTTGTCCAAGTATTTATCATCTTTAGTCAAAAAAAAAAAAAAATGATTTGCCATTAATGATTTTGAGAACAGCTTGTGAGGACTTTGTGCAACTTATAGTCCAGGACAAAATACACTCACACATTTCAGAAATTTACTTTGACTATACATATATTTATAATTTGATAAAATTTACACTTACACTCTTTGTGATTTGACACCTAATTACACTTAACATTCACCACTACATGTATTCTCTGTTTTATGACTCAAAGAACATTTTTGACCTTATTATATATATATATATATATATATATATATATATATATATATATATACAGTAGTGTTCAAATGCTCCCTGGTGAATAGGGAGTAGTCTACACACTTTTAACACTAGTCTTCGGATTTAATCCTAAGGCTGTTAATTAAAATAAAGTTCTCCACTCTTATATTAGGAAACTTACCAAAATTTAATTTCTATTAAACACTAATAATGTAAAATGACAATAATAGACATTATTTAAAAAAAAATTTGTTATGGAAATCCAAGAAACTATGAAAATTATATTCAATATAATTGTTGTTATCTCTATTATATATGGTACATAGAGTTTAATATAAATAAAATTTAAACACTAATCATGAATTTTATTTGGAAAAGAAAAATAAAATAAATTGACTTAGGCAATATATATAGTCTTCAAGAATATCATAACTAGCCATCATCTTTTAGTATTTCATCATCAATAAATAGATACAAGACTACCACATGATATTGCCTCCGCCAGATGCGAACCCTTAATAGACCAATAAATAGAGTCCCAAATTCTGAACATCCTGAAGTGTCCCAAAGGATCCCTGCCAATAAGGTACCTAGGGGTCCCTCCGATCACTACAAGGCTCAAAAATGAGGACTGCAAGCAGCTACTGGATAGAATCACTGCCAAGGCCAAGTCATGGACAAATAAATTCTTATCCTTTGGTGGGAAAACTCAGCTTATCAAGTCAATTTTTTTTTCATCCAAGTTTACTGGTCCACTCTTTTCATCCTTCCCAAAGCTCCTATTAAGAACATTGAACAAATTCTCAGTATGTTCCTTTGGAAAGTGCTTCCTTGGATAGAGGTGGAGCCAAAGTCAAATGGAGCAGCATCTGTTACCGATTTAAATTTTGAATAACATCCAATTTTTTGGAATAGAGCTGCCATTGTCAGATATATATTGCAGATCATTCAACCTTCTCTAACTTCTTTGTGGGCCAAATGGGTCAAAGAATTCCTTATCAAACACAAAAACTTCTGGGATACCTTGATATATTTTAACTATTGTATTGTGAATGTAATGCTTCTTTTTACTATTTACCTTTTGTTTCACATCAAAAGTGACGAAATGGGTGCACCAATAATTAAATTCAATGGCGTTAAGTCTCCATGTGTTCATTATAAAATGAGAAAACTTCAACTATTGGGTTTATGAGAAAACTTCAACACTACTGTATATCAGGGAGCATGAATGTAACTTATGCTAAAGCGAGAGATGTGATGAATCAGGAGTCCAAAAAAAATGGTAGTGTAAAGGTAGAAAGAGAAATAAAACAATTTCAAAACATGATTTCACGGTACACATGTGGAGTAAAATCCTTCAAATAAAAATTGTACATTAAATTCATGATAAATTAATATAAATAAACTACTCAAATTGTCCAATAAAGTTTATACGAAACTTTTCTTCTTTGCTGCACCTCCAACAAACACCTGTAGAAAATGAAATAGTTATGTTCACTGAGTAAACTAACAAAAAAAATTTTGTTAAAGAAAATAAAACAAGTTGAAATATATACCTTGGAAATGATTCACTCACAATCACTATCAATATGTTCTAACTCATTTGAAACATCATCATCGCTATTTTCAGTTGATCTGTTTAAGAGAAAAGAATGAATGTCACAAATCTTTTAATAAAAGTTAAGGAAAATAAATAAATAAATGAAACTAGGAAAAAAATTTGAAGGAAAAAACCAATGTGTAAAAGATAATACCTTACCTATTAGTAAGTATTGGACAATTTCTCTTATCATGAGATTGCCCAAATTTTCCACAACCATGACAACGCCTAACTTTTGTCTTTCCTTTCTCTCGCCATGATTTTAAACGTTTACCACACCCTTTGGCCCTAACTTGAAGGGGATCATTAAAGATTCGGTGTTGAGGAATATCCAATTGCTTCTCTTGCACATAATCATTACTTTCTTCGACTCTACTTGCTTTCATCTCTCTGACTTGTTCATGAACCATTTCCAATGCCCTTGTTAATAGCTCAGTCCCTTCTTCCATAACTGCAACTTCATCAATGACAGTAGATGCAAGTTGAGATAATTTAGTACGCCTTATCAAAACAGACTTATCCGGCACATTTTTAATTTCCACACCATCTTTACCTGCTACGTTTCCTGTTCTTGCAAACTTCATCCATCTTTCTATGATATAATATTTTGGCAAAAACATGATTTGTTTTATTTTAAAAAATGCAAGAATGTGCCTACATGGGATGCCTTCAAATTCAAATTTTCGACAACTGCAGTTGACCACATCCACTTTATCATATAAAAGTCTTCGCACTTTAAAATCCCCACTGCACACTTTAGTAACCTCATAAGTACATTTATTTTCATCTTCCGATATAAAATTTATTATATAAGCACTACTTTCGTAAAGCTCAACTTGAAACATATGGAAGTATTTTTTTGTATACAAATCCATCATTTGCTTTTCCATAGGCATCATGGATTTTAACTTCGGCTGTTCATTGACATTAACATGGTCATCACTCACCTCTTCATGCCTTAGATGACCAATTGCTCTATTGAATCTTATGATAAAATCCATTAATGAATTATTTTTAGAACAATATTTTTTGAAGAATGCATGTGAACTTTCCGCTCTTTGACTGCTTGACATTCTGGCAGAAAAGTATTTATTAACAAATACAGGAACCCATCTATCACACAATCCAAACATTTTTTTCAGCCAATGATTATCATGCTGCTTACTTGTTTCCAATGCATCATTCCAAGTTTCTTCAAACTCTTCTATCGTCTCTGAATTCCATATAGATGCTTTAAAAAGGTGATAATGATCTCGAAAAATTATAGAATCTAACTTTTCTGAAATTTTTTCAATATGTGCCAAATGCAGTACCTATGGAATGTGTGTGAAAGAGCTTGAGTTATAGCCTTTTCCATTGCTGGATCTTGATCAGTGATAATAACATTCGGTGCACCATTTGGCATTGCCTTTAGCCATGTCTCAAATAGCCAAATAAATGAATCAAACGTCTCATCACTTAAAAAACCACATCCAAAAATTGTTGTTTTTCCATGGTGGTTCACACCTATTAGTGGAGCGAATATCATACTGTAACGATTTGTGTTGTATGTTGTATCAAATACAACTACATCACCAAAAAAATTATATGGTCTTCTTGCAGTGGGGTCAACCCAAAAACACCTAGTCATCTGACCATTCTCATCCGAGTTAAATTCAAAAAAGAAAGCAGAATTTTTTTCTTGCTCTGTTTGAAAGTACTCATACAACATATCTGCATCATGACCTTTGAGTCTTTCCCTCATATCTCGCTTATAGTTTCTGAGATCTCTTTCTGTACAACCAATATTCTGAATTTCACCAGCTTGTGTTTCTAACATGTCAAACTGTTGATATGTAGGCACATTTATACTTCCAAATTGTTGAACTAGTGCCTTTTTTGCATCTGAAACATTACGATGTGACCTCAAAAGGTGTACTTTGCTTGGGGTTGCAAGCGGATGGTTATGACCTTCAACAAATTGACTGACTATATAATTTTTTCCACGTTGAACTACAATCAATCTTGCTTTGCACCCTTCACGTACTTTCCCTCGCTGCCTTTCTAATTTCTTTGAACTGGATTCAACATTATCATTCATTTGTCTTTCTTTTTCTTTTTTTCTTTTGTAGGACATCTCATTGGTTTCTCCTTCTTTATAACAGACATATTGTTTCCGGTACGTTTCACCGGTCTCCTTTTTTTTCTTACTCTTATCAATTCGCACACTGAAACCAGCTTCACGGGCATACTTGTTGTAAAAATCGTATATCTCATCTAAAGATTTGAACTCCTGACCTTCTCTTGGTTTTTTCTGATAAGCAACTTGAGGAATATATGTTTCCTCTATTTGATTTTTCCATAATCCTATATTATCCATACCTAAATAAGAATAAACATGCAATATATAAATTTTGATCATAACCCCCCCAAAAAATATTAAATAAATGAATAACATATTAGAATACTATAAATAATCAACAAATTATTAGTCTTTGAGAAGCAAACCTACACGTAGACGTAATTAATATCGTAATCAATCAGAATTATAATTCTTTAACATATTTATAAAAAAATAATAGACATCAAATATGCATAAACTAAAGTTTACTGAAATAATCTTAAATGAATAAATAAGAATATATGGACAAATAATTAAAAATTAAATTTCTCAACTTTAAAATCACTAAATAGGTGAATCGAAAAGCTTTAATTAAGTTGCATAACTTTATAATCACTTCACTACTGAGTTATTTAAAATTTATGTCTCTATTCTAACATTACTTTACACTCTCAAATTCAACTTCAGTACTAAAAATTTTATTTGAGCTCAAATTCATCATCTATCTAAAAGAAACACAATAATATTACCATTACTAACTGATAACGTCACTATCAATTAGTAAAAATAAAATAATAATATATACACAATTCCTTCTTAATTTTCTGTTTCCGTCAAAAAATCACACACTGATCTCGCCTACACCTTTCTTTTTTCTTTTCTTTTTGTTGCTTTTAGTAATGCATGTCATGCATGAGCTAAAACCATTGCTCTATCTGATAATTGTGATCATGGGTCCATGTTACGTTACCTCAATACTTTAGTTCTTTAACCTAAAGCTATATATGGTCCAAATTAATTAGAACCATAAAGCAATTGTCTTTGCTTTACTGTTGTGTGATAATTATATGGAAATTTAGTATTTTTTGATATTTAATTGAGAGTTTGGTATGCTATTGCTTTTCCATTGTTCACAAGAGATTAAAACAGCTAGGGTGAGGAAACAAAACAGGGCCATCAGGTTATCACAAATTTTAAACATCTTTAAATATTAATAGTTTTCAAAACACAACGACGTATAATCAAGTATATTAAGCTACAAACAAACTCAAAGTAAGGAATCAAAACACAATGACTAAAAATTCATCTACCTGACACAAACTGTAACATAAAATATAGTCAAAACAGGACGATAATTAATTTATGAAAAAAAAAATTTGAGGAGTGAACAGAGAAACTTACAAGTTAAAGATTGGAAAAGGGTTTCTTCTTTCGTTTAGAAAAAGGTTTCTTCTTACGATTAATACAGGGAGTATGCAATTAGGACTTTGATAAGGTCATTGAGTTTCCATAACAGTTTTTTTTCTAAGGTCATTGATTTCCATAATAGTTAATAATAATAATAATAATAATAAGATTCTTCAAGAGACTCATTTATTTGTTTGTTCAGTGTTCTTAATAGAAGCTTTGGGAAGGATGAAAAGAGTGGACCAGTAAACTTGGATGGAAAAAAAATTGACTTGATAAGCTGAGATTTTCCACCAAAGGATAAGAATTTATTTGTCCATGACTTGGCCTTGGCAGTGATTCTATCCAGTAGCTGCTTGCAGTCCTCATTTTTGAGCCTTGTAGTGATCGGAGGGACCCCTAGGTACCTTATTGGCAGGGATCCTTTGGGACACTTCAGGATGTTCAGAATTTGGGACTCTATTTATTGGTCTATTAAGGGTTCGCATCTGGCGGAGGCAATATCATGTGGTAGTCTTGTATCTATTTATTGATGATGAAATACTAAAAGATGATGGCTAGTTATGATATTCTTGAAGACTATATATATTGCCTAAGTCAATTTATTTTATTTTTCTTTTCCAAATAAAATTCATGATTAGTGTTTAAATTTTATTTATATTAAACTCTATGTACCATATATAATAGAGATAACAACAATTATATTGAATATAATTTTCATAGTTTCTTGGGTTTCCATAACAGATTTTTTTTAAATAATGTCTATTATTGTCATTTTACATTATTAGTGTTTAATAGAAATTAAATTTTGGTAAGTTTCCTAATATAAGAGTGGAGAACTTTATTTTAATTAACAGCCTTAGGATTAAATCCGAAGGCTAGTGTTAAAAGTGTGTAGACTACTCCCTACTCACCAGGGAGCATTTGAACAGTACTGTGTATATATATATATATATAAATTTAAGTTGGTTTCAGCAAGTATAAGTGAAAGATTACTCTTATGCAGCACTATTATATTGTATCTTACGTAATTAGACCACAAGGCTTGACCAACTTGTTGAATTTTACAAATTGTCTGTGGTGGTATAAGGTCGCAATTAAGGATAGATAGTAATGAATGGCTTGCAAAGAGAGCATGAACAAGTTTATTTGAGAGGTGTTCATGTACAGATCAACATGCGCTAAATTAGAACTACTCAATTGATCAATTTTACCATGTTATTCCACCTTTATCAACAACAAACCACCTAACTGACTCCCTCCCCTCTCCAAATAATCTTCAACCATAATAGCGAGCTATTCAATTGGACATAATGATAAGACCCCTCAAATATCATACGTACCACACATTGCAGCACCACAATCATCGTGATAAATGTTTGCTTGGAAATATATATATATATATATATATATATATATATAAAAGGTAATCTACGAAAAACTTGGCCATGCATGATGACCCTTTACTCTTTACTTTTTAAAATAAGTTGTATCAATTCCTAATTTAAAAAAAAAAAAAAAAAAGTACATATATGACCACTTTTTGACATAAAGTTGATGTATTATTTTGATTATTTCCTTTTTTAACATACTTAAAATATCCCTCTTACAAATGTTCTCACCTCTCCGTACGTTTTTTTTCCTCTCTCTCTCATAAGAAGATTCTCTCTCTCACACGGTGAAACTTCAGCAAGTTTATTGTACCTTGAGGAATATTCTAAGAGGATCTCCACTAAAGATAAGAAAGAAGTCCGAAGATATTTGATTAATTTCATGAAAAACTACTGTAGCAACAATAGAATAATTATGACACGTGACTCAAGTTCAGCTCTACAGATATTCTCTTGTAAGATTCAAATTGTGCTGGGTGTTAATTCGTGTTCGGGTGTCGTGTTTGTGTTGTGTCGATATATGAGTATTCTACTAAACAGTTCAATTTTAATTCGATTCATTTAATAATCGAGTCAGAGACACTCAACACTAACCCAACTTATTTATTAAATATGTTACATGTGTCGACTCGTATTACCCATTTAATATACATGTCATATAATGACATGACTTGTTTAATAACTTTTTTAATCTGTTTAACTTATATTATATGAATTTCTCTACACCTTAAAAATCTCCCTAAAGATCATAAAAAAAATATAGGACATATCTATACATAAATTCTAAAATCAAATTATATTATAAATTTTATATCTATATATAAACCTATAACAATCTCATCATTGCGAAAACACCATAACAATCTACTGCAAAATACCATAACAATCTCATCATTGCATTTTATGTACATCAGTCTTGTAAACAAACAAATAGATTACAAATTTTTTTAATATATATAAGTTGAATAAAACCAGAATATATGAATAATTCTTGTCGAAATCGTGTCGCGGGTTAGAATGCATAGATCTAAACTTAACACAATTTTTGCGTGTCTTATTTGTGTTGGCCCGTTTATTAAATGTGTCAGTTTACTTCAAACTTAAATCTACTTAACTTGTGTCGTATCCAATTTTGCTACTCTTAACTCCTGCTACCATAGCTATAGCTCGACTTCTACTTCTCAAAATATATGGACTACGGCTACAACTTCTTGATAAGTTACGCTTTAATCATACTCCATTAGAAAATTTTAAGGTTTTAGAACGAGAGAAACCAACCCTTGGAAAAAAAAATCGGATTAGTTGTCCTTGGCTGTGGATTTATTTTGTCCCGCGTGTCCCAAAAGGTCATTGTACTTCAATTTTTTTTAATTATTATTTTATCATACTATTATAAGGGTCATTTTAGTATTTTTAAATACATAGATCCTTATTTGAAAACTTTTATAACTTAGGAGGTATTTTTGAACACAAAGAGGTATATGCACTATATCAATATGGAGTTTTTTCGCATCATAAATGTGCAAGTATTTGTAGTGTTTGACCACAAGCTAGAGCTTGTAGGCCCATTTTACATAATTGTACGACGGGACAAGTACTAATCAAAACAAGGTACGACCCAAAACATTAACTTGATCTAAATAAAGCCCAAGATGCAAATCATATAATTCAGCTCAAGGCAATACACACACAAATATGTTGCCTTTGGTGCATTAGAATGAAATGAAATGAAATCAACCGGAATGGAATGGAATCAAATGCCGGTAAGAATAAAATGAAATAATCATTCTCATACTATTGTTTAATTACAAATATAAAATAAAATAGGAATTTAATAAAGTTTAAATCAAATTATCTAAAATATCTCTCATAGTGACAAATAAATTAAAGTAACAAAGGTGGTGTAATAGTGATGTGTTGTGTTGTGCTGGTGGAAGGTGACTATGTGGAGGTGGTGGAGGAAGGTGGCAATGTGGAGGTGGTGATGTGGTTGTGGCGATTACGGATGTGTAGAACTTCGTAACAATTTACCGGCCTTCTTTAAGTTTTAGAATATTACACTTAACCCTGTCTAGTTTGTACCTTCATGAATTCAGTTTCAGCAATGGTCAAAGCAGCCAATAAGATATTAAAAGAATAAATTTTGCCCTAATAATAAGATATTAGGGTTGTTCATTTTAATCAGAAGACTGACAGTGGATGATGAGTTGGTTTGGACTTTGGACCCAAACTTTGGTACGTTCAACAAAGATTATTGAGGTTGTTGTAGCACCATTTAAGCAGTGGTACGTTCAACATTATGAGTTGACATTGGTAATCAAGAAGAAAACAACTACTTCCGCCAGAAAAGGAGAGGTATGAGAGTGTAGTTGATTTTTGTTTCAGTAAGTTGGTTTTGCATATATCCCAAGCATCTTTAAAGCGTAACATCATAAAAAAACACGAGACATCCCCTTTCCACGTAACTGAACCGGATTGGCAACAAAGAGTTGGGTGTCCGGGCCAAGGTTGGTAAATAGTAATTCGCGCGGAAAGGGTGAAGAATTTTCTCCAACATATATAATGCAGCCTTCTTTGATCTAATGAGATAGCTTAATAGTAACGTGGATAACTTTTATCTAATGAAATAGTTTAATAGTAATGTGAGATAAAAGATAGATTACTTATTTAGGATAAAAGAATAGAGAGACACTTATCTATTTAGCGCCTACCTGGGATATAAAACCCTTTCACATACTTTGATAAAAAAACTCTTTCATCATCATCTGTTAGCTAGCTTTTAGTATTCGGACAAAATGGAAAACAACAATTTTTTACTCTATGCCGAGGAGAATTTGGCATGGAAAAACTTAAAGAGGCGGCCAAGTTGAGTCGAATGGCTGCGTGACTCAATCCTGACTTAAATAATGTAATATAGACATTTTTTACTGCCTACGCAGTACACATCGCTGCCGGTGGAAAGACGGTGAGAGGTGAACTAGACCACTATGGTTTCACAAGCATGGGAAGTACTATCGGATCCCACATCGAGGAGGGATCGAGGAGGGCGTATGATGTACGCAGCTACTGCTCTTCCCGTGGACGAGGTGCTACTCCTACTCCTACTCCTCCAGACATGCGTTCGGGACCATCACAGTGTGGTCCTCCATCATCTACAATGGGCAACGGTTGGCATTGATTCGACCTATCTGCAATGGGTTTCAAGGTACGTTTTTGATAATTTTTATTTATTTATTTTTGCATTTCTAATGTGTGTGTATATATATATGTTAGTTTACTTTTCTTTCGGTTTTTTGTTTCCAATTTTTTTCAGCATCGGTATATACTCATGTGGCCTACTTTTCTTTCCCTTTTTTTTTGTTTCCAAATTGTTTTTTTTTTTTTTTCAGTAAATGTTTCATCTGTCAGCTTTTGATTTTGAAAAATGTAAAAATACAAAAAAATAGTAGAAGAAAAAAATTAGTCGCTCTAATATAGGATTTATTTTTCAAAAACAAAAAAGAAGTTAGGGTTTTCTTATTGGAAAAAAAAACAAAAAAAATAGAAAAACATTAAAACCAAAAAAAAAAATTTTTAAAAATATATTAAAAATAATAAAAAGAAGAAGTTAGATTCGTGTCAAAAAAGAAGTTAGGGTTTTCCTTCAGAAAATTAAAAAAAAAAAATATATATATATATATATAATACGGAGTAATCCTACAGCCATTTGATAATCTATAATGCAAATTAATAGAACCCTTGTCGCTTGTGCACGGGATGGGACTCTTCATCCTTATATCGATTCTCAATAGAATCCACCAGCTAGTGTTAAACCGGAAGAAATTGGAGATATGAATTAGAAAGCAGTACGAAAAAGAGAAGTAAAATTAAGAAGTAATCAACACCTTTTTAAGAAGTTGGATCTAATTAATCAGGAAACAGTATAAAATAGAGAAGTAAAATTAAGGAAGTGATTTGCACCTGTCCAAGAAGTTGGATGTATGAATTAGGAAACAATATTAAAAAGGTAAGTAAAGTTAAGAAAGTGATAAGCACCTTTTTAAAACACTCCAGTTTCTGTCTGTGTAAATATATTCAGATTCTTCAACTCCATCCTCGTAAAGCCACTCCTACATTTAATGTAGATTCCTAGAAAGCCCCCCCTCTTCGATTTGTTTGCAAAGCTCTGGCATGCAATCAGAAACTAGTCATATACTTTCTACATCCTCACAACCACTATGTAAAATTAAAGTGGTTTAAAAGACTAAATAGCCAGGCATAGCCAGCCAAAGCATTGTGACAAGGCATAATATTCCTCTCATCCAATTTGGGCAGTTGGTTCATGTGAAAATACCAGTAGGCAACCGATGTGGATTTGTTCAATTTCTTAAATTCCTTACCCCGTATATTTCGTTAGTGTACTATGGAGGCTATTCAGCAGCCGCAGCAGCAATAGCTTAATAGTAACGTGGGATAACTTTTACCTAATGAGATAGCTTAATAATAAAGCGGGATAAAAAATAGATAACTTACTTGGGATAAAAGAATGGAGAGACACACTTATCTATTTAGTGCCAAAGATAGATAGCTTACTTGGGCTAAAAGATAGATAGCTTACTTGGGCTAAAAGAATGGAGAGACATACTTATCTATTTAATACCTACCTAGGATATAAAACGCCTCCACATACTTTGATCAAAAAAACTCTTTCATCATCATCTGTTAGCTAGCTCTTAGTATTCGGAAAAATGGAAAACAACAAATTCTTACTCTACGCAGAGGAGAGATTTAGTATAGGAAAACCTGAAGAGGCGGCCAAGTTGGGTCGAATGGCTGCGCGACTCAATCCTGACTCAAATAATGTGATACAGACATTCCTGACTGCCTACGCAGTACACATCGCTGCCGGTGGAAAGACGATGAGAGGTGAACTAGACCACTATGCAATTCTGGGAGTAGACAAACGGGCTGAAAGAGAGGCAATAAAGAAAAGATACAAGAAACTTGCTCTAGTGGTTCATCCAGACAAGAACTCCTCCGTTGCGGCTGAAGGCGCCTTCAAACTGGTTTCACAAGCATGGGAAGTACTATCAAATCCCACATCTAGGAGGGCGTATGATGTACGCTGTTGCTCTTCCCGTGGACAAGGTGCTACTCCAACTCCTACTCCTACTACTCCAGACATGCGTTGGGGACCATCACAACGTGGTCCTCCATCATCTGCAATGGGCAACGGTTGGCGTCGATTCGACCTATCTGCAATGGGTTTCAAGGTACGTTTTTGATCAAAAAAATTTATAATTTTTATGTGTGTGTGTATATATATTTTGTTTACTTTTTCTTTCGATTTCTTCTTTCTTATTTTTTTCAGCATCGTTAAATACATATGTTGAGGTATGTCGTCTACTTTTCTTTCCCTTTTTTTGTTTCTGATTTTTTTTTTTCAGTAAATGTTTCATTTGTCAGCTTTTGATTTTGAAAAACAAAAAAAATAGAAAAACAAAAAACCCAAAAAAAACAAAAAAACCAAAAAAAATATTAAGAAAAAAAAAAAGTTCGGCTCCTGTCAGAAAAGAAGTTAGGGTTTTCTTTTTGAAAAATTAAAAAAAAATAGAAAAACAAAAAAACCCAAAAAAATTTAAAAAACAAAAAACCAAAAAATATATATTAAAAATAATAAAAAAACAAGTTAGATTGGTGTCGAAAAAGAAGTTGGGGTTTTCCTTTAGAAAATAAAAAATATATATATATATATATATAATATATATATATATATATATATATAATACGGAGTAAAAAAGAAGTTAGCGACCTGTCTTACAGTAAATAGTAGGGATTCATTCTTTGTCTAGTTTGATTTCTCTTTATTTTATCTATAACTGATATTTTGTTAAGAGTCAATATTTGATTAATAAAAAAATATTAAGTATATTTTCGTAAAACGTACATACGTTAAGCTTATTATATGTTCCAAAAAAAAAATTACATAAGAGCCACTGTATTTTTACATAGGCAATGGAGCGTCCAGCTTTCCTTCATCCAATAATTAACATCTCTTGTTCTCAAAAGGGTTGAATGAACCACTATATATATATATATATATATTTTGTTTATAAAATTCACATAAGAGGCATTGTTTAGTGTTTTTTTTGTAGTAATCTGCCTAAGCAAATTTCACACATGCACTAATCACTCTGAAGTCCGAATTCTGCAAGTGTAGTTTTGGCTCTTTGACACAAAAAGAAAAAAAAGAAAAAAAAAAGAAAAATCTGCTCCTCTTAATTATTGATTTCTTGGATCGAGGGTTGTGTGAGTTTGGTTTAGACTTGGAAGTTTAGTAAACATGTAAAATAAAAATATATATAATATAATGTTGTCAATATATACAGATTAATATAATCGATATGGGAGAATGCAATCTGGGGCAGGATAGGGCCATGATTCTGTTGCGGTTCCCTGTTGGTTTGTTGTGAGTGAGCCATTTGGAGTCTCACTTTCCTAAGCTTTTACTAGTGATCGTTGTGGTTCCCTAACCTGGTTGTGCGTGAGTTCGCCTTTTGGAATCTCACTAGACCATTCCCTCAAAATATGGGATAAAAAATAAGGCAAAAAATATGCCAATAAACAAAAAAAGGAGGGACAGAGGGACGAAGTCCACCACAGTCTGGGACAAGCAAAAGCTCAAAGTCCATTGATCACTAGTCTGTTTTTGAGGGACGACATTAAGACTACTGTTGGGGGGAACTCCACCACAACCTTAGATCAGGCCAATCCATGTCGTTACTATTGCGAGTCCCCTTGGTTGAACTGAGTGAGCCATATGGATTCTCACTTCAACCAACCAACATAACACCATACTTAATTTCTGATATATTGCAACAACAAACAAAAATATACAAAAATATATTGTTTACAAGATAGAGAGTCAAACACCAGAGCTTTCTAAGTCCAAAGATCCAAATTACCAATTTCCTAAGAGGGGCATGATTTAACTAAATTCTATGTCATGAGTACAAGCACAAGCAGAACCCTTCACTAATGCACCTGCACTTCACACACAAGCTCAAGGCAGAGGACTATTTCACACTAGACAGTTTCATGCCTCAAACACTATAAATCATAATAATTACATACAAGGCTCATCTCATACAATTAATTTCTTCACTCAACTCTTTGAGAACTACTACTTCATCTTCATCGGACAAGGGTCAAGCAGGTGCTCCTTCCTTCAAGTCATAAGTGGTCTCTTTTTCTTTTAATATTATTCAGATATATTCACATTTTTTTATTTGAATCAGTGAAACATTTTCAAAAACAAAAAAGGATATTTCAAGGACAATTAATAAAAATTATATATATATATATACCCACACACACACACACTAGTACACTACTAAGGTAAAAAAAATAAAGTTTCAAGAACAATAAGTAAAAGCCAATATATATTTATATAATATATACATGGTTAACATAAAAAACAGTTTCAAGGGCAATAAGTAAAAGCCAAAAATATATAGACAAGCACATGGCTACGATAGATACATATAAATAAAAAATATATAAATGAATATAAGGATCTGCTATCTTGACAAGTTTGCAGGTTTTAGAGGATTTAAGAATACAACTGTTGTAGATACAAGGCAACAATAGTTGTGCGCAGTTATGAAGTAGCCTATGTCAAAAGGACTTTTTCAGTTTTTATTTAGGAAGATTATTGCAAGTTATATATGGCTCATGGAAGTACACTGTTTGAGGACACACTGAATCCAAAATTATTGTTCGTATATCATACTACAATTTGAAGTCAAATATATCAGAAGGAGGTTACGAAGTAGCATATGTCAAATAGGATGACCGTATCCGGTTTTTGTTTAGGAATATTGTAGCAAGTTAGACATGGCTTATGGAAGTAAACTGTTTAAGGGCAGACTGGAGTCCGAAATTTGGTGATATAAATAGGATGTGACTTAGCCTACAAAAATAAAAATAAAAAATTGTTCAGGACAAACTTGAATACCCTTGTTGATTCCCCAATATTGGTTTTTAGTTTTTATAGCTGAAATTAGGGCCAACCAAATTTGCAGGAAGTTAGTCTGATGGCGATTGGATTATTGATCCTTTTATGGTTACAGAAGTGTGATTTTGTTTAGCAAATTAGAAGGAGATCTTCGTGGTAGACCCAATCCAGAAGCAATAATTGGAAGCTGGGACATACGTGGCAGACCTAACTAGAATCAAAGATTGCAAGCTGGGACAAAGGTCATGAGTTACTCAGTATTGCAATGGGTGTTAATTCTAAGTTCATGGCATGTTAAACTGACTAGTACCTTGAGGTTAATCTTGGATTAGATTGCTAAAAGATCATACAATCCCTGACAACAGAAAGGAATTTATTGGAGTATTTTATAAATGAATATGATCCAAACCTCAGCAAAGGATTGACAATATTTTAGATATCTGCAGACCTGGTTAATAGAACCTACAAGGTGGATGCAATTACAGAACAAACACTGGATGTCAAAACCAGAAGCACATGTCAGATGTAATGTAAATAAAGAAATCAAATCAGAGAGAGAGAGGTTCAGACCTTTGGAAGAAACAAATTAATCAAGGCATAGAGGTATCAATAGGCCAGTAAACAGATATCACTCAGGCCACCATTCGATATTTTTATCCAACTTACCTCCCCTGACACATTTAGTAAGACAATATCAGTCTTAGAGCAGGGGAGGTAATCGTAAACCTATTAATTTGGGTTTTTAGTTCCTATTGATAGACAGGTAAACAGATACGAGGAGCTTTGTGGAAGCTGAGTCAGACCTGGTGATTGTTCATATCAGAGCCTTATGAAGTAAAAAGGTGGTATTGTATTCTCAAGACAATCTCAGTCCCATTAGCAAATAATATCACTCAGGCCAGCATTCAATGTTTTTATCCCACTAACCTCCCCTGACACATTGAGCAAGACAAAATCAGTCTTCAGAGGCAGGGGAGCTAAGCATAAACCTACTAATATGATTTCTATTTCCTATTGGTCAACAGGTAAACAGATATGAGGAGCTTTGTGGAAGCTGAGGACTGGCTGTGGAGCTACTGGAGCCCGAGAAGGTACTTGGTTTGGTGGCTGAAGTACAGGGTCCGTTGAGAAGGTGGATCACTCTCTCAGTGGTTTAGTTAACTCTCGATCTAATTCGAATAGAGAGAAAGACCACTTCGACTCCCTCACTAACGCCGCCCATTCTAGATGATTAATTTTTGCATTATTTTTTCTATAAAATAGTTATCTTAAACCCTATGAAGACAACCCATACTTTTCTTTTGTCTTGTCTTACCATTGCTTTACATTGTAATTATCGTGTCCTTTTTATCACTATAATAAACCCACTTGTCTCACCTCAACAAGACATCATCAAATGACATTACCAAATCTCACCTTTAGCAATAAAAAAGCATCTTACCAGATTTAAAAAGAGAAGGACCAGAAGGAGAGCCACCACCTACATTCTTAAACTCTCCCTCCTCCCTCTTCTCTGAACACCATAATGCTTCTAGCCTCTATGGTCCTCTAGAGCCTTGCCCTCTAGAATCTCTCAGCTCAGCCACTGAACCCTCTCAAAGGGAGTCTGTCGTAACCTTCTACGTTGCCACTCTCTCTCTCTCTCTCTCACAAGTTTGCCTAAACTTCCACCTTACCTAGTCCATCTAGGTCCTCTAGAGCCTTGCCCTCTAGAATCTCTCAGCTCAGCCACTGAACCCTCTCGAAGGGAGTTTGTCGTAACCTTCTACGTTGCCACTCTCTCTCTCTCTCTCACACAAGTTTGCCTAAACTTCCACCTCACCTAGACCATCTAGGTTCTCTACTATGTTAAGTGTAACACCTCTCATCACACATGTATCTCAAACCCACAGGCCTGAAGTTGGATCTTTATCGGAAGGTGATACTAATTAATAATGCTAAATGGATTAATGAAATGAGAAATTATTGCTTTGTACCTGTACCTGGGGATAATCATGGAGGAGTTTTGTGGAGAATGGATAGATGAGCATATTTGTAAATACGGTATAATTTTTTACAGATTCCATGTATTAAAAGCAGATTCAATTGAACACTTCGTTACATCAGATAGTGTGCTTTTCTAATGCAATGTGTTGAACACTGATTTCGATAAATGTACATTAATTAACTTGCTTGTCATCCTGTTTGCTTCTCTGGTCTGAATCCTACGATCATGGGGTTGAAGAATTGGGTCACATTATATGTTTGGCATTCCTGAAAATGTGGATATGTTACTTCTTTGGAATTGTCTATAGGTCAAAGGGTAAATGAACATGAAAATTTTCTGCTCTTAACATTCAAATAAGCAAGAC
This sequence comes from Cornus controversa, assembly GCA_026545225.1. Classification (NCBI taxonomy): domain Eukaryota; kingdom Viridiplantae; phylum Streptophyta; class Magnoliopsida; order Cornales; family Cornaceae; genus Cornus; species Cornus controversa. The sequence continues at coordinate 65,261,434 of CM048849.1, read as the reverse complement.
TCTGCAGCTGAAACTTTGACCATGGAGTTTAATCTAAAAGTTCTAAAATCATTTTGCAAATTGGTGATATCAGCCTTACATGTTAAGACTTAAGAGCCTCTGTTTTTCTCTTGATTTCAGTTCACCATAGCATTGTATCAGCATTCTTGGGTAAGGAATCTTGTTGCTAGCTTTTCTCTCGCAGCCACTGCTCTGCTTTATCGCATTCATGAATAACCTGCAAAGCAAGGTGGTCCAACAGTTAACTGAGTGATTGATCATCATCATCATCATCATCAAATATGTCCTATAAGACCATAATTAATTACAGGAGAAGATCATTTCACCTCTCTATCACTGACCGGGAGTAATCCTACAGCCATTTGATAATCTATAATGCAAATTAATAGAACCCTTGTTGCTTGTGCACGGGATGGGACTCTTCATCCTTATATCAATTCTCAATAGAATCCACCAGCTAGTGTTAAACCGGAAGAAATTGGAGATATGAATTAGAAAGCAGTACGAAAAAGAGAAGTAAAATTAAGAAGTAATCAACACCTTTTTAAGAAGTTGGATTTAATCAGGAAACAGTATAAAATAGAGAAGTAAAATTAAGGAAGTGATTTGCACCTGTCCAAGAAGTTGGATGTATGAATTAGGAAACAATATTAAAAAGGTAAGTAAAGTTAAGAAAGTGATAAGCACCTTTTTAAAACACTCCAGTTTCTGTGTAAATATATTCAGATTCTTCAACTCCATCCTCGTAAAGCCACTCCTACATTTAATGTAGATTCCTAGAAAGCCCCCCCTCTTCGATTTGTTTGCAAAGCTCTAGTATGTAATCAGAAACTAGTCATATACTTTCTACATCCTCACAACCACTATGTAAAATTAAAGTGGTTTAAAAGACTAAATAGCCAGGCATAGCCAGCCAAAGCCTTGTGACAAGGAATAATATTCCTCTCCAAAAAGTCTGGTGACATCTTCCCAAAATCCTCTTTCTTAATAAAACCCTTAACGCCATTCTAATCCATCAAGTACTCAATATTAAATGGTGCCTCCAGATTTGCACTCGGGACTTTCTTTAATTTCTCAAACAGAACCTTATCAAAGTTTCTCTCATCCAGGTGCCTACCAAAAGCAAGGGATGGTATCTTTATATGTCCAGATTCAAATTATGCAACAGCAACCTGTGTACCACAATGATCAATATAAAATCAACATAAGTTGACCAATCTCTCTCTCTCTTTCTCACACACACACACACTCAATTCACTCCTATGGGGACTAGAACCCGCAACCTTCTACTTTGGAAGCTAAGGAAGTACTACTAGGCTACAACCCTTTGTGGTGACATATGTTTCTCATTCAAATACTGTAAATGAATCAAAATGCAGTCATTTGGAGCCTCAGAAGTCTCTGAAGGGATTCAAGGGAACAACCTAAGGTCATCCTGAACATCATTCAATAAAACAGCCGGTGTTTCATGTTTTGAGTCATCATTCAATAAAGCATCAATCCCTAGTGGCTTCATAACTGCAATAAACAGTTTTCATTTCCGATATCAAACCCCACTGAACTCATTTCAGCAAAAACCAGAATCTAAATCTGACAATTTTAACCAAAACAACAAAATTTGACACCAAATTGATAACAGGAACACCTATGGATGATCGTTTTTCGCAATGATCAGCTTGTAAAATTCAAGTAAGCATAGTAATAAAAGATTTAAATTACTGGCATAACAAAGAACAAAAGAGAAGCATTTCACAAAAAAATATCTGAATTTCTTCAAGAAACCATAGAATTTAGCTGTTCAAGTAATATCAACAAGAGAGTCTGTTTAAACAGATAAATACATATATATATACATGCATATATATATGACTTTACAAGCAACATATTGTCACAAAATACGCCAAAGAATAAAACAACATACCTGTTTCAAGAAAGAGAGAGAGACCCTAGAAATGAAGAGAGGGTAGTCCTGGATGAGAGAAACATCTCCAAAATACTTGTTTGTCATGGCCTTTTTCATGACTTTGACAACTTTAACTCTTTGCAAAGTTCTCAAAAAAGAGTCAAGTACTATTATGGATGTGCTAATAACAAGAAAGCTTGAAATTGAACAACTGAATAATAAAATCTCCTTCTAAATTCAAATTCTGTGACTCTCCTAAAAAGTAGGGCAACAAAAGAGATTTAATAGGTTTACAAATATAGTTGATCAAAGAGAAAATAAATAAAAGGGTGAAGTGCAAAAAAAAAAAAAAACTTGTTATACACAGAATGTGCGAAAAGCCGAAAACCCCTGACGTTTAATTAATCCCTACATTTTTTAATTTGTGCAAATAAGGCCAAATTAAGGCATTCCTTCAATTTGTCATTAACGGAAAAGGGAAATGTCTAAAATGCCCTTAAGGTTGAATTAAAAAAAAAAAAAACAGAAAATTCAAAATGTCCAAAGAGGACACTTCTCATTTTAAGAGATGCCACGTCAGATTCACCTACCTCCATGTATTATATACATATATATATACTATATATATAAGACAACCCCCAAAATAACTTTCCAACCATGCCCATTAGTCTCTCTCTCTCTATATATATATATTGATCATGGTTGGGTTTATTGATCATGGTGATATTCATTCCCAACTTGTATATATGTAATATTCTAAATACATCACCCAATTTGTGAGCAAAACCCAACAGTTGATGATGGATTAAGCATGAGCCTGTGTTGGAAGAAGCTTGTACTCCACAGCAACCTCGCCAGAGTCTCCAACAGGCAGATACAACATTCCATCACGTGAACAAATTTACCCAGCTTGTATAATTAATTCCATATTATTCCAAATTACAATCTGTGTCTATACAAGTATAATCTATTCATTTAATTTTGACATCAAGCAACCCCATCATTTTTTACATGTACAATTTGATTTCAGTCCAACCTCCAAGCAACTGCAAGCCAACTATGTCGAAGTCAAATTTTGTAAATCTGATTTCAATCCAACCCTATCTGCTCTATGTCATTACTTTTGACATGTACAATCTGATCCCCTTCACATGGACCATGCTCCAGAGCCTCTGTATGTATTGAACGCCAACACCAACACCAACACCAACTCCAGCGAAATAGTTTTCTGGAGAAGACGCACTCAGAGAGAGGGAGAGAATCTAGAGAGAGAGGGGGGGGGGGGGGGGGAGAGAGAGAAATGGTAATTTCGGGTTTTAATATAAATTTTTGGTCAGACATGACGGTCAATGGTCATTTTTAAACAATCACTATACGGAGTGGGTATTTGCACATAATTTTTAAATGTTTGGAGGTTATATGCACAAACTTAACAGGAGGGGTGTTTAATGCACAATTTTTGTATAGCAGGTTTTTTTTTGCACTTTACCCTAAATAAAAATGAAAAAGAAACTGAATTTAGTAGATTTACACATAGAAGCTGGATCAATAGCTGGAAAGATGAATGACAACAGATTCATTTCAAAAGATTTTCCAGTGACGGGTCAAATTGTATAAGCCACAATGATAAATTTTATCTTTAGAACTGTTTATACACTTAAAAAATGCTCATGTATACATAACTTAACCTCCCTCCTAAGGTTGAAGAGTACTACTAGAGATAAAAAGGCATAGGGCCTATAGGCATTGACAATAATAAGTGAAGGGAAGGGGGAAAAAGCAAAAATATAGGTTCAAGATAACTAAATCACAATGATCAACAAGGTTTGAACAGTGGTAGAAATCAAAATCATATTTTAATTAGTGTAAAATATATTTCTCATTTTAGGTTCTTGCAAATTCTCACCTCAGTTCGTTTAATGCTAACTAGAATCTATCATTTTCAGATGTGTGCATTACCTAGAATGTATTGTCAAGCAAGGAGGTAACCATACTCTTATGACATTTGAATCATATAGCAAAAACAGCATGCAAATGAGAAGCTTGAAAGCAAAACCGTCCTGTTCACTCAAACAAAAACACTGTTGTAATATATGCTAGCTTCTCTATCCAGGGTCATCACCCACATCTTTGCAAATTCTCAAAGTGCCATACCATCCAACTAATCACCATAGATTACTCACCAAAAAAGAATAATTAAAGAAGTAGATATCATGAAGAAAGCTAAAGTTATATCAAAAGTAAATATATATGTATGTATCACAACAGCTACAGTAACCCATTTCCAAATAAAAACCATCCATCTTTATGAGGTGGTGTCTCACCCACGATGCCAAGGGTGGGCCATGAGCAGGAAGGTGTATTCCCAGTTCGTAATAATCCGTATGCAAGCTCCATAATTTAAAGTGATTAGAGAGCTAAAAATTTGTTCTCAACATTCAGGATACAATTCCCTAAGAAACCACCAAATGACAAGCAAATATATAAAGAATCCCCAAATAAGCAGACACTAAACATGTAACCTTAACATTAGATTCATTAAATCCAGAAGAAAATTCATATTTGAGAAGAAAAAAATAGAAGTTTCATTAATCAATGAAGCAGAAAATCAACACAATTTTATCAAGATCACAGATTCTGAGAAAGACAAACCTAAATCAAACCTCTCCCTTCAAAATTCTAGAGTTTCATAGTAATATGCCCCAATTCGAACGAACTCAACCCATTGTTGATCGCCTTCTTGCCAGATATTCGAATGATGCTGATTGCCTTTTTACTATTTTATATCTTTATTAACTAGAATTGTAATTTTGTTCGAAAGGATATAATTGGAATATTTTGTTCCAATAAAAATTGAGCAAATTGGTTGTAATATTATGTTTCATTAAAAATATGTAAATTGGGTGAATTACAAACTTATAAATTAACTAATTTACATATTCGATCAAATTTTATCTTAAAACAATATATTTTTAGGATTTCAAATTCTATCAAATCCAATTCCATTTAAATTTGCATTTATTCTAATCGCTAAAAATTTCAAATCTCACCAAATTTTAGCATTGGAGAACCATATTATCTCGCCAGGGGTATTATAGGAACTAAAAAGTTTCATGAAACACAAAAAGCCATTTTTGAAAACAATTTGGATTGCAAGAGCATAAGAAAATCGATTTTATGAAAGCTAGGTTGGATTGTTTAACTAGTGTTTACGATCTTTTTGAGGTGTTAAAATAGGCTTTTTGCTCAAACTATCTTTTGGTGGAAATAGATATTCAGTGCATTCGGCGCATATGGGCCGTCAGTGTATATATTACACGCGTTGTGGGCCCCATTACATGTGTAATGCACCAACGATTCCGATGCGTTTAACGCACGATGCGCCGAGCACAACAAAATACCTTATCCTCTTGATGGAGCTTTCTTTTTTATGTTTTAACAACACGTTGACTTTCATCATTATGGCTACCAAATTTAGATTGTGGTGATGTAGTTGTGGAAGAAAAACATATCAAGAAGCTCATTTGTGAAACAATAGTAGAACACATTTTGTAGACAAATTTAAGAGAAATTCAATCTGCATTAACAGCCTTATTTCAATAAAAAATAATTATCTCCAATTCTAATTCTAATTCTAATCCTAATCCTTCTCCTTCAACACCCTACATAGGTAGAGCAACATTGAATTGCCTTTTAGAGGATGGTCAACTCTACATGAGAGAACCAAATGAACGGGTTTAGTTATAAGTGACAAGGGTGCGCAAAAATCCATTCAAATCGTAAAATCAGAACGAATCAGATTGGACCAGATAGTTCAGTTAGATTTTTTTACGGTCTGATTCGATCACGATTTCAAAATTTTGGAACCTTGAATTTACAGTCTGATTTAGGTTTCATGTCTCCAAGGACCGGACCATTTATATATATATATAATATTATATAATGTATTAACTTAGGTTGCTGATATTTGCACTCCACCGATGACCTGAGACGCTCTATTCTTTTTCTTTTTAAAATGAAATTTGCAAACGAGTCCTAGACTACAGAATACTTGGTTATCATATTTTTATGGGTAAAATGCACTCACACCTCCTGAGGTTTGCTTTAAAGACACTCGTATGCATAGTTTGTTTAAACCTACACTCACGTCATTTGTCAGTACCGCGCCTCCAACTAGCATGTGAAATTACAAAGCTAGCCATCAATATAATAACTATATTATATTTAAAAAATAAAATAAATTTAAAAGACTAAATTGACCTTTAAATAAGGATGATAATGACAATGCACCATGTCCATATTTCTCTTATTTTCAAACTATTTCTTGCATTAATCTAAGAAGTTGTAAATGGAACATATTTTTATTATCTTAGATATACTCAAGGATCCATGTTAGAATAGTGTATTAGATTGAACACGTATTAGAAATTTAATTTCTTGAATATTGAATTAGTACACTCAATACTTGTTTACTTGAAATGGAATAGTGTAAAATTTTTAGAAAGACTTAGGCTTCGCCTTTGGTGAAGACTAAAAATTTTTATCCATCTTTGGCTTTCATCCAATTGTGTGCATAGATTTATTTTGTTTATTTTAGTAGAAGGTGTTGCTTTTATATCTATATATATATTAGCGAGGCATATCCTTTTAAAATTTTGTTCTTTGCTTTCTTCAACTATAGATGTTTTACTGTAAATTTCTTAAGTGTGCTCTTTTTAAAATAGTTTCTCCATGGTAGGTTTTTATTTTTTATTGTTTATTATTCTATATTATTGTGAATGTCATATTATGAATTTGTTATTTTAGATCCTATTTAAAGTTGCATTTTTCGTTTAAAGAAAGTCTTTTCTAAATAAAATGCTAGAAATTAAAATATTAGAAATTATTTGGATGCTAGAAATTAAAATGCTTTATTATTTAGATGATTTTCTTCTAAATAAAATGCTAGAAATTAAAAAAAGAAAATCTATCTTAATGAAAACATTTTTCTTGAATTGTTATCTTCGATTTTTTTTTGGGTCTCAATGACTACATAATTGAATGAAGGTTAAAATTGAAGCAAGAGTAGTTTTGTAAAGGTGAAAATGTAAAATTGGGAGCAATATGGTCTTTTCAATTAGTTGGGGGGGGGGGGGGAGGGAGAGGGTGCTAAAAAAGACATTTTGCACAATGTCAATGTATTTTTTTAACGATGAATGATGGTTAGGGGTTGTGTGCAATCACACCTCAAACCTTAAGGGGTGTGAGTGTTAGTGTAAGCAAACTATACATATGAGTGTCTTTAGAGCAAATTTTAGGGGTGTAAGTTCCTTTTGCCCTATTTGTAATGCCATAACTATTATTTTTTTTTATTAAAGTCCAAACTCTTGAATTTCGTTTCAAATTTTTTTCTCTTGTATTGAGATTACATATGGTATATATATACACACACTATAAATATATGTAAAATATATTATATAATAATTAAAAGTAAATTTAATCACATAATAATATAATTTCTAAAGTTTTCCTTTCTTAATTAAATTAAACAATCTTTCCTCTACTTGCTTATTTAACTATACAACAGAACTCCTATTTAAGTAAAACTAGGTTTTCCTTACCCTTCAAAAAAAAAAAAACTAGATTTTTCTTTGATTTTCAATTCAATTAAATATTACTATACAACGTAGAGATTGTTTTGCTTTCAATTTAATGTTACAAGTAGGTTTTATTCATTGATATACAATTTATTTTCAACTCAAATATATTTTTATCCTAATTAAATACCTTTTCATTCTAATCATCGATATTTTCTCAAGTCATTATTTTCAAAATCAACTCAAAAAATATATTTTGAAGAAAAAAATCTACCATTACCACAAGAATTAAAAGTGTTTAATAATTCATAGAATTCTGATATTTTTTCATATTGTTTGTCTTAACTTTCTTTAAGTCAAACATTATATAATTACTAAGATATTTCATTTATGAGCAAAAAGAGAAGATAACTAAATGAATTTTTATTTTAGGACCAAAAGTCCTAACCTTAATGGAAAAGGGCAATTATGACATTAAAAATATAATAACCAAAATTTGTGTGGTATTGGAACTCTTTTGTAATTTTATTTTAAAGAAGAAAAAAAGTGGAGCTTTTGAGGATATTGGTGAAGGGCCAATATAAGCTCTCTTAATTTAGGGTGCGTTTAGTAACATTTGTGTTTTCTATTTTTGCAGTCTCAAGAAAGTAAAAACTTAAATTTTCTTTTCTGAGTGAAAATAGAAAATATGAATGGCGTTTGTCAATACTTATTATTGCCACAATTTTGAAAACAGAAAACAAATAATAGTGTTTAGTAACATAATGTTATTCTTTTTTACAGTCTTAATTTTTATTAATTTTCTATTTTATTTTTAATTCATCTATTGATATCAGAAGACTTTAAAATATATATAGTGTATACAATTCAATGATTTTACAAATTTTAATAATACCTAATACATGATAATAAAATGAGTAATGATTGGTATAGTGAAAGTTATTACCGAATTTGAAAAGTGAATCACTCTCATCATATAATTGAGACCCACACTTTCATAATCCAACAGATGAACACCTTCTTCACTACACATTCGATGATAACTTTTTATTATACAAATCATTATCTTAATAAAATGCAATATCTAATTTAAATCACGAACTTCATGTATATGCATTATGTATAACTTTAGTACGTGATGGATAATATAGTTTACATATAGTATATAATAATAATAAATAAAAATATTAAATAATATCTTATATGTAATAATATATATAATAAATTATAATATTAAAAATGAATTATAATATAATATTTCATATAGTATATAATAATAAATAAAAATACAATAAATAAAAAATATTAAATAATATCTTATATGTAATAATATATATAATATATTATAATATTATAAATTAATTATAATATAGTATTTCATATAGTATATAATAATAAATAATAAATATTAAGTAATATCTTATATGTAGTAATATTATAAATTAATTATAATATAATATTTACATATAATATATTAGAATAAATAAAAAATATTAAATAATGTCATATATGTAATAACATATATAATATATTATAACATTATAAATTAATTATAATATAAAATTTACATATAATATAAATATGGTATATAATATTATGAAATATATATTGCATAATAATTTATTAATATTAAATAAAAAATATATAATAGCTCATAAACATTTTTGTCTCAAAAAATTATTTAAACTATTATATAATATGTTATATATTAAATTTTTTTTAATACTATTTAATATGTACTTAAAATATTACAAATAATACGTAGCGTTAATTTTATTTGAAATGAACAATGCCCATGTAGTAATAATACTAAAAATATTTTTGAGCTACAGTGTCGAAAACAGAAGAAACACATTTCTTATGTTTTTTTCTTTTTTCTTCACAAAAATGAAAAACATTTTCTACCATCAAAAAATAAAAACATATTACTAAACATATTTTTTGTTTTTGTTTTTACTTTTTGAGAATTGACAACAAAAAATCAGAAAATATTTTTCGTTAGTGAACATACCCTTGTAATATTATTAAACTGAGTAAGTAACCTAAATATATTCTCGTTATGTTCTTCCTTCTTCATGCCACTTTCTCTCTCTATCTATCGTCCCCTCTCTCTCACTTTTCACTCATCGCGGACCACAGATTCATCTTCCATTGGCTACTTCAAGTTGTCTCGCAATAATTTAGGGCCCGTTTGGTAACCGTTTATGTTTAGTGTTTATTGTTTATAAAAATAAATTTTTACGATAAACATGTTTGATAATTTTTGTTTTGTTTATAAACTGTCAAAACGTTTTTAAAACAACACTGTTCCTAAGCCTTCAAATCCTAAACACCAAAATGATGTTTATTAAAAAAAAAAAAAATTTCTTTTTTATCTAAAATGGTGATTATATTATTTTAATTAAAAATTAAAACTAAAAGTGAGAAAATGAAAAGAAAAAAAATTATAAAAGGATATTGTTTGATACAACGATAAAAATATTAGAATTATCAAGTGCTAACAGAATTAAAGAGATAGTTTACTTAGAGACACTTATGCTAAAAAAAAAACACCTTATTTGATGAAAAAAACAAAGAAGTCTCAACAATCTCCTTATCAAAGAAACAAAAATGCTATTTTGTACTCATATCATTTATTCATTTTCAGTATTGAAAGAAAAATAGAAATCAAAAAAATGAAAAAGAAAGTAGTAGCATAAGAAGTTCAAGAGAAAAAGAGTATGTCCTCCAAATCCCTCTTCTCAGTCCATACAAATTGGACTGAACCGAACCATTCATTACTGTTCCGATTTTGGCTCTAAATTTTAGGAACCGTTCACTACGATTCCGGTTCCAAGCCTTGGAACAGGAACTGAAACCGTTGAATATATATATAAATATATATATATATATATTTTTATATATATATATATTTATAATAATATTTTGTTATGTAAACAATTTTAAACAATGAAGTTATTATAACTATTATAAGATTAATGCAACTCCTATAATAACCGAATTGAACCGAACTCATTTATTCCAGTTTCAAAATTAAAGAACCGTTGGGAACGGTTCTAGTTCCGGTTCTCTCAATAACTGAAAAGAACCGAATTGAGTACATCCTCATACTTGTTAGGGCCTTTTGGATTATAAGTCATTCTAGTTTTACAGTATCATTTGCAGTATGTAAATATATATGTAACCCAATAATTTTTTTTTTTATGCATATTTTTTGCTCTGTTATTGCTGTATAGATTTGTTGTAACATAAACTTGACTTTTTATGTAGTTTATTGTGTTGATTTTTTTTATAAGAAAAAAACAGTTTAAGATTAACAAACATATTTTTCTGTTTATGATTTTTAAAATAAGCCAAACGTTTTTTCGTTATCAAACAACACTCATGTTTATGGATAAACAAAAGCGTAACATAAACACTGTTTATATAAACACTTAAACAATAAACACTAAACATAAACGGTTACCAAATGGACCTTTATTGTTCCCACACCTTTTGTTGTTCATGATGGGGAACATCCCTCTTTTGAGGAAATCAGTCTTGATTATGGGGTGGTTGATGAATGGATGGAAAAGCTTCGTATTTGTAACTAACTAATACTCTATGGTATTGCTGCACTTTTTTATTGTGGTGCAATGCTGTACACTAAAACTTCAATAAATAAATGTTTGATAAATTAAAGGTAAATATTACTGACACGTAAATTAATACGTAATTATAATTTTGTAAATTTTTGATGTGCCGTATATCACATACATTTTTCCTATAAAAAATACACCGCATCGGAGTGTTTTTTGATCGTGAAAGGACCATGCTGCCTTTTAATTTCTTGAATACTAAATTTATTCATTTAACCCTATCTAATAGACCAAAATACCCCTTTGAATATACCTATATATATACTATAATATATGTAATCTATATATAATTATTTATTTCCATAAACAATAATATTAACATAAAATAAAAAAGTAATTAAAATTTTATTTCTTTTTCTCTATCTATCATATATATACAGTATACTATAATATATATAACCTATATATGTAATTATTTATTTGTCATAAATAATAATGTTAACATAAAATAAAAAAATAATTAAATTTCTCTATTCATATATATAAGCTATATATATAATTATTATTTGTCATAAATAATAATGTAACATAAAATAAAAAAGTAATTAAATTTATCTTTCTCTTTCTCTATTCATCTTATATATAGAATATAATAAATATAACCTAATATATAATTATTTATTTCCATAAATAATAATAATAATAAAAAATAAAAAATTAATTGAAATGACAATCAATAATAAAATCTTTTGATCCCAATTCGGGTCAGTGTACTAAATTAATAACATCGCTAAATGCAAAAGATAATATTTTTTTTTAGAAATCCTTAAGGGCCCATCGAAATATAAATTAATAATTAATGAAGTACATAAAAAAAAAAATAGCAAACAAAAATTCATAATAGAGTATTGAGTAACTTTTTACTTGACAACTTCTATTTTTCTCAATTCAACTGTTTATCAAAATATGCATCTAAAGTTGTTTACATTTTTCTGTACACTACATCCTTAACTTTTTGCAATGCATATACCACCTTTGGAGTCCAAAACTAATAATTATTTATAGAATTTATCTTCTATGTATTTGAAACATCTTTATATTATACTTGAAACCTCCTCATCTTCTAGGACATTAAGTTTTGACACTACATCTCTTCTATTTAGGAGTCTTTTTATCTTCTACAATTAATAACTATATCTTCTTTTTTTAGAGTCTCTTGGGCTTTCTATGTATTAACTTTTGACTACATCCATTGTTTTTGAATTTATAAGTCATACGTGTACATGTAGTACAGTAGTAGAACCATAATACTCTCTTTAAATTAATAAATATTCATTTATCGATAAATTAATAATCCCGTCAAGATAATAATTTCTCTTGGCCCCAAGAGTATTATTCTATAGGGGTTTTACTGTATTTGAGAAATCTAATGCATTAAGGTAAGCCCTATTTCCTATCTTGGTAGCAGTATAAAAATTTATTTGCAGTTTTGACTTATATTAGTAGCTTTAGTCCAATATATACATGCATTAAATTTGCTATTGATCTTGTTATTTAGTGCGGTATTTCACAAAAATGGAATTGTGGAACTGAATCAATTCTTCGCGGATTGGTTTGACTCCATTTTTAGTGAAATTGAATAGTACGGTTTAATTTTAAAATCTTCCAAAACTGAACATGTGCACCCTAGTAAGTGAGGAGATTAAAAAAGGATAATATAGTCTTTACAATTAGGAGGATTATTTTTGTCTTTTGAGTTAAAAATACTAAAGCGCAACTTAATTGGCCTCAAGGAGAGATTACACGTGTATATATATATATATATATATTTTTTTTTTTTTGCTGCATTGGAATATTTGGATATTCACAAGTAGAGTAATGATACAGTGGCGGAATTTATTTGGCCAAATCAGACACTTAAAAGTTAACCTTGCGCGAGAAACTAGAGTCCTCTTTTATTTTCACATGGTAAACTAAAAAGACTAATTACTTTACCCTCAATATTTAGCATAATTTTCATTTAATACCATCCTAGAACTCTGATAGAACATTCAAGAGCCCCTCTAGTGTATAAAAGTCTTGTGTCTCCCTCTCAAATTTATCCAATCGATCTCTCTGAACTATTTCTTTCTTCTCAATCTGTCCTCCACATCAACATTTCTTTGTTTCGCATTGCACTATCTACCTCGCTTTTAAAAACCTTCAATTTTGTTCCATCTTCGTGACTCCATCAGGTCGGCCATCATCTTAATCTTGATCCATCAAAACCTGTTCAAATCACCTATTATTTTCTATTGTCTTATTTATTTCAAATAATACTCAACTTAATATCGATAAACCCATTTTCTTTCACACAAATCTAAATAAAGCTTGAAGAGGAGGAATTTGTTGTCACACGCCATAGCCAATTAGTAATTTAATCAGGAGATAGCAATTAGTTGGGATTTGGGAGAATTGAACATAGGCGGGCAGCACAAATGTGCAAGCTCCTGTCCATTGTGCCACAAGTCACACCTAATTAGTAATCAAAAAGGGAAAAAATGCAAAATTGCTCGGCTAAAAATGGATAAGCTATGCAACCTCACGAATCATCCCGATTCAATATTCGGAAAATTTGATTTTATTCTACTTATGAATCCAAAATTAAAAATACATCAAATATTAAAAAAGTATTACATGAAATATCAACTTAACAAAAATATTTACAAATACATCAATTTTACGATAAATAATTTTGTATTTGACAAGGACATATACACTTGGATAAAAATTATCCGTATCCCCAATTACCTTTGTTTCTCTCCCCTCCTCTTCGACGACCTACTATCAAACCCACTTTTCTGATGACCCACCGGGGAACCCAACTACGCCTTTCTCTCTCTATCTTTATACTCTCTCTCTATCCAATCAGGACTTCACTCCCACTGCTGTCTCTCCACACACACATATATGTTGCAATTTCAAAGACTGATCTGGGTTTATGCATCGATGAAGAACATAAAGTAAAATTGTCACAGTTGTGAAGTAAAATTGACATAGTTGTGAAGTAAAATTGTCACCATGTGAAGAAAAAATATCACGTCGACGTTATCACCATTTTCTTCTGAATTCTCTTCACCATTGAAGGCTTTGATACCTCATTTGACTTCATCAATCTTCGTTATGTTTTCCCAAACATAACTTGCAAACCCAACTACCAATTTCTCTCTCTATCTCTATATACTTTCTTTATCCAATCAAGGTTTCACTCTCTTTGTTCTCTCTCTCTACACACACACATACACATATATATATTGTAATTTTAAAGACTGAACTGGATTTATGTATCGGTGACGAAAGGAAAGTAAATTTTTCACAGCTGTGAAATAAAATTAGCACAGTTGTGAAGTAAAAATATTGTCATTATGTGAAGTAAAAATATCACGTTGACGTTATCACCATTTTCTTCTGAATTCTCTTCATCATTGAAGACTTTGATACCTCATTTGACTTCATCAATCTTCATTCTGCTATCCTAAGCAGAACCTGCAAACCTAACTACCCCTTTCTCTTTCTATCTCTATATTCTCTTTTGATCCAATCAGGGTTTCACTCTCACTGTTCTATCTCTATATACACACACACATATACATATCTATATATGTTTGTTACAATGTCAAATATTGATCTGGGTTTATGTTTATGTATCGGTGACGAACAAGAAGTAAATTTGTCATAACTGTGAAGTAAAATTGGCACAATTATAAAGTAAATTTGTCACCATGTGAAGTAAAAATATCATGTCGACATTATCATCATTTTCTTCTTAATTTTCTTTACCATTGAAGACTTTGATTCCTCAAATAGAACCTGCAATCCAATTAGTAAGAATTGGCAAAGAATTGGGGAGGTGGTGGTGGTTGGAAAATGGAAGAGTGCGACACAGACATAGACAATGGAGGTGGTGCCACGGTACAAACCCAAGATTCTGTCAAAGTTAGATCCACCAGCATCTTCACTCTCGAATCCCCATCTCTATGCATTCATGTTCTTCATCATGTGTTTGTGACTGTGTGTTTGTGTTGGTGAATTAAGAAATCTCAGATTTAGGGTTTTTGTGAAGAAGATGAAAAGTGATTTGGGGCTTTTGTAAGGAAGAAGATGAAAAGTGCAATTTGTTAAGGGTATTTTAGACTAAAAACGTATATTTATTTTATTGGTAATTATTTTTGTTAAATTGATATTTTATGAAATATTTTTTGGCATTGGATGTATTTTTAATTTTGGCTTCATAAGTAGACAAAAATTGAATTTTCTATTCAATATTCCCTTACTTTAATTATCTAAAAATAAAAAATAATTATCAAAGAAATGAAGCATTTAAGGGACACACTTACGCACAAGAACCAAACTAAAAAGTATAAGAATAATGTTAGTATAACAAAATATAAGTTGGTTTGATTAAGTCTAACTGAAACATTACTCTTATGCAATACTATTATATTATTATCTTACATTATTAGACCATAAGGTGTGGAGCTAATTATATTGTATACCTTGGTTCAATTATGTGGATCTAACTTCGCTGTAAGTTGAGGGTATTTTAGTATTTTTGTACTTTTTTTATGTAGTTTTAGCAGGTGTCAGGTCTAAACTCTCTGTAATTGTATGTTATTTTTCTCATTATAGTAAAAATTCCTACAACACCAATGACGTAGTCTTAAATTTTGAATAAACCTTATAAATTTGTGTCTTTGTTAACGTATTTAATTTTTTTTTTCTGTTAATTTTTAAGGATATATAATAATGAATGGCTTGCAAGAGAGTAGAAAAAAGTTTTGAATAAACCTTATAAATTTGTGTCTTTGTTCACGTTTTTTTTTTTTTCTGTTAATTTTTAAGGATATATAATAATGAATGGCTTGCAAGAGAGTAGAAAAAAGTTTTGAATAAACCTTATAAATTTGTGAACAAAGTGTCTTTGTTCACGTATTTAATTTTTTTTTTTCTGTTAATTTTCAAGGATATATAATAATGAATGGCTTGCAAGAGAGTAGAAAAAAGTTTGTATGACAGTATCTTCATATCCAGAAATATTACCGTGTTATTCCACTTTTTGTCAAGAACAAAGCCACCTACCTCCCTCTTCATGGGTAATTTAACTATTAAAAATAATTTTCAACCATAATAGCAAATTATTTAATTGGATAGAACGGTGCCACCAAGGCCTGCAATCCAACAGTATATTCTCTCTTTAAAATGAAAGGTATACATGAAAAAATATAGAATCGGGTAGGTTAATAAATGTTTATCTTTTACCGAAAAGTCAAACAAATATATTATATATATATATATGCAAGTACTTACATCGTTGGACCATAAAGCAGAAACAAGAGCTTGAAGGCCCATTCTACATAATTGCATGACGGGACAACTAATAAAAACAAAATATGCCCCAAAACACTAACTTGATCTAAATAAACCCAAAAATTAATCCAGCTCAAGGCAAAACAAACACTCGCGCACACAGGGAAATGATAGGTCACTTTCATGTATTAAACCACTTTACTATTGCACGCTAGAAGAAAGAAAATATTTATTTTAATTCATTCAGGCCAATTTAGGAGACAAATATGAACATTATTTTATTTTATTTTTTTGTCGAGGTGTCGGTATTTTAGAACATTTCATAATCCACAATTACATGTATGCATTCTTTCCTCTCATAAAATAATAGACTATTTTCTTGGAGTTGAAACAACTATGAAAATGGCATAATACTTCAAGAATCATATGATACTGAGGATACAAATTTTCAGTTAGACAATCATTTCTCTTGGTCTAAATTTGTTGGTAATTCAGTACAACATTAAATTACTGCTACATGATTTGAATAATTTGAGGAGACATGATATAAGCCTTCATCTAATACATTAGATATATGAATAAAATATGATGGAAAATAACTTCATCAAGGTTAGCGAAACTGAAGATTTGGTTTGTAATCATTATCATATTCTCATTAGCACTTATTTTAGCTTTTACCCCCTTATTGCAGGGTGTATATATGAAATATCTCCTTCTAAGCTGTGCATATGGCTTTCATCGAATACGTTTTTCACTACACATATATATATATACACACATATATATATGAGATTGGGTATGAATAGGAATTCTCTATACTGGATCAATTTAAATTGAGTATCAGTCTTTCACCCTACAAATACGATGCATGGTGCTAAGCCCTACTGTTCTATTAATTCTTCATCGTCAAGTGGCAATTAAGTTTGAAATTTTGTAATCCCTGGTCAGTCTTGTTACTTGCCTAACCCTTTGTTATTTCTAATGGTCTCTCAATAACTAACAGTCAAAAATCATCCAACTGTAGTTGACATTTAATACGTACAGATCGTATATTGTCTGTCTATTTTATAGTAACGTCTAAAATGAATGGTACATATACTTCTCACGTATAGAACTGTTTCTTACTATTTCTTTCCTCGTATGGTTGTATGTCCATTAGGTTAGGACCACGTACCGACCATAATTCAAAAGTTTCCAAATTTAGTTGAAGTGGATCTATAAATAATCTGCTAAATAAATAAATTTGAACCAAATCTGTTTAATAATCATGTCAGAGACCTTTTGCACTAACACGATTTATTTATTAAATGAGTTACACAGGTTGACCTGTGTAACTTAAATCGATCATGTAAGGCGTTGTCTCAACGGTCAATAGTTGTTCAACTGATGTGTAATCATTGTTTCATATACTTAGTACTATATATATTGCTTGAAAATATATATAAAAATGGGGGGAAAATGGCAATTTGTAGTAAAATCCTCCCACTTTTGGAAGAATAAAAAAATTACCATTTGAGGGGTTTAAAAACCCCTCTTCCTCCCTTTTATTCCTTTTCTTTATCTTATCATTTTTTAAACCAAACATGAGATAAACCCCCACTTCTAATCTCTCCTCCCCCTTTCCTCTCCTTTACTTTCCTTCCAACCCCATCAATCCAAACTCTCTCTCTTCCCCCTTCATCCCCCCCCCCCCCCCTTCCTTTCCTTCAAACCACATAAAACCAAACGCATTGCTATAGTGTTCCTTCTCTTTGTGCACCTTGATCCATATGAATAGGGTCGATCAAATCAATTATCTTTTTCATTCTTTTTTGTTACAAGTCATCTCTCCTATAATATTTAACTATTGAAAATCATTGCTAATAATTCACCCCATGTTAATTTCTGTCGCTCTTTATTTCCTTCCTTCTATGTAAATTAGCCTCACTTTTCTTAGCGTTAACACCTAAGTCTACTTATCCTTATTTTATCACTAATAAGTGTCATTCTTAACTTTACAAATTAGTCTCTCTCTTATTGTATAAAGGATATTATTACAATAAAAGAAATCTCCTTAATCTTCTTTCCTTTATTCCATCCTCAAACGTTCAATCATGCATAATCTACTCCATTAGTCATCATCAATCCTAAGAGATAAATTTTGATATCAGATACTTAAGCAGTACAATGTAGTTAAAGGTAGGTGAGGTATAGGTAAATTGTATGAAATCTTCTCATATGCCCTATCCCTGTAACATTAGATAATCTTCTCATATGCCCTATCAACCTCATACTATGAAGTATGGATATGGACACGGACACGGACACGGGAACAACATGACACAGATACGGTAATACGACAACTTTCAAAAAAATAGGACACAACGGCAAGGGTATGACAATAAAATAATAATATGTATTCCTAAGATTCTCTGTCTTCTTCATGTTCATTCACAGACTCAAATTCTCTCTCTTTCAGTAAACATATCTCCTCCATCTCTTCACCTCTCTCACTCTCTCTCACCATCTTTCATTTATGGCTCCCTATCCCCTCTCTCGCAGCCTTCCTCTCCCATCCCCTCAGATACTTAGATCTCTATCTTTCTTATCTAACTTCATACATCTCACTTTGAACACACACACACACACATATATATATATAGATATTCATCCTCTTTTTTTTTTTAAAAAAAAAATATTCGAAGGGCCGTGTCTTCTAGCATGTCCAACTTATATAAAAAAAAATGAATACTTCTACAAAAGTCTTGGACAAGTGTTTGAGGTTTGGACACTGGTGTTCGTGTCAAACATGACACCCCTCCTGGAAGTGTTCGTCCTTTAGAGACCTTATCTCTCAATTTCTTAATCTTCTTTCCTTTATTCCATCCTCAAACGTTCAATGATGCATAACCTACCCCATTAGTTATCATCAATCCTAAGAGATAAATTTTGATATCAGATATTTAAGGGGTACAACGTAGTTAGGTAGGTGAGGTATTTGGTAAAATTGTATGAAATATTCTTATATGCCCTATCCCTATAACATCATATACTCAATCTCATCATATAAAACACAGACACGGGTACAACACAACACGGACACAGTGATATAACAAATTTTAAAAAAAATAGGACACGAATATGACAAGGATACGACAATAAAATAATAATATGTATTCCTAAGATTATCTATCTTCTTTACGTTCATTCATAGACTTATATTCTCTCTCTTCTAGTGAACGCATCTCTTATCTCCTACATCTCTTTACCTCTCTTTCTCACTGTCTTTTATTCATGGCTCCCCATCCTCTCTCTCCCAGCCTTCTTCTCTCATATTTAACTTCATACATCTCATTTTGAATACAC
This sequence comes from Cornus controversa, assembly GCA_026545225.1. Classification (NCBI taxonomy): domain Eukaryota; kingdom Viridiplantae; phylum Streptophyta; class Magnoliopsida; order Cornales; family Cornaceae; genus Cornus; species Cornus controversa. The sequence continues at coordinate 65,241,686 of CM048849.1, read as the reverse complement.
ATACATACATACATACATATATCTTCATCCTCTCTCTTTTTTCAAAAAAATATCCGAAGGGCTGTGTCCAACCTATGGGAAAAAAAAACAGGATACTTATACAAGAGTGCTGGACATCTGTTTAAGGCATGGACACGGGTGTCCGTGTCGGACACAACACCCCTCCTGGACGTGTTCGTCCTTTAAAGACCTCATTTCTCTAATCCTTAATCTTTTTTCCTTTATTCTATCCTCAAATATTCAATCATGTATAACCTGTCCCATTAGTTATCATCAATCTTAAGAGATAAATTATGATATCAGATACTTAAGAAGTACAATGTACTTAGGTAGGTGATGTATATGGTAAAATTGTATGAAATCTTCTTATATGCCCTATCCCTATAACATCATATACTCAACCTCATCCTATGAAGCACATACATAGATACAACACGACACGGATACGGTGAAATGACAAATTTTTAAAAAATAGGGCACGAACACGGCAATGATATAGCAATAAAATAATAATATTTATTCCTAAGATTCTCCGTCTTCTTCACCTTCATTCATAGACTCAGATTCTCTCTCTTCCAGCGAATGCATCTCTCATCTCCTCCATCTTTTCACCCCCTCTTTCTCTCCTCATTGTCTTTCATTTATGGCTCCCTATCCTCTTTCTCCCAGCCTTCCTCTCTCACCCCCGGCCTCACATCTTTAGATCTCTATTTCTCTTATCTAACTTCATACATCTCACTTTGAATACACATTTGTAACATACACACATATATATCTATACAATATTAAAAGTACAAAGGAGTTTTTAGTTTCAGTACACTATTTTTTTATTTTTAAATTCAAAAATAGAGTTATAACTTATACAAAATCCTTTTTTAATGTCACTATATTATTTATTTATTTTTAAATAGAAAATAGAGTTATAACATAAACCAAACCCTAAAACTACTAAAATCATAAACACAAACATAACTCTTATCAACAGGTGATCTTTCTTTCAACTCTCAGCAACTCTCATCAACCGGCGTTCCAATTCGATTTTCTCTCGACTCACATCAATCACATGTGAGTTTCTTTTCTTTTTTTTATTATTTGTTTTCTTTAATTCTTTTCCCAAGTAGGATTTTTTCTTGTATGTTTGTTCATGTGATTAGATGCTCTATACTATTTATTATCCGTGGATTTCTGTCTTTTCTTGCTATTTAATTATTGCAAAACGTTTCTTTTTTTTTATTATTTGTTTTCTTTAATTTTTCCCCCAAGTATGCTTTTTATTGTATATTTGTTCATGTGATTATCTATAGTACTATTAAAAGCACAAAGGGATTTTTTAGTTTCAGTACACTATTTTTTTTATTTTTAAATTAAAAAAATAGAGTTATAAATTATACAAAACCCTTTTTTAATGTCACTATATTATTTATTTATTTTTAAATAGAAAATTGAGTTATAACATAAACCAAACCCTAAAATCCCTAAAATCATAAACATAAATACGGCTCTCATCAACATGTGATTCTTCCTCTCGGCTCTCATCAATACGCATTCTAATTCAATTTCCTCTCGACTCACATGAACTCTCATGTGAGTTTCTTTTCTTTTTTTAAAATTTTTTATTATTTATTTTCTTTAATTTTTTTTCCTAAGTAAGATTTTTTCTTGTACGTTTGTTTACGTGATTAGATGCTCTAAGAAATTTATTATCCATGGATTTCTGTCTATGCTTTCTATTTAATTATTACAAATCTTTTCTTTTTCTCTTTTTTTTTTATTATTTGTTTTCTTTAATTTTTCCCCCAAGTAGGCTTTTATTGTATATTTGTTCATGTGATTAGATGTATAAACAAAGAGAAAAAAATAATTTGAAAGAAAAAAAAATTGAGAGAGATGTAATCCCAATAATTTCTCAAAGTACGTTACCTGATTCCACTTTGATAGGAGTCCAAAGAAAAGATGCGAGATGCTAAATGAACTTGCATAAACCATGAAGGTAGAAAGCAACCAAATTTAATATTTTAGTATTATTAGAATTATTACAAAACTAAATGATCAAAATTAAATATATTTTAAAAAAAATTCAAGTTGATTGTATAAATATATAAGTAACTATGTAATCATTTTTTCTCACTAAAATAGTAATGGGGTTGAAGATTTGCTTTCAATTTGGAATTAGGGTTGTTTGTTTATAAACATATATATGATCTGAAATTTAAAACATAATTTTCATGCATGTTATTTAGGGGTTTTTAAGGTTTTCAATAGGGTTTCAAAACTGGAATTAGAATTTTTTAATTAGGGTTGTTTGGTTATATATATATGATCTTAAATTTGGGTATTGAAATTAATGAATATATATATATATATGTGTGTGTGTGTGTGTGTGATCTTTTATAGCTACTTTTTCTTTTAGTTGTCAAGAAAAGTGGGAAAAAATAAAATAAAAATCAATAAATTTCAAATCAAATGTTTATTGGTCTTGACTTTTAGGATATGAAAATCTAATCCATCTAAGGCCTCTAATATCTGAAACTCGAAAAATAAAGATTTTTGTTTATTTGAGTTGCAAATTATGGTATCATTAATAAAATAAAACGTACTACTACTTTCACTAAAATTTAAATAAATAAACTTAAGTCATAAACAAATTAAACTAATTAAAACATAATTTTAATGCATGTAATTTAGGAGATTTTAGGATTTTCAATTTGAAATTAGGGTTGTTTGGTTATATATATGAGATCTAAAATTTAGGTATTGAATTGATGAATATAAGTACAAAGGGTTTTTTAAGTTTCAGTACACTTTTTTTTTATTAAAAAAATTGACACATAAATTATATAAGCACACTTTTTTCTCTTTTTTTTTGTACCTAGTTCTTTAATATATATAAAGAAAATTACCCATTGTATTAGAATTCTCTTTTTTTTGTACCTCTTTAATATATATAAAGAAAGTCACCCATTGTATTAGAATTCTTTTTTATTAGATTTCTCACTCTTAACAATACATGTTATTGGAAGTATGAGAATTATATTAAAATAAAATCAAATTGCTAAAAGAAAAAAAAGAGTTTAATATATATATATATATAAAAACTACCAAACAAATATATAGATATATATATATATATAGAGAGAGAGAGAGAAAGTTACTAACTGTGTTAGAATTCTTTTTTTATTGGATTTCTCACTCTTAACAACACATTTTATTGGAAGTATGAGAATAATATATATAAAGAAAGTTACCAATTGTATTAGAATTCTTTTTTTATTGGATTTCTCGCTCTTAACAGCACATTTTATTAGAAGTATGAGAATGATATTAAAATAAAATTGGATTGGTAAAACAAAGATAAAATAAAAAGAGTTATATATATATATATATATATATATATATATATATAAATTACCAAAAAAAAAAAACTACTAATTCTATTGTCTTCTGTTAAATAAACTACTAATAAATCATTTAGTTATTTTAAAATAAATTAACAATGGAGATACTTTCCCGCAGTTTAGTTTAAGAAAAATCACTTTATAATTCTTCTTCTTTTTCAATTCAAATGAGTAAATATTCTTTTAACCGTGTTGAGGATGTATGACTCATTAGATTTTTCATTTTATTCATGTGAATAATTTTTTTCATCAAAATTTTGTTTCAGTCATTGATATGATACTCTAAAATTATTATAAACGTGCAAAGAAAATTTAATTAAAGTTTCAAGTTGACGTTTAACCACGTGCATAACACGTGCCTTTTTACTAGTATGTATATATATATATATATATATATATATATATATATATATATATATATATATATCTTCATCCTCTCTTTTTTTCAAAAAAATATCCGAAGGCCGTATCCTCCGGCGTGTCCAACCTATGAAAAGAAAAAACAAAACAGTTTTACAAGAGTGTTGGACACGTGTCCGAGGCTTAGACACGGGTGTTTGTGTTGAACACGGCACCCCTCCTGGATGTGTTCGTCCTTTAGAGACCTCATATCTCTATTTTTGCAACTAAAATAACAAAACTTTAATTTATGTGAGATCAAGTATTGTATACTATATGGTTTAAAATGAATACTATAATGAATGAATTTCTTATTTCAAAAGATTTGCTTTGCGCCTTCTGTTTAAGGGGATAAAACTTTGAGGGGTTTTTTTTTTTTTTTTGTTTTTTTTTTTGCGCATCAAAATTGCTTAGTTTTATCCGAAAATGCTATGCATATAAACGGAGATACATAGCGCAATAAAATGATTTCCCTTGTTTGCTGTTGAAGTTTGCAAGTACATTGATTATTACCCGGAGTGCTTTCTTGATCCTTCTGGACCTTCGTGAGGATTATTATCATGTTATAAGCATATTTTCCAGGAAAAAATATTATACTTGGTGCATCAATATGTGTTCTTAAAATTATAGTTTATTGATTGTTCTCTGGATGATGTCAACTTCTGTTAGGTAGGGGAAACTACCGATAACATTGAAGAAAGCTGTGCGACATTTGCTACTCGTGCCCACAGATGAAGACTACCCATCAGATTGATCATTGCAGAGAGGGATGGTATCCTATTCAAAGTGAACTTGTTTTTTTTTTTTTTTTTAATTTTTTACTAGTACTTGTTTGATATGTTTTTTTTTTTTTTTTTGTCTATTTTGTTTCGATATTAAAAAAATAAAGCATATTTGATATCGGCCATTATATTTAAATAGTGTCAAAATATTTCAAAATTTTGAGCCGAAATTAAACACACCATTTTGGTATTTTTATTAACTGTAGCAAGAAAAATAAAAATAAAAAACACTTAGAACATATTTTTTTTATCAAACGTATTTTTGATTCTATTTAAAACACACTTATAATAAAACACTTGTTCTGTTTTAAACAGAAACAAAATAACAAAAACAAAACACATACCAAACGGATCTTTAGTAAACGAGTTTTACGATATTCTTAATTAGTGACTTGAGATATATAATTTCATCATAAAAACGAAACAAAAATACAAATTAAATTCCCATACAGTGATGGAAAATATTTACATGATTAAAACGAGGTGAAACTGTGACACAACATTCATTGTACGACTAAATGGAGATTTATTGAGAACGAGGAAAATGCTTTCATAGAGAAAGCTTCAAAAGATTGGACCGCCATATTATTGTGCGTGTGAAGAGGGTCACCCATCACCATCACCATCACCGTCTAGTCCCATATTATCGGACTTGTGAAGAGGGAAATTGTTGAATTACCAAATTAGGACTCGGTCTGTCATGATTTCATAAATCCTACAGAAGCAGAGAATACTTAGTTAGAGCCATTTGCTTTACATGAATTTTAAATAGAGAGATTATTTTACTTGAGAAAGTTTCTTCCATAATCTATTTAAATCAAAAACAAACTTTTTCCGGCACTAATGGGGCACAATAATAGAATAACTGACATTTAGCTAACGAGGTTTTGGAATTTGGCTGTATATTTTTACTGATTGGCCTCCTCTATTGGACTCCAATCATGCCCTCTTGTTGACATAATATCTAAACTTATCCATAAATAAAATTTTGATCCTAATTCAAGTCAATAATTAAAATATGAATTGGAACATTTAATTCAATAACCCATTAACGATTCAAATTTAATTATTCATTAACTAAACAAATTGGATATAAAATATGGTCAATTTGCTAATAATTCAATCCGATATAATATAATATAAATATATTACCTAATGTTATAAAATATAATATTTATATATTACTAAAATATTTTTATCATTATTATTAAAAGAAAAAAATTATCAATATTTTCTTCTTCTTCTTCTTCTTCCTCTCTCTATATTTTGTCTCTCTTTATTTTTTTTTTCTTTAATAAAAAGTTAAATACATCCATATTTTGTGTTGCCCATTGTGAATACCAATTAGACGTTTATATGATCTGAATCTGATCTGAATCGAAGCCAATAATTACTCATGAGGATATGGATTGAAACATTTAATTCGAGAACTCATTAATGATCTGAACCTGATAATTCGTTAGTTACACAAATTGTATATGAATTATAGTCTATCTGATTCGAATCCGATCTGTTTATATGCCTAATTATATTTTTTTGTTGGGATCAAGAATTTGTCTTTCCCATGAAGTTGGGTAAACTCATTTGTACATATTTGCATTTCAATACATTTTGCTTAAACTTTAAAAAAAAATTAATTAATTTTTTTCATTTGTATTTTAAATTTAAAATAGAAACATATCATTGTGTCACATTGGTGGTGATGAAACTTGTCCAAGTTCAAATTGGTTCTAGTTGGCCTCACCCAAGTTGCAGTTTTAAATGACAATCATCTTTCAATCATCTTTACCGTTAGAGCTAAGTTTAGTTGATAAATCCCAATGTAAACTTAATTTAGTCAGGAAAATGCTAAGGTGAACCAGAAAAATTTGAACCCGACGTTATAAATGTATATATAGTTATCACCCTTTTTAGAATTTCTTTTCCTTTAAATCTTGATTTATTGGACATTAATCCTTTGAGTAATTAATTTGTTGATAATTTGATTATAATTTTTTTATATTTGTACTCATTTTCTAGAATAATTTAGCCTAAGGTTAATCAAGATCTACCTGATTTTTCATCCAAATTTTCAGCCCAAATTTAACCTGAGTTGAAAATTTTGATCACAAAGTTGAAGGTTTTGGGATTAAAGAGAGTTAGATTGGGTTTAACTTTAATAATTTTAACTTGGCTTAAATTTGGGTTAAACAACCAATCTCCTCAAGTTGTTCTCAATTTTTTGACTGCATCTCTTGATGGTAAGATATTAACATAACACATGAGATTAATTAATTTTTTATTTATCATTTGTAAAAGAAAGTTAAAAAAAAATCCTACAAATATACATAGCATCCCATTCTGAAAATATTAAGGCTATAATATCGATAATTAACTTACAGAAAGATACAAAAAAGATATTGATGATGAGAAAGATGATTAATGACACTGCTAGAATAGTGGTACGAATGCTTAGCAATCACGATTGTCCATCCACATTCTCAAGGAAGTAAGTTTCACAGTTAAAAGCTCAACTTATTTTAACGTCTTTTTATCCCAATTATTTGCAAAACACCTCATTTTTTAATACAGTGGCATCAATCATAACTGTTGGTACTGGCCCTGTTAGGTGTTTGGCTGAAATTTTGTTAATCGGCGTGCTGAAAATTAGGTACTGACCCTGTTAGGTGTTTGGCTAATAGATCACTTATTTTGGCTTTTACACCCTTTTACTGCAGGGTGTATCTGTGAAAGTTCATATGGCATTCATCGAATACTTCTTTTCACAGAAATCTATATATATATATATATATATATATGAGATTGAGTATGTATCGGAATTCTATTTATATCAATTTAAGTTGGATATATATGAGATTGAGTATGTATCGGAATTCTATTTATATCAATTTAAGTTGAGTATCAGTCTTTTCACACTACAAATAGGATGCATGGTGCTTAGCCCTACTGTTCTATTAATTCTTTGTTATTTCTAATGGTCTCTCAATAACTAACAGTCAAAAATCATTCAACTGTAGTTGACATGAAATACCTACATATTGTATATGTCTATCTATTTTATAGTAACATATAAAATGAATGGTACATATACTTCTCATATTGTTTATCTATTTTATAGTAACATATAAAATGAATGGTACATATACTTCTCATATTGTCTATCTATTTTATAGTAACATATAAAATGAATGGTACATATACTTCCAACGTATAGAACTGTTTCTTACTATTTCTTTCCTTCTATGATTGTATGTCCATTAGGTTAGGAGCACGCACCGACCATAATTCAAAAGTTTCCAAGTTTAGTTAAAGTTGATTCATGAGTATTATGTGAACAGTAATTCTACACATCATGAAATTATTTTATAAATTTCTATCATAAATGATATTGTGGCAGATAACAATCCTATATTTGTAAGAATCTCACCCACAATAAATCTCTATTTTCTATTATTTGAGGAGATAAAATTAAATGGTGAGCTAGTATTGGTGAGATTCCTCCATACACGGATTAACCTGTTTAATAGGAATGCTAGATCAATATGAACTTGACCTGTTTAATAATCGTGTCAAATACTATTGACACTAACACGGTTTGTTTATTAAACATATTACACGGACTAACCTGTGTACTTAAATTAATTATGTAAACCGTTTATTAAAAATGCAAATATATTGAAAAAATTGAGATGACTAAATTTATGAAAAAAAAATATTTGGAATAATATTATTAAAAAAAATGACAAAAAATAATATTCATATTCAATTTATATTGAAATAATAGAAATATTAATAGTAATTGGGTTAAAACAGGTTACGGATTACCTGACACGATTAATTAAACGAGTTGAATTTTAAAGGGTAATGCTACTCAGGCAGAATTCGTAGGCAGAATGTTTTATATCCATTGGATGCATGTGGTACATGCATCCAATGGATATAAAACATTCTGCCTACGAATTCTGCCTGAGTAGCATTACCCAATTTTAAAATACAAATTGAACAATACTTAAGGTGTGTAGGTGAGTCATTCTGACCGCTGATATGTTTCAATAAAAAATGAACACATCAACTTTAATTACAAAATTAAATTTAAAATGTAATAAATAAGTATAATAAATGAGGATTAAAATGTAATAAATAAGTATAATAAATGAGATTGACCTCATTTATTATACTTATTTATTACACTTTAAAATTGATGTATTCATTTTTTATTGGAACACATCATTTACCTACTCACCGGTGTGTAAGTGAGCCTTCTTGACCGCTGATGTGTTCCAATAAAAAAATGAACACATTAGCTTTTATTACAAAATTAAATTTAAAATGTAATAAATAAGTAAAATAAATGAGATTTAAAATGTAATAAATAAGTATAATAAATGAGATTCGCCTCATTTATTATACTTTAAAATTGATATATTTATTTTTTATTAGAACGGTGAGAAAGTCTCAACTACCAACTACACGGTAGGTAAATATTGTCCATACAAATTGGACACAATTAAACAGATTGACACTGTCATGAAATGGCGGGCCCACGCGTAGGCATGTATTAGCCAGCTCTAGCCCTATGATTCCTCTATGTATACCTTCCCTGTTAGGAGTCTTAGGTACGTACTTCTAGTATCCTTCGAAGTAGATTAACGCCTTTGGAATAGTTGTAAGAGTTGTTCATTTCATTTAGTTAGTTTTCTTCCATCATGGAAGTTGTGGTGGCTGTGGCTCCTTCCCCAAGTGAGTACTGCAACTTTGAGACAAATAACGAACAAGAGGTTGAAGGGAATAAGTATTTTGATTACTCACAAAGGGCACAATGGCTCCGAGCTGTTGTCCTCGGAGGCAATGAAGGCTTAGTGTCCACTGCATTGTTGGTGGTGGGAGTGGGAGCGTTTGTCCATGAAGCAAAGGCCTTGATCATCACTGGCCTCCTCGGGCTAGTTGCCGGAGCTTTGAGTATGACAACGGCAGAGTTTGTGTCAACCTATACTCAAGTTGATATAATGAATTGTCAAACAAAGAGAGACCTGAGAAGAGGAAGAGGTGGACCTTCTGTGAAAGGGCCGTCGATGGTGCCGAGTCCGACCCAGATAGCAGTGGCAGCTTCACTAGCATATGTAGTAGGAGGGGTAGTGCCACTACTAGCTGCGGGGTTTATAAGTGATGAAAAAGTGAGGTTTTTGGTTGTAGTTATTGCAGCTTCTTTGTCCATGTTAGTGTTAGGATGGTTTGGAGCCACGCTTGGGAATTCACCCATTGCCAGATCCTGTGCAAGAGTGTTGGTTGGGGGTTGTATTGAGATCATGATAATGTTGGGGAAGAGAAAAGTTCTCGATTATTTAGCCATTCACTATTTTTGATCATCTAACGATGGTTTAAGATCATTTCCATTGTGATGTGTATTGTCAACAGCTGAATGAATTAATTCAATAAAAATTCAGTGATTAGTATGTTTTACTCGATGTTCTAATCACATAAATCCACTTTGAATGTTCAATATTGTACGTAATATTAATGCAACGCTATTATGTTTTGTTTTTTAATTTGTCCCACTGTGCGTATCGGCGTATCCCCATCAAAGATACATCTTACCTATATTAGTCAATGATCTTACATTTTTTTATTTATTTTTTTTTGTTATGAAACATGTTTTCTCTTTTCTGATTTCAAAATTTAACGGTTAATGTTATTAATCATGTTTTGTTTTTTATGAAAATTAAAATTGAAAACAAAAAAACGGCAATGTTACCAAATCGACACCTTAGTTTATAACTCTCCTGTAAAAGAAGGTAAATCAAATAACTAAAAAAAGAAAAAAGAAAAAAGAATGATATATAAATCAGTCGCGCACAAGTCCAATTAATTCCCCTGACCATAACCACTTCCTTGCCCAAAGAGACGAGAAAAAAATATATATATGTACCATAATAAAAATCCTCTTTTGAGCCCGGCCCATTCCCAAGTTCAACTGGGTTAAGCCCCTTTCTTCTATCCGGTTAGCATCCGAAAAAGCCAAAAAAATGACGATTTGTGCCGCTGGTTTCACTTCAGTCTTCACCAACGGTTTGCTCTCGTCGCTGCTATGGACGTCGAATCGCCGGAGCTTCGTCACCCCTGTCTCTCTCGTGCGCACGTTAGCCTATACCAGTGCCCTCAAGAATCACCACAAAAACCTCAACTGGAATTCTCTCAACAAAAGCAGAACCTTCATATCTCAATCCTCTGTTTCCTCAGGCGTTGTCTCCACAGTCAATACTTCTTCAACTGATGTGTAATCTTTGTTTCACATACTTAGTACTATATATATTGCTTGAATATATATATGTTATGTATATATCATAACATTTATACTTTTTGTTTTCGGTAATTCATTAGAAGATTTTTATAGTGTGATTTATCTAAGTGATATTGCTTACTAATTGACCCATTGTAGCATTTTTGGTTTGTTTTTTCTTTCTTACCTAACTTGTATATTGCTCGCGATGATTGAATTTTGCATTATTTATTATTATTTTTAATTGTTCCATCACCATTCATATGAAGGTAGGAGACTCTAGACTTCTACTATAGCTGATGATGTTACTTTTCTCATTAAAGACTTGGTATATAAAATCGTTCTGTATAATGTATATATCAGTCAAGGTTCAAAGTTTTCATTTCCTTTTTTAATTTCCGGAAAAAGGAAAAAAAGTTAATTTTTCAAAATGACACATTTTATCTTACAATATATTGGGTGTAAAATTGTAAATTCCAATGATACATTTTGATGGATGTGTGTATTTGAGATGAAGCAAATAACTACTTTTGGGTTGTTATTTAAAATCCACACATATAACTATATAAGGTTTACAAATTTATTTATGCATCTTGTCCTAACCTTAATCTACATTGTTAAAGCTAAACTCAACCTAACTCTATATGCCTTAATAATTGAACCTAAATCTATTTATTTTAAATCATTCAGTCCAAATGGAACCTAACGTTACGGGCAGGGTTTGGTGGGAATGTGGTTCATAGATATTCATAACAATGTAGGACAATTTCTTTCTGGAACTAAACCTCTCTAACTAAATCACACCAAATAACAATAACATTGATTTAAACGCTTCAAGAAGACACTTTAAGATAGTGACTTACCAAGAAAAATAAATTCATTCTTCAAACAAACAGTAGCTCCAACGAAGAAGTATATCCGCATGCTATTTATTTAGATTCTCAGAATCTTTTTGAATCCTAGTTATAACTATTTATTTAGATTCTCAGTATCTTTTTGGATGCCAATTATACAAGTTCTTATAAGGGATTCTGGGAAATATATCAAGGGGAACATTGCTATATCATGACCTTAAATTTCTTCAGCATCATTTCACCACTGAGATAACTGTTCATATTCTATTGCCCATTTTAGCTCATCCAGCTATCTGCTGTGTTAATATGACATTGTTACATAATTTCTTTATTTTACATTTAAGTCCTAGAGTCTACTATTTTGGTTCGTTGATCCTTAGACATAATTTTCTTTCAGCTATCCTGAATATCGTAGCTTGCTTCCTTGCCCCTCACAAAATGGTCCACCAAGAGTGGAACATTTAGTTGTCATGGAAGGAGGCCGAGTTCATGAATATATTAGTAAAGCTCTGGATCTTCCTCCTCTGTGAGTGCTGTCCTTTTTGTTTTCTTATTATCCTTAATGAACTGGCATAGTGTCTTGAGTTGTTCCGAATTCTGATTATCCTCATATGACCAGAATGAAGTGATAAAATGTAAAATTTCATCGTTGAAGGTTTGTTGCAGATCTCATTCATTTTGGAGCTGTATATTATGCCCTTGTATGTCCAGAGCCTCCTCCAAGCGCAACTCCAGAGCAAATTAGGGTATATAAAGAAGTTACCGCTCCATCAGTTCTCAAAAGGAGATCTTCCATTAAAGGAAAAACTGTACGAGAAGCACAGAAAACTTTCCGGATAACTCATGTTGATGAATTTGTTGAAGCTGGAACGTACTTACGAGTACATGTACACCCAAAGCGCTTCCCAAGGTAATGGTTAACCAATTCCTAAGAGCTGTTTACTGTTTTCTATTGAAAAGTATGGTATCTGTTGACATTTATATTTATACCAGGTGCTACGAAATTGATTGGAGATCAAGAATTATAGCAGTTTCTGAATCCTATGTGGTACTAGACAAGCCTGCGGGTACATCTGTATGTAAACTGATCCAACTATTTCTCATATTGTTTTGATCTGAGACAAACAAACATGTGTCCACAAAATATATATTCAGAAATTTTATAGAAGTTCAGGTTGTGGTATAAAAATGGGGAAAAATGGTAATTTGTAGCTCCATTATCCTTTCCTTTAAAATCCTCCCACTTTTGGAAGGATAAAAAAATTACCATTTGAGGGGTTAACAAACCCCCCCTCCTCCCTTTTATTCCTTTTCTTTATCTTATCATTTTTTAAACCAAACATGAGATAAACCCCCACCTCTCCTTTCCTTTTCCTTTCCTTCCAACTCCATCAATCCAAACTCTCTCTCTCTCTCCCCCTTTTCCTTTCCTTCCAACTCCATCAATCCAAATGCGCTGCTCTAGTATTCCTTCTCTTTGTGCGCCTTAATCCACATGAATAGGGTCGACCACATCAATTCTCTTTTTCATTCTTTTCTGATACAAGCCATCTCTCCTATAATATTTAACTATTGAAAATCGTTGCTAATAATTCACCCCATGTTAATTTCTGTCGCTCTCTGTTTTCTTCCTTCTATGTAAATTAGCCTTACTCTTCTTACCAGTGCCTCTATAGGTCTTTTTTGTATATGCCCATAACGCCTAAGTCTACTTATCCTTATTTTATCACTAATAGGTGTCACTCCTAACCTTACAAATTAGTCACTCCTAACTTTACAAATTAGTCTTTCTCTTATTGTATAAAGGATATTATTATATTATTACAATAAAAGAAATCTCCTTAATCTTCTTTCCTTTATTCCATCCTCTAACATTCAATCATGCATAACCTGCCCCATTAGTCATCATCAATCCTAAGAGATAAATTTTGATATCAGATACTTAAGGAGTACAACGTAGTTAGGTAGGTGAGGTATACGGTAAAATTGTATGAAATCTTCTTATATGCCCTATCCTTATAAGTTATAACATTAGATACTCAACCTCATCCTATGAAGCACGGACACGGATACAACACGACACGGACACAGTGATACGACAACATTCAAAAAAATAGGACACGGACACAGCAAGGATATGACAATAAAATAATAATATGTATTCCTAAGATTCTCTGTCTTCTTCACGTTCATTCACAGACTCAGATTCTCTCTCTTCCAGCAAACGCATCTCTCATCTCCTCCATCTCTTCACCTCTCTCTCTCTCACACAGTCTTTCATTCATGACTCCCTATCCTCTCTCTCCCAGCCTTCCTCTATCATCCCCTCACATATTTAGATTTCTATCTCTCTTATCTAACTTCATACATCTCACTTTGAATACACATACGTACATACATACATACATATATATATACATACATATATATATTCATATATATATACATATATATATATATATTCATCCTCTCTTTTTTTCAAAAAAATATCCGAATGGCCGTGTCCAACCTATGAAAAAAAAAAAACAGTATACTTCTTCAAGAGTGTTGGACACGTGTCTGAGGCTTGGACACGGCACCCCTCCTAGACGTGTTCGTCCTTTAGAGACCTCATCTCTCTATTCCTTAATCTTCTTTCCTCTATTCCATCCTCAAACGTTCAATCATGCATAACCTGCCCCATTAGTTATCATCAATCCTAAGAGATAAATTTTGATATCAAATACAACGTAGTTAGGTAGGTGAGGTATATGGTAAAATTGTATGAAATCTTCTTATATGCCCTATCCATATAACATCAGATACTCAACCTCATCCTATGAAGCATAGACATGGACATGGGTACAACACGACACGGACACGGTGATTCAACAAATTTCAAAAAAATAGGACATGAACAAGGCAAGGATATGACAATAAAATAATAATATGTATTGCTAAGATTTTGTCTTCTTCACATTCATTCACAGACTCAGATTCTCTCTCTTCCAGTGAACGCGTCTCTCATCTCCTCCATCTCTTCACCTCTCTCTCTCTCTCACTGTGTTTCATTCATGGCTCCCTATCCTCTTTCTCCCAGCCTTCTTCTCTCATCCCCTCACATATTTAGATCTCTATCTCTCTTATCTGACTTCATTCTTCTCACTTTGAATACACATACATACATATATATATCTTCATCCTCTCTTTTTGTCAAAAAACTATCCGAAGGGCCGTGTCTCTGGCGTGTCCAACCTGTGAAAAAAAACAGGATACTTCTACAAGAGTGTTGGACACGGCACCCCTCCTGGACGTGTTCATCCTTTAGAGACTCTCTATTTCTGCAACTAAAATAACAAAACTTAAAACTAGCCAATGGAACAAGTTAAAAAAGAAACAAATCAATTCCACGTAAATCAACTCCCCCCCACCCCCCCTCCCGATCCTTATTATGCGTAGCTTTAGAAATTTATGTGAGATCAAATGTTGTATACAGTATGGTTTAAAATGAATACTATAATGAATGAATTTCTTATTTCAAGATTTGCTTTGTGCCTTTTGTTTTAGGGATAAAACTTTGAGGTCTTTTTGTTTTTTGTGCATCAAAATTGCTTAGTTTGATCTGAAAATGCTATGCATATTAATGGAGATCCATAGCACAATAAAATGATTTCCCATGTTTGTTATTGAAGTTTGCAAGTACAGTGTTTATTACCAGGAGTGCTTTCATGATCCTTCAGGACCTTCATGAGGATTATTATCATGTTATAGCATATTTTCCAGGGAAAAATATTATACTTGGTTCATCAGTATGTATTCTTAAAATTCTAGCTGATTGATTGTTCTCTGGATGATGTCAACTTCTGTTAGGTAGGGGGAACTACCGATAACATTGAAGAAAGCTGTGCAACATTTGCTACTCGTGCCTTGGGATTAACAGACCCATTGAAGACTACCCATCAGATTGATAATTGCACCGAGGGATGGTATCGTATTGAAAGTGAACTTGTTATATTTATGTTATGTTTGTTGGCTATTAATTTAGAGACTAAGTAATGGGTTCAAAATTTCTTGCAGTGTTGTTTTAGCTAGAACTAAGGAGTATTGTTCAGTTTTTCATGAAAAGATCAGAGTAAGCTCATAACTTGCTTTCCTACTATAGACAAGTGCAGTTCAGTTCTTCATGATTTATTCACTGAAGAGCTGAATGCCTCCAGAGAATATAATTTATTGAATTCATTTGCAATGTGAATTTTCATTATTTACTTTTGGCTTTTTCTGGATTGAGTTTATTTAATTATTTCTAGGCTTGTCTCTGCCATTTTTTCTGAAGCTATATGTCTTTTTACCATCAGGAGAAAAGGGTAAAAAAGCTTTATCTTGCTCTTGCTGCTGCTCCTGTTCCAATTGGGGTAATTACCCACTACATGCGTCCGATTAACATTGCTCCAAGACTTGTTTCTGAAGGTAACATCTAACAAGCATAATGGCAATCCTATGGTTCGTTTTCTTTAGAAAGTTTATACTTTTTTTTTTTTACAAGTTTTTAGAAAGTTTATGATTTGAAGTAGGCAGATGCTTATATGTTGTGATGTTTCATTCAAGTAGCTCCAATATGAAATGGAACTAAGTGACTTTGACTAAGTTATGAGACAAATAGTAACGAAAGGGTATGATGAGTCTCTTTACTTATAGAAGTTGCTTGTGCTCTTCTTATGTGAATGTTCTTGATTTGTGCATGACCTACTTGATAGGATCCCAAGTCCTTCTAATCACAAAATTTATTAAGGATATTGCACTTGGACAGACCTCAAAAACTGAAACTAAACAGTTGGTCATTATCCAAACAGTCAGTCACTTCTCTTTCTAAAACAATGACAACATGTCTCATATAATTTTTTTTGGAAAACATATTAGTTAATATTGCTCAAAATGTGTTATCCCCAATCAGTTGACTTCTTATTTTGGGAAATTTTAATTTTCCCTTCTCTTCTCAACTACCAATATAGTGTCCACATTACATGATTTCATACGATGATACAATATAATTGAATTTACTTGATGAAAACATTATTTCTGCAACATGCGTCACAGTGCAAAAGAAAAAAGAAAAAAAGAAATAGAAGAAGAAAAACTTCTCTTTATCTAACTCATGTAATGTGGATGCTTGCAGATTTTGTTAAGGGATGGAACTTGTGCCAACTTGAGGTCTTGGAATGCAAGAAGGTTCGCTGGCCGAATTCCTTGATTGAAGAGAAGTATAGCATTGAGAATTGTGGATGGCCTCCAAGAGATTTTGCATATGAGTGTATAATCAACCTTTTGACAGGTCGGACTCATCAGGTATTTTTTCGCTTTTATTTGTGGCTTGTTTCCTGTTTCCCTTTACTCTTGTAATCATAAGCTATAACTTGTCAGAACCTCATAAATTATCTGTGATTTATTTTTATACCTCTTCTTCTGGGGTATTGGGGGAGTGAAAATTGGTTATAGTTTACTTTGATTCTTTTATACACATTGAGGAATCAACTAGGAATCCGTGATCAGGTAAAATTAAAGAGAAGTGTCAACTAGGTGCCAGTTATAAGGCTTCATTTAGAAGTGGCTTTGATGCCATGAAAACAGCAAATTGCAAGATTTTAATCTTTTTTAAGTTCCACAGAACTTGATGTCTTTATGTCACGTTATATAGATTCGAGCACAATTGGCTGCCTGCGGTGCACCAATCGTGGGTGACTCAATGTACATGCCAGCTGCAATTCAAGAGATGAGCACTCCTGAAGTTAACCCATTTGGCAAGTACAAGAAACAATATACAAGTGACAGTGATAAACCAATGGCTGTTCAAGAGTGGATAACATGGCATGGGAAGGAACCTGGTGTTGCTATTGGTCTTCAAGCATGTCAGATTTCTTGGGATGATGGAGAGCACTTTTACCAGGCTGGATCTCCATGGTGGAGATAAAAAGAGCTTAGATGTGCTAACAAATGCTGCTGGATCAGGTCTCCTACAATTCTGTGTTTTCCTTCACATAAATTACGAGGTCTGTATTCCTTGTCACTCTTATTTCAAATATCTAACATTCGAACGTTCCCTCCTCTCATTTGCATGATACGGACATACAAACACACACTCACACATGCACACATGGAGTGGCATCTAAGTGGAAGCAATGTTTTTCACAACTCAGAAAGGTAATAGGGAAAATTCCTTATAAGTCCTACTTTTCAATGGTAAGGACTAATAAGTCCTAAAAATTTTTGTTTGGACAACTAAGTCTTATTTTTAACAAATATTTCCAACTAAGTTCATAAACAATATATTTTTTTTCAATATTGCCCTTTCTCATAAATGTCTTAAATGTTTTTTTAATTAACATACTAAATAACCTTTACCTCTAATTTTTATAATTATTATCAATTTACAATAATAATAAAAAAGCACGTAGTTTTAATTGCCACCAAAATTAGCAATTTTTTAAAATATTTAACAAATTATTTAAATTCAACCAATTGTCATAAAATAAATATTAAAACAAGCCAAAAAGTTTCACTATTTTTTTCAATGAGGTGTATTTATGTACAATTATTGAATTATTTAATTTTTTTCACTTTTCTCTGTTTGTATTGTTTTACAAATATGTAATTTCAAGAATTAAAGGTAATTTTATTTAAATTTAAGACTATGTTACACACACACACACACACACACACACATATATTTAAAATTTATCAAGATGGTATAAATCTTTTTTTTAATAATTTCATATAAGAATGACATTAATGATATTTCTATAAAAAAAAGGGCACTATTGGAAGAAAACCAATGTGAGTGGAATTATGAACTTAATTGGAAATATTAGCTAAACTAGGAGTAAGTTGTCTTAACAAATTTTTTTTAGGACTTATTGGTCCTTACAATTGAAAAGTAGGACTTTTAAGGAATTTTCCTAAGGTAATATGCAGTTTAAGAACGAAGGAACCTGAAGTACTTAGCACATGAGTTACTTTTGTTCACCTTGAGGCCTCAAATTAGTGACAAGTGGAGATTCTTCTTGTGGTTAAACTAATTTGCATCAAGCAAATGAGCCTTAGCTTAACTGGTTTCTGGGTGGTGGTATTCGAAGGGTTTAATGTTTTTTCTAATCTCTATAAGGATTAAACTGGGTACAATTGAAAAGTAGGACTTATAAGGAATTTGCCTAAGGTAATATGCAGTTTAAGAACAAAGGAACCTGAAGTACTTATCAAATGAGTTACTTTTGTTCACCTTGAGGCCTCAAATTAGTGACAGTAGAGATTCTTCTTTTGGTTAAACTAATTTGCATCAAGCAAATGAGCCTTAGCTTAATTGGTTTCTGGGTGGTGGTATTCGAATGGTTTAAGGTTTTTTCTAATCTCTATAAGGATTAAACTGGGTACTATTGTATTATAATGACAAAGACTCGAGTGCTTTAATTGGAATTTGACCTTGATCCTCTTATGAAAAATCATCACTCTGTTTATGTCCTATTCATTAATTTCTTGATTACTGATGCTGAGATCTTTTAACTTGCAAGTCTATGGCTTGCAATAAACTGTTTATGGTCAAATCTTTTTGTATATTCAGAATTTGCAAATGCTCAAACCTTTTTACGTATCCAAGTTGCTAGGTGCCACTTGGATTTCTTAAAGCATGGACCGGGCATGATACCACCTATACCATCTTCCCTTTCCTCCTAATGAAGAAAAATACAACAGATTATTTTCTTGCAAAATCTCACTGGTATTGCAACCACCAAACTATGTGCACCAACAACTCCTTATTTCTGGGTTAAGTGCATGTCGTCTCTTCTCGACATAGGGCAAGGGCATGTAGTTTTTGGACCAGCAAATCATTTCCTACAAGCATGTAGAGTCTGGACATAGTCAAGGGCATTGATTGTGAAATTAAATATCTTGTAAGACTCATGTGTCATGCTGCATTGTTGAATCATTATTTTGTTTCCAATGTCTAATATCATGGCATGCTGACAAACTCTTATTTAACTGTCTTTTAACAGGATATATAAGTAGCCATTCATGTACTTTACTCTCTTGACATCATAGAGAAATGATTTAGTGGAGGTGCTAAGATTGTTCTCCCAATATACCA
Source organism: Cornus controversa (assembly GCA_026545225.1). Taxonomy (NCBI): domain Eukaryota; kingdom Viridiplantae; phylum Streptophyta; class Magnoliopsida; order Cornales; family Cornaceae; genus Cornus; species Cornus controversa. The sequence continues at coordinate 65,221,866 of CM048849.1, read as the reverse complement.
CAAGACTATTGCACTTTTATCAGAAGTGTGCGGAAAAGTTGTACGTCAAGAAGACTCCCAAATCTCTGATTGACTCACCATTTTCTGTACCCTATGTGTAAATTATTCCCTCTGCTACTGCGGTAACAGTTTCTTCAATCCTTGTTGGTGCACGTGAAGCCATTATAATGCAGAACAGGCATACAAATCTTATCATAATCTATTGAGTTGGCATGGTATGGCTGTGTTGATGGTTACAGTTTTAGGCTGCTCACATATTAATGGAGAATCCAATCTCTGCTGAAGGTGTTCAAAAGCAACTGATTTCAGGTCCAGGCTTACTCACTGGAAAATGCAGTCTTTGGCATGCTAACTGGTGTTGTTATTGCCTATTGGTGCTAGTGAAATAGTATCCTTATTTTCTCCTATCATTTCTTTAAATATTGGTGAAATAGTTACAAAAGTTTTGGTTCATCACCTCATGATATCTTTCTAATATGATGGGTTTTGGAAACATGAATTGTGCTTCAGTTGGGCTTAATATATCTTTGGACTCTTTATCACATCACAGGACAAGCAAATGAACGCATCACCATGTGCTTGTGTCTTGAATGGCATACACCGATGATTGGTGGGTGGAACAAAAAGAAATTGATAGATAAATTGGTTGATGGGTTTTTTTTGTGCGCACACCGACGCAAATGAACGCATTTCCATGTGCTTGTGTCTCGAATGCATACACCAATGATTGATGCATCCGAGAAAGTATAAAATATTTCGAAGATATTAATGATGTGATATATTCAAAAAGTGTAAGTATTTTATTTTTCTTTTATTGCAGAAAAATTAATAATTTTTAAATGAGATGGAAGACTTATATTTGTGAGAAATGTCACATAATTTATCAATGCATACAACACGAGTGGAGCCAGAATTTTATGATGGGGCCAAAATTTTTTTTACATCAATTTAATATTTATTTATATATATATATATATAAATATTGTATAAATGTATATGGATAAATATATATAGTATTTATATGTTATTATCTACAAGTATATTCAATATATAGAAGAGTATTAAAAATTCAAATAAGAAAAATAGTAATAGAGTTCTGAAGAATGAAAAAGTTAATGAATTTTTTTTAATAGAAAAATAAAAAATAGGTGAAAGAGGAAGAGTGAATTTATATATATAATATTTATTTTGGTTTAATTATTACAAGAATCCAAACATGGTTTTGAATGTGGCACTGTTATTTGCTTAGTAGTCGCACATTTCATTGGTCCAATATAGTACGTGCACGTGAGTTTTTTTTTTATTATTATTTTAATTATTACAAGAATCCAAACTACTAATACAAGCGTTTTTGACTGTGGCACTGTTATTTGCTTAGAGCACCGGTTGGGCAGACGCAAGTCAAGCCAACCACATGTGACTGTAATCAAATATTGTACATGGGACTCATCAACGGTCGCTATGTGTTTGGCCGGATTCAGACAATCATATCGATCAAATGCATTTTTAATTAATTTTTTTGTCTTTATTTTTATAAAAATTTGTGTCATGTATATATATATATATATATATATATATGTATAAGTATATATATATGTATGTATATTTATTTAAATCTCAATAACTTTCACAACAAATTGAATATTTTTTGATGAAACTAATTTATTAGAAAGATAATTTTGAGAGCTTTAATTTGAGTATCACTTAGGCCATTTTTTTACCTAAAACAAAAAAATTATGAATTTTTCAAGTTAAAAAAGTATAAATTTTTTTAACATATATATGTATATACATAAAATTTTAGATTAATTTAATTGCCTAAGATTATTTAATTGTGTGGGTAGTGAAAATTTGGAAAACTTACTATGAAATTAAAATTTAAAAATCTTGACGTGGATAGCTAAAATACTGAAGTTACTAGTTAAAATTCAAATTTAGAAAATCAAATTTGACTCAACCAGAGTGGATGCCCTAAGCAGTCGCACATATCAATATATCATTGGTCCAATATAATACGTGCACGTGAGTTTTGTTTTTTGAGCAATGCTACACATCTCGAATAAATATCACAAATTTTAACTCGAATCCATGTGGCAGGTGATATAGTCCATTATTTTAAGAGATAAAATTAAATGGTAAGTTATTATTGGTGGGATTCTCCTTATATACGAAATTCATATGGTATTATCATCTGCCACATAGATTCGAGTTAAAATTTGTGAAATAAAATTGTGACGTTTAACATTTCTCTTGTTTTTTTGGTTCTGTTTTTTTTTGTCATCACGATTAGCCAGGTCTCTCTCACCTTTATGTCTCTCTAATCTCTCAGAGTGCACTCTCTCTCTTTCTTATTTCTCTCTCTTCTTTTTTTTCTCTCTCGTTAAAAAACTAACCCAGAAACCCATTATCTTATTCCTTTCTCTCTAATCTCTTTCTTTTTTTTTTCTCTCTGTTAAAAATAAGATAAAGAAAGAGAAAGGAGAACATCTTTGAATTACATTAATGAATGGTATGTCAAATAATATACAGTGAGAGCATATATATAGGAGAAAGAAAGAGTGGGGAGCAAGTTATCCTATACATTAGAGGAATCCTAATTTGATGTGAAAAAGGATAAATATAAAATATAATATACTAATATATATTAACACTCCCTTTCAAACTCAAGGTAGGTTATACAACGTCATCTGAAGTTTAAAAATAAGCTCTCGAAAATGCCCTGGTGGAAGAGATTTGGTGAAGATATCTGCTATCTGATCATGGGAAGTAATCGATCGTAACTGCAAGATATTCTGAAGTAGATGATGACGAACAAAATGACAATCGATCTCAATGTGTTTGGTCCGCTCATGAAAAACATCATTATGTGTAATCTGAATAGCACTATTGTTATCACAATAGATATGTGTAGCAGTGGGCGAACAAACACCCATATCTTGAAGAAGCCATCGTAACCATGAAAGCTCAGAAGTAATATCGGCAAGTGCTTTATACTCGGCCTCAGTGCTAGATCGAGCAATAATAGACTGTTTCTTACTACGCCAAGGGATCAATGAGCTACCAAGAAAGAAGCAATATCCTGTAGTGGAACGGCGATTTGTTGGGTCACCAGCCCAATCTGCATCAGAATAAGCACGAAGCACCAATGAAGACTGATGAGGAAAAAAGAGCCCACGAATCACAGTACCCTTGACATAGCGGAGAATACGAAGAACAGCAGTAAAGTGAACTGATCTCGGTGAAACCATGAACTGACTGACAATATGAAGAGCATGAGAGATATCTGGATGAGTGACAGTAAGATATACCAGACTACCAACCAACTGACGATACAGAGTACCATCACGAAGAAGTTCACTATCATGTGGAGTAAGTCTCACATTAGGCTCAAGTGGAGTATCAACAATCTTGTTGTCTATGATGCCAGCTTTGGAAAGAAGATCAGAACAGTACTTTTCTTGAGTAAGGCAGTAACCATCAGTAGCTTTAGTAATTTCCAGTCCAAGAAAATAACTGAGAGGTCCAAGATCTTTCATTTCAAACTGATGATTGAGAAACTGCTTAAGTTCCTGAATACCTTGAGTATTATCCCCGGTGATGATCATATCATCAACATAAAATAAGAGAAGAATAATACCATTTGCAGTATACCGGATAAATAAAGTTGAATCATATGTATTGGTAGAATAGCCAAGACGAGAAATAGTAGAATTAAACTTAACAAACCAAGCTCGAGGTGCCTGTTTTAGACCATACAAAGCACGCCTAAACCGACAAACTTGATGAGGTGGATGATCAAAACCTGGAGGAGGCTTCATATAAACTTCCTCGGACAAATCACCATTGAGGAAGACATTTTTGACATCCATCTGAAAAAATTCTCAAAAAATAACATGATGAGAGACTCTAAGGTGTCTCGCAACTGGATCATAACACTTATATCCCTTTTGTTCAAGTCCATACCCAAGAAAATAATAGAGCTGAGCACGAGGTTGTAATTTTGTTCGCTCATGAGGATGAAGAAGAATAAAATAAGCACACCAAAAAACTCTAAGATTACTATAGTCGGAAACCTTCCCACAAAGACGCTCATAGGGTATTTGATTTTGTAAAAGTGGTGTCGGTACACGATTCATGGTATAGACAGCAGTGAGGGATGTTTCACCCCAAAAAGATGATGGCATAGAGGAAGAAATGACAAGTGATCGAGCCAAATCTAAAATATATCGAAGTTTTCGTTCAGCTCGACCATTTTGTTGAGATGTACCAGGGCAAGAAGAGTGAAAAATAATGTCATATTGTTTGAGGATATTTTAAAATTCATTTTGCCTTTATTCTGTAGCATTATCAGAACGAAATTTTTTGATATTGGTGGAAAATTGAGTTGAAATCATTTTGGTGAAATCACGAAAGATGTTGAGTAATTCATAACGATTTTTCATTAAAAATATCCAAGTGAATCGTGAAAAATCGTCCAGAAATATAACAAAATATCGTGCCCCACCCATGGTGGCTACAGTAGAAGGTCCCCAAATATCAGAATGAACAAGATTAAAAGGAGAAGAAGCAAATGACTCACTGGTATTAAATGGCAAAGCAGACTGTTTGCCTAATTGATAAGAAATGCAATCAAAAGAATCAATTTTAACTGATCCTAACAAACCCTTAGATGTGAGACTTTTAACTCAAGATACCGATGCATGACCCAAACGAGAATGCCATAACTCAAGAGTAGGTATATTACGTTGTGTAGATGCAGCGTGACAGATGAAGTAGGTAGATGTAAGGAAGAAAGCTCAAATAGGCGCCCTGTCTTACGGCCTGTCCCAATGATCTGACCTGTTTGAGAATCCTGTACAACACAGTCAGTAGAGGTAAATGTTATATTCAAACCTAGCTCAGTCAATTGACCAACAAATAAAAGATTAAGAGAAAGATTGGGAACAAGATAAACATTGAGAACAGATAGATTTGACTGAGAGACAGTGCCTATGTGAGTAATGGTCATAGTGGAACCATTATCTATGTGAATAATAGGGGCATGAGATGTAGGAGTCTTAGCAGTGAGCAAAGTATGGTCAGGTGTCATATGATTGCAGAAAGTAGAGTCCAAAATCCATGAATTAGGTGTATCTGGTGCGGTTGGAAAAACAGAGTTAGATGAGCTTAAACCTGATTGCTTGGATAGAACCTGGTTGAGAATTGCCTCTAGATCAGCAGCAGAAAATGTAAATAGGGACGCCTTAGAAGGAGTAGTAACTAATGTAGAAGGAGAAAAATGAGAGGACACTCTCTTTGTGGTACCTATAGCTGCAACATTACGAGGTCTAAGAAGTTTGAAACACTTCTCAATTGTATGCCCTGATTTGTGATAGTATTTGCAGGAACGTTCATTAGATTTAGGATGAAATGACTGTGCTCGCTGTTTGTTACTACCATTGTCACGAAAATAAGAAAAATATCTGTTGAGTGAAGGCCGAAAAGAAGAATAGCTGTGAAGTGAAGATCCAGATTGAAATCTCATTTTGTGGTGAAAAAGCTCATTTTGAGCCATTTAGAAAGCCCAAATGACAAAACCGACTGAAAAATTGGAATCAGCGCAAAATTTCATGTAAGGTAGGCCTAGGAATTTTTTTTTTGTTGATAACGTTGCAGTACCTGATGATGTGGTAGTCTACGCGGCAGAGAAAGATGACGTGGCAATCCACGAGGCAGAGAAAGCTGATGTGGCAGCGAAGGGCTGACGTGGTAGTCCAAGCAATACAGAAAGCTGACGTGGTAGTCCAGGCAGCAGAGAAAGCTAACGTGGCAGTCCAGGACGATGACGTGTCAGACGAGTCAACCGCTGAGTCAGCAATGATGTGGCTGATGATGTAGCACTATTCAGGCTGATTTTTTTTTTTTTGAAGGCTTCGATCTGATATATTCAGAAGATGAAAACAAGTTTCAGAAGATTGAATTTTGGCACCAAATAGAAAAGAGTTCTCTTTGATTGATGAGAACAATTATGCAAAAAATATTTAAAACCCTGGCTTTGATACCATGTTAGAAATAAGATAAAGAAAGAGAAAGGAAAATATCTCTGAATTACATTAATGAATGTGGGGAACAAATTATCTTATATATTAGAGGAATCGATCCTAATTGAATGTAGAAAAGGATAAATATAATATATAATATATTAATATATATCAACACTCTCTCTCTCTAAAAAACTAAACCAGAAGCCCATTCCGGGTAATCGTGATGAACTTGAGCAAATTCTCTTGATAATAAAATAGGAGCTTGTGATAATTTTAGTTTATAGGAGTATATATGAAAGAGAGATTTTCTTACTCTCCATGTGTTTCTAGAATCACTACAGACATGGATTTTTTGAAATCCATAGATATGCATCTCAAGTCGATCTATGCATATTGTAGAACTTAAAATACAAATCATTATATCTTATTTCATGACAATGCATACAAAAAAGTATGCAGAAGATCTCTCCCTCTTTCTATTCTGTGCAGAAATTATCTCCATCTTGCTTCATACTGCTCTTCACGAAGCCTTAACAATAGGATCTCTTTGAGCAGAAAATTGCCTCCTATCACACGATGCTATTTTTTATTTTTCACTCTAAGCCTGCATTGAAGTTAAGAACTTGAAATCTATTCTTCACTTCTATATATCTACGAATCCCTCTCTAATTAAATCTCTCTCTCTCAAGCAGAAACGCATGCATTTTTGGTGAGTTGTAGGTAGAGAATCTAGGTAGTTCTGAAGCCTAATGGCCCAATCGACTCAAATCTGGTCATACAAACAGGCCAAAAATTCTACGCACTTACTAGCAGATCGAAAAATCAATTACTTGTGTAGACATATGTTCATATGTTTATTGGCTCAATCGACTCAAATCTGTTCATTTAGCGGGTCAATCATTGGATTAGATTTTAAAAGAGAGAAAAAAGAAGAAGAGAGAGATTAGAGAGAGAAAGAAAGAAATAAGAGAGAGATTAGAGAGAGAGATAAGTGAGAGATAGCAGTACAGAACGGCGGTGAGAGATGAGAGAGAGACAGAAAGAAGTGAGACCATGAAATATTACTGTTTACAACATCATTAACTGTACACATACAAGACAACTTGGCGGTGCTTGTCGGCAGTGGGTCTTCTCTGGTTGGTAGTGGCTGTGACGAGCTGAGATGGTGCTTGGGTAAATAGAAGGAAGAGAGGAGAAAGAGAAGCAGAGAGAGTATGGGCAAGAGTAATTTTGACATTTTTGTTTTTCAAATTCGTTGATACAGCCATGACCATCAACTACCAGAAAGGGTGTTGGGTACATAAACTTTTGAAGACTAGTACAGTTAAAAGGATAGTTTTCCCATATCATATCCCAATTTTAAGCATCTATTTCCAAATTCTAAACAAGAAGCCACAATTCCAATGATATTTTTATAGTTATAGTTATAGTTATAAATTAATTATTAGCTAATAATCCATGTGTCTGTATTTGAAAATTGTTGCAGCATCCTTGTCTCCACGCCCGCTGCAATTAACAACCACCTTGGTGCCATTGGGTAAAGTAGGGCAAATTTTCTCTAGAAATGCTAATGCATGACAGGCCTCCAAGGCTGGGAAAATTCCTTCTAATCGGCAAAGACGTTGGTAAGCTGCAAACCAACAGAAAACCACAAATATTAATAATGCTCCAAAGCCATACACACAAATTAACATAAGGGTCTCGTGTATATAGTCGCTTCATTGTCTTAATTACCATCCATAGCTTCTTGGTCTGTGACACTGTGGAACTCAGCACGTCCAATATCTTTAAGAAAGCTGAGCTCTGGACTTACTCCTGGGTACTCCAACCTGCATGTGTAGTTACTGTGAGTACATGGATTAGCATAGCATATATAATATGTTGTTTATAATATTTATTTATTTGTCGACAATAGTGGCCTCGGTCTTTTAGGGCACCCTTGGCACATACAGTTCAAACTGTTCCATATGCACCGGACATATAGGAACAGCACCAAGAAGATTCGAATGTTGTTCAATTCCTGTTTGAAGCTTTCATGTATATTTTACTTCATATATATAAAATTTGCTTAACTTTTCGAAAAAAAAAAAAAAAAATCTAATGTTGTTTATAATTAATGCATCACAACTGGTCGGTTTAGGAGATAGGTCCACGTACATCCTGGTGGTAGTCCCCTGATTCTCAAGCAAAAGGTTAACAGTTCAAGTGCGCATAATTAAGAAAAATAAAAAAATGAGTTCTTAATGAACAATGCTACATATCATATTAAATCATTTTATAAATTTTTATTATAAATAATGTGATAATTAAATGGTGAGTTAGTATTGGTGAAATTTCTTCCATACACAAAATTCCAATAATACTATCACCTGCTACATCATTCATGATAGTAATTCATGAAATAATTTTATGAAGTTTAACATTTCATGTTCTTAATTAGAGGACAGAAAGAAAAAAATGATGGTTTCGATATATACTGTGGAATAATTTTGGGAAAAGGTAAACTTTCTATGAATATTTCTGAGCAAGAGCGGTGTTAATTTATACTTACCCAACACCAATGGAGTGTGGGCAGATTATCTGGCCTTCATCATCTTGCAACAAGTAGCTCATAGCTCCATGATAAACACCCACTTCCCCTCTAGCTATGGTTGCCGAGTGTCTCCCACTATCTAAGCCATGGCCACCAGCCTCAACTCCAATCAACCTCACATGTTCATCTCCTATGAATTCATGGAACATGCCCAATGCATTAGAACCACTCCCTACACAAGCAATTAACACATCTGGCTTCCCACCCCACTTCTCCATTGCCTGTTTCCTTGTTTCCTTTCCGATCACCGATTGAAATTCCCGTACCATACTAGGACATGGATGAGGCCCAACTGCAGTTCCAGCCAAGTAATAGCTACTCTCTAAGTTCCCAACCCATTGGCGAATTGCTTCTGAGGTTGCATCTTTGAAATTTCCATCCACAGATTTAACCTATATTGCAGTAATTAATTAGAAATGAGTAACAAATTGATTTTTTTTTTGGCAAGATATTGCAGTAGTAATTAAAAAGAAATTAATTAATAGAATATATATATATATATATATATATATATATATATATATATATACCTTAGCGCCTAGCAGTTTGATTAGGAGCACATTGGAAGATTGTCTCTCAATATCCAAGTTACCCATGAAAATGGTACAGTCCAAAGAGAGTTTGGCACATGCAGCAGCTGTTGCAACACCGTGCTGGCCGGCACCTGTGGCTGCCACAATGCTTTTGAGGCCCATGCGTTTGGCGAGCATGACCTGGGCAATGGCATTATTGATCTTGTGTGCTCCACCATGGTTCAGATCTTCTCTCTTCAGGTAAATCTCTGGCCCTTCTCCACTACTACTGTTTTTGTAGTGATTAGTTAGTCTCTCGGCAAAGTACAGAGGAGTTTCCCGCCCTACGTAATCCTTCAGAGCTGTTGCTAGCTCTTCCTGCATGAGCACATGCAGTTGTATATATATCATGCATCCATTTCATTCATACAGTTTTAATTATGTAATCAAATGAAACTGCATGCATATGTAATAAAAATGAATCAATATGTTTTATAAATGTTATTAATTAGGAACTAACCTGAAACACATCATCATGTAAAACCAAGTTGAACTCGGCTTCAAGCTTGCTCAAACAAGTCATCAGTGTTTCAGGCACGTACTTTCCTCCAAACCTCCCAAATTTCCCCCTAGCCACTTTTTTCTCTTCAGTCACAACTACTCTATTTTCTAATGACCTAGTAACCAAAGTATCCAAGTCAAGTACATGACTTGTTACCAGTGTTTCATGACTTGCAACTGAGCACACAATAGAGGCACTGCCCTCAGCTGGAGACCGTAAAGCATGGGTTAGTCTCGTGGATGGCATCGATTCAGTCGATGAAAGAAATTTCCGAAGAAGAATGGGAACAGTTTGGAAATTGCATGCCATGTAGTATATGGTTAGAGAGAGTGAGAGAAGAGAAGGAGCTAGTTAGACCGAGAGAGAGAGAGAGAGAGAGAGAGAGAGTGAGTTGTCTTTTTTTTCTTTGAGATGGATGTATTTGAATTATGGCAAGGGGCAGTAGTGTACTTATACTTGAAAAAGGGAAGTGGTGCATTAGATATAGAGCACATGTATCACAGGAGTCAGGAGAAAAGCACATGTGGAAATTTTGTGATGTCCTTTTTGTGACTACGATGTACAAGGATTTAGTAAACGAGTTTCATGATATCCATAATTTCATCGTGAAAACGAAACAAAAATACAAATTAAATTCCCAAACAAAAATACAAATTGAATTCCCATCTAAGTGATGGAGAACATACAAGTACATGATTAAAACGAGGTTACTGTGACACAATTCATTGTACGACTAGATGGAGATGCACAGAGAACGAGAAAAATGCTTTCGTAGAGAAAGATTCAAAAGATTGGACCGCCACATTATTGTGCGGGTCATCCATCGCTATCACCGTAGCCATCACCTTCATGTATAGCACCATGTTGTCGGACTTGTGAAGAGAGAAATTGTTAAATTGTCAACGATAATTTACGCTTTCACCCCGTGATTTGTCATTATTTTATTTTGATTCCTTTACATTTGTAAAATTACACTGTCACCGCTTGTTTTATAAAATAATGAGCAGTTTGATCCCCTCCGCTCGCTGTCTCAGGTCACCGAAAAATCTTTTGACTCACATCATTCAAAAATTGATCAAATATACCCAGAATGCCCCCCAAACTTAATTTTTCACTTTACCCCCTCAAATACACCAATTTTGTCTCTTTCGCCCATCAACAGCTATATCCAATTTTTTAAAGAATTTCAGTTTCCCCCTTCCCATTCCAACGACTATATATTGCCTATAAATAGCTCTTACACCATAAATAGCTCTCATACCATTTTTTTTACTGTTTCATCTCTATCTTTCCCTCTATATTTTCCTCTCTTTGTAATGATGTCCAACAGAAGCATAAATTCATATCAGCGAGGGGGTAAGGGTTTTCTAAGGTACAGGAATAAGGTGTGTTATTGTGAAAATAATGCTAGAATTAAGGTCACTGAATCGGATGAATACAACAATAAAGGCAGATTATTTTATACTTGTGATAGTGGAACATGTAGGGTTGGCAATATTTGACACAACACGCTAACACAACACGAAATAAACGGGTATGAGTTTGGGTTTATCGTGTTCGTGTCCTTATCGTGTCTATACAATAGACCCGATAAGAAATCGTGTCATGTTCATGTTTGACCCGCTAACACGAAACTGACACAGTTGACCCGATTAAATATTCGTGTCGTGTTGTGTTGTGTCGTTTTACCCATTTACATTAACGTGTTGTGTCGTGTCAACACAACCCGTTAACCCGAATAACTCATTAATTTATTAATTTGTTTTAAAATGTAAAAAATATAAAACTTAATATTGTAAATTTGTTTTAAAATGTTAAAAACATGTAAACTTATATTTTTAATAAATATAAAAAATTTGTGATAAATATAAAAAAATTAAAATAAAATAAAGTAAAATATCTAAAATGCTTGAAATATGGCACACACACTCAATAGAAACTTGACACCGTGTTTTATAAAAGAAAATCATTTATTTTAATCAATCATGCCATTCATTAACCAACCTTCTCATAAGAATAACATATACAAAATGATAAGAAATTTGATGTAAAGTTATTAATGTCCCTCAAGCACTAAGGCTTATAAGTTACAAATGGGTGCATTACTGTATTAACTAACTAATATGTTAGTCACCATCAACTAAATCACCCATTATATATATATGTATGTGTGTGTGTGTGTCTCCACCATTACATAAAAATAATAATACCCGATCAAAATAAACCGGTTTCTACAATCTAATCCTCGATTGAATTAAATAAATTTTTGTCTTTATGAAAAATTTGGTTTATTATAAATATGTTATATATAGTATCTATATTGTTTATGCTAGACTCTAGTGGTGTGAGTTAGGTGTTGTGAGTGTAACGCCTTGTATGTATGAAAAGAGAGAGTGGTGATTATTAAAGAGAATAATATTTTTTATTGGTTGATTTTGAAAACTTTGAGTATAAAATTTTCATTATGATATACCAATGTTCATGTGAAAATTAGAATGGGAATACTATATATATATATGGTGGATATATAAATATAATTATATATGAATGATAGTCATAATTGTTCTTTAGTATCCCGAGATATATAATATAACATGTAATCGTTATAAGTAATATAAGTTAAACTATTCTCTTATATTTCCTCAAATTCTGATTAATTAGTTAAGTGTCTACAAAATCAATTACAATAATTGATAAGTTAGTTTAAACCATTTAATCTGAATATTTAGTTTTATGAAATTATGTTTTTTTTATTGTCCCGAGATATATAGTCTAACATATAATAGTTAAAGTAATATAAGTTAAACCACTCCTTTATTTTTTTTCAATAATACTTCAACATTAATATAGATTAAAAAATATATATTAATTCAATGAGATATATATTTAATGTTTGTTCTAAATGTTCTATTAATGTTTTTATTTGATTTCAAGATAGTGAAAATTGTGTCACTGATTTAATTACTTAGTTAATATAATTAATAAGATTTGTTTGTTATATTAAAAATGAGAGGAAAATATTATTGTAATTTAATTAATGTTCAAAATTTATTAAGTTCAAATTTTCATTATTATAGATTAAATATTATTGTTGTAACTTTTATAAACAAAAAACATTGGTGGATTAGTGGTAGGAGTGTTTGACTGGTTTAAGTTTAGTCTTAGGTTCAATTCCTTCCAAGGGCATTTTTTTTGATAAAAAACTCAAGTTACACGGGTCGTGTCGTGTCACTCGTTTAATAAGTGGGTCGTATTCGTGTTCAAATTATGTGACACAATTAGTAATCATGTCGTGTTCGTGTTGACCCATTTATCCGAATACTCGTGTCTCGACACGAACACGACCCAATGACACGATTTGCCACCTGATGTTGTTTTAAAATTCTTAAATAACTCGCAAGTGTACGAATCTATTAAAGTATAGTTCGGCAAGAACGAGGTCGAACCCAAGAGAATGCTTTGAGAAGAAAAACTAATACAAATTCAAATTAATTTAAAACTAATCTAGTTTAAACACAAGTTTAGTTGATTTGAGAGAAATTAAACTAACATAAAAATAAAATAACACTATTGAAATCAAATAAAGAAAATAACTAAGGTTTTGGATTCCACCACCATTAAATCCATGAAGTGTCTAATATTCATTTATTAATTCCCAAAGTTAGAGTAGCAATCAAGAAATCAATCTATTGCTTACTCAAGATTTAACAATAAAGCACTATGAAAAATATATTAAAAGGTAGATTTTCCTTCGCTTCACTTGTGTAAAATTCTAAGCATCCTATGTATCCAATTTAATGAAAAATATAAGATCAAAGATTATCACTTTTAAGAAATACAAACTCAAGCTTAGATTAATTATAATACTTTCTAACTACCACATATACATGATATAGATGGTGAAAGAATTATAAAATAATTAATCACAAGAAGCGAAAATCATAAGCAATTCAATCACACACATAAGAATCAATTAATGAACAAAAGAACTTCACTTCATTAATGGAGGTTTCCTCCTCAACCCTAGTTGAGGAGTTTAGTTACACATGGTAGAAGAAGAAGATAACAAAATAATAAAAGACATAATGAATAAATAAAACCCGGATTGTCTTTGTCTTCTCTGCCTTGACCTCCACTTCTTTTCTCCCCCAAAACAGCCTCCAGTTCACCTCTTTATACCCCAAGAGAATACATAAAGTTCTAATCCAATTAGGAGATAAAGTCCTAATCCAATTAGGAGAATATTAGGGTTTTTCCGCAGCCCAAAATAGGTAGATTTTTCTGCTGACTTTCGGCCCAAGTTTTGACCCAGTAGAAGTCCGATTCACGAAATTTACGTGAAATACGAAAATGTTCAGAATCGAATTTCGTTCAACCCACGCGGGAATTAAGTCGAATTGACGCTCGAAAATAAGATTTTCAGTCCACTTTCCAAAACGGGATTAAAACTGGATTAAGTATAGAATTGGGCTTCAGGCCCGTAATCTTCTTAAGCAGTTGAAATTCTCTTGGACCACTTTATTGGGCTGTTTTGAGTTGAAATATGGAGTTAAATGGACCCATTAGATGTAGGCTTCATATAACCTTCTTGGATATCATCTTTAAAAGCCCAAAATCATGATTTTATCTTAAATAAATATTAAGGCCCTGAAAAAGACAGAAAACACAAAAACAGAGTAAAATCACATATAAACTATCACTAAGAGAATAAAATATGCAAATTAAGAGACTAGAATACGTAACATTCAACGCCGATCACCACCCCTAGGAACATGTGATTGTTGGGGATGGTTTAATCCCATGAATATGGCTGTGGGTGATGAGCATCAACCTAATGATCAAGTTCATTTATTTGAAGAGGTTACTGAACTCAAAGTAAAAGACAAAGTTATATGCTCAAGATTAGTTCTTGAAGCCACAAATGGCCTTTTGAAGATTGTTGTATTTGCATGCATTCTCTTGTCTGTGTTTGCCCTATTTGTAACTTTGAGTGATGTCAAATGATGTAAAGTGTTGTTGTTTGTTGAAGCAACAAATATGTTTGCCATGTATACAATATATGTTGTCCCTAAATGAAATATGTTAATTAAAGAATATACAATCACATATATGTTATCCCTAAATGAAAGGGTCAATGTTAGTTACATTCACAGAAAACTAACCATTAAAATTAATATTAGTTGTATCTACAAAAAATATCAATGTCTGTTAACTCCATGTTCTTTATGCATCATACAAATCCAAGTTTCTAAATCATGAAGTATACAAAATAAATCACCACAACACACAAAAATACAATTACATCAAAGAGAAGCCTATTGTTCACTATTCTGTAGTACACCTTCTAGTCCCATTTGCTCATCTTCTAATACTTACTGCTACCACTCTGCAATAACATCCCAAAAATATATTATAACACTTTAAATTAATCAATTATATCCATAAGCATGATATATTAGGTAATTGAAGACTTACCCCTGACACTATGAATCTAGGCCTCACATTTTGTTGGGAACCACCTCTGCCACTTACTTGTGAGACACCCCTGACATTTGCTTGTGAGCCACCCCTAGCACTTGCTTGTGAGCCACCTCTGCTTCTTGCAGACATACCTCTTTCAACCCCACTGTTTAGACCACCACCTCTAACACTCACCCCTCTTCCATTCACACATCTTTTAAACACATTGTGGAGTACCACCTCTGTCAGTCACACCTCTTCCAATCACACTGCTTGAACCACCACCTCTTCCAACCCCATTGTCCACATATGTGCTTCCAGATTGAGACTTGGACAAGTTCCAATAGAATAAAAAAAAGAAAATCAGTTTGAAAGACACATCATGCTTACAAAAACATTAACAAAACAAAGAAATCAAGTGTAACCATACTCCCTTGGTTTGACCTCCTAATTTTATTTCTATAGGATGGCAGTACACTATATGACTTCCCATGATTGCCCTCAATAACATCGATACATTTTCTTTTTGTTTTATATGCTTGCATAAAAGATGTTACAACATTAATTTTTTTATGAACTGTGTCTTGCAAACTTTCTGGAGTCATAGTTAGATTCTGTCTAATTCTCTTCAGAAATTTTCTTGCAATCCATGTAAAATTGGCACTTGGATTTTTATCACCCCTCACACAATTATGTGGCTCTCTTAACTTCTTTATCATAAATGTGACATTATCTGGAAGTGGGGAGGCATGTATCCTCCATGGACAACCTAGGGTTTTGTACATAGTAGTTATCCTTGTACTTTCATTTTTTTCTTCTCAATTTGGAGTCCTTCTTGCAAGTGTAATCTCTTAATACCTCTCTAAATGATTCACATTTTCAAACATCAACCTTCTTCTAGCTTTATTTTTTCCCCTTTAACTTTCTGATATGCTTTCTCTTTTATATTTTTCTCAAAATTCTTACTTTGTGATCTCTCTCTCTTTCCTAATCTCACTCCAACCTTCACACTTGAGTCGAAAAATAAATTATCACATGACTCATAATCTAATAATCCATCATTACAGTCCACATGGTAATCTTCATCACTATCTGAATCAATAAAATCACAATCACTACCATTTGAGCTACCACTATCAGTTTCAATACAATCAGTGTCACCTTCTGCCCTCCACTCTGCATCTTCTTCCCTAAAACCATACACATCATATTTCTCTATATCACTATTATATTCAACCTCATTGTGTTCATCACCCACTGCCTGATTATTTTCTCCCACTGCTTCATTATTTTCAACATCCTCATTTAGACCAAATTCACTATCTGACTCAATTGTTTCAGGTTCAAATGTTACATCTATGGGCTCAATTTCCTGAATTTCAACA
This sequence comes from Cornus controversa, assembly GCA_026545225.1. Classification (NCBI taxonomy): domain Eukaryota; kingdom Viridiplantae; phylum Streptophyta; class Magnoliopsida; order Cornales; family Cornaceae; genus Cornus; species Cornus controversa. Next base: position 65,205,331 of record CM048849.1, on the reverse strand, counting down.
TAAATATTAATATCTTTTACACCACTATTCAAATATAACATGTCTAACAGTTCAGAGTCACTCTCAACCACCATTTTAGAAAAGGAACCAGGAACATCACAATATACAGAATATGCAAACCCTATACCACCAACAATATCAAAAAATACAGCTTTCTTAATGTCTTTCAGGAATTCAAACATACAGTATCTATCAGGGTCTACTAAACTAATAATTATGGTGTTTGACTTGTAATGAACATGTAAATCATGATAAAAAGTAGCCATAACTGTGACAAATTCAAATAACACCAACATCAATATACATAGTAACTGTGGTATGTATATCAGAGCGGGAACAAAGTTCGTCATGCAATATACATAGCCACTGCTCAAACGAAATTAAAAAAACCTTAAAATTAAACATAAATCAAATATGAATTACAAGTTGAATGCAACAAATCAAACATAAATCGAGCCAAAATAGAAAAACCCTAATCGAACAGAAATTGATAAAACTGTAATCGAACAGACAACAAAATAATCCTTTCAATTCATGCATAACTGTGAACAAACCCTAAACAAGTATGAATTAGAAGTCGAATGTAACAAATCAAACATAAATCGAACAAAAATTAAAAAATCCTAATCGAACAGAAATCGATAAAACTGTAATCAAACAGACAACAAAATAATCCTTTCAATCCATGTATAACTGTGAACAAACCCTAAACAAGTATGAATTAGAAGTCAAATGCAGCAAATCAAATATAAATCGAACAAAAATTAAAAAACCCTAATCGAACAGAAATCGATAAAACTGTAATCAAATAGACAACAAAATAATCATTTCAAACCATGCATAATTGTGAACAACCCCTAACAAGTATCAATTAGAAATCGAATGCAACAAATCAAACATAAATCGAACACAAATTGAAAAACCCTAATCGAACAAAAATTGATAAAACCCTAATCGAACAAAAATTGATAAAATCCTAGTCAAACAGAAACAAAATAGCCCTTTAAGTCGATGCATAAATATGAACAAACTCTAAATCCTAACCAGATAAACCAGTAATTTAAGATAATAATCGAAAGCTTACCTTTAATCACTCCTAATCGCTCGTCGTGCCCAACAACTTCAAATCTCTTCAATCTTTGGCTTTCACACACCAATGAAATAGAGATGATTTGGGTTCTAGGGTTTGTGTGAGATTGACTTGAATCGCCACATATATGGCAATGGAATAGAGATGATTTGTGTTCTAGGGTTTGTGTGAGATTGACTTGAATCGCCACATATATGGCAATGAAATAGAGATGATTTGTGTTCTAGGGTTTGTGTGAGAGGTGTGTTGTATGACTTAGAAACATTATGACAATGGAATATATATGATCGGGTTCTAGGGTTTGTGTGAGATTGAATCGCCACAAGTTGTATCACTTGAATCGCCACAAGATGACTTAGAAATTAAAGGCGTGTTGTATAACTTCGAAAGAAAACAAAATTTGCTTAGTTCAGTGTATTGAAGATTTGGTTAAGGAAGTGTTTGGTAGGTGTATGGTCAACAAGTCAAATATATCAAAATATATAATAAGGGCAGTTTAGTCTTTTTATCCGAAATAAATTTTTCGGCAGCCGACAAGGTCTGACAGGGGGGACGGTGTAATTTTGCAAAGGTGAGGGGGTCAAAGTGAAATAATGACAAACCACAAGGGGGTCAAAGTGTAAATTACCCAATTATCAAATAGGACTCGATCCGTCGTGATTTCGTAAATCGTACGGGAGCAAAGAATACTCAGTTAAAACCATTTGCTTTACATGAATTTTAAACAGAGATATTCTTTTAGTCGAAAAGTTTTCTCCAGAATTTAATCTATTTAAATAAAAAACAAACGACTTTTTCTACCACTAATGTGACACAATAACATAATAACTGTCTAATGAGTTTTTTGAATTTCGCTCATTATGTTTTTATTGATTGGCTTTTTCTATTGGACTCTAACATGCCCTCTCATGTTGACATTATATCTAGATTTATCAATAAATCGAATTTTGATTCGAATTCAAGTCGATAATTAAAATATGAATTGAAACATTTAATCCAATAATTCGTTAGTGATTCAAATTTTATAATCCGTTAACTAAACAAATTGGATATAAAATATAGTCGGCTAATAATCCAATCCAATACAATATAATATAATATAAATGTATTATCTAATGCTATAGTATATAATATTTACATATTACTAAAATATTTTTATCATTATTATTAAAAGAAAAAAATTATCATTATTTTCTTCTTCTTCTTCCCTCTCTCTATGTTGTCTTTCTTTATTATTATTTTTCTTTAATAAAAAGTCAAATCCATCCGCGTTTTGTGTGGCTTATTGTGAAGATCAGTTAGACGTTTATATGATTTGAATCCAAGAAGATAATTACTAATTAGAATATGAATTGTAACATTTAAAACGACCTGAACCTCGATAATTCTATAGTTACACAATCCGTAAGTGAATTATGGTCGATTTGGTCCGAATTTCATCCGTTTATATGCCTAATCATATCTTTTTGTTGGGATCCTAAATTATTTTTCACTAATTTATATACCAATACATTTTTCTTAAACTTTAAAAAAAAATTTAATTTTTTTCATTTATATTTTAAATGTAAAATACAAACGTATCATTGTATCACATTGGTGGTGAAGAAGCTTGTCCAAGTTCGGATTGGTTCTAGCCAGCCTCACCCAAGTTGCAGTTTTAAATGACAATCATCTTTACCGTTAGAGCAAAGTTAGTTGATAAATCCCAACGTAAACTTAATTCAGTCTAGGAAATGTTAAGGTGAACCATTAAAATTTGAACCCAATATAATAAATGTATATATAGTTATCACCCTTTCTAAAATTTCTTTTCCTTTAAGTCTTGATTTATTGGACATTAATCCTTTGAGTAATTAATTTGTTGATATATAATTTGATTACAATTTTTTTATATTTGTACTCATTTTCTAGAATAATTTAGCCTAAGGTTAATCAAGATCTATCTGATTTTTTATCCAAATTTTCAGCTTAAATTTAACATGAGTTAAAAAATTTGATCGCAAAGTTGAAGGTTTTTGGATTAAAGTGAGAGTTAGATTGAGTTTAACTTTAATAATTTTTAGCTTGACTTAAATTTGGGTTGAACACCCAATCTCTTCAATTTGATCTCGATTTTTTTGAGTGTATCTCTTTATGGTAAGATATTAGCATAACACATGATATTAATATTTTTTTTATTTATCATTTTTAAAGAAAGTAAAAAAAAATAATCCTACTAATACACATAGCACGCTAGAAGAAGAGAAGTTTGCCTTCGTTTCTTCTTCATTGATTTCAGTTCTCGTCCTTTTTTTTTTTTTTTTTTTTTTATAATTAAAAATTTAGAGAGAGCCAGAAAAATAATAGTTCTCGTCCTTATTTGTTCAACTTATTTTAACAACATCTCGTTAATATCCCAATTATTTGTACAAAGTTGAACTTGGCAATGCTAACGAATGAAAAAAATGGTGACGAAGAAAAATACTCGTGGAATCTAATGAGTCCAATTTTGCAAGACATTTAATTGGTAAAGTTCAGAAAATACTTTGTGGTATGCATATTATGAGTATTTGTCTTTTTTTTTTTTCTTTCTTCCTCTTAAAACACTCTCAAAATTTAATTTTGATACGAATAAGTTTATTCCGTCACTCTGGTTAATATTTTCTATAATATGTAGACTGTAGTTCTAGGTGAACTGGTATTCCATTCTTTCACCATACAATCTGTCCTTGCTTTTTGTATTGGAGGACCGAATTAATGATGATGGGGTCCAAGTGGGTCCAACGAAAGGTGCGATTCAGTAGCCGTTGACCCCATTAACAGATCTTTTCAATGCTGAAATGGCAAGATTTCATTTGTCAACGTACCAAACTCATAAAGCGTATAAGTTTGATCTTCTCGCTATTCAGACGCAATAGACGAGCGGAGCCATACCGCCTTTTTCTTTCGCAACTAAAATTTGAACTGCAGAAGAGGGAGGGACGAGGGTTTCACTGTACGATTCTATTTCTATCAGGTACCAAGTCTACGATTCTTCCAATACCTTGTAAAAACTTTTTGATCATTTTATTTTTCACATGATAATTCTTTTCGTGTTTTATACGATCAACGAGATTACCAAGAGGCTTTACAAGATTGCAATATGAGTTCATAATTCTTATATGATTAAACTTAAGGATCGATTAATTAGACAAAAATTAGTTATAGTTAACATATATTTTGGTTTGGATTATGGTTTATTGTGATTATAATATCATTGATTGTTGATTGTGATTTCTAATGCTGTGTGGATTTGAGCCTTATTATATGATATTGGTGTTGCTTTAACTTGTAATAAGCATTTTTTATTTATTTATTATGTAAAACTGTTAAAAAAAAATTGTCCTCTCATGAAAATCAAATAGTTGGCGAGGACACAATATGTAAAACACTTTTTATATCTATTTTTTTTTTCATTAATAGACTATTTCTGTAAATTTTTACCTCTACTTGCAAAAAGCTTCAAATTTAAGTTTTAAATACTCTATCAAGCCAAAATCTCTACTAGTAGAAAGTAATTTTTTTGGTTACCGAACAAAACTAAAACAGAATTCTTATATTAAAAGTGCATTCATCCTTCTATCTGCAACGCCAAATATGCTCTTAGAAGAGAAAAAGAAGCAGGTGGTCTGTGTTAGGTAGAAGTTGAGAGAGTAGATGACCTTCGGTTCTATTCTGAATTTTGGGAGGCACTTAAGGTGCTCTTTTATGAAGTGTGAGGTGTTAGTTGAATCCCTCTTCTCCTACCTCAAATGCAAGGTGGAGGTCTATTTGTAGTCCAAGAATGAGGGCAAGACAATGCTCAATCAAATGTGGAGAGTAGGTCTGGCAATTACACATGTCCTGATAAGACAAGCCCAATTGAAGATGTGACGGGCACAAGGATTTTTTAGTTGGAATAATTATCACGACATTTAGGTAATAATTTGATGCAGTATGGTGGTGAGTGAAGAGGTAAGGTGATCATTAAGATTGTAAGGTAGTTGATTAATGTGGCATTGACATCATTTAATCTGATAAGATGGCATTGACATCTCCCTTCAATGAGGTTAAGTAGAGTTTCCCACAGTATAATGGACATAAATTACTTAGGATTGAAAGTGGTGTCTTGACCCTTGCATTTCAATCACCAAGCCAGTTGCCTCCTAAGAGCCTACATGACCATTGTTTATGAACCCTGTGTTGGGCCATGACTATTAGGCCATAGACCATGCTTGTAAAAGCATCTTGAGTCCTGCTTCCAACTCTTGCAGTACATGAGGTGCATCAAAATTTTTTCTATCTTTAACAAGATTTATTCGTAGAGAGGATTTCCTGATTTCCTTATAATAGTTTTCAACTCTTCGACGGGATTTACATGCAGAGAGAAGTTCCTTGTAGTGGTTTCCAAGTCTTCAACGTGGTTTTTTCATGGAGAGACCTTTGTAATGGTATTTTAAGTCTTCAACAAGGTTATCTATAGAATGAATGTCCTCCTAGTGAAAAGAGGTTTTCATGGTGAGGCTTTTTTTAAAAAAGAAGTGGTGCTCACGATAATGAGTGCCTCATCAGAGGATTTGGACCAAATTGAACATTGCAAGTTCTTATATTGTATGTGGCGATATATTCTACAGTCAGACCTACCAAAATAATAAGAAGGGGGGCTAGCTTTAGGAGAGACAGATTCCACGATTGGACGATTGAGCCTCATTGAAGGCATAGGCATGCCAAAGATAGCAAGTCTGTAGAGGTTATAGACCATTTGATTGAAGATAAAACGAGATAGTGAATTGTTCTCAAAGGCAAGATCTCCCCAATGTCCCCCTGAAATTAATTGTAAAGTCAACCATGGTGATTAGATGCTCTTGTGGCACTGACGTGGCAATGAGAGTGTGCCTGATACCCACATATGGTTATGTTGTTTTATGTGCCATTTGATTTTTGGCGTATGATGTTTCATTTTGGTTTTCGGGTCAAATATAGTGCTTTGCTTTTAATTTTTAGTTCAGTATTTTGGATCACATGTTGTTATTTATGTCATTCAATCACTATGCTATGTGAAGTTTAGCAAAAGTTTTACTTATCAAAAAAAAAAACATGTTGAGCAATAGTTACATTAGGTATAAGTTCATATTGCCACTTTTGGTGGTGTGAAATTCATATATATGTGTCTTTCAATTTAGTTTCCACCTACTAGTATTACTGCAGAGAACAATTATATGTGTCATATACTATATGATCTAATTTTAAGTATCTTGCATTCCACGACTTAAGTTGAGATCGTGAATGGGAAGAACAACTTCACACTTGTACACATTAGTACATTGTAGATGAAATCAATCTACCTTCTTTTCTACACAATTCAATTCTTATTTTTCTTCCAGTTCTAATCAGGAGGAAAAGTAAGTTCAAATTTTGATCTTCCTGGCACATTCTAATAAGCAATCTTGTGAATTACTTGAGATAAATTGCAAGATTTTGAAATTAATGAATGAATCAGATATTTATTTGTATAGATAAGGACCTTCAAGTGGATAAAATTAACGTACTGGTACTATCAGTTGATAAGTACAGGTGCTTTTTATGGGTATTAACAATTCTTACAAATGTCTAATACCTGCACGAGAAATTAAACCATTTAAAATGGTCTCTTCATGTTTAAGTTGTACCTCCTTTTCCAGTATTTAAGCGTATCTGCTCTATGTTCATCCTTTCCTACAGACTCTCTCTCTTTCATGCTTCTTTAAATTCTAGCCATTTCTACAAGTTTTTATAGGAAGATTTTTTTTCCCTCTTAGAAACAATTATACTCATCGATTGCCAATAATCCTTGATAGTCTAGTGTATCTTGATTATAGAGCAGCACATTGAGCCTTTTTTTCTATCCACTTCCTGCATTGTGTGACTTTTTGTGTTTTCAGTTTTCTCATGTCCTCCATTATGCTGAGCAAGATCAACGTATTAGATTATTTCAATAAATTGTGAAGTTTGATAGCCAATTCATCGAAGGGATATATTCCCTTGCAGCTCATTGCACAAGTCATGTTACTGTTTTCTTGTCCCAGAGTACAATCAACTAAAATTTCTTAATATGGAATTTTCATTCAGAATAAGAGCTGAAGTCACAAAGCCCTATGCTAACTATTTGGTTTCAGCTTTATGAAGCCTCACTTTTTTTTTTCCTAAGTAAATTTTCATTCAACCAACCAAAACAGAATAAAAGCCTCACTTTGTTTTACATAGGCTGCATCTTCTGTCAAATGATGCTGCTTTTAGGTGAAGGATTAATCAGTGTTCGGTTTACATACTTGGCACAGACACTTTTTGCCTAACTGCACACTTGAGTACGCCATTTATTTGCTTTTTACCTAACTGCACACTTAAGAGTACTCCATTTATTTGAATAACTTGCTGGATTTATTCTTAAATTCTCGTCTTCCTGAGATGGCAATACTAAAAAGACTGGCTAGGAAATCAGAATGATTAAGACTATCCCTTACTCGAGAGTTCTTCACATTCTTAATAAATAGAATCTTCATTTTGAGAATTTTTTTGATGTGTCTCCTCTGTATTTTGCAATATAAAAAGTATTGCCTGGTGGTAGGTCCTGTTGCTCATCAATTAATTTGGCTTATAAACCGCAACTAGATTTTCTTTGATGTCCAATTTTATTGGAGTCATTAGGCATTTTTTTTTTGTTTTTATTGTTTTCAGGATTCTTGATTACCACAGAATTTTTCATATTAATCTCCTCTACATCAAGGATATTTCTTTTTCCAGTATATGCTGCATAATTAGTTTCTGGCTCACTTGGTGCCCTGTAATTTTAACAAAGCAGAAGCTTCTGGAACATGTGCACATCACAGTCTAACCCTGTACAGTATGTAAATGTTGGTGCTGCTGTAAGATGTAACATACCCAAAATATTTGGTACGTCATATAACCCAATCCATTACATTACATTGAAAATAATATTACCCAAAATATTTGGTACATCATATAACCCAATCCATTAGACCAAGTAGCCAAATAAGCCTCACAGACCACATTGTAGTAATCCTTTCTTTTGTGTGTTTGGTTTTGCTTGGCCATTGAAATCAGGATGATCAGCCAAAAAGATGAAACAAACAAACAAAACAACCAAGGACAACTGAACAAAGCAGGAAAACAGAACGATTTTTAATTTGTTTTCAGAAGATAATCACTAATGTATAATACAAAGCAACCAATGCTATGCCTACTCTATGCAACAAAATTATTAGAAGCCCAGATAGAAGAAAAGAAACTAAAATGAGCAGCACTACCAACTCAAAACAGACCAAAAACCAGACAGGTACCTTTATCAGTGCTATGAAAATCAACAGTAGAGCATTTAGGATCATTTTACTGTGTTGGTAAATTTAGAATCTTATAGTTAAGACATCTGGAACGATGCTATAGCATTCTTATTGCCAGCCTAATACAGTAAAGATTAATAAATTAGTCATTTCCTGTTCAATTAAGTCATTTTGATTTTCCAAGAAAAAGTTTATGGAGTTAGCCTCCATATAGATACTTGTTCCTTGCTTATATTTTGTTCTCACAAGAATGCATTCTGATGGACCAGGGGCAAAACCAGAAATTTATATGTGAAAGGGCGGAATTAGAAGTATCAAAATAAAATTTTAAAAATTATATGATGTACTAATTTTTTTTTACAATAAAATTCTTAAAGAGTGCATTTAAGAAGATTATTGATAAAGTAAAATTATTTCACAACTCACTAAGTGCATAAAATGAGAAGAATGGGGATAGAGGTTATATTTGAAATGTTTGACCTTTCCTTTGAAATGTGGACTTCTATAAACAAAACCTAAAAGGACTCAAATTGAGGTTATTTATAATTTTAGGAGGGGCAAGTTGCAAATTTTTTGCATTGTTTTTGGAGGGCGGGGGTGAGGCATGGTCCCTTATGTCTCCAAGTAGTTTTGCTCTTGTGATGGAGCTCAACTTTGTAGGCTGCTTTAGGATTTTGTGGAAAATTTATCCAAAGGACATATCTACATCTACATCAAGTTCTGACCAACAAGGGTAGCCTATCAAACATTGTGTGAGATTGCCCTTTTTTCACTTTATGATCAGAAATCAATGATTTGTTTTGAGCAGTAAGGAAATACTTTGAAAATGCAGCCCAAACAACCTTTGCATTGTAGTAGGATCAACAGATGATTACAACTAACTGAAAAAGGTCAGTACTGTAATTGACAGCCTTGGTACTGTCTGGTACTTGTTTTTACCATTTCCTCTTTATTACTTCTTGTTTGTTTTTTCCATTTCCTCTTTATTTCTTCTTGTTTAAGTAGAGGGTAAAATCACAAGGTGTTTTCTGTGGATCTTTTGGCAATGTTTAACTTTTCTTGTCAGCTAAAACTTTTTCAAAGTGGAAGAGTACTTGATTTAATACTTTTGTTATATTTATTTAAATTGTAAGATGTTTAGTTCTTCTTATATGTCCTGTATTTTTTCTGTATATGATGTGCAAATTAGAAAAGGAAGGTGCTATTTGATAAATTGGAAATTTTATGAGCTGAATTTAAAGTAATGAAGTTTTAACTGGTAATTGCAAATTGAGAATTTTTTTATGATATTTTTTTCTGGCATTTAAGTGTTCAGCATTCGATGACAAGTAATATCACTCACTGTGATTTAAAATTTTACCCCATTTTAACTGTAACTTATTTTTTTAAGTGATATTCAAATTGCATTATCAAACGCACTTAAATGAATAAGCACATAATCTATTCAGAATCAAATGTTGAACTATGTCATCAAACAGCACCAAAGTTGATTGTTGATTTTCAGCTTAACAAATTAGCCAGTGTTGATTGTCTTTTTGATTTTTGTCTGTCTCCTAGATAGTTCTAAAACCGCATACCACAAAAGCTACAAAAGGACCAAATGGGCCATTAAACTCTCAATATATCCCAAAAAAAATCAACTCTCTCTTTTAAAGATTTACAGTTTCTCCCATGAACCCAACAATTCACATGAAAACTTGGTACAAACTTGAAAAGTTTTGAGTTGAATTATATGAGTTGATATTTGTAATTAGTCATGATTATGATTGTTTTGAGTTTCTACTAGTCAATTTAAAGCTTGGGCACATTAGCAACTCAGCTGAGTAGCATTTATTTGCAGTGTCTTGATTTGTCATAAAGACACTGCAATATGAAACCACTGTACCTTAATTATAGGGGTCCAGATTATATATGTGGAGCCAGGCAGTCTCCTGAGGGGTTTCAGTCTATCTTAAATTTGCAAAGGACTTATTCAAAAATTAATTATATCCATTTATTACTCAGCGTTGCAACAGTAACATGTAGGGTAGGATATACACGAGAACTCTTTTTGCTGTTTGAGAAAGGTTGATGCTTGGTAGTATCTGTTGTAAGTGGCTTCCATGTTTATTTTTGAAATGTCTGTTTATATCTATATACGTCCTACTTTCCAGTATCACTCATTGTAAGTTACGTGCAACTTCATCTCCTGCCATGCACATTCTTCAAAAAATCGTTATTACATTTATATTACAACCTTGGCCAATGGTTCAGACTTTTTCAATTCTCAATTAATGCCTCTAAAGGGGTTGAGGACATTTCAAACTCCTTTTCTTCATATGGGTTTGGGTTGGACATAATTTGATCCGCCCCATTTAAGCCTGTAAAATAGAATTAATGAACTCTAACCACCCCAGCTCATGCAGTCACTGTAAAAGCTAAGTAAACCTAACCACCTTCATGTTTCTTATGAATTCAATAAAAGCATGTTGTTTATTGCAACAACCACCTTCCACCATTTATTTATTTGTGTCTCTCCAGAGAATAAGAAGAACAGAAGAACAAAAAGGGGAGGAAGAAGAAGAAAAAGTAGAAGCAGAAGCAAGGACGCACAGCTGGCCTCTGCCAAGATTCTGGTGTCAAATTTGCCAATATTAGTCCCACAAATTCCTGGCTCGGTCAATCCTCTGCTTTTCTGGCCTTCTTCTCTGTTATTGTTAAGACAGGTGCGCTTGTTTCCCTTTAAATTTCTTCCGACACCTGGTTGTAACTGTTAGCTTAATTTTTTGTGCAAATTAATGTCTACTGTGTTACACAACAATACATTTTTATGACATTAGTGTTGTGGTTATCCTTACCATGAAAAAATTTAATTTTTTTGGTGGCACTGAGTTCATGATATATTAAATAATTCACTCTGCAGTTGCCAGTTTACGATCATGACAGCCTCAACATCATCGTCTAATATGAGTGTTGTGAACTATGTTAACCCCTAATCACTAACTTTTAAGCATCAATCTTTTGCTTAATATCTTTTCTGAGCATAATCTTAATTTTAATGAATTTTTTGCAAACTAACTTTGATTTACCTGTAACTTTTTCCTATTTGTTCCAAATATATTCTCAAGATCAGGTGGTTCGTTTTTCTCTGGCACGAGAACAAGCATGTCCACCATGAGGTGCTTTTGTTTGTAGCTAGTCTCAATTTATTTTACCATACGCTTGGGTTTCTGTTTATGCTAGTTAACTTCCTGTTCGGAGAAGAAATGGACATGTATGAAAGACAGAATTATACGTTCTATGAATGAAGAACAAATCGGACCATACTTGCGTTAAAATTAGCAACAAGCCAATAATTCATTAACTGTATGTAATCTGTATTTATAGATTTATGATATTACAACTTTATTAATCTGCTAATTAATTAAGAAGCCTTGTTTACTTAAGTTAGAAGCTGCTTGATTCCTAATTCCAATAACTATGCTTCTTGTAACATTCTCATAATGCTTCTTAATACGCTGCTTTAATGAGTCCTGGTTTTTTCTGGTTCCCTTCCCTCTACTTCGGGTACTCTCATTACATGCTTCCTTTTTCCAATTTATTTATTAATTTAATTTTTTTGGTAGGTAAGTCACACACCACCTGTTTTTCTTCTATTGGAAACTTGAACCCTCAACCTTCTTCCATTTAGATGGAGAAGGAAATACCACTTGGGCTAAGCCCTTGGTGATTTCCTTTTTTCCAGTTTCACATTTGCATTCCACACTTGCTCTATTAATCATTGTCCTCATTTAGATATATACCATTTTAGTTCATTAGTTTTTCGCAGTGATGATGTAGTTTTGCTGATTTCAGATTTTGCTTCTAACCTAAATTTAAAAACCCTTCGTAACATGAGTCCAGTTTTCAGTTGATCTCTCATACTCCTTTTCTTGACGTTGCCACATAAGGAAACTGAAAGCAAAATATAAATGATGAACAAAACAAGGGAAACTACCTAGTTGGAAGTTTCAAGGGCATAGTTGAACCCCAATCAGTATCAAGTGTCTGTAATATTGGCTAAAATAATTACTTGGGGATGTTGTTTTATTGGTGACAACTTCATGGAATTTATTTCCTTTTACAATGGGTAGCCAATGATGTATATCATCTATAGGATATGCAATATCACATATGATATAACATTCTGGACAAGATCATATACAAATTTACGCTTTGTATAGTCACAAGGTTACACTTTTAAGTCCTGTCTGAGCAAAGGACAATTCTTGATACAGTCCTGGAACAGCATTGAACACCACCCAACATCAAGGGCCTTCATCAAATATTACTGCACATTTAGTGGTTTCAACAACCCATCTTTTCAATTTCTTAAATTTAAATCTCAGATAAGTTTAGCTGGTCAATAATTTTAGCCAACTCTTACTGCAGTTATTTTCTTGTTCGTATGGAGAGAGAGAGAGAGAGAGGGTCCACTGGATATGTACTGAACACACACCGAAAGCCTCTTAACTCCCAACTGATCAATATGAACCTCAAACCTTGTGCTGTGAAATCATGAGATGGCACTGTTTAAGGGCACTGCTGGTTATATTGCTGATCTGAATCTCAGATAAGTTTAGCTGGTCAATAATTAGCCAACCCTTACTGCAGTTATTTTCTTGTTCGTATGGAGAGAGAGAGAGAGAGAGAGGGTCCACTGGATATGTACTGAACACACACCGAAAGCCTCTTAACTCCCAACTGATCAATATGAACTTCAAACCTTGTGCTGTGAAATCATGAGATGGCACTGTTTAAGGGCACTGGTGGTTATATTGCTGATCTGAACCACCAAATATATTCCGTTTTTCTTTTATCTTTGACAGTTTGCATCACATTTATTTGCTATAGAAGTTGAATTATCTTCTCTGGATCTATTTTCAAGTTTCTTTGATTCAATTTAAAAGGCGTACAAGATAGTCTAAGCATCCAATAATCCTCAATCTCTATAGCCGGCTAGGTGACCTACTTTTTTGGTGGAACAAATAGAACCACTTGGCTAATTTTGTATTCTTCACTCACCAGTAGGCTATTTGAATGCAGAAAAGCTATTTACTCATTGTCTCTACAGACATATATACTTACTGATGAAACTGATCCACTTGGCAGAGGATAATATTATTAAAAGTTTGACACTGAGGAACAAACTTAACATAAAAACTGTAAAAATCTTAGTTCAAGCTAGGGGAGTGAATAAGCCATGCCAGAAAAGGAATTTGACTGTTAAATCTTTGCACGACTTAGCTTGGATTGAGTTCAGGCTAAGCTTAACTGAAGCTCAGGCCCTTGCTTTGTATGGGATTTGAAAGACTGTTCTGCTAGTCACACAATACCTACATAGAGGTACAAATGCCTAATCAAAGGAGTTCTTGGGTTTTGCTTATGATCTTGGTTCGTTAAACGATCAGCATATGATTTAACCTTTAGCATTTAGGCGAGTGAATAGGCTTAAAAAGACCAGGAACCCAAACTCAAGGTGCTGGCAGTTATTGACCCTTCATGAGCCTAATTGTGCTAAAATTCTGCACCATATTCTAGAACATTGCATCACTGAACAAGCATATATAGAAAGAGTAAATGGCAATCTGGAACAACTCTCGACTTCTTATATTTTGTTCAGGCACTAAATATCAAAAGTGATGGCAGAAAGTATATGTTCAATAAGCTAATACAATATGAAAAGTAAACCAACATAGTCTGTTAGCAAGAGTAAGCTTCCAGAGTCCAACCAACAGCTAAAATCTCTAAGAACACATACATATAAATAAGAAAACCTAATCTAAAGGAAAACAAAGGTGACTGAGGAGTTTTTAAGTTGCCACAAGGTCTTGGTTTACTTTTAGCATTTATGGGGCAAAGTCAATACCCGAACCTATTACCCTTGCATGGTGGTGAAATGCTCTCTTGCTGCTTTCTGCCCTAACAAACACCACAAGGCAAGGATCATGTAAGGTGCGTTCTTGACTTCTTCAATTGGTTTTACATCCAGAGTAAACACAGCCTTTATTGCTCTTGTTCTCTCCCCTGATATGTCACTGCAGAGGAAAATAGTAAAAAGATGAGACTTCTTTCAAACGTAAATCTAGAGTCATATGAGATGCATGGAGTAGAGAGAATCATAAATATAATTTGCTATTCACACATTCTCCTGGTATTAGGCTAATGTTTCACTGCACTATGAAGAAAGAAATTCCTTTATATCAAGAAGATGAAGAAAGAAATCACTCTGAAATTTATGTTCAATGAGGAAACAAATTTGTTGGAAGACACCCATCATAAGAAACTGTGTAGAAGCAAAAATTATTTTCAACATTCAGAGTTGTGATTCAAACTTAATATAACCTTAAACACATAAGCACTCAAAATCAAACCCTAACCATTTCTTTATATCATCATCATCCTTGCCTTTTTTTTCAAATAAATTGTGTCGGCTACATGAATTCTCTTTTTTCTATTCTATTCTATTACATAGTCTAATGTAATAGTTCATTTTCAAAGTCATTTTCTATTACTTCATTCCATGTTAGTTTTGGTCGGCCTTGTCTACTTTTTGTGCAAATAACAAGCACTATTCTTAATATCCTCACACTTAGATTAGCAAATCTATCTTTTCTAGTCACTCCTGTCATCCACATCAAAACATGAATACATTGTCCTTGTTTCTTTTTTAATGCCCAACACTTTGCGCCGTATAAGATAACTGGCCTAATGACCATCCTGATCAATGAGCTCTTTCACAGTTGGTTTTAATGTTATAAAGTTGGATGAAAATCAAGCTTTCCCAACCTTTTAATGAAGTTAATCAATGTAAAAGAGAGGGTAAGAAACAGTTTAGCAATCAAGAAAAAATGACTGAAACCTGACCCTACATCCTCAAGTTTTGAACTCTAAAACCTGTACCTGAAAAACAAACTTTAGATTCTGTTCCATGAATGCTTAAAACCCAGCAAGTCTTAGCCAAACGAAAACACTGCTATAAATATTGATTGGGATAATTTTGAAGAATGGCTCACCATAGGTAAGACTTCTCAGTCATGCAGTTTCACACACTACAGCACCTTTGATCCTTTCAACTGTGCACTTAATAAGACTGTTAACAGTTGCAACTGATCCAAGAGAGAGCTTTGCCGTTGGAACTGAATCAACCAAGATCTGAAATGCAACAGTCAGCAGTGATCCACCAGATCCAACATCAAGAATTCCTCCTCCATGATGTGCAGGTCCATCAGGAAGTATAGCAAAACCTGATGGCAGGAGGGCAACATAATCCGGATCCCCTCCGCTTAAGACCACATTCATGGCAACAATATCAACAGGAGCGTATATAACATAAGAGCCTGTAGAATCAGTGCAACTCTCTTGTAGTATCAGCATGTTGCTTTGGCTTGAGTTTGCACTCTACAGTTTTTTTTGACATTTAACAATACGTTAGTTTCATTAATGAGAAGCAGTTCCTGATATAAGATTATGAGCCATAATTAGCCTGCAAACAACTTACATTAACACGGAGTAGAGATACACAGTTGCCTGGATCACGACCATTAGCAATATGCGCCATTTCTTGAACTAGGCCACCGTTGGAAAGGATATCCCACTGTATTATGCACAATAAAATAGATAAATTACTAATTTACCAGATAACTTTAGGATTTAGAAATTCCAGGCTTGATCTTATCAAATAATGTCAATTCTTGCAACATAAGACATGTACAGACATAGACTTTAATCATTTGAAGTAGAAAATCCAAGGGCATGTTTGCCCCAAGATAAGAAATAAAAAGAGCAAGATACATAATTTCATGAGTTTGTGCAGTCCTGTCCCATTCGTTCATATTAGTTGAAATGTCTTCTAGTTTGTGGTTATTTTGTGTTCTTGCATGAGTTGCAGTTCATTTCTATTTTGTATGCTTTGTATATTACTGCATTATGTTTTTGTTTTGTCTATGAAAAGATGAAATGCTACCCAGAAGAGTTATCTTTTTTTTTTTTCTTTCTTTGTTCGTCAAAAAGAGAATAAAAGACTGGTGCTTGGAAAATTCAGGTACCTCGCTTCGAGAGTTCTCATCACGAAGAAAATCAAAAACTCTCTTTGGTGGGACTGGAATCCAGAAAGAAGTTGCAGCACTTAGCACGATACCAGGAGGCCTGCCCGGGTCATCCATACTCTTTCTGGTCATGACCCTTACATCATCAGCACCACTTCCTGATAATGTTGTCCATGTGTGTGCAGTAGAAGCGCCAACACCAGTGCAAAAGCTCATCACCATCCTCTCAGCCAACTTAAGCATACTCTTCCTACCTTCTGAAGTTGTTATAACTGCAAAGGAAAATGACACTAAGAATCAGAAGGGAAACTAATAATTTACAAAATCATCTACGTATTACAATTTTATGTAAAAGGGAATTAAATGATGATATATTCATTACCACCGACATCTCCTGCTGGAATGTTATTGGCCATTACGCTTGCAAGCCGTTCACATTGCCGATCTAATGCAGCCACCCAGCGTTTTGCCCCAAAAGCAAGGCCTGAATTCACCAGCGGTCTGTATATATTATGGACTGCTCTATCATCCACTTCTACATGTTCCACCCATATAACCTATGTAATTGTAAGATAGTGAGAGAATTTAGTGACAGATCTCTCTCTCTCTCTCTCTCTCTCTCTATATATATATATATATATATGTTCCACCCATATAACCTATGTAATTGTAAGATAGTGAGAGAATTTAGTGACAGATCTCTCTCTCTCTCTCTCTCTCTCTCTCTATATATATATATATATATATATATATATATATCTTCTATGAGTAAGTGAAAATAATGTAGAAGAGAGTTGTCACCTTTGAGTATCCATTTGGCAATTCTTGAATCAAACAGCCTGATGGCCTCCTTCTGCAGCGTGATATTGAGCTAGGGCGCAAATTGTCCAGGGAAACATCAACCACTGCCCAAGTCCCATCAGCATGCTGTTTACAATACCTTACAAAATAGTTTTCACGAGTTGGAACCAGTGGTGAAGGTACCTGGAACTCCGCTGTCATCTGAAACAATCGTGATGTTAGGTATGTTTTGTTGAAGCTAATTGAACTAAAGACATGCTTTAGCAATTGTTTCGTTTCAAACGTTGTGCGAAATAATTTTCATGAAGAATGGCATGTCTATGATTAATTTCAGTTAAAAGCATTTGAAGAATCATTTGAGGATTTCTATAGTATATACCACTTGCAAAGCTCCATTGTAGTTCCCTGCAACACCAGTTGAAAGGACTTCCAGGGTCATTGCTCTTGAAACCACACCAGAAAACACATTTGACCATTGATTCTGTTAAGCATTGACAATTGAATTAAAAAAAGAGTCTAAATATATAATTTGATATTCTTATGACGATACAAAACATGTAAAAGGGAACAAGAAAGCCCTACCACATCCATGAGGATCTCCACAAGATTAATATGATTCATAATAACAACAGCAGATTCCCGTGAAGCTTCAGATTTAAGTCCCAAGGGTTTTGGACCGATTCCTCGGGGAAAAGTCCTTAGATACTCATCTTCACTTAAAATCTCGGTAGAGTTGTCAGCGCTCGGCACCCATAATGGTTCACCGGCCTGAGCCATTCTGATTAGTTCTTCCATTGCTGCAACGGCAAGCTCAATGATCATTGGCTTGTCTGCTTCAGTAGGGCCAGACACTGACCTAAGAAGATCACCACCTCCATACATCTCCCCAACCATACCTGATTGTAACCCAAAATTCGCAGCCCCAATATCAAGCGAATGTGATGTTCCTTGAGGAGAAATATGAGGGTACGAAAGCACTGGCTTGCCAACATACTTTGCAGCAATACCAGATATCCTATCGATCTGTAAACAAAGCATATAGACGTTAGTCCAACTACAAGAATGAAGCTTCTTCCTTTTTACTGCAATGATAACTGGTGTGTGTGTGTGTGTGTGTGTGTGTCTATATATATATATATATAAATATATTCTCTTGTTCAGTTGTCCTATCACCTCTTCTCGCAAACGAGCATTTTCGACCCTCAAGTGCTGCTCATCAAACGACATCTCGCCAATGGCAGCTGGGCCACCGCAGTTGGGACAAGTAGCGTTGCTGAGGGCTTCTTTGTACCTTATGTTCTCCGCACGTAGTTTTTCATTCTCGTTCCTCAGCTGTGTGTTCTCATGGCGTTCATGTTGAGCCTGTGCACAATTTGGTCAGCAGCTAAATGAGTTCAGAATTGCTTCTCAAAATAAGAATACCATAGATGAGGGAAGATTGAATACTGAAATTACAAGATGGAGTCCTCTAGCTTGTTAGTTTTTCGAGGGAGATTGAATTGAAAATAAAGAATACATATAGTTTGGAGACCGTTTATTTGCAGTGTCTGATATAGATGCATGCTACAAAACTGTTACCTTCATTTGTGTTCTCTTGTTTTGGAACCAAAATTTGACTTGCAAAGGCTCTAACCCTAATCGACGCCCCAGATCTTTCCTTTGCTTATCATCTGGGTGAGGACATTCTTTAAAGAAACTGTTACGAAACCAATTAGATTAATCAAATCATTGTTCCAGTAAGAATAGCTTATTGTGTCTCATCTCTATTTCTCTCATATACAAAAGCTAGCAAAGCACACAAGAAGAGTCAAAATAAAATGCTTACGCTTCCATTTCCTGAATTTGATGCTGTGTATGGCGATGATAGCGCTTCTTTTTGGGACGTTGGTTTGGATCTTGATCATCACCGGAGGGGGCTTCCATGATCTCCGCGCCCGATTTGCTCTCAAATTCCTCGTCTCTGATCATATCCAACTCATTTTCTGGACTTCTATGGGTCATATCGAGTAAATGATGGTGACTATCAAACATGTTTGGCTGAAACATAGTGACCGATCCTAGGCTTTCAAAGCTATGGGTTTCAAATCTAACAACACAGTGAAAGTTAAAACACTCATGATCAGTAATAACACAATGTAACAAATAGAAGAGTTCATATACTTGGTGATGCAAATTCTAAAACAGTGGACAAGAGGGAAAACACAGAGAAAATAAAAGCTGAAAACTAAACATAAAGAAGTGTAGATTATTTGGGCATCAGATCTCTCTCTAATACCAATGACTGACCAAGTTGGGAAACATGTACATGGAGCACTACAAACCACACACGCACGCATATATATATATGTGTGTGTGTGTGTGTATTATCAGCGGGGAGTGATTCTGCTTGAATTATGTAAATAATCTAGCTTATGGTATAACAGATAATTGATCTAAAAAAGGTAGAGTGAAACAGTACATTGAAAAAGTTGATCTAACAAGGTAGTATTAATCAAGGAGTCCATGAAAATGAATTTTGAAAGAACATTAAGTGTAGCTGGTGGTAGACTGAGAAATTAAACCAAGGGTTAATTCAATGGACAGTAGAGTCTTGAATCCTGACCTGACTGAAAGCTAGCTCTGAAGACAACCCAAATCCAGCGAATTTTGGAGCATCGGCAACACAAAAAATATAACACCAGCAGACATATCTCACTCGCCCACAAACCCTAGGAAGTGCACATCTCTCACCAACAAACCCTAGAAAGAGTACTCTTTTTTTTTCCCTCTCTCTATCTGTCTTTTTGACAAGTGAGGTGTTTTGGTTTTAGCCTCTTTTGAGTGACAGCTTGTGCGTTGAGTTTAATAGATTCTCTGGCACTGTCCGAGCAAACTAATAGGATGGTTACATGTAACAACAAACCAGAGATGACTACGGTTTTGGACTTCCAAACAAGACTTTTATCCAATCTGTCCTTACGTGCCAAGAGACTAGATTGAGAAAAATTAGCAGCAAAGAGTTGACTCTGAGTGAAATGGTCTTTTAAACCACCAATTTCAAACAAGTCTATATATAACGCCCACGAAGATCTCGGTTAGTCCAAACTCACACATTTCATCCGTCTCTGCAATTATAACGGAAAAGATAAATTAAAAAGAGAGAGAGAGAGAGGTAGGTTAAACAAAATATGATAGACAAGAATACAGGATAATATCATCATATATATATATATATATATATATATATATATATTTGTTGTTTGTACATAACCATATATCCAACATAAAACCTGGTAAAGAGATGAAGGGTTTATAGGGTTAGAGTAACTCACCGATGTTGAAACACTCAGAGCAAAGCACACAAACCCTTTAGAGGCCATAGGGTAATTAAAATATGAGAGGTCTCAGATCTGGTTCTCAGGCTGAAGGGTCACCTGAAAACCATTTTTGGAGGCTGAAGGAGTGGTTTTCAGGCAGTTGTGATTGAGACCTCTCTTGTCAAAAGAACTTAAGAAGAATACAGAGATGAGGATGAAAGAAACAAAGGGGGAGAGAGAAAGAGAGAAAAAAAAAACTTTTGAAGATGGTGAGAAGGAGAAGAAGGGAAGGGAACAGGTGGGAGAAGATGTGGCAGCGAGGAGTTATTGCAGAGCGTATAGAGAGGGTGCAATAGCATTTATGGAGGATGGAGGTGTTATTGTTAGGAGAGAGAAAATTGGCTGTGATGTTTAAATTCCCTCTATGGGGGTGTGGTGAAACGACTTATGGCTTCTTTACTACACACCTTTTTCTCACTATTTTTCAAAACCTATCATTTCCTCTCTACTATGTGCTTGTTGCGCACGTATATCTAATTATACACCTGTATACTAATCCTCTAGGTTTTAAAATTATACTGTACTAAACTTCAACTCTCAACCTCTCTCTTACTCTCTCATGTCTTTTACAGAACAATTAAAATTTAAATTCGTTTTTTTTTTCATTTTTTGGTAAATATTTTTGGTTTAATCTTGATGTTCTTAAACGTGTTATATCAATGTTTAATTATGAGCCATGAAAAAAAAAATTGTGTGTAGATAAGTGTTGAATATGTATGTGAATTCAGGAGAGCACTATTTATGTGATGTTAATGGTTTGCTTTATTACAAGTTACATAAATTAACATTTCATGAAAAGTGGAAGCTCTATAACCAATTGTGGTGATTTTTTTATTTTTTGGTTTGCTATTTATAGATTTATGAGAACTGGAATTATTTTTTTCTAGGCAGATAATAAAAACTAAAAGAATATGTTAATTAGTAATTTTCTATATAGTCTTGTTTCTCTGTATTGGTGGTTTATTGCTGATTGGTTGTTTGCAGGTTCTGGTTTTGTTGGTATGGGGGTTTTGGCCCTTTTTTTATTGCAAGACTGGTTCCTCTTTGAGTAATAAAGTAACTTACCGGAAAAATGAATGTTAGGCCAGTGAAACACTTTATGTTAATTTCTTAATTCTTATATAAATATGTTTGGTAAATTCCTTATAGAGAATTTACACCAGGTACTTAATTAACAAAAAGTCTGTGTTTTTACAAATATGTACTAATTACTAAGATTAACGAATTAAGCACACACTTGCTGTTTTTTTTCCCGGTAATTTCTGTTGTTTTTTTTTTTTTTGCTGTTTTTTAACAAACCTATAAAATCATAATATAGACTTAGCTAAAACCATGAAATGGAATTTTACCAAATTGTACTATTATTTCTTTTCTTTCTTTTCTTTTATCTTCTTCTATTTATTTATTTTTTTAAATACTGCACTCATGTTTTTGCATTCTTTTTTAAGACAAATTAATTTAAGAGTATTTACATCATTGATTGCCACACTGGTTGGTAGTAAAACATATCAAAATTTCTGTATGCAATCTATTTTTGGAAACATAACATCCCTATTTTTTTTCCCGGATCAAATAACATAACTTCCATATTAAGAATAACGTTGTAAATTTTAGGCAACAGATTTATTAGTATCCAGATAAGACATGAACATTTTCCCTATTTTGAAATGAAAGTTATCCATTGGTACCAAATACATTAGCGAAATTATGATCCTACCAACATTGTATACACATACAAGCACTTGCGCGCATGTGTGTATATATATGTATAGATGCGGAGAGAGAGAGAGGGAGAGGCTATATATATAGGAATTAATTATTTCTTTAATTAATTTATACATAAGCTTGTACAAGTGCGAATGTGTTTTCATCAAGTGCTGATTTGTGATTGCAGCAATAGCATTTTTGATTGATGGTACCCAAATTGGTCCCCCGTTGCAGAAGGTTTTGGGTTTAAAGCTAGGCTGTAATGGCTGTCCGTAGTAGTTGAGATAACCCTAATCCCTATTTGGAGCATTACGGTATTGTGTAGGGTTGTGTACGTGGTTACGTTACTTGTTATTAAATATAAGAAATAAGTATATATAAGATTATTATTGTGAAAAATAAGATTGAATTCCTTAGAATTAATTTCTTTTTGCGTGCAATTTTGAGGACATATATGTGGTAACATCATGCTTTATTGAATTATTTTAAAATAAGTTTCTATAAAAAATTAAAAAATCAGGGCTAAAGCACATACATAAGGAGAAGTGCAAGATGATACCAATTAATTACCGGATAATGCTATTCAAGCAAAATTTTTAGGCAGAATTCTTAAACAGAAATATTTACATCCATTGGATGCATGTAGTGAGTGTATGTGGTGGGGCCTATCACATGCATCCAATGGATATAAATGTTTCTGCATACGAATTCTACCTAAATATTCTGAGTAGTATTACCCTTAATTACCAGGTCCGCCAGCCTTTAACGGAAATTTTGGTATGCTAAATCTAACAATTACCATTTCTGGTATTAAACGACTCCACATATGCTCATACCATTTGATTTGCAATCCAATTGTTTGGCTTCGAATAAATGTTGACTCCATATGATGGCGATATATATGATAATATTGTCTCTACAATAGAATTAAACATACATTTCAAGTGAATTAATTTGGTAATTAACTGACCTAGTTTGGTTCTTTATATAGTTGCTCTTCCACGTACGGTAAAGTTTTCACCTGTTTGGCACAATTTCATAAATATATAATTTGAACATTTGTTCTTTTGAAGTATTGAAAATATTAGAGAATAAATGACTTGTAATAGAAAACGAGAATTTCTCCATTTATATGAGATTATAGCAAGAACGATGACGAAGATGACCCTTCTAACAAGAAATTGTTTTAAAAAAAATTTACACCAAACAAGTCATTTGATTTTCTGTATTAACATATTTAACTGATATTGCTTAAAACCAACATATCCATGCTAATTTCACGATCTCATTTAAGTACCATAAAAACATTTAAACTCCAAATATGTGTAGAGATTTGACTCTTATCACAGAAAAAAGAAGAAATCAAAATTCCAACTGTATTTTCTCCTCTCAAAGATTATACAATTTAATGGTGTGTCTGACAATACAGGCTATGCGTGCAGGAGTGCCATTTACTTCATTCACGGCTCTGGCTCTGTGTTAGATTTGCATCTTTATATGCTTCACCGAAATTTCTGATTGATATATATTGTGATTAAGAAAAGAAAATAGATGATCTAAATAGGCATGGGCTTTGATATCATTTGTAAGCTTCTTACACTGTGTAAATATATTTTTTTTACGTACTCTTTTTTAGGTGTTCACGATTTTCTTCAAAACACGTCTACATAATAAAAGAGATATTCACATATATAAGTATCATGAACTTCTCTCTCACGTAATGTGGAATGTCATAATCACTTTCTTTTGAGACCTAACGTCCTCGCTAGCTTGACTATCATGAACTTGTGCATGCTCCTCCATTTTTCACTAAAAATTGACTCTGATATCATCTATCACGATTTATCCATTCTGTATTAATATTGTCCGCTTTGTACACTTTCAAAAATTATAACGTTTCTTCGCATAAAAGTGATTGTTAAAAGTGAACAATATATACATGAATTGGATGGGTCATGACATTAATATACCAAAGAATTATTCTTTTATCTCTTTTCTATCCATGCATTTTCATTCACCACTAGTGCAAAAGCCACCCACCCATATACATATAGAATCTCTAATGCATATTTGTCATGAATCATGCTACTCATGCGTAACTGGCCAGCCGAAATGAATCCCATCCCATTCCATTGTCATACTAATATACTAGGTGCTATGACATGGACTTGGATACACTCCTTTGTACTTAAAAGTCAAATACTTAACTAGAATATTTAACACTCATGCGACATTGATTTAAACACTCGTACAACGTATTTATTTTAAAAATGCTACATATTATATCAAGTTACAAGATTGCAATACTATTAAATAAAAAATGCAATATTATTTTTTATAATTGTTACATTCTTAGTTTAATAGTGTTGCATCTTTGATTTAAAAGTATTTGGTGGAGTTGCATTCTCAATATATTTATACAAAAAAATTGTGGTATATAAATATGTACGAGAGAGGTCGTGGGTCTTGCATCATTTAGGGTGAATATTAACTGTGCGACCCAAAATAAAATTCTAATATTTAAACTGCTGATTCTTATTATTAAATATATTAACCATCATAAGATTTCATTTTTATATCATACTTTTTCGTTTTCACCTTCTAAAAGTATATAATTAAGGGTGTACACGGTTTAGTTTCGGTTCCTCAACGATTCATTGTTCACTTTTTATTTATTTATTTTAATATTGACAAAATTAACGCTCATACTTGTCCACCCCTAATTATAAAAATAAATTAGAAACTATTAGTATTTATTTATATATCTTATATTATATAAATATACAGAACTTAGAAGCTATTAATATTTATCTCTATATTATATATTATATATTTTATACTTTATATATAAATATAACATTAGAATTTAGAAGGTATATATATATATATATATATATATATATATATATATATATATATATATTTGTTCCGTTTTCGTTCTAGTTCTGGTTTCTTGACTTGGAATCGAAACCAGAACAATAGTGAACGATTTCTAAAATTTAGAACTGAAATCGAAATCGTAGTTAACGGTTCTGTTTGGTTCAATTACGATTTCTTACGATTTTGATTTCGATTTTACCGATTTTTTTATTTATCCCTCTGTATAATTGCTAAAATATTTTTTGAAATTGTTGTGGGTATTTTGTCCTTTCATATATGGGATAATGACCTGTTCACGTCATTATCCTTCATCTGGTGCTGACAAGTAATGAAAAGGAAATATATACTAGCTCTTGACCCATTCGAGCTGGACGGAAAACTAGTCATCAATCGCATAGAGGACAAATTCAAACAATTTGTTGAGATGAGCTAAAAGTGATAGATTCATGAATAACATGTTTGAGGTCTCATTACGTTGTGCATACTTTTTGTGCATTTGACTTACAGTATATATATATATATATATATATATAGATATATATATATATATATTACTGGAAGACCAACTTCACCTCATTCTCGTTATGAAAGGCTGTAAATAAAATCCAATTATTCATGAAAAGTTAGACTTTTTTTTTTTAAACGCTCAGCTCCCACATATTTATTAATTAAATAAATCAAACAATTAGCTCCTTCTCGTTTTGAACAATTACGTTGTGCATACTTTTTGTGCATTTGACTTACAGTATATATATATATATATATATATTACTGGAAGACCAACTTCACCTCATTCTCGTTATGAAAGGCTGTAAATAAAATCCAATTATTCATGAAAAGTTAGACTTTTTTTTTTTAAACGCTCAGCTCCCACATATTTATTAATTAAATAAATCAAACAATTAGCTCCTTCTCGTTTTGAACAATGATGATGCAAAAATCCGCCCCGATCTGGTCAAACGCCAACCTGTAAAATGGACAAGAGAAGAGTGATCGAAAGGGCACCGGTGCAGTGCCGGCCGAACACGCTCCGACGATCAAGTTAGAAATCGGGATGGTGTCTTTAATGGATGTATAGGAACTCAGAGGGTATATCTTGCGTACCTGGCATATGAGTCGCTCCTGTATTTATAGCAGTGAAAACGAAGCCGTGTCATAGTAGGGGTCTGCCTCTTGAAGATAGAGAAGTCCCGATACAATTAGATTTCCTGTCCATATCAGCTTGGGCCCATCAACTACGCTACACGTTTCATCCTTTCAGTCAACCACTCTATCAGATGCCCCCTGTTCATGAGGGTCAAATGCTGGGCCTTATGAACATTTTGGATTACTCATTGGGCGTTTCTAATATATATTTTTTCTTTTTTTTTTTTTTTTTTTCTTTCTTTCTTTTCTTTTTCTTTTTTTTCTTTCTTTTTCTTTTCTGCGCGTGGCCCAGGTGGGCCCGGCCGCGCCCGGCCAAGGCCGGGCAGCGCCCGGCCAAGGCCAGGCGAGCGCCCGGCCAAAGCCAGGCAGCGCCCGGCCAAGGTCAGGCAGCGTCCGGCTTGGTGTGCTTGTCTTCGCCTGGCGTACTCGCTCTGTGCTGGCTCCCTTGCGACCGTTTGGCTTGTGATCGTTACTAAAAGGTGCCTTTTTGTGCTTGAGGACCGTTTGGTTTGTGAACGTTACTAAAAGGTGCTTTTTTGTGCTTGAGGACCGTTGGAAAGAGACGTTGGGGGCATTTTGCAACGGTTGGCTTCCATTGCCTATATAAGCACAATTACCTTCATTCATTCCTCACTTCATCATACCTTGTCACTAGCTCTCCTTCTTCCTTCAGCTTGCTTCTCTAGCTCATGCCCTGCACTATTTTATCTTCTCTCTCTCGTTGTCTGTACATTGTTGATCACAACTTCAACAAACCGGATCCAGAACTCTTTGCTCCTGGCTCTCCCCTGGTCCAAGTATTCAACTTTCTTCATTCCATAATGGCAGACTACAGAGAATGCCAAGATATTACCTCTACAATGACGGATGCTGATGTCGAAGAGTTGGCTACCTCATTCTCTTTTCCAGACGGGGTGGTAGCCAGGGCTCCCTTGCCAGCAGAGAGGGCCTTTTCCATTTGCCCAGGAGAGACGTGCTTCTATGAAGGCTACTTTCTTTCAGGTCTGCGTTTCTCCGTTCCAGATTTTGCGAAAGAGTTGCTCCGATACCTCAACCTTTGCCCTTCTCAGCTTACGCCTAATTCTTGGCGTATTATTATGGCTACCCTGGTCCTTTGGAGGTCCAGCAAGCTCACTCCTCAACCAACTATGAACGAGTTTCTTTCTTGTTATACTATCTTAAAAAGCAAGGACTGGCGTCATATTCAAGGCCGGTCTCGCGGCGCAGGTAGCCTTCCCAAAGTACTTGTGATTCTCGACAATGGTCATCGGATAAAGAACTGGAAGGAACGATTCTTTTTCGTTTCGGGTGATTGGGAGCTTCCTCCTCGCCGCATTCCCCGCACTTGGACCGACGGGGTCGTGAGTGGTACGCTTTTTTCTATCCTTTCTTTTCAAGTCATCCTTTCTTTCTTACGTATGTTATAGAAACTGGTGTATTTTCATAAACCAGCTGTCAGGGTGGAGCCCGAGATAAGCCAGGAAGAGGAAGATAGGTTAGACCTTATCTATGATCTTGGGATGAGGGATGCGGTGACCTTGACTTCTGATGCAGGATTGAGAACACTTGGTTACCTGGCTCGCTTGCTTGGGGAGAGGAGAGGTACACCTTTATATTTTTTGACCCCTTATTCCCTTCTCTTCCTGGATTTGAAAAATATAAATTTTACCGTATACATCGTGCAGGATCTCGGAGGAGGCCCGACCAAGACATCCGCATGTTGGCGAAAGGGAAGGGCGTTGAGGGATCTTCGTCCCCTGCTCAGAAAAGACGACGCCAACCCGTCCTCAGGAGCCTTGGTGCATCTACAGGTGGGGGCTTATCCTCTCCCCCCTCTATCGGGAATTCTCCCCTTGCAGCCACCATGAGTACCCCAGCTCCTGGCGCCAACCCCTTTGTGATACCTTACCCCCCTTTGTTCACGGGTAGTAACCTGGCTGACCCAGGAACCTTTGGGGTGCCGTCGACTCAACTCTTTGGCGGAGACAGCTTGCATGTATCGTTCTCCCCGGCCACCAGCCACACCGGGTTATTAACCCCATCGGTCGGCCATACAGGTTCATTGCTGGGTGACACATCCTTTGCTGTAAAAAGGGCTGGGGAGTTTGCTCTCCCTCGTGATCTGGAAAAGATGGACGCCCTTGACGCTGTTTCCTCCACCGGATACTTACTGGCCAATATGGCTCAGGTATGCCTCTCACCTATCTATCGTGTTTGGGCGAGACTCTGATATCTCTCCTTCTTAACTCTGTGCTGCCCTTGTGTATTTGATAGGGCCTGACGATTGCCCATGGTCTCTCCAACCGCTACCTATGTGCAGAGGAGGAGTTAGGGAAGCAAAGAGCAGCCTTTGCTGCGGAACGCGCTTCCTTTGCCAGTGAGCGTACCGGCTTTAACTCCCAGCTTGAGACCCTTCGCGCTTCTCATAGTGAGGAAATAAACACCCTCAACTCCCAGCTCAGCCATGAACGGGAGGAGAGAGAGCTGGCCGTGGAGAACTTCAAGGAGTCGCCTGATTTTGACAGGGCCCTCAACCAGTCGTATATTGATGGCTTTGAATATTTTCGTGAAGTAGCGCAGGGTCAATGGCCTGACATGAACTTCTCCGGTCTGCAACTTGGAGATCCCGACCCTTGAGCTGGGATTTTTTTTTTTCTTTCGGTATCTATGTAGTGTTCCTCGGTGTAGAGGCTCCATGTACCTTTGCCCTTATTTACCTAATGAAAGATTACGTGTTTTCTTATTGAATATGGATCATTGTGTAAAGGTTACTTCCACACTATTTGAGTTTCTTGATTCACTTAAAGAGACCCTCCGTAGAGACGTGCCCATGTAAGGTTCCGCCCACCTAGGGTTTCATCTTTTCTCGGGATTCATTCATCCCACCTTTTTCCTTTACAGGCCCTCCGTGGAGGTGTGCCCCCGTAGGGTTCTGCCCACATAGGGTTTTATCTTTTCTCGGGATTCATTCATCCCGCCTTTTTCCTTTAAAGGCCCTCCGTGGAGGTGTGCCCCCGTAGGGTTCTGCCCACATAGGGTTTTATCTTTTCTCGGGATTCATTCATCCCGCCTTTTTCCTTTAAAGGCCCTCCGTGGAGGTGTGCCCCCGTAGGGTTCTGCCCACATAGGGTTTTATCTTTTCTCGGGATTCATTCATCCCGCCTTTTTCCTTTAAAGGCCCTCCGTGGAGGTGTGCCCCCGTAGGGTTCTGCAGCAACAATGTCTAGGGAATAACAGTTTTATTTCATGATAATAAAAAATTACAAGAGATCAGCTCGAACTGGACAGGAATTCTATCCTGAGGTCTTGGGCATTAGCGCCAACCTCTCAAATGACACTTAAAGTGTGGCGTGGAGCCAAATTTTACAATAATACTTGCTCAAAACCAATGCAAGCTAAAAAACCAAAAGATGATGGGGGCATAAAATCAAGTCAGGACAAAAAAACCTTACTGATAGAACTTCCTTAAATGCTCAGCGTTCCAAGGATGGGCTAGCTGCCTTCCTTCTAACGTTTCCAGCCAGTAGGTGCCTCGCCTTTGAGTCTTAATCACTTTGTACGGGCCCTCCCAGTTAGGGGCCAGCTTTCCCGTGCCGTGAAGCTTGGTGGCCTGAGTAACCTCTCGCAAGACTAGATCACCAGGCTGAAAACTCCTGTGCTTGACCTTGGTGTTATAATATCGGGACATGGCTTGTTGATATGCGGCCATTCGCACCTGCGCCTGCTCCCTATTCTCGTCGATGAAATCAACACTGGCCCTTAGCTCTCTCTCGTTGTGAACTGGATCATAATGTTTGGCACGATGGCTCGCCACAGTCCTCATTTCAACAGGCAGAACCGCCTCGCTTCCGAAAGCTAA
This sequence comes from Cornus controversa, assembly GCA_026545225.1. Lineage (NCBI taxonomy): Eukaryota > Viridiplantae > Streptophyta > Magnoliopsida > Cornales > Cornaceae > Cornus > Cornus controversa. The sequence continues at coordinate 65,175,092 of CM048849.1, read as the reverse complement.
AAAATAGGGTGTTTCTCCTGTGGGGATTCTGGCAGTGGTCCTGTAGGCCCACAGAATGCTTGGCAGCAGCTCTGGCCATGCTCCTTTGGAGTCATCCAGGCGTTTCTTAATCATTTTAAATATAGTTCTATTGGCTACCTCAGCCTGCCCATTGGCCTGCGGATGGCCTGGCGATGAATACCGGTGGTTTATGCCATGCTCCGTGCAAAAATCTTGGAACCGTCGGCTCTCAAACTGCTTTGCGTTATCCATAATTATGACCCTCGGGACACCAAATCTACATATGATTGATTTCCATACGAAACTAATGACGTTCCTTTCCCCTATTGTAGCCAGGGGTTCGGCCTCTACCCATTTAGTAAAATAATCAACCGCCACTATTGCGAATTTCGTCTGGCCCTTTCCCATGGGCAGAGGACCAACAAAATCCATTCCCCATTGGGCAAAAGGCCACGGGGCCATTATTGGTGTCAGTTCTTCTGGAGGTTGCCTCGGGATGTTGGCAAAACGTTGACACTTTTCGCACCTCTTGACAAAGTTCATTGCGTCCCGCTGCATAGAAGGCCAGTAGTACCCTTGCCTAATGGCTTTGTGAGCCAAGGATCTGCCTCCTGCATGGTTTCCGCACTCCCCTTCATGTATTTCCTTCATAACATTCTGCGCTTCCTCTGTTGACACGCATCGTAGGTAAGGTAAGGAAACTCCCCTTTTATAAAGGATTCCGTCGATTAGGGTGTACCTAGATGCCCTGACCCTAGTTCTATGTGCTTCTGCTTTATCTCTCGGTAGCTCACCATTGCTTATGTACTTGGCTATTGAGTCCGCCCATTCCATGCCTTGAGTGACTTGGTTTACTTCTCCCGATGTTGCGGTTATTATACTCGGGTGGTCCATGCGCTCTACAAGCACCCCTCCTTGGGCGGCCTCTTGTGCCGTAGCCAACCGAGCGAGGGCATCGGCGTTGGAGTTTTCACTACGGGAGATCCGCGTGATTGAAAACCTCTGGAAACGGGTAACCAGCTCTTGTACTTTTTGCAAGTAGGATTTCATCCTGGCTCCCTTTGCTTCGTATTCCAGACTAACTTGCCGGGCAATTAACTGGGAGTCAGTATGAGCTTTCAGTTGTCTAACCTTGAGGATATCTGCCAGCTTTAACCCCGCAATCAAGGCTTCATATTCAGCTTCATTGTTTGTTGCCTTGAATCCGAATTGCAGGGCGTATTTGAAGGTTTCCCCTGCTGGAGATCTGATTAGTATCCCTGCTCCACTAGCTTGTGTGTTGGATGATCCATCGACAAACAATTGCCATGTGCACCCAGGATCCATTTGGCCCTCCCCTTTTTGGTGAACTGTATTTCCTGCTTCTTCTCGCTGAACTTGTTCATCTTCCTGGGGGTATGTAAATTCGGCTATGAAATCTGCCAGTACTTGGCCTTTGACTGCTGTTCTAGGCTTGTATCGGATGTCGAATTCTCCTAACTCCATGGACCATTTCACTAGTCGTCCCGAGGTTTCGGGTTTGAAGAGGACTTGCCGGAGGGGTTGATCGGTTAACACAACAATGGTGTGCGCTTGGAAATATGGCCTGAGTTTCCTAGCCGTAGTGACCAAGGCAAATGCCAATTTTTCTATGGAAGGATACCTTTCTTCTGCCCCCCGGAGAATCTTGCTGGTATAATAAACTGGCCTTTGCACTCCTTCTTCTTCTCGTATCAGCGCGGAACTGATTGCTGCAGGGGAGACAGCTAAGTACAAGTACAACTCCTCTCCTACGCGTGCGCATGACAGCAGTGGGGGTGAACTGAGGTATTGTTTTAACTCACTTAAGGCCTGCTCACATTCTGGAGTCCACTCGAAGGCCCGCTTGAGGACTTGAAAGAACGGGAGGCACCTGTCTGTAGCCCGGGAAATCAACCGGCTTAGCGCCGCCACTTTACCCGTCAGCTTTTGGACTTCTTTAATATTTCTGGGCGACCTCGTATCCAGGATGGCCTGCACCTTCTGAGGGTTGGCCTCTATTCCCCTCTTGCTGACCAGATAGCCCAAGAACTTCCCGGAGGATACTCCAAAAGCACACTTGCTTGGATTAAGCTTCATCCTATACTTCCGAAGAACCTCAAAGGTTTCCTGTAAATCAACCAAATGGTTGGCAGCTTCCTGACTTTTGACAAGCATATCATCAACATACACCTCCATGTTTCTACCAATTTGCTCCTTGAACATTCTATTTACCAACCTTTGATATGTTGCGCCGGCATTCTTCAGGCCAAATGGCATCACCGTGTAGCAGTATAATCCCCTTTCTGTTATAAAGGAGGTTCTTTCCTGATCTGACGGCCACATCGGAATTTGATTATACCCTGAGTAGGCATCCATAAAACTGAGCCGTTCATACCCCGCCGTCCCTTCTACGAGCATGTCAATTCGGGGGAGGGGGAAGCTATCTTTCGGACAAGCTTTATTCAGGTCGGTGAAGTCGACACACATGCGCCACTTTCCATTAGATTTTTTAACCAGTACCACATTTGATAACCAGTCTGGGTAGCTGGTTTCTCGCACAAAGTTAGCCTTCAACAACTTCTCCACCTCCTCGGAAATTGCCACGTTTCTTTCTGGGGCAAAGACTCTCCGTCTTTGTCTTACTGGCTTGGCGATGGGGTCGATGTTCAGTCGATGCACGGCAATGTTTGGATCAATCCCTGGCATATCCTGATGGGACCATGCGAACACATCCTCATTCGCTCTGAGGAATCGCACCATCTCCTCCCTGGAGGTGGGTGAGAGTGATGACCCCAAACTTACCCTTTTCCCCGTGCCTTTTTCATTCAAGTTGACCTCAATTAATTCTTCCATCGGTTCTGCATGACGGACTTCTTCTTTTTTCTCCATCTCCTGTCCCTCAATGTTTAGGGTTTCTGTCATCTTCCTCTCCCTTAGGGAGGTGGCATAACATTCTCTGGCTGTGACCTGATCCCCTCTCAGTTCCCCGACACCATGCTCCGTGGGGAACCGGACAAGGAGGTGGTAGGTGGAGGTCACAGCTCTCATAGCATTCAACGTGGCCCTTCCCAGGATGACGTTATACGTGGTTGGGCAATCTACCACAAAGAAAGTCACCATCTTGGTGACTTGTCTGGGACTTGAACCAGCTGTAACCGGGAGGTCAATGGTGCCCAAGGGGAGGAGTTTCTCTCCGGAGAAACCCACAAGTGGCGACTGAGTGATCTTGAGTTTGCTTCTTCCAATCTTCATCTGATCAAATGCATCTACAAAGAGGATATCTGCAGAGCTACCGCTGTCAATCAACACCCGCCTAATTGTGAAGTTGGCGATGGTTAATGTGACTACGAGGGCATCATCATGGGGTTGCTGAACTTTTCTGGCATCGTCCTCTGAAAAAGTTATGACCTGGTCGCTCAGTCTCGGGCACTTGGCGGGCGAATGGCTTACTTCCCCGACTTCAGAGAAACTCCTTGCTTTCCTAGTATGTGCTTTGCGAGCGGCGTTAGACTCCCCGCCTCCTGCTACTCCTCCCGAGATGACTCTAATTTCCCCTACTGGGGGGTTCTTGCGAGTTGTTCCCTCATTTATATCCTGTGCCTGATTCTGCGTTCTCTGTCCTCCACCAGCCACAAACCTCCGTAACTGGCCCCTTTGAATTAAACTTTCAATCTGCCTTTTCAAATCTATGCATTCATTGGTATCATGGCCATGATCGCGGTGGAACCTACAATACTTGTCACGAGATCTCCTGGCAGGATCAGTTCTCAATTTCGGAGGCCACGACACAGCCGGATCGTCTTGGATGTGTAGGAGGATCTGGCCTATGGGAGCGTTCAACGGGGTGAAACTAAACCCCTTTTCGCGGCGCACGGTCCTGTCACTTTGTTCCTGTGATACTCTATTATACTTGGGGTTTCGTTCTTCCCTGCTTGGTTGTCCCCCCCTCTTCCTGTCCACTTTTTTGTCGCTATCATCTTTTTCCCTACGGGCATCAAGGGCGTCCTCGGCATTCATGTATTTCTGGGCCTTCACAAGTAATTCGGACATGCTTTCAGGAGGATGCTTAGAAACAGAATATAGGAACTTGGAGGGTAACAATCCTCCCATGAACGCAGTAACGGCCACTTTGTCATCCAAGGCATCTACTTGTAACATTTCTCTGTTAAATCGATTAATATAGTCCCGCAACGATTCTCCTTTAGCTTGCCTTACATTCAGGAGATAGGTAGCGGGTTTTCTGTGTCTCCGGGCAGCAATGAAATTGCCAACAAATAGTTGGCTCAGCTCGTTAAAAGAGCGGACAGTTGATGGCTTTAAACTATTGAACCAAGACCTGGCGGAGCCCTTCAATGTAGTGGGAAAGGCTCTGCACATGATTTCGTCGGGTACTGCCTGAAGATGCATTAAGGCCTTGTAAGTTTCCAGGTGATCTAGCGGGTCCTTAGTCCCGTCAAAGCTCTCCACTGTTGGCATCTTGAACCTGGGGGGCAGCGGACAATTCATTACCCCTGCAGAGAAAGGAATGTTGGTTTGCTGGACCAAATCCTCTATCGTGGCAGGGCCTTTTCCTCTTATGGCATGGGCCATACTTTCTACCCTGGCTCTCAGGTCTTGTATTTCCATATCGTGGTAAGCGATGGATGCTGAATCCCCACGGGGTTGGCTTCTCTCAGGGAGGACCGAGCGGTCTGGATTCGTCCCGCCTCTTACGTGACTCTGGGCCGCGTCCTCCGTTGGTACTTCACTTTCCCTCCGACCGTCATTCTCCTCAGGATCGACAGTCCTTTCGTAACTTGGTGGCGGTATCGGCGCCACAGGAGGGAGGCGTTGCAGAATCGCCGCATTTTGTTGGAGCAGTTGGACCAGACTTTGGTTTAAGTTCTGGACCTGGTGCTCTAACGTTGCGACACGCCCTTGGTCATTTGGGACTTCGGGGTGAGTCCCCGTGAAGTCCGTCTGTCCAAGGGGCTGCGTACCCCCTTGTCCTGCGGGCGGATCGGCTGCTGGGTCCTGTGCATTTGGGGGGTCGGTACCAATGGGAAGATCCTGAGCGACCGGGGGGTCGCCTTGGCTAGGTAGGTCATGTACCGGAGGACCTTGGCCAACAGGGGGATCCTGTATGGCCGTGGTCTCCAATCCAGATCGAAGGTGCATCATGCTTCGTGTATGCTTTGGATAGGACAAATCGTGGGTTCGTTTCCCACAGACGGCGCCAACTGATGATGCAAAAATCCGCCCCGATCTGGTCAAACGCCAACCTGTAAAATGGACAAGAGAAGAGTGATCGAAAGGGCACCGGTGCAGTGCCGGCCGAACACGCTCCGACGATCAAGTTAGAAATCGGGATGGTGTCTTTAATGGATGTATAGGAACTCAGAGGGTATATCTTGCGTACCTGGCATATGAGTCGCTCCTGTATTTATAGCAGTGAAAACGAAGCCGTGTCATAGTAGGGGTCTGCCTCTTGAAGATAGAGAAGTCCCGATACAATTAGATTTCCTGTCCATATCAGCTTGGGCCCATCAACTACGCTACACGTTTCATCCTTTCAGTCAACCACTCTATCAAACAAAAAATAACATAATCAAGTTACATAGTTCTATCAAAACATGAAACATAAAAAAAAAAAAATTATCTCCTTCTCGTTTTTCAAAGAAGTGATATTCTGAATTTGTAAAGATTTGCTCAACTAATAATTTATTCCCCCATCAAAAAAAATTATAATAAAATAAACGATTTGCTCAAGTACAATTTTTCTCGAAAAATACTTACAAATTCGATATATATATATATATATATATATATATATATATATATATGAGACTTTTTTGTTTTAAAATTTCACAACATTTTGAATTTAGGTAAGATAAATATATGCTGTAAAAGTTATTCAGCAATGTCACATGTGAGGTCATGATTCACTAGCTTTAATTTCCTATTTTCACATGCAATTGGAAAAACCCTCAAATTACCCATTCCACTTTGACAAAATCAAGCAGAGAAGTGTGGAGTTTCTTGAAGAGACGCTGCAAAATTCAATTCCTTAATCATGTCCATTAATGCCAAATATGCGTTGAATATTTCAAACGTTGAACAAATTTTGTCGCTACCTTCTAGTGGTCACAAATATGTGGTTACGCCCATAAATGATAAAATCATTCATTTCCTATAAATGAAAATTTTTCACTGATTGTGATTCATGCCTACCATTTCAGGGTAATGTAAAACTTTTTCATGGGTGATTTAACTAAATAAATAGATAAATGGCTCACTTTGCCCAACCAAGGCATACCAAAATAACAACTCAAATCTATACAAAATCAGATTTTTTTTAAAAGAAAAAATGCATTTTTGACATAAGGCTGAACTCTTGAATCAGGTGTGGTGTGCCATTGTCTCTTATTTGAGGGTTGCACAGAAATTATTTTCGGTGCTCATTTAAAGTGGAATGACCCTTTTTTTTTTTTTTTTCAAAAAAAAATGTTAAACCAAACACTCTCATTATTCACATGTCTTTAATAAGATGCCATCTCTCAACCTCTTCATTTGAAAAAAAGAGATTATATCATTTGACTGAAAGAAAATGGGTTTGTCAAAAGATTAACCCAACAATGAAAGAGTCAATGCATGAAGTACATTTTGAAGGAGAGGTCCGGACCCACCTCAAAAGCGTCAAACGGACTTGAAAGATTAGGTTTACCTCTTTCTGTTGGATTCTTGGGAAAATGTAGCACGGCTAGCTCTTCTTCAAAAGGTTGAGGCTTTTTTGTTGATGGCAATTAACTCACTTTTCACAATCTCATATGTTTTAACAACTAAACTACTTAACTTCACGGAGAGCTAAAGCCTTTCACATCCTCTTTCTTGGATTCTAAGTTTTCAGATTATGACAAGGATGTGGTTCAACGGTTTTACTTATATATATATATATATATATATATCATTTTTCAATTAATTAAGGAACAATATTTTCACAGATGAGATATGTTTTTGGTACCCATTAGTCTATGTTCCGAATACTGGAAGTTGGTGGGCAAGAAATGCGCGCACTTGGTAGCGCATTTAATCCTATTGTTTTTGTGGTAGGTTAAATATTAATACTACTTCATAACTTCAAGCTTCAAAGTAACTTTAATTAGTATCTCTATTAAATTTGCAAGTAATCATATATACTACTTATTTAAGGTATACGATTATTAGAATGTTGATTGATGAGATCACCAAATAAAATGGAATGCTTGCCTCTTGTTCATCCTTTGAAGCACCCAACTCAAACAAAAGTGTTGTGCTGCCTTAATGCAATGAGAATCATTATAATTAAAGATAGGGACACGTTATTCTCTTTTTAATAGCATACTTTTATTATATATTTCCGGACATTAATTAATACTACACTAGGATACTGGAAAGGTAGGACTCGTGACAGAACCTAATTTTTCTAATTTTATAAAGTATTTATTCTGATATATATTCAAGTCACAACAATGAGACTGTATTATTATTATTAGGGATATGATTCTCTACTAGAGTGGTGTCGTAATTTGTCGAACACATTAATTTTATTTTTCAACAAATTTAATTATACTTTTCAACACATTTAATCTGTTTTTCAACATAGTAACTTTTTAACACATTAATTATATATGGTGCTGAAAAACCCTATATATAACACGATACTGTAATAGCATATATAGAATCCTATATGCTCTCGGATGTTTGTGCATTTTCCTATATCACCTTTGGATGCATTTGCATTTGCATTTCTAGAGCTCTGTAATAAGAAAAACCTCGTGGAGACTGAGCCCCAAGGATTGTATCTGGTTTAATTTTTATCGCTTAGAGTTGAATATAATATAGTATCAATTTAATCATAGTGTGTAACACTAACACATTTAAAGTTGTGAATTAATTTTTAGAATCAAAGAGTTGATGTGAACACTCAATGAACAGCATTCTTATTATTCTTGTCCAAATAGTTTTTGTGGTCGGAGAATCACTTTCAAGAGCCCACTGGGATTATGATAGAAATTTTGTGGTTGGAGAAATCACTTTCAGGAAATAATTATTCCAAACAGCACCCTAAATTTATTATGATGATTAATGAAAATGATAAAAAATTTCATAGTTATTTTAGGCCCACACTGGCAGGGAATGTATGCGTGTCTCAAGTCTCAACCCGTCATGCATGGTGGGGCTCTGGATGTGTGTAGCATTAACAATTTAACACCACCATCCTTGTCTTCCCAACTGCGCAACCATTAATTTTATGCAAAATCGATTTTGTGGCGTTATTGTTTATTAATATAAAAGAAATTTAAAGTTGATCAAAAAGCTCCTTTCATTCACATTTCTTTATCAAGTTTGGGGAAACATAATATAATATTATAAATAGGTGATGTTGATAGCTAACTTTTGAATTAGGATTATTTATTGGCCCCTAATTAGAAGATGACTTTACTTTGATCAAAAGACCATGTTTGATTTTGGTTTCCATTTAAGGAATTTTATCTTCTTTTTTTTATTATCATTATTCCTTTGGGATATAATTATTATTCTATAGATAGAGAAAGAGGCTTTCGTAGAAGAGTAACCTTTTTTCCTCTAATGGTCCATCAACTGAAAAGAGAACATTCATTTCCACATGGATTATTTTTCTCCCTACGATCGATTTCCAAATAGATTTTAATTTGCTACCATTGTCACTACCCACTACTTTTTCCTCTTCATCCATCCAATATCGTAAATTGTGATATATATATATATATATATATATATATAGTCAGTCAGTCAGTCATTTTGTGTTGGAGTTTAGGTAAAACTAAAAAGTAGTTCACATTGTAAACTAAAAAGTAGTTCACATTGTGAACTGAGGACATAACATAATTAGACTCATGTAAGGCTCAACTTCAAACGCAGAATGCAGCTAGCTCTTGTTCCTCCTTGAAACGCCCAGAGATGGGCCCTCAAAACAAATGCAAAAATGCTGTTACAACATTTACTGATCAGCTGGTTCTGTCATAATATTGATTGATTCAAAACAAGGGTTTAGATCTTGGACAGTATATATTGGATTATATTGTCTTGAGTTTTGAATGTTCACCCACCATACCTGGAACTTGTTACATTTATTATCTATATTTATGCATATCATGACACTAAAATCTTATAATTGCTTGGAGGTATTATGGTGAATGCATCATATCACATTTAAACCAGCTGGCCCCAGAATGAATAGCCTTGGGGCCTCGACCACTCAGCAACCAAAATTGAGCCAGAAACTGAGATTCTGAATCTCAGTTATTGTAGTTCAGTCAATTCTCTCCTTCTCTTACCAACAAGTATTATTGCAATTCTTGATGGCAATAATTTGGTTGGACATGCTTTGGTGTGATGGTTTTGGGAAAAAAAAGGTGTGATGGAAGCACCATAAAGGAAAGGAAAAGGAAATTTCAATTTAAATCTTCTGCAAAGTAGTTTTGCAGTAACTAGTATGCAAGTTTGTTAACAATGTTCCATGTGTTGCCAACTTCAAGCTTATCCTTAATTAGGTGCTGTTTGACAGTAGCTAACTGGACTAGTTTAAAAGCTGAAAGTAAATGTTTTCCATACAATAACATATATCTGTTTAATCAGCAACCTAGTTTATGTAACAAATTCCACAAGAATTTTTTCAATTTTTTTTTATTGCTTACAATAGGAAAATTAGATATATACTTGGACTTTTTGAAGTGCTGAGAGAGGAGGTGGTCTGAGTTTGGACAGATACAGAGATGTCACAGATGCTACAAGTGGTATTGTTTTCATTTTTAAAGCTTCCAACTAGTTGCAGTTATCAATCCTGCCCTCTATCTGTACTGACACGCTTAGCTGAAATTGAAAGAGGGTAACAGCCTAAGTGATGGTTTTGGGTTCTTTTGGCTTTAAGATGGTAAGGAACAGTACAATTGAAGCCACAAGAAAATGATTAACAGAAGTGGCAGTGAGTCCAGTGACACCATAACATAATTTTAGATATATCACCATGTCCGATGATTATGTTTGAGAATTGGGAGATTGAGTGACTTTATGGAATATGATGAACTGCTCTCCCCTGCATACATTAGATTATGCAAACACACATACTTTGCAGATTGGAACTGTTTCAAGGTGGTGTACGTGGTTCGAACAAGGATGGAGAGGACAGTAATTTTATTTGGGGATAGTCATACTTTGTTCTGTTTTTAAATGAGGATTAAAGCAATGAAGGAGTTTTTAATTGATAATGTGAAGATGGTTACATGCAGGTGCTATGAATCTTGATTTTCTGAACATAGTATTCACTTGGCTTGTAAGCTTCTGTTTGGAGACTTGCTATCATGCTATTGAGGAAGCATGTGGTTAAACCACATTTTCAAGCCACTTGAGTTTGCTAATTTGAAGGAATGTAGCCCACTATATGAAGATCATTTTGCTAAAAATGATCATAATTGTAATTCATCTCCAAAAATTTTGGGGCTTTTTACCAGTATAAGTTGCTAACTAATTGAGCTTTTTCACCTTAAAGTACTGCTTTATTCCAAAAACCAAAGACCAAACTCAGGTATTCTCTTTATAAATTTCTCTTTTTGGATATAGTTCGGATCTCTTTTAATTATGGCAAATTCTATTAGTCAAACCTTTTCAGTTCTCTAAAGTATTGGATGAATATGTTAGTAGGCTGAGAGCACTCACTTGAATCTTTTACCAAAATATAACTTAAACCCCAAAATTAATAATGTGATTAAGAAAATAAACTTTAGCAGGCTGAAAGAATTTTCCATTGGTGTCCTTCCAATGACTTAGCTGTTGGTTGGTTGTAAAATGCATAGTATTGAATAAATGAAACTAGGAGAGGAGCCAAGCCCCTACAAAAGTGATCGTCTTAGATACCCATATACCTGTTTGGGAAGTTTTTTTCATTTAAGAGGTATGGTCATGGAGAGCGAACAGACACTTGAGGGACATCCCATGTAGATACTTTTTTCACTGTAATTATAGACAAGAGAGATGGTAATGAATAAAGTGCTTGGTCTGAATTTTAAGAAGTAGGGTAATGAAATCAACAAAATAAATTTGCTAACTCAAAACTCGAGCATGAAGCTAGTCAGCTTCAAATCTATTACAGAAGTTCATATCCCAGGATATTAAAGAGAAGCAAGTATCAAACATGACAATGTTCTACTATACAAGAGATAGCCTTGTCATCCCAGAACTTCTTGGGAAATTAAAGCAGAGAAGAAATTAAACATCCAAGATAAACAAATTATTGAGCGATTGCTTAGCTGAAATAATTCCATTCACTCATATTCCATTTCTGTTTCTTAGACATAAATCCCTTTCCAATAGCTTGTACAATATATTACAATGCCTTCCTTCCAAAACTTGGTACATTTTAAGAGCCATCCTGGCTCAAGAAGGACTTGAAGCCAATGACAATCGAAGTTGCAATTTTCTCCATTCTCTACCTACCAACTTGAGAGAGTGCAAATTAAATAGATTTTGGTCACAGAAATTGTGAAAATCAGACCGTGGATATATCTTGGGAGTACTGCTATATCCTTTAACTTGTTGGGTTTGTGGCTCAAATTCAGTTACGACAGTTTTCTTTTTCTTTTTGGAAGCCTGAAGACTTGGGAGGAAGTTGTATGCATCTATTTTAGAGTTGTGGTTGGGTGAACCATATAAAATATTGTGTTGTGCGTGAATGTGTTTGATTATTATCTCCCTATATGATTGTGTGATTGTTGATGTGACGATATACTTCCGATGTGCCGAACGAAAATGAAATTAAATTCCCAACAACTGGTATCAGAGCCTATGGTTGTCCTGAAGATCAGAGCTGAAGATTGGCGGTGTGTGAAGAGTTATGAAGATATAATCATAGCTGATAAAAACACGAGAATGATGATAGTGTGAAGCCCATAAGGAACAAGTCCTGGGACAAACCGAAAAATACTTGTTTTCAAGATGGGGCAGGATGTTGGTATGAAGAAGGGAGGTTTGATGTTTTTGGTCCAGAAAAACAGTAAGAGAAGAAATAAAATAGAGTAGTGAGTGAGAAAAGAAGAGAGTTTGGAGGTTAGAGATGATGATGACGAGGAGGATGATGATTGATTGGTGGGTTGTCATGCATGAGTAATTGATCACCAATGGGGATGGTGTGATGGAGTTCGGTTTGAGGTGGATAAATTTACAGTTGAGATGGAGCTATAGAGGAGCGCGTTGATGGAATTTGAGCCAAGGTAGAGATTGTTGAGTTTGTGGCTCAAATTCAGTTGCGGCAGTTTCCTTTTCCATTTTGGAAGCCTGAAGACTTGGGGAGAGAGTTGTATACATTTATTTTAGAGTTGTGATTGATTTGGTAACTTCTTGTTAGACAAGGTATATATGATAATCCTTATTCAAGAAGGAATGAGTTTGAAGACTCTATAAATAGAGGTATGGTTAAAAGGGAAAAGAGAGAGAGGGAGGAGAAAGATGTAAGGGGTTGGTAAGTATTGTGAGGAGAGGAGAGAGTATATGTAATTTTGAGGGGAAGATGCCAAGAGAGAGTGAAGTAGTGTATGTGGTAAGCATGTTTTTCGTGTGTTGTATATTCTCTTCTCAATATAGTAAAATCTCTCTCTCCATGGATGTAGCCCTAGAATTGGATAAATCATGTAAAATATTGTGTTGTGCATGAATGCGTTTGATTATTATCTCCATATATACTTGTGTGATTGTTGATATGATGATATGCTTTCGATGTGCGGAATAAAAAAGGAATTAAATTCCCAACATAACTAAGATCTAAACTAAGAAAATTTCCCCTTTGTGTCATATGGATCTTTCACCTGAAGCATATATGCAGAAAAGCAGCTACAATAAATAATTAACCTGATAATTACATATAATCAGTGCAGATGATTTGTCATCAGCAAAAAGGTCACTAATGTGAGATAAAGTACTAGTTCTAGATTTACAACATATTGATTTCCATTCGCTGTAGGAAACTTTGTAGGAAGGATGCACTCTTCACCATTGAAATACACCCTGGATGGAAAGCCATCTCCTTTGGTTACAGTGAAGGCAGAATAATTTTTCTTGGTGAATGAAATGACAGATTGCTGTTTACCAGGTACCTTGGGATCAACTCGAGGGTTCGTTCCGTTTGTCTCAGCAGTCAAATAAGTCAAACCGGGCAAGCCTTGCAAGAAGATGGTGTAGTTGAGGTTTGGAAGCAATGTTCCATTAAAGGAGTAAACTTTTTCATAACCATGAGACGCTTTCTTCTTCAATTGAATTGCAAGAAACCAGTCCTCAAAATTGATATCCTCCCAATTGAATATAGTAATTCTTGCAGTCCATCCATTCCCGAAATTAGAATTGACATGCCAGTTTATGCTAACCCCACAATTGTCACCACAAGGTAATGGATTGGGCACATGAAAATGTTTTATTTTCGCCCAATTTACAGCCTTCAGTGTTCTATTCTCAAAGGGAACAAGAAGAGATTCCGTAGGGAGAAGCAAAGGTGGAGCAAACCGATTGCACTTTTTGGTGTTACTACAACCACAAGCGCATGTGTTGCAAGGTATGACAGAATCATTATAGTAGGCAGAGAATGAAACACAGCACCGAGACTCCGTGTTCTTTGGCCTAGTGATGTTGCAGACTACTTGCCAGCTCGCGACAGCGATGCTAACGGCCTTCAGCCCTGTTGGGTCAGGAAATTCTGTGGCGTCCACTCTTAGGGGTGTTCCACATTTGTAGTTTGGATTAAGAACACCGACAATTTTCCATTTTTCAGGAGGATAAAAAGCTGTTTTATTCATATCCGGTGGAAGCTTAAAGACCTGCACTTGAAAGATGGCCTTGGCTTTGGTTACATTCATGATGGTTGGCAACAGACTACCATTTCTGCAGCAGTATGGGAGGTTCCCAATATTCTCATCCTTTTCTCTATCCGGAGGTAGGTCAGCAATGACAGGATTCTTTTGGCAATTCATGACTTTAGAAAAATCAAGGTCTTTGTAGTATTTACCAGCATCACCATAAATGCATGCAGAACCGTCTTTCAGATAAGTGTATGCTCCTCTCATTGTATATATAAACTCCCCTCTCATCCATTCCCAAGTTAAGTTCCAATGATCAAGACGCCCCAAAGGGTGGTGGTTTTCAATGGTCACTTGAGCAAGATAGTTACTGTCATAGGCTTGTAGGATATCATAGGACATGGAAAGATCACCACTTTGGCGTGGATAATACTTGGTTTTCTGAACTTTGACCTTAAATCTCGGATCCATCACACAGCATGTATACATGGAACTCGCTGTGGATCAAAAATCAAGTTAAAAGAAATTAGAATGGATGTGAAAGAAGACTATATATATATATATATATATGAGGCAACATAGAAGCTAGGTCTGATTCGGTTTTAAGAACTTACAGTGGCGAGTGGCTCCTGGGCACTTGTATCCATCATTTACAAGCCTTATTGTCTTAGGCATTGGAATCCCAGGTGGCTTAACCCCAAAAAGAGTGCCTTCCAATTCGATTTGCGCCTGAATTTGGTTAAAATCTCCAGCAGTCTCAATGGCCGTTTTCAGATCCGTCTGAGATTGGCCAGCAAGGTAAGTTCCGTTTCCTACAGGAGCTGGTAAATCATCACCGTTTACTAGGACTGCCCCACCGGCAGAGACTAAGATCTCTCGGTGGTGAAATCCAATGAAAATCTTCCATGCTTTAAGTTCAATGGTACCTGCATTCAATACTGTAACCATGGATTTGAAGGCCCAGGATTGTGCGCTCGCATTCTTTAAGAAGGGATATTCTCTTTCTCGGGAAACAAACATATAAGATAGAAATATCCCATTACAGTGTTCTACTGCAGGAGGTGGGGCGGCTGGTTTTTCTTCTTCGTCGTAGTCTTGAGCTTTACTCACAGGCATTGAAGCACAATGGATCAAGAAGAACATGGAGATTAGGATTTTCAGCACCATTTTCTTTTTCTTTCTCATGAGATGATATTAGGTTGAAATTAGAGAACAACACATGGGTATTTCTATGGCCAAACGGTGTAATTGTTGAATTGTTTCAGAGTAATTGAAGCAGTGTATGGTGGACACTATGAGGGGTTGATTGTGAGAGGTGTGTAAACGAAAACCCATATGAGTTTTGGGGTTATAGTCTTTAGATCTAGTGAAGACTAAGTCATGGTGAAACCTCCTCCTCTATTTTAGCGACAGAATTGGCGGGGGGCGGGGTTGAAACTACCAACAGTCTTTCAATTTTGTAATTTCCTTACAACACGAAATGACTATAATACCCTTTCTTAAATTTTTGAAATTGTTTTATTGTACATTCTTTGGTGGCTAATTAAGAACCCATCTTCATGTCAAAATCTTTCTTAGTTGATACAATGGTCAATCTGATTTGATTATAATCACAGACTCATATAAATCCTATCAAAATGCAGTATTTTTTCATTCCTGGTGACCCCAATTCCATTCTGTCAAGTGGTCAGTGTTTCGTGGTTATAGAATTGAGACAAAAAAAAAAAGACCTAAATGGAGTAATTCTTAATTCATCTGTTCGTTTGGCAAAATGGAATAATTTGGCCAAAAAGACTAGTATTTTCTAGTGTAGATTCTGTTAATGTGGGATGTCAGGGAGGAAAGTTCTAAAGAGTAAGTAATAAAGACAGATGGATATAGCTTTACTTGAGCCCACGATATCAAGCTGCCCGTCCAAGCTTTTTATCATTGACCCTTGTATCGGTAGGTAAGACCAAATTTGCAAAAACCTGAAACAAAGTTCTTGAAAAATTATTGAAAATCCAACTTCCAAGATCGAAGACAGTGTTTGGACGTTTCCAGAGTCCCCAAATTGAATATGTATTAGACTATAGAGATACTTGTATCGTCAAATTGGAAACAGGATTTAAAACACTGTTTACCTTCACTATATTAGTTTGTTCAAGCAATTTAAAGTCTGAACCTGTAATAGAGAAACTGACGCTTTCTAGGTGTTGCTATGATGCTTTAAAATAATAAATCCATCGTCATTCATACATAACCATAACCATAACCATAACCATAACCAGTGCGATGAGCAATGCCTTGTGTGCAACTACAAATCATTTCAATCAGCTAAAAATTTCAACAACACAACTAGATGATACATATTTTTACACGTTCGTTCATTGTCATGAATCCCAAGAGGAAAAAAGAATTGCATGTTCCCTACTCATTGTCACTTGAACATTGGGTACAACTTTTGTCTCACTTGGATACTTCCCATCTGATATCTTATTTTCATGCTGTATTTATGATAATCTCACCTACGACGTGCCCTCTTCTTCTAAATTTACACAAATTATCTCTCAACCTTCTGCGTCCTCATCGTGTATATTGTGTGATTGAACATCTTAAGTACAAAAAGAAGACTTTTGCGATCTTTGATATGCACATTGAAAATTCTTCTGTAATGCTCATTGAAGATTCATCTATCTTGGCACCAGCTTTACATTCCTACACCACTTCTAAATTTGTACGTTGGGTGCTCTCAACGAATTTAGCCTTCGCTTTTGCTGATCGTGACGATCTTGACGTGGAAGAGGAAGACTTAGGGGAGGAGGTCCTTGACTTGTTCTTTTTTCGCTTCTGTTTCTTTGGAATATTGGGAAGGTCCGTAGGTGGCATATCTTTGGAAGTCTCAAAAATTGATTGTCTTTCCATTTGGTCAAAATCTGTTACAAGAGGTGTAAAAAAAAAAAAAAAAAACTTTTTTAAAAAAATGTAAGAAGTGCTAAGAAGGTTATTTCTAAATTGTGTACAGTAAAATAGAATGAAATGCCCTACCAGAATTAAGTATCCAAACTCCAGTCATTGATCATGTATGCAGTATCATACAATCAGTAAGAACATTTTGGTATGATTAAAACATATTTTCAATAATAATTTTAGTGGAAAATAGAGAACAGAATTATTGGTTGATTTTCAAGAATGACTGGAAAAATAAAAAATGTGGAACTAGTTGCACGAACTAAATACAAGAGCCACAAATAGATGGAAAACATCACAATAACAAAGTAAAGTGATGGAGGAGTCAATATTTCAAAGTATTTTCCCAACATAGACATTGGTCTATGGAAAACTTTGTCACCAGAATCAACAAGGTCAATAATCAAACTGTTATGCAAGAATATGTGCATCAGTTTGAAGCTAGTTTGAGGGTCCCTTTGAAGTATGAGAAATTTACACTCCATCTAGCCCATAAGATTATACATGCTCACTAAGTCATAATAAAAGAAAAGGGAGAGGAGAATATATAAGAATAGTAGAACAGTAAAATTCACATAGGCAAGGAACAGAAGGTGTTCACAAAATCAAAATTCATTTCAATGCGTAATCAGCCACCACACTAGGAAGAAAAATTGATACCATACTCAATCTTGAATCATTCTTATAGTGTAATACATCCATTTTATCAAGGAGCAAAACTTTTACCTATCATAAGGAAGCAAAAAGAATTTTTTTTTTTTAAAGCAGTGCACTTTTCATATAATTTAGGCACATTACTTTAGGCTTAATTCAGCTAGATCCACCTGTGCAACAGGCTAAATATACAACTGTTCAATCATTTTGGTCATAGTTGTAGCTCAAAGAACTCGCTGAACACATAGTTTCCTCTCGTCCAGTCTCTAATACCATGAACTAAACATCAGCTATTCGATATATTTTTGTCACTTTTCTTGATAAGATAACTTATGTTTAATTTCTCATAGAAAAAAAGGTTTGTGATAAGTTTTCCGATTAAAGTTTACCATCATGGCATCAGAATTCAAAAATTATGAGATCAAAACCCCAAAAGAATTGTTATATCTGATTTATTAAATGTGCAATGGTTGGCTAAATCATTTAACCCTCTAATTCAAACAATCCTTTTCAACCAAAAAAAATATGTCAGTTGTTTTGTCACAATAAGTGAGGATGCTAATCTCAGTCAAATAATTAATTTGGAGTAGACCACCAAAAGACTGGTCCTTTCTAAGGCCATTAGTTGATGATTAGCCTTATAATAAGAGTATCCCGTGACAGAACAGCAAAACTCATTCTCATGAAAGAAAAGAATATGAATATCTTTTTCTTATCTTACAAAGATGGCTCAAAAAATATGTATAACAGACAAATCATTCATGTTCCCTGAACATTTCAACCTGTGACAAGGCCTCATTTGTTCAATGTATCCTTAACCATAACTCAAATGGCGTAGACATGAGTTTAAATCCTATTATTTGAAATACACAGACACACAGCTGTAATTTTATTTATAGAATTAGAGAACAGTAATGTACCCTGAGATGACCATGTGGAGAGAGCAGAACCGGAACCTCTTGTTTCGTTAACGTTACCAATGGATGTTGTCGCGAAATCAGGCGCTGTCCTGAATTCATTCATCTACATTTTCCACCCAATGAAACCATAGATAATTACAATTAGGCAACAAAAAATATAATAATGAGAACACCCAAAGCATATGAGAAAAGAAAATGAAGGAGAAAAGGTACATAGATACATAAATGTGGAATACATACCCAACTCGGTGCACTACCAGAGGGGCCATCCCAGCCAATATGTGCGACATGCTTAACATCTGTTGGGTACCCAATTTCCATCTCACGCTCCTTCACAGCTGCAAGAGATCACCCATTTCACCTTAAACGCAGAACACCAACACCCAGTACAGCATACAGGAAAATAACCCCAAAAGACATATATATATATATATATATATAGAGAGAGAGAGAGAGAGAGAGAGAGAGAGAGGAAAGGACAATTGAAGGCATTACCAAAGATTTGGGAGATGTACTTGAATCCTTTGCAGATCCCTTTCATTTTGGTTGCCATGGTGAAAGCTGCAAATGAAATTCAACTGCGCTCTTATAAGATATTGACACAATAGAGGAGGAGACAGCACACTAATGTGAAGAGGTGGTTTCTTTGCCTGTTAAAAGCAAACATACTTAGATGGGCATTCATAATTGTTTACCTTTTTCATCGAAGTTGAGAAAACAAAAACATAAAAAAGAGAAGAAAAGAAAAGGGTTATGAGTATTCGAGAAGGTGCATAACATGTGCCTTGAGGAACAGTTTGCCTTTGAAATGGGAATGGTATCAAAATATGGAATTTATAGGCCATAGTGTGGTACTTTAATACATTCGAAGATCTGTATCTAAAACCCATAAATGATAGAGAGAATATTACCTTTTCAGAGAGAGGTTGAAGTTATACGAGGAGAAGCAACTCCCCCAACTGGTTTAGGCATTGCACAATTTTTCTCCCACTTTTCTCTACTTTTTTGATGTTTATACCTAATAAGATACAAATTAAGCCCAAATGATATGAGGTGGACTCAGAAGAAAACCAGTCGAAGCCAAAGAAGAAAATGTGGGAAAGAAAGAGAGAGAATAAGAAAATAAACAGATTTTGGGTGTTTCAATTCAAGATTGGAGAGTTGAGATGATGATAAGATAATAATGATGTGACGAAGTGAGAGATTGATTTGATTTTAAAGTTGTAGGATGAGAAGAAGGGGAGATCGAAAAGTGAAAAAAGAAAGAAAAGTGGAAAGAGAAATACAAAAAGGTCGACACCACGAAAATCTACCAAATCTCCCAAACGAAGGGTGAGGCCGTGAGGGATAGTTTTGATGGACAGAGAGAGAGAGTGAATTTGAGTCAAGTACAACTTTATAATAATAATAAATTGTTTCTGGTTGAGCCAGAAGGGCATTTTATGGTGCACTGTTGCTCTGTTGTTGAACGAGTAAATCGCGGGTATTATGTCTTTTTCTGTTCTCCTATTAGGGAGGTCCTAAAAAATGCAAGAACTCTCTTAATATGCGGGCAAAATATCAGACAGATATATAGAAACAGATAATACATAATGTGTGTATATATATATATATATATATATATATAGACATGAGAGATAACCCATATATGGATTATGGAGGAAGTATGTCACTCTGATTTTATCATTCATGGTACATTCAATTCCAAATAATCTACACCTGTAAATGCTTAAATCACAATTATAATGGCATAATGTAAGATTAATTTTTCTCACCAAGCATATGGAGATCGGAGACACCCTGTTAAAATATTTGTAATTCAATAGTAATTTGTCATTATTTGTATAGAAGATAAAGAGACAAAGTAATAAGAATTTAAGTGATAAAATGTTAATTTAAAAAAATTTAATATAGTAAAAAATATGAGTGATAGAAAAGAGCGGAAAGAGTTTGTACGAAATAAATATAAAAATGATGATACGATGAATGATAAAAACAAAAATGATGATACGATGAATGATTATTTGTACGTGTATTGTATTTCAGATTATATTTTTTGCAAGTATGAACATAACAGGGTAAATTTATCTCAATATAAAATGATTTATTTAAAGAACGGTATTTTTTTGAAGATGACATCAGATGATCACTTGGGAGCAATTAATTTTTTGATTTGAGGAGTATTTATATTTATGTAACTTTATGGTGGTTATTGGGTCATTTTGTTTACATTTGGTAAATGGTAGCTGAAGTTCTAATTTACCCAAAAATTTATCAGAAATGTAAAACTTCTTGCAATATCACTGAATTTCTCATATTCATCTCTTTGACTAAGAATAATTTGGACAACAATTAAATCCAGTTCAATATTTCCTCAAATTTTAATATTGGTTTATTTGAAAATGTTGTGTACCAATATCATTTATTCAACTTGCAATATAGACATTCATTATACAAATAAGAGGGCAACTGTAATATCTGCATGTGCTCTTATCTACGGAAAGAACAGAAAAATAAATTCTATTGTGCTAGCATTGTTAATGGTTAGATTAGGTGATTTCCCCATCTAACCATCGACAATTTCTATAATCTTTTGTAGTTAAATTTGTACCATCTTTGGCAATTAAACCTTGAAGTTGAGTATCACAAACATGTATCTTTTTGTTACAATGGTGGCGAGCACTTGTTCATCAGTATCATCTTCGGCCTCTCTCCTTTCTTTAAGCCTTAAAATTAGATCTAATGGTCTCTCTCTCTCTCTCTCTCTCTCTCTCTGTATATATATATATAGTGTAAAGGGTTTCTTTTTGGTAGACACTTGGTAAAGTGCTTCAGTTCTGGTACACCTTTCCTTAATTGCAGTTCTAAGCTTTGCCTCTGAGTTCTGACTACCATGCTCATGGACCAGTACCTAATCAAGAAAGTTCTGGTTCACTCTTTCATTGTTAGTATATATTTTTCATTAGAAAGAGAAAACGAGAGAAGAATTATGCAAGTCAGACACCACCTTAAAGTTCTTCTACATCCTTACTGTCAGCCATTGCTTTCCACATGAAAATGATATCTTAAATATCATTGATTTAGTACAAATGCAAATTTTAGAATCAAATTCTTTGTCACAAGAGTGTTGGTTTTGCATATTCGGAGTGGCCTAATGTGTTGGTTTTCCATTATTTCTATACTTGAAATCTGAATCAATCTGCATCCAAACATTTGCAAGTATATTAATATTCATACCACCTACTCATATATATATATATATATATATATATTTGGTGCCTGCCTGCCACCTATTGATCTACTAAGATCACATTCATGTGATTTCTTAGGCTTTGTGATCATTCCCACCTAATCGTTTTGGTATTTTATACTACTAGTATTTAAGATATATATATATATATATATATATATATATATATATATATATATATATATATATTTGCGCGTGCGCACAAAGAATTAGAGATGGTTGGAGGCACGTTTAATGAAGCTGGGTTGTAACCACAACACTAGATCTTGCAATACTTGATATGGAAATAGATATATATATATATATATGCTGGTCAATGTCAAATAATCAATGGTGGTCGTGTGGGTTTTAGTAATACTAATATATATCTTCAAATCCTCTTGGAGATAACATGTATATAGAAATCTGGATTACATACTATGATCAGAGAGTGATTTCGCGTTTAATTTTGCGTTACTTTGAAAAACAAAATAAGCTGAAACATGTGATATGAGGGTTGAACAGATCAACACTAATCACATTTAATTAAAGTCAATGCTACATTAGTCAGCTCACATCGTCATAATATTACACAACACATACATTTTTTAAGAAAACTTAATCTCAAGGAGATGTATAAGAATTGACGCAACAACTTAAGAATTACTACACAAGACACGGATATCTCAAGTTTGACTCTCCTTTTCATAATCCTATCAAATGAACTTGAATGAAAAGCACATATATAGTGTCAGACGCCAACATGTACTCCAACATTTGGGTAATTTGAAATATGAATACATCCAATTCTTACAGAAACTAAAAACTCATTGCGGTTCTATATGAAATCTAAATTATCCCCTAAAGGAAAAAATAAAAGTCTTATCCGGAAAGATTGGCGAAAAATGCCACTGATCATAACAAACATCGTCAACGGAAAGACTGAAGGGGAACTCTCACTGGACTGGACTGGACTGGAGAGGATAATGGTCCTTCTGTAGGACCATAGGCCACCAAAGCAGGGATGTAATCATAGATTATTAAATAATTATGTTGTTTAATCAGGAATCTGGGCTTAGGCTGTTACCAGTTACCATGTAGTAGGCTTGTCCACTCACGGGATTTCTGCCAACCACTATCATGCATTATTATTTGTAGTTGGATTTCAATAAACAGAACAGCTGCATAGCCTAGTGCTTTCCTGAGCACATCAACAACTCAATGCCAATATGTCGAGCACTATCGAGTATGAGCCCAAGACTACCTGGTGAATCGAATGACCTGTGCAGCCCAGCCCAGCCCAGCACGTTGCATGATTGATCAGAATGGAATAGGTCATCCGGACCGGATCACAAGCAAGCACATCCATGGAGTTCCCAATCCCCATTTCTCTATCCGTGGACAGGCCCATTTTCCCCAAACAATGAACTAGTCTTCTTTATCCACAAGCCACATTGCCCACGCAAACAGCAAACAAAGGGTTGGATGGAAGGCCTCCCAATCACCTTAGGACTGACTACTTACTTTCAAAAGCCGTTGAGGACAAAATTATCACAACAATCAAAACCACCGCTACATGGGCATGACTATTTTTTGCATACATTCAATAATGACGACCAGCTAGTAAAGTAAACCCCAACATATTATGTCTGATAAAAAATAAACTCAAGAAACAAGGAAAAACGCCTACAACAGATCACTTAATTTCTTTTTTAAAAAGAAAAAAAAAATCAGCAGTGGAGTTCCAGTCACACAAAGTTGATAACAAAGAACCTCAGATAATCCTTTTCAAATCCAATGGGTTCCTCAACCATATAGAACTCTAACCAAAAACACATGCAATTCCTTACCCTCTTCTATCAAGGAAATTAAAAGGGCCACTAAATGCAAGGAAATCAAGACAAGCTATTTAGGCAGTTCACCCAAACTGCTGTTTGACAATAATACACATGTACAAAATTAATATGCAAGTCAAGCCTACCAAAATAAAGAGTTCTACTGGTCAACTTGTATCAACCCAAATTTGATTAAACAACTTCCTTTTTACTTTTAAATTCCGAAAAAAAAAAAGAAGTTTCTTAACTAAAATTGGTCCGACATTCACATTTATAATAAAAGAAAATAAAAAGAACAGGAGTAGATTCATCAGGAAAATCTAGGAAGAAAACCAACCAAAGAAACAGGTTGATGAAAAAAATAAAAAAAGGAATACAAAATAGTCAATCACAACCTCTTTACATGCTTAGTCACTCTCTATTAATTTGGAGGCTACTGTGGAGGGCATGCTGGTGTAGTTGTCTTGATTTGGTGATGGAGATGGAGGTATCGCATATGGAATGATGGCCATATATCAATTGCATATGCCAGGTTGACGTGGCTAAATGGAACCTGCGAAATAATTCGAAAATATTCCGAGGTGAGTAGAGAACATAGGGTACAACATGAAATGAATTCACGTATTTGATGACACATGATATCTAAGGCCGACCAAACTGTAGATTGCGGTTGGTGATACATATCAGGGAGCCTTTGGTCTTAGTCATAAAGCCATAAAACCCCAAAGAATCAGTTGTAAGATGTGATGCAATTGTGGGGTTACATTGTACCTAGGGCTACAAATGAACTGGGCCGAGTTGAGTTTGAGTCTGTTCAGACTCAGCTTGTTTGTTCGTCGACTTAGCTCGAGATTGTGACGAGCTCATCAATATTTTAAAAAGCTCGGGTTTGGCTCGTGTAACAACAAAAGTCATTTGGACTCAATTTGACCTCATGTTCAAGATCGTTTTGGCTTGTTCATGAACTTATACGAGCTTACACAAACCTATATTCATGAACATGTTCATGAACTTAGGGTTCAAGAACCTATACAAACTTATGTTTATAAACTGATTCTTGAGCCTTATCCGAGCTTATGTTCACGAATATATACAAGCCTACATGAGCTTATGTTCACGAATATATACAAGCCTACACGAGCTTATGTTCACGAGATGAACCCAATACTATTCAAGATCGGCTCGTTTATGAAACGAGTCAAGAAATTAAGCTCGATCTCGGATCGTTTGATTAATAAACGAGTCCGAGTTCTTCATGAATAACTTGGTTCATTTGCATAGGGAGGAGGGGGAAGGGGGAAGGGGGAAGTAGGAATTTTATACAATCTTCTAAGACAAAACAAAAATAAATAGTTACATTATGTAACTAGATTATATTTTTGACGAGGAAACTCTGAAGTTACTTGCTGAATATTGAGGGAGAATGTTGGAGCTTGAGGGACATGGTAAAAAAAGAACTTAGGCATGGCAATTCACAACAGCGATGATAGAATACTCGAATGCTAGTTCTGCTCCAAAAGGCCAATTGCTAAATGGAATCAAATACCTTTCCTAGAAAATTTTCCTAGCGAGCAACAATTCTAACATGCTTATGATTAGGACACAAATGAAAAAAGTTAAGGAGTCGAATTTTGGATTGAAGATAGATCGGGGTTCATGATCGGCACAGGCTTAAGGAAGCTTGGCTTGGATCAGCATTGTGCAACCAAGGTTTAGTTTTCGCTTTGCTCAAACTCATTTGCATATTGATCTCAAAAAGATGAAAAGGAACTCCTCTCTATAAACAATAATGTCATTAGGCCTCAATGTATGCCATATTCTATTTGATCAATTCAACAAGTTAAGAGCAATAATGAAAGGTATGGATATGATCTCTAACTTACAATGCATAGGTACAAGTGACCACGCCAAGCTCAGCCTTTCTCACGTTCAGCTTGTTTAATGGATGAGCTTATAAATTGAGCTCAAGGATAGTTCACTTAACCAATGAAAAAGTATTAATGAGTAATTTAGAGGTCAAGGCCCTGACCCATTCAGGTATAGGTCGTTCATTTGCAAACACACTTTTGAAGTGACCAAGATCTCATGAAATACTTTGGGCTTGAATCTGACAATTACATGAGCAACAATCCTTTCACCTACTGCAATGCTATCAGTGAATGATGATCCTTTGTCATTGAAAACATTAAAATTCACTGAAGATAACTTTAAAGTCATTGGCAATACAACTCAGCTAAATATCAGGTTTCTAATATCAGGTTTGACTTATTAACCTTGTATAAAAGATTGGATTTTTGCTCAGAATTGCAGAGGTGTTCAAATGGATAATTAAAATATGTCTATGATAGATTGACACAACAATCACTGACACAACAATCACATTACACTTTAGAACAAGTTACAATTGTAAGAGCAAAGAAGAGCAATCACAGCATGAAACCGAAGATGAGACTACAACCACATAGCATAGCATTTAATTGCCATTCAAAACTTCAACTGCAGATAAAATGTCTTGAGCAAAGAGCCAAAATTCATCAAAGTAATACACATGCTGAAATTATTCTGGGACCTATTTTGTATCAGTAAATCGCACATCGAGAAGTTCATGCCTTCATGGCATTACACCAAGTCACGACTAATTCAACTAGTACAGAACACTTACCTATTACTAGAGCCGAGTAGACAACTTCAATTGCATCTTCTTTAATATCAATTCCAACTCGAAGGCCAGTAGGCATGAATCCCATAACCAGTCTTCCAATTATCCAAGAACACAACTTTCTTCACCGCCCAAAACGAAACCAACAGCGCAATCATCATAACTGTCCTTTGCGCTGTCTTGTTCCTCACCTTCACCAGCACATGCGTCATCAACGCCAACAACAACCCCACAATTGTATACAAAAATCCAACGGCAAACCCCTCCGCTCCAAGCTGCATCCCAGATCCCTGATAAAAGAATATCAGCTTCGACGGATCGTTCCGGTCAGACAGAAACATCGGCATCTTCCGAATTATATTATGCATAGCCCCCGAAACGCTGAAAAAGTACACGAAAACCCCACCGGCCAGCCAAATCTTAGAATCATGCAAAAGGGTCTCCCTGGCGAGCACTTTTTTCGCCACAAAAGGCGACCAAATCAACAATGCCGCGACCATAAAAATTAGCTGCTTCTTGGAAACAATTGGGGGGCGATGAATCGGGCCGACGGTGACCTTGGTTCTGGATTCGATGAATTCGGCCATGGACTCGGCGAGGCGAGAGAAGTCTCCGGCGTCCATCTGGAGCGAATCGTCCTTGAGATTGAGGGCATCGGGGCCAACGAGGCGGATGTGAGGGAGGGCGTTCACGCCGAACTGTGCAAAAGTGGTTTGGGATTCTTTGAATTCGATGTCGCAGAAGAAGAGTTTGGATTCGGATGGGGTTTCTTTGTTGTTGGTGATGAAGGAGGAGGAGAGGAGGGCATATTCAAAACGGAGGTCCTTGAGGCGGAGCTCCTGCTTGTCGTGGAGTTGGACGGCGTCGAAGAAGATGAGGAGAGAGAAAGAGCGGGGGCGCTTGGAGGAGGTGATGAAGCGGCTGAGGAGGTGGTCGTTGAGGTGGATGACCCCGGATTCGGATTGCGATTGGAGGGTGAGGAGCTCGGCGACTCGGTCCGCATCTGACTCGGAGGTGGCGGCTTCGTTGAAGAGAGTGATGAGAGTTATGAGGAGGAAGAGGAGATAGATCAACGACGATCTTGCCGTTGCAGAGATCGTCATTTTTGTTTGTGTTTTCTAGGGTTTGTGGCTGGAATTTGGGATCGAACAGAGCAAGGGTGTTCTTGTTCTTGGGAGACGATGACTTCCGAGTCTTTGAGATTTACATCCGGTTGGGGATTGTACAGTTTGTTTAGTTACCAGTAAAATGATGCCATTTCGACTAAAAACAAATAGCCCTGTGCCCCCACTTGTTTTGTTACCATTCAACTTCACAATAACTCATCACAAGGATCAATTTTTCTATGCGCCGACAATTACACATTCGTAGAAAATCTCTTGTAAAGTTTTTCTGTCAAAATATATATATATATATATATCGAGAGAGAGAGAGAGAGAGAGACTAATTAAAGGTTTACAACAATTATTAAAATACTTTCAAAATCAGAAAAGTTTTATACAATTCATTCAATTGGTGGATTTAGGTAAAAATAATTATATTTTTTTTCTTGAATATTTGAATTTATATTTTCTGTTACATGTATCACCATACTTTTAATTAAAAAAATAAATAAAAAAAGTAAAATTTATAATTATGAATGCAACTATATCAATCTTTCTTGTTGAATTAAGTTAATACTTTGTATCAATGATCTATTATAAGGTTTATATTCTTTTTTTTTTCACATAATAACAAATGCACACACATATATACATATTTATATATACATGGTACAATAAAGTTAGACTAGTGTAAGATTAATAACTATTTTATGTCATTCAATTACTTTTTGTAATTAAGACTCATTTTTGTCAATCTAATTGTTTGATCAAATAAGATTAATAGCTATTTTATGTCATTCAATTACTTTTTGTAATTAAGATTCATTTTTGTCAATCTAATTGTTTGATTAAAAATATAAATATTATAATAATGGTATCTAATATACTTATTTTTGGAAGTTTTCTTTAATTAAAAATATAGTGAATTGGTGATGTATGTAATATAAAATATAAGTTAAAAAATAGTTAAATTTATACGATTGAGTGCATTGCATAAAAACTCTCTTGACTTGAAAGTATTTTAGTAATTGGTGTTATGGATTTGCTTAAGTTAGTATGTTTGATAAATTTCTAACACCTTTTTAGTCTCGAAAGTAGATTTTTAACACATTATACAATATGAGTAAAACATTATATATTAAATTTTAGTGCCTAAATTTGATATAATACGTTGAAAGCTTAATGTGGAGATATGCAAATTGATTTTATAAAATTTGTTCAACAAAATGGGTGCCTCAAAACACTTTTTTTGTTGGCAAATGTTTGTTTAAAGTGATTACAAAAGTATTCCGATTCTTCTCATGTTTAGTCGATCCACTTGGATCTTCTCCTGTGCCTTTGTACAGTAGAGGGTGGCTTAGCAATGAAAGTAATATCATTTTGATACCGAAAGCTACAACTTGTTGTGTAATTATCCGAATTATCTCTCTTTGCTTGGTTTGAACGCATTTTGAAGGGAAATAGCAACTTTTTGGGAAATCGTGGAAATACAGGCCTTAGCTTGGTTTGCAATTTTTAAAACAGTTTTCAAAAATGATTTTTTAAAAACTCATAACAGAAAACAGTTTTTGATTTTTTCAGTTTGAAAATCTGCTTGGTTGGAAAAATTATAAAATAATTTTCAGAGAACAAAAACTCATAAATCTACTTAGTTGTATGTACTAGTACTGAAAATAATTTTCTAAACTAAAATACTAAAATAAAAATTGCACATTACTCTTTTATTTATTTATTTATAAGATGTAAACTAGTAATAATAATAATGTAATAAACTTTTTTCTACCTAAAATGTTTAGTTTCGAAAGAAGTCAATGAAGTCCATATTCTTGAACTGAAAGTTCCAATAAGGTAGCCGATTCCAAAACAGAGTCAAGAAGCAGATTTCTGTCCTTCCAAAGAATTGTTGTAAAGGAACATCAAACAAATTTAACTACCAATTGCCAACTAAAAGATCCAATCTGCCATATCTAGAAGGGAATTCAGACTGAAAAATTGCAACTTAAAAACGAACACCACCATCTCCACACTTCCACAACCAAATTACAATGAATAAATAAGTGCTCCGTATTATCCTCCTCCTCCTCCTCCTCCTCCTCATCCCAGCAATTATAACAAATGGAAGGAAGAGGCAGAGGCAGAGGCAGAGGCAGAGGAAGTGATAGTGCCCTTTTCTTCAAATTAAACAAAAGGCAAGCAGGCAGACTGTAATGTTTGGAATGGAAGGTGGAAAAATCCACTAATTTTGATAGAATAAGAAAATCAACCGTATAAGTTTTGTCAATTGCACAACATCTCCAATGTTACTAATTCAACATCAAAATTATTCTATACTCAATTTCCATTTTATCAAACAACATTTAGTAATAGATCTTGGTTTCAAAACTATAAAAATGATATGCTAATAATTCCAGAGACAACCTCAACCATTCATACAACAATCAAATATAAAAACATTAAAAAAGCATACTAACAATCAAATTGTATTATTCTTGATTAATATTATACCCTAATAGTACAATAACAAAAATGAAAACAATAACAGGACTACTATAAGTAAATCCAAAATAAAATAAAATAAAATAAAAATCAAACCCGTAAAGTTCTTCAAAACTAACCCCACTTGCATTGCCATAAATTTTGCAAATCGCATGCTCCAAAACTTTCCAAGTCTTCTCTGCGTATTTGGAGTCCACCATGACCTAATGTTTAAACTCTTCTATCTGAAAATTCCTCTTCTTCTAACTAGTAACCACTTCCTCTTAAATCCAAATTCCTCTTCTTTTTTTTGTTTTTCAAAAAAAATTTCATTAGAAAGAGAGAGAATTTATGAAAATAAAATAACTCTTAAAAAAATAAAAATAAAATCGGTAAATTATTATTATTATGTATATTCAGTTTTTTTTCCCAGAAACAATTTTCGGAATTTTTTTTGGGGACAACTCCTCTTTTTTTTTTATTAAGGTAAAGAAAAATTTAATAAATAAATAAACTCTCTCTTTCTAATGAAAAATTTTCCGGGGAAAAAAATTCAAAATTTTTTATTATATAATTGTGCATTTTTATTTTATTTTTGTAAATTGATATAACTTAATATATATAAGAAAGCTCTCCTCTCAAAAAAATTTATTAAGTAATTTTGCATATTTAGTTTTTTTTTTTCAGAAATTATTTCCGGAATTTTTTTTCAGGAAAAAAACCGCCTCCTTTTTTAATAATAGAAATGGTAAAATTGTCATAAAAAAATATAATATGTACAAGAGGAGATAAATTATTCACTTTTGCAAATGTGAGTGCAATATGGGTCCAAAAAAAAGTACAAGGGAGTTTCTTGCATTTTTTTAAAAGCACATAAGGTTTTTGGCCCTTTTGCCCAATTTTAATTGAAATTATTAATTTGTGAGTCCAAATGATTTATGGTGTAATTGTTATGGATTAAATGAGTTCACAGTGGTGATACGAGATGATTGATTTTTGAAATCACAGTGGTGATACGAGATGATTGATTTTCGAAAAAAAATGTGTATGACCGCGGGTATTAGAGGTCGTGTGACTCGTGTGCTCTCTTAACTGTGTGTGTGAATTTAAACTATTTCCTGAAATATTATTCACACGACCTCTAATACCCGCGGTCATATTATTCACACTATTTTCTGAAATATTTGCACTACACAATAATTTTTAGTCAATATATCATATGAATAGATTATCTATTTTTTTTTTTTTCATAATGTGAGATTGAAATATGAAAAATGGTTGATATGCAATTTGTATTCATCAAGTAAGTTATTTTATTATCCACGCTCTTTTCTGAAATATTTGCACTACACAATAATTTTTAATCAATATATCAGATGATAGATTATCCATTTTACATTATATTTATTCCTTGAACCATTGGTTTATTTGTATACAAAAATAGAATTCAAGAATACAAACAACTAAAATATGTTAAAGAAATCAATACAAGTCTATAAAAATTCATCAAAGTCTATACAAATCAATGAAAGTCTGTAATAAAAGTTTATAAAAATTCATGAATTCACGTAAATCTGTCACTTAAAAAATGTCTTTTAAAATTCTAATTGACTACACCCTTCCTTAATTGCTAATAATAATATTGTATAATTTATATAAAAACTGCTTAACTATTTCTCAAACTAATAATATATACTAAAATAGTATCAATTATATTTATTTGATGTCAACATTCTTTATTTATTCGATATGCCTCTCTACTCTCTGGCTCTTTTGTTTTTCCTATGCATTTACTTTTTTACTTCAATATTTTTTATTTATTCCATTCATGAAAACAAATATTGTTCATCTTATTTGCTACATCTGGTGATTATTGTATGTGCTTTAATTGAAAATAATACATATATACACTACAATGTCAAGCGCCATAATAAAAAACAAAAGAAAAATTAAATTGAAACAAAAGCAAACTTGAGGTGTAACCTATGAAAAATCATATGGCTAGATATGTATATAACAATACTGACATTTGACATAGGCTAGTTTCAACAGCACCCATAAGAGATTGTACATAATTCATGCACCTACCATCTCTTAATGTTCTTGGATACAAGCATTCATTCCTAATAAGGTGAGTGGCCTGAAGGCAATCTGTACCAGGCCTATATGAAGGAATTTATAATCCTTCATATATTTCTGTAAATCTCTAAGTTCTAACAACCTTAGAGTTTCATCCTAGTGTTCAAGAGTAATAGACTGTTCAACCGTCTTGACTGCCATCCTATTAGCCAAGGTAAACATTCCTTTACTGTAGATAGCAGTAGGCTTCACAGGTGGAATAGTCCACCTGGATAATTGGAGTTGAGTTTCAGCAAACTCCACTAATTCTGTGTTTTTGATGGAACTATTAGATCCCTGGGAAGAGGAGGCAAAGCCTTCCATGTCCATGATAAAGAGAATAATACTGTTATATAATAAATATAATTCATAAAAAATGAATTAATTAAAATAAAACTGCATAAATAGTTTTATGAACAAAAGAACACTGTTTACTCGTCAGTCAACGACTTACAAAAGCAACAACACCAGAACCGACAACAAGCTTAAACTGCGCGACTAGGATCTGTAAATAGCACTGTGAGTCATAGAAGTATTCATGAAGATTTAAAATAATTAATAAATTTTTTATAAACTATATTAATTACATAAAAGTATTATAATACTTACTCTAGCATGGCTCTGATACCATAAAAGATTTATACAAATGTTAGTAGTAAACAAACAAATTTAACAAAAGTATAAAAAGGATCGATAAATTGGATACTTACTGAAAAACTTCAAACTTAATATATTAAGAGAAATATTACAAGTGAACAAGAGAGAAAAGAAGAAGGAAAATACAAGGTGTCTTTAACAAGGGTGAAGATGCCCTTTTATAAAGCATAAATCCTACTGTTATGGATTTCAAATAAAAATTTTGGAGTCCGGATAACCCCAAAGTCTTTATCCTAACAATGGTGTAGGCCCATCTGAGTTGGCGTCGGTCATCTGTTATGTTGATAAAGAGGAATCTTCATAATATGCTTTTGAAAAAGCTTCCGCAAACTCTGGATCTAGTCTGAGATTACTGTTGGTCTTTGAACTCTTGCATTGGCTGAGTCTTGACACTTCTGCAAATTCTGGATCTGGTCTGAGATCTGGTCTGAGATTACTATTGGTCTTTGGACTCTTGCGTCGGCTGAATCTTAACAATAATGGACGTCATGGCATCCCAATAATCTCCCAAGTTCTCATCATCTGCTGTGGGGTCCTGGGCTTCACCAGCTAAGCAAGAGAATGAATTCTGCTCTTAAGTATGAAGGCTCTGGGCTGAGGACATCGAAGCGTCATCATCTTCTTTGGTAAAGGAAATCATGAATTGGTTTTTCATAAAGTCCATACACGTGATGAGAAGCTCTGATTCTGTTAATTCTGGATATTTAACTTTAAGGGAACTTTTAATTACTTTAAAAGGATTAAAGTAATCAAGTTGATCAGCAGGTACTGTGGTAATCTTCGGGATTAGGTTAAAATACTCTTTGGTAGCCATATCGATGCTGGCCACCTTTGATTCAATATCAACTCCTGTCCACCAACGGAATGAGGATGCTCGCTGGAGGATAGGCAATCTTTGTGCATCATAAGAGCACTGAATTTCCCATTTAAAAATCCAAGGAATACTGAACTCAAGGAGGAAAAGGAAGGAAGAGAATCCCAACGGAAGATTCTCTTTTCCTCTTAATTGTGGATGAAAATTAGTCCAAGGAACAAACTTGGATCTAATTTCTTCTGGAAGGAACTCCAGGTCAGGAACAAAGAATTCTGACCAATGGAGTAACCAAGAGGGAATTCTGTAGAACATGGTTTTTAGAAACTGGGGGCAGAAACTTACAAACCAGGTATGGCTGTGATCAGGGTTTTGATACATGAAGACAAAGTTCCAAGCATCAATGTAATCCCAGTAATCCCTCTCAATCTTTTTGGAGCGATAAAAGGAATTAGGATTCATAGCCCACTGGGAAAGTGGGACAATACTTCTGAATGTAATCTTACTGTGGGTTAAAGGAGATCTTTCCTGAGAAGGATACTTCTTGTTGTGGGTTGATAAGTGCACAAAACATGTTATTTTATATATCAAAATAAGTCTTTAATTACTCTTTTACTTTATTTAAATATTCTTATCTTTGCATTTTGTGTTTTATAGGGGTTGATTTCCAAATAAGAAGAAAAGCAGCAGAAAAAGGCCTAAAAAGGATATATATAGCCAAAGATAAACATCAGAAGAATTGTAGAAGAGATGGTATTCTATGCAATCTACTTCACAAGAGGTCTCAAGTTCAAAACTTTGCAAAATACTTTTTACGTCTGCAGTCCAGAATTCAAATTAAAGATATGGAGATCAAATATTAGATTTTTAAATTCAAAATTTTGTATTTTGAATTTTTGTTTTTGAATTTTGAATTTTGTATTTCAAATTTATATTTTGAATTTTGTATTTTAAATTTTTCCCACCTAAACCATTCCCCTCTAACTCTATAAATAGGGGGTCTTAGGGGATGGTGAAGGGAGTTAGAAATTGTAGAAAAAAATAAAGTGTAGTTGTAAATATATTTTTTTTTTTGTATTTATTTTCCTGCAAAAACTTTACAATGTTTAGGAAAAGTTTTGTCTAAGGAGTGTGGACGTACCGTCATTAAGCAGGCCACGTGCCTCTCCACAGTTTCCTGGGAACTCTCCTCGTTGTGTTGTTGGTAGGCCTTAACTGGTAATCTTCTAGTTACTCTGAAAGAGAGTAGAAGCTGTCTAATTAGGAGAGAATTAATTTTGGAGACCATCCAATTAATTTTCTACAATATTAGATTTAAAAATTCATCACCCTTGAATTTAAGCTCAAGATAAAAGGCCAAATTTTTTGTGTGGTTTGTGTGTTCAATCCTGTGTTTAGCCCATCTTCTAGGATCTAATTAGTTAGGTTTTTCTTCCCTTAAAAAAAAAAAAATTAAAAAACAAATAAAAAAAAAAAAAAAAAAAATTAGTTGTGTATTAGTTTATGCCCAAGTGGTTGCGGGTTAACAAACGGTTAGTTCGGTCTTCTAGTGATCTATCAATTCCTGATTTAGAGAAGACTCCTCTCACTCTCTCACTTTCTTCAACCACCACTCATAATCCAATGGCTGCACCTCGGACTTTAAATGAGTACTTTGCACCCATCACAGCCAACCCACCTAATTGTATTGTTCTCCCAGAGAACAATGCGGCCCAATTTGAGATTAGGCCCGCTACAATCAATTTGTTACCCAAATTTCATGGGTTTGAAAGTGAGCAACCTTATATCCATTTAAGCAAATTTTTAACAATTTGCAACACTTTCAAAAATCAGAATTTGGATGCCGAGGGTATCAAATTGCGTCTTTTTCCTTTATCCCTAGAAGATAAGGCTGCCTCATGGCTCAACTCCATTCCTCCAAATTCAATTGAATCATGGGATGCACTTGCAAAGAAGTTTATGAACAAATTTTATCCTATGCAAAAGACCGAGTCAATGAGAGATGCCATAAGCACTTTTAGAGGGAAAAATGAGGAACAATTCCACCACACTTGGGAGCGTTTTCATGATTTGCTTCTCAAATGCCCACACCATGACTTTGATAAAGCACAGTTAGTTCAATTTTTCTATAAGGGGCTTTCACCTATGAATCGAACCATGCTCGAGTCTATGCACCAAGGTAAGTTCAAGAACCAAACCCCTGATCAAGCCTATCAATTTTTAGAAGAACTAGCTGAGAATGCCCAAAATTGGAATTGGAATAATTGTGATGATGAATTTTCTAGGAATGACCAATCCCATAGAAAATCTGGTATGTATGAGATCAAGCCTGAAAATGAACTCAAATCTGTGATGCAAAGTCTAGCCGATGGTGTGAAAGACTTGAGTCGAAAGTTCGATGCTTTTACACTCATGTCCACAAGTGCACAATGCAATATGTGTTCTAGTTCATCCCATCCCACTGATGCGTGTCCGGTCTATTGTACATCTGAACCTTCGGATGCACAAGTGTGTGCTTTTAATACCTATAAAAGACCGACAGCTAATACCTTCAGCCAGACTTACCATCCTGATACTCGAAATCATCCTAACTTTTCATACCGACAAAATTTTCCTGCACAATACTTAGGTGGTCAACCTAGTTCTCAAGGTAACTCCAATAGGCCACCACAACCTCAAGGACCTCTTGTTCCTCAAGGTCAATTCCCATTGACCAATCAGTTCAGTCACAATAAAGATCTCGCACTTGATCCCATGAGCAATTATGTTGCTCCTGTCTCACAAAACCAACATATTTCCAACTATGATGACACTTTGAAAATGCTTGCCCTTAATCTAGATCAAACTAATAAGCAATCCAATCAGAGATTTCAAAAGTTAGAGAGTAACTTTGACCTATTGACTCAGAACCAGGAGTTAGAAATTGTAGAGAAATTATAGAAAAAAATAGTGTATTTATTTTATTGATTCAATGATGAGTAGTAGTTTCATTTATATTTGTTTGTTTTTTATTAATATGCAAGCGTAAACATCCTTCTCAAGGGAGTGATGAAGCCACCATGGCTGAAGTATAGGTAAGTTGTTTTATTTTCTTGTCTACTTTTTCCTCCCAAGAGCATTCTTCTACTCTTCTATTCTGGATTTTATTTTCTAAAAGTAGAGGAAGGATTCTTCGTGTTTGCCAAATAATGGTAATTCGAAGAATGCCTACCTCTGTTTACCTAGCCAATGTGCATCAGATTAAGTAAAAGAATGTCTCTCTCATATATAATCAAGTCATTCTTTTTTATTCCATATTTTCCTTCATCTTTCCAAGTTCTAATTGGATTGGTGAAGTGTATTGGTTATTGGAGGAAAAACTAGATAAGAATATAAAAAAAAACTTTATTTATATGGATCCATGGTGGTGAATTCTCTTTCCTTGAGATTTTTTCCATCATTTGATCTAAGACATTTAATATTAGTTTTTATTATTAAATAAAAAATCAGAATTTTATTTTTTTAAATATTCATTTTTCATCTCAAGAGAATTAGGTTTTGAAGTTTAGACTTGTTATTGATTCTCACTTGAGAGTGGTTCGACCCTGCTTACTACTATACAGTTTTTAGTAAAGTTTTTGCAGGTTTTATTATTTTTTGTACGAAGTGTAGAAAAGCAACGACAAACATCCATTATTCTACACTCGTCATGGGTAACTTCTATGGACCAGTCTACTTCAACATCTATCCTAACTTAAGTCTTTCTTTAACAGACAGAAATTTGTTGGAATCTTTATCCTTAAGGGTTCAAACATAGAGGTATAATTACCTACCAGGTTCAGAACCTATTTCGGTAAATTATAGAATCTATTATAAGGTTCTTCATACTTTATGTACCCAAGCTAAGATTATAAGTCCTCCAGGGAAAAATGTGTTAATTGACATGAATCTAACAACATCTAATGTTGCTACTCCTAGGAAAATAACTTGGGAAGAAATAGATTTTCCAGAAATGTGGACTTTGCCAGAAGCAGTTCCACCTCAACCTGTTATAAACAGGGATCTTGAACAAATTGTTCAATCTCCTAATGGAGAAGTTGTTTTAAATTTCAGAAAACCACTTCTAATGTCTAGAGCATCATCCATGAGATCTTCTCATCCTCCTTATAGGGTTTCTTTCCCTTCATCATCCAGACACTCGATTTCAGAAGATCCCTTAGCCGATCTAGCAAATAGACGCAGTACCACTGAAAATCCAAAAAATGTATCTCTGGATGGAGTCAGAATGTCAGAAAGAAATATTCCACATGGAGTATATCAAAGACAGAATAGGACTTCTCCGTCCAATTCTGAGATGAATTTTTATGATGATTAAATCTATTGATAAGATTGCTATCTCACAGGAATTTAATAAGCCCCACAATGATTCCTTTAGGAAATGGTATTTTAAAGTCTTCAACCCAAAACAGTTGCAAGACTTTAAAGTGGCTTATTATAAGTATCTTAATCAAGCAGAAAACCATCTTTCTTTTGTTTCTTGGTTTAACATTTTTCATTATTTTCCTGAACTTAGTCAGTTAAATGTTATTGAAAAATATGAAAAATCTTGGACCACTACGGAAGGTAAGATTATAAGATCTGTCTATCCTCCAACTGTTGCTCTTACCGTGTCTCAGAAAGATGGACCCTCTCTTGAGGCTATTGCTTATGTTAAACCAGTAGGAGGCTCGGGTACTATTCCAGTTGCAGAACTAAATAGTCTTCATAGGCAGCAGAATTATACCAACCTCCATCTCTAGTGTATAGGAAAACATCTTACTCGCCTTGAAGATACAGTACAACAGTTATCCAATACTATTTCTTCGAAACAGTTCATTTCAGAGATAGGACAGCCAAGTAATAGGATAACTAGTACCACCAATATAGGGTCCTCCTTACAGAAAGCTCCGGTTAAACCCCCTTTAGAGGTTTCGGGTTTTAAACTCTCAAATAAAGCTAAAAACACTGAATTTTTAGACCAGTTAGCCCTCCGAATTAAAGGTCTAAATATTAATGTTCTTTCGAAACAGGAGAAAGACTTTGACCAAATTGATCAGTCCAAGCTTAATGAAATTCAATCTTCTTTCTAAGATAATGCCTATCATTTGGAAAAAATCTCTTTTAAGAAGGATAGCACAAGAGAAGCTTACTTTTCCCTAACTAGGAATTACTATCCTAGGCCAACTCCTCAAGATATTCTTTATGAAGAAGATTATCTAAGGACACAGAAATCTTTCCATGGAAGAACCATCTATGAATGGAACATAGATGGACTTTCTGAATACCAGGTTTATGAAGTTATACATGAGATTTTAATGTATAGCACAGTTTGTAAACAAAATGGTAATTCAGATCCAGAAATTGCAAAGTTTGTAGTTTGTGGATTTACGGGAATGCTCAAAGGATGGTGGGATAATGTTCTCACAAATTTCCAGAAGGAAGAGATTCTTCGCGCTAAAAAAATTGTCAAGAATGAACAATCTCAGCAAGAAGAACCTCAGCCTGATGCGGTGTATACCCTTATTCTCACAATCATACAACACTTTGTGGGAAGTGAAGGTGTCAACAGCGAAAGAAGCAGAGAACTTCTTCAGAATCTTAGATGCCCTACTCTTACCTATTTTAGATGGTATAAAGACGTCTTCCTTGCAAAAGTTCTTCAAAGATCTGATGCAAATAGTGAGCATTGGAAAGCTAAATTTGTTGATGGGCTTCCAACCTTTTTTGCTGAAAGAATAAGGAAGAAGCTTAGAGACATGAATAATGGACTTTCTATTCCTTATTCCAATTATACATACGGAAGTCTAATTGGAATAGTCGTTCAAGAAGGCCTGGCCTTATGTAACGACATCAAGCTCAAACAGCAGCTTAAGGCCCAACACCTTACTGGACAACAGGAAATAGGAGAATTTTGTGATCAATTCGCCTACCAGACCCCAATCTCTTACCCACCTAAGAGAAAGGCTCAGAAGGTCCATAGAAAGAAGATTTTTTCTAGACCCAGGAAGAAGAAAAATTACATTCCTCAAGACACTCCTCCCAAAAGAACCTTTAGATCTAAGCCCAAGAAAAGATCTAAGGACCATGATAAGAAGGATGTCAAATGTTTTAAATGCGGTAAGTTTGGTCATTACGCTAACAAATGCAAGGTTAGTAAAAAGATTGACTCTCTTCAAATAGAGGATGACCTAAAAGCCAAACTCTCAAAGCTTTTTCTGAATTCAAGTTCTTCTGATGACATTTCCTCTGAAGAATCTGAGGTTGATCAAAATTTATTTGATCTTCAATCTTCTACTTCCTCTGAAGAAGAAGATAAGCAGTTACTCGATCCTTCTTGCAATTGTTTCTCTAGTCCTTCCAATAATTATTGGAAAGCTATAGTTGAGATGAATGGTCTCAATGTTTTGACTAGTCAACAACAGAATCTTCTGGACTTAATTGACCAGATTCAGGATCCACAGATGAAGGTTAAACTTATTGAAGTTTGCTTTAATCCAACTTCATCTTTAAAAAGGCCAAATAACTTTTCTACTTCTTATTATAGTATGAAAGATGTCTTTAATCGTCTCGAAACTACGGTTCAGTCCAGACCTACAACCCTTCAGGATTTAAAGACAGAGGTTAATTCCCTCAAAACTGAGATTAGTAATCTCAAGTCTCAACAGAATCAGACTGACCTGGAACTTATTCATATCCAGTAGCATTTAGAACAGTTAACCACTAATCTCTCTTCATCATCCAAGGAAGATTTTGGTTCTGAACCTCCTAAGGATTCTGACTACTTAGTTAACTCCTTAAGTAGAGTTACTTTTCAAAGATGGTATATTGAAGTCGCCATTGTTATCAATGAGGAATTTGTTCTGAAAAACCAAATTGCTTTGGTCGATAGTGGAGCAGATCTCAACTGTATTCAAGAAGGCCTTATACCAACACAGTATTTCGAGAAAACTACAGAAGGAATTGCTAATGCTAGTGGAGACAAAATGCAAATACAGCACAAGCTCAATCATGTCAATATTTGCAACCAAGGACTTTGTCTTCCCACAACTTTTCTTCTTCTCAAAAATATGGTGTAACCAGTTATATTAGGAACACCATTTTTGAATAATTTAATGCCTATCTCAAGAATTGATACTTCAGGCATTCATACTTTTCTTCATGGTAGAGAAATATCTTTCCCTTTTATTTTCAAGCCAATAGAAAAGATTCTTCATCAGATGATGAGTCCTCTAAAAATTAAACAATCCCAACTTAATCTCCTTCAAAAAGAGATTATTTTTGTTAAAATAGAGGATGTCATCAGCTCCAAACCTTTTAGAGAAAAGGTTAGAGGAATTTTTGAAGAATTCCAAACAGAAATCTGTAGCGAGATTCTAAATGCTTTTGGGAATAGGAAGAAACATGTCGTTTCTTTACCTTACGAGTCATCCTTCAATGAAAAGATGATTCCCACAAAGGCTCATCCCAGTCAGATGAAGAATGACTATTTGGAATTTTGTGCCAAAGAAATTAATAGTCTTCTTGATAAGAATTTGATAAAGATATGAAATACATATAACACTACAATGTCAAGGGCAATAAAATCAAGCCTCAGCTCCTGCAAGACAAAAAGAATAAACATGATAGAGAACATGTAGCTTTGACAATTATATGGCTCATTAAAACGTTTTTTACTTGGACTTTATAACATTATCCTCTTTTGTATATAAATACATTTTCAATAAATTTTCCTAGGTCTCAAGGATGGGGCTTTGTTCAGTAAAATATCCTGTTAATGTAAACAGAATAATGAGTAATAGATTAAATTCTTATTGATTTTTAACAATAAGAGAGTAAATTTTAGTATTAACTCTTTTGACCATTTTAAAAATTGCACCATAACATTTAGAATTTCTAAATTATTATCCAACTTATGTTTCTGCTCTCGTACTTGTGTAATATTGAGATGATGCATCTAGGGGCTGAAGCAGAACTGCTCTTAAGGGTTATTGTCCGACAACTTGTACACCAAATGTATGCTCTTTCCTGTACTATATTTAGTACGAATGCTAGCCAAACCTTTGCATGGAACAGAATGTAAAATTCCATTAGTTTATCATGATTGTGAAATAGCGAATATGAATAACAAATAAATCCCTAATTGAAAAACCTTAATTTCAATTATAAAACCCTAATTCAATTTGAAACCCAAAAAAAAAAAACCCCAAATCCCAATTTCCAAACCCAAAAACTTCCTAAATTGCATGCATGGAGATTAAAATTATTGTAGATAAATAAATTGCTATAGACGAGATAAATGCATACATACGCTTGTAGAATTGAAACTTCGTCTTGCAGTGATAGCAGCGAGACAATGAGAGCCATGATATGTTTAAGAATTTAGGGAGTTTATGAAGCTTTAGGTTATATCTCTATATTTATTAGTTTTTTTTTTTTTTATGTCTAACATAGAAAACAAAATTTTATTTTGAGAGAAGTTTAGCTCTTTTCTTCTCATAAACTTGGTATCCTCACAATTCAGGCAATTCTTACTGCCTTGCAAATATCACACACAAAATCTTTGCTTTGCCTCAACTTTTTGATAAATATTGAATTAAGTCTTAGTCAAAGCCACAAATTGAAATGAAATGCACTTTGATTGTCTTATAGTCTTTTTCCATACACAACTGAAAAGATTATCTGAGCTTCCACGTTTTCGAATTTAAATTTAAACATGAATTCCACACACTCACACACAATATATATATATATATATATATATATATATATATATCTATATATAAAACAAAAATTTATTGGATCAACCCATTCGAAACAAAAAAATAATTGAAAGCCTGGGTGTTACAGAAGGTAACTAATCAAGAACCTCTTCCTAAGAAGGTAGTAATTTTAAACAAGTAGTAGTTGATAAAATTGACACTCCACCCAAAAACCAAAATAGCATCCACAATTGCATGTACATTTCCATTCTACATCTCCACCCTACTAAAATGGTATATCTTTGTCTCTCGCTTTTATTTATTTATTGTAATTCATTGCCCATCTCTCAATCTTCCAAATATTATAAATTATTAGGCATCAACAGACTCCCCTGTTTCTGCAGCAGCAAGAATGAGCTCTGGTTGAATGCTTCCCACTTCACTGTATGTCCCGTCCAGTGCATTTGGCTGCCCCAATGCCCTCAATGCCAAGTGAGCCGCCTTCTGCCCCGATATCATCATCGCTCCAAATGTTGGACCCTGTCCATTCAATTTATCATTTTAATTGTTAGAACCAAAAACACGTGACATTGAATCTAATAATGTGAAATGAAATATTACAGAGATTGTATTGGCAGTATCATATGGGTTTTTACTTTTTTTATATCCTACCAATACTCCACCATATATTTTTTTTTTTGGTAAATATATTCCACCAGATTTTCCCGAAAACTAGTACCATAAACCTTGAATTGCAACCTAATGGAACAAAATTTAGACCAAATTACCATTCTTGGAGCTCCATCAATCTCTGCAACTTCCATGCCGGTAACAATCATCCCGGGCACGATCTCCCTCGTGAGCCTAACAATTGCATCCTCGGCCGTGTTCATGTCCAGCGCCTTCATCCCCGGGACATTATCGATCATTCCGATGCTCTTCAGCCTCTTGACACCAGTAGCTCCGAACGGACCATCGTGTCCACAAGAACTCACCACCACTTTAGCCTCCATCACATTAGGGTCCATGCACGACTGAGTATCATGGTTCATGGAAACCAACGCCCAGTTGGTCACCACGCCCGACACTCTCCCACCCTTCACGATCAAATCCTCTGCCGCAATGGCGTTGAACAGCTTCACATTGGGCCTGGCCAATAGCTTGCTCATGATGGTCGACGTGAACAACGCCGCATGCTTGATCACAACGTAGTTGTCTTGCTCGTCGTACTCGATCTCGAGCTCGTCCAAGAATCTATGAGCCGGTTTACGCACCACCATGGCGGAGAACAGCTGGCCGCCGAGCCATGCGCCGCCACCGGGGCTTACAGATTGCTCAATGATGGCAACACTGATGGAAGGGTTCTTGCTGAGCTCGTAAGCGCAGGAGAGGCCGGCGGAGCCAGCGCCGACGATGACGACATCGGTGTCTGCAT
This sequence comes from Cornus controversa, assembly GCA_026545225.1. Lineage (NCBI taxonomy): Eukaryota > Viridiplantae > Streptophyta > Magnoliopsida > Cornales > Cornaceae > Cornus > Cornus controversa. The sequence continues at coordinate 65,131,695 of CM048849.1, read as the reverse complement.
AGGTGATCATGTCCATCATGTAACGGCGGGTCATTTCACGTGAAACGATTGATTCTTTGATGGGCTGGAACTTAAAGGATTGGAGGTCGTATGATGGTGTGGAGGACATGGTGATTGAGAGGTTTTGTGGGGAGGACTTGATGGGTTGGACACGAGATAAGATGGGTGAGCCATGGAAGGATGATTTGTTATCCAAGGTAGATGGTTTAGGGTTTGAGGAGAGAGAAGATGTGAGAGCGGTGGTGGCCATGGTTGCCATTGAACTACTTACTGGCTTGGCCTGGTGTTGATGTGTGTTACTCTTATCTGGTTAGGGTTTGTGGATGAGTAAGAAGTGATGAGTTGAATATATAGAGATATATGTATATGTAGAAGCGGCTGTGGCTGTGAGAGATTAGAATATCTGTTGAAAATATCTGGATGTGGGATACCACTACCCGCGACAAAGATAGAATTTGAACGGTTCAGAATTTTTAGGGGGCTTTGTTACAATTAACATATCTGGGCAACTTTAAAAGATATTCTTAGACCAGTAAACATCATGTATGTTCCTACAACTCTAAAAGGAATGCCTTTTAGCTTCGATTATGGACCACAATGTCCTATGTGCCAAGGATATTCTCATTTCTCAGACTCAACTTTTATGAAAATCTTTTTAAGATTTACAATATGAAATTCTTTCGCCCGTAAAAATCTTCAAGCAGAAATGGGGTGTCAGTAACTTGTCCAGTTTTAATTAAAAATTTAAACTAAATTTTAGTTAGAATATAAGGATCAGACCATTTTTAGTAAAGTCTAGAGTGAGTATCTTCCGAAAATTCTTTTTTGTTCACGAGAATAGACCGACTTTTAGAATTTTTTATAACAAAAAAATTAAAAGAATTTAAATGACAGGACTGAAAAGGTAAGTAATCAAAAATCAAGTGCGAAAATCAAAGAAAGAAAGTGCAGGGCATGAAAAGAAAATTCAACAAAATCGAATGCATAACCAAAAGTGTAGCGCCTTTAATTAAAATATATTTGAAAAACATTGCTGAAATATAAAAAGATAATAAAGTGCACGACTTTGAATTGAAATTGAATTGCAATGTTGTTTGAGTTGTTTGTTGACCAGGATTTGCAAGTGAGACTCAAGTGTCCTATTTATAAAATCTCTTAGGTGGCAGCTATCGGTGACAATTCCATTGCCAGTTACTGATTTTTTCAAGTGGACTAATTATACTTTGCCACTTGTTCCATGATCTCTTTGACCATTTGATCATGTTTAAGACCATGTTCTCTTGTATGTTGTAGCCAAATCCATCAAGGAGCGCACTGGTTCGACTTCTCCGTCCTTCTGATGACGGGACATTGGAACGCTCGCCCACTGAAGCACTGTTTTGCTTGATCAACAAATCTCCAGACTGAAAGGTGAGATAGGTTTCAGCCTGACAATGTTCTGTTCCATTCGAGGGTGCGACTTTTCATGTGACAATAACCAAACTTTGCCACATATCCCACGTTCTTTTGAGCTTCTAATAGTACATATATACTTAAAACCATGTTCTCCCACTTTATAGAGCAGTTACGGTTGTATCTTCTACTAGAATTTTTCATGTGTCCTTTCAATGGAATACCGTCATGTGTCCCATATTTTTCTCTTTATTCTTAGTTTGTCCCTCATGTCATAGCCACGTTTGTACCCACGTCTTGCACTCTTTGCTATTTTTTTTGCACGACCTTCCAGTGTGAAGAACTATATGTAACTGTTAACCTTCCACATCTTTCCAATGGAATACCGCCACGTGTCCCAAGTCTTAGAGTTATCTGATGGCATTTACTCCTTTTGTGGCCACTTCTCCTAATTTTTAGGTTGCTCCGTCAACGAACTCCTTTTTAACCATATTTTGAATCAATCAACTTCTCACGTGTCACACTCCCCTTGGCATGAAATTTTTGAAGGATAACAACTTCCACGGAAAAGTGGCAGCAACTGTCTTCTACCGAAAAGTGGCTGACAATTTGGATATAAACAAAAATTTTAGATTAATACTACAATGTTTGTTTTTTGTGAGACTCTAATAGATAGTGTCCAACACTCTTTGTTATATGATAGACACTCTCTCCTCTTAAAATGTTTATGTCAATGATAACAACCACCTGTTGAAACTTCTATCATTTTTCAAATATTTAAGGACAATACTTAGGTCCAACTCTAGGAGAACCAACTTTGTCCTCCTGGTTTATGCGACCTAGTAAAATTAAAACATTTGGCCAAAAGTTTTTAAAAAATAAGAATGGACATTGCCCATATTTTACCAGTTAAACCGAACAGATCTCGACTTTTCTTTTTCTCTCTTCCTTTCTCTCTCTGCGCTATACCCATAATCCATCTGAAACCCTCACCTCTCAGTAAAACTGCATACCGTCACTTTTTTTTACTGGTTCTATTTCACAATCTTATATCACTAAGCTATTTTAATCTTCAGGCTTCAAGTATCTAAAAGAACTAACAATAACTTCAATAACAGAGGCCTTATCTAAAACTAGTATAATTTAGCTTAAAATGCATTACTGCATTAATCACAAAGCAGCCTTGAAGCTTTTTTCTTTTTCAATTCCAATTTTGTGTTACTCTGATTTCTCATTTTCTTTGAATACAAGATTGTTATAATAGAGTACTATTTGTAATAGAGGAGGAAGCCCGGCGACAATCGGTGGAGGAGTAAGCTGGTGACAATCGGTGGAGGAGGAAGCCAAAGACGTGTGGTGATGTGGGCATTAAGGGTTTTGTAGTTTGGGAATATAGCGCAAAGAGAGAGAGAGTGTGAAAAGTTAGGATCTATTCGGTTTAACCCGTAAAAAATGGGCAATGTCCATTGTTAATTTTTTTTTACTTTTTGACAATTGTTTTAATTTTACTGGACCACATCAGCCAGGAGGACAAAGTTGGTTCTCCTAGAGTTGGACCCAAATATTGTACAATATTTAATAGGCTCACGGTGATCATATAATCTTGTGTTGACCTAAGTGACATAATTTTTCTAAATAAGTCATCCGTTCTGTTCCACCACTATCTCTACAAAACATAAAATTTAACGCTCTCAACTCGCTCCCCCTCCACCTAGTGTGACTTAGGTGTTGACACAAAGACAACACGGAATCATTGGTTCATAGAAAGACATACAATGAAGGTAATATGTACATGAAGGCTGGTAGCCCAATTTAGGCTTCCAGGCCCAAAGAAAAACGTAACAAAATGGGGTTTGGCCCGCCCATTTAAAACCTGTAGCCACAAGGGCTATACAAAATTCTAGCCGTCGCCTAAATCTTCTCTTTTGCAAAGACTGTTTAGAATCCATTCACCACAGATGGTGTTCGTTCTCGGAGGATCCTCCAGTCGGTTGAAATGGTGCCTATAATAAAAAAATTCTGTTCATCATTAACAAATTTATAAAATAAAATTTGGTACATAGAAAAAAATAATAATATGATGACTAATATATATTCTACTAGAATATATGGGAAAATGTGAGAGCTTACTAAATTCATCTTCACAGTTACGAAAAAAAAAATTGGTGCGTTTGACACATGGTGAACCATTGTGCACTTAGGATTATGATTGCCCGGTACTCCACAACACACTCGATAGAATCCACAACACGTGTTGTGCTTGCAGGAATATGATTATCCGGCATTACACGCAGATCACACTCATATTACGAAGTGAGCCGGCCAAAAACAAAACATAAACTAGCCCATCATCAGAATGCCAAGACAAGAAAGTACACCCAAAACATCATTGATCTATTCAAAATCCAAATACATTCTACTAATTAACAAAAGCAGTACTATTTCTGTGGGCCGGACTACCTCTACGAAAGATTTAACCCAAGTGGTATCGAGAATTCTAATATTAAATGGGACAAATGTGTGTGTGTGTGTGTGTGTGTGAGAGAGAGAGAGAGAGAGATTTACTTACAAAAAGCAGTGCATTTCTAGCCAGCCAATTGGTACCACCAAGTCATCTGATTCTCAATATAGACTCCAAGGCATAGTTTTATACTATGGTTGGTAGTGTAGTGAGAGATATTAATCAGATGGGGGTACGCAAGTGATGCCGGTAGTGTATTATATATGTTGTGGCTGTGTATAGCATTTGGTTTTCAATTACAGATATGTTGTTATCAGAATTCTTTTCTTGAAAAGTGGCTTATCTAGCTCAGAGAACAAGCTTCCATGGAAAGGGGAAATTTGATTAATTGGATGCCACAACACATTCAGGGCAAAGCCTTGAAAAGAACTTTATTAGGGAAGTACTTAGAAAAGTTATTATGGAAGCCACCAGTGGCATCAAAGAAGTTCTTAGAGCAAATATAAGACTTTTTTTTGTACTAGAACTAATATAAACAAAAAATGAATTCTTATGACAGCTGTGGGATTTGAACCCACGCCCTTTCGGACCAGAGCCTAAATCTGGCGCCTTAGACCACTCGGCCAAACTGTCGTTTGTGATCATTTAAATTGAAAAGAATTTCTTATCTTTTTAATTTTTTTTTCTCTTTTAGCTTTCTTTTCCTAAAATGACAATGGTTGGTTATCAGACTTCTTACACTGCAAGTCTAACTATTCGCCGCACAAAGTCCACATGAAGGGTCCTCTGTGGTTGCGGCCATGCGGGTGTTTTATGTGTTAGTGTACAGTGTCCATGGTTGTATGTTTGCATAATTAAGTATCAATACGAAACTAGTAGAGTTAGGTGACAAGATTATGTAAATCCGATGATTCTTCTAAGGGTTAAGTGCATAAAATCTCCCGTTATACAGAAAATGTGCAATAAACACCCCTGCTAGCATATAACTGCATATAATTTTAAAATGTGGAGCAAATTGTCCCCTATTTCATATATCCGTTGGAAAATAGTCGTTGCTTATGTCAGGTTTTTTTGAAATTCTAAAAATATCTTTTGTGAGACAAAAATACCCTTATCATTGTTTCTCTCTCTCTCTCTCTTTAACACCATCATATCCGGCCAAGGAAGACCCATCATTCGGCAACACCACCATCACCATGGCCACAGATCATCTTCCAACCGAGCATCGTTGCTGACTTTCCATGCACAGACTGATAGGAAGTGTGGAGCTTGAAGGTGGGGGTTCGGGGGCTTGCCCCCAACTCGAATTTTTTAGAAGGGTATTTTGGTAATTTCACACTTTGTTATGTAGCCCTAGGAGGTGCCTATATATACAGTCTAAACTTTATGTAATTATATCATATTTTTCTTATCATAGTAAAAATCCTACAACACCAAGGACGTAACCTTAGATTTTAAGTGAACCTTATAAATCTGTGTGTCTTTGTTGCGTGTTTGATCTTCTTTTCTGTTAATTTTCGCAATACAGACCACCAATGGCTTCCACTTTTGAAATAGTCCTAGCAATGTCACAACCCGAAGCCACCATTGAAGCCCCACCACTACTACCGAGCAACCATGCATGTCATGCACACCATTGCCAAGAGTACCACCACTGGAATTCATGGCCATTCCAAACACTGCCCAAGCCATGCACAACCCACAACAACTACCATTGAAGCTGCCGACAAGCTCCATTGAAACCGAGAAGTGACGATTTCCCATGCACACCATTACTACCTTGAACCATCACGATCATTTTCTCCACCATCTGGGTCTCTTCCACCCGATCTCCTTCACCATTGAAGACCCACCGCCAAAGCTACACTGTGAAGCCATGAAAGACCGACCATAACCATGCACAGACCTTCAATCGAGTTCAACACAACCACCAACCGTTATCTCCACCATCTGGGTTTTCTCCAATGAACCTCCATGTTCGCCGCCAAAGAACCTCCATTGCCTATACGATTGTTTTTATAAGAGAGTATAGGTTAGATTAGGTTTGTTTGATTTTTGGTATATCTTTGGATGATATGATACTTTATTAGCTTGTTGGGTAATTTATAAATTTAACGTTTTATCTTTTTAAAAAAAAAATAAAATAAGGATACTTTGGTCATTTCAGTGTCCAAATTCTTCTAATTTTGAGATTTGTCTTTAGTTGCACAAATTAAAAAATGTAAGGGGTTTATCGCACAACAAGGGGGTCTTTACACGTTTTGTATATAACAGAGGGGGTTTATGCACTTAGCTCTTCTTCCAATAAAAAAGAAAGAGTTGTTTGTTTATAATGTAAAAGACAAAAAGACTAATCAAAACTTACATGAGATGAAATAATTAAGTGTAAAGTGCAACAAATCCCCCTCCTATATACAAATTATGTGCATACCCCCTTGACATTTAATTACAAATTATATGAATACCCCTTTGATGTTTAATTAACCCCTTGCATTTTTTAAATTGTGCAAATAAGGACATTTTGTCAATTTAACAATTAAAATGTCTAAAATACCCTTACAACAAAATAAAAGAAATAAAAATAACCAATGAATATATTTTTTTTCAGGCTCATCCAAAATAATAAAATAATTAAAATATATTATTAATTAATAAAAAATTAAGTAAAATACAAAATATGACATCCAAACATGACACAAGGGTGTTAAAATATATAAAATATTGTGAGAGGCATCTTGGTCATTTAAAATTTTTTGGAGATTATACGCTCATACTTAACTGGAGGGGTATTTTCTGCACAATATGTATATAGAATGTTTTTTTTTTGCACTTTACCCACATAAGCGTAATATCGTTATTTATTTAATTTTTAAGTCAACAACAGCCATTTTTGAAAGTTAACTTGCTAGAATGGAGTATCTGCACATAATTTTGAATTGTTTGGTATTTATATGCACGTGCATTACTGGAGGGGTGTTTAATGCACTCATGCACAAAATTTGTATAGCATGAGAGTTATTTGCATTTTACCCAATAATTAAAAAGGACTTAAAAATTTTAATTCAAGAGAAAGCTTATGTATAATAGAAAATAATGAAAAAAAAGAATTCATGTGACCAATCTCATTCATATAGGATAAAAGCAAAGATGATGATCATCGTCATCAATATGGAAGTAGTGAATTTGATGGCTTAAAATCAATTATTCCATGTCTTTGGATGTGTATGAATGTACAGGAGAGTAAATTGGAACATAGATCAAGATTATAAATCCAAAACATTACATGCAGTCTAGTTCAAAATCATCATTCATTTCTTCTGGGGTTAAGTGCATAAAACACCCTCGTACATAGAATGTGCAAAAAAACACGCCTCCAGTTTAGTATGTTCATATAATCCCTCACAAGTTTGTCTCCGTTGTGCAAATACTCCCCTCTAACTAGATTCCTTCAAATATGACCATTGACCGGCATGTCTAACTTAAATTTCTTTTGAAATTATTATATTACCCTTTTCTAAAGACCATAATACCCCTAAAAAAATCTATACAAGTTAAGACCTCGTTTGGCAAAAATTTCTCTCTCCCTCAAGTTCTCTCTCTTACCCTTCATAACTATAACCATAACCATAAAATTGATCGAAAACTAAATTTACTAAACATATAATTTTCCATCATACACAGAAAGAGACATATAATTCCATAGAAAATAAATCTTCTATAAATTAAACCAACCAAAACAAAAATCTTTGATTCCATATATATTTATATACTAGTGTGATGCCCTTGCCTACGACACTATATATATATATATATATATATATATAATGTTATTTTAGGTGTGAGGATAGGTGGATGTGTATATGAATTTAGGTGTGAATGTAGTGGGTGAATCGTGACCGTTAGATCGTAGATAGAGAGAGTTATTTTAGACTAAAGATATGCATAAATATTTTGAACCATAAAATTGATTTTTTAAGCATTTTTGACCGTTAGATCATGATTTTTTTTTTTTGAGGGAGATTCAAACACAATGCTTAAATACAATACACACACACAATTATAGAAAGAAAAACAGTAAGAGTGAATCAAAGAGAGAGAACAATCATCATTAATCCCTGTTGTTATCTATATACACACACATTGTTATATCATCATATATATACACACACACACACTGTTATATTAACATTTATACACACACACACACACACACATTGGTTACACACACCTTTGTATTATTTTGCCCAGGGATGGAGGGAATTTAGGACAACCCCCCCTGAACTTTTTATATTTTTTTACCTATATATGTATATATTTTTGAAAATTATAAAATGCGCCCCCCCCCCCCCCCCCGCGATATTGTTTTTTAACCATTAGATTATTGATGGTGTAAAAGTTTTGATGCACCTTCACTTACTCAATAAAATCCACTGTATAAAAAATAAAATATGAGAAAGTACACCATTTGCATCTTTGGCTAGCTAATTAGGTCTTTCTGTTCCAACTTTCTTGAGACGATGAGTCGACGACTACCAAGGCACCAATTAACTTTCTCCATCAGAGACCACCAATTTAATTTCTAAGATTAGATAAGTGATAGCCCATCACTCCATCAATCATCCATTAATTTCTCTTTCCTCTTCTCTGCTTCTTCAGTTCTTCAAATAAAATAAAAACCCTAAAAATTTTCCTTTCCAAAAATCTCTTTATTTTTTCTTTTTAATTTACTCTATTTTTCTTCAAATTTCTATTTGTTTTTTTGTCTAATAGTCTAAGATTTTATTTTATGTACTAATTCACAGGTTATTGAACTTTCTCCTTTTCTCTTCACATTTATTCCCCTCAGAGAACAATTGAACAAGTGCAGAACTTAACTTCAACTTCAGGAAGGTACCTATTTAGGCTTCAGCTATTATTGCTCTTCTTTTTAATTTTTAGTTTCTTCATGATTCAATTTTTTTTCTTGTTAGTTGTTAATATTTAGGTTATCTGCTCTTTTGAGTTTTTTTATGATTCAATTTTTTTCTTTTGTTAGTTGTTAATATTTAAGTTATCTGTTCTTTTGAGTGTTTACATGATTCGATTTTTTTTTTCTTGTTAGTTGTTAACATTTAGATTATCTGCTCTTTTGAGTTTCTTCGTAATTCAATTTTTTATAAGAATGCTTAATTTAATAAAAATCGATAACTGTAAATTTATATATTCAGGATTTTATGATAACTAAAATTTGCCTTACAATTTATAATATGTAGGTGATTGTAGTTTCTTGATATCCAAAGTCTATTCAAATAAAATTTATATCTCTATCATCTACGTTTCTCAATCTCTACTTAATGGTATTAGAGTAGTTTAATTTTTTTAAAAATTTGCTACTGCTATTCCTCTTTAAGCCACGCCAGTCATGACTACAAATTCTTCCCAACCTGCAATTCATAACACCAACGAACCACACCAAACCTTGATCACCATCAATATCTCAGCTCAAGCCCCACTAATACTCACCAACAACAATTACATTTCCTGGAAGCTTCAATTTCACACCCTCTTCATCGGATATGATCTCTTAGGATACATAGATGGTTCAAAATCATGTCTAGCAGCCACTGTTACTTCAAACACCACCACTACACCAAATCCTGCTCACACCCTATGGGTTCGACAAGATCAATTAATCTTAAATGCTCTTGTTGGATCTCTTTCTCCCACTATCATTCCTTTCATTGCTTGAGCCCAAACATCTAAAGTAGCATGGACAATTTTGGCAAACACGTATGCCAAACCGTCACGAGGATACATTAAACAAGTAAATCCTCACCCGAAAAATCTAACCAAAGGCTCTCAAAATGTTACAGATTTTCTACAAACAGTGAAAGCTCGTGCTGATGAGCTTGTATTTCTTGGAGCGCCAATGGAGGATGATGATCTCATGGAGAAAATCCTTGATGGTCTTGGGGATAAGTATAAAGAACTTGTTCGTGCAGTCCAAGCTCGAGACACTTCAATAACTTTTGAAGAGCTTCATGAAAAACTTCTGAATTTTGAAGCAACTTTGTCTGGAACAAAGTCTGAACCTGCTCACTTTCTGGCTTCAGCAAATCCTGCACATTGAACCAACACTGGCTGGCGTCATTCCAACCTCTCCAATAATAGAAACAACAACACGGGCTGGTGCCCGTCACTAAACTACAACAATCACTCCCCTGTATACAATACTGGACCAAACTCCAGTCAAAACACTCGACCTCCTCGTCCCTATCTTGGTCACTGCCAAATCTGTGGGATTCAGGGACATACAGCCAGGAAGTGCTCATCCTTGTGCCTTGTTCCCAATACGCCATCCACCACAGCAAGTGCTCCAACAACAAATTCTCCAACGCTATTGCAGCCTCGTGCCCACTTTGCTACCAACACTTCGTCCAACACTCCAACATGGTTATTAGACACGGGTGCTTCTCATCATGTCATTGGAGACTTGAACAATCTCTCCCTTCATGCACCTTACACAGGATCAGATGATATCATGATCGGCGATGGCACTGGCCTCCCCATAACTCACACGGGTTCCACCTCTCTTAACACTCCCAACACCTCTTTTCAATTAAATAATGTTCTTTGTGTTCCTATAATGAAGAAAAATTTAATCTCCATCTTATAATTTTATTTCTCCAATAATGTATCCATTGAATTATTATCATCTTCTTTTCTTGTGAAGGAACTTTGCACGGGGGCAACTCTTCTGAAGGGCAAAACGAAGGATGGGGTGTATGAATGGCCATCCTTTTCTCCAATAAACTCTCCTCTGTTAGCATTTTCCAGTGTCAAGACAACTTCTTCTCAGTGGCATCATAGATTAGGTCACCCAGCATCTCCTATTTTAAATCACATTATTTCTCATTATCAAATAGACTCCTCCACATCATTGTCTTTCGATTTTCGATGTAATGCATGTCACTACAATAAAAGTCACAAACTTTCTTTTTCTAATTCTGTCTTTTCAACCTCTTCAAATCATTTTCCCTGATGTATGGACTTCTCTTATTTTATCAAATCATGGTTTTAAATATTATGTCATCTTTGTTGATCACTTCACTAAATACATTTGGTTTTATCCACTAAAGCATAAATCTGAAGTCAAAGATATTTTTATACAGTTTAAAGCTATAGTGGAAAAATACTTCACACTCAAAATTTGCACACTTTATTCAGATAATGATGGTGAATATTTGGCTTTAGCCAACTTTCTTGCTACCAATGACATCTCTCATCTCACTACCCCACCACACACTCCTGAACATAATGGGTATTCTGAAAAAGACATAGGCATATTGTTGAAACAGACTTATCTCTACTCTCTCATGCCTCAATACCTTTAATCTTTTGGCCTTAAGCCTTTGCTACTGCAGTTTATTTAATTAATAGAATGCCCACCCCAACACTCAATCTTTCATCTCATTTTGCAAAATTTTTTGGCACTTCTCCAAACTATTCAAAACTTTAAATATTTGGATGTTTATGCTACCCATGGCTTCGCCCTAATTCCTCTCACAAACTTGATGCTCACTCTAAACCATGTGACTTTTTATGCTACTCTCTCACACAAAGTGCTTATCTGTGTTTCCATCCATCCACATCTAAAACCTATGTCTCTAGGCATGTCAAGTTTGTTGAGTCAGTGTTTCTATATACAAAAGCATCCAGTCACTTCTCTCCTACACAACCAAATATTGTGTCTACTTGGAATCCTCAACCTATCAAAGTTCCCCTGCCAACAACAGCTTCATCACCAGTAACTTCACCAACAGATGCCACCCCATCTGCCGTGCAACCTATCAGGCAACCCTTGTGTGTGGAACCAACACTCTCTACTGGATTCTTAACCTCAGCCACAAACACACAACCTTTACCACCCCATTCCACCATCATTGCACCATCACCCAACCTACCACCTCTCCAAATAACCACTTCCAATCCCTCTACACGTCAACCTACTCACACTCACACAATGATCACAAGAGCCAAAAATCACATTAGCAAACCTATTCAAAAACTAAATCTTTCCATTCAACTTTCTCCCCCAACTAACATAGAACCCACCACTGCGACCCAAGCCTTTAAGGATCAAAAATGACGTCGGGCCATGTCTCAAGAATATGATGCTCTTGTTCGAAATGGAACATGTGAGCTTGTGCCTCCTACTTCCAGTCACAATATACTTGGTTGTAAGTGGATTTTTTGAATTAAACGACACTTTGATGCTTCTATTGACAGGTACAAAGCACGCCTAGTAGCTAAAGGATTTCATCAACGTCCTGGTGTTGACTATCATGATACATTTAGCCCTATGGTCAAGCCAACTATAGTGCGCCTTGTTCTTAGTTTTGTTGTTAGTCGTAAATGGTCTCTTTACCAGCTTGGTATCCACAATGCATTTTTACAAGGTCATCTTTTTGAAGCTGTCTATATGTCACAACCACAAGGCTTTGTTGATCCTGATAATCCATCTTATGTCTGCAAACTAAGGAAAGCAATTTATGGGCTGAAGCAAGCCCCACGTGCCTGGTATATTAAGCTTCACAAATTTCTACTTGCCTCGGGTTTTCATAACTCCCTTGTTGATACTTCTCTGTTCATTCTCAAAAATGGTGGTCATCTTATCTATCATTTGGTTGTGGATAATATTATTATAACTGGTGACAATGATGGTTTTGTTCAATAGTTTGTGACTCTATTATCTCAATAATTTTCTTTGAAAGACCTTGGACAGCTATCTTATTTTCTAGGTGTGGAAGTTATCTCACATCCTCACGGTCTATTGCTTTCTCAAAGGCGCTATATACTGGATCTTCTTGCTCGTACCAAAATGATGGAAGCAAAACCTGTTCTCACACCTCTTTCCACTTCACCACCAATCACTTTGCACTCGGGTTCTCCCCTTACTGATCCATCTGAATACCGTGCCATAGTTGAAAGTCTACAATATCTACTACTTACTCGGCTGGACATAGCTTTTGCCATTAATAAATTGTCACAGTTCATGCATAAACCAACCTCAGATCATTGGTTTCTAGTTAAGAGACTTCTTCGTTATCTTTGTGGCTCAATTAATGAAGGCATACTTCTCTACCGTGACTCCCCACAATCATTACATGCCTTCTCTGATACTCAATTACATGCCTTCTCTGACGCCGATTGGGCTGGGAACAAAGATGATTTCACTTCAACCAGTGCCAATATTGTTTATCTTGGTCATAATCCAATTTCCTGGAGTTTCAAGAAACAGCGTTCTATTGCTCGATCCAGTACTGAAGTAGAGTATCGGTCTGTTGCTAGCACTGCTGCCGAACTCAACTAGGTCTGCTCTCTCTTAGATGAACTTGGTGTGCCTCTTTCTCATTCTCCTGTGATTTACTATGATAACGTTGGGGCCACTTCTCTCTATTCCAACCCAGTTTTTCACTTTAGAATGAAGCATGTAACTATTGACTTCCATTTTATTCGTGATCAAGTTCAATCGGGTTGTCTGCGTGTTACTCATGTTTCTAGTAATGACCAGCTTGCTGATGCTCTGACAAAGCCCCTATCTAGGACACCATTTCTTACTCTCAAGACCAAGATTGGAATCTCTACTCGAGCTCCATCTTGAGGGGGCATAATAGAGCCCTTCTACCTTTCTATGATATTGTTTTGAATTAGTTTTGTTTTTGACTTTGTATTTGTTATTTGAATTCTGTTTCATTGTATTTAAGAGATTAGTCAGACTTATGATTTGAATCTTTCTGTTTCCTTAAATATAGCAGTTAGTTTAGACAATCTGTTATGTTTGAAATCCATAAATACTGATCAATGAAAAGCCATCAGGTGTGGCCTTTATTTTTCTTCTCTATCATATACGTTTCTCAATCTCTTTACACTGATCGAAGCTCCAGAAAAGCCACTGTCGGAGAAGTCTCAACACCGGTTACCATTGTGTGCACCTAGTGCCGGCGAAACATAACCTGTCTCAACTTAATCTTCTTCTTTAAGCAACTTCTTCACTACCAAGCACCATGGAACTACACCGGTCATCTTCTCCCGCCACACCACCATCATCGATACCATCATAAATCATAAAAAAACCAAGCCCCATCGACCCACCTTTGCTGTGTCTCCACCACTGTTCACCGAAGCACCACCACTCTCCACCCACCATGACAGCAATAATTCCACTACTGGTTTACCACCAAACCAAGACCTAGTCTCGTCACCGCCGGAAATTCATCAACCCCATCGACCACCTCTATCGTGTCTCCACCAATGTTCACCGAAGCACCACCACTCTCCACTCACCGTGACAACAACAACCCTACCACTAGTTCACCACCGAACCAAGACCCAGTCCCTTCATATACAGTTGGGGAGAGAGAGGGTAAAGTTAGAGAAAGAAGATGAAGAGATGGTACTTTCATATACGGTTTTATTATGGGGGCAATAAGGTCCTTTCATTATAGTTTTTTTGTTTCAAAAATTATTATAAAATGAAGGGCAATTGTGACATTTCATACATGATGTAACGCTATTCTTTTAGCATTTGAATGAAAAAACTGACAAAAGATATTTGTGACGAAATTTCATGAAGTTGTAACCGCGTAAAATTATATCAAATTTTAGGGATGTCAGTGATATTTACTATATTTTTATTTGTTATATTATGTTAAGTTTTATTAATTAATGTACAACTAATTAATAATTTAAATTATAATATATTTAACATTTGGGAGCAATATACATGTACAATTTCTTTACTTTTTCTCATTCCTTTAATTTAATGTTATTATTTATAATTATATAATACTATGTAATGTTTTATTTATAATTATATAATATTATTTATAATTTATATATGTTATTTTTTGTTTTTTTTATATATATATATATAGGGTGCAGGGTTTGCTGTTCCTCAAAACTGCCGCATATTATATGACAGGATCTCCTTCACATGAGGGGATCGTGATCCCAATATCAATATTAATATCCTAATTAATTTTTTCTTTTTTATTTTATTTGTGTGGGTGTGTCTTTCTTCCGTTCATCTCCAGCCAATTCTTTATTATAAGTACTTTTGCAAACAAACACTCAAACTTTATATACACAATAATATATGTATAATATTTTACATAATACATATATATGAAGCTAATTAGAATGCATTTATGTAAGTATTTATAATTATTTTATGAAGCTAAGAAGAATTAGAATTAGCTTTATCCATCGCCAGTCGCCACACATCAAATTGGAATAGAAATAGAATAAACTAAAGGTAAAAATAATTATAATTACACTTTTACCAGAACGTAAATTGAGAGTGGTAAACTGGGAGCTTAGGTAGGTGAAAAAATTGTGTGGTCAAGACGACTTGTCCGAAATATAAGTTGGGTTTGGGCCGTGGTCTGACAGATAGGTTAATCTAGATCTATCAGCAAATCCCTCTCTCTCTCTCTCTCTCTCTCTCTCAACTTCTTTGTTCAGATTTATTTCGACTTAGAACTTTTCCCTTCATCAGCTCGAAAGTCGAATCCATCTTCGGAATTCGGATCAGGTACTTTGATTTGCACACATATATATTCATATATTAAATCAGATTATGGTGGTGTTATCTGATCGTCATCTCTATCAATTAACTTCTGTAGTGAATTTGTTCGGATCTCTCTCATCCTCTTTTTCTTGGATTCTTATTGGAGTTATTCTGGGGTTTTCTTAATCATTTAGTTTTTGTTTTTCTTTTAATCGTGACTTTTATTTTTTGGTTTGATTTTGATAATTGATTCATCATTATATTTAAAAATTGTGACTTTATGGTGATTCTATCGTTTATTTCACAAATATTGTGATTTTGAATTCTAAGAAGTTATTTCCTTCTCTGCTATGTTTTAAATAAACTGTATGCATATGTTTTTGTCTCTACAAATCAAAATTCTCTCTCTCTCTCTCTCTCTCTCGTGCATCTGTAAGTATTTTGGTTATTCCATATATTCTATCGACTCTTATTTTGTGATGCGTCTCCGTATTAAGTCTGATGAGTTCCCTTGTTTTCATAGTTCCGTTTGGAAGTGCAGGAATCTAGACCTCATATTTCGAAAGTTATGGATTATAGTTTGCCTTTGTCCCGTAGTTGATGTCAAAATGTTGCTTTATTCTGAATTAGTTTTTTATTGATGAGGTTGTCACATTTTACATTTAGTTTTACTTTCATTGTTTTATTTCACGCACATCATACGTTTGATATGCTTATAGTGTGAGATAGGATCATCGTATGGATGTTTCATTTACCCCATCTTCGTATGGGTGTTTCATATAACTCATGACTCATAGTCATGTATTTTCTTACATATACGTGTTGATTTTCTTTTTCTTTAACATTGTAGAGTCAAATATGTGTATTAAAATTATAATTAGTAATTTAGTACCCTGTTCAGTATTAAGAAACATCTTTTTTCATGACTAGAGCTTTTAAAGGTGAACAGTTGGTGCCAGTCTGCCGGACATATGCAAGATTAACCTGAATCCTCAAAGATGAACAAGAAAGTTGGGGTACTAGTGCTAATTAGAGTGGAAGAAACTAGGTTTATGGAAATTTAAATTCCAGGATCATATTGAAATGGGAAAAAGTTATCTAATCTGTAGAGTTAATTTTGCTTGTTGTAATTGGGATCTCTGTAGCAAGCAAGGTTTTAGGATTTTAGAGTAACAGAAGAGATAGAAATCAATGGATAGAGAGCAGGAAGAAAGTTAGGGGTTTGGAAGGGCAAAAAAAAGAACAAATGTTGACTTTGATAATTAGATTTGGATTTATCATCATTACTCTAAAGCAGAAAGATTCCTTATAGCAAAAATCTAAACCACCGTTGATATCAATAATTATATTACTGAAACTCGAGGAAAATCAGAATTTGTTCAGTATATGACTTGGCCATGAACTCATTATAACCTTTAATTCAGCTTGAAAATATTATGCAAGTATTATTTCTTCAACTTGTCTAGGAAAAGCTTTGGATATTTTTGGAAAAAAATCTCACCTGAGGCATCACAGATGATACTGTAATCATTCATTTGATTATGAGATCTGGCCTGGCCTATCCTAATATTTTACACTCAACTATGGGGGGGCTTCCTCTCTTTCTTTGAAGCTCGGAAAGTGGATGCCCATCATACAGTTGAGCTTGGCCTTGGTTTCGTTATTTCAATAAAAGAAATAATTTATTATTTCAATAAAAGAAATAATTTATTGTTTGATCACTTCAACTTTTTCTTGTGGGTTCAAACATATCTTCTAATCTTTGGGATGCTGATGACTTGGTAATCTACCATTAACTTATTTCCGTGGTTTGAAATATATCCTATCTTTTACTGATGAGTTGGTAGTCTGCAATATCTGAACCTAGCCAGATTATAAATTTCTTACAGCATATGAAACTAACCTGCCTTTATATTAGGGCTGGAAAATATTACCCAAATCCATCAACCCACCCAGTATTTAATGGATTTGGGTCAAAATGGGTCCGACTTAAATGACCCATACATTTGACAGCCATATTCAACCCATATTCCCCACCCAGTATCACCTATGTAAACTTGCCCAACCAAAATTAACCTAATTCTTCATTCCCCTCTCTCTACAACGCTCCTTCTGCCTCTCTCTCTCTCTCTCTCTCTCTCTACGGCTCTATCTCTCTCTCTCTCCCCGTGTGGCCTTCTCTCTCTGGCGCCTCTCTGCAGCGTTCTCTGTCTCTCTCTCTCTGCAGCAAGCAGGTCTCCATTGAAGGTGCCTTTTAAGTTTTAACCAAACTAAGGTTTTTTTTTCCTGTAATCGATCAAAAGTGATGTGGTCGAATTCCAACTACAAATATTAAAACATCATTTGTTTTTTTGTATTTCTATTGCATTTGATGTAATGTGTTGAGTAAAAAGCCTTGATTTTATATTTTGATGACTAAAGGCAGCACTTTCGGTGAAAAATAGTATTTGAAGTCCAGGAAAAGAAAAAAATTTGGTTCTTTAAAAAGCTTTAAAAGTATATAGAGAGAGGGAAAAAGGGTCGGTTATTTATGGAAAACGGGTCAGGTGTGTTAAATGGGTCGGGCCTTGTAAACAGGTCAGCCCCAGATTTGGGTTAAGAACGCTTTCGGTGAAAACTGATATCTTAAAAGTCCAGCAAAAAAAAAATGTCTGTTAAAAAAGTTCCAGAGAGAAAAAAAAAAGACCCAATCATTTATTTAAAATGGGTTGGGCTGTGATAAATGGGCAGTGTGTATCTTCAAATTTCATAAAATAAAATAATACAGTGATGGAATTGTCCCAAACTAATAATCCTTTTTTTTTCTAAAACAGGTCATTGGGTCATGATGGGTTGACCCGACCCATTTTAGCACAAACCATAAGCTGGTTGAATATGGGCCACAGCCCATATTTGACCCGGTCCAAACCCCATCCAACCCGCCCATTTTCCAGGCCTACTTTTATTGATGCTATGGTTTTGTTTGTATTATGAATGTGGAGATTGCCTTTTTACCCAGTTGATTGTGTGTGTGCGCATGCCTATTCGTACATTTGCGTGTTGAACTGTGGTACTGTGCAAAAATGTCTTTTTGAAAGAGTGGTGTCCCCTGGGTTCTGGGAGTGGAGATAGCGGGAATGATTCAAATAAAGGTAAAAGAAGTCCTTTGGGGTGCTTACAACACCAATTCTTTATCGTTCTTCATATGCATTGGGAAGGCATATCCATCTGGCATTTTTTTAGCATCAGGAGCATCTGAACGCCATGAAAGAAAAATTGTGTGCGGTTTGCATGATGATATATTTTTCCCCTCGTATACCATAATTGTTTTTTTCATTTGTTTTCTTTCCATTATAGTAGTTTTTTGAATTACATGCCAACTCCTCTTTGTTGGGGTTAAGGCTTTTAGAGTTGGGTTGTAGATTTTAAAATTTTGGTAAATAATCCTTGTCATTGGGGTGTAGCTGATGGAATTTTCAACTTGTTTCAGCTGTGAGCGCATTTGTTTAAAGCAAAGGGAATATTTGCTTGTTTGTTTGGCCCCTTCAATTCCAGTAGCCAAGTTTCATGTCTGAGCTCGACGTCCAGATCCCCACTGCCTTTGGTATGTATGTTTTATTTGTCTCATTTAATCGTTATGTTTTAGACCTGTATATAAAAACCTGTCTACAATACAAAAGTAGTTCTCTTGTATGATCTCTTACACAACTGGTTCTTTACATCACACCTGGGGCAAGTTGGATGGGCTCAACTCTGGCCAACCTGAATTTCGAGTTGACTTGTGCTTTTGTTATTTATTTTTTATTTTTTTCTTTTATTAATGCCTAAGTTGGAAAACCAGCTAGACCTCAATTTGGGTTAGGCTTATAGCTAGACTTGTCAATGGATCGGATTTGGATCCAAATCCGAGCCAATAATTAAGATATGGATTGGACATTCAATCCGATAATCCGTTAGCAATCCGAATATAATAATCCATTAGCTAAACAAATTGGATATGGATTATGGTCTATCCAATCCAAAATAATATAATATATAATTATATTATCTAATGTATAACATATAATATTTACATACTATTAAAATAATGTGATGTACAAATAATTTGATGTCCGCCTCTGCTCTAATTATACCAATTCCAAACACATGGAAGTTGGACACTGCAATCATTTTCCTCCTCGATCATTGTAGCTGTGGTTTAGCACCCAAGTATATAGTGGCATGTCTATGAAGCATTGACAGACATATGACATCGCGTGACACAGCATGGACATGTCAACAGGAAAAATCTTAAACAAAAAAGGGCACAACATATATGCTTATGCCTATATAGCATATGATTATGTTCACAGATAGCTTTTACAACTCCTTTCATCTTAATGCTCACTTCTTCCATAAAAATGATCATATATCTTACTCCATTATTCAGTGTAGTAAAACAAAATTTTATATAAACCCTTAGTTTGATATTTTGTCACAATTATGCTTCTTTCCATGGTAAAAGAAAGTCATCCCAGCATACAATTGTTATTGATCACATATTGGCGTGTACTTGCAAGTGTAGATCATGTCTCCAAAATTAAGATTATTTATTTTTAAAGTTAAGATTGCGTTCTAGAAGTGTTTATGTTTGACACATGTATTAGGCACGACTCCTCTTTAAAGGTACCCTTGCTTGTTAGTGTACTGTGATTTGGGTACAATTTCACCAGAAAGAGTAATTTTTCATTTTCCTCTTTTTATGCTTCAGGTGAAGCACATTTTTTGGTGTGGAATGATCAAGTAGTGAGCTAACTTACAATAGGATGATCACACATTTGCATCATGTCAATTTACATCAAGACAAGCTACATTTGCCTTGTGTTTATTTTGTATTCTCTGGATGAGCAATCTGATTGGAGTGGGATGTTCTTTGTATGGTGTTGGCAGATCCATTCGCTGAGGCAAATGCTGAGGACTCTGGTGCTGGGTCAAAGGAATATGTGCATATCCGTATACAGCAACGTAATGGTAGGAAAAGCCTGACAACTGTCCAGGGGTTGAAGAAGGAATTCAGCTACAACAAGATACTCAAGGACCTTAAGAAGGAGTTTTGCTGCAATGGTACGGTTGTCCAAGACCCAGAGCTGGGCCAGGTGAGCATGTGATACTGTATTACATGTCATAAAGTACACCCTCCTTTCTCTTGCTACTGATTTGGGGCTCATACATCTAATCTTACAAAATTGTACAATGTACTTAGGTTATCCAACTTCAAGGTGATCAGCGGAAGAACGTCTCCACCTTCCTTGTTCAGGTAACTTTCTTGCAGCACTCGAAGGCCAGTGTGAAGCTAATATTCTGCATCATTATGCATAAAATCTGTCCTAGCTTGAAGTCTCGTGCATAAGCAACCTGCACGTATGATCAAGTTTTTACTGCACATTAATTATGTATTATACTTTTAGTTTGTGGGGTTTCTAAAGTTCTTTTTTCATTTTGATTGTGTCTAACAGGCTGGCATTGTGAAGAAGGAACACATAAAGATTCATGGTTTCTGAATAGCAATACTGGCAGCAGATTCAGACGTGTGCTTTGCAACTGTTGCTGCATCGAAGTGATAATATTAATTATATGGGCTGCTGGATATAATAGCCCTATTGCATGTACTCTCTATCTTTGTTAAACTTGGCACGCTCAATCTTCAGTGTTTCTGACTTTACTGTTGGCTGTGTCTTCATGTTTGGTGGTCTGGTCTCATTTAAGCTGCATCCCGTGTAATATGTGAGGATTATGGGTTGGTACTTTGCCTTCATCTTTATAGAAAATATTATCATTAGCTGGAACAACAGGAATATGTTTCACTGCTTTTACTTCACATCCTTTTCAGAGAGCCCTCTCAATGAAAGAGTCTTGAACTCTACTTTTTAATTAAAGAGAGCTTATGAGTCGGCTCTTGATAGTCCTTTTGCATCAGCATTTTTGACCTTTTTGCAAACTTGCATGTCTTACTGCCTATTAAACCTGCAGTGGGAAGTACCCGCATTGCATGCCTTAGTTTTAAAGAACAATGTTCATATAGCTTTCAAGTTCCAATTTCATGTGAAGAAATGATAACTGGTTTGAGATAAATCCGTAAATTCCCTCTTCGAAGAAGAGTGCTTCCGTGGCAAAATGCAAAATGGCATTTCTGTTTAGAGAGGCCGATTAGTGGCAAGAGGTTGAAATAGAAGAAAGGGTTACGTGCAGAAAACAGTACAAATGATCAATTTGCCGGTACTGAAAATAGGAAATGTCAAAAATACCCTTACTAATGTACAAAAATAAATAATAAAAAAAAGAGAATGCAAAATGTCCAAAAAGAACATGACGCTCGTCTTCAAAATCTGTCTCCACGATTCCACTTTCTCTCTCTCTTCGTCTTCACTCTCTCTCACTTGACCCTTTCGTGGCTCGTGTTTTGGATGTGAATTGATGAATTGGTGGTAGTACTAGCAATTTTGTTGTTGTCGTGCTATTTTTTTTTTCATTAATTGTTGTAAATTGGGGCATTTGTTATGAATTGATGGGTGGTTACAATGAAGACGAAACCCAAAATCTATCCATGGATTGGCCACGAGCTTTGAGGAAAACTAGTTCCATAGATAGATGCATCCATGTGATTGAAGTAGTGTATGACTTTGGGTGGATTAATGATGGTTTGAGGTCGAATTTGGTGAGGGCAAAACCAAGGACGAAGCTAGGATTTCATTCCATGGGGGCACAGTATACTTGAAAAAAAAAAAAACAAACATAACAAATATAGATTGTTCATATGTAATCTTATATATATATATATATATATATATATATATATAATCTCAAATGAAAAAACCAAGAAAACTTGAGAAATAGAAGGTCCAAAATATCGATTGATAATATTTTCAATGAATACAATTACAACTGCCCTCGACGCGTTTTCATATTTTGGAAATAATGTATGATAGGCTCATTATCTATGTCACTAATAAATATATCTCTTTCTATATAGGCAAGCTATCATTCATAAATTGATCTCCCATTCGATTACGCAGTCAATTCTTTATAACATTTATGGCTGAAAATGCTTTCCCTATCATAGTAGTCACGACTGGTAAGATCAATGCCAACGTTACAAGCATATACACCAATGGATACACCTTGTCTTTTTTTGTCTCAACCATTCTTTTTGCAAGAGTGAAAATCCTTTTCAAAATTTCAAAACTATTACAAGAGTGCACATCAAAAATATAATTATCAAGTTGATTATCAAGTTTCTCGAGCTTGGCGTCAGAAAATTCTTTTAGATAATATTTAGCAAAGCGAGTTAATTTTTGTTTGTCGAAAGTAAATAATGCATCATCTAGACATAGACATGCCACACAAAAAAGTAACTCAGTATTTGCCTCAATGAAACGACTATTTAACTCTTGAAGTTGTATGTCTATGACATAATAAAACACTTCAACACAATAGTGATACAAGTTTGTCATATCTTCCACATTACGTCGTGGTTGTCCTCGAGCTACGAACATATCATCCATGTTAGGAACATCAAACTCACATCTCTCACAAAAAGAAGAAATTTGATCAAGTAAAAAATCACATTCATCCTCACTCAACACTTGCAGTCGTTGCTTACATACTTTAACTAAAGCCATGGCGTTCGTGATATCTTGATCATTTCTTTGAAGTGCTTTTGATAATTCATTTGTAATTCCCAACACTCTACTCATCAAATGAAAATTGAATACAAAATCAAAGGATTGTATAGACCCAAGCAGATTAGTTACTTCACCTCTTTGATCGGAATTCAATCCATCCTCTTTGATATTCTCAAGAACACCAATTATAAAAGAGAACATCTTAATCAAGCTAATTAAAGTACCATAATTTAAGCCCCAACTCCAACACATATAAGAGAAGTACTTTGATTTAGGCCTTGCCCACTTGAAAGCTCTCATTTGTTTAGTCTCTCAATAACTTTTGCAGTTTGCTTCTCTTGAAGCATATCATGACGTTTACATGAGGCTCTAACTACATTCACCACACGAGTAACAAATGTAAAAAATAAAGAAATCTGAGAATGATTCTTTGCCACAACAACAAGTGCCAATTGAAGTTGGTGAACAAAACAATGAACATAAAAAAATAAATTCATTCTCTTTCAGAATAAGTGCTTTAAAATCATTGAACTCGTCTTGCATATTGCTATCACCATCATAACCTTGCTCACACAGTCTAGAAATGCTCAATCCATGTAGATTATCAATCATTGCCTTAAGTGAAAGAGTGGTAGTATCTATAACATGTACCATACCAATAAAACACTCAATGATAATTCCATTCTTCACGTAACGTAACACAATAGCTATTTGCTCATTTATTGATATGTCACAAGGCTCATCAACTAAAATAGAAAAAAACACATCTCTAATATCTCTAATAATGAAATTGATGATTTCTATTACGGTAGCATTAACAATGTCCTTTTGAATACCGGGTGATATTAATTTCAAATTTTCAGGAGTATTTTTCAATACAATAGCTCTAACATTTGCATTCTGACGAACATTCTATTTCAAAAGTTCAAGAAAATTTCCTTGATTGTTTAAATCCTAAAATTCATTGTTGCCACAAAATGCAAGTCCTTGTTGTACAAGATATCTGATTTCAATTGATCCATTCAAACAAGTTCGATATTCACTTCGAGATTGGTCTGACGGCATGAAGAATATTATTTGAATGTGTTGGCTTTAGTTCATGAAAGCTTCACACGATCTCTAAGTTTGGTTATGGGCACTGTTGGGGCCTCCAACATGAATATGAAAATTTTCTTTCTTCTTCCAATTTGAAAACCCCTCACCCACAAAGGAGTCACTGCCTGCTTGTTTTCCGATATCTGGCTTGAAAAGATAGTAGTATAGGCAAAACGCCGCATCTTTGGTTATGCTATATTCTAGCCAAGTAGAATAGTCACTAAACCAATCAATGTTAAAACGTCGTAACTTTTTTCCAAAATGCCTAAAAGGAAAAATATGATTTTGAGATTGACAAGGACCCTTTTGCATATATGCTCTACGAATCTGGTCTCGGACATTAGGATTGTAGTCCAAAATTCGAGTTCATAGTCCAGGATCAGCTGGAAGATCCTCTAAGTTGATTTCGGAACGACTTTGCTTTGACCTATTATCATTTTTTTCTATAGGAGTTGTCAACTCCGAATCTCTTTTATAAAATTTCAACATAGCTATTTCAAAAATAAATTTATTCATAGGAAAATAAAGGCCACACCTGATGGATTTTCATTGATCAGTATTTATGGATTTCAAATATAACAGCTTGTCTAAACTAACTACTATATTTAAGGAAACAGAAATATTCAAATCATAAGTCTGACTAATCTCCTAAATACAATGAAACAGAATTCAAATAACAAATACAAAGTCAAAAACAAAACTAATTGAAAACAATATCATAGAAAGGTACGAGGGCTCTATTATAGTGGATCTTCTTGGACGGCGAAACATGGCAGTGACTCCTCATCATTGATGCGTGGCGAATGAACAGTGGCGGTGAACGGCAAAGTTGGTGGCTAGACCTGCACATATATATATATATATATATACACACTTTTGAACTTCAATCTCTTAAAGCAAATTTGGACCCGTGGAAGCTTGTGAGAAAACCATTTGGACCGTAATATGGACATTAGACTCATAAAATGGTTAAAATTATGAAACTAACCAAAAACCTGATAATACACAAACTTGTTTATTAATTAAAATAAACTAAAATAATGTTGTAACCTAACATTAGGTATTCAATTAGACATTTTTAACATTAGGTATTTGATTAATGTTGTAATATATTATTTCACTTAATAAATTTGTAATTTCTAAGTACATAATTACATATTTTTAGATTTTGAAAAATTTTAAATTTGTCAATTAATTATTAAGTACATAATATTAAATTTCATATTTTTCAATTTGCATAATTACATACAACATGTTTTAAAATTTATGCAACTATATCATTTGTAAATTTTGTTGGTTTAAAGTTTACAAATTTAATATGTAAAATCAATATATATGTAATGTCTAATTATAAATCTAATAGAGAAATATATAAAATATTAGTTATATTATATATACAGTATAACTAATATAAAAAAAGATATTTTGGTTCATGAAAAGATTATGATTGGGTAAATTGGTAATTTAATATGTCAAATATGTCTTTTCACAAGTTAAAAAGGGCTTGAATGTCATTTTACAAAGTGTCAGAGTTCTGACAGGTTGTCAAGTTGACGATTGGGGTGTCTATGTCAAACGGAGCAAACCTTAAGGGGTGTTTGTGACAAAATTTCACGAAGTTAAAGTCGCGTGAAATTACATCAAATCTCAGGAAGTATGAGTGATATTTATTCTAAAAATATTTGTTACATATAAGAAATAAAAAAAATCTTTAATTTAATTTATTTTGAGTATTAATAAGATTTTCAAGTAAGGGTTGTTGGTCAAGGTTTTGCATTTTTTTTTATTTTAAAGTGTGATTTAGCATGTTAGGTGAAAAATTGTTGCATATTTGATGCCTCTGTATAATAAAAGGAATTACAAATTCATTTAATAGAGAATTTTTTATGAATTTAGGACTCAAATTAAGTGGACTCTTTGTTTACAAGAGAATTTTTTATGAATTTAGAACTCAAATTAAGTGGACTCTTTGTTTAGAAGAGACGTGAGATATTTGATTTTGATTTCTGTTTACCTAAATTTTTTGAAACACTTACTTGAAATAAAAAATATTATTTTATTAATACAAAATCAAGTGATTTGGCATTTTAAAGAATTTATTTAAAAGTTATAAAACAGTGACGTTTTATGCCACATGATCTCAGTGACGTTTTATGCCACATGATCTCCTCTTACAGGAGGGATTCTTGATCCCATTGATATTGATATTTTAATTGAACTAATCCACTTCATTTGAAATAGTTTTGTGGATGATATTGGAAAATTCAAGGCAGCTGGCATTCCTTTGTGGGGATACCAATTAAGGGAATGCTATCTCTGTAGGAAGCTTAATTCTTACTCATTGATAGAAGGTGAGAGTATGTTGGAGGCCGGAGGCCAAAGATTACACAATCAGACATTTCGATCAAGAAATATTGCCTAAGGCAGAAGAACATATATATATATATATATATATATATATATATATATAGAGAGAGAGAGAGAGAGAGAGAGAGAGATCAAAATCCCACCCTGCAAGTGATGGAGACACGCATATATTTGGAGCTAGCTTCCTTAGAATTGGAGGATATATAATTATATATGCCAAGGTTAGAGACATGCAAATAGGTAGTTAATTAATTGGTTCATAGATGTATACAAGACAAGACAGGACCTGAATCATGCATCTATTGCTTGAGCTTGCTGAATTGGATTTTAACATGCATGGTGCAATCAACACATTTGGATCGAAGAAGAACGTACTTAAAAGTTCAATGCTTTAATAACAGCAATTGATGATGATGTTTATGGTACCATAGATGAACTTGAGCTCTTTAAAAATTAATGCCGCCATTGAGAGGTTAGTCATGAACAATATTATTCTCCGATCCCTTCAAAATTTGTAATGCATATCAGTTGAAACTAGTGCTTCTAACTTGGCTGAGGTTGGCTCAACATACATACCAACTTAGATTTTGTTTCGTATTTTCAGATGGGATATCCAACTTCCACACTACATATGAAGATATGTTTCCTTGCTCGATCGCTTATATATATATATATGATGCTCTGACAGAACAGGCTTCTCATATTATTCCATACTTGAAGATCGAAAACGGTACTGTCTGTTTTCTTTAACTCGTTTTCTAACTTTTTCGAATGGTCTCATATTTAATGTAATTACTTGGACCAACATAATATGTTACTGTCTTCTGCTTGCATTTTATTATTGTGAAATATTTTTTTATGCAGTGGGCAGAACGAACTATGCAAATCCTATTTGGTGGAAGCAAAATTAATGGTACGTACACTGTTGGATATAGCATATATAATATGGGACAATATTTGGGTCAACCTCGGTGAATGGTTCACCTAGGTGATGTGGCCCAATAAGACTTTAACGCATGTTTTAAAAGTTAAAAAAAAAAACAACAAAGCCCATTTGAAACTAGTAAAACCTAAAAGATCCAATATATTTCTTTTTTTCTTAATCATGATCGTATTAATTTTTGTCTCTCCAGTTTTCATATGCACATTTTCTTTCTCTCCACAGTCACTTGTCCTTCTAAATCATGATCGCATCTCTTATTTCTGTCTTCCTCTCTCTCTCTTTTTCTTGTGACGAGCCGTCTTCCTTCTCCACTCTCGTGGCCGGCCTTTCTCCTCCACTACTCATGACTTTGATGGCATCCTTGTGCTCCATGAAATTCTTGTTGTTCCTCTTTCTCATCTCAGTCGTCCTGTCTTCTACCTCATATAAAGCCAAATCACTCACCCACGTCTACCACTACCACAACACCAAATGGCTCAGGGAGCCAATTGGAATCATTTGTTGAATAAGAATTTAAACAGAGCCAATTGGGATCAATTGCTTTTGTTGTTAGCATGTCAATGTCCTTAACAAAAGTTAACTAGCAAACTGGTGCAGAAGTTTAACACCATAACATCAATATAAAATTGTTCATTCAATACACAATTACTGGGTTGCTGGTCCTGGTGTACCTTTTGAAATCTTTTATTTACTCTTACATTTGCTTGAGACCAGAGAGTCAGAGTGAAAACAATGATTCCTTTTGGTGTCATTGGTCTAATAAAATTGTTCGTAGTGGTAGATTGAGTTGGATTACTACTTTTCAGTATATGTGTGTGTGTTTGAAATTCAGCGAGGATGACGAATGCAGGTAAGGAAGAACGAGTGACTGTGGAGAGAGAAAGAAAATGTGCAAATGGAAGTGGAGGGACAAAAATTAATACGATCGTGATTAAGAAAAAAAGAAAAATATCGGATCTTTTGGGTTTTACCCATTTTAAATGGACTTTGTTGTTTTTTTTTCCTTTAAACATGTATTTAAGTCTTATTAGGCCACATCAGCTAGATGAACCAACTTGATTCACCTAGAATTAGACCTAAGTATTGTCCCGTAATATATACACCCTCACCCTCACCCTTACCTCCTTAAGTGAATACCTTGACAATGCAAGCTTGGATTTCGATTGGGGTTCCTAGCTCTAACACTCGGTCATATTTATTGTTTTATTACAAAGCCCATAAAAGGGGAAGCCTTAATTTCATTCGAGAATATATAATCATTAATTAGAACCATATGTATATATATCATTGCTTAAAATGATTACGTAAAATATTCTTATTTCATTAATTGCATATGCATCTCCATATATAATCATAATACTGATAGAAAGACCTTCTCTTAAACCATACCATGCCCTTTATTTATCTCATTCCTATTATATTACTCAATTTCGTATAAGATGCAGCAGAAAAAGAAGTTAGATAATTGGTTCTCTGAAGATGATATATATTTGTGATTAAAGTATGTAATGTAACAAAAAAAAAAAAAAAACTCATACGGAAATGGGATTGTTCTGGGAGTCCATTGTGCACAGACACAAGAGAATATCAAGATTCAGCTAAGAAATGCAAGATATACTGTTCTCTGCAATTTGAACAAGTGTTGCATATCTCATCTTATAACTAAATTTTCATATATAATCTAACAATGCCCATTGGTAAAGGTAGCTAGTTTCAATATTCTGATTCATATTGTTAAAATATTTCTGCTTTCATGCACATATTGCCTGACACTATGCAACATCAAATTGATGTGAAAATAAATATATATATATTTTTTTATATCTTATTTTGACTACAAAAATACCGTTCATCACCGGTACCATTGGACATCCGTCATATCATATATGCTGCTGAACCTCATTCGAATGGTAGCCTTCATACCATTTATACGAGTGAGAAACAGAGAGATCCAATGGCTTTGGTAAATCCAAATCTAACCCAATTTTGCATGAGCTTGGACAACCATGTTCACAATTAGATTTGAACTTGCTTGAAAAAATTCAATTCGAACTTAATTAGGGTTGAATTTAGTTAAAGTACAGCAACTCGACCCAACATAAACTTGGAACTTTAATTTTATTTTTTATATTGTTTTTATTTTAAATATATTGTATATAATATTCAAATTATGATATCTAATATTTGTTTTTGTATGTTAACACTACATAGAATTAATTTTCTAAAAATTTGTTTGTAATTTTTTTAAAATTTACATTAAGGTTTTAAGTTTTTTAAGAATAATCTAATATGAAACTAACTTAAAATCACATTAAATTTTGTGGGTGAAAATTGGTCATGAGCAACCCGAATTTCAAACTCAAAATCTTAGCCGAATTTTAAAATTTAAAGATAAGTTAAGCTTAGTTAGGATTAGAGATTGAATTAAATTGGATTAAAACTGAACATTTTATATCTAAAATGATCTTAATTTAGATTGTCAAAACAAATGTATCATAATCGTAGAAGTGCCGAGGAGATAACTGAGATCATGGGTTCCGTTCATCATGATACAAATTTGGATTTTAGTAATCATTTACCTTTTCACTAATTTAGAATTTGAGTTAGGAACCCATGACCACGAGGACAAATTTGGATTTTAGAGATTATTCAGCCTTTTAATAATTGAGATTTTGAGTTAAAAGAGAACGATATGTTAATCAAAAATTGACGCAAATAGACCTACTGGGTTGAAAAAAGCGCACTCTCATTCCACAAATGTTTAGCAATTTCTGTTGAGTAAACAGATTGACATTGTTTTTACCGGGAGAGGGAAAAAAACACACACACACATTGAGATTGTTAAACTTGGAAATATTTGCACCATTTGTTAATAAATTGGGTATTTTTGACATGTTATCATTATATTGTTGCTTGAAAAGAAGAAAGAAAAAAACAAGTTGAGATGAATTTAAAAAGATAAAAAGGAACAAATAATAAGAAGAGAATTTAATGAGGTTTGCGGGATCTGATGATGAACAATGCTCCTTCAATGTTCTAACAATGGAACAACTTGCATATGACCCTGACCTTCCTTTGGAAAATTTATGAATCATCAGATGGAACCACATTAAGAGCTTAATTGTATTAAATTTCAGTGTAATCCATGAATCAAACGAGAACAGGAGAGGTAGATTGAGGCTGGACGAAAAATTCTTACCAAGTCGTTAAGATTGGCTATTGCTACCTGTGTAATGTCTTGTTTCCTCAACTCCAACTCCAATATGAGAGCCAGATTGAACAGGTGACTGAGAATTTCTAAGGGAGACGAAGGGAATGAGAGCAAAGATACGAGGAATTCACATGATTTTGCTTTATTTGGCTAAGAACATTAAACATCATCTGGAAACTGTAGAAGTTGATTCTTTTTAAGGTCAGTTAATGGAAAATATATGTGATAAGCAAGTCATTCCTGAAACCAAAAGCTCCAGCATGTGCTTGATTTGGTTGACCAAAAACATCTTTATTGTCATACCTCGGCCACTGTCTCCTAATGAGAGCCTAATCAAGTCCCTATTACCAAGAAGAAGAAGAAGAAGAAGAAGAAGAAGAAGAAGAAGAATAGCGGACTGTACCTGTTCAAACAATAGAAACAAACTAAAAGAGTTGCCTGTGTTTACATAGAGATCAGGAATCCTGGGAAGCATAAAGCTGTACTTATCTGGGCCAAACTTGACCGTAAACATCTTTCTTGTGATATTGCCTGTCCCAAGACCACGGAACATCTGCAAGTGAAAATAAAATGATATTAACATGAAGCAACATCATCAAAGCTCAGCATGACCAAGAAGCATCGGTGAACCTTCAGAGGAATATGGTTGTGGAGGGAGTTCGTAAGGCACGGGCAATTGAATTACTTCAGTTGAATTTGTATTCCTGCTTCCTTTCCAAGCCAAGGTCACTAGTTTTGTTCTCTTCGCATTAGAACTTCCAAAGGATTCACATTTATCCTGAAACACCCACAAGAGTCAGAATTCCGATGAAGGAATAATAATAAATAATAAAAAAATCCTATCTTTTCAAACCAAGGTCACTGAACACTTTGAAGGGAACAAGTAATCAGACTTGTAGCAATTACCTCTGACAGATTACCATTATCTGTACAAGAAAAAGCACAACCATGTTTGATAGAAGAAGGTAGGAAAAGCACTCCCAGCTGAAAGTGTTCACACAGGATGTGCCAAAAGAAGAAATATCAATATAATCATGGAAACAAAGAATAGGAGAAACACAACTTGCAAGAGTAGACATATCATATAGTGATCCAAGTACAATGGAACTTATAGGGGAACATATACTTCGATGTGTGGATATCCACTAAGCCTCATAATATCACATAGCATGCAGTGATATTCTACCAGATGAAACACACTAAAGTTCATTGTTTAAATTATAATGCATATATCCTCACATGTCTGTAACTGAAATCATTCCGATAAGCATACCTCATAAGAACGGATCATCAACTGAGAATTGTTTTTCTGAAGTGCTCCCCAAGCAGCTTTGCTGAGATTTGCTGAAGTTAGCAACAACCAACTGTTGGAGAAAAGTAAATAGACAATATCCCCATCAGTGAAAATAGCAGGACTTGGCATCACTATCCGATAGAAAACTGGAATATAAAATTTAAGGATGCATGAACAAGTTTGAGATGCCCTTACGCAAGGTCCTGACCCTTGTAACGTGTGAATGTCTTTATATGAGGCATTGCACGACTGGCACATGGAAAATCATAACAGCAAGTATCAATATGCAAGTATTAATGAGTAACACAAGGATGTAGCAAGAAAGCTTGCGGAAAACCCATATCTGCATCAACGAAATTCTGTTTACAGATCATAAATTTAAACGACAACAGTTCTGCATCAATGAAATTCTGTTTACAGAACATAAATTTAAACGACGACAGTTCTGGTGGTTATCAGTTGAAGGGCATAAAGGTTTTTCATTCAAGAATGCAAATGAAAAAAGAAGCATTTGTAGTTCAAAACTAGTTGCTACCAACGAAAAAATTTAATAAGATCACTGGCTTCCTGGAAAAGAGATGGTAAGATTATAAACTGAGGGACTATACCTTGTGTAAGGTATACTAACAACTCATATACCCTTTTATTTAGGATAAAATGCTCTAACACCCCCTCAGGTTTGGATTTATTGCTCACAAATTAAACTTGTGTCAAAAAAGACTCTAACACCCCCTCAAGTTTGGTTAAACTATCCCTAACACCCCCTGTTGCCAAAAATACCCTCAGATTCTTTCTTTTTATTTTTTACTTTTTCTTTTCTTTTTCCTTCTCTTTCTTCTCACAACACTAGGTATTAACAAAAAATATCTGTGGGCAATAAATAATATTTTTTCAGAAAATCTAAATATTTGATTCATATTTGTTATACCTCTCAAGAATCAAATTGATTTAAATTTGAGAATTGATTAAACATTTTTTCCTCATAAAAAAGTTTGTAATAAAAAAGAGAAAATCACAACAGGCTACAAGGAAAGTAAAGAAAAGAAGACTACGAAATTTTGACAAATGACGATGAATAAACTATAGAGCTTATAAATATATAAATTCATGTGATGGGATATACTTATTTAAGAACGTAAAAAATTTTAATGGTCGAATTAAAAAGAAAAAGAAATTTTAATATATATATATATGTATTTTTATATCTAAAAAGAAATTCTAACATAACATATAACATCTATATATATGGGTAAAATGCTCAAACACCCCCTCAAGTAAAAATAAAGAGAGAGAATCTGAGGATATTTTTGGCAACAGGGGGGTGTTAGGGCTAGTTTAACCAAACCTGAGGGGATGTTAGAGTCTTTTTTGACACAAGTTTAATCTATGAGCAATAAATCCAAACCTGAGGGGGGTGTTAGAGCAATTTACCCTTTTATTTATTATTTATTTTATTTCTGCCAGTCTGCTCCTTGTAGCATTAATTGCTAAAATGACCTCAGTAGTGGAGTTATTTGCTCGTTCCTAGAGGTAAAAATTGACTTCGGTCCACTCCAAATTACACAACTGGTATAATACTGAGATACTCTAAACAGTGAGATGGAAATTTTAGAAAAGACAGAACAAACACAAACACAAAAACTACTGGCATATAAAACGTAGTCATTTATGTATATGTTAGCTGTCTAAAGCAAACACTACATAAAAAACCACAAGCCACAAACTTGGAAACCGAAAAACATTATGAATATTCAAATGAAAATCCAGAAAGAGTTGCCGGAGTTGGAGTTGCAGTTGTCCTTTTCTTCTAGTTATGAGTAAGCATATCTCATATCAGAGACATCACGAAACAAACCACTCCTTTTCAGCAATTCAACAATTCATCACACTCCACTTAAAAGCCATGAGGCAGGCTTTATATAATAAATAATGTCCACAGACATCTCATCCGAAATGTGAAATGGTTGTGTTACATACATCAATATATTACCTCAAAAGCTCAAACTATTATCAAATGAGCCTAGCAATGCATAACAAGCACTAAACACCATCCATGAAGTGCAAACCCATCTGGTATGTGGAAAGACAGAAAGATAGACAACAAATTTTAAAGTGCAAATACAAGAACTGGGAAAAAATGCAAATAGAGAGACTTGAACTCAAGACAACCCTAGACCTCTCCTTAAACAAGACTCTTGCAATGTTAGAACAACCAAATATTTCAAAAGCTTAAGCTATTAAGGAATGGGCCCAATAATTTATATCAAGCTTCCAAAGGAAACTTTTTACTCAGTATTCAAATGCAAGAATGAAATGTAATGCTACTAAAAGGAAGAAAAAAACTCCCAGCCCGTTGATGTCAATTATCATTTCAAGGTCCAAAATTTTAGGAGTGAGGCATACCAGCGTCCGGAATGGTTTGCCTTCCATTTTGCCCAATACTTCTTCAAGAAATCCTTCTCCACATTCTTTTGTGGGCTTGGAATGGCATTTCCAGCTGCATAACCCTATAGATAAAGTAATGTGAATGATGAAAAACAACCTTTGTTAGTAACTGCTGGCATGAAAATAAATTACAAAATTGAAGAAACTTGATGAACCTTGAAGAATCCAACACAATGATGAATGAAGACCTAAGATCAACATCAGATGGCAAAACATAACCAGTAATAAATAACAGAATATACTACAAAGCTCTTTACGTTTCTCTCTGGTGTGAATTTTGTATCACATCAATTATAGTTATTTATGGTTTCCATTGCATGAGTCCCGAAGAACACCCACTAAATTGTTTTTGCATTCCTCTTTTCTAAAAACAAATTTATAGCTGTCCTATAAAGTTTAGGTACCAAAAATCATATAGAAATTTGTAAAAAAAAATGTGGATGTGACAAAATATAGGAAGTAATGCAAGGTATAACAAAGAGTCTCACTGGATTAATATTGATATTACCTCTAAAGAGCATCTGACATCTTCCACCGTGGGCCATACTATTAGTGGCTCCCCTAAACCCAGAGGTGTTTCATCTTCTGACACTCCTGATGACATTGAGGATGCTAGCTCAGCCATCCACTTCTCATCCAAAGAACCTAGGGAGGAGAACTGCAATAAGGGAGGAGTGTGGAAGCATCAGAAAAAGAGCCCATAACTGGATTCATTTCTAGGAAGTACATCCAAAAAGAATCCATATACAGTTGATATAACTGCATTACTATATTCCAGTTCATATATAGTGTCTGTGTGTTCATACAGATCTGAACCTAGGTTTTACAATGTCACCAGCTACAATGCAACATTTCTTTCTTCAGGAAGGTACAAACTGTATAAATGGATAAGAAACCAAGTACAATACAGGTGGGAAAACCCTATTTCACATATTATCTGTGTAGAAGTATCAACAGCATAAGATTAAATGGAAGGACTAGGTTGAAAACTGCATAATATGAGGGACTTCAGGCAAAATTCATCAAACATAATATGTACAAGAATAGTTATGCTGGTCAGATGAAAAGACCAGCACAAACTACTAAATTGTGAAAAAGTAAAACAATGATTACTGTTATTGACCTAGTTCCACAAGATTTTGCACTTGACACATGGGCCGACCCCCTTACTTCTCATTGTAGCCCCTCCGTTGAAACATTGTCCAAAATTCTGAATTCTCATCTAGATGCAAAGACAAGATGTTCCTACTGGTATAGATCCTTTGAACTATATGAAGTAGCACACAACTATGATCACCCAAGTATATATTCACCTCTTACATTATCATCTGTCATTTCCTCTTCCTGCACCAAGAATTTATGTCTAGTGTACAGAACATAGAATGGTCATAACTCAAAATGTAAAACAGAATAAAAAAAAACCCCAGAGAAATGAATATAGCATGTATACAAGCATACGCGCACAATACCACTATCAGAAAGAAAGCAAGATGTCATACCAGCCAAGAAGGCCATACCTGATAGACAAGAGGGGACTTCTGAAACTCTTTGTCAAAAATGCACTCATTGAGAATAGTACGCAACTTCATATGTCCCCACTTTTTCACATTGGGACCTGTATGATACCCAGGAACTGATGCAATCAACCTGACCTGGGAATTATGAAAATAAAAAATGTCATATATAAATTGCAAAAAGTAGGGTAAGAAGATAACACTTTAAATTAAATTATTCATATTTTAATAGAATTCAATTCCATGCACGCACTTCTCACAAGAAAATCCACACTATCTAGATTCAAAAGTTCAGATACTTTATTGAAGTTGAGGCCCAATAAATACCCCATGGACTTTATTGAAATAATAAATGTGAAAAATATACAAATACGATACCAGCAAAAAGCAGGTACAGAAGTGAAGTTGTGCCAACCATATTCTTCCTTATCCTTCCCTTGAAGTGCACTTATACAGCAGTAGCTTACCCCAACCCCCAAGACCTATATATATATACACACACACACACATATCCATATCATAAATATATTATCTGAACTAATGTGCCACAAAAGAGAAGGTTTATTGACTATAATGCAAAATTTTATAATGAAATAATGCCAAATATATCATGGTTTTATGTATCACTGGGCACATATCATTATTGCAAGTCTTAAAAGCTATGTCCCAGATGGGTTCAACTCTCAAGTAGCAGTTATTGATAGACAGAAGAATCATGGAA
This sequence comes from Cornus controversa, assembly GCA_026545225.1. NCBI lineage: Eukaryota > Viridiplantae > Streptophyta > Magnoliopsida > Cornales > Cornaceae > Cornus > Cornus controversa. Next base: position 65,095,061 of record CM048849.1, on the reverse strand, counting down.
CAAAGAGAATAAAATACCACTGAAACAAAAATTTCAAAAATCATGAGAATGGAATATATACCCCAGAGTTGCTGTAATCAAACTTCTTGAAGAATGATGAATTGATTCTGATGTTGCCCAGGGTTGGTAAATTAACAGTAAATTCAGGCCACTGTAAAGATTCAAAAAGGTCAGCAAGATCCTGAAAATATGAACTCTAAAAACAAAAAAAGGAAGAAAAAGCATTATGCAGCTGAAAATTGTTTACCACACCTTTCGCATGGAATACTAAATTCAAGCTACTGTAAACATTCAAACAATAAAAAAGTCAACATTATTGCACTTCAATTAAGGATGAATGCATGCATGAACATCAATTATGCATACAACTATTTATGAATATTATTTCGCATCCAATTTGCAGGCATGAATATATGCCTATAACATATATCTTTATATTAAACAGAAGAAGCTAATAAGGATGCCAGATGGAGCTAATTGAAATTTGAAACAGAATTTACTGCTAGAAACAGATGTCATGCTGAAAAGTTGCATAATTTAACACAAACATCATGGAGGAATGGTCAGTGTGCACTGATATAAATGTTCGACCTATCAAGCACGAGAATGCAGGTTCATATCTCAATAGAAGCCAATTTGCGCAAACAATGGAAAAAAATAGGTATATATCCGGTCCACCCCACCTAGCAAACACTGGCTATGACTCCTTTTTCTATAAATAGACAAATCACAGTTAGATGACAATGTTTTACAAATGTCATTTGCTGGGAAATAGAAACAATGTTTTACCAATGTGGAGTGAGGCAATGTTTGTAAGAATTAAGATTGAAAGAAAGCTTTAAAGGAAGAGTACAAATTTCATGAGGCAATCGGAGAGAACAATAGTAGATAGATCATAACACTGACAAGCATAAGGTGATAACTAAAGAAAAGGTATAAGATTGTCGTGCATGAAGAAAATTATCTGTCAAAGATGTAAACTTGATTGGGACCAATGATATACTAAAAGAGTCACTCTCTTATTGACTTGATGAAGATAAAGGATAGCATTAGATGTTGTAAATCATGCAAAACAATAATAAGAGGAAATAAAAGGCATAAGTTCATTTCAGAGAGTGGAATATTAAAGCAACAAGCAGAAAATCAAAAGTAATAACAAACCATTCATTAACATCACCTTTTTTGCAAGAGACAACCAAAGAAACATTACAGATAAAGAAACTCTTAGTGCCCTTTCAAACTTCAGCATTGAATAACATGTTACATTCATTAATACCTTCAATGCACTAAGATAATCAATTAGGTCACTTTCAAATCCACATCCTTTGCTTGAATTATTTTGATCCTTCCAGGGGAAATCTTGCATCCACAAACCTTGGCTTTTGTTATTCCAATCAACAGATATTAGGTTTGCTGTATGTACAATAATTCTCACTCCTCGAGGATATACAAGAAGCATGGCTTTTGAATGGTGTGTCCCATAAGAAATGGGTAGTGGAGGTTTGTGTAGAATCCAATTCACAGGCTTGTTTCTCTGAAAAAGGAATCAGCCAACAAAAAAAGTTGATGTTCATGTGACGAGTTAAAAGTTCCAAATGCATAAATTGAGATTACTATATCTTAGACCTAGAGCTAGTGCAGACCTTCATATACTCTAGTGTACCATCACCCTCTCCATGAAGAACCAACACATGAGGAACTTTTTTAAGTGATGGACATGCTACAACAAAAAGGAAATCCCAAGTATTACAAGGTGAAGAATGAGCCAGATCAATGCAAATTGCAAAATTAATAGCCAAGACCACATGTTAGAAATTACAATAGGAATTGCACCCACAACTCCCAGAGACTTTAGAATAATGCAAATCATCATAGTAGAAACTACAAAGCAGAGTATAGCAATAATAGGAAAAAAAATCTAAAGGGATAAGAATGTGCAATATACTGGCAAGGAGTCCTGAACCTACTTATGTAGCGATGAAAACAGTGAATGAAGCATAATAAATCCATGCTCTATCTCTATCTAATTTATTTTTCTTTCCTTCTCTTTTTTTCTTATTTCAATTTTTTGGTTGTTGTTGTTACTCCAACAGCATGGCTTCACAAGCAGGGGCGGAGCCAAAAAATTTAGTTTGGGGGGACCAAATTTACATTATGTAATTAAACTTTGAAAATATTAGCTACCAATTGTAATATAATTTTTTTAAATTTTAGTTATAGTATTATATATCTTGAGAAATTTGTTTAGAAAAAAAAATTTCAAAATTGAGAAAAATGCAACTTAGATAATTAGACGAAAAATTGATGTGAGAAAGAAAAAATTTGAGAAGATAAAACGATAAGTTACAACTAAAAAGTGAAGAGGTAAAGAAAAAAAAATTAGGGAACCAATTTTCCTTCAACAATTAATTGTTTCAGTTTTTCAAAAAACAATTTTTAGAAAAAGATTTTGAGTAATTTGATTCCACTTCGGAAAGATATATTTGATTAAAAAAATAATAATTTTAACTAAACAAAATCTCACAAGTTTGAACAAAACAAGATTATTTTTTTAGTAGCTTATACATAAATTAGTCATAAAACTTGTTATTTGTTAGTAAATGACCATTAAAAGTTTTAGTATATACGACCATTGTTGTGGTTTACAATCTCACAACACTTGTTTTTCCTCCTTTCAATTTGTCATTTAGCAAATAAAGATTGATATATAATTCTAGATGTTTTTCTTGTAAACATCAATTTACAAAAATATTTGATAAGAAAGGTTCATGCATTTTTATTGAATATGAGGGGACATTAGTGTATTTCTCTTTTGAATTAATATAATAGATATTGTACATGTGTATATGTAAATGAAATAACGATTTGTTGTGATAAGGATTACAATATTAATGAACTTAAATTTTTATTTCACAATATTTGGACGTTCAAAAGTATGGTTACAAGGTCTAAGTTTAATTTTTTTATATAGTTTTCAAGGGGACACAAGCTAAATTTATTTTCAAATTTTCTATTTGGGGTCAATATATGAGTGTTTTGAAAAGATTTGGGGGGGCCAAATTGAAATTTTTAATAAATCTTAGGATATTATTTAAAATTAATTTTTTTTAGGGGTATAATAAAAAAAATTAAAAATTGGGGGGGCCAAATTGAAATTTTTAATAAATCTTTGGGTATTATTTAAAATTAATTATTTATTTTAGAGTATAATAAAAAAAATTTTAAAAATTGGGGGGGCCATGGCCCCCCCTAGCACCCCCCTGGCTCCCCCCCTGTTCACAAGGGTAGCCTTCAGCTCCCCATAAATCTCCAACTCAATGGGACTTAAGCCCGCCTGAGCAGACTGCTGGTAGTAAATTATAACAAATTTTAATCATAAACAATAGCAGCCTACCAAAACATATATAAAATATAAATATTTTTGGTAGAAAAAGTAGACAATAATTGAGTGTATTCAGCTCCTACCAAAAGATCGATTTCTCAATAAGCTAACATGCATGTAAAATTATGTTGATGTATTCTGCTTATGAGAGGGGAAGTACATTCATTAAAAAATAGAACCTCTACAGAACGGATGATACATTATAACAAACAAAACTGACCAGAATTCAACCAGTCGATGTCCACCATGTAGTTTGATAGCACAGCAACAAGCACATCTCCCTGCCCGACAAATAAGCAAAAAAACTATCAGCCCTTTCAGGAAGTCCAGTATTCAGGAAATAGTTATACACTCAATACAATCCAGAGATAGCTTGAATCACTTTAAATGGTTGCTCTGCAGGGAATGGACAAGACTTCTGAATTTCTCAAACGCAATAACATGATTTTCTAAGAAAGGAGCCAAATCTTAAAAAAAAATTAAAAAATCCCCTAAATGGAGTGGAATTAGATTAAGATAAAGAAATATAGTATAAAACAGACAGAGTGCCTACCCTCTCTATTCATCACAAGAGAAACAGAAAACAGCACAGAAAATAATCTTCAATTTTCTTTACTAGTGCAGAAACTATCCACACCTTTCTACTTTCATTTTACAAAACACATAGAGTTGATACCTGAATCACATCTCCTATAGAAACAGATGATGTATTAGCCCATGCCGGCAGCCCTTGCACTCGCAAAAGTCGAAAGGTTAAAGGTAATTTAACATTTGAAATGTTAAAATGCCGGATAGCCTCAACAGAGCTTTCTTGTTCAACACTATCATCGTCTAGCTCCGCCTGCACAGATCAATAGGAACATAGAAATGGTAACAAATGGAGAACAAATTCTACAAAATCACATTATTTGTTACTAATCTTGTCTGAGTGTAATGTTAAATTACTAATATTTTCTATGTATGATGCACCCATTATTTTGTCATTATGGAGCTCTTTTCAGGTACTGGATTGAATCTCAAAAACAAGATACCTGCAATTTTCTTGCAAACGCTTTGTCTTTAGATACTTGCCGCATCCTCTTCTGAGCCAATGCCTCACCTTCACTAAGCTTGATATCTTCATTCGAATTCCTCATTCGTTTATTGGGTGGTGTTGTTTTTTCCCCACAGGTTGAAGCTACATACTTAAAAAAATGATGGCCAGGGATCAACTCAATGACATCACCATGTTTAATTGTAAACCTTTCTTGAGACAACAGCTTCTTCCTCTGATTCCCAGATCTAATAACAATCGGATTTGATCCTTCCTAAATTCCATCAATTTCAACACATCAAATAAAAAGCAACCAAATCATAGAAGCACGTAACTACACAAAAGCTATTTCGTGCTGAATCAAGTGTATACATTTATACAGACATATAATATATATACATATACTTTTTCTTTGACAAAAAAAAAATAATAATCTCATAAAAGTTTGTCAAAGGGGAACTGTGACAATAAACGTTGTCTACAAAACTCAAAAACAAAAAAACAAGAAAAATAAAGAAAAAGAAAATGAAAAAGAAATAAAAAAGAAAGGATCCAAATAAATATTCATCCTCAACTGAAAGAATCATATTTTGACTTTGGTCAAACCCTACCGTCAAATGATCTCCAATTCATATATGTATGTGCATAAATATTACTAAAAAGAAGTAAGGAAATGATTACCACAAGGACATGAGCAGAGCCATCGACAGTGGCATTTATAGTGAGATGCTTGCGGCTGAGTCTCTTGTCGGTGACCGGAACGCTATCACGGCCGACGACATTACGGCCTCGGGAAAGTGGTATTTTGGGGATTGAAATGTCGTCATCTAGCTTGTGATCAAGAGGGACCAAATATCCAATCTTTTACATAAAAATGTCGGGAAAAATATGATCAGTCGAAAAAAATCTAGCACTGACAGAGATATATTTTTATATAAATACAACCATAATATAAGTTGAAGGTTTCACAAAGCCATGAATGATAGATAGAAAGGAAAAGAAGGACCTGAGAAGACTCATCCATTGATGAATTGTTGATTGGATGAGACTTGAGTGAAGAGAAGAAGTTTCGAGACCGACTTGTACTGGAAGAAGAGTTAGGAAAGTCCAAGTGGTGGTGTTGGTTTGTAGAAAGTCTGGAGAAAAGGAAAGATTGAATTTGGGGAACCCTAACTGGTATTGTCTTGATTGTGAATCGGTGTAAAGATGGAATAGAAAGGTAAAGGTGCAGAGGAAGCTCCGTCGCGTTCGAGAATCGGAGGACGGCGGCGGGAGGCTCCGTTGCTTCCAATTTTCGCGCGCCGTGGTTAAATAGACGTGGCTACATACCGAAATGCTATAGGGCTCGTTTGAATGGAATTAGAAGCAAAAGAAAAGAAAGAAGTTATTTTTTGTCTTCGAGTTATCATTAGTAAGAAAAAACAAAAGATTTTGAATGATTTGAAGAAATACCTTATTTTTTCAAATTTTCTATATGTTATTTTTTCAAAAGTAAAAAGATTTGAAAATAAATAATAATAATAAGTGAATTTTTTATAATACTAAAAATAATTTTTACATTTTAAAGGAACATTTGAATATATCTTGTAATATAAACACAAAAGACATGATAGTAAATTGATTAAAATAATTTATTTTATTTTCTCTCTTTTACCTTTATCAAACAATAATGCAATCTATTATTTATTTTTCTGAGTGAAAGAGTATTACATAATCTCATTTTGCTTGCCCTAAATGGATGTATTTATAGCTAGGGATGCACATGATACGGTTCTTGGTAGAATCGGAATTGGAACCGTTCCCAATGGTTCTTTAATTTTGGAGCCGAAACTGAAATCGTTGAGTTCGGTACAGTACGGTTCGATTCCTCAACAATTCTTTGTCAATTTCTTTTTTAAAACATTAGCAAAATAGATACTCATACTTATGCACCACTAGTTATAACAATAGATTAGAAGCTAGTATTTATTTATATATTTTATATTATATAAATATATAGAACATTAGAACTTATAAGCTAAATGTATTTATCTATATATTATATATTTTATAATTTATATATAAATAAAACACTATAATTTAGAAGGTATTAGTATTTATTTATATATTATATATTTTATATATTATATATTTATATAGAACATTATAAATTAGAAGTTATTATTATTTATTTATACATTATATATTATATATATATTTTTCTAACGGTTACGGTTCCTTGAGGTGGAATTGGAATCGGAACCGGAACCAAAGTGAACAGTTCAGTTCAGTTCAGGTACGATTCTGGTTCCGATTCTACCGATTCTTTGTGCACCCTAATCTATAGCTTGTAAAAATGCATGCGATCCATGATGAGGCCCAACTTCGTATCAACGAATAGCCCCGAATAGCCCCTAACAGGTTTTGTATATTATTTTAAGGGCTTCTTGTATACGTTGTAGTTATTAAAAGAGTTCTTTGTTAAATAAGAACGGGTTATTTCATAAAAATACCCTATACTATAAATTTAATCGCATAACCTCCTTATCCTATTTAAACTTCATTAAACTCTACGACGTTTTTAACATTTCATTAATTTACTCTCATTCCCTAATGAAAATGATGCAAGTAAGTGATATGTGCAAGATTATTAATTTTATATGACCAAAATGCTCCTTATTTTTTTTTTAAGCTTTTAAATTTAATTAAATGGATAGGTCAAGTTAGCTAATTCACGAAAGGAATGACTTATTTCGTTAGTGCCAGAATTTAATTGATACTTTAGTTAGTGCAAAAATTTAAATATGCAAAGTATAAGGGAGTTTTATGATTTAACCCCAAAAACAAAAGAAATGAAAATAATATATATATATATATATCCAATGTTAATACTATATTTCAAATTACTCCTCCATCCCACCCTATTAGGACAGGTTTGGGGTGATTTAATCAAGGTAGGTCCGGGGACGAGATGATAGGTAAAAAATTTGAGTAGGTGAAGGCGCACGATATGCAACAATGTCTTGAATTGGAATGTGTCACTTTGATTTTGTGTTTGTCTTGTGTCTAATGCAACAATTTTACATTATGAATGTAAAATTTTAAATCGTTAATGCAATAATTTTAAATCGACAATGCAACTAGATAAATGTATTAAATTATTGATTTAACGGTGTTATAAAGTTTCAAATATATTACATAGGTATTTTATCTTCCATACAAATGTGTTATATAAATATTATTGGTACATCTTTATTGCAGGGGTGTCGATGCTGTGTTGCATTATGACGTAGTGTGTTACACTAATAATGTAAAATTGTTGCATTAGAAACAAGATCTCCTAAATATGAAAGGATCTGGATTCCAATGCCCCTCCCTGATTATATCTACATGTATTTAAATATTCCTATATAATACTAAAAATAATAAAGCACAGCTTCAAAAACTAAAAAACACAGAAATCCTAATACAATATCTTATCATTTTATCTTGAGTAAAATGCAAAAAACCACTATACTTGATCCATTTTGCAAAAAAACTGTTGAAGTTCAAAAAACCTCCTAAACATTATAAAATGGGAAAAAAATGCAATCAAAAAAGAAAAATTACAAAACTACCTATTGATGAAAATTGTCAATTTTTTTTTTCATTTTACTCTAATAATTTCATAGACAATGAATTTTAAATGTAAGTTTTGGAATTGAATGTAATTTTTAAAATTCACTAAACATATTTTAGATGTGATTTTGGTGAATCTTTTGATATATTTAATTTGTAATTAAATTAAGATTTTACAAAAAAATGTATATATAAAAATCTATTGTTGAAAAATAAAGCAATAAACATATATAAGTTCAAAAATTAGATGTAACTTTAGGATTATAATATATATAGTATAGATTCATTTATTTGTATTTAAAAATAAAAAACATGTAATTTATTATCAATGTTAATCATTAGTTTATTATGAAGTAGAAGAGAAATTTGATAGAAGACGTGTTTGAATATAAATTTAATTATGTGTTAAAAGTCATGTAGTTTAGAGAATAATAGTAATTTATTTTTTAATTTATAAATGTGTTAAAATGTATATAAAATATATATAATTTTACTCAAATCTTAAGAGCAAAAGGTATTTTAGGAATTTTAATTTTTTCATTGATGAAAAGGGGTCTTTTGTACAAAATGTGATAGTTAAAGAGTTATTTGCAAAAAAAAAAAAAAAAAGGTTTAGGATGGATAAAGTATAAAGTTTTTTTTTTTTTTTTTTTTGCATTTTACCTTTTTATCTTTTCATAAACTATTTTTTTTATTGTTGTATTAAAATTAAAAAAAATTATTAAACGAGAGGGATGAGCAGGACGGGTGTCTTTTGCTAAACGGGTTATTATTATTATTTTTTCATTTTCATTATTATTTTTTTTGTGGTCTGGGAGGCAATCCCGGGTCAGACTCGTTACTGGTCATTTTCTTTTTTTGGGTAAATCACTTATCACTTTCTTTTCCAATTCCCCTTCCAGTTTGTTTTTCGAAAATTAGCTAAAAACAGGGTTTATTTTTTCCCAAGAACTTAAAAAGGAAGAAAAAAGGAAATATGTTTGCCTCTTCGACCTTACGCCTCTCGAATACGCCGACCTCGGCCATCATCAGCGAGCTTAATACCACCCCTATATCGTCTCTAACTAACAATTCCAACAACCAAACACCTGAACTCGAACCACAGGTTCGGAAACCCAAGGGCAGTTCTCAGCTGAACCGGTGGTCCAGGGCTCGCGCCATTCGATCCGGCCGCAAATTAGATCGTCCGGGTCACCGGACCCAAAAGATGGAGGAGAACTCTCCGGTTCACCCCGCAGAGGGCGCCTTTCCTCTTTCTACTTCGGCGGTGGAAGGTGATGGCAACAGCGACGATGAAGTGGAGGTAGAGATGGGGAGGTCGATATACATGGTGTCTGATGGCACGGGGTGGACAGCGGAGCACTCCGTTAGCGCGGCGTTGGGGCAGTTCGAGCACTGCTTGGTCGATCGTGTCTGTCCTGTAAATACCCACTTGTTCTCGGGGGTAAGTATGTGTTTTCGTTTCTATCTAAGCCTCAAGCCTGTGGTGGAAAATCTTTGGTTTCTGCAAAATTTTGCGCTTTATTGTGATGAAATTACAATTGTATCTTATAGTTGTAGGTTGTAGGTGGCATATATATATATATATATATCTATATATATATATATAAATGATGTTTAAAATAAGTGATTATCTAGATATAACGTCAGTAGTCTTACTACCACTTTCTATGTTTCCAATATGCGTGTTGTATATTTCATGTATACCAGTGGGGCCGCAAAGGAGCGGAATGAAACTTTTGCATGTTTGAGCTCGAGCTCGACAATCAAACTCGAGCTGAGCAAGGATAGGACTAATCGAGTTTGGCTTGAACATTGTTTGTCAAGCTTGTTTGACTTGTTAATCAATTTCGAGCTTGATTGGAGTTCATTATCGAGCTTGAGATCAAGATCGAGCTTAAGACTAAGATTGATAAGCAAAGAAAATTGATCAAAGGAATCTATTCAGAGATACTTGTTCATGAACATATTCATGCGGCCGACGAGCCAAGCCATAAGTTTGGCTCTTCATTGAACACACTTAAAAAGCAAGATCAAACTCTGGGTTATTTGCTTAGTAGACAGGCTCGAGCCAAGCCTGACTATTGAATAGATCGGTTCATTTATAGCCTTAGTCAAAAGCTTCCCGATACTTGTTGAAATTAATGAATCCATAAATCATTTGAACGGATCTCCATTTGTTAAGCTAGATTATTACCTATGCATAGATAGGGGTGGGACTTGGGTGGGCCAAGGGATTGGCCCACGTCTGCATATCGTATTTGACCAGGAGTTGAAGAGAATTTCTTACTAACCAAAGCCCATTACATACTACTCATTGTTGTTGCTTATTCCTAGGTGCTGGGAGGAAAAGATTGCAAAGGTCATTACCAAATTTTGATCCTCCATACGCTTATGTTGGGAGGGAATAGTGATTGTTCTCAAATTCAAACACACATTTTCACACTTCTTCAGTCTCTAAACCAAGTAATGGGGTCCAACCAGTCAATGAACTTGCTGATAAAAGTTCTTAATTTTTATTTATTTATTAGGGAACACAAGTTTTTAGAGCAGTTTGTTGCTAATGGCTCTGAACGTGCTTCTTCATCCATTCATGTCTCAATACACTAGTGGATTCCTCTTAGTTTATCCTAGCAATTTAAATCTCATTGACATTATATGGATTGTGCAAACTCCTACAATGTCCTCAAAATGGGGATTTGGCTATTAAGTTGCTTCTGATTTTATCTTCTCCACCAAATGGATCCAGTGATTTCAGATCATAGGAATTCTAAAATGCATTAAATTCCAATTCCTCATAAGTTGCATTGGTTCAACCCTAACCTGTTTGATTTGTTACTACCTATAGACCTGTTTTAGCTTTAATTAAATAATGGACAGAAACTATGTCTTCTGTCCACAAGTTTCATCCAGGATATAGTGTTTTGTAAAGAGCACTCTGATTTTGTGATTTAAAACACCTCAAAGTTACATCATTCTTGATAAAGATATAAATAAAATACTACAAAACTTCCAATTATTTAATAGTCTATTGACTAGATTCCCATGATAATATGAACTACTTAAGTTCTTTATGTCAACATTATCCATCAAATGACTTTTTCAATATATTTTTGTTTAAATCTTTCGACTTTCTTGTCATTGCTTAGCTGCATAACTCGAATGTATCAGATTGATGATGTGGAGCGGTTAATGGAGATTGTAAAGCAAGCAGCCAAAGAAGGTGCAATGCTGGTTTATACTCTAGCTGATTTTTCCATGGCTGAATCTGCGAGACAAGCCTGCAAGCTATGGGGTGTACCATCCACTGATATACTAGGCCCAATTACGGAGGCAATTGCTTCCCATCTGGGCGTCTCGCCTTCTGGCCTTCCTCGTGGTGCTCGAGGCAGGAATTTCCCCCTTTCCGAGGAATACTTTCAACGAATTGAAGCCATTGAATTTACCATAAAACAAGATGATGGGGCCTTACCTCAAAACTTGCGCAAGGCTAACATTGTTCTCGCTGGTGTCTCTCGTACTGGAAAAACACCTCTATCAATTTATCTGGCACAGAAAGGATACAAAGTGGCAAACGTGCCGATTGTGATGGGTCTAGAGTTGCCGAAGGCTCTCTTTGAGGTAGACCCAGAGAAGGTTTTTGGTTTGACTATAAATCCAGTTGTATTGCAAACAATTAGAAGATCTAGAGCGAAGAGCATGGGCTTCAGTGAAGAAATAAGGGATAACTATTCGGAGATGGACTATGTGAGAAGAGAGTTGGAATATGCTGGCAGGATTTTTGCACAAAATCCAGTCTGGCCTGTTATTGGTGAGTGCATAGAAGTTTCTTACGCCATATTTGCATTTTATTTCTGTTGTTTTTTGTTGAGTCCCTGAGTCCTAGACATGGGGATTTAAATCCCATCTAGAAACTCCAAATGATAAACTAGAGATGGCTAATTGACAATGGAGGTTTACAGGTATATGTAATTTGCTTCAATCTCTCACATTGTTACTTGCCGTGGTTGCAGAAGTGACTGGGAAAGCAATTGAAGAAACAGCAGCAGTTATTCTGAGGCTTTACCAGGACCGGAAGACCAAGTGCTCAATGCCAAGAATCTCAAAACGCTACTAAACATGGTAAGTTCTTGTCCTCGGTCATGGTTGTAAGATGCTGAAGCTGAACAAAGGGGAGCTGTTCGCTAGTTGAACCAAGGTTGTAGCATATGAAAGGATAGTTCAGACAAGGTCCATGTGTCATACTTATTACTGCTCCCTTAGGTGAAATCTAGCAAAAAATTATGGCTTTAAAATGTTATGATAATAAACCAGACTGCTCTTTGCCACCCTGCTTTTTGTTAATGGAGCATAGCCATCCAGACTGAAATGAAAGCTATCCTATGTGTGAATAAATAAATTATTAAATTTTCTGGTAAAAGATTAACACAGCCATTTCCTTGAAACCAAATAATTTTTGACATCATGTTGCATATTAAATCTATGGTTTCGAAATGTAAGAGAGAGAGAATCACTGAAAATTAGAGAAGAAAGCTGATAAGAATTTGAACACTTATCCAATCCAATTCTTTATGAAATTTGCTCATCCAAACATGTAATATCTTTCATATCTACAAACATTTTAATCTTTATTTTTGGCTTTGTTTTTTTCTTCTTAATATTGTAATTGACTAGTAATGACTTTTGTTTTTTTTTTGTGGGAAAATGTCAACTGTCATTAGAGTGACATCAACATCACCATATGTTTAGCAGTACTATGTGTTGAGAGAATTGGATTGAATTGACTGACTAATTGTGGACAATACACAAAGAGCCTATTTATAGGCGCATAGGCTTGGAGGCTAAGTAAACAAGTAATCCTAGGTGGTTTAGGAAAGGGAAAAGATATATACAATCTATAATATATAATATAATAGCCCCCCTCAAACTCAAGGTGAATTATATGAAGTTAACTTGAGTTTGGAGACAAGCTCTTGAAAACGTCTGGGTGATAGAGATTTGGTGAATATATAAGCTACCTGATCATTAGAAGAAATGGACTGCAAACTGTAAAGTATTTTGGAGAAGATGACGAACAAAATGACAATCGATTTCAATGTGTTTGGTGCGTTCATGAAAAATATTATTGTGTGCAATTTGAATAACGCTCTTGTTATCACAATAGACAGGAGTGACAGTGGATGAGAAAACTCCTTATCCTGAAGGAGCCAACGTGACCATAGAAGCTCAGAAGTAGTATCAGCAAGTGTCCTGAACTCTGCTTCGGTACTAGAACGAGCAACCACAGTCTTGCTATGCTAAGAGATGAGTGAATCACCAAGAAAGATGCAAAATCTTGTAGTAAAACGATGATTTGTTGGAACTCTTGCCCAATATGCATCGGTATAAGCACAGTGAACAAGTGGTGCCTGAGAAGAGAAATGAAGTCCATGAAACAAGGTACCCTTGAGATAGCGAAGAATGTGAAGAACTATTGCAAAATGAGTGGATCGTGAAATAGCCATGAATTGACTAAATATATGGACGACATGAGAGATATTTGGACGAGTGACAGTGAGATATATCAGACTACCAACCAATTGTCGATATAAGGTGCCATCGCGAAGAGGTTCACCATCATGTGGAGTGAGTCTTGTGTTGGACTCGAGTGGTGTATCAGCAATTTTAATGTTAGTTATCCCAGCTTTTGAAATAAGATCAGAATTGTACTTTGCCTAAGTGAGGTAGTAACCATCGGTAGCTGAAGTGATCTCGAGACCAAGAAAATAATTGAGTGACCCAAGGTCTTTCATTTCAAATTGATGATTGAGAGAATGTTTAAGTTTTTGAATACCCTGTAAGTCATCTTCAGTAATAATCATATCATCAACATAAAGTAAGAGAGGGATGATAGCACGTTCAGTGCGTTGGATGAATATAACAGAATCACAGGAGCTAGCATAATAGCCAAAATGAGAGATGGTGGAGCTGAATTTGGCAAACCAAGCACGAGATGCCTGTTTAAGTCCATATAATGTACGTCGAAGTCAACAAACCTGATTGGGAGGATGAGGAAAACTAGGAGGAGGCTGCATATAAACTTCCTCAAACAAATCACCATTGAGAAATGCATTCTTCACATCTATCTGAAAAGATCTCATTAACGAGAGGCAGCTATGGCAATAAGACTACGAACAAATGAGAGATGAGCAACATGAGCAAATGTTTCTTCATAATTTATGTCATATTCCTGTGTGAATCATTTGGCTATAAGGCGAGCCTTGTAGTTCTCAAGAGAATCATCTGAGCGAGTCCTGATCTTGTATACCCACTTGCATCCTAAAATAGATTTTACAGGAGGTAAGTCAATGTCTGAGTGTTGGTGAGTGCATCTAACTTTTTTTTCATTGCTTGCTGCCATAAGAGGTTAGAGGATGCATCACGAAAAGTGTGAGGTTCATGTAAAGTTGCAAGGGCATGATAATAATGAAAATCACTAAGGTGAAAAGGTGGAGCTCTTACCTGAGTGGAACGATGCAGATCTGAAGTCGTTATGTTGTTAGGTATCGCAGATAGGCTAGATGACTGGGACTCGGTTGAAGATGAATCGACTGTTTCTAATGAGTCTGAAGATTGAGTATCAGGAAAAAAATCTGCATTAAATGTTAATGGAGGAACAAGAAAGATATTATTTGAAACATTAAATTTGGATAGTGTATGAAACATCATGTGTTCTCAAAAGACAACATGACCGGAGACTCTAAGTCGTTTAGCAACAGAATTATAACACTGATACCCTTTTTGTTCAAGACCATACCCAAGAAAGTAACAAAGTTGAGCGCGTGGTTGTAGTTTATTGCGCTCATGAGGTTGGAGGATAACAAAGCAGGCATACCCAAAGACTTTAAGTTGACTATAGTCATGAGGCTTGCCATAGAGGTGTTTATGGGGCGTTTGGTTGTGTAAGAGGGGTGATGGTACATGATTGATGGTGTAGATAGCGGTGAGAGCTGATTCACCCTAGAAGGAGGCAAAAGTAGAAGCAGAAAGGATAAGTGAATGAACTGAGTTTAAAATATGTCGAAGTTTGCACTCAACTCGACCATTCTGCTGTGATGTGCTTGGACAAGAAGTGTGAAAAATAGTACCATAATTTTTGAGTATTTGAAGAAAATCATTTTGCTTATATTTCGAAGCATTATTAGAACGAAATATTTTGATTTTTTTGGAGAACTAAGTGGAAATCATTTGAGCAAAATCATGATATATGTGAAGTAACTCAGAATGATTTTTCATCAAAAATATTTACGTGAACCATGAAAAATCATCAAAGAATATAACAAAGTATCGTGATCCTCCTATGGTAGATACAGGAGAAGGCCCCCACACATCATAATGAATAAGATCAAAAGGAGTAGAAGCAAAAGACTCACTTTTAGGAAAAGGTAAAGTAGGTTGTTTGCCTAATTGACATGAAATGCAATCAAAAGATCTAACTTTAACTTGACCTAACAAACCTTTAGAGACTAAAGTTCAAACACGAGATAAGGAAGCATGCCCTAAACGAGAGTGCCACAACTCAAGAGAAGGTGAATTGACCTGTGCAGAGGCAGCAGGGCCAATCTTGCGTCCAGTCCCAATAATTTGTCCTGTCTGAGGATCCTGAACAACACAACCATTGGAAGAAAATGTGATGGTAAAACCAAACTCAGTTAGTTGGCTAACAGATAAAAGATTAAGAGAGAGGTTTGGTATACGATAAACATCAGAAATAGATAAATGAGAATAAGAAATAGTTCCTATATGACTAATGGCCATGGTAGAGCCATCTGCAGTGTGTATGGCAGGTGAGTGAGGTATAGGAGTTTGAGAGGTGAGCAAGGTAGAGTCAGATGTCACGTGGTTACAACAAGCAGAATCAAAGTCTCAAGAAGAATTTTCACTTGGCATGACAGAAAGAGCAGAGGAAGATGCACCTTTATATCGAAATATAATCTGATTGAGAAGTGTCTCAAGGTTAGCTATATAAGATGCAGATGAGGAAGATGGAGACTGAGGAGCAGATGATGGTGTCTTTTAATGGATTTTCTCTCGGACAAGTTGATTAATAATAGCTTGAAGAAGATGAAGAATCTCAATATGTGCCATGTAGAAATTTCAATTGCAAAAATGGACCAGTGACAGTGGCAAACTATTGATGAGTTGTTGACAAGGCAGACGTGGCACAAAAATGTGGCTGATATCTGACATGTTGCTGATGTGGTAGACACGTGTGTTGATGACATGGTACAAAGAAGCACACTGATTCTGACATGGCGGTAATGTGTCAAATGATGTGGCAAGGACCTTGATCTAGGGTTGACGTGGCGAGCTGACAACTAATGTAGCACTGACGTGGCTGGAGGGCTGGCGCGTGATAGCGCGTAACGTAAAACGTGACTAAAAGGTGCCAAAGATTTAAATTGTAAGCCATGTACACAATAAATATACAAAAAAAGGCAATCAAAAGCTAAAGAAATTACAAAGAATCCTAAACTCCACAAAATGATCTATAGACACCAGAAACGTGTCTTTAAGCAAATAATTCAGCAGTAATGGTCTTACCTAGTGTGGTTCCCATTAATCAGGGCTGCTTTGGGGGAGGGGGGAAAGGTAGATTGTATACAGTCCCAAGTCCCAATCTTTGCGTTATTTGTGGAAGACATTTAGCATTATTTGCTTAAAAGTGATTGCTCTAAATTTTGAACACATGTTCTCATGCTCTCAGGATCCCAAAAACAGTGAACTCAGCAGTAAAAACTAAAACCTTAAATTTTCTCATTGTAAACCCCACTCGTGGATTGCCCATCTCTCTTTCAAATGCTTCATATAAGTCTCAACAGCCATCCCCCAAAAATATAAATGATAAATGAGTCATAAATCATTTGGCTATCAAGCTTAATAGAATATCTACCAAAAAGATAAGTTTAAGAGAGCAGCCCTTTGTTAAGAGGTTGGAGTTATACTTCTTTAATGGAGGGATAAAGGAGTGTAGATTAAGAAGTTAAACATTTGAAAATTAACCTAATTGGTAAAGTCTCTTGATGGTCGGACTAGATACCAGGGATGGAAACCCAGCTTCATCCTGTTGCCATTGGATTGAAAAAGAGAATCTAAAACCTTCATCTTTTGGGTAAAGCATAAACCTTGGTGGGGCCAAAATATTACTGGAAAAGAACAATCTACTATTTAAAAAAAATTACTGTATTAAATTGAAACTGTATTCAAATTATTATCTGAAACTAGTAAATCCCCAACTTTGATGGGGTTATCAATTAAGGTTTAGTGAATTGGGAACATTGAGTCTTGGGGTGAAGAGAGTTGTGATGACAAAACTTAATTTTGTTACCCTAATTCTCATGGATAATGGATTCTGTTTTCTATCTAAGCATGGACTTATGCAGAGTGCCCAATCCATTAATTTTGTTTGTGGCACTTGTGTTTATTTTTCTTGTTTTAGATTTCGTCCTCAGTTACCAAGTTCAGTGAGAGAACAATTTCAATCTTGGTTATTTTTAAATGGTGGTGTTTATAATAATTTACGGAAATTTTAGGTCAAGTTTCTTTTATGGATAGAAGTACTGTATACAGTTTCAGAGACAGTTTATTTGGTGTAGAGTTACCCAATTTGAGAATCAGTTATTTAATAGGTGAGGGGGAGCTGCACAACACCAACATGATTATTTGTCTAGATCATTCCACTCCTGGGAAGCTTGGTGTTTGGGTAAGATCGATGTGTTACAGCTCCCACATAATGTTGGCTAGCTCTCATGAGTTAGGGAGCAACCGCTGTTTTAAGCGTGTATAGTTGCGCACATATCTTGGACTGCAAATTAAGTGTTTGGTCTGATATTGTTTTTGGTGTGAAAGGGTTTCAAATCCTTCCTTTTGTTTTGCATTCCTTGGTTTCTGAATACCGTTTTATGAATCCTTTATGAATACCACTTTAGGTTGGTTATCATTTGTTTTTTTTTTTTTGCCTATTAACTTAGTTCCACTTCTGAGTACATAAAAATGTCTTAGTTCGATTGGGGAAGCTCATTATGTAAAAATATTGCTGGGCACCTACCATACTTGATACTTGGTCTTGTGTAAGCTTATGAGGTCACCAAACCATACATTGAAGTAGGGATGTTTTGAAGTTCTCAACGGAGGATCTGGACTAGTAGATTAAGGGGGCATTCTCTGCTTTATTTTCACAAAATACAAGGGCATGAAGGGCCGTGCACATGCATATACTTCATTGCCTGTACTTGTTGGGAGTAGGTCTAATTGTTGCACTCTTTGCTTGCCTACTCACATGAAACCCACATACACATGCAACAAAAAGGAACAAAAGTAGCAAACTGAATTGAAGAAATGGAATAAAGCAAGCAAAAGTAACTTTCTGGTCCTCCATTAAGGATGAGCAGTGTTCGATCTATACAGAATGAAAACTAAGACAAAAGGCAACTGCATCATGTGTTTTGACTTTTGATCCCTCCCTATATATATATATATATATATATATATATAAAATTCAAGATTCCCCGTCTTTGTCAGAGTGCTCTATTCCTTGTCTTCATCTCCAAGATTATATAATATAACCAGCCTGAAAAAGTGAATGCTCTATTCCTTGTTTTCAATCCCAATATTCTTTCCTCTCCCATTTCCACCCCCCATCAATCATTTTGTGACTACTTTTCAGTGGGAGGACACCCCACTATAATTGTAGTTATATCCGTTTCTTGACCCACCCAAGTGTGAGGTACTATCATCTTTGTTGTTTTTCTTCGTTTGCTTGCTGATGCTACCAATTGAGAGAATTGTCATCCTCACTAAGCTTGTTCATGGAAAGTATGAAGTAAATCAGTACTAAAGTTCCCATGCTTGACCTGTCATAAGATAGACACAGTTAAGAAGCACGTCAGCCTACTACTATACATTGACACACAAGTAAGGCAGTAGGAGTCCTACTAGTAAACTCACAAGGTGGCGAAGAAGAGGAGGATTTTCCTAGGATCAATGACCCAAGAAGGAGAAGAGCGCCTGAAACTGAATCTTTTGCCACCACATTTGCTTTCGGCAGGGGTGGTGCCGCCAATGTTGTTGTTGTTGGTCATGATAGTGATCTGGTGATGCACTTGCGGGTTGATGGGATGATCCATGGACCCCACCGTCACCACCATTGACTTTTCCGGCGTGCTAGCTCCAGTTAAAGCAGCTGCAATTTTTACAATACAAATACAGAATATAAAAATGGTGTTAGCTTTCCAACATCTCTAATGTTCCTGTAATGCAGATGCACGTGCATCCAAGTATTGAGTGGAGTAGTAATCACATTCTGTATTATTGTGTATCAAACTAATTAAGGTCAATAATAGTTTATAGTTAGCACTACTTGTTCACTACCGCAGACTACATTATGACTGACTGTATAAATTATATTATACTAGGTTTTTTTATTGCATTATAGACAAACTGTCTTCTCTACCAACCTTATCTTCATCAACGGACATATACCCTACCAAACTGTACAAATGATGATGATGATGATGATGATGATATCTCAACCAGCTAATTATATATAACACTATGTTCTCCCTTAATTTGATGTCCTTATTCATCCATTATCATTATTATTATTATTATTATTATTATTATTATGAGTCTTGCCCAACAAAATAGAAGAATAGTGAAAATAATCCAAGTGAATGTAATCTGCACGTCTGTGCAGGTCCCGCTAAACAATGTAAGTAATTGATTAAATGTTAATAACATCCATGCAAACTACTTGGAAAATTACTAGCTGGACTAATAAATTAATTAATTCATAAATCACAATACAGCCATGTCGACTTCGAGATAAGAGACCACCCACCATTATGTAAGCTAGGAACAGGTTGGTATGCTGCATATTTTGGCATGATCAATCTAAATATGTTTAATTATTTGTATCTTCAATCTTGCATTAGCATCAATCTCTCTCTCCTCTCTCATCCCAATTCATGATCCTAAATTTGTCACACAATACAAACCAGTTGATTCCAGGACTTCTACCCCTATTTAAGCCAAAATTTTTAGAGGAGAGAAAAGTATACAAAAACATATGTATACATACATGTTTATGCATATTACACATATGACCTTAGTCTTCACATAGAGTATATTATCTTAGGTGGGTTGGCCCTATCTTGTGCCACACACACACACACACACATATATATATATACACTTGTATTAATGCACACTCTCAGAACTAGACAAAATCAGTTTAATAAGTAGAAGAATCAAATTCTCTCTTTTTTGGAAGCATGTTCATTGTTCATAAAAGAGACAAGAGTGCTCCTTGCTCTGTTTGCTCTGTTAGTTTCAGTCCTTAACATAATGTAATGAATACAAAGATGACATGATATTACTTTGTTTTTTAGTTCCCAAGTAATGGTTTACCTCTTGGTGAAGACATGGCAACTAGAGTCATGTCTCTCTCATTGCCAGTACTTGAACTCATCTTCTTCTCGCCGCCTCGCAGTGATGCTTTTCGTGATAGGTTTCTCTGCAACTTTATCCAAATCCAAAGATATTATATATAAACACACATGCATATATAACAAAGTAAAAAAGGAAAAAGAAGATAAAGCAACAAAGCAATTTCTTTTTTTGAGATTAGAAGATGATGATGAATATTACTCATCATCAACATCATCATTCTTATCTTATTTCGAGGAATATTACTATAAGAGAAATTTTAAAGTCAAGTATTAATTAAACCAAAACCAAAACCAAAGAAAGTTACAATTGATAATGCTTGAAAAAGGCATTAGATTGCAGTGGCAGCAAAGTTCAATGAATGGTGGTAGCGTGTTATCTCAAAAAAGTTACTATTCATGCTTTAAATATACGAATAATTAGTACTCAAACAATTGAAAAATGATTTCTTTTTGAAAATGAAATAAAATATGAAAATCCAAGGAATTCGTATGAAAACAGAGCATAATCAGAAAAAAGAAAAAGAATTAAATGGAAAATAATAAAAAGATAACTTACAGTGATTCTTGAATTTGCAGTTGTCTCTTTTTCGGTGATATTAGAGAAGCGTTCCATGTCAACTATGAAGCTGTCAGATTTAATATTTGTGTATTGCAAGCAGTTTGTTTCATCAGAAACAGATATTTTCTGGGTACCCATTTCTTCTGATTCACAAAATTCACGAGATGAATTCAGAGTATCAGAATCTATACACGCCTGACAGAGAAATTCAGAGAGAGAAAAAGTTGATTTTTTAGGTGGCGCCCAATAAAACAGTAACGAAAATCTAAGAAAAAGACAAAAAAAATAAAATAAAAAATTGAAAACAAGACCCAGAAAATCGATGCTTACCGGCTTTGGATGTTCCGCCATGTTCTACCACTTTGTAGCAGGCACAGAAAATGAAGGAAAGTGGAAGAAAAAGGAAAGGAAAGACGTGTATGCAGGTAGAAGGGGAGAGGAATGAAGTTGTTTGCACACGTCCTCACCGGTTTGCGTATTGAATGGGGGCACTAGACTTAGATATACACAATCTTTGAAAATTACAATGAAAAACAGAGCATCCCCATGAGAAACAAGTTTTATGAGAACCCTCCTTTTTCTTCAACTGCTATATCTAATTGGTTGGAAAAACTCCAAACCTTGGCAGACCAAACTGTAACTTCTTCTTCTTCTTCTTTAATTAATACCTGATAACTAACTGCCCTTCCTTCACTATAGAAAGAAGTCAGAAATACACACAAATATGTATTGTTGATGAACTGGTAACTAGTAGTAGTTTATGATATATATATATATATATATATATATATATATATATATATATATATAAGTTCCGTGAATGTGAAGAAGTGGAAAGAGTTGGTGAGAAAATAGGATTGATTATAGGAAAATTGTAGGAGGATTTAGAGAGAGAATGGTTAGGAATGTTTTGGGTAGAAAGAGAGAGACTCTTTAGGATTGGATGGGAGCTTCTCAATGCTTCGCTTGTGTTTATGGGTGACTTGTTATCTGTCAATTGTAACGCTTTTATAATTGGAAAAATGCATCATAATCTCTTAATAATAGTTAGAGCTGTAATCTTGTGCCCTCTTGTCTACATTAAGGATGACATGGTCAACCATTTCAACGGCTGAATTGCCACTTTTTAAGGAGTTACTACTATATAGAGAAGTTGTCACAAGTTTACATTCCCTGATGATTTTGATCAACCGGTTAATATGCTTTCTTCTATGAAGTAATTACTTCTGTGTTTGATGGGCCCTATTGAGAATCTACAATTTAGGGTAGAGTTTTCTAAGTGGTTAGGTGATAGTTACAGGCACCAAAATCTTAATCACATTACTTTTTCATTTTCTCTCTCTCTTGAGAGTATTAAATTTCAGTCATTTATGAATAAATTATTTGAGATCTTAACACATGAGTTAGACTAAGATTGCTACAAAACTCAATTTTACTTTTTACTTTTTGAAGTTTGAACTTGGGATAATTTATTGTATTGAAGTTTTAAATTAACTCTTTCTATGTTTTTCATCTTATATGTTCAGTCTCAATCCCATAAAAAAAGAAAAGAAAATGGAAGAGGTTACGTGAAAAAAAAAGCAAGGAAGAGAATTGATTTGGATAATTAAGAATAAACGTACGTAAGACTTTTATTAGATTTATTTATTTTTTATTTTTTTTTACAAAGCAACACATCTACACATTTTTCCACCCTTCGTGGTATCTTTGTTAGTCATCTTGTAAGTTACTTTTTAGACAAAGCAATCTCCTATTTAGGAGATAAGAGTTATAAGTTAGATAATATCTAAAAAGTAGCTTTCAAAAAATAATAATAATAATCTAAAAAGTAATTTACAATAAAGGGTATAGATTTTCTCTGTTGTAGGAGATATGAAACCACATGTATTTCATTTTAACTAGTATATTATACAGTAGTTGTAGTAGATAAGACTTTAAATAGTATATTATATACACTTGGATTGCATGGTGCATCTGTATCTAAATTGATAGTTTGATATACACAGACAAACTCAAGTTTAATGAGTTGGACTTCAATTCTCAATTTAAGAAATCTTCATATATGTATTTCATTTTAACATTCTTCATTTTTGATCAACAATAAGCAATGAAATGAATGTGAAGTGAACAATTTGTCCTAAATGGTTCATTGGGACACATCAATTGATGATACACAACTATTTTGGAACATTTTCATCGCAGCGGTAATCTTGGTGGAAGATGATGATCACATGGCTACCTGAATTTTTGGTAAATTGAGAGGGCTTTTATATCTACATTTAAAGTCCAACTACTGCAGGTAACCGTAGGCTTGTGACATAATTATACAAGAAAACAATTAGAGTTCTTGAAGTCAAGAGTCTAGTACTGGCCATTTAATCAATGGTGTTCCTCATTTTAACATTTTCTTTTCCTTTTTTCCTTAATGGAAAAAAGATTTGGAGGATAAATTAACCTATTAATTTTAATTTGGAACTCATATTATCTGGACTGCATGTTCATTGTCTATAATTTTAAGATACGAGCCGTGATATAGAGTTCAAATTATGTGAGGGGAGAATGACGTCAAGTTTAAAAGTCTTTAATCTAATACTTATCCGTATTTCAAATTCCACAACTTTCAAAAACAAAAAAATAATAATCAAATTCCACCGGCTATAAGCCAGACATATATGCAGAATAATATATTGTAGACTATATATATATATATATATATATGCAGCTGAATGCAAGGGAGAACGGATTATGGAGAGAATGATGGTTAACCATAATATATAATGAGGCACATGGACGAGTGAAGACAGATGCGGCGCATGTCATGGCTTCTTCATCCGCGACTTCCTTATTTCTTTAGTGAGAAAGTTTGTGTCAAATTAATTTTGACAACTAGTTCATAACAAAATTAGTCTAAATGATCCTTGACAAAGAGCTCAGACAATCTTTAACGTGGCTAGTATTTGGAGAAGAGACTTGTAACATGCAAGTTAATATATATATATATATATATATATATATATATATATATATATATATATATATGTTGGACCATTAGATATATCAACCACTGGTCTTCAATTCATGCATCACTTAATCTTACCTTTGATTCTGTTTTCATTCACTTATTAATTATATACTTCTTTTTTTTTCTTTTAGTTAAGTTAATATATATATATATATATATATATATATATATATGAAAACATAATCAAAGGTAAGATTAAGTGATGCATGAATTGAAGACCATTGGATGATATATCTAATGGTCCAACAGTAGTGGCATTGGCGTGCATGCAAGTCGTACCTTTGACAAATCTATAGTACTATATAGCTTCTGTCTACTTGTTACAAATGAAATGGACAGCCTACAAAGAAGGGCAAATATCACATTAGAGGGAAGAAAAAAGGCTCACTCTTGAACGTACAATTGATGTTGATCCTTTGTGTAATTTATGTACTCATGTGCCATGTCCACCATCACTTAGGGGACCATATCAAGATGTATAGAAACAAATGCTAGATATATAGGCAAATTATCTTTTGCAGACTGCTATTTCCGCAGTCATGGTATCTATATAAATAGCCCCTTGTATCACACCTGTAAACCTCACATGCATGCATCATGAGATGCTGCTGATGTTGTCTGCAATAGTAATATTAATGTACACTCTATTTGATTAAATGATGTGAAATACTGAAATTAAACTTACGGATGCAACAACTCACAAAAATAATTTAGGGTAAATTTTATTAACATTCTCTAAGATTTGGAGTATTAGTATGTGGCTACAATTTTGTGCAATTTTGTCACCAACATTCCCTATTAGAATTTTTAGTTTTTAACAAGTGAATTGTCCTGACTACCCCTAATTATTTAAATATATTTTGATATAAAAATATCAAAATACGTAAATGACTATAATGCCCTTCATTCACCAACACACACAAAACGCCAACCACCATCTCTCTCATCTCCTCCTCCAACCACCACCGCCACCAACCACAACCACAACACCGCCACTGCCACTAACCACCACCACTATAGGCGGCAAAACCACCATCATCACCACCGTCGAACTCCAATTGCAACACAACCACCACCACAACCACAACCACCACCACCACCACTGGCACCAACCACCACCACCGCTGGCGGCAAAACCACCACTAAGCCAACTGCACCAACCACAACCACTATCATTGTCGAAACCACCTCTGTTCCTTCTCCGTTTCCACCACGAACAGACCCATCACCAGGCTCCTCTTCACCATAACCAACCACAACCACAACCACAACCACCACCACCACCGCCACCAACCGCAACCACAACCACAACCACAACCACAACCATCGCCATCACTGCCGAAACCACCTCTGTTCCTTCTCCATTTTCACCACGAACAGACCCATCACTGAGCTCCTCTTCACCACAACCACTGCCACATGCCACCAACCACAACCACAACCACCACCACCACCACCACCGCCACCAACCACAACCATAACCACCACCACCACCACTGCTGAAGCCACTTCTGTCCCTTCTCCGTTTCCACCACGAACAGACCTATAATCGGGTTCCTTTTAACCACCACCACCACCACAATTACTGCCACCAACCACAACCACCACCACCACCGCCACCAACCACAACCATAACCACTGCCACCACTGCCGAAACCACCTTTGTTCCTTATCTGTTTTCACCACAAACAGACCCATCACCAGACTTTTCTTCATCACAACCACCACTACCACCACCATAACCACAAACCACAACTACCACCACCACTGCCACCAACCACAACCACAACCACAACCACCACCACCGCTACCAACCACAACCACAACCACAACCACCACTGCTGAAACCACCTCTGTTCTTTTTCTATATCCACCACGAATAGACCCATCACCGGGCTCCTTTTCACCACCACCACCACCACCACTACTGCCACCAACCACCACCACTACTACCCAAACCACCTTTGTTCCTTCTCTATTTTCACCACAAACAGACCCATCACCGGGTTTCTCTTCACCACAACCACCACCACCACCACTACCACAAACCACAACCACCACCACCATCACCACCAACCACAACCACAACCATTGCCGAAACCACCTCTGTTCCTTCTCTGTTTTCACCATGAATAGACCCATCACTAGCTCCTCTTCGCCGTCCTGATTGCTACCTCGGGTTAACTCATCGACGTCGGCATACCGTTGCTGCTAGAAATCCCATTCAGCAAGCCTCACCTCCAATTCCTTTTTCCAAAGCCTCAGATTCATCGATTGAGTGATTGATCGTTGTTGAGACGCCGCCATCAAAAATTTCTATCATTTTTGTTGTCATCATCGCCATTGTCCCATTGTCATATTTATCGTTGTCGGATCTCTCTTCACGACCCTCTCTTCCTATCTTCTCCTTCGTGGGTGCTATCTCAGTTCGTCACTCCACTCTACACCTAATCTGGTTGGGAATGTGGTGGTGGTGGTGGTGGTTGGTGGCAGTTGGCTTGGTGGTGGTGGTGGTTGTGGTGTTGGTTGGTGGTAGTGGTGCTTGACTTATATATGTATAAATATATGTGTGTGTAATGTAATAATAGTGGGTATGTAATAATAGAGCATAGTTGGGGGCATTTTGGTCCATTAGGCATGGTTAAATATATAATTTTAGTATTAAAAGAGGTTAGATCAAAAGTCAAAGGGTAGCATGGTCTTTTCATCACCAAAAAGTGGTCTGACACGGCCTACTTTTGACAGGAGGGGGTGTATGTGATATACGACACAAACCTTAGGGGGTGTTGGTGACAAAATTACACAAAGTTATAGCAGTTTGACAATACCTCAAACTTTAGAAGGTGTCAATGAAGTTTATCCAATAATTTAATAAAATTAGTTGTGAATTTTGGTATATATATATATAGCCCTGTCCATAATGTTTCTTGAAAAGTAGACTGAAAAGATAACTCTAAATAAAAAGAAAAGGAAAATGATAGAAAAGTCTAGTTGTTGAACCGAATTGAATAACTGAGTGATGTGTGCATTTTATTTCTTTCCTCTCTTTCATCTCTCGTACTTCCTTTCTTTCCTCCCTTCTTTTCAACCAAACATGAAAAACCTCATCATTCCTCCTATCTAACATCTTTCCTCAATCCATCCCTCCTATCTAACATCTTTCCTCAATCCATCCCTCCAATCAAACATAGTATTAAGTCTCCAAAAGAGAGTTTGAACACTAACTTCAAATTTTTTTTTTTTTGGGTAATTAACACCATCTTCAATTTTCATTTCATTTCCATCCCTATTTTCCTATTCCAATTCACACGCACATATATTGGCAAAAGGGCTAAAAATCCCCTTGTGCTTTTAAAAAGGTACAAGAAATCCCCTTATACTATATTTTGGACCATATCACATCCTCATATTTGCAAAAGTGAGCAAATTACTCCATTCTGCACATATTATCATTTTCTATGACCATTTTACCCTTTTCATTATTATAAAAAATAAAGAAAAGAAAGGTTTTTTTATATTAAGTTTTTTTTACCTTAATAAAAAAAGAGGAGTTTTTTTTCTTGAAAAAAAAACACTAAAAAATGCACAATTACATAATAAAAATTTTTGAATTTTTTTTGTTTTCTGAAAAATTTTCCACTAGAAAGAAGGGTTTTTTTTATATCAAGTTTTTTTTTTTTTTTTTACTTTAATAAAAAAAGATGAGTTTTTTTTCTGGAAAAAAATTTTCAAAAACAATTTTCGGAGAAAAAAACTAAATATGCACAATTACTTAATAAAAATTTTTTGATTTTTTTTTTGTTTTTCAGAAATTGTTTCTGGAACTTTTTCCATTAGAAAGAGGTAGAATTTATAAAAATAAAACAATTTTTGAAAAAAAAAATTTGAAAATTATTATTATTGTGCATATTTAGTTTTGTTTGCATAAACAATTTGTGAAATTTTTTTTGGGGAAAAAAACCCCTCTTTTTTTTTTTTATTAAGCTAAAGAAAAACTTAATATAAAAAACTCCTCTTTTTCTAATGAAAAAATTTCCAGAAAACAAAAAAAAATCTGAAAATTTTTATTATGTAATTGTGCATTTTTATTTTTATTCCAAAAATTAATATAACTTAATATAAAAACAACCTATTTTCTCTCAATTGTTATTTATTTTTTATAATAATAAAAGGGTAAAATGGTCATAAAAAATAATAATATGTGAAAGAGGAAGTAATTTGCTCACTTTTACATATGTGAGAATATAATATGGTCCAAAATATAGTATAGATAGATTTTTTATACATTTTTAAAAGTACAGAGAAGTTTGTCTCTATTGTCACGTATATTTTTCAGATCGTTTTTCATGGGAACATATATAGTGCGCAGAGTATCAATTTTTATTTTTATTTTTATTTTTTATTGAACATATTATATATGGGAGTGCTATAAAAAATCTAATTCCACGCTTTGAGAAAAGATGAAGTTCACTGTGAACCCAATGATAAATGACTTCTTTCTATCGGTCCGTATAGTACACGTGGCGTGCTAAAGACGGGAAAATTTTCGTTTTCCTCATGATAGACTTGATAGTGTAATATTGCTTTCTGAATGGATGAAGGTCTTTACTTAAGTGTTATCCAATCATATCTAT
Source organism: Cornus controversa (assembly GCA_026545225.1). Taxonomy (NCBI): domain Eukaryota; kingdom Viridiplantae; phylum Streptophyta; class Magnoliopsida; order Cornales; family Cornaceae; genus Cornus; species Cornus controversa. Next base: position 65,066,346 of record CM048849.1, on the reverse strand, counting down.
ATGACCTGACCCTCACAATCACAAGGATTAATAATTTCTACTCCTAATTGGGGGGTGGTTAACCCTTTTCGATCTCTGTTGGAGTCCATATTAATGATGTCTAAAGTGAAAACCAAGTATATGTTCATCCAATTCCACTTTTCTTGGTGTATTGCACTCCACCAAAATGATTTTTAATTTTCTCACAGATCCTCGCCAATGTATATGTTACAATATCACTTGTTATATATATATATATATATATATATATATATATACATACACACACACACACACATACACATACACATACACACACATACAAATATGGCCGACCAGTGGATGAGGTGCATCATAATTAAGTGATCCCTTACTCGGTCCATACTTTGGTCGGTGCAAATCATATCGCATCACAGGGCTTAATTTTTGTCTCATGAAGTTGGCATCATTAGCACTTCCACTGAAACACATGTTGAATTCTCATTAAAGCCTTTGGTACGTGTACGGTGACGAATTAGAGATATATGATTTGGACTCTCCAAATGCGCGCGAGTGTTGATTGGAGCTAGACAATGGGCACTTTAAGTGTCATATAATCATGATCGATTATTTATTTTAATCAAAAAGCGGTTATTGGGTGGACAGTGGGTAGTAACGGTAGTTATACAACTTCTACAATCACAATAAATCAACAATGGACTATATAAAGTGCCTGCTTTAATCGATTCTAAGAACACCATAAGTTAATTAATAATATATATACATATTTCAAACAGATTAAATGTTTCATTTTTCAACATGTTCGAATTAATCTTTTCAATTCATTTAATATGATTTAGCATAGTCCAAATGTTCAATACATGATTAGCTGAAATTAACGGTATGGGCTTTTTAATGTACAACAGTACGATATTAGGGATATTAGAAAAGTTCACAGTTATCGTACTCAGTAAGTATGAGATTTTCAAACATATATATGTACGTATGTATTTTAAATATATAGATACATGCATATACAACTACATAGAAATTAGAAATACACACACATGCACACAAACATAGGCCCACACGATTTCAACATAGGCTTTTGCTTCAAGGGGAAACCAACAATTGACCTTTTACAAGCGTGGCTTAAAGAGCTTCGCCGAAATAGGGCGTGGCCTTGGTCTTGCCCCGTTTGTGAAGCAACAAAATTGGATTAATATATGTTGACTCGACTTTTTTCTTCTCTTTCTTATCCTAGAAAAAGGCCAATGCCGTGAAGTGCACAATATATATACACACACACACACACACACACAGTAGATCATAACCCAAACGAATGTCGACAAACAATATGACAAGACAATTAATTAGAACTTTGTAGCATCCCCACCCTAGATTTTAGATTAGATTTTCAAAGATATTGTGCTAAAAAAAAGTGACATGTCTAAGGAGATTGTGAAGGTGACGAAAATGTGGTATATTCTGAAAGCAAAAGGAAATAACCCACCCCTCTTATGCTTTGTGTGGTATTTCAAAATTGAATTCTACACTCTTCCTGTTGCTGTTGATACAATTTTTATAACAAGACCGTATCACTTCGAAGTTGGTTAGATATAATCAAACACTTAAAGCACATTTAGATTTAAATTAAACCAAACAGTCCCTCTCTCAATTTCAATGGGAATTGAATTACCTCCAAATTTCAAATGTATTGCACTAACTCACAACTAAACCCGAATTATCTGTCATAAAAGATTGCCCACTTGTTTGATGAGTAGATATTGGATACCTGGCACTACCTAAAATAGAGGAATCCCACATATCAACAACTCTTATTTTATATTATTTTTTTTTTTATCATTGAAAAACAAAGAAAATGTATTGGGTGAGACTCCTATGTCCGATACCTGGCGTAACATAGATCTTTTCCAACATAGAGTCCGTGTTCTCATGTTTTCTTAGAGGTAAATGCAACAACATAAAATATAAGGAAATAATTGAATAATCTACTATGCTATTCAAACAAAATAGTTAGACACAATAGTTAGATAAAAACTTTTATATTCATAAAATGCATGTGATGAGATCTACCATATGCACACATCACGTGAAACTATTTTGCCTGACTATCATTTTGCTTGGTGATTTTATGTATTTCATTTAATAAGACTTTTTTATCAACTCTTGTGAATCTCACAGATATAATCAGCATCTTTTTTCTTTCTTTCTTTCTTTTTTGAAATATGGAATGTATGCCTTGAAATTAGAATTTAAAATTAAATTAGTTGAAAATTAAATTAATTTCCTTCAATTTCAAATCCAATACCTGAATTCCATGCTTCTAAAAATACAGCATTTTAGTTTTGCCTAATAATCAATGCCCATCTCACTTCATTTGTTGAAGTTCTTCAAGTTTTCATGATAGGACAGGCTTTTCAACAGACTAAATTTTATACAAAAATAAACAACATTAGAATAATGTAAACTAGGACATGAAATGAATTGATTTCAAATCCAATTACCTGAATTCCACCGCTCTTCCCTTTGACCATGGGCATCAATGGTCTCTTATATTCAAAAGGTGGGCATTCCCATAATGGGCCCTTTCTGGTCTTTGTCATAATCTTGTTTGGCCCGTGTGCGTTTGTGGTTCGTTTATTCCTGGGGCATCCTTTACGGTCTTTAATCTTGTATAGTTTTTTTTTCCTCTTAATTCAATTTTACAAGAAAATAATATTGATATTATATAATGCAATAAAGAGGTTCGAATGATTACAATTAGTGCAACTACTTGTATCCATCAATATTTTAGTTAGAGCAGTATTGAAGTCGGATAATTAAGCAAGTAAGATTTCGTTTGTCTGCACCCTAAGGGCTACCTAAAGTCAATAGCTCCAAATGAAATTAATATAGATTAGATCATGTGGACAATAATAAACATGCATGCATGCATGCTATTCACAATATATATATATATATATATATATCCTTCACCTAATCAGCAACTTGACAATTGTTTTAGCTTACACCGATAATTATATATATATCTTAGGGCATTAACCCAGTTTTCTTTAAACAACAGTTAATTAAGGGTTGGAATGTTGCTTTCATTGATCTGTGGTTTTGAATTAGTACTGTTATTCGCTAGTTGATTTAATATAATTAAATTAAACCATGTTTAAAAAATAAAAAAAAAATTAATAAGATGAGCTAGCTCATGAGCAGGGCATGCTACGGCAGCTGCCAACAAGGTCAACTGATCTTAGTACCAAAAAACTAATTAACTTACAAATAAGCAGGGTGACAAACTGGGCGGGTTGGGCAGATTTGAATCGGATCGAATATATGCAGGTTGAATATGAGTCGAGTCAATCCGTCAATCCATATTTGACCTGCCTAGACACGACAGTAGCTAAGCGTGGCAAAATGAGGAGGTTTAGACCGGGTTGAATATAGGCGGGTCAAATATAAGTTGTGATCCATATTCAACCCGTTTGTAATGGGTTCAAATATGGGTCGGGTCAATCCTCCAACTCATATTTGATCTAACTCAACTGGATTGGTTGGCCAATCCAAATAAATGGGCTAACTTGACTATTAATTATGCTTTAAAAAATTTAATAAATAAACTTGTGACACAAATTAGTTAAATTGGGTCAAATTTGACTCGTATAAAACACCTGTCAAATCCGACCCATTTATAATACTCAACCTATTTACAGAGCCCGACACATTTTCATAAATGATTGGGTCAATAAATTTTTGTTTGCTCTTTTAAAGATGACTTTTTTATTTTTATTTTTGTGCGGACTTTAAGATATAAAAAATTATTTGGACCCGAATATGGATCCAACTCATTTATAAGACCCGACCCATACCCATTTTCACACACACACACACACACACACACACAAATAAGAACAAACAGTTTTCTTTTACGACTTTCGTTCAATTTTTTTTTTCCCCTTTTACTAGGCATAATAACAAAGATCTTTATTATAGGTTTTTAGAAGCTTGCATGTTTTGGCTATTTGAACCTAAGAGTTGGATCGGATGGCTGAGGGTTCCCATTTCCTTTTCCATTTCCAAGGGAGCCAATGGCTTCTGCTGCACACATATGTACAGTGTATTTTTGTTTCCAACTGGGGATGATTGAATGTTAGGAGGTTATGTTGTGGTTAATACTGTTTATTTATTGTTACACTTTTTTTTTTTTTCTTTCTAAAAAGTCATTCAGGGTTTTATTTTCTTTGTATTAATGAATTTATGAGTTTGCCATTTTCTTCATAATATTAATTTTTATTTTTGGAGGAATTTTTTTGCATATTTTCAGTTTCCAACCATTTTGGCCCTGTCGTGATAGAACTTCAGTTGGCCTTGGGCTCGAGCACGCACTTTGAAGACATTGGCAATAAAAATGTTGCAAAAATGAAATTGTAGTTTATATATATATATATATATATATATATATATTGTATTGAAATTGTGGTTGTAATTGTTATGTCTTTCTCTATATCTATACATCACTATTAGTTGATGAGTTTAATAGTGCTTTATGAGATTTGTGTTAGGCACAAGTTTCACGGTGATGATCATAATCTTAATGTTAGATTAGCGCAAATATTATATTTGTTTCAATTTTTAAATGTCTTATGATTAATTTGATATTATACTAGTGAGAATATATTACCAGTCATGTTAATTAATTTAGAGAGAGAGAGAGAGTGATAATTTAGAGAGAGAAATTTTAGAAAGAAAAAGGGTGGGGCGGTACGCATAGATAAGAGAGAGAGAGAGAGATAATTTAGAGAGAGAAATGGTGAGGCAGTATGAGATTGTATGAAATGAGACAACATTTATACATTTGAGTCTTTTATATAATAATGGGTGAAATATGGGTTGGATATGGGTACCCATATTCAACCTACATAATCTTTAAATTAATGGGTGAATTATTATCCAATCCGTTTATGACCCTTATAGATAAATAGGTCACCTAAATCTATTTATTAGTGGACGAATTTGGACGGGTTGGCGGGTCAGCACCCATTTTGCCACCCCTACAAATAAACATGTATTAATTAATTGATGAGTTATATATTATTTATCTGCATGTGTTGGAGAGCCATCATGCACGTTGAATTATGTTATTTGCGTGTAGAGAAAATATACAATACTCTAGGAATATTGATGATGTGGTATACTCGGAAACTGTAAGCCCCCAAATTTTCTTTGATTGTAGTGAAATTAGTAATTTTCAAAAGAGATGAAAGGCTTACATCTGTCAAAATGCCACATCATCAATACTCGTGGAGTATTAATGTATAATTTCTCCCGCGTATACCTCTTAAAATTATCTTGCATTTCATCTCTGTATGGCCGGGTCATTGATCTCCTAGTCTCAATTTTCTAGCCAAGTCAATCCTTTTTCTGTTCTTCATTATATCAATCAAAATTATATCAAACAATTAAAGTATCAAATTGGGCACCCCCATGAATCAAAAATAATTAAAATGCCATGTAATGACAGCCATTTCATGACAATTTCAAAGGCACTACAAGAAATTTGATTTTTTCCCACAGAATATTTCGTAGTAAAAAGTCAAAATTTCGTGGCAAAAACTATTTTCCCACGAAATATTTTCGTAGCACCAACTGTTGCAATATGTGGCGTCTCTAATTGTAAATTTCGACGAAATCATGTTTCGTGACAAGTTATGGGATAATAATGACGAAAATATTTCGTCGCAATACATATTATTTACTACAGTAAAATTTCGTAGGTAATATAATTATTTGCTACGATAATATTTCGTCGCTAATTCTTATTATTTCCCACGAAATAATATTCCGTTGGAAAAAAAAATGTATTTGCTACGATAATATTTTGTCGCTAATTCTTATTATTTTCCACGAAATAATATTTCGTTGGAAATAAATGTATTTGCTACGATAATATTCCGTTGCAAATTCTTATTATTTTCTACGAAATAATATTCCGTTGGAAATAAATGTATTTGCTATGAAATTTATTCCGTTGCAAATTAGTAATTACTACAAATTAAAGCGTCGAAAATTAGTAATTACTACGGAAAAAAACCATAGCAAATTATAATTATTTAAAAAAATATATATATAAAATAGTGATTATACAAATTTATATAATCACTAGTAATGCCCATTTCTCTTGCCTATGACATCAACAAACAACCTCCAAATAGACTAACCAGACATACTTCAAAAACAAAAGTAGGGTATCTAACCAGACATACTTCAAAAATATCCTTGATAATTGCAACAATTGAAACAAAAGTGCTAGTTTTTCAATGTTGGTTAAATTTTAAATAAATTACATCCTATGTTGTTTAATCAGTAATCCTATCAAATTCCTAACAAGCTGCTACAAGTCCTGTGGAGATTATGAGAGCTTGAGCAGTAGGATTGAGATAGGCTCTAGCCCAAGGTAGCATCCTCACACTAGCTAACTGCATGTTCAAAATGTCATCAGTTGACATGTTAAATGATATGTGTGTGTGTCTATATATATATAACTAAAAAGAAGTGGAAAGCTAGAGAGTAGTTGTGGGGGAGAAGACTTACAGTTGGTATAGCAGTAGCAATACTAGCAGCAATAGCCGCTTTAGCTCCTGAGATAACCCTTTCTGTGGTTCCAATTGGAATTTTTTTTAAATAAAACCAGTAGAGTTAGCAAGGATTAAAGGATATTAAAACAATATTTATTCTGCTAAAATGAAGGGAATTAATTAAATAAGTTTTAGATATTTCTTGATGAGAAGTATATTACTCTATTAAATAGGAGATATGATAGTTTTAGCACCAAGTCACGTGGCCTTATATTAATATACGGTATATAAATTCATGCTGACCAACTAGTAATATCAATCTTGACCGTAAGATCAGTCAAACTAAGGCTCAATTAAGTTTTTGTGCATCATTTTTTATTGAATAGCTGAATATTTAAAGAGGCTATAGTAGGTAGAGATCAGAATTTGTAGATTTCTATGAAACAACTAAACAAAAACAAAAATCCAAGAGAGAGAGAGAGAGAGAGATTTAGCTAATTGGAAAGTCCATAGCAGCAATAGCTTTAGCTAAAATATATTTAGAAAGTTATGATCACACAATAGTCATGATCATGTAGGAAAGATTATTTATGTAAGTATATATTCCTAGTTTTTGGCTACTACAGGAAACAAAAGTATTTATACATAGCATGGTTTAGTTTCAAAATGCTCCCAATTACTTTAACATTTCTTAGAAAGAAAAAAAAAATGCATGACATCATGATTTTTAGGAGCCAATCTAAAGCTAATAAGACATTTCAGGCCACTAATTCTAAATATGATCACATGACAGTATAATTTAAATTTTGTTTACGTCATATAATTCATCATTTAACATGTAGAACTTTAATTTAAGCATATAGTAATTGTAATGTCCAACATAGATATCAAAAAGAACAAAGAACTAATAATTAACAAAAAGTGAACACGTGCAGTATATAATGTAAAAGAAATCACAAATAAAAATGGCCAAGTATGTTAAATAACTCAAAGAGAAGTAAATGTAACAAAGAGTACAAATGACAGCAAGAAAGGTTTCAATAAGAATACAAGTACAGGGCAACAAGCACACACAAGTGAACATGTGCAGTATATAATGTAATAAAGATCATCAAAGTCTTTAAAATTAATGATTGCCATGATTAGATTTAAGAATACTAATAAGAACATCAGACTACAAGGACTATAATGCATGCTATAATTATGTAGTTCATAATATAAGAATATTATGTGATTTATCACAATAATCTTTGAGAGATAAAAGAAGACAGTTTACCCTAAAACTAATTATCTGAGATCTAAAGGAAAAAATCTCATCACAGTGTGTGAAGAAAAACATGGCCAACCTACTTACCAAAAAAGAAAACATGAGCCAACCTATCCTTCCAACTAAATTGAAAGACTAAGAAAAAGTAAAAAGAAATTAGGGCTACACTTCAATTCTATTTGTTATTCAATAACCATAACACCATATGTTCATAATACAAAACTAACCAAACAACTACAGGGGAGGGATGCTAAACAATTGAATATAATGAGTCAAGCGTAAATTTTCAACACAACCACCAGAAAAATGAATCATTTTCTCTCTCTTTGAAATATATGCATCTACAGTTCTTAATTACAAATTCCGAACAAAAAATTTATGAATACAATCAAATCAAAAATAAAAATAAATCTAACCTATATCTTAGTTCCAAATTATACACAGAAAGTTTTTGAAAATACATCAATCTAACCCATTTCTTAGTTCCAAATTATACATAGAAAGTTTTTTGAAAATACATAAATCTAACCCATCAGTACAATAAAAGATCCATGAAACAAGAAAAATAGAACCATCACAAAACTACTCAAGGCAAACAAAACACAACCCATATGATTAAATTTGACAAGTATTCATACAATTGCAATCTGCAAATCCCTACAAGTATACAACCATCAATTCCGAAAGTCCCCCAAAAACACCTCAACTGAAAAATAGCTAATGGGAGATATATGTTTATATATATACACACACATATCACATATGTATATATCTATAGAGAGAGAAAGAAGTAACAGAGATCTAGGGGGAGAGAGTTACGAACCTCGGGCAAAATACAACTTCAAATAGAGAGGGTTAGGGCTTCGATTTTTGTTTGATCACGTTGATGAATGTCAGGCGAGGGTTAGGGCTTCGATTTTCATTTGATCACGTTGATAAATGCCAGACAAGGGTTAGGGCTTCGGTTACCATGCTTCGATTGGAGGAGGGACACAGAGAGAGGGTTACTGTATTAGACGAGGATACCATGTTTGGGTATCACCGCGGCAAGTTTAATTTATGATAGGGTTATTTAATACGAATTTAATTTTGTAGAAAAAAAATTAGAGTAGTTATTATGGATTCAGTATTCCGTAGTAAATAAATCTACTATTTACTGTGAAATTGAATTCGTAGAAATTGGATCTGTAGTAATAGATATTTTACTACGGATTTAATTTTTCGTAGTAAATACCTTATTATTTACTACGAAATTAGCTCCGTAGTAAATAACACATGCTATTTACTACGATTTTTTTTCTGCAGCAAATACCTTACTATTTACTATGAAATTGAATGGATTTAGTTTTTTTGTAGTAAATACCTTACTATTTACTACGAAATTAGCTCCGTAGTAAATAACATACGGATTTTATTTTCTGTGGAAAATACCTTACTATTTACTACGAAATTGAAACCGTGGGAAAAAACCTGTTTTCTTATAGTGAGGGTTAGACCTTGGTATAAAACTGGACGTATGTTCTGCATTATTTCTAGGGGTGCACAAAAAATCCGCAAATCTGCAAATCCGATCCAATCTGATCCAGACGAATCCGATCCGATCCATTAGCTAATGGATCGGTGGCGGATTAAAAAATTAAAATCCGTTAGCCACAGGGGAATCCGATCCAATCTGATCCAGACGAATCCGATCCGATCCATTAGCTAATGGATCGGTGGCGGATTAAAAAATTAAAATCCGTTAGCCACAGATCGGATTGCGGATTGGAGGGTCAGAAATTCGATTCGATTCGCAATCTGATCTGTGGCATTATATTTATATATATAATTAGTAATTATATCTATAATAATATAATATGCTACATACTTACATGGGTAAACCTAAAAACTCAATATATATTATATTTGTTTATTTAATAATTGTTTTCATTTAAAAAGTGTTGTGTTTGTTGGACAATTTTTTTTTTTGAATTTTTGAAGTAGAAAAAAAAAATTCAAATAGGAGTACTAGACCAATCCGTCAATCCGATCCGATCCGATCCGTTCAATCACGAATCGGATCGGATCGAATTGGTGGATTGCCACGGATCGGATCGAATTGGATTTTCGCTAATCCGTAATCTGTGGATCGGATTAGGATTATGCGTAATCCGATCCGATTCGATCCGTGGTCACCCCTAATTATTTCACTGCATAAAATTACGAAGTACATGTATATAATTAAGATTGGTCCTTTGACATGGCCATTTCAAAGCTTTCAATATGTTTCTTATTACTTCAATTGTTCTGCCTAGCTTTCTCTTTCGATCTAGCAAATGCGCAGGAGGGCTTGAAAGTAGGGTTTTACAAAGAAACATGCCCTAATGTTGAGGCCACTTAAGAAGACCATAGATCAAGTCATGTCGGTAGCGCCAACTCTTGCTGGCCCTTTCTTAAGAATGCCCTTCCATGATTGTTTCTTTAGGGTACGTAATATATAGAAGGTTTCAATATTTCTAAACTCTTTTTAATTACCATGCTAGCTAGCTAGTTAATTAGTTATTGATCGAGTTCTGTTTGCAGGGTTGTGATGGGTCAGTGCTGTTGAATTCTCCAACTAAGTAAGCTGAAAAAGATGCAATTCCAAATCTAAGCCTCAGAGGTTTCCAAATTATAGATAAAGTGAAGTCTGCGGTAGAGAAAGCGTGTCCTGGAGTTGTTTCATGTGCTGACATACTAGCCCTAGTAGCTAGGGATGTCACAGTCGCGGTAATATATATATATATCCTCATCTCCATCCATCTTCTGATCTTATTATGTTTCAGACTAGTTTTATACTTGGTGAAAACCCTCTTAATTATCAGAGCAAGGAGCCATACTGGAAGGCTGAAACTGGGGGAAGAGATGGAAGAGTGTCAATTCTGAATGAGGCCTTGACAAATTTAATATCGACTTTTGCAAACATAAGCGCATTGAAATCAGGATTTCAACAAAGAGGTCTAAGTGCAAAAGACCTAGTAGTGCTATCCGGTACGTAGTTGAATATATATATATATATATATATGCTAAACAAAACTTACATATATAGTATATATCGATCAGCTAGCAAACAATATTTAATTTGGACTCAATAATATTTAAGCGTTTTTGTAATCATATTTAATTAGGAGGACACACAATTGGACTTTTATTTTCAAAGATTTTAGTGTTCAGAAAACTTTGAGATTTATACGCTTGGACTTTTATACACCGGCTGAGCAGACGATAGACCTTGATTCTTGGTTCTATAATAATAGCTCGGGGGTATTTTGAAACATGATAGTCCCTTCAATGAAAATTCTTCATTCTTGATAATAGAAGAGAGATATTAATTAATGTTCCACATGCATGGATATATATGTTATAAAATCAAATGTACGTCAGCAATCAATTAATATATATATGTTAACAAGTTTATATCGATCGAGTTGCATGTAGGAAGGAATTACTATTTTATATATTTAAAAGGTCACTATCACCATAAAAATTTAGAAATTATTGGACTTCTACAAAAACTCATGCACCCAATGAGAACTGGTATACTGCATGTTGGTTAAGAGAACAGTTCAGAAATTATTGGACTTCGATCACGTATATGTTTTCCATTAGAGCAAGTTTTCCACTCCTCCTCTAGTTAATGAAAAAAAATTCAGATATATTGACCATTGCAGTAGTTTTTACTATATATTCATAGTTTTCTAAAGACTAAATTCATGTTGGGAAAACAAATATAGGACATCGTGTTTCACTATGTCGTCTGTCCTACTGTAATTTAAATTACCTATATATATATATGCTCAACTTCAAGTAGTCTATTTAATTAATTCTTTCAACCAAATAAGGCGCGGAACAAGTTTTTGAAGAGCTAAATAGGAAAGATTCAAATGCATGGTATTGAAATGATCTATTTGTTAAGTTTCAATCCTATAACATCACATTTCTAATGAACTGCTTTCATCCACACCTTAATGATTTCTTTCATTTTCAATACCTGCTGGATGTGATTCACGTCATGTTCTGAGTTGACTTCAAATAAAAAAAAAAAGAAATTATACATGGTATTAGTAGAATATAAAAATAAAAATGAAGCTACTTAAATATGTGATTTGGTTAAAAATGTGGTGTACGTAAAAAAACAGTAATTTAGTAATTTTGCATAAAAAGCTAAAAGGTAATTTTGGAAATGAAAATATAGAAAATAGTAAAAGCCATGTCTTTGTAAAAAACAAAGACACCACCTTTATGTCTTTCCCCACCCCCCCCAAAAAAAAATGGTGGTTTAGATAAAGATGCAAACTTTGGGCTCAGTTGCATCCTCTCGGCTCTCGAAGTTTGGTGTGAGTTCGATTTGACCACATAGTTTCAATTGCAACACATATATATCTCCTGACACTCGCAGCCAAAAAATACATTATTATTAGCAATTGCATCTTTAATTACATTAAACCTATATACTTTTGATACAATGTAAGGGCGCTTTATACTTCTCGTGAGCAAATAAGACTCGCATCATATACCTCCCTCGCTCATTAAACAAAATTGATCGACCTTATTCTTTTCTTCCCCCCATGCAAAAAGACGTGGATTTCCTCTGACGTCCCTTTCCACCCCCGCCACCTCTTTCTCTCTCTTTCTCTCTCTCTCTCTCCACACACACACACACACACACACACACATATATATATATACCACGTTCCCTCACAAAATCGTTTGTTCATCATAAATTAAGCTTTAGAAGTACTTCAATTCCCGGACCAAATCTCACCCGACATGTATTCTCAATACCAAATACCGATTCAATCTCCCTCCCAAGATGGCCGCCAGTTAAAACGGCACCACACGGCTCGTTACTACGTTCAACGGGTGAAAGAGAGTCTCACCACCCGGGTCTCCAAGCTAATCTGTGCCATCTTTTTGAGTCTTCTCTTCTTTTTAGGCATCATAGCATTTATCCTGTGGCTCAGTTTACGCCCGCACCGACCCAGATTCTATGTCCACGAGTTCTCAATTCCGGGTTTGACCCAAGAAAACGGGTCTGCCAATGCCGAAGTCATTTTCAACGTAACGGCCCGCAACTCCAACCACAATATTGGGATTTACTACGATGCGATGCAGGTGACTCTATATTATGAAGATCAGAATATTGGTGGTAACTCGCTATTGTTTCCATTCTATCAGGAGCCAAAGAACACTACAATACTTTATGATGTGTTAGGTGGGGCTAGCTTGACGGTGAACAGTGATCGTTGGATGAAGTTCTTAGCGGATCGTGCGAAAGGGACGGTGATATTTCGTGTTGAAATGACGTCCTCGATTCGATTTAAGATTTTCTCGTGGCATACTAAGCACCACAAGATGCACGCCAACTGTGGAGTTGGGGTGGGCCCAGACGGCTTGATTCTGGCTAGTTATAAAGATAGGAGATGCCCAGTTTATTTCGGTTGATGTGCAAGGTGTTTCCAGATATTTTTCCTTTATTCTTTTTATTTTACTTCTTTTCTTTTTTTGTTCGTTTTTACTCACTTCATGTAACATTTCATTTGTCTATATACATTTCACATTTGTATAGTTCTTTCATTTGGGGACGTTCATTACCCTCATTTTTAGAGATTTGACTTAATTATTTTTAAATTAATTTTTTTTTGTAAAATTACTCTAACATCTTTTATCAGTTGAAATCTCTTATCAGGCTAATAATTTGTTAAACAAAATCGCATCTAATATACAATTACAAAAGTAATTTCAAGTTATAATATTTTTGTGCAAAAATAATCTCGATTTCTAATATTTTGATTAAGATTAACATATATATATATATATATATATACACATTCTCCATCAATGTCACACTAACACTTTCGCTACCGAAGATAGTTTTGGCATTTTGATTTTTTTATGTTAATTGACTTTAACAAAATTTACTGTGAATTAACGATAGGAGCACCCAGAATAAAATCAACCAAACATCAGGAGAGGTTGATCACCATATTTTAAAAACTTTAATTCGAAAGGTATTTAGGTAAAATATCATAAAAAGTCAGAGTAATTTACCCATATATATATATATATATATATATAAGCAAAATGCAAACAACCCCCTATACTTTACTCATTTTGCAAAAAAAACTCCATTGAAGTTCAAAAAAACTCCCTAAACTTTATAAATGGGCAATAAATGCAATTAAAAATGAAAAATTACAAAACTACCAATTGATGAAAATTGTCAATTTTTTTTTTCTTTTTGCATTTTACTCTAATAATTTTATAAACAATGAATTTTAATGTACCAATAAAAAACATATGAACCACCAATAAACAAAACATTTGGAGTTAAAAGTAATTTTTTAAACTTCACTAAAAGATGTGATTTTTGGTGAATTGCTTGATATATTTAATTTATAATTAAATTAATGTTTTACAAAAAAATGTATATAAAAAGAATAAAAATACTATTGGTGAAAAATAAAGCAATAAACATATATAAGTTCAATAATTAGATGTAACAATTTAGAATTATAATATATATAGTATAGATTCATTTATTTGTATTTTAAAAATAAAAAAGCGTGTAATTTACCGTCAATGTTAACCATTAATTTATTATGAACTTAAATAGAAATTTGGTAGAAGATTTGTTTGAATATAAATGTAATTCTTTGTCAACAGTCATGTAGTTTAAAAAATATTAATAATTTATTTTTAAATTTGTAAAGATATTAAAATGTATATAAAATATAAAAAATGTATACAATTTTATTAAATTTTAGGGGCAAAGGGTATTTTTGAAAATTTTATTTTTTCATTGATGGAGAGGGGGGTATTTTGTACAAAATGTGATAGTTAAATGGTTATTTGTACAAAAAAAAAAAAAAAAAAAGGTTTAGGAGTTTTTTTGCGAATATGGGTAAAGTATAGGGTTTTGTTTTGCATTTTTCCATATATATAATAACTTCAAGACATGGGTAAGATCAGCAGCCACAGGTGCATGAGGAATCAGATAATTTTTTATTTTATTTTTATCATAAGAGTGCATTAGGATGAAATAGTTTGCTTGAAACTAATTTTGTCCACAAAGTCCACTTAATTCAAAGGCATAACAATTGCAGCAAATTGGTTTAAATAAGATTAAGATGAGATTGCCCTCAAGCATTTTCCTTGAGTAATATTGGTGGAAGATGATCCTAATAATGAGCGAAGCAGTCTCTGAAATTATTCAAATTGCCACCGTTTTTTATTTTTTATTTATTTTTTGAGAGTTTGATTTATTTAATTCCTTTTCATGAATTTACTTTTCTTTTTGCCAGTCTGTCCCAGGCCAAAAGCAATATTGTGTGCAGTAATTTTATAATTTTTAGGTAGCCGGAAAGTTACTTTATTACTCCACACACATAATCCTTTTTAGATTCTTCAGTCATGCTGTTTACTAATGGCTTCACAATTGCTTTGCCTTTTTAGTAGCTATCAATCTGGTCGTGACTCAGGTATACATGTATATATTTATCACCGTCCTGACTCAGGTATACATGTATATATTTATATATCCGATGCACAGGATCTGTTGCATGATGTTCTTCTGATCTGTTAAATGATGTTATAATATCAGATTGGATCACAACCCCATCTGATAAGATGCTTACTTTTGATAAAGTTGTATCACTACAATTACTTTCTCCTAATAAAGTCGTACTACGTGATCAAATAAATGCAAATATATGATAAATATTAATTCTCTGATAATAATCTTTTGGGACACCAAAAAGCACAACGTACCTCTTCAGTTTTTATTCAATCTATATATATCTCTTCACATCCCAGACCTGAGACCCCAAACCATTCTTTAGTATATAATCCTAGCTATGCTTAATTCCTAAGATAAGATTTCATTTCACTAAAAATGATTCCCAGGAAGATCTCGAAAACTCCTTTGGCCATCTATTGCTGGTTCTTTCAAGTTGTAATCGTGTTGAGTTTAGCCTCTGTGGTAGTATGGCTAAGTCTAATCCCAAAAAGTCCCATTTTCAGTGTAACCAATGTCTACATTAATCCGGGCTTGGACAGCCAGAATTGTACACTTGGCCACACTGAAGAAGTACTAGTAGTAGTAAAAGACACTTGTCTCATCTTCAGTCTCGAAATCTCAAATCCTAACAAAGGTATTGGCATCTTCTACGATGACATTCACGCAACTGTATACCACGACAATGCAGTTCTTGGCATGAAGTCTATCCCGGCTTTCTACCAAGGCCACAACAAGGCTCTTTTAACGAATGTACTAGTTGTAATTAATGCCCATCAACAGTTTTGGAGAGGAAATAGCAGTGGGCATATAGATTTCAAGATGGCTCTCCAGACTGCAGTGAAATATCAAATATTCAGATGGAAGACAAAGAATCACAGGATGGATTTTGAAGCATCTCTCACTCTATGTCCCAATGGAACACTAACAGAGGAGGAGACAAAGCTACACCCCAAACTCAAACTCACAAAAGATTGAAGTGCAGGTTTGTTTAATTGGACTAAGGTTTGTTTCGTTGCCTCGTACGAGATGTTTCCATATATATATATATATATATATATATATATATAGGTGTAAAATTAATTCTTACACCACTCCTTCATGATTATAATAGAGTATTCTTAGTAAAAAGGCTAATTATATTCATAGATAGCCTTGTTTATATTAAGAAAAGCTAGCATCTTGATCTGCAGTAGAAAATTGTGATACCACTGTATTAATTACTTAATGTGACAAAATATAATTAGTTGATGACAGTACATGTTAGTTACTCCCTGTACAAATAAGAGTACTTTTTCCATAACATATAAATATATAATAGTTTATAAGTATCCCCCATATATATGATGAATTCCGATCCATTGAAGAAAACATCTATAAGCAAATCAAGCGTCAAAGGTCATATTCATGTTTATTATTCCTGTATTTGTCCTATATTGTTAATGGGTTTCAATTACAGTTCGCTAACTAATAATAAAGAAGAAAAGAACAATTTTTCTCTCATAGAAGAAGAACCTCTGCAAAAAACACCACCTATTCTTTCAGAACACGGATTCCGGCTCCCAAACGTAACATTTCATTGTTTTTTTTTTTTTTTTTTGTGAAAGGCAAAGCAAACTCACACACACTGCCTCCACTGAGGCTCGAACTCTGGACCTCTCAATTGGGAAGCCAGACCTTATACCGCTGGACCAATTGGTCTTTGGTGTAACATTTCATTGTTGTGATCAACTTAAGTGTAAATGAGACTTTATCTTCTCTTCGATCATCAGGGGAAGATAAGGCCTCCCATATAAGATACATGTTTTGTAAAACAAATGGAGTATAATATATTTAAAATTCAGGATATGATAATTAATCACACTATTACATAGGGGTGACCACGGATCGGATCGGATTTTGCATAATTCTAATCCGATCCGCGGATTACGGATTAGAGAAAATCCAATCCGATCCGTGATTGAACGGATCGGATCGGATTGACAGATTGGCCTAGTACTCCTATTTGAATTTTTTTTTCTACTTCAAAAATTTCAAAAAAAAAATTGATCAACAAACACAA
Source organism: Cornus controversa (assembly GCA_026545225.1). Lineage (NCBI taxonomy): Eukaryota > Viridiplantae > Streptophyta > Magnoliopsida > Cornales > Cornaceae > Cornus > Cornus controversa. Next base: position 65,048,935 of record CM048849.1, on the reverse strand, counting down.
CACTTTTTAAATGAATACAATTGTTAAATAAACAAATATAATATATATTGAATTTTTAGGTTTACCCATGTAAGTATGTAGCATATTATATTATTATACATATAATTACTAATTATATATATATAAATATTGTCACGGATTGCCACAGATCGGATCGGATTTCTGACCCTCCAATCCGCAATCCGATCCGTGACTAATGGATTTTAATTTTTTAATCCACCATCAATCCATTAGTTAACGGATCGGATTGGATTCGTCCAGATCGAATCGGATTCACGGATTCGCGGATTTTTTGTGCATCCCTACTATTACAGGATTAAAGTATCAAACATTATCACAACTTCTGAAAGTTAGGTACACGACCTATATTATAAGAAACAAATGCCAAGCCATGACGGTATAACAAGAAGGCCATACATGCACAGAGGTATTTTTTTTACTTCCCACGGTAGCTCCATTTTATTTATACAATTCTCATTTTCTATACCGAAATTTTTATCCTTGTTTTATGACTAGAAAATAAAAATAAAACTTACACACTACTTATTTCTATTCACAACTATTGCCAGCAATTTTTATTCCATTCCATTCTAATTTTGGTTAAATATTGTAAACGATCAATAAAATTAAAATAATGAATGATCAGCTTTTACAAAATGCATGTGTGTGATACATTTCTCATATTAGTTATAGAGAACAATTTCATAGAAGAATTGGTGCATTAAAATTGGCTTACAGATATGCTTTATAGTATGACAATCCAATTTTTTAAGATTTTTTAGTGATTGAATGGAACGATTAATAGTATGACAATTAGTTCTTATTTTTAGGATTTTTTTTATAAAGAATTTCTTTATTACCATATATATATATACACACTATCTCTCTCTCTATACCACACAATATATGTACGTACACACAGCGCACAGAAAATTTATAGTCATTGACAATACTCTCGTTTTTCTTTGCAACTGTATTTCTCAATTACCCTAAGTAATTCACCGTATGGTAAAGAAACCAAGTCAATAATGACTTAGTGGTTCAGGACTTCAGGAAGTGACAATATAATTATACAATGAGTAATGATAAATATAATAAAAGTTATAATTGAAAATTTGAATTTCTCTCCTTTCTCAGTTCTTGTACAAGTGAGATCCAAACATTAATTACATTTTCACAATTCAATAGATGATAATTCTTTCATACACATTTTGTGATATATTTTTATTGTACAAATAATTATCCAACTCATAATTAGATTGAATTAAATAAGAAAATTGTGCTGCTTTACAACATGGCGGTCGACTTTTTTTAAAAGTTCTAGGGGTATATTCAAAAAATCAAAAGAAAATTGGATAAAAATGCTATTTCATTAAAAAAAGAGTAGCTGAAAGAAAGTTGTGTAGCATAGGAAATTAATGAGGTCCGGCATTGTCAACTATCGCCATAAGCAAATTAGCATAAGGAATTAATGAGGTCCGGCATTGTCAACTATCGCCAACTATCGCCATAAGCAAATTAGCATGGGAAATTAATGAGGTCCGGTATTGTCAACTATCGCCATAAGCAAATCAATTATGAGGTCGAGACAAGTTCTTGAAGATTAATCATGATCCTAAAAATGTTTAAAGAAGTTGAAGCAAATTTTGATTATGCTATTCTCATTGTTATAAGGGAATCAGCAGTTTTGAATTGCACTGTTATTTGATTTCATTATTAAATGCTACATCTTTCTTGGCTTTTGGGAAACATATATACATATCTATGTTTTGAGTATTTTGCAAAATATAATATTTGAATTTTTATTAAATTTTATTGCTTTCAATATTTTTGTTATATTCTATTAGTTTTTATTAATTTAGTTATTATGGAACTTTTTCAAACTCGAAACTTTAAAAATAAAAATAAAAATGTTGACAAATCAGTACTAAGTTAACACCAACAAGCTGGTAGCTTCCTATATGGCATTTGCAGCCTGTTACACCGTAACACCTGCGGTCACCAATAAAAGTTGTGTATGTTCTTCCAAATCATACAAAAAGTTCAATACTTACACACACACACACACACACACACTCACACACATATGTGTATATATATATATATATATATACACAGACACACACACACACACACACACACATATATATATATATATACACACAGACACACACACACACACACATATATATATATATATACACAGACACAGACACAGACACACACACACACACACACACATATATATATATACACAGACACAGACACACACACACACATATATATGTATAGCTTTGAAGTTGCATGTGAAATGATCAATTCGGCTAAGGGTCGGCCAACATTTGAAGTTAGCATAGGTAAAAGGGCCGGTTGATTTCATTTGGACCCAAATGGAGAAACAGATAGCGATAATCGGCAGCGGGATCAGCGGCCTGCTCGCATACAAGCACGCGGTGGAGATGGGTTTCAGTCCGACCATCTTCGAGGCCCGAGACGACATTGGAGGAGTTTGGGCCCACACCATGGAGTCCACCAAGCTCTAAACTCCCAAGAACTATTACCAGTTCTCCAATTTTCCATGGCCACCATCAATGGCAGAGACTTTTTCTCACCACACCCAAGTGATCCAGTACATACAATCCTATGCTCGTCACTTCGATATCCTCCGTCAGATCAAGTTTAACTCTCGAGTGATTGGAATCTACTACTCTACGTCGTCAATGAAGAAGCTAAGAGGGATTTGTGGAGTGGCAAAGGTGGGCCCTTCTCAGCTACAGGGAAATGGAACCTAGGATACCAGTAGTCGGTCAACTATTGGTCAAATATATTATAATATATAATAAGGGCAGTTTAGTCTTTTAATCTGAAATAAATATTTTGGCATCCAACAAGATCTGACAAGGGGGACAGTGTAATTTTTCAAAGGCGAGGGGGTCAAAGTGAAATAAAAGCAAACCACAGGGGATCTAAGTGTAAATTATCCTTTTAATTTTAGATTATACACCATCATTGTGAGTAAAAGGAACCAAAATTCTCTATTCCCTCGTGTGCTGATTGTACATCGAAACAGTGTCATTTTGGTGTATAAAACACAGTCAAATATCAAACTCCAAGTAGTTATAACCCTAATAGCGAATTAAAAGCTTTTGATGACACAAAAACTGGTGTCAATGGACTTGTATATACTGGAGTTACAAAGATTTCACCAATATTTATCAATCAGAAACATCATAACAACCTTGGCGATGACTTAAAAATATATTACAAATTTTATTAAATATATTTTTCATATATGCTATATTATGTATTTTATTAAAAAAATAAGAATTACAATATATTAAAATTTTATTTATTTTAGTAAAATTTGTAATATATGTAATATAACATATATTAAATTAAAAATTTTCCTTTTCAATTTTTAATATACATTATTTGAGTATATTTATTTAATTTTTTTTAGTAAAATATGTAATATAACATTAAAAATATATTTAATAAAATTTGCAATATAAGTGCTGCAACAATATATATATATATATATATATATGTGTGTGTGTGTGTGTGTGTGTGTGTGTGTGTGTACAAGAAAGAGAGACTCTTAAGGTTAAAAAGGAAGTAAGATTAGCTTTGTCTAATTGAAAAAGGAAAATGAGATCAAAAATGTCATTTCACTCAATGGAGGGGTAAAACAGATAATACATATAGTATTGGGGTTGAGTATAATCATACGTCAAACCTTAAGGGGTGTGACTTGTGAGTGTGAGTTTTGCCAAATTATAAATATATGTGTAGTTAGAGCAAACCTCAGGGGGTGTGAGTGTATTTTGCCCTTACATTTAAGTATTGTGTTTGAATCTCTCGTAAAAAAAAGAAAAAATTACTAATAAGTCATACTTTTAAATTCTAAAGACAAATAAGTCCTATAAAATTTTCATATAGACAAAGAAGTCCTATTTATAAACTCTAAAGACAAATAAGTTCTATAAAATTTTCACAAAGACAAATAAGTCCTAAAAAAAAGTTCATCGGACAATGAAGTCCTACTTTTCATAAAAAATTCCAACAAAGTCTATAACTAGTACAATTCCTCTTTTACCATTTTCATATATCATGTATGTTGTCTAACTAATTTTCTCCAAACTATTTTACTAAAAACTTTATTGAAAATAAAAAAGTTTTATTTCAAATTCACATTATATTCGATTTATTAAGATAATTTGATAATATTTTTAGATAAAATTGTCTTAAATTCATAGAGATTTATTTTTTATTATTGAGTTTTTTTTAAGCAATATTAAATAGAAAATTTGAAAACAATAGAAAAAATCATTTATTATTCATAAATGTAATGAATGAAAAGTATTTTATTTTATTTTAACATGGTGTGAGTATTTACAAAAAGTGAATTTGAAATAATTTTTTAAATGTTTTAGCATTATTAGTTTTGGTAACAATTAATATTTTTTTAAATGGGTATCAGTTACAAAATATTGAAAGCAATAGAGAGAATTTGTATTTTAGTGCGAAAAAAAGGCACTAATGAAAATTCAAAAATAAATGGCAATACTTAAAAAAAGTTCATTATTTATAAAATTTGAACTTAGTTTGAAATATTTTTTTAAAGTAGGATTTTTTTGTACTTGTAAAACTTTTATAGGACTTATTTGTCATTAGTGTTTAAAAGTAGGATTTTTTTTGTCTTTTTAAAAGTTTTATAGGACTTATTTATTTTTAGAATTTAAAAGTAAGACTTTGTAATTTTTTCTTTAAAAATTTATTTTATAATTCAAAATATCTATATTTATCTATGGTCTAAAATACGACAATCTAACAATCTGATTGACTCATTACTTTCATATCTAAATAGTTTTTTTTACTAGTATGTGTGTGTATCTAAGAATCTTCTAGCCGTTTTAGAAATAAAGCGAGTTGACAAACTCAACAGAGTGAAATTATCATAAAAAAATTTCTCCCTTGCCAGTCACGTCCCAATTATTTTTTCTTCCCCCCTCTTATGATCGAGTCAAAGTCTAGTCTTCCTTTTAGTATTAGTTATTTCTTAGTAGTTCTTTTGGTCGTTTATTCTACTCATTTTCATTTGTTACTTTATCTCTTTTGTTTCAACATAAAATATTTTTAGAACTTTTCGGTCTTTGATTACATATTTTAAAAAAAAAAATGTTATATTCATAAAATATTTTTACACTAAAATATTTGAATTGATACAATCAATTCATAAAATATTGAATAATTAGTTTGGTTGATGCTACTGCATCAATTTTTTTTTTAAAATAAACAGAAAATCCAAGAGGTGTGCAACCTCATAATTAGCCAAAAAGTAGATTCCAATGTCCAAAAGTTAATGGACAAATTGTTTATTAGCCTTACTATTCAACTGTAAGAACAAATAAATCCTAAAAGAATTCGTTACGACAACTATGTCCTACTTTTAGTTAATATTTGTAATTAAAAGTTTATAAATCCCACTTGCATTAATTTTCTTCCAATATTGCCCCCCTTTATAGGAAGATAATTAATGTCATTTTCTTATATATTATCTTGATACATAAAATTACCTTTAATTTTTGAAATTACATATTTGTAAAATAATATAAATAAATAAAAAAGTGAATTTTTTTTAATAATTCATTAATTTTACATGAATGCACATCTCAACGAAAAAAAATTGTGGAACTTATTTTATGTTTATGAGAATATGACACATTAAAAAATATATAGATCACTACTGTAGCCTGCAAGCATATTCATGAGTATTCGCTCGTGAGTTTTATATCTTTTCCCACTCCAATGGTTCCATTATTTTATGTTTATGGAAATAATATAATAAATTTAGATGGATCACTTCTGTAGCATGTATAATATTCTTCATGAGTAATGGCATTGTGTGTTAATATCTTCCCCTTGGGTCCACCACTTTTGAATTTCTATGTTGACGAATTCTGAATCATTCATCTCAACCCCTGGTTTAATTAATCTTGACCAACTCCAATTACTTTAATTGCAACAATATTATGTTAAAGGATATAGGTTGATTTTTCAGCGTATACCTTTTCAATATCTTATCTTGGACGTCGGCAATATTGGAGCATTAATCATGAAGCAACCGCAAATTTGTAATTGCTTTTGAATGCTCTCCTGTGTCACAGTCGAAATAATAATTCCTATTCTCGCCATTTTACAGACTACACAAATCGATCAACAATGTTAATAATCGCTTCTTGGAGGCAGCTTTTCTTCGTCTCTCAAATCCTCATAGTTATTGTTGGTCCTCCACCCATAACTCCGGCTGCAGCCTACATGGGTCACAGATGTTATGGCAAGTACATCAGTAACACCACAGATAGTAGGTACAGGGCAAACCTTGAGAGCCTCTTCTTCTCCCTCGCTTCTGACACCAATATCAACTATGGCTTTTATAATTCCTCCTATGGTGAAAACGCAGACAGAGTTAATGCAATTGCACTTTGTAGAGCAGATGTTGAGCTCAATATCTGTCGTACTTGTGTCAATGAATCTACTGCTTATCTCTTGCAACTTTGTCCTAACCAAACCGAGGGTATTGTATGGTATGACAATTGTACGACGCGTTATTCCAACCGCTCTATATTCCATAACATGGAAACTTTGCCTGCTTTTGCTATGTCCAACGCACATAATGCATCCAATCAGGATCAGTTTGAGTCCCTGAAATCCTTGCTAGACCGCCTGAGGGACAAAGCTGCATCAGGTAGCTCTACGCACAAGTTTGCAACAGGGAACGCGGCTGCAGCGGACTTCCGAATGTTTTATGCGCTTGTGCAGTGCACCCCTGATTTATCTGAGCTGCAATGCATCAATTGCCTAGATAACGCTACCATATACATTCCGAAAAAGTCTTTAAATGGACAGTGGGGAGCGAGATATAATTTACCCAGCTGCAATCTTAGATTTGAGTACCAAATTTTCTATGACGAGAGAGAGTTCATTGATGCACCACCACAGCTACCGCCGCCACCAGGTAGAGGACACATATAATAATATTCATGCATTAATTACCACACAAATTTATTGATTTTTAATTTCTAAATAAAATTATATTGCTTTTCTTGATATTGAGAAACTGTTACTCTTTATCTAGAAGAGTGTTGCATCACTAGCTAGTTGCCTAGTTCTTTATGATCTATTTGGTAATTTGAAAAGTTTCTCAATTCCCTCTAAGTTTCTATAGCAGCCTATCCCGGCAATATGGTACAACGTTATTTTAGAAGTACTACATTTTAGGTACAACAGGTCTTCATGTTGTGTCCCTCTACTTTTTCTTATCAACTAATAACTGGGTAAGAAACATATTCATTAATTTGAAAGTGGAACTATTTTGATGAACTTAATTTATTGCCATCCTAGTGCACAGAGGCAGGGAGAGAGAGAGAGTAGAGAAAGGGTTCATAGTGGAAGAATTTTGAGGAAGCACAAATAATTAATGAGGGGAACTTTATAATTATTGTAAATAATGTGTTAAAAACTAAAGTTAAAAAAGAAAATACCTGAGTGGGGGCAGCTAGCTCCATCCCTGACTGCACTGCACCATTGATGCTGCCTTTGATATACTGCCAGCAGAAAATTGAAAAAATTGTAGGAAGGTTTACCTTTGTGTTATTGTCCATGGAAAACTATTGTCCAATGCTCATGAATTGAATTTATGATTGCAAGAAAAATATTTACGTTTCAGAGAGGAACAAAAAGGCAGGAAGGAAAGGGACATTAGTTGCAATCATCGCAAGTGTATCATCATTTGTTGTGCTAGCGCTGCTTGGGTACAGTATTTATTATTGGAGGAGATGGAAAAGAACAGAGGAAGGTATGTAATGGTCTTCTTGCAGTTACCACAGTTCTATATATTATTACCTCCCATTGGCCATTATGTCATGTCAGCTAATTCTATCCTTACTTGCAGAAGAGAGAGAAAATAGCCAAGAGATTCAATTACTCAACTTGGCAAGAGATAGATTTAATCATTTCTACGACAGTGAAAATTTACAAGGAGGGAATCGGGTGAATTCCCAAGAATTCCCTTTGATCCAATTGGATATCATACAGGCAGCTACACAACATTTTTCCGAAGAAAATAAGCTTGGAGAAGGTGGATTTGGTCCAGTGTACAAAGTAATCATCGTGGTGTTAATACAAGTTCTTCAAGCCAGCTAACAATCACAGCAAGCTTAAAAAGAAATATCTATTTGTAGTGCAGAATTAATGTCATATTAAGGTACATTGCATATATGACTTGGAAATTTGATTACAGGGAACATAGCAGATGGAAAGGAAATTGCAGTGAAGAGGCTCTCAAGAACTTCCGGCCAAGGAATACAAGAGTTCAAGAATGAAGTTACCTTAATTGCAAAACTACAGCACAGGAATCTCGTCCGACTCTTGGGTTGCTGTTTGGACAAAAATGAATTGCTGCTCATCTATGAATACATGTCCAACAAGAGCTTAGATGTCTTCCTTTTTGGTTTGACCCAAATATTACTTGCTAGCTATAGTATATTTTTTCATGCAATGAAAACATACAAGATCGAGCCAAAGAATAATTGACAGAAGTAAGATGTTAATTTCATTTTGTTTTAATTCTTGAATGTAGATTCCACTAAAGGTGCACAACTAGATTGGAAGGTACGCCTTAGCATTATTAATGGAATTGCTCGGGGTATTTTGTACCTGCACGAAGATTCTCGACTCAGAATTATTCACAGGGACCTTAAAGCTAGCAACGTTCTGCTGGATCATGAGATGAACCCAAAAATTTCAGACTTTGGAATGGCAAGGATTTTTGGTGGAAATCAAAGTGAAGCTAACACAAATAGAGTTGTCGGAACATAGTAACCTTCTTTCTTTCAACATTGGCCTTTCTATATGATATTGCCTAGGCATACTTTGTTATCCATGAGTTACTAAAGTGTGTACAGTATCTAATTTGATATCATTTATGTTATTGTGGTTCCAAATAGTGGGTATATGGCTCCAGAGTATGCTATGGAAGGATTATTTTCTGTTAAATCAGATGTTTTCAGTTTTGGAGTTTTACTATTAGAGATAGTGAGTGGGAGAAAGAATAGTGGCCTCTACCGTTCTGAACATGGTCAAAGTCTCCTTACATTCGTACGTTCCTATCATTTTATATAAAGTATTTTTCTTCCAATGAAAGTATGATGAAATTTTATTAATATCAACTTGATGAGTTGTATGATATCACAGGCATGGAAATTATGGTGTGAAAGCCAAGGATTGGAGTTGATGGACCCATTACTTGTGCAGTCTTTTGTGCCAGAGGAAGTATTGAAATGCATCCATATAGGATTGTTGTGTGTCCAGGAAGATCCAGCAGATAGGCCCACCATGTCATCTGTAGTCCTCATGCTGGGAAGCGACGCGATAGCCCTTCCTCAACCATCACAACCTGCATTTTCTGTTGGGCGATTTATCTCAGAAACAGCACAATCCTCACAGGATAATAAGATGTGCTCCACTAATGAAGTAACTGTTTCAAATGTATCACCCAGGTGACTTTAGTTGTTAGATTAATTTTATTAATTTTCTTTCTTTTAATTTTAAAAACTTAATGTTTAAGCAAATGAAGTAGCATACAGAGCAATGTCAGATATCCATTTTCACTACTTTATCTCAACCTGCTGTATGTTCTCCTCTTTTCTTTTTCTAGTTGAGAATATGCAGAACCACTATAAGCTACAACGATCAACATAATACACACACAAACACACACACACACAAGCAACATGATATACATACAAGCACAGATGAAATTAACAATATTCTTAATAATATCTTTCTACATAGTTCAGATCTCTTGGTGTAAACGTGATGGATCATACCGATGTTCAAATCACCTACTATATTATTTGGAGGCTACTCCAGTGGATTAGTTGGAGTATGTTATGTTGTAGCCCAAATTTTGTCCCAGCCCGGATTGTGACCCGGTTTGACCAAAAAAATGCGCAAAAAATTTTATGACCAATTTTCGTTTGCGGGTTTTGGACCCGGATTAGGACTCTCTTGTAGCCCAATATATAAGGGCATCTAAGGGTTTGGAGTGATTTACGAGAGAAAACACTGAAAATGCAGAAAGAGAGTGAGAGAGCGAGAGCTAGAGCTAGGGTTTGGGGTTGAAACTTGTAATCTCCTGATTTTCGCATAGTGAAATCTTTTGCTGGATCTTCGCCGTAGACGTAGGCACATCGCTGAACCACGTAAATTCTTGTATTCTGTGTGTTGTGCTTGTTTCGTGATTGTGCTTAGTTTGCAGCTGTTTTCACAACAAACTAGTATCAGAGCTTTCGGTTCTAAGCTGGGATGTCGACCAAGTTTATAAAAATCGAGAAGTTTAATGGCATGAACAACTTCAACCTGTGTCGGGTTAGGATGCTGGCCCTGTTGGTTTAACTTGGGATATCCAAGGCGCTGAAGGAAAATGATGCATTGCCAGAAAAGTGGAAGGGCAATCAGAAAGATGAGGCTATGGAGAAAGTATACAGTGCGATTCTGTTGTGTTTGAGTAATGAGGTTTTGTGAGAAGTTTCTGTAGAGACTACGACGGATGTGTTGTGGGGCAAGTTGGAATCTCATTATATGACGAAGTCTCTTGCGAATCACTTGTACCTAAAGAAACAGTTGTTCACTTTTCAGATGCAGGAAGGTTCGTCTCTGAAAGACCACCTTGATAAGGTTAATGCAGTCATAGATTTGAAGAATATTGATGTTAAAATAGAGGATGAGGATTCGATTATTATTCTGTTGTGTTCTCTACCACCCTCGTACGAGAACTTTGTTGGTACGATAATGTATGGCAGAACTAATTTGTCCATGGAAGACGTGAAGGCATCTTTGAATTCTAAGGAGTTGCAGAGAATGACGTTTGAGGGCAATACAGAAAGTTCAGCAGAGGGCTTGGTTGTTAGAGGGAGAACGAATCAGAAGGGAGGGTCTGACAGCAGAGGTCATTCTAAGTCTAAGAACAAATCGAAGGTATTGAAATGCTTCACCTGTCACAAGGAAGGCACTTCAGGAAAGACTGTCAGGAGCATAAGAAGGGAAAGGGAATCTTCTGAAGTCACTGGGGTGGTTGTTGTAGAGGGTAGTGATTCAGATGGTTTCGATCGTGCGAAATGTCACAGGAACTGAAAGATACTAATGGACTTGTATGAGTATTTACTCATTAAGGAAGGTTACTTGTGGACCTAAATTGATTATGTATGCCTGTAAACATGATAATAATGGTTTTATAAATGTTTTCGCTGATTTCGAGGTCACAACTTAGATCGTTGACTGTTATAGTATATCTGGTGAGGGATTGATGTATTTGACAAATGTAGAGACTTTCGCTGTATGTAATGAGTTCGGTGATCCGAATAGTAACCGAGGGTGACGTTGGTAGTAGTTTGCCACGGTTGTTCGGGTCGCGGAATGATGATCGGGCAATCGTGACACCTCATTACCCGGAATTCGGGATCGGACCGGGGGAGTCCCGACGGTCTGGATTTCAGGACATGACACTTCCTCTGTTCTGGTGATTGATGATGTGGATGCTCTCAGTCGGTTGTACATTGAGCAGATTCTTAGGCTTCAAGGCGTACCAGTTTCTATTGTGTCGGATAGAAACCGACGGTTTACGTCACAATTTTGGCAAAGTTTTTAGAAGGCACTTACTACAGACCTCTATTTTAGTACGATTTTTTATCCTCAGACGGATAGTCAGTTTGAGAAAACTATATAGATTTTGGAGGATATGCTTCAAGCTTGTGCCTTAGACTTTCGTGGCAGCTAGGAAGACTATCTTCCATTGGTGGAGTTTGCCTATAGTAATTGCTATCAAGCTAGTATTGAGTTGACTCCATTTGAGGCATTATATGGTAGACCTTATAGGTCACCTATTTGTTGGACCAAAGTCAGTGAGACAGTAGCTTTGGGTTGGATAGTCCGAGAGACTACAAAGAAGATAAATGTGATACATCAACAATTGATTACTGCTCAAAGTCGCCAAAAGAGTTATGCTGATAAAAGAAGGTGTCCTTTGACATTTGAAATTGGAGACCATGTTTTCCTTAAAGTCTCGCCACGGAAAGGGTTGATGAGATTTGAGCGTAGTGGCAAGTTATCGCCACGGTTTATCGGTCCGTTCAAGATTTTGGATCAAGTACTTAGGAAACATCAAGGGGTCGAAAAGGCTACGTGGGAGTGGGAACAAGAGGTTCATTCAAAGTATCCTGAATTGTTCAACACTTGAGGTATGTTTTAATTTCGAGAACGAAATTCCTTGAAAGTTGGGAGGTTGTAGAGACCGGATAGAATTTTGATCGATTTCCTTTTTATTCATCAATTTTGTCATAAATGGATTTTAAATGATGTTACTTGTGTTTTGAATATGAAAAACATGTTTAGGAACTTGTTTTGAGGTTCGAGAAAATTTTTGAGCTATTTGGCTCATTTTGAGATTTTCGAGTTGACGAGACCCGGGACACAGGTCGGGTGGACTCGGGGACTGGATATTTTTCCGAAAAATATTATTTTCGATTTTAGACCAAATAAAATGTTAAAAGAGGAATGAAATCGATTTCAGAACCATAGTCGCTTTCGGAATCGAAAACAGAGATCGGGAGGGTACGTTAAGTTGTTTGGGGGCATTTTAGTCAATTTACAGCATGGAGGCTATAAATATCAAAGTGTAGATATTTTAGCCATAATCTCTTGACCAAAACAGACACCCACTTCTTCTCTCTCCCTTCTCTTCACTTCTTTCTCCTTTGATTTAGAAGCCTTAAGGTATGATTTGAAAGGTGCCGAAGGCCAAGGGTTCGTTCTACTCGGCAAGGACTACGTTTTGAACCGAACAAAGTCCGTTTTGGTGAAGGTAGAAAAGTTGAAATTTCTAGGGCTTTGCTAGAAAGGCTTGAAATTTGAGGTAAGGGTGTGAATTCTTTCTTAGCCTTGATTCTATAGGTCCTTTAATTGTAACATCGAACTTTTGCACGAGTTGTATATGTAAAAGTTGATTTATCTTTTGTATTAAATTTCTCTAGCATGTTCTAGGTGAAAATTATGTGCCATATACTTGTTGAATGATGCATATGTGTTTAAGGTGCTTTATGTGAGATTATTGTACATTGAATGTGTAAATGAAATGTTCTAGGATATTGTACACTTAAGTTTTTGAGTGAAATTGGTGTTTGCATTAGTGGTGAAGCACATGCATTATAGTGAGTCATTCGTATTCGATTTGAATTAAATATGAATTTGACTCTATGTATGAAGGAAATTGCACAAGGGAGATTTTCTTCAAAAATGCATGAAAGTGAATTTTTCATGAGTTGATTGGAATTGCATTGTAATATGCTTGAATTGAGTTGATATGCATTAGCTATATGAATGTAATGCATTGGAAGTGAGCTTTGTGAAATTCTTGGATTTGTGTGTACTTGTAGTAATTGTACATGATTTGTGTGTACCTGTGGTAATTGTACACTTATGTGGTAATTGTTGATTTTGGGGAATGGTGTGAAAAGCAAGAAGGGCCCGGAGCCCTAGGGTGAAAGACTCAAACTTGGCCAAGCGAATGTCACTACCGTCAAGCTAACAACCTGTAAAACGTAAGCAGAGTATATGGTCTCTCAAGGACACTTACTATGGATGCGATAATTAGAAGTCCCCACATGATTTGATTTCAAAGTATACGTGGTGTAAAGTTTAATTGTGAATGTGATTTCATGTTAAACTGCTTATATGTATTTGAGACATATGATTTCATACTTATTTCCAATGTCGAATAAGTTTTGTGCATGAAAATCTTAAAGGATGCTATGTAGTCGGATAGAAACTCCATTTGCATTCATGCATGGCTGCCTGAGTCATTGTTGAGTTGGAAGAATAATTTCTACTGGGCTATTTGTATGCTCACCTCCCTCCCCCAAACACTTTTTCAGATAAAGCATTGGTGGAGGAGGAGGCTTAGAATTGCTCAAGTGAAGTTTTTTGAGTCATTTTGGATATGTATGTATAGATGTCCGTGTGTGGCATGTGGACACTTGTGGAAATGTTGTCCTTATATAGTTGGATAACTTGAATATTTTGAATTCCATATGTATAAGCCATGCTTGGCAAGTTGAAAACTTTTGAGAAACGAATGGATGTTTTGTAGTTTTTGATCCAACATATGGAATACATGGATATGGAACCTTGTTAGATGTTTACGAACCGTTTGATTATGTTTTATGCATGATTTAGATGACTTATAAAGGTATGAGATTATGATAATGGATACCTAGCTTTAAATATGCATTTGGAACATATTTTGCACTTTCGGCCACCTGGTAGATGCCTTTCGACCGGCTGGCTGATTTAGAATAGCAAACCCGAGAGTTGGGAAAAATTGGATTCAGGAAATGGACGTTTCGGCCGACCGAAACTAATTGATCGAACTTGGGCAGAAATTGCTTTATGATTATAATTGGGCTCGTATACATATGTAACCCATAGTGGGGCTCACTGGGATGAATGGTGATGACTTTACGCACATAGGTAAGAGCATGTGTGAGGTGACACTTCTGCATTTGTAAGGTTTGGGTTGTTCATTGAGCTTGTTTATAGTTTCAAAGGGTTGAGATTTCATTTAATCACCTCCATTTCCCATATCCTTCTGGGTATTGGAAATCGGGGCGTGACAAATAATAAGAGAGTATTTTTTTTTTTATTATGAAAAGGCTAATAATGATCTTACAATAGGCTGATATTAGGAATCTGCTAGCTTCTGTGTAATTGAAAATTGTGCGGTCACTACATTCAACCAACTTGGGACACATCATAGAAGAAAACAACTATAAGCAAATCAAACGTCAAAAATAAAATTCATGTTTATTAATTCTGTACTTGTGCTATAATAGGTAATGGGTTCAATTCTTTAAACAAGCTACGGACCAAGATGAAACCTGAACTGGGGATTTGAGCTTTCCAACTCCAAATGAAGATTGTTCAAGGTAGACAAGAGGTAGCTTTGTCCTATGTACCTGATATATCATGTGGCGTAATCTATGACTACCAAGGCGTCAAATCCCTTTAGAGCCACAAAAAGCAAATTAATACCAATGAAGAAAAGCATAGTTTTGTCTTGTAGAACTTCAGCAAAAAGCATTATTTACCACCCATCATATTCCCCTTTGCCATTTTTAAACTGGTAATGTCAGTTTTCTCATGTCTTCTCAATTAAACCACTATATATATATACATACCAATATACCATAGTTAATTGCAGAATGATATATGACTGCTTTCAAAGCCTCCTCTCCACCTCTCCAGAAGAGAAAAGAAAAATCTAGGAATCTGAAAGCTTCACCTTATGGCTTCTCCAAGTTGTAGGCTTGGAGCCCTCTTGGGCTTCCTTGCCTTCTTTCTACGGCTAAGCTTGCATTCTAAATCGCAACCCGCATTACTGTGGAGTTCACCGTTCTGATATCCAACAATGCCAGTACCACTTTAATAGTTGATTAAGGCAGCAATATGGCAGTCGTTCAACTGTGGGGTTCACTCTTTCCATATCCAACAATGCAAAACACTATTATAGTCGACTAAGGCAGCAAGAATGGCACTCTCTCATTCAACCTTGAGATAAATAATATAAATATTTATTATGCTGATATTTGGTTAACATTTTATTGTGAACAGGGTATTGTGAGAGGGAGAGAAGGCCTTATATTCTCTTCATCAGGATATATAAGGCCTCCTACATTAAAGACCAATGAAGAACCTAATAGAAAAAAATTCCTTACAGCAGGGAATCTGCCATAATCCTAAGCCTCATCAATGTCCTTTGTTACACAGCTGTCAGCTTCTAGCTGACCTGTATGTGAGATATAAATTTGTAATTGGCATATTTCGGTGATCAAAACCTGATTGATAGAGTTGTAATTTTTGGATTATTCTTCGTATCGATCATCGACAACTTCGAGCTGACACTCAAGTGCATGGAAGTCGACAAATCAGTTAGAACACCATATAGTACAGGTAAGTATGGTGAGGACACTCTGCACTTTTTAGTTCCGAGCCTATTTTGAAAAACCAGGGTTTAAATGCAAAATTTAGGGTTTTTCAAAGTAGGACCGGTCCCCAATATTTAGGACCGGTCCAACTTTTCTCGGCAGTTTAGTTTCTGCAGGTTTTCAAAAAGTCTCACCGGTCCTATTTATTTGGCACCGGTCCCACTTAGCCTGTTCCAAATAGGAAATAGATTTTGACGAAAATTCTGATTCCTATTAGGTCTGAAACTTCTAGGAAAGTTCTATTTTGGTATTCAACTTCTTTTCCAAGTAGAATTAGGACTTCCTTGCCTATATATATGTATTCATATTTTCTCTATAAAAGAAGCCCTGGAATATTATTTTAGAAAGAAAAAGTATATACAATATAATTAGGGCTTTATATTTTTAAGAACACACATCCATACTTCACGAGTGATTTTTAGGATGGTGTTCTACTTCTGATTAGCTGCTCAAAGACTGCATCAAATCTCTTTGCTGATCAGAACATTGGATTGAAGGTTCTTCGCTTGCTTGCTTGCTGAGGAAGAAAGGTGACCAGATTGCACTGCGAAGGGAACAAAATACTTGCTGAGTATTTTGGTTCTTCCAGCAACCTTTCTGTAAGGGTGGTGACGTTAGCTGGAAGTCTGCAGCAGTTGAACGTGTTGTCGCAATCATAAGCCTGAGGTGTTCCGCATCAGATCCTTGACAGAGTGAAGAGGGGTGTGAGACTGAGACAGAGTCTGTTGTACTTTGCTTCATCATAGTGAATTGGTTCCCTGAGGTGTGCCGCCTCCCTCCGTGGTTTTTTCCGCCTTGGATTTCCACGTATATCTGGTGCATTTTTTTCTTTACTTGCACATTATTTAATTGCTTGCTTTAATTGTTTGATTAATTGGACTTAAAATTGAATTAATTAAAAATTAAGCAAATGAGCAAGTGATCCTATTCACCCCCCTTCTAGGTTCTAAAATACTTTTCGCAACCGCTTCCGCACTGCGCAACTCACAGTTGGTATCAGAGCAGTGTTCTCTAATTTGTGAGTAGTTCCTTTCAAAGTATTTTTAAAATCAAAATTTATTTTTATTTTCAAAAATTATCATGGAATCTAGTATGAAAGAGGGTGGATCGATTCAGCAAACTTCTTTGTTTGATGGTTCAAATTATACTTTCTGGAAGTCTCGTATGAAAGCCTTTTTAAAATCTCAAGGAGAGAGAGTTTGGATGTTTGTAGAGAATGGCTATAAAATTCCTACCACTACCACTGGTGATGGTGATGCTGTTGTGACTGTAGAGAAGGATAAGGCAACATGGTCTAATGCTGAACATGAAGATGCCAATAATAACAACAAGGGTTTATATGCTATATTTAATTCTGTTGTTCCTTCTGAATTTGCTAGAATTTCTGCATGTTCCACTTCGAAAGAAGCATGGGATATTTTACAGGTAACTCATGAGGGTACCACCAAGGTAAGGAGATCTAAGCTACAAATGCTTGCTACTAAATTTGAAACAATTAAAATGGATAAAGATGAAATGTTTTCTGATTTTTATTCTAGGCTTAATGATATTGTTCAAAGTAGTGCTAACCTTGGTGAGAAAATCCCTTCTTTTCAGATTATTAGAAAAATCATGAGATCATTGCATGATAGGTTCCAAGCTAAGTTAGAAACCTTAGATGAGAGCAGAGATGTAGATTCTATGGAGGTGGCTGAGTTAGTTGGATCAATTCAAACTTTTGAGATGAAATATTCAAAGCTTCAAAAATAAAAAAATTTGGCTTTAAAAACATCAAAGACTTCAAAGTCTTCAAGTTTGTCAAATTGTTCAAATTCTTCAAAATCTGAAGTTGAAAAAATTGAAAGGTTTGAATATGATTCAGATAATGATGTTGCACTCCTTGCTAGGAAATTTAGAAAGATTCTTGAATATGAAAAAGGTAAGAATTTGAGAAAAGAAAATCCTTCTAAATTCCGGAATCAAAGTTCATCATCCAAAGGTAAGGAAAGGAAAGAGAAAGAAGATGACTCTAAGGAAATTGAGGTTACTTGTTGGACATGTAGTGGTAAAGGTCATACATCTAATCAATGTCCAAGTCCTAAGAAAAATAGCTTTAGTGCAAAGAAAATTTCAAACAAGAAAGTTATGAAAGCTATTATTTTTGAGTCTGAATCTTCTAACTCTGATAGTAATTCTTCTGTTGAGAATGATTCTCTTGCTTTTGTTGCTTTATTGAATGGTGATACTCCTAATGATTCTTCTTCTGATGTAGGTGAAACAGAGATGTACACTACTCTCAGTCAAGTAGGATCTGACGATTCAGAAGTTGAGCAGTCTAATAAAGAACCATGTGAAAGCAAGCTGCCAGAACTTTTTGAGAAATTGCTAGAAGCTTATAATAAAAAATCTGAGAAGCTGAAGTAAGAAAAATCTGAGAAAGAAACTTTGAAGAAAAAGAATGAAGATCAAGTGAAGTTGATTGAAGAAAGTAAAGCTGAAATTCTGAATCTTCAAGGCAAAGTCAAGTTTCTTGAAAGCGAGGTAAGTCAAGCTATTTCTGCTAGAGATTCTCTTGTTGCTAGAATTAATTTTCTTGAGTCTGAATTGAAAAAATCACAAGAGAAATTAATTGCTTTTACTTCTGGACAGATTAAGCTTGATAGCATGATTAGTGTTGGTAAGCCTGTAGGAGATAAGATTGGATTAGGTTTTGTTGGGTCATCATCTAAGGGAAACACTATTTTTGTTAAACCAAAGAATTTGATTGTGTCTGAACCCAAACCTAAGTCTCAAGTCAAGTCTGTGCATGCTAAAGTTGTGTCCAATGTGCTTTATTGTTCTTTTTGTGGTAAGACTGGACATAGTCAACACTATTGCTATAAAAAGAGAAGACATTATAATTCTGATTTTCATGTGCATAATTCTTTTGCTAAGAATATGGTTCATGCTAAAAAGTCACATTATTGGAACAAACCCAAAAATTCTCAAGGTAAAAAGAATTCAAATAAAAAGAAGAATGTTTTTGTTTCTCCACAATTCTTTCCTGATAAATTGCATGTTAAAACTATCTGGATGAAAAAGGAAGATTTGGAGAAGTTTGTGCCTGTTGATACTATGGGATTTATTCCTAATAGGTCTTTGGGTGCAAAACCCCCTAACTAGGTCATTAGGACTTTGATGGTCATGGACTGAGCTTATGTTCATTTATTTGTTTTCCATTGGATCATTTTTTTTTTTGGTTAGGTTTTGTTTATTTTTAGTAACAATCATATGAGATTATGATAATTATATTTTTCTGAGAAATGATGTGATTTTCTTATATTTTTTTTTAATTTCACTTTAATTTGTGAATGCATAATTGGGACACTTAGTTTGTCAATGAATGAAGTACTTGATTTTATGATCTAAACATTGATGAACAATGTGCTGTATTTATTTCTTTTTAGAGGTAAATATTCTGAGTCCATACAATTTGTGCACTAGTCCAACTCTGAGAGAATTGATTGAAAACTAATGTGAAGTTGACTAGAATATATTGTATGAGTAGCATTGAAAGCTTAAATGATCAATAAAAAAAAAATGAAAAAAAATATATTTTTATTCAGCATGAAAAGAAAAAGAAAATAAAAATTTGCTGAATATCTAAGATAAAAGGAAAACGCTACATTCGGGATGTGTTCGTAACTTCCACTACAATGTAAATCTCCAATGAGATATCTTTAAAAATTAAAGAGTTGTTTTGAGGAAAATAGCTGGCTGCCCGTAAGAGTGAAAGCCACCGTCTTAGAAAATTAAAAAAAAAAATATGATGAAAAAAAATGTGTTTGATCATGTGTAGCTATATTTGCTTATTATCCAATATGTTTTATAAGATGGATCCAAGGAATTTGATTAATTTTTGATGAAGTTGGATTACACACACACATGGATTTATTAGATAAATTTCTAAATTTTTATAAATATTTGTGTGTTGGAAGTTGTGTCATGATCATGAATTTGAGAATGAATTTTATGGATAAATTATGGGTTTTAAAATTCTGCATTTATAAATGTTTAAAATTTTTCAGAAATTTTAAGAACTCATGTTATTCTCTGAAAAATGTGCTTTGATTATTCTCATGAGATTATTCATGTTTTATTTTTATTTTTCTCTTGAAAAAATTTTCAAAAATCCAAAAATATGTTTATATTGATTTTGTGTTTATTTTTCACTCCTTATGTGCTTAATTGCTAAATGAGATTGAAAAGATATTTTTTTTTGGTGAATTAGAGGTCCAAAGTGAAATATTTCATAATTCACAAAGTTTGGACCGATCCCCATTATTGAGCACCAGTCGCACTTCTGCAGGTTCTGAGGAACCGAGAGAAGTTGGACCGGTCCCCAAATATGAGGACCGGTCGCACTTAGCGAATGTCCAGTTTTGATGAAATCCGCGCGTGCGCCTTAATGTTTTAAGTGGAGTTCCTTGTACACTCGCACACACACTCATATATCTTAAACTCTCACTCTCAAGCACTCTAAAACACTCCAACTCACTTACACTATTCATCTTCTATATTTCTTGTGATCATTGACTATTGGAGGTTGGGATTGAAATTTTGGAGTATTGTGTTGATTGTTGTTTGATTATTTGAGGATTTGATGATAGTTGTGCAAACAAATACCTTTGCAATTTGGGGTTTTTCTTGGTGCACACCAAGTGTTTCATTAATTGACTCAATGAAACTTTTAACTCTATTTTTCTTCAACTTGCATCAATCCTCAGTCTATCTTGTGCTACATAATCTACATCATTTTGGTTGATATTTGTAATTGATTTTGGATTGAAATTGGTGGAAGGGATTATCTTTGGAGGATTTGAGTTGATTTTGAAGTAATTGATCAAACAAGTTGTGCTCAATTTTTTTAAATCTTGCTCTCCAAGTGTTTGACAGAGTTCTTCAATGGAGCTTGTGACCTTGTTTATGTCTCCATTCATTATGACTTTCATGATTAGGTTTAAAAGAGCCAGATGAGTATTTTTGAAAGTGAAAAGGAATGTTGCTTTGAAAAAACTTTGGTTTGGAATCCTTATGTGATTTGGATGACATATTTCTATTTGGATGTTTATCTTTTACAATCAAAGTTTTGTCATTATCATTGAGGTAAATACAATTGTTATGACTCAAGTAGTTGATGTTATTGATTAAGAGGTGGTATTCTTTTGCAATATTTGAGGACAAATCTTGATAGATCATCAATAGAGGATAATGATTCGAGCCTTATGAGAACCCAATGTATCTTTGATAATGGACATCATTTATTCTCCTACATAACTGATGATAACTAGTTTTTAGGCTTTGATGTATTGATGATTCAGACTAGTTCATCTGTTTGCTAGGTTTATGATTTAGACTTGGTTATTTTTTTATACTCATGGTGTCTTTGATTAGGTTGCATGTTGATCTTATGGATACCATATTTATGTTTGGATCATACTTTTGTGGACTTTGATGCAAATTTTAATAGATGGAGTTACATGTTCAAGGATATCTTTTTGATAGATGATGATATCTAGTTTGTGGAGTTCATGATGATAATGAGGATTAGGTCTTGATGATAGACTTAGTTATGTTTTGCTAGACTTTGAGTAGTTAACTCTATTTTGTCTAGGTTTGATGCTTGATCTTGTTATGTTTTGATTATTCCATCAACTGATATGTTTTGGATATTTATTTGATCAATGATGATGATTTTTGCTTCCTTATTGTCTTACTCTCTCTATGTGCTTCATGATTTATCTGTTTATCTAAATCTCTTTGCTAGTTCTTTGTCAATTTGTTCCAAAAAGGGGGAGATGAAATTGTTATATGCATAGGATGTGATATGAGATTCTTTGACAAAGGGGGAGATATATTTATCAGATATTTTTTAAGGGGGAGATATTCATGATTATATTTCTTTATTAAGCTTTTCACAGGTTGTGTTGTTTAAGAGATGTGCAGGTACAACAGGTTTTTATTATAATCATCTTGAACACACAAGTGGAGCTTCTGATGATCAGTTCTATATTTCTGTGTATTTGGGCAACTTTGTAATCTAATTTTTTCAATGGGTTAGGTTATTGATTGTCTAAGTGGTTCTGTCACGAAATTGCCAAAGGGGGAGATTGTGAGATATAAATTTGTAATTGGCATATTTCGGTGATCAAAACCTGATTGATCGAGTTGTAATTTTTGGATTATTCTTTGTATCGATCATCGACCACTTCGAGCTGACACTCAAGTGCATGGAAGCCGACAAATCAGTTAGAACACCATATAGTACAGGTAAGTATGGTGAGGACACTCTGCACTTTTTAGTTCTGAGCCTATTTTGAAAAACCAGGGTTTAAATGCAAAATTTAGGGTTTTTCAAAGTAGGACCGGTCCCCAATATTTAGGACCGGTCCAACTTTTCTCGGCAGTCTAGTTTCTGCAGGTTTTCAAAAAGTCTCACCGGTCCTATTTATTTGGCACCGGTCCCACTTAGCCTGTTCCAAATAGGAAATAGATTTTGACGAAAATTCTGATTCCTATTAGGTATGAAACTTCTAGGAAAGTTCTATTTTGGTATTCAACTTCTTTTCCAAGTAGAATTAGGACTTCCTTGCCTATATATATGTATTCATATTTTCTCTACAAAAGAAGCCCTGGAATATTATTTTAGAGAGAGAAAGTATATACAATATAATTAGGGCTTTATATTTTTAAGAACACACATCTATACTTCACGAGTGATTTTTAGGATGGTGTTCTACTTCTGATTAGCTGCTCAGAGACTGTATCAAATCTATTTGCTGATCAGAATATTGGATTGAAGGTTCTTCGCTTGCTTGCTTGCTGAGGAAGAAAGGTGACCAGATTGCACTACGAAGGGAACAAAATACTTGCTGAGTATTTTGGTTCTTCCAGCAACCTTTCTGTAAGGGTGGTGACGTTAGCCGGAAGTCTGCAGCAGTTGGACGTGTTGTCGCAATCATAAGCCTGAGGTGTTCCGCATCAGATCCTTGACAGAGTGAAGAGGGGTGTGAGAATGGGACAGAGTCTGTTGTACTTTGCTTCATCATAATGAATTGGTTTCCTGAGGCGTGCCGCCTCCCTCCGTGGTTTTTCCTGCCTTGGGTTTCCACGTATATCTGGTGCATTTTTTTCTTTACTTGCACTTTATTTAATTGCTTGCTTTAATTGTTTGATTAATTGGACTTAAAATTGAATTAATTAAAAATTAAGCAAACGAGCAAGTGATCCTATTCACCCCCCTCTAGGTTCTAAAATACTTTTCGCAACCGCTTCCGCACCGCGCAACTCACACTGCAGCCCCACTGTCATAAACTACATGGATCATCAACATAATACTTTGGCCTAAAAGTGGTCAAAACATTAAGTATCTATGTTTGCTATGATTGCAATTCTCTAAGTATTCTGAAGAAAGGGATAACTCAACATGAAAGAACATTTAGTTTAGTGGGCAAATTGACGGCAATTGTTTAATTGTCATCATCTTGAGCCCGGTGAAGAAAATGTTTAGGGTATATATTTAGCAGTTCATTGCCCCTGCTTCTAGGTCACCAAGTCAAAACTAACTCAAATGAATGAATAAAACCATGGTATCAAGATGTTTAATTAGCCATACAAGGAATGTGACAAATAAGGCATTACAGCATTCATCTTTCTACTAATTTCAGAAGAAAACATGAAATAACATTATAATATGCAAACCACATAAGTCTCACAAGTAAAAACACCAATGATATTAACTACAAAGTTTTCTAGCTGCTGCTCTATGAAACTGTATTAAAATAACAGTTTGGTCCCGTATTAAAAACTGGTTATTTTAAATATACCATCATAATCAGTCAGTGGAGTGGATAACTAAACAGGGTCAAAAGATTTGGGTACGGGCCTGAATTAAAAAGCATAAAGAACAAAATCTGCATACTAGATTGGACAAAACAAAGCCTTTTCCCAATCATACGATAATAAACACTATCCCTATTCTGCTCAAGATTTCTCAAGTAAACTATGTATTCAAAACGTACATAACAGTCCTACAAGCAAATTCCGAGAAATTAAGCACCAAATATCCATCAAAGATTCGAATTCATTTGTGAAATACATTCAAAAAGCTATAACGCAATGAAAAACAGGAATTAGGATGTTAAGCACAAGGGCATGATTATATATTCAAGTAATTAAGCAAATACCTTTAACGCATGCAATGGAGAACTGGAACCCTTCCAGTTAATGTTACATAAGCCCCCATCCTAGAAGAGAACAAATTTATGTTATTAATCTCATGAAATTTGAAACTAACCATGAAAAACATAAAATTTAGTAAATCATATGCATAATTTAGTTCTTGAAACTTCTACTTAAAAATGATCGATTTCAATCATTTATTTACTTGTGTTTGTGGACCTTCACCTGTTATCGGCGTCATTCCTTCACCTGAGAAACATTACATAGGACGAAAATGACGGAGAGAGACTGTTATAAAAGAGCTTTGAAGAGATCAGTTGAGAAGATTGTTACGTGACAAGGAGGATGAGGAGGGATTATAGGCTACCCAGGGTTACATAGCCGGAATCATCCAGCCATCCGTGTTGTGCACGCGCACTGACACCCATCACGCGTGTTGTGCAGTTGGGATGAGCCGGGGTACGTACTAGGAATAGCCTTATAATTTATCGGGGATGAGAGACGGAGAGAGTATAAAGTGCCGAGTACCTGTACGGGAACGGGACTGGCTTTTTTGTCTTTTAATTTTATAGATTTGTCCTGTACTTCAACCGAATGGTTCTGAACGGTTCCACTTTCAAATTTTAGAAATAATTTATTACAATTTGAGTTCAAAGTCAAATAATTAAAATCGTTAAAATAAATATATATATATATATATAAATAAATATTAATATCTTCTAATATAAGATATATAAATAAATATTAATAATTTTAAAGTTCTAAATATTTATATAATATAAGATATATAAATAAATATTAATAATTTTTAATATATTGTTATAATTAGGGGTGCACAAATACGAGTGTGTATTTTGTCAATGTTAAAAAAAAAAAAAAAAATTGATTAAGAATCGTTGGGAAACGGAATCGGAATTGGAACCAAGTCAAACTCAATTAGTCAAACTCAATTAGTTTCAATTTTAAAATTAAAAAACTGTAGTAAATAATTTTAGTTCCGGTTCTATTAAGAACAATAAGAAATTGAATCGTGTGCACCCCAAAATATAGGAATGGAGTGCGAATGCGCAGAAACACATTTTAGGAACACGAAATGCACAGCGAGTAATGCTGCAAAGAAAACTCTCCTTACAGTTGAATCTGATAGATTTATTAAGATATTAATGTAACTTTTGACAAATTTTAAAAATTATTTGAATCTAGTAATTAAAAAATAGAGGGTTTATCACTCGTCATGAGAGATCTTCTTAGCAGGACTCTGTCTTAAGATATCATCTTGCGTATTGATGCAACCATGTTTCCCTTAGGCCCATGAATGATAATAATACATGAATAACACTTTTCTAATTTCCATAGTTTGAAACGTAGCAATTATATAGTTAAAAATAAAACCTTCTAAATTCTTAGTCAAAAATGACAGCTTGTAATATATTTTAATTTAAATGGTGACATGCGTAGTTATTTTATTATTATTACTATTATTATTATTATTATTATTATTATTATTATTATTTGTGAATGCACGATAATAACTGAACTCCTAATCGATTAATCTTGGTGACCGAACTAATACGCAGTCAACGCATTGCATTGAATTAGTGGGTGGATATATCGTTCCTCTTAATTTGCATTGCAGTGTTGCCCTTAACCAAGGAATTAAAGATGGATGATATATTTGATCTGAGAAGTCTGGTTCCTTTGGTATCTTGTAGTATTCTCCTTGTTATGTCACAGAGCTTAGTCATGGCTGAACCTCTTTACTTTTATTGCAATAACAGTGGAAATTACACTGCTGGTAGCAAATTCGAAAGTAACCTCAATGGCCTCATCCAACAACTTCGCAGTAACGGTCGCTATTCCGTCTTCTCTAACGTGACACAAGGCCAATACCCAGATGAAGTTTATGGTCTCTTCCAGTGTAGAGGCGATGTTGCACCCAATATCTGTCAGCAATGCTTTGATGCGGCAATTGCTGAGATTGCAAAGGGATGTCCCTTCAATAAAGTCGCAATGATAATGTACGACATATGTATGATTCGCTATTCCAATACATCTTTCTTCTCTGTTATGGAGAGGACTCCTTCTTTTTGTTTGTCTAACGTCAACAATGTGACACAGCCAGACAGCTTCAGTGTGAGATTGGCTCAGCTGTTTGATAATTTAACTGTAGATGCAACTTCAGATCCTTCTAAAGCCATGAACGCCAACGCTGAGGTTAACATTACTGGCTTTCAAAAGTTGTATGGTATGGTGCAGTGTACAGCGGATTTGTCAATTACAGATTGTATCAGTTGCCTGTCCTTTGCTCGTGATGTAATTCCGAGCTGCACAAACGGAAGGAGTGGAGCAAGAGTTTTGACACCAAGCTGTAACTTAAGGTACGAGCTGTACCCCTTCTTGGGGAATCCAGGAGTTGAACCACAAGCCCCTCCAGCCACCAACGGTGCCACTAATGGTCAGTATTTATTTCTTCATCTCTCACTGTTATATCTTATATATCTACTCTAGAATGTTTTCTGTCCTGACCGCAGGATTGAATATTTGAGCCTGTAATGATGTGATGTTAGAGTTCTAGTAGAATATGATCAGGAAACACCATCTGACTAATTATTCCACATCTAGATTGGGTAAATAACCCTGATTTTTTCCTAATTAATAAAAATAAGGTTTTTTTTTTCCCTCAACTCGATCTTCTGAATTGATTGGTGAAAAATCAGTTTTGTTTTCTTTGCTTCTGTTATGAATTTTCATAAATCAGCCTGTTTTGAATAGGTCTTGGTGCGATACAGTGCCTCTCTCCCTTTTGTTTAAAGATATACTATCACAATTATGCAGGCGAAACATTTGAAAGGAAGCGTCAAAGAAGAAATTCTTATCAACTAATAATTGGGTATGAAACATACCCATTAATTTGACAGTGGTCTTATTTTGATGAACTTAATTTATTGACTTATAAATTCGACTTTCTGTTAGTTCTAATTTGATAGCTACACAAAGTAGTAAAATCTGCAGGAAGGTTTACCTTTGTGTTATTATCCTTAGAAAACTATGGTACAATTGGTCATGAATTAAATTTATGTTTGTAAGAAAAATATTTTCTTTTCAGAAAGGAACAAAAAGGCAGGAAGGAAAGGGACACTAGTTGCAATCAGCACAAGTGTATCATCATTTGTTGTGCTAGCACTGCTTGGGTCCGTTATTTACTATTGGAGGAGATGGAAAAGAACAGAGGAAGGTATGCAATGGTGGTCTTCTTGCAATTACCACTGTTATTTATATATATGGCCTCACATTATGTCAGCTAATTCTACCCTTATTGCAGAGGAGAAAGAAAATAATCAAGAGATTCAATTACTCAACTTGGCAGGAGATAGATTTAATCATTACTGCAACAGTGAAAATTTACAAGGAGAGAAGCGGGTGAATTCCCAAGAATTCCCTTTGATCCGATTGCATATCATAGAGGCAGCTACAAAACATTTTTCTGAAGAAAATAAGCTTGGAGAAGGTGGATTTGGTCCAGTGTACAAAGTAATCCCCTTCGTGTTAATACAAGTTCTTCAAGCAGCTCTCAGTTATGGTAGATTGCATATATGACTTGGAAATTTGATTACAGGGAACATTAGTAGATGGAAAGGAAATCGCAGTAAAGAGGCTCTCAAGAACTTCCGGCCAAGGAATACAAGAGTTCAAGAATGAAGTTACTTTAATTGCAAAACTACAGCATAGGAATCTCGTCCGACTCTTGGGTTGCTGTTTGGACAAAAACGAATTGCTGCTCATCTATGAATACATGTCCAACAAGAGCTTAGATGTCTTCCTTTTTGGTTTGACCCACATATTACTTGCTAGCTATAGTATACTTTTTCATGCAATGAAAACGTACAAGATCGAGCTAAAGAATACTTGACAGAAGTAAGATGTTAATTTCATTTTGTTTTAATTCTTGAATGTAGATTCCAGTAAAGGTGCACAACTAGATTGGAAATTACGCCTTAGCATTATTAATGGAATTGCTCGGGGTATTTTGTACCTGCACGAAGATTCTAGACTTAGAATTATTCACAGGGATCTTAAAGCTAGCAATGTTCTGCTGGATCATGAGATGAACCCAAAGATTTCAGACTTTGGAATGGCAAGGATTTTTGGTGGAAATCAAAGTGAAGCTAACACAAATAGAGTTGTGGGAACATAGTAATATTCTTTCTTTTCTTTTCTATTTTCATTTTATTATTATTGTTTCCGGTTTAGACATTGGCCTCTTTCTATATTATATTGCACAAAATCATTAAGTGGAAGGCTGAGATCGAAACCTAGGCAGTAGGCATACTCTGTTATCCATAAGTTACTAAAGTGCATGTACCATCTATTTTGATATCATTTCTGTTGTTGTGGTTCCAAACAGTGGGTATATGGCTCCCGAGTATGCTATGGAAGGATTATTTTCTGTTAAATCAGATGTTTTCAGTTTTGGAGTTCTACTACTAGAAATAGTGAGTGGGAAAAAAAATAGCGGACTCCATCGTTCTGAACATGGTCAAAGCCTCCTTAAATTCGTACGTGGTTACTGTCATTTTATACGAGTATTTTTCTTCAAATTAAAGTAGGTAGCATTCCAGCTAGCTGATAAAGAATTATACGGAGTAGTGATATTAACTTGATGAGTTGTATGATATCACAGGCATGGCAATTATGGTGTGAAAGCCAAGGGTTGGAGTTGATGGACCCATTGCTTGTGCAGACTTTTGTGGCAGAGGAAGTACTGAAATGCATCCATATAGGATTGTTATGTGTCCAGGAAGATCCAGCAGATAGGCCAACCATGTCATCTGTAGTGGTCATGCTGGGAAGCGACACTATAACCCTTCCTCAACCAACACAACCTGCATTTTCTGTTGGGCGATTTGTCCCCGAAATCGCACAATCCTCAAAGGATAATAAGATGTGCTCCATTAATGAAGTAACTATTTCAAATGTATCACCCAGGTGACTTTAGTTGTTAGTTTAATTTTCATTCTTTTTTATTTTTTATTTTTTTTAAGCAAATAAATGTAGTATACATAGCAATGTCAGACATTCATATTCACTACTTTATCACAACCTGCTGCATATACTCCTTATTTAACACCTTTTTTCTATTGAAAACTAAAAGCTGCACACACACCCACAATTTATGTATTAACCCATAAATTAAACTCCTTTGTATGCCAGACTAATCTGAGAATTTGATCCCCATTACGCCTTCCTTGCATCTCGATTGTGCTTTTGTTTATTTTTATGTTTTGCTTGTTTAACCACAGCACTAAAGATGGCTAAGACCTCTTCCGTATTGGAATCATGCTTACATTTGTCGAAGAAATTGAATTTTCCTTCGCAATCTTAACCAAATACAACTACTTACATTTCCTAAGTTCCTAACAGCTAGCACCTATTAGGGCAATGGCAATGGCAATGTCAGTAGGGAAAATTTCCTATTTTTGAACAATACACGAGAATTCATATTATAATAATTTAGGAATGACAAAGGAGTGGGTTTGGAGCTTGAGGCCCTTTCTCCTCACAGCCTCCATTTATGTTTCTTTGTCCTGTTCTCCTAACACGTTTAATTTTTCAACTCAAATTTTAAAAAGTCATATTTAAAAATATAAATGAAATAAAACATCCTTTTAATCCAAATAACATTAAGTTTGATAAGTTTAAAATTTTCTAATATACTAAAGTAAATAATTCAAATTACATTCTTTCAATAATTAGAGTAATAGGAAGATTATAATTTTAAGACATATTTATATAATTAAGAATAAAATGATAAATTCTCAATACAAAAACAAAACAGAGTGGGAGTGGGAGTGGGGTGACCTTCCTTCCTTCCTCCCTCTCCCTCCCCTCATTTGGGGTGAGTTTTTACTCCAAAAATCTATTCTTGTCCAAAACATCTAAATGCGCTCTCAAAATTGTTTTGTGATCCCTAGCTACAATAATTGTAAAAATAAAATTTATTTATCTTAATCGAGGTAAATACTGAGGCACCCAAGCATTCACACCCTCCAAGAAATACCAAAGCAAACAACTAGGAAGAAGATATGATCGATCTCAGCATGTGAATATGTATGTAAAACCGTATCTATGATGAGTCTGAGTCTGGTGTGGTCTGACCTGGTCTCTAATAACTTTTCAATTCAAAGGGGATGAGTACATATGTATGACGTACGTACGTTGAACAATGTAGAGAGACCATAAATTAGTAATGTGCAAATTTTGTCCATCTTTTTGACTTGTATACAGAGTCTTTAAGTCTTGACAAATCGCAGAATCCTATATTCTTCACTCCTGTCCCTATCAATTAATTAATCTCTCTCCCTTCTTCCTCACCCAATTTTCGTCTGCTAGCTAGTGCTAGCTGGTTCGTAAAGCACGGCAATGTGGATTCCACTTTAATTACTCCTTCAGAATTCTGTCCGTCTCTCTCTCTCTCTCTCTCTCTCTCTCTCTCTCATTTTAGGTCTTGCCAAAACATCAATCGCGCTTACGTTTTGATTAATATGATTGATGATGTTTTCTTACCTTATTACCATCTCTCTAAGAAATTTGTGATAATTTCCATATTGCTTTGGTTGCTCATTCTCAATAATATTACTGAAGCAGCATCAGCCCCAGCCCCAGCCATAGCCCCAGCCCACCGGTCCAATGCATGTAGTGATGCAATTACCTACGTACACTCCCAATAACAATTTTCAATCTAATCTCAATCTCCTCCTCTCTTCTCTTTCTTCCAATGCTACCCGCGGATTTTATTACGCTTGATGCCCCCGATGGCGACGTGGCTTATGGTCTCAACATTGTGTGGTTCTTGCAGTGAAAGACATAGTACACCAATATTGGACCAACCAGAAAAACGCAATTATTTGGTACGATTATTGCATGTTACGTTATGCCAACAAGTCTTTTTTCTCCACCATGGAGGAATCAATCACCGGCAGTCTCATTGTTCAATACGCAGAATATCACAGAACAAGATCGCTTTGACAAATTGCTGGGAGTAACTATGGATGATTTAGCGACTCGGGCTTCAAATGATGAGTCTGGAAATGTCACCAGGTTTGCAACACAAGAAGTTGACTTCCACAGCTTTTCAGAAGCTATATACCCTAGCGCAGTGCACACAAGATTTATCCGGGAGTGATTTTAAATTGTAATGGATGCCTTCGAAGGGCTATATATTCTCTACCAGATTGCTGTGCTGGAAAGCAAGGGGGGAATATTTTATTTCCCAGTTGTAATATTAGGTTTCAGATGCTCCAGTTTTACACTTACATACCCACCGCAACACCAACGTACACTTCCTCCTCCTCCTCCAAATCCCTTATCTCTCCAATTAATTAGTTTTTGTAGACCATGTATACATATATAATTAATTGCAAGCTAATTCATTTAGTAGATGAATGTTCCACGACACTCAAAAGACTTGTGCAGTGCACCCCTGATTTGTAATTTCTATCAATCAAGCTGTGCTGAGGACCTTTTTAGCTATGTGAGTGCAAAAATAACATATCCAACAATGGAGGAATGAGGAAGCATTGGAATTGATGGATTCAACATTAAAGGACTCTTATTCAAGAAATGAAGTCATTCGATGCATCCATATAGGCTTGCTTTGTGTTCAAGAAGATATGGAAGCGAGGCCCTCTATGGCATCTGTAAGTCTCATGCTAAACACTTATTCTGTTAGTCTACCATTGCCTCGAAAACCTGCCTTCTTTGTTCACAGCAGAACAGAGTACTTGAGCACATCGGATCAACCTGAAAGCAAGTCAACGGAGTGCTCTCTGAATGAAGTATCCATCACTGAACTTGACCCCAGATCTAGAAAGCACGGACACTTCACCGAGGGTGCCGTATCCGTGTCGGACACTCGGACACCGTGTCGGACACTCCGACACTCCGCGGACACGTGTCGGACACTTCGTTCCCGTGTCCTGACATTTTTCTTTTTAGGACACTTCTCGAACACTCTTTGGACACTTCTTGGACACTCCTTAAAGATGTATCGGACACTTCATAGCAGTGATATATATTCAAATATTTCGAATGAAAATTATATGATACTAAGTTATGATTAAAATTTAAGCTAAATATATATAGAAGACTAAATAAGTCTGCTTCTTTAATTTATTTTAAACTATTTGTCTATTTTTGTTTATAAGTTTGTTTGATTTTTAATTGTTTGATGATGAATTGAAGTATTTATGTAATGTAGTATTTTTTTATTGAATAATTAATAGATATTAATATATTATATTATTATTTTATAGCCGTATCCTCGCCGTGTCCGTGTCCTATTTTTTTAAAATTTCCCGTATCGCCGTGTCTGTGTCGTGTCGTATCCGTGTCCCGTGTCCGTGTCCATGCTTCCTAGCCCCAGATAGAGTGAGAATTTAGGCTATCTAAAAATATGTATTTGCTGTGTAATTGTGAAATGAATGAACTTAATTTTTTTTTCTTCTTAAGTTAGCTTTTATTACCATAAAAGAAATATACACAATAATTTTTTTCCCAAAAGTAGATATACAATAAAGTTTAGAACAAATTATCAGTAAAATGACGGAAACTACCATCTATACGATACATTTTTTTGTCTGTCTTTGACCACTCTTATACATGCCAACATTTATTTGGTTTCACATAGCCTTGGAGACCATATATGTCATTGTTTGGTTGGTCCATCACTAAATTAAAGTTTGTCTTATCAAGTGTGAGAACTTATGTTCAAGTTTGAAGACCATAATTTTATGCAAATAATTTAAAAGTTAATTTGTATCTATTGCTCTTAATTAGGGCGGGTTAGGATTATAAAGTGGGGAGGGACTGAAAGTAAAAAAAAATTAAAAATTAAAAATTAATACAATAATTTTTATGACAAAGATATGTTATAGATATTCAAAAATAAACAAAAAAAACGAGAACATTCTCGTATAAATAAATCAAGTACATCATAAATAGATACAAAAACAGATATAACGTTTTTTTAATTAAGCTATTGAAAATAAACTCTCCGATCTTTAAAAGAGTCAAATTCATTAACTACTGAATCTATATCAATATTTTCAGTAATTTTTTTTTTCAATATTGAAAATCATGCAATTTGCAATAAATTTATCACTTGTTTTGTTGCAAAATATAATTTTGACACACTTCATTGTAAAAAAAGCTTGTTTTGTTATTGCCGTAGAAACAAGGAGAGTTAACATGACACAAATCAATCTATCATTCAGATAACAGGTTTCTCTCTTTTCTGTTTCAACTAACATTTTGCATAAATTAGGATGATGGAAGATATTACTCTTATAATGCTGCAATTGGCTTCTTAAAGCACGCATTTTATTATGAAAATCTTTGGGATAATTTTTTTTTGCAAGATCACAAATATCATTAACTTTAAATAATTTATAAGATGTGAACTAATAAACATGGGAGTATTAAATTTTTTATTTTTTATTTTTTATTTTGGACTTAGACTATAGCCCTACAGTAGTTCCACGTCTGCTCTTAATACCGGTCTTACAAAAAAATTATAGAATTTATATATTTGTCTTTTATAGAAAAAAAAAGTAAGATTTAGTACCAATTTTCTCAAACTTTTTTGGGATGGATGACACGAAACCTTATTTTTATGACGAGGTAAGAAGAGGATATGAAAATGGTATTGGTGAATTACCGTAGTCCATAAGGATTAAATCGAACATTCCCGTCAAACAAAGTTCGAAATACAATGGTAGGGTTACGGGGTACCTCTATAATGTGACATTAATTTATTACCAAATCTCTGATCATATTTAAGATCATCACAGTGACTTCTTTTCCTTTTATTTTAATCTACTAATTACATGTTGTGCGTTTGGTAAAGTTTGAGAGACGTCTTTATTGTTTTTTCTTTGCATAGATAATTTTTTTTTTTTTGTTGTCATATTTGATTATAGACATAGCTATAGGCTATATCATGTTAAATTAGTGGGATAAGTGTAGTGTTATTTTTTTTTCATCTTTTTTATTTGTTGATTTTTTGCGTTGTTATTATTCATGATAAAAAATATTTTGAATTACCAAAGCAGTAACCTAGTGATATGTTCTATAGGAGAAAGTTCGAATCTCCCAAAAAGCAAAAGGGAAAAAATAAAAAACTACTCTCGCTAAATCTTTAGAAATGTAAGATCTTTCACAATAGCTTGGCACTATTACGCTACAATGGCTTGGCCAAGCCATTGCGTGGCTAAACGGTTGACTTTGCCTTAATCTAGCCAACCGTTTAGCCAAGTAAATCATTTAAAAATTATTTTTTCTTTATCGTTCTTTGTACCCATATGTATTTATATATGAAAAATACTTGCTCAGATCATATGAGAAGGAACTTTTTTCTGCAAGGTGATGTGACCCAACCAAAATACAACACATGTCCTAAAATTAAAAAATTGCTAAAACATATTTCAACACGATTCTCCTTCTCCTCTCTCTTCATACACTAGAAATGAAGAGATTTAAATAAATGAGTTCTTCAGATCCAATTCATCCATTAAAACTTGATGTGCTCGTGTGTATATATATATTCATAAAAGAGATATAAAAAGAGATATATATTGAGATATATATATTTATATGTATACATGTATAGGAGATGGAGATTTGCTAGGATATATGTGTATATATGGGAGATAAAGATGTAGATTTGTTGGTGTATATATACATGTATATGTATATATGTATGCGTGTGAGAGATGAACACGTAGATTTACTGGTGTGTGTGTGTGTATATATATATATATATATATATATATATGAAACACAATTTATCCCTTAAAATTGATTTATATATATATATATATATATATATATATATATATTTATTTATTTATATATTTGAGAAATGTATTAACAACATTTGATTGAGTCACATTACCTTAATCAAGGAACTACTTTTTATATGACATGAGATAAGCATTATTCTTTATATATATTCTTTTGTATTTTTTTTTTCTTAAACTTCTATAATTTTTATTATAAATTAAATTTTTTAATAAAATCATTTATGTTAAAAAGAGAATTTCGATAGCTTCAATTTGAATACCACTTAGCTTATGTGTTCCGACATAATTTTTTTAAAAAAATTAAAATATTATTATTTTTGACTAGTGAAAATCTAAAAAACTTTTGTAAAGTTAAATTCTGAAGATAATAATGAAGTGGTTCGCTAGAATTTGAATTCTACAAAGCAAATTCGAAGAAGCCAATGTCGATCACCTTAAGGGTATTGTCAAAATAGCAGTGCACATCATTGCTTGGTAGAATTATCTAAAAGATTAAAAGTCGCCATCTAACCCTCGCCTTACGCAAATTATTTATGAGGTCGGGACATGTTCATCAACAATATTAAACCATGATCCTAATAGATGGTAACCTTATCATTCATTCCATTAAAATATTGTTGAATAATCTTCTTGCGGGTCTAGCAAGCAACCGAGTTGATAAGGTCAGCGCTGCGAAATTGTCATAAAAATTTTCAATTTGTCGTATTAATTGTATCTTGAAAAGTTTTTTCTTTTTCTTTTAGTGCGGTCATTTTCACTTGTTACTTGGTCCAAAAATAGTGTGAAACTGCCAAAAAAGTAGATTTTGATGTGGAAACCACAAAGTCAAACAATTGCTTTATAAACAACACGTTAAAGAACTTGGTTAAAAGAGTGATGCAAGTATCCCATTTTATTATCAACCCTTGTAAGCAAGACACTGGGACTCAAATTTTTTCCACTCATATGGGTTCCATTATTTTAATATGAGAAATCTAGATCATTACTAGAGCATATTCATATGAAAAAAGTTTGAAGATCAAATCCTAAATCAATTATTAATCTGATATGCAAAATAATTACAGTTTCTATAATATTTTGACATGTTTCTATAACTTAGTTTATCATGCATCAATAAAATATTTAATGAAAAAAAAAATATCATGAAAAATTATATTAAGTAGTTGAGCAATATTAAAAAACAATGCAATTGTGTCACGTCTAATGTCATTATAACGTCAATCTTGATGTCATGCCCTGCCAACCTATATGGAGAGTTCTAAAGATTTGCAGTAACATATAAATTCGATTGTAAATATCTAAGATATTTTTAGAATGGTGTTCTAGAGAAGATAATAGACATTCATGAGAGAGATGATGTTGCCTATGTAGACACATAAATTTTGTGATGGTCTAATCACTGTCCAATTGGTTAACAAGTCAAACACTCTTGGTCAATTAAATTCTATGATTGCAGGTCCCGTCAATGGACACGTGTCAAAATCCTGAAGGTTTAGGCCCTTTAAAAAAAATGTGTGACAATTTAAATTTAAATTTGAATATACTTCCATATAGAAAAAGGTAAAATCCCTTTACTTATGGAAGTTGACAAAAATTAATGGGGAGTTACCAAATTAAACCTCCACCATTTCGCTTATAAATACAAGGTCACCCTACACATTCTGGGAGGACAAACAGGGACGGAGACACAGAGACAGAGAGATCAAGAGAACACTAAAGCTCTGTCAAACATCTGCCTCGATCAACACTCGAAATTCTAAAAACGAATAACAACAAGCACGTCACACAAGTGTCATTCTTCTTCTAAGACCTTTAACCATCAAAAAATCTGAACACGAAGAACAACAAGTACGTCACACAAATGTCTTTCTTTTTCTAAGACCTTCAACCATCGAAGAATCTGAAGACGAAAAATAATAAGCACGCCACACAAGTGTCGTTCTTTTTCGAAGACCTTCAATCCACCGTTCGAGATCAAGCTCTATCGGTCCTCGATCAGAAATCCCATCAAGCCTTCTTCAATCTTGAAGATTTAAAGAAAGCTCATCACTACTAGTTCAAGAACAAGCTTTTGAAACCCTTGCACCAAACATCAAGGAGATTAAATCAAAGGAAGATTTTTTGTTGTAAAAGAATCAACCACAAATAATTGTACCCATTTTTCTGAAATTAATAAAATTGATTGTTTGTTACTCATTTTCGTTCCTAGATTTTCGGACACGAAATTTGTGTGTACAAATTTCTGGCACTCCCGGTAGGACTTCTCTGTCTCTCATCTCTATCTCCTTAATCAATTCATCAAATATTTTCCTCGCTTGCATCGATGGCCCCCAAGAAGGTTCAACTCAGTCAAGGCTCAAAGAATGTTGTCAAGAATGTTACAGCTGCAACAATCAACAATTATGTCGTTAAGAAGGACACTAAGAATGTTATGGCTCCATCAAATGGTAACAACACCTCTATTGGACCAACAACTAGCAGCAAAACAAAGGTATCTGCTTCTCTAGCACAGAAACAAAGCGTGTCGGATGTAAACTTGACCAAGCCTGCAAGTGCAAAAGCTCATCATTCATTTATCACTCTCGAGTCCTTGAGGACGATAAACTTCAACAATACGAGTCTTGAAGAAGTTCCACCAGTTTTTGAAGGTTTTTTTTTTCGAAAGACATGTCACCGCGCTTATCTTGCTCTATGTCAGATTCTAATTTGAGTACGAGATCGCGCTCAGTTTCCTCTCCTGGATCCCCGAGAGAGTTGATTTCTCCAAGGTACTTAGATTCTCAGACGCAATCACAATCAACCAACATGCAAGTTATGATGATCGATACAGCATCGGTAAAGGAACAACTTGCGACCATGGCTTGTACTATTGAAAAGCTCACCAAAACTGTTGAAGAAAAAGACTTACAAATTGTTTCCCTCATGAATAGGTTAGAAACTCAAAAATCTAAAGAGTCAAGTCAAGAACTCTCACACCCTCCCAGTTTCACACCACAAGGGGCCATAACAAACAAGGCTTACCATGCAAGCACGTTCGAGCAAAGGGCAAATCATCTCAGTTTTGCTCCCTCTATCACTTCATTGTCTGTTCAACAACTTCAAGACGTGATCACTAACACGATCAAGTCACGGTATGGCGGAGTTTCTTAAAGCCTGCTCATGTATTTGAAGCCTTACACAAGACGAATTGACAATATGAGGATGTTAACTGGGTATAAACCTCCCAAGCTTCAACAATTCGATGGAAGGGGCAACCCTAAGCAACATGTCACTTATTTTGTAGAGACCTGCAATAATGCTAGCACTGAAGGGGACCTCTTAGTCAAGCAATTTGTTCGTTCCCTCAAAGAAAATGCATTCGATTGGTACACTGACTTGGAGGCTGAGTCAATCGACAGTTAGAAACAGATGGAACGAGAGTTTCTCAACCGCTTCTACAAAACTCGCAGAATAGTAAGTATGCTAAAACTCACTAACACTAAACAAATGAAGGACGAGCTTGTGGTCAACTATATCAACTGCTGGCGAGCTCTAAGTCTTGATTGCAAAGATCGTCTTTCTAAAGTCTCAGCAGTCGAAATGTGTATGCAAGCCATGCACTGGGAGCTTCTCTACATTTTACAAGGAATCATGCCTCGTACATTTAAAGAACTGGTTACTCATGCCCATTATATGGAGCTCAGCATACGAAGTCGTGGTGCAAAGGTTCTTGCCTTTTCCCATATGTCTGACAACTGTCTTAAAGATAAAGGGGTTGAGTCCGAAGAGGAAAACAAAATACTTATTAACTTGAACGATGAAATAAATACATCTTATGTTACAAGCATCGTCTTTAAAGAATTGCATAAAAAAAAACACATCATGTTGTTTCAGTGACTTCATCTGAAGGTTCTCAGTTACACAAAGCATTAAGTCAAGAAAATCTTGGTAGAAGACTGGACAGACATGGGTCAAACCCTCCATACAAAGTTCATTCTCAACTCTCTCATATGAAATACCATTGGCAAGAGAGCAAGATTCATGATTGTCCTTTAAAAATACCTACTCATTTTTTTAAACCTCAAAATAAGAAAGAAGTCTCAAAAAAGGAACAAGAAAAACCAAGGCATAACCAAAGTGACAAATTGCAAGAATTTGCATCATAGATGCATTGTGAAGGTAATTCTTCAAGTTCTCCTCAAACAACTTCCAATGGAAAGGATAAAAAAATTGTGCTTACTTGGAGGCCAAAGAAGAATGCTCAAGAAGGGCATGGTTCTAAAAAGATCTCGCAAGAATCAATGTCTAGAAATATACAAATGACAACTCAAGTAATTCATTCCCAACATGTCGTTAACAAACACCAAAGTAAGAGTTTGAAACTACAAAATGAGGAACAAGAACAAAATCGTTTACAATCCCAGATGGAACGAGAGGCTCGAAAAATCAAAAGACTAGAGGAAGGAAAAGTGTGGGGACCGAAGCCCAAAGATACTGTTTGGATCAAATCTCGCAACGGAATGAAAGCATACTCGGTGAGGTTCAATCTGCCTACATGGACCATGACGAATGAAATACATCTCCCTTCTGGGGGGGGGAGATGAGTTCAAATGAGATCTTTCTTCTCAAATACAAGAAGATTACAATGAAGAAACAAAGTAAGAAGGAAATCTTCAAATTGACGCTGAGCTGGTTCACACTTTTCAATGCAAGTTTTGACTGTCTTCTGAATCTTGCAGAGTTGAAGAATAATCAATGCTAAAGTGGTCCCCGACACGAGCCTAAACTATTGAAAAAAAAACCTTCTTGACACGAGTATAAACTGTTTACTAAAAAAAAAAAAGGTGGGAGTAACACGTGTGAAATTAAAAGTGTAATTTTGCTTCCATGCTCAAACTTACATGAAATATGGTTTTAAGATAATGGTGGTCGTTCTTGCCAAACATTGTTTCCAAACCGGTGCACAAGAGCGCAATTGTACACACAGTCGGAGTCTTCCAAATCACGCCTTCTAGACTGGTGCATAAGAGCGCAATTGTACACACAGTCTGAATCTTCCAAATCATGTCTTCCAGATTAGTGTACAAAAGCGCAATTATACATACAGTTGGAGTGTTCCAAATCACACTTTCTAGACTAATGCACAATAGTGCAATTGTACACACAGTTGGAGTTTTCCAAATCACATCTTCCAGAGTGGTGCACAAGAACGCAATTGTACACAGTCGGAGTTTTTCAAATCACGCATTCCAAACCGGTGCACAATAGCGCAATTGTACACACAGTCAGAGACTTCAAAGATAGTCACACAAATACGCTTGTGCAAACTGCAGTCATATCTTTATTGAGATTGTTACACAAATGGCTTTCTTAAAAAAAAAAAACTTTTCAAAGTTCATCATGTTATATTATTTTTCAAAGGTTTATAATGCATAGAGTAGTGTAGGAGAGATGGTATGGTGTTGTAATACTTTTTCATAAGGTCTCAAGTTCAAAACTAGTAGGCACCATGAGAATCATCTTAATTTTTTTTACACATCGAGTGAAAAAAAAAGGACAAAAAGAAGCATGCGAAAAAAAAAACAAAAGAAGACAGAAAGAAGCGTGAGAAGAAAAAGAAAGAAATAAGAAAAGAAAGAAAAAAAAAAAGTCAGGGGGCGGCAGGGAGAGAAAGAAAGAAAGAAAGAAGAAGAAGAAAAAAAGAAGAACTTACAGTTGTTAGGTGTGAGTTTCTTCTAAGTTCCTTTCGGTAGCAGCTTGAGGGACTTCTCTCAAATATTCTTATAGTTCGTGGGACTTCTTTCAATTATTCTCTAATGTGAAGGGTCTGAAGCGTAGGTTACATATATATAATGGTGGATTAATCCTATTTGACATAGGATTCTCAGTCTCCAATTCTGTTTGGAAAAGGAAAAAAACATCTTATTTGTAATAGGTTTCTTAAATCTCCAATTCTATTTGGAAAAGGGAAAAAAAAACATCATATTTGTAATAGGATTATCAAGTCTCCGATTCTGTTTGGAAAAGAAAAAAAATCATATTTATAATAGGATTATCAAGACTCCAATTCTGTTTGGACAAGGAAAAAAAATCCTATTTGTAATAGGGTTCTCAAGTATTCAATTTTGTTTGGACAAAAAGAAAGAAAGAAGAAGAAGAAGATGTCCTATTTAAGACTCCAATTCAACTTGACCAAGAAGACATCCTTTTTGCAATTAGATTTTTGCAACAAAAAAAAAAATGTTGCAAAAATTAAATACTTCAAGTCCCGCTTTAGATATGTGACAAGCTCGATATAGCGCGAGACTTGAAGTGGGGGCAATTTGTAGACACATAAATTTTGTGATGGTCTAATCACCATCCGAT
This sequence comes from Cornus controversa, assembly GCA_026545225.1. Lineage (NCBI taxonomy): Eukaryota > Viridiplantae > Streptophyta > Magnoliopsida > Cornales > Cornaceae > Cornus > Cornus controversa. The sequence goes on along the minus strand of CM048849.1, from coordinate 65,007,432 downwards.
TGGTCAACAAGTCAAACATTCTTGGTCAATTAAATTCTATGATTGCAGGTCCCGTCAATGAACGCGTGTCAAAATCTTGAAGGTTCAGGCCCTTTAAAAAAAATGTGACAATTTCAATTTAAATTTGAATATACTTCCATATAAAAAGAGGCAAAATTTCTTTACTTATGGAAGTTAGCAAAAATTAATGGGGAGTTACCAAATTAAACCCCCACCCTTTCGCCTATAAATACAAGGTCACCCTACACATTCGGAGAGGACAGACATAGACGGAGACACAGAGACAGAGAGATCAAGAGAACACTAAAGCTCTGCTGAACCTCTACTTCGACCAACACTCGAAGTTCTAAAGACGAAGAATAACAAGCACCCCACACAAGTGTCGTTCTTTTTCTAAGACCTTTAACCATCGAAGAATCTGAAGATAGAGAACAACAAGCACGCCACACAAGTGTCGTTCTTCTTCTAAGACCTTCAACCATCGAAGAATATGAATATGAAGAACAACAAACATGCCAAATAAGTGTCGTTATTCTTTGAAGACCTTCAATCCACTATTCGAGATCAAGCTCTATCGACGCCTTCCTCAATCTTGAAGATTTGAAGAAAGCTCATCACTACCGGTCCAAGAACAAGCTTTTGAAGCCCTTGCACCAAACATCAAGGAGATTAAATCAGACGAAGATTCTTTGTTGTAAAAGAATTGACCACAAAGAATTGTACCCATTTTTCTAAAATTAATAAATTTGATTATTTGTTACTCATTTTTGTTTCTAGATTTTCGAACACGAAATTTGTGTGTACAAATTTATGGCATGCCTATATTAAGGTTAGGAAGTTATAGGTAGTGTGAACACTAACCTAGTTAAATACAAACACACCTACGCATAATATAAATCAGGATATTGTAGAGACTGGGAGAAGAAATCTCATTGTATTTGATTTTTTCCTTCTGGTAAAACCCTACTGGAATAACTAAACTCACCTCCATAGCTTATGACTATTTATTTGATTGTAGACTAGAGATTGATTCATTGAAACTAACTAGATTGCAACATCCCAAATATTAAAATAATGAATTCCCAACAATGAATTCCCTCGACAATCAGAAGTGTTGTAATCCTTAATATTAAAACAATCAATAAGAGGTATTGTAATTCCTAATATTATAACAATCAATCAGAGGTATTGTAATTCCTAAAATTAAAACAGTCAATCACGTTCTCTCGACAATCAGATGTGACATTATTTTTGTGTCATTTTCCCAAAACAATTGTAAACAGGTCGATATTGGTTTTGGGTCATTTACTTCCACAATTGTAAATTATTATTTCAATGAAAACGATATTAAAAATCAAGAAATTTTAGAGTTTGACCTATTCATAGACAACATAAATGTTATATTACAGTAGTATAACCCAAATATGAAACGATAACATGAAAAGAAACCTATCAAGAAAAATAGTCTTATATACGTATATTGTACCGATTTCATATTACAACAATTGAGAAATCACAATCAATTGAATTGAAAAATCGAACTAGTATTTTCATATATAAGCAAACAGTGTATATAATATATGTGGGTCATAAGATGTGTATGACATACCACATGTAAAGTTAAATCGGAATCCATACACATGCTTAAAACACACTTATATATTAACATACTAAACATACCTGCGGAAGCCCTTAATAAACTCCGAAGCAAGCAATCAAATGAATGAATCCAACCTTAGTGTTGCTCTTTAGAATCCAGATTTGTTCGCACGTCTTTTTTGGTCTTCCACTCTCTCCACTTGTGCTCACGTCTCTGAATAGGGCAAGACTAACCGTATAGAGTGTATCATGTGAGAGTAGGGACCAAGCTATATATATAAAGATATCTGATCAAATCTCTCCCATCAAGGGAACAATCAGATTATAACAACTTTACGTTACCTTTATCAGATCATGGTAATAGGTAACTATATATATATATATATATATATATAAACACATGATAACATGTGACTAAGATACACCGTAACCCAATAAGTATTTATAATTACATTTGTATGGGGTATCCGATAATTCTCTATTTAGTTTTAATCCTCAATCCGGGTTTTTCTTTGTATGTATAAAGAAATTATAATCAATGAAAGTCCAAAATTCTTACATTTTGTACAAAGGCTTTTAAGTGCACAGTGTCTCACTACAGTACCATTTTCCTTTACAGTGCCAAAAATAAGAAATCAACAAATTGTCACTTTCCGTTTTCTTCACAAAAAATGAAAGAAAATTTTAATTTTTAAGAATTGAAAGCAGAAAACACAAAAGTAATTCCTGTTAGTGAACGTGTCTCAAATTTGTTATGTAACCTTTTATCCTCTCGTTTATGTAGTATGTTTTGGGACCATGGTACAAAGAATGAGAAAAGAGATAAGAATGATAAAGAAATTCTATCTTTTTAATTGGTAGACTGACAAATTAAAAAGGAAAAAAGAGAGTGATGTACGAGGATGAGAGAAAGGAGGATGAATTCAAAGAGTTATCTTTATATTGAATGGTAATTTCGTTATCTAAAAATTACTTTTAGAATTTTTAATAAATATGAAGTGTTTTTTTACCAAATTAATTAACCTCAAATGGTCACTTATCAATAATTAAGTTTTAATTTTGATGACTATTTATTTTTTTAAAATTTTATGGTCACTTTAGAGTAATTTTGTTTGGAATTTGTCACAAAAATCTAATTTTTCCCAAAGACAATGTAATTCACAAAAATATAATTTATAGAAGGAAATTAATGTAGTGATTAAGCTAACCGTAAGGACCAAGCCAAGGGAAGGTTTCAAGAACCCTATCAGTATGCATATTCATGAGTAATGGTTTGTGATCTAGTTTATATCTTCCCCTTAGGTCCATCCACTATCTTCGCCTTGGGTCCACCACTTTTGAATTTCTATCTTGACCAATTCTGAATCACTTCTTGCGGTTGGACAATAGACCCATCGATCATGAAGCAACCACAAATTTGCCATTGAATGCTCTACTGCATAGTCTGTATCACATTCACATAATAACTAATACTTTACGCCATTTTACAGACTACACAAAGCGAGGGTGAGACAAAATGTTAATCACTTCTTGGAGGCATCTATTCTTCATCTCTCACATCCTCATAGGGCTTGTTGGTCTCACCTTAACTCAGCCTGAGTTTCAACATTACATATGTTCACAGAATGGCAACTACAGCAGCAATAGTAGGTACAAGGCAAACCTTGACAGCCTCCTTTCTTCCCTAGACTCCAACTCCGATATCAACTATGGTTTTTACAATTTCTCCAATGGTGAAAACGCAGACTCAGTTAATGCAATTGCACTTTGTAGAGGAGATGTTGAGCTTGATCTCTGTCGTAGTTGTGTCAATGACTCTACTAGTAAACTCAGACAAGTTTGTCCTAACCAAAAGGAGGCATTTGGATGGTATGACTATTGTATGTTACGTTATTCCAACCTCTCTATATTCAATATCGTGGAAACTACCATCCGTATATGTGTGTGGGAAACAACTAATGTATCCAATGTGGATCAGTTCAACGAGTCACTGAGAACCTTGTTGGACAGCCTAAAAGGCCAAGCTGCATCAGGTGGCTCTACTCGCAAATTTGCAACGGGGAACGCGACTGCGCCCGACTTTCAAACGATATATGGGCTTGTGCAGTGCACCCCTGATTTATCTAAGCTGCAATGCATCAATTGCCTAGATCTGGCTATTGGAGAAATTCCAAAAGTTTTCAATGGAAAACCGGGAGGGAAAGTTATTACATTCAGCTGCAATCTTAGATATCAGCTCTACCGTTTCTATAATGAGACCATCATTGATGCACCACCGCCACAGCTACCACCGCCACCGCCACCGCCAGGTACAGGACATGTACATATATAATATTCATGGCATTAATTAGCATTCAAGTTGATTGCTTTTTAACTTATTATTGTTAGAAATATAAAAAAAATTGATCCTGTAATTTTAATTCAGCACTCAATTAACATGATTTATCACTGATTGATTTTGGCTTGTTTGACCCAAGAGAACAATACAATTTTGTTTGTTGATGCAGGGAAAGGGAAAATTTCGGCCCAAACAATTATTGCCATCGTTGCTTCAATAGGCGGCGTGTCCGTGTTACTTCTTTCAGTAGGCTGCTGCTTCCTTGTTAGGAGAGCAAGGAAACCGTATTATGCTGTAGAAGAAGAAAGCGGTAAACACAAATTAACAATTTCATTAATTTCTGAATCAAATAATAATACCTTGACATTTGTGCTTCTGTTGCCCATGTAATTACGAAATTCAACACTTCCATTCTTTGCTTAATTGTGTAGTGGGAAATGAAATTACTACAACTGTACAATCCTTGCAATTTGATTTGGCTACCATTCAAGCTGCCACAAACAATTTCTCCGTTGATAACAAGATAGGTCAAGGCGGGTTTGGTCAGGTCTACAAGGTAAGATTTTATTTATTTATTATTATTTTTTTGGGTAAAGCCTACAAGATGAGAAGTTAGTTGCATCTAATGTAATAGAATTCATGATTGCCAAATCTGGTCAGTTTAAACAAATCAGGCTTGAACATGTTATTACCAATTTTTTTTTTTTTTTGGCATATTTACAGGGCATTCTCCGTAATGGACAAGAAATAGCTGTGAAAAGGCTATCCAAGAGCTCTGAACAAGGCGCAACAGAATTTAAGAATGAGGTTGTTGTGGTAGCCAAACTTCAACACAGAAATCTTTCGAGACTATTGGGATTTTGCCTTGTTGAAGAGGAAAAGATACTCATCTATGAATATATTTGTAACAAAAGCCTTGACTACTTTCTGTTTGGTTAGACCCTTTGAAAATATGTTTTGAATTATCTTTTTTATCTTTCCAGTTTAATAACAGCAGGCTTATGATTGCCGTGGTTGAATGCATTTACTTGTCGCACAATTTTTTATCTTTTGACTTTATTTACTTATCTGATCCTTCAAATTTGAGTTGAATATCTATTATTATGAATGTAGATCCAGAAAAACAAGGACAATTGGACTGGTCAAGACGCTACAATATTATAGTAGGTATAGCACGAGGGATGCTTTATCTTCATGAAGATTCCCGGCTAAGAATAATTCATCGTGATCTCAAAGCTAGCAATATATTGTTAGACGGGGATATGAACCCTAAAATTTCAGATTTTGGCATGGCAAAGATTTTTGGTGTGGATCAATCTCAAGGAAATACAAGTAAAATAGCTGGGACATTGTAAGTTCTATATTCCTCTATTGTCTTCTTTCGAAAAGAAAAACTGCATTACAATTTAGAACTATCTGGAGAATTGTTGGAATTAAAAACGACTATTAGTAATTTAAAATAACAGGTACAAACTAACTGGAATTTCATGGAGCACATTTTGTTGTCTTTTAATATATAAATATATTTTGCTCTGTTTTAATTGATGGTGGTTGCTTGTAGTGGTTACATGCCTCCAGAATACGTAATGCATGGAAAGTTTTCTGTGAAGTCCGATGTGTTTAGTTTTGGCATTTTAGTTCTAGAGATTATAAGTGGCAAGAAGAATAGTAATTTCTGTCAATCAGGCTCTACCGATAACCTTCTGAGTTATGTGAGTGCAAAAATAACATTGCAATTGTTTTTTCCTCTATCATTGTTGGTATCATCATATCCATGTTGAAGAAGAAAAACAATGATAATACCCAAACTCTTTAAATTCCACTTGACATATTATTGTTGCAGGCTTGGAAACAATGGAGGAAAGGGAAACCATTGGAATTGATGGATTCAACACTGAAGGACTCTTATTCAAGAAATGAAGTCATCCGATGCATCCATACAGGCTTGCTTTGTGTTCAAAAAGATATGGAAGCGAGGCCCTCTATGGCATCTGTAAGTCTCATGCTCAGCAGTCATTCTGTTAGTCTACCATTGCCTCGAAAACCTGCATTCTTTCTTGACAGCAGAATAGAGTACATGAGCACGTCAAATGGTTCTAAGTCGGATCAACCTACAAGAAAGTCGACAGAGTGGTCTCTGAATGAAGCATCTATTACTGAACTTTACCCCAGATAGAATGATAAGTTTAAGGTGTGAAATGAATGAGCTTTTAATCTCATTGGATATGAGTGTATTCACAGTATATGAATGTATTCTTATTGGCTATTGTTGAATGATTCTAAACTCTAAAAATGACCCCAATATATTTTCACGAATTGTTACTGTTTGTCCAACCTAATACTACTTTTTAAATTTTATCATTCCTGATATACACATTCACTGCAACAACAAGTTAAGTGTAAATAATGGTCAATTGTAACGGGTATATTGTTTTACCATTTAACTCAAAAAACTTAAAATTGTTGGGTTGTATTGTTTATCCACTATTGCCCAAACTCTTCTATTCATTTGTAATGTAGAACAAGACTCTTGTTACATCAATCCACCATCTAACATAAGTTTGTCGTGAGAAGCTTTGATAGTGAGCTTGTGGGCCAAGATTTTTTTTTTTAACTAATATTAATGTTGGAGTCGGATATATGCCGTTTTTAAAGGCAAATTGACCTAAAGAATCAATTCTGTTCTGATTCTTGTTTGAGCATTCCAAGAGCATAGAATTAGAGGAGTCAGGAGTCAGGATCCTCTCTTGAGTGATGAATTTGTTGTAGCGATGTTGTAATAAAAATGACCGCGTTTGTTTTTAAACATTTTAAAAACCCAAACCACTGTTAACTCTCACTAACTGTATCGAAATAATAATAAAATAATATTATAAATCAACTGAGATTTGAGCATGTTGAAATTATAAAAATAAAGTGTTGAAATGACAAATTAGGTGTGTTGCTTTAAATTTTCACTTTTATGAACTGTCTTTCTCTTTCTAAGTCTATATATATATATATATATATATATATATATATATATATATATATTAATTTTAGAAAAAAATTATTTATTTCGAACCAAATAATTTTGGAAATAATGTGTTGAAATGATGAATTAGGTGTGTTGAATTCAAAATTTTACTTTTCTCTCTCTCTCTAATATTAAACGTGTTGAATCTATATAAACTCTAGAAATCTATATATAATTATATAAATTCTCTTCTCTGTCTAAGCCTATATACATTTATCTATATATTATTTTTAGAAAAAATGTGTTTATTTCTGATCAAATAATGATATACTGTAATTTGTAGGAAATTTATTACAGATATTAGTGGTGATAGGAACGTTGATCAGCTTATGGGAAAGATAAAGTGTAGTTAAGCTCTTGAAATTTTAAAGGAAATTTTGCAAACGACTGAAGTGAGGACAAATAACAAGTTACTGTGTATGTATACCTATAAGTTGCAACAATAATCAAATTTTTTTTATTAAAATAGGGGATGAGAATAGAAATCAAACAACTAATTTATCTGAAAGTTTGACTAGTTTATGAGCATTAAGAAAGGGCTGAGATTAGAAATCACACAACTAGCTGCTGGTTGTATTACTCTTGTTACTGTTGAGAGTATTCCCCTTATATAATATAATTGTATGTTGCTCTAGCTGTTTGTTGTTGCACTATGCATTTTTAACTGTCATCAAGTTTGAATCACCTAACATCTGGAAGCCGAGAGGGGTCTGAAAATAAAGAAAACAGCTTTCAATTTGCATTTTAGTGGTTCTGTTTGTTAAAAAATAAAATTTAAACACCACTTCAACTACTGACATTAGTAACAATTAATTGTCACTCACCCAAAAAATTAACTTGGAAAGACATAGGGCGAGTCTTCTCAGAGTAAAAGGTAAAAATAATTAGATGGAGCATAAAAATAAGAAAGAAAAGATATTTGAAATACTGATATATATAGTTAATACAGAATGCAGAGTCAGTAAGTAATGCATTATGCAGCAGCAGCTAGCTACTTCATAATTTTGGGATTGTGATAAACTAGGTGGAGTATTATTTAAGGCACAGTGATTTAAATGAAAGTTTAGTTTCTCATAATTCATACTCCAATTCCCATAACTCTTTCGGGTATGTATATATGTCTAGACATATACATACAATTACCTCCTCTCACTTCACGTTATTAGAGGCAGGTGGGGGCGTGTTTGAGGCTGCGTTTTGACTCCCTTAATTGGTGCATATTGATTGCCGCGTGACAAAGCGGGTGAGACTTTTCTCATTGAAAGGAACTTCAAAAGCTATCATTACCCGTTTTAGTCCTGTCCCCATGAATGTTAATTATTAGTCTTTCTTGTAAAATGACTTTATTGAACACGCACGCATCGATAACTCCTTGGAGTCGGATCAAATACAGCTACCTGCAATTCCTATACATTCACACAGTACATCGAAGACCAGGAATTTTAGAGCAAACAACTAATCAGAAAGTATCACCATTCAACAACATGTGATATATGGTATCTAATAACTTTTCCATTCAAAGGGAACAATGTACAGATCGAGACCATAAATTAGTAAAAGTAATGTGCATTTTTCTCCATTTTGACTTGTAAATTTCCAATCAACCAATCACAAAATCCCAGTTGTCTTTTCCATCTCCTGCTGTGATAGGTCATAATTAACTACCATTAACTAGAGTAGTATATACGTACACTAGTCTGTCTTAAAGCATGGCAATGAGGTTTTCTTTTTTACAACTTCACCCTTCTTTTTTTTCTCTCTGATCAATTTAGGTTCTTGCCCAACTGCATGTAATCACGCGCTTTGATTATCGATCACTGTGATTTGGTTACATATCATGTTTCTTACTATATAAATTCAATTCAATGAGAATATTGCTTTTCGGTTTTTTTTTTAATTGTATTGTTTTAATTATTATTATTTTTTATTAATTTAGTCTTTTATTATTTTAATTTTTTAAACATATTTACATTTTATATTTAAATTAATAAACTGGTTACATATTTGATTTAAGTTAAACAACTCACATGTGTAATTCGTTTAGTAAACGGATCGTGTTTGTGTCAAAATTGTAACACAATTATTAAACCGTTCAGACGTACAAATTGAAAATACAATATTCAAAAATTGACACAGTTATAATATGGCGGAAGTTTGATCTAATTAAAGGTAGGGACGCTGTATGCGTCTTTGAGGCTGCGTTTTGATTCCCTTAAGGACAATACTTACCTACTCACCAGTGTGTAGGTGAGCCCTCCTGACCGCTGATGTGTTCTAATAAAAAATGAACACTTCAGTTTTAAAATGTAATAAATGAGTATAATAAATGAGTTAAATCTCATTTATTATACTTATTTATTGCATTTTAAACCTTATTTATCATACTTATTTATTGTATTTTAAATTTAATTTTGTAATTAAAATTGACGTGTTCATTTTTTATTAGAACACATCAGCGATCAGAAGGACTCACTTATACACTGATGAGTAGGTAAGTATTGTCCTTCCCTTAATTGATTCAACGAATTGCCGCGTGGCAAATGCTATCACGACCTTTCGAGTCCCGTCCCCATAAATGTCATTAGTCTTCCTTGAAGAATGACTTTAGAGAAATGCTAAACGTCATGAAATTATTTCATGAATTTGTATCATGAATGATGTGGCAGGTAATGTTGAGAGTTACTATTGGTGGAATTTAGTGATAATATCATGGGACTATGTGTATGGGGGAATCCCACCAATAGTAACTCTCCATGTTACCTGCCACATCATTCATGATACAAATTCATGAAATAATTTCATGATGTGTAGCATTGCTCATGACTTTATTGACCGCACCGATCGAGTCTTCGGAGCCACGTCGATGTTTTGCACCTTTACTAGTCACCACTCGTTTCCTTTGAGTAGTTGCATCAAATTTTGTTTTCCTTCGTTGCCCAAATACAACCACTTGACACCTACCACTGTTAGGCCAATGACAATGTCCTCTTTACCAAGTATCACCTCAGCATTTGAATATATATATATATATGGTATGAGTCTGGTCTCTAATAACTTTTCCGTCCAAGGAAACAATGTACAGAAAACATAAATTTCTAAAGTAATGTGGACATTGTCATTGGCCTATCCAAGAAATAGCTGTGAAGAGGCTATCCAAGAGCTCTGGACAAAGCGCAACACAATTTAAGAATGAGGTTGTTGTTGTAGCCAAGCTTCAACACAGAAATCTTGCAAGACTATTGGGATTTTGCCTTGCTGGAGAGGAAAAGATGCTCATCTATGAATATGTTTGCAACAAAAGCCTAGACCACTTTCTGTTCGGTTAGACTCTTAGATCATATGTTTGGAATTATCTTTTTGCTTTTATGTTTAATAACAACAGGTGCATGCATGCATGATTCCCATGGTTGAATGTGCATTTACAGATTGCACAAGATTAAGATAAAAATTATGGCATCTGCATATCACAAAGCCTTGTGTAAACTCTTAAGGGCACACACCCAAAATGTGCCAAGTAGCAATTGAAGATATACGGAATTATAGATATCGTTCCTTTAGGAACGAAACTCCCTTCATTTACTTGAATCATTCTAAATCTGACTCTTCAAATTTGAGTTGAATATCTATTTATTATGAATTAATGTAGATCCTGAAAAACAAGGACAATTGGACTGGTCAAGACGCTACAATATTATAGGAGGTATAGCCAAAGGGATGCTTTATCTTCATGAAGATTACCGGCTAAAAATAATTCATCGTGATCTCAAAGCTAGCAATATTTTGTTAGACAGGGATATGAACCCTAAAATTTCAAATTTTGGCATGACAAAGATTTTTGGTGCGGATCAATCTCAAGGAAATACAAGTAAAATAGTTGGGACATTGTAAGTTCTGGATTCCTGTATTTTCTTCTTTCTAAAACGTGTATTACAATTTACAACCATACGTGATCATCATTGGCATTAAATACCACTGTTACTAATTTAAAATAACATGTATTAGAATCGTTAGTAACTGATATGTATTTCTAGAAGTACATTTTCTTGTCTTCTAATTTGTATTTGTTTGTTTGCTCTTGACTAACTAATGGTGCTTGCTTGTAGTGGTTATATGCCTCCGGAATACGTAATTAATGGAAAGTTTTCTGTGAAGTCCGATGTGTTCGGTTTTGGTGTTTTAGTTCTCGAGATTATAAGTGGCAAGAAGAACGGTAATTTCTATCAATCCGGCTGTGCTGAGGACCTTCTGAGCTATGTGAGTCCAAAAATAACATTGCCATTGTTTTTGTGTTCTTTGTCATTGCCGTTATCATCATATCCATGCTGTAGAACAGAAAGATTGATAATACCCAATATCTTTGAACACCACTTGACATATTATTGCAGGCTTGGAAACAATGGAAGAATGGGAAACCATTGGAATTGATGGATTCAACATTGAAGGACTCTTATGCAAGAAATGAAGTCGTCCGATGCATCCATATAGGCTTGTTGTGTGTTCAAGCAGCTATGGAAGCGAGGCCCTCTATGGCATCCGTAAGTCTCATGCTAAGCAGTCATTCTATGAGTATACCATTACCTCGAAAACCTGCATTCTTTGTTCACAGCATAACAGAGTACTGGAGCGCGCCAAATGAGTTTTGAGTCGGATCAACTTGCAAGCATCCATTACTGAACTTGACCTCAAATAGAGTGACAAGTAAAAGGCAATCTAAAAATATGTGTATACTGTGAAAGTGTGAAATGAATGAATAAAATGTTTTTCTTATAAAAAAATTTACTATAAAATGTTTTTATTTTTTAATTTCGAGTGTTTGATAGAGATACAAAATATTTGGGTTTTTAAGTGAATTCTAAAAAGAATAAAAAAAAAAAAACAATTCTTTTATTCATATAAAAATGCATACAAAAAATTATACATATTTACATAGTAGTATATAGGGGTGCACAAAAAATTTGCGAATCCGATCCGATCCTATCCAGACGAATCAGATCCAATTCGTTAGTTAATAGATTGGTGGCGAATTAAAAAATTAGAATTTGTTAGTCATGGATTAAAGGGTCAAAAATTCGATCCGATCCACAATCCGATCAGTGGCAATCCGTGGCTATATATATATATATAATTAGTAATTATATGTATAATAATATAATATGCTACCTAAAAACTCAATATATATTATATTTGTTTATTTAACAATTGTGTTCATTTGAGATGTGAATTAAAAAGTGTTGTGTTTGTTGATCAATTTTTTTCTTGAAATTTTTGAAGTAGACAAAAAAAAATTCAAATAGGAGTACTAGCTCAATCTGTCAATCCGATCCGATCCGATTCGTTCAATCATGGATTAGATCGAATCGAATTGGTGGATTGCCACGGATCGGTTTGGATTGATTTTCGTTAATCCATAATTCGCAGATCAAATCAGGATTATGCATAATTCGATTCGATCCGTGATCACCCCTAGTAGTATATACTCTATATATAGAGAGAGAGAGAGAGAGTTATAGATATAAATGACAGGAGATATAAGATCTTATTATTTGAATTAATATCATCTATCGAAAAACCTCCACCAACCGCAAGGAATTTCACTTTCCGTGATGCGCTCAAGCCCTTTATAGAAAGAACTTTCTACGACAAGTCAAGCCCCTCGTAGAAAGAACTCTGCCCCTTGTAAAAAGACAACTTTCTCCCGTGGGGCAAACTCATAGAAAGTAAATTTAAAATAATAATAATACTAAAATAGGCCTCCAATCAACCAAAACTTCTTTTAAAATCAAGACTTGTACAAACAACATGATGCTAAATAAAAAAAAAAAAGCAAGAGAGAAACTAAGGTGCAACCATAAAGAACATATCCTCGTAAAAAAAGTTATTTATGTCACTCTAAAGCAAACAACTATAAAGAGTAAATATAGATTGATTAATGAAATAAATATGATCCTGAAAAGTGTCATTAAACATCAATTCAAATTTCAATTTCAAATCAAGTGCATAAAGTAAATCAACCCCCAGTTCGGCCCTCCTTTCTCAATTTCTCTACCATTTGCTTTCCTCAAGAAATTCACCAAGCATTCTCTTCCAATGTTATATAAAGTTATAATGGAATGCAATGATGTGCTGAACCCAGTGAAACATGATTCTAAAATTTTCAAATTGAGTAATATTATTGCTGCCAAAACTAGGTGTCCTCCGTTAAAATAAAGGGTTAAAATCAAAAAATTCTCCTTTACTATAAAAAAATATAAAATAATTTTCTGAAATAAAAAATAATCAAACTACCCCTTACGTTAATTCTCAGTTGAATTAAATAAAGACGTTCGGGTGTGCATCTCAAACTATTCTTTTTATGTGAAGTGTAAATGACTAAATTATATGTCAAAATTTAAAGCATAAAAATACCCTTATGCATCTGACGTGCTATACACCACCCCTGTATACATACATACCACCTGCTCCATAAGATATATATATATATATATATATATTTCGCTGCAAGTTGAATGCAAGAGAAGAACGAAGACCATTTCACCACCACAATTTCTTGGATCGATCTTTTAGATTTGTAGTGTTTCTGTAGGATTAATTCTCTAGCTATAACCTATATGTATTGGAAGCTCTACTCATGTCGCTGAACATGGCAACCAAATCACAAGTTTCATTGAGATTCCAGAATCATTGCTTGTCATTGTCGTCGTCAATTTCCGGTGAAGGTGAAGGGTTGAGCCCAGTGAGCATCACCGGTGAACTTGCTTACCCACCACCCCACAACACAGCCCATCATCTCTCGTATCGTCATGCTCGTCATCATCGTCGTCGTCAATTTTCGATGAAACAGAGCATACCCAGATATCCACTTCATGAGCACAAATGAAAATTGCTTACATATCAGATTAAGGATGAAATCATTAAATGAAAATTTGAATAAGTGTATGAACAACCTAAGACTATAAAGAATGGCAAGAATAATACCCAAACTAAGAAAACAGAACAAACCCACTTCATCGATTAAGCTAAACAGAGATAGAAAATGAGAGAAAAAGTGTATCTTTGATTCAGATTCAATGAAAACTTACCTATCAGTATTGGTAATAGACTATGGATGGAAAATTCAGAACAGAGCCCCTTGAGACTATCATGCCAATTTTCCACCAAACCCATTCGCCAGATCAGATGATACAAATAATCTCTTCTCAAGAAACCCATAAATATCTATCTATATCGCCTATCGGCAAGTCATCCAAACTTATATATCAACCCACATACAATTTAGTATTAATACATATGATATATATAATACTTGACAGATGCGGTAGGGAAGGAATTGTTTGGGGGAACGGCGAGGAGAGAGAAACGTTGTTGTTTGACGACCAGCTTATTGGCGTGGTGGACGCGGTGATTGCAGGCGGCGCAAAGGGAGGCCTCGTCGGCGGAGCAGAACACCGACGCTTCAAATCAACCATACACAACTGAACCAATTAATTGCCCTATGCTCTACTGACTGGAAGTTCACTAAAGGATCCAAACTTCGAATTTCTTTTTCTTTTTCTACAGTTTCTTGGCAACCAAGCAGGACGTACAGAAAGCATTGTAAAAGCTCATGGCAGTGTGGCGCCGGTGGTGGAATTCTCGAAGTTCGCCGGAGACACGCTCAAGCACAAAAAGTTATGTGAGAAAGGTGTGATGCCTGTGTTGAACGACATCGTTTGAATTAACCATAAGGGCAGATCCGTCATTTTAAAACAACTCTTTTTCTTTATTTTAAATTTATTAAATAAACGAAAGATATTTTGGCAATCTTAAATGCCAAGAAGTTATGATATGTAGGGGTGCACACGTACGGTTCCTCACGGTTCTTGATGAAACCGTTAACGGTTGGAACCGTAAGAAATCGAACCGTGGTTCTCGGTTTGATTTTGGTTCTGAACCGCGGTTCCTTAGTGTTTTTTTTTTTTTTTAAATGATTCAATGAAACTTGAAAATACAAAAATATATATATATATTCATTAAATAAATGTGAGACCTACAATCTGAAAATGGCACCCTATATATATATATATATATAGATACACATATTTAATATAGAATGGTTCCGGTTCCAGGGAACCGTTACCCCCAACGGTTCCGGTTTAATACGGTTCTACTGGCCGTGGAACCGGAACCGGAACCGTTGGTAACGGTTCCTAATTTTAGGAATCGAAATTGGAACAGTAGCCAACGGTTCAGTATGATTCCGGTACGGTTCCCCTCGATTCCGATTTCGGTTCTAACAGTTGTTTGTGCACCCCCAATGATATGTTATACGAGAAATTGATAATAGACGGTGTTTTTTAAATTTAAGGAGGTATCTGAAAAAAAATTATTGTAAAAGAGGTTTAATGATTTTAACCCATAAATAAATGTTGAAGTTGATATTTTACAAACAACAGGTACTTCTTCTTCTAGCTCTTCCTTTGAACAACTCAAAAAATATCTCCCACCAACTTTCTTGATTGCATTTGACTTCTCTCAAATCAGTGTAATCATGTAATGAGTGTGGATAAACTATAGAAAATACAATAATGGGGGGAAGTTGGTTATTAGAAAAAAATAGCGCAATTAAAACTTCTAAAACTCGAACATGCAGAGGGAGGGAGAAACCTCAATAAAATGCGTATGCAAACTACTTGGGTTTAGCGAACAAAAACATTTAAAACATTCCTCTCACTCTTGAAAAACAGAATTAGTTTCTCAACTCTTGAATCTGATAGCAACCTTATCCTTCAAATTCTCTAAAAAAATCTAGTGACTTAGATTGCAAGATCTGGGGAACAACTGTCGATGGAGAATTTTTTATTAAGAGTGCCTACTACATTGCCCCTTCATTAATTTTTTGCAACGCTCCACCCTCAAATGAAGAAGGTTGTAATTTCGATGCTGAAAGAACCAAAATGTGAAAAGGAGCATCGAAGATCAAAACTTATCGGAAAGTTCAATTTTTCCTCTGGCAATGCCTTCATGAAAGGATCTTAGTCTTCTAACAATTAATTTCTAGAAGAGCAACTGATGAAGCTTCTTGTTGAATTTGTGGAAACGCTGACGAAACCATTGATCACATGCTTTGTTTATGTCCAGTTACAAGGTATGGAAATTAAGCCCCTTGAACTTGGATTTTAGTGGCAATTAGCCCATTTTATGGCAGAAGCGTTGGCACAGTCTCATTGAAATTTGGAACTCCAATGATGATTCTGAAGATTGCATCAGTCTTACTTCGTTTATCTGTTGGGTCATTTGGAAGAGCAGGAACAATGTTATTTTCAACAACAAAGTTTGGGATTGTAATGACATCTGTCATAAGGCAATCAAGAATTTTCATTAATTTAAAGAAGTGAGTAGGCAGACGAATTTGTGTTTATTGCCTCATGAGGTTATCCCTCTTATCCCAAAAATGTGGACTGCTCTGGAGTTTGGCTCGCTTAAATTAAATTTTGATGTCTCATATAATGCAGTGGACAAAACGTGTGGTGGAGGTTTAATTTTGAGAAATTCTCTTGGCCATCCGGTTAAAGTTGCCACATTATTTTGTAACCATGTTCACAATCCAACTATTGCTGAAGGCCTTATCCTAAGAGAAGCTTTGAAGTTTCTGAAGTGGTGGAAATACCATAATGTTATTATTGAAGGTGATTGCAAAACAGTGATGAAACTGTTACCAACGAACGAAGCCTTGATGGTTCTCTTTGAAGACATCTCTTCTTTGTTGCAGGATTGCTCTGTTGAAAAATATATGCTCATATGATATTATTTAAGATATAAAACAATTGTACTAACATGTTAATTAAATCACATAAATTATATATCCTCTTAAACATCATAATAAAATCTCTTACCATTCCACAATATATATAAAACCTTCTATAAGTTTCTATATCAAAAAAGATTATAACACATGTAATAATCTAGACTACTAAAATAATGTATAGTACATATATCACATGTTATTGTAGGCCCAGAAATATGAAAAGCCCAGAAATATACAAGGCCCAGAAATATACGAACCCAAAACATGGGCCCAACCAACTGCCTCATAAGCCCATCATCACCAAACCACCTCATACTCCAACTGACAAGACCATCCACAAGTGGGCACAGTCCGGATAAGACCAGGAACAAGCCCATCATCACCAAACCACCTCCTACTTCAACAGACAAATCCAAAACAAAAAGGCAGGGTATAAAAGGAGTGATAACTGAAATTGTAGGGGGGATTGGAAAAAAAGAAAGGTAGAAGACGTCTATATTGTTTGTGTAATTGACCTTTTTCCTACCATTAATCTAGTGTTGATTAGATTTGATCATTGAGTTTAGTCACGCGAAACGACTTTTTTGGTGATTACCGTTTCTCGCATCTACACTTTGGCGCCGTCTGTGGGAACCGACGAAAAGAAACGTGTGTCCCCTGTTTTCAATTCATATTGTCACTAATGGTTGGGTCCACTCGAACGGCTGTTTATACCGAGAGTCCCCCTTGCCCCCCCCCCCCCCCCCCGAGAATAGGTCTGACCATCCGAGTCTAGAGGCATTGCTAAGCCAAGTGGACGCTCTGCAGCGCAAAAACGTAGAACTCCGCAATGGGGCACCAAGGGCCGTAAAAGAAGCACACAACCTCCCCGATCACGCCAGCAACCAGGACAAGGGAGGCTCACGACATACTCGGGTGGCGGTGATCGCAAACTTGTTATGTCAGGTCAAATCCCTGCTAGATGCAGATCTGATAGACCAGACTCTGATGTCACTTCAAGAGTAGATACAGAAAGAGGAAGAGGTTGAGATTATCAGACGTGACCTTCGGTCAAAGACTCCGTCAAACCTTGCTGCGAAAGCAATAAGGGGCGTGCTTCAGTCGCCTTTTACCGGCCATATCTTAAATGTAGAGATACTCGCAAGGTTCATAATGTCGGTATTTGTCAGTTTCGACGGTTGAACGGACCCGATCAAGCACATCTACCACGTCCAGCAGTGGATGACTTTGAATACGGAGGACGACGAGCTTATGTGTCGCGTGTTCTCCACTACCCTTAGCGGTCCGGTTATCAAATCTCATGTTCATATGTGTGGATTAGTATAGTGTGTTGTCAAATCTTACAAGTAGTAAAAAATAATTTACAATGTGACACCTATGACAAAAATTTAGTCGTGCTTACATCAACTATCTTTTCTAGATTAGGTTTAGCCTTCATACCATAATATCAATATATATATATATATATATATATATATATATATAACATTAAACATTAAAACCAATAAATATATATATATATATAACATTAAACATTATGCAAGGCAACTTAGAATTCATGGGAGTTATTCGAAGAGTTTGATATTTCGGCCATGAGTGATAATACTCTTGAGATGGGAGTTATTCGGGATAGAATTACTATGGTGCTGATGCTTAGATAAATATTTTATTTTATAGCATGTTGGATTAAATTTGATGAGTTAAACGGGTTGATAAGAATACGAATAAAACCAACCCAAACTCATAAACTTTGTGTCGTGTTTGAGTTGTGTTGGCGAGTTATGTTGAAATTTTCACCCATGGATAAGTGTATTTTATTCTATATATATATATATATATATATACCCGTTTAATTAATTGTGTCATGTGAACTCATCTCTTTTAACCCACCAATTAATACATATATTTCTATTATTACAATTTTTTAAATATATTTACATTTTATATCTAAGTTAATAAATAGATTACATAACTAATTTAAGTTAAACAGATTAAACCACTCACATGTATAATTTGTTTAGTAAATAGATCGTATTCGTGTCAAGAGTTCTGACACAATTATTAAATAGATGTCGTTGAAATTGAAAATAGAATATTAAAAAATTGACACAATTATGATATAGCCCAAGTTTGATCTAATCAAGGCGGATGCGCGCTGTATGCATCTTTGGGGTTGCGTTTTGACTCCCTTAATTGATTCAACGGATTGCCGCGTGGCAAATCGCTACCACGACCTTTGTAGTCCCGTCCCCATAAATGTCATTAGTCTTCCTTGAAGAATGACTTTATTGACCGCATCGATCGAGTCTACGGAGCCACGTCGATGTTTTGCACCTTTACTAGTCACCACTCGTTTCCCGTGAGTTGTTGCAGCAAATTGTGTTTTCCTTCGTTGCCCAAATACAACCACTTGACACCTACCACAATCAGCGCCAATGACAATGTCCTCTTTACTAAGTGTCACCTCAACATTTGAATATAATATATGTGTATATATATATATATATATGTGTGTGTGTGTGTGTGTGTATATATACGGTATGAGTCTGGTCTCTAACTTTTCCGCTCAAAGGAGCAATGTACAGAAAACATAAATTTGTAAAGTAATGTGGATTTTTTTTCCATCTTTGACTTCTAAATTACCAATTAACCAATCACAAAATCCGTGGTTGTCTTTCCTCGTGGTGTGATAGTTGACAACCAGCATAGTAGTACCATGCATTAGAGTCTTCACTCCTGTCCATATCAATCTCTCTCTCTCCCCTTCCTCACCGAATTTTCGTCTATGACAATTAATAGAGGTTGTAAATCTGTGAAAGCACTTCATTGACTCGGCTCTACCGTCTACTAGTAGTAGTATACACGCTAGCTAGCACTTAAATTAAAGCATGGCAATATTGTGGTTTCCACTTTACAACCTCGCCATTCTTTTTCTCTCCTGCCAAACGGTAATCTCGCATGTTGATTATCATTGTGGTTAACTCCTTATAATGTTTTCCTACACATACAGTTTCTCTAAGACAATTGTGATAGTTTCCATTTTGCTTTGGTTGTTCGTCATTCCCAATAGTATTACTATTACTGAAGCTGCCCCATCCTATCGCTACCGCATATGTACTAATGAAAGTACATACACTCCCAATAGCACTTTTCAAGCTAATCTCAATCTCCTCCTCTCCTCTCTTTCTTCCAATGCTACCACCATCAACGGATATTATAATTCAACAGCGGGTCTTGATGCCCCTGACATGGCTTATGGCCTCTTTCTCTGTCGTGGCGATATTGCCGGTACTAGTGGTTGTCAAGATTGTGTGGCTCATGCAGTGAAAGAAATAGTCCAGCAGCAATATTGCCCCAACCAGAAAAAGGCATTTATTTGGTACGATGAGTGCATGTTACGTTATGACAACCAGTCTTTTTTCTCCACCCTGGAGGAATTTCCGTACACCTATTTGTGGAATCCGTATAATATCACAGAACAAGATCGGTTTGAGAAATTGCTGGGAGTAACTATGGATGAATTAGCGACTCAGGCTTCAAATGATCAATCCGGAAATGTGACGAGGTTTGCCACTAAAGAGGCTGACTTCACAGATTTTCAGAAGTTATATAGCCTAGCGCAGTGCACACCAGATTTATCCGTGAGTGAATGTGATAGATGCCTTCGAGTGGCTATAACTTATCTACCGACTTGCTGTGATGGAAAGCAAGGGGGGAGGGTTTTACTTCCCAGTTGTAATATCAGGTTTGAGGTCACCCCCTTTTACGGTTCCATAGCTACAGCGCCACCGCCTACACCAATAATACTTTCTCCACCTGCTCCAACCCCTTTAACAAGTCCTCCTCCTAAAGGTAAAATTCAAACCAAAAGTCTATATTGGATCAAGGAACAATCTCCAATTAATTAGTGCATTTTTTTTTTTGTAGACCATATAAATGATCGAGTTCATTTAGTAGATTAATGTATTATCCAAAATAAGCTGATTTTTGATGGTCTAAGCCTTTTAATTAATTATGATCAAATTTTTAGGACTGCAGATTAATTAACTTCTAAGGATGTAAATAAAGATGAGATTCCAAGTGCTCATCTGGTCAGTGATTGAATTCTGGTTTGTTTGATCGAACACAAAACAATTTTATTTTATTTTATTTTATTTTATTTTATTTGTTGATGCAGGGAAAGGGAAAATTTCGGCCCAAACAATTATTGCCATTGTTGCTTCAATAGGTGTATCGGCGGTACTTGTCTCAGTAGTGTGCTGCTTCCTAGTTAGGAGAGCAAGGAAACGGTATTATGCTATAGAAAAAGAAAACGGTAAAGACAAATTAACTACTAGTACATTTCTTGAATCAACATAATAATACCCTGACATTTGTGCTTCTGTTGCCCACGTAATTACGAAATTCAACACTTGTATTCTGTGGTTGTGTAGTTGGGGATGAAATTACAACTGTACAATCCTTGCAATTTGATTTGGCCACGATCGAAGCTGCCACAAACAATTTCTCTGTTCATAACAAGATAGGTGAAGGAGGGTTTGGTCAGGTCTACAAGGTTAGAAGTTAGTAGCATCTAATGTAGTAGAATTCACGTTTGCCAAATTTGATCAGTTTAAAGAAATCAAATATTCATAAAGTTGAAATTCTGAGGAGATGTTGATATTTTTGAGTCATAATAATAAAGGCTTGAAAATATACCATTTATTAAATTTAATTTTTGCATATTAATTAATTTACAGGGTAGTCTCCCCAATGGACAAGAAATAGCTGTGAAGAGGCTATCCAAGAGCTCTGGACAAGGGGCAACAGAATTTAAGAATGAGGTTGTTGTGGTAGCCAAGCTTCAACACAGAAATCTTGTGAGACTAATGGGATTTTGCCTTGCTGGAGAGGAAAAGATACTCATCTATGAATATGTTCTCAACAAAAGCCTTGACTACTTTCTCTTCGGTTAGACCCCTTCCAACCATATGTTTTCAATTATCTTTTATCTTTTGAGTTTAATAACATCATGTGCATCATTACCATGGTTGAATGCTTTTACTGATTGCACATTAAAACTTGTGGCATCTGCATATATATCACAATTCCTATCAGTGTATTGCATACTAAGAAGCAACTGAAGATACAGGGAATTATAGAATATACTTGAATCATTCTAAATCTGATTCTTCAAATTTAAATTGAATATCTATTATTATGAATTTAATGTAGATCATGAAAAACAAGAACAATTGGACTGGTCAAGACGCTACAATATTATAGGAGGTATAGCCAAAGGGATGCTTTATCTTCATGAAGATTCCCGGCTAAGAATAATTCATCGGGATCTCAAAGCTAGCAATATTTTGTTAGATGGGGATATGAACCCTAAAATTTCAGATTTTGGCATGGCAAAGATTTTTGGTGTGGATCAATCTCAAGGAAATACAAGTAAAATAGTTGGCACATAGTAAGTTTTCGGATCCTCTATTCTCTTCTTTCTAAAAAGTGTATTACAATTTACAACCATCTATGAAAAATCGTTGACATTAAGAACAACTGTTACTAATTTCAAATAACAGGTATTAAGTCATTAGCTAATTGGTATTTCAAGAGGTACCTTTTGTTGTCTTGTAATTTGTATTTGTTTGTTTGCTCTTGACTAACTGATGGTGCTTGCTTGTAGTGGTTACATGTCTCCAGAATACGTAATGCATGGACAATTTTCTGTGAAATCCGATGTGTTCAGTTTTGGTGTTTTAGTTCTAGAAATTATAAGTGGCAAGAAGAATAGTAATTTCTATCAATCAAGCTGTGCTGAGGACCTTTTGAGCTATGTGAGTGCAAAAATAACATTTCAAATTTTTTTTTTCCCTTTGCCATTGCTGGTATCATCATATCCATGTTGAAGCACAAAAACAGTGATTATACCCAAATTCTTTGAACTCCACTTGACATATTGTGTTGCAGGCTTGGAAACAATGGAGGAATGAGGAAGCATTGGAATTGATGGATTCAACATTAAAGGACTCTTATTCAAGAAATGAAGTCATTCGATGCATCCATATAGGCTTGCTTTGTGTTCAAGAAGATATGGAAGCGAGGCCCTCTATGGCATCTGTAAGTCTCATGCTAAACAGTTATTCTGTTAGTCTACCATTGCCTCGAAAACCTGCCTTCTTTGTTCACAGCAGAACAGAGTACTTGAGCACATTGGATCAACCTAAAAGCAAGTCAACGGAGTGCTCTCTGAATTGAGTATCCATCACTGAACTTGACCCCAGATAGAGTGAGAAATTTAGGCTATCTAAAAATATGTATTTGCTGTGTAATTGTGAAATGAATGAACTTAAAATTTTTTTTTTTTTTTGTTAAGTTAGCTTTTATTACCATAAAAGAAATATATACAATAATTCTTTTCCGAAGGGTGGATATACAATAAAGATATATTATTGATATTCAAAAATAAACAAAAAAATGAGAACATTCTTATATAAATAAATCAAGTACATCATAAATAGATACAAAAAATATAACGTTTTCTTAAGTAAGCTATTGAAAATAAACCATCCAATCCTTAAAAGAGTTAAATTCATTAACTACCGAATATATATCAATATTTTTAGCAATTTTTTTTTCAATGTTGAGAATCATGCAATTTGAAAGAAATTTATCACATGTTTTGTTACGAAATTTAGTTTTGACACACTTCATTATAGAAAAAGCTCGTTCTGTTGCTGTCGTAGAAACAAAGAGAGTTAATATGAGACAAATCAATCTATCAATCAGATAATAGGTTTCTCACTTTTCTGTTTTAACCAACATTTTGCATAAATTAGGATGATGGAAAATATCAATCTTATAATGCTGTAATTGGCTTCTCAAAGCATGCATTTCATTATGACAATCTTTAGGATAAAATTTTCTTGCAAGATTGCAAATATCATTAACTTTAAATGATTTATAAGATGTGAACTAATAAACATGGTAGTATTAAATTTTTTATTTTTTTATTTTGGACATGGACTATAACCCAACAATAGTTCCGCGTGGCGTCTGCTCTTAATACCGGTCTTACAAAAAAATTATAAAATTTATATATTTGTATTTTATAGAAAAAAAAGTAAGATTTAGTGGGAATTTTCTCAAACTTTTTTGAGATGGATGACAGGAAACCTCGTTGTTATGACGAGGTATGAAGAGGGTATGAAAATGGCATTGGTGAATTACCGTAGTCCATACGGATTAAGTCGAACATCCCCGTCAAACAAAGTTCGAAATACAATGGTAGGGTCACCTGTGACATTAATTTATTACCAAATCTCTAATCATATTTAAGATCATCACAGTGACTTCTTTTCCTTTTATTTTAATCTACTAATTAGATGTTGTGCCGGTCACTTCTTTCCCTATTATTTTAATCTACTAATTAGATGTTGTGCCGTGTACTTGTTTAACTCAAACTTCAGGTATGTTTGGGAGGGTGCTAAACGGACTTCCAAGTCTAAAATATCATTTCTCAAAAAAAAAAAAAAATAGATTGTTTGGTGAAGTTTGAGGGACGTCTCTCTCTTGTTTTTTCTTTGCATAGATTATTATTTTTTTTGTTCATATTTGATTATAGACATATCTATAAGCTGAGCCATGTTAAATTAGTGGGATAAGTGTAGTGTTATT
Organism: Cornus controversa; assembly: GCA_026545225.1. Classification (NCBI taxonomy): domain Eukaryota; kingdom Viridiplantae; phylum Streptophyta; class Magnoliopsida; order Cornales; family Cornaceae; genus Cornus; species Cornus controversa. The sequence continues at coordinate 64,983,036 of CM048849.1, read as the reverse complement.
TTTTTTTCATCTTTTTTATTTGTTTGATTTTTTGCTTTGTCATTATTATGATAACAAGTGCGGCTAAACGGTTAGCTTTGACTTAATCTAGCCAACCATTTAGCCAAGTAAATCATTAAATTTTTTTTTGGTTGTTTTTTGTACGCATATATATTTATATATGAAAAATACTTGCTCAGGTTATATTAGAAGGAACTTTCTTCTATAAGGTGATGTGGTCCAACCAAAATACAACACGTCCTAAAATTAAAAAATTGTTAAAACATATTTCAATGTAATTCTCCTTCTCCTCTCTCTCTCCATACATTATCATACACTAGAAATAAAGAGATTTAAACAAATGAGTTCTTCAGACACAATTCATCCATTAAAAATTGATGTGTTTGTGTGTATATATATTCATAAAAGAGATCTAGAAAGAGATATATATCGAGATGTATATATATACACACATGTATAGGAGATGGAGATTTACTGGTATATATGTGTATATATGTATGAGAGATGGAGATGTAGATTTGTTGGTGTATATATACATGTATATGCATATGCGCATGGGAGATGAACATGTAGATTTACTAGTGTATATATATACATATATATTTGAAATCTTATAGAAGGAATTACTTCTTATATGACATCAGATAAACATGCTCTTTATATATATTCTTTTGCGTTTTCTTTGCTTAAACTTCTATAATTTTTAAATTTTTTAATAAAATTATTTTTGTTAAAAAGGGAATTTTGAGAGTTTTCGTTTGATTATGTTCCGACGTAATTTTAAAAAATATTGTTGAATAATCTTCTTGCGGGTCTAGCAAGCAACCGAGTTGAAAAGGTCAACCTGGGAAATTGTCATAAAAAAATTTCAATTTGTCCCTTACCAGTCACGTACCCATCAATATTCCGACGTAATTTTAAAAAATATTGTTGAATAATCTTCTTGCGGGTCTAGCAAGCAACCGAGTTGATAAGGTCAACCCTGGGAAATTGTCATAAAAAAATTTCAATTTGTCCCTTACCAGTCACGTACCCATCAATATCCCTTTCTGTTCCAAATATTCTTTTTCGTTTTTTCTCTTATAGTCCAGTCAAATTTGCCTTGTCGTATTAATTGTATCTTGGAAAGTCTTCCTCCCTTTTTTTTTTTTTTAGTCCGGTCATTTTCACTTGTTACTTGGTCCAAAAATAGTGTCAAACTGCCAAAAAGTAGATTTAGATGTGGAAACCACAAAGTCAAACAATTGCTTTATAAACACCACGTTAAAGAACTTGGTTAAAAGAGTGATGCAAGTTTCCCATTTTATAATCAACCCTTGTAAGCAAGACATTGGGACTCAAATTTTTTCCACTCATATGGGTTCCATTATTTTATGTTTATGAGAATATAATATGAGAAATCTAGATCATTACTATAGCATATTCATATGAGTGATGGCTTTTGAGTTTCTATCTTCCCCTATGGTCCCTTAATCTCACCACTAATTTCGACTTAGCATGGTATTTGAATGTTCTATATGTTATAATAAAGTTGATCAATTCTGAATCGTAGTTTAATCCGATGGTTAATTTTAATAAACTTGCCGCAAATTGACCAACTCCAATTGACTTTTTGCAACATTTTGTTTAAGGATATAGGATGAATTTTGGGTGTATACTTTTCAAGATCATGAGTTCAGCTCATGAAACAACCACAAATTTCTATTCAAAACCCAAAAATCTTTTATTCTTCATCAGACCATTTTTGTTATTGAATGCCTGTATCACATTCATATAACAACTATCTCCAACATCTTACAACGCAAGACAGAAGGAGACACACAATGTTAATGGCTTCTTGTTCTTGGAGGCAGCTTTTCTTCATTTCTCACATCCTCACAAGCCTTGTTGGTCTCATCATTTCTCAGCCCGACTTCCTATATCATATATGTTCAACCAATGGCAACTACACCAGAGATAGTAGGTACAGGGCAAACCTTGATAGCCTCCTCTCTTCCCTAGCTTCTGACACCGACATCAACTATGGCTTTTACAATTCCACTTATGGCGAAAACTCAGACAGAGTTAATGCAATTGCACTTTGTAGAGGAGATGTTGAGCTCAATAGCTGTCGTACTTGTGTCAATGACTCTACTGCTAAACTCATACAACTTTGTCCTAACCAAAATGAGGCAATTGGATGGTATGACAATTGTATGTTACGTTATTCCAACCGCTCTATATTCCATAACATGGAATTTATGCCTGCTTTCTATATGTGGAACCAAAATAATGTATCCAATGTAGATCAGTTCAATCAGTCACTGAGAACCTTGTTGGACAGCCTAAAAGTCCAAGCTGCATCTGCTGGTTCTACTCGCAAGTTTGCAACCGGAAACGGGACTGGACCCGACTTCCAAACGTTATATGCGCTTGTGCAGTGCACCCCTGATTTATCTGAGCTGCAATGCATCAATTGCCTAGATGAGGCTGCCGGAGATATTCCAGTATGTTGCAATGGAAAGCCGGGAGGGAGAGTTGTTGCAGCCAGCTGCAATCTTAGATTTGAGGTCTACCGTTTCTACAATGAGCCCATCATTGATGCACCACCACCACCAACACCACCACTACCGCCACCAGGTACACGACACATACATACTACTATTAACTAGACCGAGTATTAATTCTGGAAGTGTATGGTGGTGGTTTTATTCTGAAATTAGTGAATCTAGAAACCTTTTTGTATGTATAGATTTGTGGATAATATAATTCAGCACTCAACATGATTTAATGGGAACAATTTTCTGGTATATATCTTGCAGGAAAGGACAGTAACACAGCTCGAACTGTCATCATCATCGTTGTCCCAACGGTTATCTTTGTGCTAGTTATCATTGGCATTTGCATCTGTTTGAGAAAGAGGAAGCAGAGAAAGCCAAATGAGGAAGTTGAAGGTAAATGGTTTATTCTGACTTTTATGTCGAACTTAGCATCCACTTGTTGCAGTTGAAATCATCAACTTTTAAGAGAAATAGTATAGAAGCTTCAAGATATATATGACAAACTGTCTGATACCAGGTGACACTGAAAGGAAATCGAATTTACTGTAAAAAAATGACTTCAATTGAAGGGAAAAAAAACATTTAGATATTAGAGATCGAAAAAAAGATTCAGAACCCTATCTAGAGAATTCTGCAATCGTGGAGCCTGATAATACCACAGATACAATGATGTAATGCCTTGCCCAGTAAACAAACATTAGCGTAATAACTAATAAGCCACGAATGAGCTCTGGATAGCAGTATTTCTTTGTATCTAGCTTTGACTGGCAGTGTAGCTTGTTGGGCCATTAAGCACAAGATATATATTGTAACTGTGGGAATAATTTAAGTCTCACAACTAAATGCTTGAAAACCATTTATGAATCCTTAGTATTGTCAGTTTATACAGATTATGTTGCATTCACTGCAGAGTCTAACCAATTAAACATTCATTAAAAGCTTCTTTTAGCCTAATTCTATTTCTTTTATTAGCTTACATGTGAACTTTTTGTTTTTTCTGAAGCCGTGGATGAAATTAGCAGTGTCGAATCCTTGCAATATGACTTTGATACTGTTAGAGTTGCAACAGATAACTTCTCTGATACTAACAAGCTCGGACAAGGTGGATTCGGTGCTGTTTACAAGGTATGGAACATTGTCATACAGATAATGTTATTCTGGTGGAGTGTTAAATCAATAATTTTATGTTGCATGAAATTGTTTTCTTTTTCTTTTGCCAAGTGTGTTTTTTCATTTATTTAACATCTATTCTGATAAATCTTCAGGGTAGGCTCCAGAATGGAGAAGAAATAGCTGTGAAGAGGCTGTCCAGGGATTCTGGACAAGGCGAACAAGAATTTAAGAATGAGGTTATGCTAGTGGCCAAGCTTCAACACAGGAATTTGGTTAGGCTCCTTGGTTTCTGCCTCAGAGGAACAGAAAGGCTACTTATCTATGAGTTCATGCTCAATTCAAGCCTCGATCACTTCATATTTGGTATGATTGCTATGCTGCTTCTGGATAGATCATATTTCTATAACTTTATTTGAAAATCAGGGAAGCATATCTAGAATATGCACATCTTAACCTCACTGTCAAGTACAAAACACAATATTCTTGTAGAGTTGAACTCAGTCGCATATGCTTGGATGAACATGCAGATCCCACCAAGCGTGCACATTTGGATTGGGATAGGCGTTACAAGATCATAGGAGGCATTGCTCGGGGACTCCTTTATCTTCATGAAGATTCTAGGCTTCGGATTATTCATCGTGATCTCAAAACTAGCAACGTTCTGCTAGATGCAGAGATGAATCCTAAAATTTCAGATTTTGGCATGGCAAGATTGTTTGTGCTGGATGAAACACAAGGCAACACGAGTAGAATTGTTGGGACCTAGTAAGTGTTGGAACCATTCGAAATCTACTAATTGTAACTGATAAATCTTTTAATTCATTTTCAAGTGGATTCTATGCATCATCTAAGTAACAAAAATCCCTACCAAAAGTTTGACCAGATTTTTTGTAGGTGAATCAAAATCTAGAAGATGCAAGAAATGTAACTAGTTGGTAAAGTGTCTAGAGACACAGATATATGGCTTCATGTGTTCTCGTTAGTTTGAATACTGTCTTAAACTACTGACAGCGCTAACTAGCAAATAACTGTTGCAGTGGTTATATGGCTCCAGAGTATGCAATGCATGGCCACTTCTCAATCAAGTCAGATGTCTTTAGCTTTGGTGTGTTAGTTCTGGAAATCATTACTGGTCAGAGGAACAACTGTTTCCGAAATGGGGAGAATGTAGAGGACCTTCTAAGTTATGTAAGTAAAATTATCTGTGGTGAAAAAAAAAATTACTAGTCATGAAAGTTTATGTTTAATATCAAAATTGCACATTGTTGAATTATTGCAGGCTTGGAAAAACTCGAAGGAAGGAACAACTTTAAATCTGATAGATCCCACTTTGAGAGTTGGTTCAAGTTCAATGTCTGAAATAATGAGATGCATCCACATTGGGTTGCTATGCGTTCAAGAAAATGTAGCCGACAGACCAACCATGGCTTCAGTTGTTCTTATGCTTAGTAGTTTCTCTCTCACTCTCTCAGTACCTTCAGAGCCTGCATTTTTTATGTACAGTGGCAACGATCCAGAAATGGCATTACTGAGAGAATATGATTCAGGAGTGACTGACTCTAGTCAATCAAAAAGTAAATCCACCCGTCTGTCAGCAAATGAAGCTTCGGTTACAGAGTTATATCCTCGATAGTGTTTTTAGTATGATTTTATTGCAAGAAGCATGTTTGTGTGATTTCTTGTACATTGCTTGTTAATATTTTGTACCAAAATATATGCCAAAAGCATGTTTGTGAGAACTTTGCTATACCAATTATGCTAGTGAGACTGCATAATTAAATGTGCTGCTAACTTTGTAATGTAACTTAAAAGTTTGGTCGGTAACATTGTGTTTTATGGTTAAGATAAGGAGTGGTATTTTATCTCCATTCCAAGCGAAAGGTAAAGGGTTAGAGTATCCCAATGTATTCTGAGAGTAAATCTTGATAGGAAAAGTACAGAAAGTTAATCCTGTCTCCAAGCTGGAAGAGTCATCCCAGAGGCACGCCCCTACACAAATTAATGAACATCATGCATTAAGAAAAGCCAACTATCAGAAGGAACGGAATTAAAACCACGAGTCTCAAGATCCCCATTCCTGGCATAAATCTTCCATATATGTTCCAATGAGATGATTAACTAAGTAAGATCCATGGTGATATAGTGATGACATTAACAGAAATTTCGGACAAAATGAGTCCCTCTTCCTAGGCTACCACTCTACCAAGACTTTGTGAAAATTGACTCTTCATTTCAAAACAGCTCTACCAGGCCAAACTTCAACTCAGAGCCAATTTTTTTAGTTTTTGAACTATGGTTTGGGACCATGATTGTTTCGTTACCATGAAATTAATTTGTATAAGATAGTGATGTATGGAAGAGCTCACAATAAATTGTGTCCGTGTAAATCCAGAAGATCGAATTTCATCCGTCTGTCACAATGTCAATAATTTTATCATATATTAACAGTTAGCAAGTCTCATCTTCTGTCCTCAACAAGCTGATGGCCAATGACTTGCTTTCATTCACCATATATGAAGAATTGAAAAAAATTAGTATATCAGAAATGAGAAAAGTTCCATTTAAATCCTTTATTTTCCATCTTTTAGGGGAGATGCTTGAATAGGCTATAGGATGGATAACTTTTTCTATGATGTGAATAATTTACCAAGAATTTCTTGATCTCAAGTTGTTTGATAAGGGAATTGAGGCCCCTAATGTTCCAGGCAAATATGATCATCTAGACCAAGATTTGTAGGACCTTAAACCTTTTGAGGGTATGCCTTGGTGGCTCCTTAGATGACTTTGACTTGCTTTTCTTCTTTCTGTCCTGCTTCTTGAAAAGGGATTCCATGAAAGAGAAGGCTTATTCAACTTCAAAGCTTCCAGTTTGGTTACTGTCTGATTCTATGTCATCTGCTGCAGGATCATCATATGGTTCTTCTGCATTTTTTCTGCTTGTTCATCTAAGGATAGAGCCTCCTTCATCTGAGGATAGAGCCTGAAATTGGTTAAAAATTTGGATATTATTTGGCAGTTGGCTGGGGCGGTGTGATACTTTGATTGAAGGTGGATTAGAATAGGAAAGGTGATTAGCAGTGGATTTTTGCATTTTATGAGGAGACAAATTAACAATGAGGTAGATAACTGGGATAGCTTGTGAGAGCTTGAGAGTAGGAGAGGATGAAGCTGGAATTGCTGCCCTGATAGGGGTTTTGTGACATATATTTTTGTAATTAGCAATCTTCAGTATTAAAACTAGACATGATCGAGTTGTAATTGATCATGTAATTGAAGTCTCAGAGAGAGCATAGTATTCTACATCAAATCAATCATTCAAAGACTTTTTCAAAGATTTCTTATTGATCAAGTTATTGGACTGTCTGGATTCTTTTACAACTATTCTTCGATGAGGAAGGATAAGCGCATCGCACTACGAAGAGGACAGTTACCCTTATGAAATAATTGTAACGTTAGCCAGAAGTCTGCAGCAATTGGATGGGGGGAGTCACAAGAGTAAGTCTAAGGCGTTCCGCATCAAGTTCTTGTCAGAGTAAAGTGAGTGTGAGTCTGGGTCAGAGCCTGTTGTACTTTATTTCGACGATAATGGATTTGGTTTTCCGGAGGTATAAGCCTCATCCGTGATTTTTTTTTTATCTAGGTTTTTCACATATAACTCTTTACTTTATTACACTTAATTTTATTTACTTGCTTTGTGTAATTGTTTTAATTTTAATTGAACTTAAAATTGAATTAATTTAAAAAATTGAACAAAGAGTAAGTAAACTTATTCACCCCTTCTAGATTTTAATCAAACTTTCGCAACCACTTGTGCATTGTGCAATTCACAAGTTTGAAAGGCAATTTTGGCTTCTGTTGAGAATTCTAGGGCAGAATGGGGGGTTCACAGTAACAGATTGGGAGTGAGAGTGATAGTTAATTAATTGTGGCTGGTCGGGGAAAGGAATGGGGAGGAGGATGGTTTGAGGGATGTGATCTTCTGGTAACAAGGGTCCATTCTTGGTCATGGTAGGACGTGGGTTTTAGATAGAGTGGAGGTGTTCTTGGATAGGCATTTGCTAGATAGGTGGTCAAACTTGTGACAGGTTGCATGCAGCAGGTTTCCAAGAGTATTACACTTCAATATTGACAAATTGCCCATCCCAGCGTTGAGTTTGAATGAGTCAAGGATAGAAGATGTTGGATCAATTTCAATACATATTCTTCCATAATCAATTCGAGGGTTTGCCAATAGGTTTCAGCGACTTTTTGGACTTTTCTGACCATAATCCCTACAACATACCCTTTTCTAGATTAACACTTGTTACATCGTAATACTACAATACCCTATTAGTTTGTTGGGTTGACTATAATAAATAGTAGGAAAAATTAGGTTTTAGCGACCAAAATTGAAAAAATATTGCTATTTAGTGATCTTAAATTAAATAAAAGGTAAATAGTGACCAAACTTAAAAAATAATTGCTAATAAGTGACCATTTAATCTTAAAGCCTAAAATACCCTTCATTCTGTCCACAAATCTTCATCTTTTTTTCATTTTTTTCAAACTCAAATATCAAAAAATTTAAAGAATCCAATGACTTATATACAATATATGAACATATATACATTCTAAAGAAGATATAATTTATATAATATTTCATTAACAAAAAAATAAAAATAAAAACCTAATTTGAGTACAATTAATTATTAATAAAAAATATTGGAGGATATGAATAGACTTGACTAATAAACATATTATCGACTGTTTCATATCTTTCTTTTTTTTTTATATCAGGTATTCCATAGTTAATTCATTTCAAGTTATAACTCTTACTGTATCTTTGGAGCCCTAAAATTTACCAAAGAAAAAAAAATTCATATATGCACATGCATTAATTGTAAGATGAACATATATGTCTAAATATATATATATAGAGAGAGATTCTCTCTCTATATATACTTTCTTTTTTAGAATCTTTGTATGCCTTTTGAAGATTTGATATTTAGAATTGAGATTAGAGAAGACGAATAAGGGATTGAGAATTTCTAAATAAAAGGAGTGTATTTTGGACATAAAAGTTAAATTGTCACTCATTGACAATTACTTTTCAAGATTGGTCACTATTTACCTTTTATTAAGTTTAAGGTCACTGTAAATCATTTTTTTTTAATTTTGGTCACCAAAATCTAATTTTCCCTAAATAGTATTCCCTCCGTCCCATAATTTTAGTCCACTTTCTTTTTGGGATGTCCCAAAATACATGTCTATTTCCTAAAATGGATTATATGATTCCTAAACTACCCTTTTCAAACTCTACTATCCTAAAAGTTGGGCCCACCATATAATAATAATATTAACTTTTAAACAAGGATTAATATATAAATTCATGCATTATTACACTAAAAAGTGGGTTCCACTATAAAAAATTGGAATCCCCAAACATGTCAAGAATTATGAGACGGATGGAGTACTTTTCAGTGAAGATTTTTAACAGTAATAGATAAGATAGACTCTTTTTTTTTTAAATGTTTAAATTTTACATCAATAATTACCACATCTGTCGGTGACAAAAACCGATCTCAAAACTTTTACTACGTATTGTTTTCCTTTGCACCTAAGTGCAAGCTGCTTCATGAAAACGGTATTGCTGAATTACCGAATTATTGTGCAGCTTATATTGAACAGCCGCTTCAAACAAAGTTTGAAATACAATGAAATGCAATAGTAGGTTAAAATATATAAAAAACGTGCAATTAATTTATTTCCAAATCTCTGATCATATTTAAGATATATCATCAAAATGCCTTCTTTACCTTTTATTTTAATACTCTCTTCCCTCTCTTCTAATGTCATAGCCAACGGTGGGTTTTACACTGCGCCATTGTTCACTTGTTCACAAAATCAGAACGGTGTAGAGTGGCTGTGCAAATTGAATCTCACAGCAAGTGTGTGCTTTATTTGGAAGGAGTCGTAACTCAAGACTTTATACTGACATTCTCTGGTGTGAGATAGGTCTTAAATTCAATCACGGACACATGCAATTTTTTTAGCACACAATGGACATACACACAGTCTGTGAATCGTATTATAGTTGAGTGGGATTTGCCCACCTCATTCATTCATAAAAATTGAATTCCTTCATCGATTCTGGTACAATAATCTCTCACTGTGTGGGGTTATTTTCAGAGCAACGGTCCACTTTTTTAAAATTTGTGAGATGATTGTTGGACTTGGGCTTGGGTGTTCCACTGTCTGGGCTGCTCTGATTGGGAATAAATGTAATTTTCTTTTTTGGGCTTTGGTCAAATTTGGCTTAGCCTTTAACTTTGGGTTTATCTGTGTTAAACCCAGTTCTTGTTGTATTTCCCCTATATATAATGACTAAAATGTACTTAACTCGGTCTTTTTGTTGGTAAACATTTTTTTGTAATTTCTGGGAGATCATTGCTTCGTACAAAGTTATGAAAAAACTCTTGTAAATCTAAAACCAACAACCACTATGCATAACAGAGCACCGATACGAAACACAAGTACAACACGATATAAATATGGCAATACATTAAATTTTAAAAAAAATAGAATATGGGTACAAGTACGGTAGGATACAACAATAAAAAATATATATTATATTATATTATATATATATATATATATATATATATATTCGTGGATAAATTTGTTATTAACATTTTTTATTATATTGCATAATTCGCATGAATAAATTTTTACTAAATCATGAGATATATCTCAATACTTTTGTTAAAAAATAATTTTAAAACTTTTCTTAACAATTATACTATGATATTATAGTTAGAAAAGCTACATTTTAATGTTCAAAATCTGTTTAAAATATGTTTTGAAATATCTGAGAATCATCGGATACGTGGTCGAAGTATCGAATACATATTAAAAATAAAAAATATATATATATTAAAATTACGAATATGTTTAGGAAGTATCGGACACGTATCTGCGAATATCCGAAGAGTATCAGTATCCAATAAGGATACAATACAAGTACATTACTCTTGTAGAAGTATTTATGAGACCAACCCTCATCATATCCACATAAGGTCAAGTAGAGATAACTGTCCCACTGAACTTCTTGGTTATGTTAATTTTGTTTGTAAACATGTTTTCAAACTAAAAGCTCTTAGACTTGTGGCTACAAGGTAAACTTCGGGTATACAAGGCAACTTCCAATCAAACACACTATGTGGTAACCCTTGTGGGCGGGTGTGATATGGGCAGGTGCGAGACACTGTGCGAGCTACCACACTGGCAGGGTACAAGGTGTTCAATCCCATATCGCCTGGGTATGAAAAGAGGCTATATATGTGGTGTGCTCTCTCCAAATGGTATGAGGCATTTTGGAGTAAAACCCAAGAGCAAAACCATGCGGGCTCAGGCTCAAAACAGACAATATCATACCATGTGGTGGAGCGAGCTGTTACACACTAATTTTAATCCAGACTCGTGATTTTGATGCAAGGACTATGAGTAACACAGTGCTCAAGTAGTTAGTTAATTTAGTGAAAGACATTGTCCCTTAGACCTAGAAGGGGATTAATAGGTCTTCTTGCACGATCTTTTATAATTGATTAATTACTCACAATAATTAACAATTAAACATTCATCAATCATAAAATAAACAATAAAATAATGCAAGTAAAGGAAAATAAAATAGAAATGACACTAAAAAAAATTTCTAAGTGAAAATCCGAAGGAAAAAACCACGAAGACTTGTTGTCTCAGGCAAAACGATCTATTATCTCAAAGAAAAGTTACACACACCTTGCTTCATTCTCACACCTACTCTGTAATACCCCTCCACCTGATGATATGATATTGTCCGTTTTGGGTCTAAGCCCACACGATTTTGCTATTGAGTTTTACAATAAAAGGGCTCATACCATTTGGAGAGAACACACTACATATAAGTACATCCCCTTCTCTACACACAGACAATATGGGATTGAGCACCCTATAGTTTGCCAGAGTGGTAGCTCGCCCTAGTTTCTCTTCTTACACCCGCTCACAAGGTCACTACAATCTACCCCCTAGGAGACCCAACATCCTCGTCGACACACTTTCAACTGGACTCCGACTCTGATACCATTTATAATACTCCCCTCCACCATTTGGATTGTAGTATTCCTTGATTTCTTATTGAATGCTATCTTACAGTTTTGGATTTTATTATTCCTTGATTTCATAATTGAATGCTATCTAAAACTGTAAGATAGCATTCAATAAGAAATCAAGGAATAGTACATTCCAAAACTGCTGATTCCATTTTCAAGGCAAGAAAGATACCATCCAATAATGAAATAAAAAATACTGTTGATTTCCTTTTAACAATGGAAATACCAAAAATAAAAAATTAAAGTATTGGTATAATATTTTTTTTTGACCAACTTAGCATTGAATGATAACATCATTACAATAGTATTAAATATGTCTTTTAGATTTTGTTGGGTTAGTAAAAGACAAAAGTGTGAATCTTTTAAATTTGGAGTTGTTAAAGAATGTATATATATATATATATATATATATATATATATATATATATATATTTTTGCTCCTGAAGAATTCTCTTGCGGGTCTAGCAATCAAGCGAGTTGATAGGTCAACCGTGGAAACTATGATAAAAATTTAGTTCCGTTCCAAATACTCTCTTTTTTTCTCTCCTATGATCCAGTCAACTCTTCCTTTTTCAAATTAGTTATTACTATTTCTTTGAAAGTTCATTTTTGTCTTTTATTCAGTCAGGTCATTTTGACACGTTTAATTTAAGAGCTTGGTTGAAATATTGACGCAAGTTTCATACCCAACCCTTGTACGCAAAAGATTGGGACTCAAGTTTTTTTCATTAATATCATATGGGTTCCATTAATTATTGATTATGAGAATATAATATAATAAATCTAGATCATAACGTACTATAGCATATTCATATGAGTAATGGCTTTTGATCGAGTTTCTATATATCTTCCCCTTGGGTCCATCAATATATAATAAATCTAGATCATAACGTACTATAGCATATTCATATGAGTAATGGCTTTTGATCGAGTTTCTGTATTTTAATGTTCTTTTTTATCTTCTGATGAAGTTGATCAATTCTGAATATTTCATTTTAATCCGCTAGTTTAATCAAATCTTGCCGCAAATTGACCAACTCCAATTGATTTTTCAGCGTATACTTATTCAATATCATGGACTTGGTGGTTGTGCAATTAAATATGTATTTAAATCGATCCCATGCTGTTGAATTGAATGCCTCCCTGTATCATCACATTCACATAATACAGAAAATAATATTATCCCCATTTTACAGATTAGAGTAGAGTAGTGTAGAGTAGTACACAAAACAAAATCCATCGAGCTAGCTAGGGTGAGACACAATGTTAATAAGAGCTTCTTGGAGGCAGCTTTTCTTGATCTCTCACATCCTCATAGGCCTTGTTGGTCTCACCATAGCTCAGCCTGACTTCGTATTTACCAGGTGCTCACCCAATGGCAACTACACCGAAGAGAGTAGGTACAGGGCAAACCTTGACAGCCTCCTTTCCTCCCTAGTCTCCAACTCGAATAATATCAACTATGGTTTTTACAACTTCTCCAATGGTGAAAACTCAGACACAGTTAATGCAATTGCACTTTGTAGAGGAGATGTTAATCTCGATATATGTCGTAGCTGTGTCAAAAACTCTACTAGTAAACTCAGACAAGTTTGTCCTAACCAGAAGGAGGCATTTGGGTGGTATGACTATTGTATGTTACGTTATTCCAACCGCTCTATATTCCGTAACGAGGAAAGTGCCCCCCTTGACCATCAGCCCAACCCAGATGTTGTGTCCAGTAGTGTGGACCTGTTCAATGAGGCACTCAGAACCTTGTTGGACAGCCTAAAAATCAAAGCTGCATCAGGTGGCTCTACTCGCAAGTTTGAAACGGGGAGCAGGCCTGCACCGGATTTCAAAACGTTATATGCGCTTGTGCAGTGCACCCCTGATTTATCTGAGGATCAATGCATCAATTGCCTAGATGTGGCTGCTCAATACATTCCACAATGTTGCAATTTAAAGTGGGGAGCCAAAGTTGTTGCACCCAGCTGCAATCTTAGATTTGAGGCCTACCCTTTCTACAATGAGACCAACATTGCAACACCGCCACAGGGTACAGCACCTACACCGCCACAGGGTATAATAATAATAATAATAATAATAATAATAATATTCATGCTGTGTCCCAGCCTCTACTTTTTCTTCGATTTTCCTAGCTTCCATTTTCTCCCTTGAAAATCATTCTCAAAAGTGTATAGACCAATGACCATGGTGGTGGCTTCCTCTTCGTTTTCAAATTAGTGGAATCTAGAAACCTTTTTTTTGTTTGATTAGATGTATCAATATCCACCATATAAAACATTTTAAAATTCAGCACTCCAGCATGATTTAATCGGATTAAATTTATCTGGTTTTTTTTGCAGGAAAGGACAGTAACACAACTCCAACTGTAATCATCATCGTTGTTCCAACGGTTATCTTTGTGCTAGTTATCATTGCCATTATTTACATCTATTTGAGAAAGAGGAAGCAGAGAGAGCCAAATGAGGAAGTTGAAAGTAAAATTGTTTATTCTGACTTTTATGTGGAACTTAGGATAAATTTGTTGCAGTTAAAATCATTCACTCTTAGAAGCTCCATTTTAGCCTAATTCTATATCTTTTTATTAGCTGTCATGTGAACCTTTTTGTTTTTTTCTTTCTGAAGCTATGGATGAAATTAGCAGAATGGAATCCTTGCAATATGACTTCGATACTGTTAGAGTTGCAACAGATAACTTCTCTGATACTAACAAGCTCGGACAAGGTGGATTTGGTGCTGTTTACAAGGTGGTAATGGAACATTGTCATTTGAAAAATGTTATTTCGGTGGATTGTTTAATCCAAACTGTTTTCATTATTTATTTAACATTTATTCTGACTAACTAATTTTCAGGGTAGGCTTCAGAATGGAGAAGAAATAGCTGTGAAGAGGCTGTCCAGGGATTCTGGACAAGGCGAACAAGAATTTAAGAATGAGGTTATGCTAGTGGCCAAGCTTCAACACAGGAATTTGGTTAGGCTCCTCGGTTTCTCCTTCAGAGGAACAGAAAGGCTACTTATCTATGAGTTCATGCCCAATTCTAGCCTCAATCACTTCATATTTGGTATGATTGCTATGCTGCTGCTGGAACTGGATAGATCGGATTTCTATTTTATTCAGAAAGCAGGGAACCATATCTAGAATATGTACACCTTAACTTCACTGTCACGTAACAAACACAATAATCTTGTAGAGTAGAACTCAGTCGCTATCTTGATGCACATATCTACATTATATGACAATCATAGAGCATAAATCTGAAATCCTTGTGGTATTTTATTCGAGCTCAGCTATCAATTTTATGCTTGGATGAACATGCAGATCCCATCAAGCGTGCACATTTGGATTGGGATAGGCGTTACAAGATCATAGGAGGCATTGCTCGGGGACTCCTTTATCTTCATGAAGATTCTAGGCTTCGGATTATTCATCGTGATCTCAAAACTAGCAATGTTCTGCTGGATGCAGAGATGAATCCTAAAATTTCAGATTTTGGCATGGCAAGATTATTTGTGCTGGATGAAACTCGAGGCAACACAAGTAGAATTGTTGGGACCTAGTAAGTGTTGGAACCATTCAAAAGCTGACAACTGAAATTGTTTGAATCTTTTATTTCATTTTCAAGTGAATACCATGTATCATCCAAGTAACATGAACCACAACCAAAAGTTTGACCAGATATTCTGCAGAGGAAATCAAATGAATCAAAATCTTGAAGATCATTCAATACAAATAACTAATTGGTGTAGTGTCTAGAGACACGGGAGATATGGTTTCAAGTATTCTCTTAAGTTTAAATATTTTCTTCAATTACTGACACTACTAACTAACAGATAAATTGTAACAGTGGTTATATGGCTCCAGAGTATGCAATGCATGGCTACTTCTCAGTCAAGTCAGATGTCTTTAGCTTCGGTGTGTTAGTTCTGGAGATCATAACTGGTCAGTTGAACAACTGTTTCCAAATTGGGGAGAGTGTAGAGGACCTTCTAAGCTATGTAAGTATGAGCATACATGGTAAATTACAAAATGCTGAAAAAAATTTACTAGTCACAGAAGTTTGTGTTTAATATCAAAATTGCACATTGTTGAATTCTTGCAGGCTTGGAAAAACTGGAAGGAAGGAACAGCTTCAAATCTGATAGATCCTACGTTGAGAGCTAGTTCAAATTCAATGCGTGAAATAATGAGATGTATCCACATTGGGTTACTATGTGTTCAAGAAGAAGTAGCTGATAGACCTACCATGGCTTCAGTTGTTCTTATGCTTAGTAGTTTCTCTCTCACTCTCACAGTACCTTCAGAGCCTGCATTTTTTATGCACAGTGTCATCGATCCAGAAATGCCATTGATGAGAGGAATGACTGAATCCAGTCAATCAAAAAGTAGATCTACCAGTCTGTCAGCAAATGAAGCTTCAATTACGGAGTTATATCCTCGATAGTGTCTGAGGATGATATTACTTCAAGAAGGGTATTTGTGTGATTTCTTTTACACTGCTTGTTAATATTTATTTTGTACTTTTTACTTAATTATATACCAAATAAAGTAATACAGAGAAATACATTTTGAAAATGGCTGAATCCTCTTTGAACGTAACTGAGGTTGGAGATCTTCAATCCAAATCCAATGACTGCCAATATCAAATGTGCTGCTATCTTTGTAATATGACTTAAAATTTGGCCGGTAACATTTTCTTTTATGGTAAGACAAATGTTATATATAACAAGAAGTACAGAAAGTGAATCCAATCACAAAACTGGAAGGACCATCCCAGAGGCAAGCCCCTACACAAATTAATATGCATCATGCATTAAGAAAAGCTAACTATCAGAAGGAACTTAATTAAATCTTTCATATATGTTCCAAAGAGATGGTTAACCAAATAAGATCCATGGTGATATAGTGAGGACATTTAACAGAAGTTTCTGACATTATGAGTCCCTCTTCCTAGGCTAACACTCTACCAAGATAAACCATCTGTGAAAATTAGTTCTTTCATTACAAAACAGCTCTATCAGACCATACTTCAGCTCAGAGCCAAATTTTTAAGTTTTTGAACTATGGTTTGGGACCATGATTGTTTTGTTACCATGAAATTAATTTGTATGAGGTGGTGATTTATGGAAGAGCTCAAATGTTAACACTTTTATCATATATTTTCAGTTAGCAAGGGTCATCCTCTGGCCCCAACCCCAATGACTTGCTTTCATTCAAAATAAAAGAATTTGAAAAAAATTAGATGATCAGAAATGACAAACTTGAATACTTGAATAGGCAATAGAATGGATAACTAGTGCTATGATGTGACTGTGAGCAGAGAGGATGATTCTGGAACTTAGTTGAATGACTAGAGGCTAGAGCACCACCACCACCAGATATGTGAACATCGGGAAAGCAGCAATGCCAACCACAACTCCATACCCTGACTTCCAGCTCCTGCATTTCCAAGTGAATTTAACATTTGTTAGCAGAAAAAGGTAATTAAGTAGAACTCAACAATTTAATCGACAAATTTATCAGTAATATGAGAAAGAAACAATGAAATAGATATGGGAATTAGGTGAGGGGGGGATGTGCATTTCAGACCAAGTTACGCTTGCTTAATTTCTCGGTGCACATGGAGCTGCAATCTCAGCAAGGCTAAGTCTAGCACAAGATGTAAAACACTGCGCATGGTTAGCCTATCTTAGCTTGAGCCCAGTCTCACCCAAAGCCTTGAGCCTGAATTCAGTCAACCTAAAAGTTAGGCGTTCAAGTAAGTAAGGTCTGGGCTAATCTAAAGTAAATTGCCCCCACTTTTAACTATTACTAGAAAAACCCAAGTGGGACTCACACGAGGAAATTACTCCTCTTTATTGACAAATTGCAGTTAAGTTCAAATTCGATCCGCGTTGCTATCAGCATGGCAAAAGCTGTATGACAATATTCCATGTAGGATTTCCATTTGATGATGATACTGAAATTCTGCTATTCTTGTAGCACTAGCTCCAGACCATACGATAAGATTAGAGAATTTTGTTTCTGGAATGTTATCGACCTCATCTTTTGCCCTTTTATCTACTAAATGAAAATCAAAACTGAAAATTGAAGCCACAACTCGCAATTGATCATAAGATTTTCACCGATGAAGTCAGGCAAGCACAGGTTATAGCATGATAGGATGAATGAAGTGAATATATACAAAACTAGCATATCAAAGATGATATAAAAGATGCAACATTTTCATATGCTGTGATGCATACCACTAGCCCTTCAAGTTCTTTTACTTGATTAGCCTTTAGACTGTCATGAAGATTGCTTTCACTCCAGGAAAATGAGTGATTATCATACTACAGTACTACTATATAAAAAATTAACTTGTTTGATGAAGTGGACTTATTTGTATTCCTCAATCAGTCTATAAATTTCTCAAATTTCCCCCTTCCATTAAAAAAAAATGCATGTTCTAAAGTAAATAGGTGTTTTGTATATTTACTCAAATAAAACCCTTAAAATTACACAGTACATGAATATGATTATTAATACTGAAAAATCTTCTATTACTTAATTTTGGTAATACACTCATATTCAGTTTAGTTGGATAAGTAGGATAAAATTGAATATAATTTTTTAACTGAAGCTGAAACAAGGGGATATATAACCAATGAACTACTTGCCCAAAAACTTAACATTTCTAGACGTGGAAGCTTCCTTGGGTTCTCAGTTGGCCTTTCTTGCTGTCCGGTATCATGCCAGCAATATCATCATCCACCTGTTTTGTCAGATGCCTACAAATAAACAGCATTAACAATGAGAGGAAAGTTTAAGGGCACCAATTGGGATTATTAAAGACCTTTAGAGTCATGGCAATTCCAAGCTGCTAATTGATCAGCCATACATGAGTTATACTGCAAGCAACTAAACAGGCTTTGGCATGACATATGCTGTATCATCTTATTCCCCATCTCTCTCAGTGAGAGTTTCAAGGATTGTACATTGAATCCCTCAAACTGTCTCCATTTATGTGTTTTCAATAGCTTTTTGGGACTTATAGTGTTGAGACCTAAGTTGCAGGCATGTAGGTGGGCTGGTACAAGAACCATTGTTGAGCTACTACTGCATTAGGGGCTAAAAGGTTCACGATCCCACATCACCTGGGTATAGAAAGGGATGTGCTATATATGTACGGTTCTATCTCCAAATGGTACGAGATCTTCTGAGATAAAATTCAAAGACAAAATCGGGCCTGTTTGGCCCAAAGTGGACCTGGCCGTATATTACATATAGTCTTCAAGACTATCTCGAGTCATTTGATTTTGAATCACTAAAGAATCCATACAATTTTAGAAGAGAGGCAATTGACAAACTGACCTCCCTTCTTTTCTCTATCTTTATTGTACTCCCTCTCTCTCATAATTCTTGTCCATTTTGAGAACCGCCACTCACAAAGAGACGAGGGAGTAATTCTTACAAGTCTTCTTGCCAAATAAAACAAAAATATATTTTACAGTCTTCTCCTGGATTTAGCCACAACTCTCTCTATATCACTATCTTAATTCAACATGATTTTTCTTTCTAATCTCAATCAAATGGTGTTGACTGTTATTTTCTTTAATAACAAATCATTATAAGCAAGTGAAGGTGATAAAATTTCAATCATTTCTAATAAGCACAAGTCATGCGCTAGAACAGATTGATGACAGCAATGACTAGTTGCTTTAGCTTAGGCCACTAGAAAACTGTAGCCACTAGCCTGAGGTAGGATGCTCTCACGTGTACAAGTGGATATCTATTAGATTACTGGATATCAATTATATCCTTGTTCTTTTAGTGGCCATTTCTGTTTTTTCCACTCAGACATGCCCTGCACTCCCTGCAGCATCCTTCCTCAATGGTCCTTGCTACTAAGCCAACATCACCACTCTCTAGAGATGTACCAGAACAGCAATTAAGAACTCCTCTTATCAGATGAGGATTCACATTCTTACATGGGCAAAAAAATCGGTGGCAAGACACTCATTGATTATGATATAGCACTTTTATCCCAGCCATGCATGTTACTGGGAGTGAGTATTGGTGTGATCTGCAACCTTATGTTCCCAGAGTGGCTCATCACAATACTGTTTGCAGTTTTCCTTGCTTGGACTACCTTTAAGACATGTAAATCAGGAGTAACATATTGGAAATTGGAATCAGAGGAGATTAGTAGAAATGAGTGTGAAGGATTGGAAAATGGGTTGGTGAGAGATGAGAGTTGTGATGGAGATGAAAGGGTCAACAACAGCACCAAAGAGCATTTATTGGGTGGGGAAGCAAAGTGCAAATTTGGCATTCCATGGATGAAATTTGGGGTATTCTTTTTAATCTGGTTTTCATTCTTTGTTCTGTATCTTCTTCAAGGAAATAGAAATGGACAGGTATGGTTACCTTCTTTCTCCTCCTCTATTCCTGCAGTTACCTTTGGTTTTTTCTAATTACTAACAATGATTTACCATTGAGTTCCATCAAAATTCAACCTTCTATGTATATTTAGATTACAATAAGGCTCATCCTAATAGCCCATCAATTAATTAATTTCACCGCCTTAGCCTGCAATTTGATCCGTTGGGGGAAATTTGGAAATAATATATACATGGGTGGCACATGCAGCACTTTTCACCTTTATTTCTCAACCTAATCCTTGTCAGAGACTTATTTTTCTCCATCACACGAATCCACCAGTTGTATGCACCAAGACAGATTGGGTAATTAAAGTTTCGACCACATAGTTATAAATGTCTCTTTCTATATAACCAAAAAAAAAAAAAGAAAGCAAGGCCATATTTCAATTTTGATATCTGAACCATGTAATTGGCTAGAGGACGGAATGACCAAGTGTTATGTTGTCATGACACTAATCTATTGCATATCAATCAAACGTTAGCTACTGTTAGACGGGTTTGTTTCGGCCTGTGATGATAAATAACACGGTGTATACACATATTGGCTATCAGGAGGACTCAGAAGACTGAGAGTGGTTTCAAAAAAAGGGTGTGCAAGGCATATGAGGGTGTCGCTTCAGAGTTAGGCAAGTTAACACAAGTTGAGTTTGGGGAGTTCGTCATTTGGACTGACTATGAAGAGAGTTGGTTATCTCTACACAAAATGGTTGAAAACTGGAGCTGTTTTCCTAAAGAGGCCATAGCAGGCCGTAATCAGTCAGCATGTGATCTATGACAAGACAGGACAATGTAAGGTTGAGCCTTGGCTCAAGCGTCAGACGTCCAGGACTGCCACACATGCAAAAATATAGGCAAGTGACTGCTACCATTTAAAGGTTTTAAAAGGTTTCTTAGTTTAAATCCTTCAATTTACTCAGAAAGATGGAAAGGAACAATGAAAAGAACAAAAATCTTGCTTTATAACTTTTCCAGCTTTTAGAACTCACCACCCCTCAACTCATGCATTCTCAAGCACTTTTAGCATATCTAACCTCTAAAAGTGCATGCAGAGAGTATTATTACAGTAATAGAGCCTTGTAGAGTGGGATATTGGATTCTCTCGTCATTTCAAATTCCTCTTGCTGTACTTTTTACCACATGGATTCTGTGCAGAAACGAAAGCAATCAAGATCAAACTCTAGACACGCAGGTGCAAAATGAACCTTTACCACAATCACATTCTTGTACTTCTTTTGCATCCAAAATGTCCATTTTTATTTGTCTCACAATAAACTCAATTCTTGTTTAAGACTCGGAGACCAAATTGGAAGAGGACCACTGAACAAGCTCATTTTCCCAGTAATGGCACTATTGGCAGGGATTTTAGGTGGAATTTTTAGGATTGGAGGTGGAATGCTTGTAAGCCCACTTCTTCAAGTTGGAATATCACCTGAAGTAAGTTCTGCATCATCTTCTGCATTCCATCCTTTCTAGCATATTAGACTCTAATACTGCAGTCTTGACTGTCAAAGACTTCAACTTAAACTTCACTACTTGTATAAGTACCAAATTAACAAATTGACCCTTAAACCATTATTTTGCATTTGCCATCACTTTTCTCTCATGGTGCAGGTAACAGCAGCGACCTGTTCGTTCATGGTGTTCTTCTCATCTACCATGTTGGCAAGTCAGTATTTATTGTTGGGCATGGAGCGCATAGACATTGCCCTTACCTTCGCAATGATTTGTTCTGTGGCCTCACTAATTGGAAACAAGGGAGGGCTTGAGCACTGTTCTAATGACCAGCTTTGGAGCCCTGGATGTTTGGAGGGACTACACAAGTGGGAAATACAAGGGGTTCAAACAGCCCTGTTGAGAACAACTTTAAAGATCCCTTAATTAAAGTTCCATAAATGTATTAGATGCAAAACTGTATTACTCAAGCTAACAGCACCTGAGAGATGTATTAGATGCAAAACCGTATAACACTGCTCATGTTATTTAATGATAGCATGTAAATGGATACTATTTAAAGGGGTGAATGTGTGACTGTCTCATAATTTTCAACAAAAAATATATAACTTTTTTATAGTTCTTGTTTAAATCCTTCATTTTGTAGTGATTAATGAAGGCATGTCTAAATTAGACAAACATAAAGGGCACATTTAAAACCCTTTAAATTTGAGAAAAAAAAAAATTAGAGGTCTTTTTGTGAACAGATCCGTCTGGAACATGTTTTGGTATCAATCTTTCACACCCCCGAGCAAAGAATGGAATGAGACCACCAATGTATGAAAAAATTAATATTGAATAAAACTAAAACTTTTGGGACCAAAGCCCTGTCTTAGGGGAAATACTAGATGAATTGTCCTTAGTAACTTTCAGTATCAAAAAAAAATGAAAATCCTACATGTAATGATACAAAAGCATCTGAATAGTCGCAAGTATTTTGATTACAATAATCAATATCAATGTTAATAGGAACCAAGCCTATAAAAGAAAGGATTGCTTTATCATAGCATGTTTTCCAATAACTGTAATAATACAAATGTTCTTACCGAAAATAAAATAAAAAGAAAAAGAAAAATAGAACTTTAATAATACAAATGTAACTCAATTTTCAGAGTCTTTAATATGACATTCACTGTTAACGGTAAGAACTAAGAATACAAATGTTGTAACTCGAAACTACACTTCTATGGTTAGTTTTACAAACCAAATGCATGCACAATAGAAGCAAGCATGTGAGACATTCAATTGTCCCTCCCTCAAATAATGATTACTTCCAATACAATTCCACAGCTTTAAACATAACTCAGGCGAGAATCCACAATTCAAGTGATTGTTTGGCGTCGAGGAATACCAATCTCACACTTATTAACTCTAGCAGCAAATTTGAGTGAGCAGAGTGACTCACCAACAGAAGAAGGGTCAGGAGAGAGATTGACAAACATTAACGTTTTTGAGTCTCCACCTAAGCAAGGCTGAATATGCATAGAATTAGATAAGGTTCAAGAATCTCCATGGATTGAAAACAACCAGCAGAATTGACTGAGAAAAACATACTGATATGGGGCTTCTGTCCCCACTTCACTTGCTAGTAATTAATGCAAACAATTGACAACTTATTGAGTAACAATAATGCTTGGGAAAAGAGTACATGATAAATACAAGAAAGGCAGAAAGTAAGTGGTCATTCTTTTAGGGCTATAAGTGAACGGAAAAACCATCCTGGTTAGAAAGCTACACAATTGTCAAAACACTGGTTATTATGCCTGACTCAATTACAACACTACCATGACTCCAAGGACTAAGCTTTTTTACTAGACTAATCTAAACCTCATGTTGTGTGTGAGATATGCCTTTTTAACATTAAAGCAAACAATAGAACCCATACAAAATACGCAAATTCTGCTAATCATTCGATAAAGCAACACTAAAGTTTGTGCTCATTGATCAAAGGACAGTTTAAAATTGTCTACAATAACAATGGAAGAAAATTAGCAAAAAATAGTCCAAACAACTAGTTCAAGGGTGGTTCAGCAGTCTAAATGATTCCAAATAACAGACGCTAACGATCAACTTGAGACCAACCCGCCAACCTAAGATCTTGAAAAATATTCATATGAACAGTAAGTTATAAAACAACGAGCACACAATGGAATCAAATCAACGTGAAGTCAACCCAATTATGAAAATGGCCAGCAAGTGTTATTTACTCTGGCAAGTGGGCACTCAAATTTTGACAGTCCATAATCACCGTTAAGCATACTTCAGGATAAACTAAAGGAAAAAAATTATCCTCCCTCCGAAGTAAAGTTTAATAGTGAATACCTCATGGTATTTTAAATATTTGTTCAGGAAACGTATTGAGAGAAACCTAGAAAATGAAGAACAAAGAAGAAAAAATCTAAAGAAGCTCAAAGCATATATTTACCTGGAGGAGATATGTCAGCTTTGAATTCCTGAATGGGACATGGTCCTCCTTCTTTGACAAGGCAAATATAACATCACTCAAGGAAGATAAACTTTTATTGATTGCCTGATCATTACAGCATATAAATCAGAAGTATAATTATTAATAATACATAATAAAATCCACAAAAACTTGCGGTGGAGTGGAGAGGATCAAAAAAAATTATAAAAAAATACCTGAGTTTCTTTCAGCCGGTCCCCCGTTGCCCCACTCCTCGAGAGTCGTTCACTACCAGCTAGATCAATGAGATTTAGCACACCCTGTACTTCTTGTTCAGTGCTCTAGCAAATCAAGAAAGTTATCAGCACAGTGTTCATAAAACACATACAAGAATGCAGCATCACAAGGATGTATACCTCATTTACTCCAGATATCCTCAGAGTGAAAACGAAATGACTTCTTGATGATTGCTCATTCATCTGTGTCCTGCCAACAGACCTAAAAACAGAACAGCAAATATCTCATCTTTAAAGAACTACCCAATCAAAGTAATTGGATTTTGAGAAAAACAAAACAGAAATCCTACACTAATCACATTGAATGAAATTTTCAACAAACTATAGTCCTAACATCCAGAAACACAAATTCTCCAATATTCCATAGCACAAAAACATAAACAATACTTTTCCTATAATTCATCAGATATGATAGAGTACACCTTCAACATAATTTCAGCACCAATAACATTTAGTCATAAGATCCAGAAACATGATCTTCTGTAATTTTCATAGCCAGAAGAAACTTGCAGTCCATTTCCTATAATTAATCACATATGACACTACAACAATTTCAGCACCAACAACATTTTCTGTTAAAATTCGGTTGTATGCAAGAAAGATCAAATTAACACCTAACAAACTTATGAGCAGGAAGCATAAACACTTGAAGACAAAAAAACAAAAAACAAAAAAGAACCTCCCATATGATAATCACTAAATTAAGAAGCAATTAATTGATATCTAATATATTATTTACCTGCTTTGTGCAGCCTGTTGTAGAAGAGAGGAAACCTCTGCTATACTACATACATCAACAATGGTGAGATCAGATACATGTGTGTTCCCATTGGAGTCATGCTTAATAGTATATTGCTTTCCGGCACCACCATTTTCTGCACGAATCATGTTTAAGCCACTTGATCGATTTACTAGTAAATCACGTATGGTTTCATTGTAAATTTCCAGCATTGAAGCCTACATGGTTTGACGAAATATTAGAATACACAATTGTAGCCAGAAATGAACTAAACCGTTCGAGAGAACATATAGAAATTAAGAAATGGATGGAAACAGAAAACCAAGTAAACTACCTGCATCTTATAGCTCCATCCCTGAGCTGAAAGAGATTGACTAGTTTGGAAAATCTGTTCTAAGGAACGAGGTATCAGCCCTTTCTGCTCAGCAGATTCAGGCCTACCCATCATTGTATAGGTTTTACCTGACCCAGTCTGACCATAAGCAAATATACAGACCTGCCGAAAACAAACCACAACCATTTTATTGAGAATGCTGAAAAGAACATCTAATGGTGAAAGAGGCAAATCAAAGCCAGTCAATAAGTGGACACATAGTTCAACTGAATATGATAAAATCATCAGACTCTATTTTATAATTCTATTTCAATACATCTGCACAAGGGCGCAATATATAATTTGCTTCTATTACTGCATCCACTAAAAAATTAATTCTGTACTAACGCAATAATTAGTTTGTACATGAATTCCATCACTTGAAAAGATAAAATCAAAATACCAAGTCAAAAATGCAACTTAAGCTGGGCAGGACCCAAGTGCAAGCAACTGACAGGTTGAATAGGTTGACCTTATAAACTCAGTAAACTGAGCTACGGTTGGAAAACAAAATCAGCTTACAAGCAAGTTTGCTGAAATTGGAAAACATCAGGCACGACAAGCTGAGCATGACCCAAGGACAACTGGTCATAATCAAAGTTAAGATTGAATATAAATTGACCTTCTGAACTCCGGATTGAGCTTGGACCAGGGAATCGGAGTTGGTTCAAAATAGAGTTTGCTTGATTTAAGTTCAGTTGCCAACTCTATGTTTTACGCTACAACACTCCTAGTTTTCATTAACTTGTGAAGAACAAGAGAGAGGCAAAACAAAATCACCTTATAGCCATCAAGAGCACTCTGTATAAGCTGAGATATCTCTACGAAAACATCCTGCTGAGAGGCTTCATGGTTGAAAACTTTGTCAAATGTAAAAGGATATTTTTGCCCTGCTGACAATAAAGACTGAAATGAGATTTTCAGTTCAGTTTCAAATATACCAATATCATGCAAAACTAGTATTTTGCATATGCTTCCAGGCTAATGATCAAGAAAAAGAATAATGCATAACATTCTTATGCTCAACTTCAGCATGCCAGCAAGGCATCAACTAACCCAAAAAGACTACAGATTTTTAGGGAAGACAATAGGAATGTGTCAAAATATTCCTGTCCAACATTAAACAGGTTAGCCTTTTTTGCAAGTGAAAATCAAACATGTCCGTACCAGTTTGTATCAAATCAATGCCTCGGCCAAGAGATTCTGCTGAAGTAGGGTAAGAAACAACGCTTCCTTCTGTTCCAACACCATCATCAGGTAACAAAGGTCTCACTCTGCAGAATACACGAATGTTGCCTTTTAGTTCCTGCAGAGTGAGAGACTTCTTAGTACCATTGAAGCTCCGTTATGAAGCCAGAAAAAAAAAAAAAGGTGGGCAACAAAAATTACCAAAATTTCATTGTGAAGCTTTTTGCGTATCTTTTCTCCTTCAATATTTTTAAGTTCTGCATCTGCAAGGCGATCCTGTAACTCACATACAACTCGCCGTTGCTCTTCAAATTCTACCCTTATTTCAAGAGTGGACAAATCAGACATCTGGAAAATCACACAAGCACAAACAAGTCTCAAGATATGACGCATGCAAGGCACAAAATACATAAGAATGACATCATATACACAACTAAATAACACACAAGGAACCCTACCAACCTTTAACTTCTCATTTGCAAAGTTTAACTGGCTTTGCAATTTATGTATTTGTTCTCCTTGAGATGAGCATGTCTTCTGTAGAAGAGCCAAAAAATCATGAATCCTCATATTGCAGGAATATATAAGAAACAGAAAAAAAAATGTAAATAAAAATAAAAACGAACCTCCAAGGCATTTGATTTAATGGTTAAACTGTCCAATTCTGCAACTGATTTCCCCGTACTCTCTTTGTACTTCAGTATTTCAGCAGTTAAGGCCTGAACATGTGTTAGCTGCCGATCACGATCTTCTCTTACCTGTTGTAGTTCGCCTCTAAGGCATCCAAATTCTTTTACCAGTGCTTCTTTCTGCTTAACAGCTTCATCTAGAGAAGCCTGAAAAATAAGAAGTAATGTAACACCACCACTATGAAAACTACAATATCAGCATGCTCAACCTATCCTTAAGACCAATGGCATACAGAGAAAAAAAACTCATCATGTACATGACCGATTAAAATGAGCAAAACAAACAGTACGAAAATAGCCAATCAAACAAAAAATAGATCTTATATAAAGGTAATGCAACAACTCAAGATTAAACCAAACAAACATTTATCATACACTTCAAATTTTAATTGATCACTTACCCCACATCTTCTCCTATAGAACATGGATAGCTACTCTACCTAAATGGAAGAAATGGAAGGAAGATTGAAATCTAAAGTACCATATACATGCAAATGAAATA
Organism: Cornus controversa; assembly: GCA_026545225.1. Classification (NCBI taxonomy): domain Eukaryota; kingdom Viridiplantae; phylum Streptophyta; class Magnoliopsida; order Cornales; family Cornaceae; genus Cornus; species Cornus controversa. The sequence continues at coordinate 64,955,146 of CM048849.1, read as the reverse complement.
TAAGGTGCACAAAATACAATTTCCCGTTTGAATGAATATAAATCACAGTACTCACCACTTCCTCTCAGCATTTTCAGCACATCAACTTGGCCAAAGGTGTTATTTGGCCAGAGGTATACTTTAACTTGGAAAATAATGCATACATTAGTGGATGATGAAATATGCACTGGGCTGCAGGCGCAGTTATTCAAATTTTTTTGTTTGCCCTTTTATAGAAAAAAATTTCCTTCATTGGTTTTATATTTCTTTAAATAGATTAGAATCCTAACATTTTGAAAACGTTATTTAATGGGAATAGAATCCTAACATTCTGACAATTTATTTTGTTTTCTTTCACATTAAGGTAAAATAGTAGGCCAACTAACATATGATGTTTGTATAGGAAAGTATAATTTTACATTCTTGACCTGACTTACACAATTCACCCAAATCAACTTAAGTGTTTAGAATAAGCAGCCAACCAAGAAACCTCAAATTTCATTGGTCAGGTGAAGCAAGGCAAGAAGTCTATTATATTGCTTAAAGGAACAGCAAGAAAAAGATATGGCTTGATTTTAGCTGTAGAGCCCCACCAACATCTTGTACACACCACTGATCTGAAAACATTTCAAGTTTCAATAAGACCACTACCAATTTCCGTATAACTCAGCTAATTGAAATTTTAACTTAAGACTTCATTCACGTAATATCAGTCAGTTTTAAAAGATCACTACCGATTTCCATATAACTCAGCTAATTGAAATTTTTAACTTTAGAACTCATTCAAATAATATCAGTCAAATCCCATACTTCGTAGAGATGATAGGGGGGAAAAGGGGAAATAAACAAATCCATGGGGACAAGAAAATGACTTACTCGGGAAGAAGTTAATTGTTCCTGCAATGAATTATAATGACTCCTTAAGGTGGTGAGATTTGCCACTATAGCCGCTTTCTCCGTTTCCACTCGTTTAAGTGACTCATTGGCCGATGCAAGCTCTGTTTGAAGTCTGCTATTGTACTGCTGCAAGCTTGTGTTGTACTCCTGCAATCGCTTGTACATATCCTTATGTGATTTCACCTGTAGAATTCCCAAAATCCAAGAGAGTGCACTTGTTGAATGAGCATCTAACATTGGAAACCAGAATTTACAAGTCTCTTTTGTATTGATAATTTTACATTACCATATCATTAGCACTTGATATCTCCTGCTCAGCCTTTTCAAGTTCTTCTCTTAAAGAACATTGCAACTTCTCCGCAGCATCTCTAGCTTCTTTTTCTCTTCTATGACACTCAATTGCATCCTACTTGTTGAATCAACAAAAATATTACATGAAGCGAAGTAAAAAAACAACACTTACTACACAGCAAGCAATGCTATGCTTCACAATCTCACCAGTTTCTCAGATTCTTGCTTTGCCAAGTTCTCTTGTAAAGAGGCATTACTCATCCTCAACTCTGCAATAACTGCATTTAATTCCTCCTCCTTGTTTTTCATTGCCAACTCTGATATAATACAAAAAAATAAGAAGATTGTCTTTCATTCAAAATCTAAGGCACTTAAGATGCAAAAATTACCAGTTTCTGTGCATTTTCTCTCCGAAGCTTCCAAATTATTCTGTAGCTTTTCCTGTTCCTGGATGTGGCCTTTTTCAACTTCTTGAAACCACTTTATACAAAGCCTAAGTTTTTTTATGAGATCAGTCATTTGATCCACTTTTCCCTGTGTATCCAAAATACATATTAGCAAAATCAAAAATAAACAATAAGCTAGCACAAAAAACTAAGTAACTTACTACTCTCTTTGGTCAGTGAGAAAGTGTAAGGCTCTAGGAGAAATTAGCAATCATATTCAGATTTATCAAAATTAGGAACCAATGAAACAGAACCACCTCCTCCATTCCCCATCCACAAACAATGGTTCCACGGGCCTAATTTAACTTCTTTATTCAGTTAAAAGTTAAAAAAAAATGCTTCATTTAACTAAAAAAGTGGAGTGCTTTAATAATTGCATAAATACAGTATTATTCATAACATTTTTTCTATTATTTTCCTCATTTTTTTCTGTAACCAAACAGACAGTAAACAATTTAAATTAAAAATAAAAAAAGGCATCATTTAACCAAATAACTTATGCAAGCAAATGAACCTTGTGGTCAAACTTCTTCCCTTTAATCTTCTCATTTAACAAAGCCTCAATCACATCCTTCGTAAACTCAACAGTACCACATTCAGAACCCTCAGAGCCACCCAAGTTACCAGCATTCGCAGTGGGATCCTGCCTATTGTTCACCACCATAAAGGCCTGTCGTCCCCTGCCACTACTCACTGTTCCCACCATCCTCCCCGTTCCAATCTTTCTCCTCTTGTCTAGAGGTATATCATCAACGGCATTATTTTTCTACAAATAAAAAATTGATAAATTAGTAAAAAAGAATGCTAGAAGATGCATATAAATACAACCTTATATACATACATATAACACAATTAGTAATAGAAAGCCCTAGAAAACACACACACACACACACACACACACATATATATATAGAGAGAGAGAGAGAGATATTACAATTGAGGGGCTGCGAGGAGGGGGCTTATTTTGGTTTCGGGAGGTCATTTTTGAGAAGGAGAGAAAGGAAATGAGTCAGTAGTCGGAGATGGAAAATCGTGTAGGGTTGATGAGGTGCTCTTGTGGGGCCGTGAATTGCATCTGAAGGATTGAATTTCAGTCGAAACACTGCTGATTTCGATCGGTGGTGGTAATTATTGTGACGAAGAGTCTGGGCAACGAGATGCGGTGTTTGTTTCCCGAGAAAAATGTTCGGATTTGAACGTTAATCAGAACTCGGAAGTTAGGGTTAGAGAGAGAGAGAGAAGGGGGTAGCAGAAAGTGAAATTTGAATTCTTTTGAATTGAGATCTGGCGGTACGTACTAAACCTTTTTTCGGAAATGGATCGGGTCGGTTTATTGTATAGAGATGGAATTATATAAACAATCACACACACACAAATTTTCTTTTTCTTTTTTTTTTTTTTTTCGGTTGGTTTGAGAGCAAGGTGTCATAATTGGACAGAACACGACATGCATTAAGCAACAAATTAGTTTTTGAGGTAAATCGACACATTTAATAAACGGATTGACACAAATACGACACGCAAAAATTAGATTGAGTTTAAATCTAAGCTGTCTAACCGCGACACAATTACGACATAACTTATTCACATGTTCTTGTTTTATACAAACTTATATATACATTATATAGCAATTGTTTGTAATATATTTATTTGTTTACCAGACTGATGTAGGCATAAAAGGTAAGGATGAGATTGTTATGATGTCTTCCCAGTTGTTAATCACGTTGGTATGTTTTTTAATTTATATATAGATACAAAATTTATAATATAGTTTGATTTTAAGATTTATGTTTAGATATGTACTTTATTTTTTATATGATTTTAAGATATATTTTTAGGAGAGGAACTAAAGGAAAAATTTAGAAATAAGAACAAAGTATTAAATATTGTGACACTCGTCACATGAATAATTCGATTTGGTAAGTCATATCAAAAAGTTTAACACAAAAAGTATTAGTTATGCATGTGGTGTATCTAAATGTAGGATGAGAATCAAACAAAATATCAATGTGAATAATTTATGCAGGTCATATGCATCTGTAACTAAAACTAGTATGTGTATGAGAAAGAGAGTTTGATGACCGGTAAAGCAGCTATATGTATTTATATACATATACACACATCTATATAATATTTATGTTTAGAGAGAGAGTTTGACCCAAAAAAATATACAGATAGAGTTTGATTCAAAAAATTAATATATACTTGATTTGTGTGTTATATGCACATATGCAAAATTTATGAGTTGTTGGAATTTTTCAAAGGAGAGAGAAAGAGTTGGAATAGTTTAAAGAGAGAGAGAAAGTGTGTCACGGTTCAAACCCAATTATGTTTAGGCCACATTTTAGAAAAGAGATGTTTAAGCGGGTTGGAAGTGGGTACCCACTCTCAACCCGCTAATTACACTCTTTTAATTAATTGACCCATTTATGGCTCATTTATTTAAATCACTCAACCAACAGTCATTAATTAATAGGCAAATTTGGGTGGGTTCGTGGGTTTGGCAAGATCCGTCCCGCTGGTCTCAGTAACGTTCAAAGTTGGTCAGTGATGATATCATTGAATTAAAATTTCAAAAGGGTAATACTACTCAAGCAGAATTCATAGGCAGAAACTTTTACATCCATTGGATATGTGGTGAGTGTATTTGGATAGTAGGCCTCACCAAATACACTCACCACATATCCAATGGATGTAAAAGTTTCTGCCTATAAATTCTGCCTGAGTAGCATTATCCATTTCAAAAAGATAATTTTAACATCATTCGTTATAATCACTGACTTGTTAAGGCATCCACAGCAGCTTGGCTAAAGTTGCTTCTCCATATTCAAATTCTGGTAAGCCATGTCAGTATTTTACTCAGCCATGTCAGGATCTCCATATTTTAACTCCATAATAGCTTTTTCAAAATGTCACTATCCACACAATTAAATTAATCTAGAAATTGTATATACATGTATATATATAAAAAAATTATACCATTTCGGCTTGAAAAACTCATAATTTTTTCATCTTAAGTTAGAATATAAACTAAGTGGTACTCAAATTGTAGCTCTCGGATCTCTTTCCAACATAAATGGTTTCATCAAAAAATTCAATTTGTAGTAAAAGTTATTGAATTTTAAATAAATGCTCCATATATATATATATATATATATATATATATGCACAAAACATGTGAAAGCAAATAAAATAAAATAAAAAACTCTAAAGGAAGCCAAGCTTGGCTAAGTGCTTGGCCAAATCCAATGAAGCGTATAGCCAAGCTTGAATGGGATCCACACTTCTAGCCATGTCGGGAGCCCATTTTGTAGTTTGCTTGGCTAGACCCATATTTAGCCAAGCCATTGCTGATGGCCTTACATGTGTATTCAAGGTAGGGGTGTAACTCTGGTAGGTTTGGTGGGTGAGAGGTATAGCTCGAGTTGAAACCGAAAAATGAAATGTTCAATCCTAACTCGACATTCAACCTAAGCTAACCAACCATAATCCAACTCATCCTTAAATTTTTTAATTCAGGTTGAATTTGGGTTTGCAACTCGGAATGAGATTTCGGGTTATAATTCGAATTATCATTATGAGCATCATGTACGATATTGACTTTATGAAATTTATAGATTACTTTTTCATTCTTTTATGTGTTTGGAATGCACATTATCTACCACTAGATATAATTATTGTAAAGGCTAAAAGGAACAACCATAACTAATTTACAATTGAAAAAATTAAAGATATTGGCCAGTACATCCTATGACATGATATCCAATGGACAATTGACTAGACTAATTAGGGTATATATAAAATAAAAATATATAAAAAATAAAATTAGAATTTAGGTTCAGGTTGGGCTCGAGCTGATGAGACCTTAACTCTAATCCAAGCCTAATTGAATTCGGGGTGAGATTTTTCAACCCAAGCCCAAACCTAATTGTAAAAACATCTATCTGATCCCGTGAAAAATCGGGCTGGGCTCGAGTTGGTTCGGGTTGGCCGACCCAAATTGCACCCCTAATTTAGGGTATATAATTTTCTTTATCAAAAGTTATAAGTTTTGGCTCTTCAGTTTATATACTCTCAAATAAAGGTGGCAATTCGTGTTCTCATATTGTGTCGATTTATGAGTATTATACTAAACAGCTCAACTCTGATCCAACCCATTTAATAACTTTTCTTTACAAGTTAAATAAATACACAAACAGTTTCATATTAATTTAAAAGAAGAGACTCCTTACAGTGGATCCAATATAAAAAAAAAAAAATTGGGCACAACTTTTAAGGTGGCGCCCTAAAGGATCACATCTCATTAATGATTATGCCTAAGGATTACTTTATTATTGTATTGATTCTAAAATTATCTTGGAGGTACCAAATACATTATATATATACACACACACACACATTGATTCTAAAATTATCTTGGACCAAATACATTCTATATATACGCACACACACATACACATACAGTCTAAAATTAAAACTTTCAATATCTTTCAAAAATAAAATCTTAAATGGGAAGGTTCAAGTTTACAATTCATGTGAAGTTTTAGTTTCCTACCGGTTGATGTAATTTATGCTTACTTAAATATTCCACATTCAATAAATATTGAGTTTTTAATGTAACAATATTGGATAATGGAGCACAAAAAACTTCATATTTGAAATTGTCTTTACCCCTATCCAATTAATACAGATAAAATTTTTATTATGATTTTAGAGAGAGAAAATTGACGTTGTGAATTTAGATAGAGAATTTTTTTTAAAAATGTACTTAAGTCTGCGGGTATGATGCGAGTTGACTTGCCCATTTAATACCCAACTCATTTATGACCCGTTAAAACCCATTATTGACCCGTTTAATACCCGCCCATTTGTCACCCCTAATTTCTAATAGGAGGGATGGATTTGTTACGAGAATGTAAACTAGAGAAAAGTTGAGTGTGATTATCCGAATTAGAGGGAAGGTTTTTGTTATTTAGTCAATCTACAAGAGAGGTAAGTGTAACTTACCCTCATTATTATAGCTTAGTTTATTTAGTTCATTTTTTAGCTTTGGTTTTCTTGTAGCTTGTAGTTGTAGCTTTCGGGTGCTAGCCATTAATGGTCAGCTTGCAGTTTTGTTATGGTGCCCTTCTCTCTGCTGAGTAGGGAATTTTCGTAGCTTTATTCTTATTCCATTTCCAATGTATTGTGATTAACTATTGTGGTAATGGAAATGAATTTCTACAATCTTGAAACTTTATGTGCAGGTAAATATATGCCCTAGCCTCAAAATTTTATTGGGCTGAGTTTTTATTTATATTTACTTAGGAATGTTTTGTTAAACTTGGGCCCGAAATAAATGTACTTGAACTCCAAATAATTGTCTTCCTTTTCTAACAAGAATTTGTATTACTTATTCATCAACCACCCTCTTTTTTTTCCCACTCACTTGTTCATTCTCTTTTCTTATCTGCTTTCTCTACACAAATCCTTCTTTGTTTATAGAGATTTCTTAATCTTAACTTAGTGAACAAGTAATACAAATCTGTGTTAGACGAAGAATACAACTACGTAGACTCAAGTACAATTACTTTGAGCCCAAGTCTAAAAACATTAATATTAAAAACCCAACCTAATAAAAATTTGAGACAATACACAACATCAATTATTCGAACTATTCAACTTTAAATACGGTAACATTTGAGGTGAGTTATGAAATTTACTACAAATTCCATCCCAAGTAATAGATTATTTATTTCATGCCAAGTAAAAAATCTATTCATGTCATGCCTAAGTGATCATGATTAAGTTTTAATCCAAGAAAAAAAAAAAGTTATGATCCTGATTATGTGTTAACAAGCAAGAGATATCATGCATATCTTAATGGTTTGTTTTATATTAGTCTCTCTTTGAAGAAAGAGTACATGCATTGCAATTTTTTGCAAATCTTATAGATTATCAAATAATGTTTATACACCTTTTTGGTTTATTGTATCGAGTTTTATGAAAATAATTTAATGTTAACAAACAATGTTCTCTGTTTATTATTTTTAAACAAGTGTAGTATTTTTACATTATCAAACAATGATTTTGTTTATCAATAAAAAATAGTATAACATAAACATTGTTGTTGGTGTTTTAGCGCTTTCCCTCTCATCCTTTTTATCTATGTGTGTGTTTTAGTGGGGGTTGTTACAAGATATACCCACCTTATTGTAAGCCTTATGCCTATTTATAATACATTTTCATCTTACTTACCAAAGAAAAGTTATATACCCACCCTTCTAGCGAAATTATTCGCTTCCATATTTAACCTAAAAAAATATTGTTATTGATTCTAAGATAAGCTCATTGCTAGTGAGCTATATCACCAAGTATAGGGGTGACAAATTGGGCAGGTTGGGCGGGTTTTGGCCGGGTCAAATATGGGCGAGTTGAATATGGGTTGTGACCCATATTCAACCCGTTTATTGCGGGTCAAATATGGGCTGGTTGAATATGGGTTGTGACCCATATTCAACCCATTTGTTGCGGGTCAAATATGGGCGGGTTGAATATGGTCGGGTCAACCCATCAACCCATATTTGACCCGAGTAGACACGACAATAGGTAGGCGTCAAACACAAAAATGGAATGCACAAGGTCTATAATCAAACAAAAAAACTATAATTTGCTAATCATACTGATATTATTTATATGGTTTGTTTATTTTTGGGTGTTAGCAAATTTTTTTTATCCAAGAGCTGATTGCGTAAAAGAATATAAGAATTTAATTGCAATCTAGCATTTAATTACATTTATGAATCTATAGCAAAAGAGAAAAAAGAGTATAGAGTCTCGAGTAACTTAGTCAGCATAAATTTTTTTTTAAAAACACCAAAACATAAGCAAACAATTATAATAAGTATTTCAATTGAAAAAGGTCTTTAACACTAATTCAATTATATCTTCATAATTGGGCAATTTTAAAAATGACCTACCAAATCACAGAAACACATGGAATATAATTAAAATTAAAACATTGAGAAAGGTACTCAAACACAAAAATGGACTCTGTAGATAGAGAAAGGTGACTTTTGAAAATTCAATTATTCTTGTTTTTTAATACAAAATGAACTCTGTGCATAAGGGGAGAGAATGTGACTTTTGGATGAGTCTGAGTCTTTTAGAACTAATCAATAAAAATAAAAATACCGTTGAGAAAATAAAATATGTGACCTTTCGATGAGTCATTTTTTTTTTGGAATTAATAAAAAAAATCTAAAGAATGATGAATATATATATATAGACAATGCTCCAATGAAAATTGTTGTTGCACTATAAAGTTTGTGTCTAAATTATATATTCTTCTTATTTTTAATTAAGAAATTACAATGGTAAAATCCAACAATAATTACTAAAAAGGAAAAATATTATTTTTTAAAAAATTGTATTCTTACTAAAATATTTTTTTTTTTTTAAAAAATATTGACCAAGTATAGAGAGAGAAAGGGTAAGAGAGAGAAAGGAAAGAGAGAGAGAAGTGAGATCAAAGAGATAGAGAGGTTGGATAGAAGAGAGAAACTTTAATTCACATTTTGTTTTATGGGTGGAAGATGGGTTGAATATGGGTACCCATATTCAACCCATCTAACCCGCTAATTAATTGGTTTATATTTATCCAACCCGTTTATGACCCGTATAAGAAAATAAGTCACTCATATCCATTTTTAACTAGGCGGATATGGGCGGGTTGGCGAGTTGGCACCCAATTTGCCACCCCTAACCAAGTAGGACATTGGCAAGTCATATTTTCATTCCAAAATATGAGAATACCGAAGAATAATTGCCTTTCAGGAGGGTAGCATTGTCATATTTTTCCAAACCAAGACAATAGACTTTGTTCATAGTTGTTTTTTTTTTCCTGACAATGAGATTACTTTGTTCATAGTTAACAAGTCAATAGTCTGATGCAATATCTTTATCACCTGTTAAACAGATGCAACCAGACTAACATAATTATTTATTTGACCTAATGAATTATTGAATGTCTCTCCATTCATTGAATGGTAAAAGTACAATAAATATTTGGACTCCACATACCCTATTAGAAGTTCTATCACTTATGCTCATTGTGCAATCATAATAAATAAAAAATTGATCAAATTGTACTAAACTCTCCTGTACTTTCAAAAAATGACAAAATATTCTTCTATATTATTTTTGTCAAAAAATAACTTCTTTGTGCTTTCAAAAATTATAAAGAACCCCTTTTGTAACCATATATTCACTATTTTGACAAAAATATCCATTTGGCTGTGAAAGTCTGTTCTCTAAAACTCAATTTCTCTTTCTTTCTATCTATTTTATTTTGTTCCCCTTGTTTGATCGGCCTCTTCTCTCTCTCCACATTTCTCTCTCTCTCTCTAATACCTCAATGTACCGTCTGGCCTCTCATTGATCTGTTTCATACAGTATTCTTTGTGAAGCTTTATAATAAAAAAACGTGACACATGGTAGCCTTTTTATATTAGAAACTTGACGATTCAATATATTTTGAATGTTCAAAGTCAAAGCTAATGATACTTAGCAATCATATAGATTATACGAAAATTTTGATTTTTGTCTAGTTACGGAGCCAATACTACAAATACCAAAAACTATTGCAACATTTGTCAACTTAACAAAAATAATTACAAATACATCAATATATATTATTTTGGTCCAAAATGCCCCAACACCTTTTTATGAGATTACATAATTACCCCCACCCCTACAACCACCACCACCATAGTGCCTACTCTACAACCACCACCACAGTCCCCACCCACCCCTACAACCGGTATGTATGTATATGTGAGAGAGGGGACGAAGTACTGACCTCCTTTTGGAGCAATGGCATCGACCGGAAGCTCCACTGCAGTTGCCGGAGGCGGCATTTTCCAACGAACTGCACTTCCTTTTCAACAATGAAGAAGACAACAGGGGCTTTCCTGCGAACGAGACCTGGGACAAGTTTGTGATCTGGAACGCCGATGAGGACGAAGGCTGCTTTCCATTGGTGTTGCCAGTCAACGACAACATTAAGGAAGTCGTGCCAAAAATCGTCGACAAGATCGAAAAATTGATGGTCTATGAGTTTGATATTTTCTCTGTGCATCTACATGGTAGTGGTGGTGGCGGCAGTGGTGGCGGCGCCGCCGCCACTGGTGGTTGAGTAGTATGTAACGAATAGTCTTCTTGTTGGCTATGCACTCCTGATTCATTATCAATCCAACTTACAACTAGATTTATGAACGTTAAACGTATTATCTCTCTTGTGAATATGGGTTTAGGTGAATTTTGAGGGTATGAGTATAGGCTTTGTTTGGTTGTCTATGGTGGTTGGGTTAGTCTTCTGCAAAAGTGGTGAAGAAGAAGATGAACAGTGGTTCATTGGGGCATTAAGATATTTAAGTTTTTTGTGAAGAAGATGAATAGTAATTGGGGCATTGGGGTTTTTGCGAAGAAGATGAACAATAACTAGGGCATTAGGGTTTTTGTGAAGAAGATAAATAGTAACTGGGACTGTGGTGGTGGTGGTTGTAGGAGTGGGCACTGTGGAGGTGGTGGTGGTTGTAAGGGTGGGTGGGGACTGTGGTGGTGGTTATAAGGGCGACGACGGAGGAGGTGATGACGGTGGTGGGAATGAGAGGAGGATGGCTGATGAGGGGTAGTTTAGCCAATACTATAAATGAACAGTCAAAGTTGACATATTTGTAATTACATTTTGTTAAGTTGAAAAATGTTGCAATAGTTTTTAGTATTTGATGTATTTGTAGTATTGACTCCATAACTAGACAAAAACCAAAATTTTCCTAGATTATATCAATTACAATTCATCCTTTTTAATGGACCATGTGTGTATTTGATATGGATTTCAATATATATGTATACTAGAGACGCATGACATCTAAAGAGTTTTGCAACAATTACAATTTGAGTTCATTATCTAACAAGTAGTAAGACAGCTAGAGACAAAATGTCTAGCATCGCAGGCAAGGAGTGTAATGCTGTTGGAAATTAATCTTCATTTGTTGAGAAATATATCATAACATTACAATCATACAATATAGATGAAGATAGTAATCAAACATATTCACACACAACAAAATATTTTATATGATTCATCCAAACTAAGGATACATTCACGAAGAGAGAGATTTCACTATAATTGATAAAAGAATATAGAACACATGAAAAACATGTCCACCAAACACATTCTTTCACTCTTTCTCTTAACATATTTCTCCCGAAATTATATATACTCTCTCATTTCCTCACAACACTCACAAACTCCTTACATCTTTCTTCTTTCTCTCTTTACCTTTTTCCTTTAACTCTACCTCTATTTATAGAGTCTCCAAACTAATTTCTTTTTGAACAATGATTCTCATAACTTGTCTAACAAAAAGTTACCAAATCAATCTTAACTCCAAAATATATCCTTACAACTTCCTCCTTAAGTCTTCAACTTTATTTCATAAGTTTTTGGGCTTCTAAAATGGAAAAGGAAACTGCTTCCGCAACTGAATTTGAGCCACAAATCCAACAAATGCATGTATACAAACTCGTCGATTTCAAAGTCTTTTGACCCAAGAGCAACACCACTCCCGCGGCTTCATCGATCATGTCATATTATAGAGAGAAAGTGAAACAAATGTGGAAAGAGAGAATACACTAATCAAACAAGGAGAGTAAGAGAAGATAGAGAGAGAGAGAGGGGGGGGGTTTAGAGAGAGAAGACTTTCATAAGGAAAAGTGTATTTTTGTCAAAATAGTCAATATATGGTGACAAAAGGGGTTCTTTGCAAAATTTGAAAACATATGGGAGTTTTTTTGGAACAAAAATAACACGGGTTATTTTGCCACTTTTTAAAAGCACAAGGGAGTTTAGTGCAATTTGACCTAAAAAATCACATAAATGTGCACTCCCTTTGGGACAAAACTAGTCTATTCACATTCCACAATCACCTCTTCAATTTGTCATTTCATTTAAAAATAAACTAGTAGAAGTATTATTTATACCGTTAACTATGATCATATTCCACTTTCATCATTATCCTTGCCTTTATGATCATATTCAAGTTTGGCAAGTCTAAATGACTAAATCTAACATTTCATATTATTTATACCATTAACTGTGATCATATTTGAATCAAACTCAATGTTGATGGCCGACATGAGTTAATATTTTGTGTTTACTATTATAGAATTCAGAAGTATTACTTTTTTCCCATTTAATTTCATGGCTAGGATTGTGATTTGTGAGGTTAGAGCATTTCCTTCCGAACCTTCAAATTTCACATGTCAAATTCATTTGAGATAAGATGTGACAAATTGACATTTAAAAATTTGGCATATTTATATATAAAGAACTCTAGCCGATATGTCAAATTTACTAATATTTATTCTCTAAGTTTTTTTTCTCATGCAAGTTTTAATGATATTTGAGAACCATATATTAAAATAATATTAACAATTCATTTAACATATTAAAAAGTTCTATGTTAAATTTGACCAATATGATTTTATGTCAAATGATAATTAGACATTTGATTATTCGGTTGGAAGAAATCTGTATGTCAAGACTATCCGTTTAATGAGCTAGGATTCTGGTAGAGATGCCCTTATAATCAAAATATTTGGAGTAAATTACTAGAATGAAATCCAACTTGTACACACGCCGTGTCAAACAAGTATTGTATAGGAGCATATCCAACTAATCAAAGTTTAAAGATTCAACTGTTCACTTCCTAAGCCCTTTGTGTCTCTCTTCTACTTGCCTGAAATCGTTTGGATGATCACAAGAAAAACTAAGCAAGATGGTTCAAACCATGCCTCTAACTCAGTGGCGTGGCAGTAGCAGCAGCCAGATTGCTACGCCACGTGCATGTTCCATTGTTAGAGTCCAATAGGATTCATCGAGACCTAAGAGCATGCAGATTCCACTGTTAGAGCCTAGTAGGATTCACCGAAACCTAAGAAATCCAAATACTTTTACAAGAGTAATACATTCATATTGGATACCGATACTTCTCGGACACTTGCGAACAAGTGTCCGATACTTCCTAAACATATCTATAATTTTAAAATATATATTTTTTATTTCTAACATGTATCCGATACTTCTTAGATATTTCGACCATGTATCCGATACTTCTCGAATACTTTAGAACATATTTCTAACAATAATATCATAATATAATTGTTAAGAAAAGTTTAAATTTATTTAAAAAGAAAGTGTTGACTGTTGATATATATGTTGAAAAATATATATGGGTTGAATATGCTACTCAGAGAATCATGACATCATCTACAAACTTCATTATATATAATAATCGTATATCTTTGAATACAAGTGAATATACTTCTAGTACAAGAAACCTTACTTTCATGCATTCTAAAATTTTCAATACACTTTTATGATATTATATAAATGGAAGATATATATCACTCGAAAATCATATAATATATGCACGACAGAAATTACATGTTACATAAAGCCAATGATATTTTAACACTATATAACAATTTTTTTAAGACAATTATCACACCGCAATGGTGTTGAACGAAACCTTGGATACAACGATATTCCTCTGTCCTTTTACGTGTCTGTTAAGTAATATAATATTCAATTTGCATTCAATTTTTCTAACAATATATATATATATATATATATGTATGTATCATAATTTAGTATAAAATTTATCCATACAAATTATTTTTTTCGAAATTTTCGTATCACCGTATTAGTATTGTATTATATAAGTGTGATGCGGATAGTATTATGCTGGTGCAATCATTGTGCTTTGCAATGACCCAATCATTGTGCTTTGCGATGACCACACGTGTTGCATCATGCGAGCTACCAATCACTGTGCTTGGCATTAAATTAACTAAAGCATTCTTATATTTTTCATTAAACAACTCTTTCTTTGTTAAGATATTACTTTATTTTTTATACTTAACGGAATATTAAGTATATCATACTATCAGTTACGAAAGCACTTCATACTCATTAAAGGAGAGTTGAACGAAAAAATATATTTAATAAATTAATATAATAATATTTTATGTGAGATTATTTCAAATATAATATATAAAAAAGAAAAATACGAGATTTGACTTAGGATTGGACCACCTCTCCTCCTGTGGATATTTCTCATCTGAAAGTGTTATTGAAGCTGAAGAAGTTTGAGAACAAAAATAGACTAGCGTGATTTATCACTTTCATAGTTTCATCTTTTGATACTTATGATGACTTGGTCGATGCAAATCAGTAAGTACATAGAGTTCGAAATGAAATCTATTGGAGTATAATTCAATCGGATTTGCCAAAATTTGCCTTTTGTTGCAGGGAGACTTCTTTAAAGGAAAGAGAGTAGGTATTTGTACCTGCAACTCAACTCATGAGTCTCGTATAATAAGGATGATCTATTTCAGCGACAAAGCATAACAACAACCTCACTGACAGACCTCCCATTTCTCAGGATTTCATTTTCTGTTGGAGCAGATAGAATACCTATGCAGAAAACCTTCAAAAGAAACCCCTCTATATATATATATATATATATATATTAATTAAACAACTTCATGAAATTAGCAGACCTTCCCTTTGTATCAGCAAGGGGACAAAATGGATTAACATTATCTAACAGAGAAAGATTAAACAGAAAAAGCACCAATTAAAATAAAGGTTGATATTCATAACCATTCCAGTATGACACTCATGAAAACTTTGTTTATATCTAATACTAAAAAAATAAGCAAGTTTGATAAACAGTAGTATGACCAAAAGCTGTAGAGTATACTAGCCCTAAAAAATTCTTCTTTAGCAAAGAAAAAGAGAATAATATTGTAGCACTCCTTTCAAAGTGAGGACCAGGTCCATTTGCGCCACACAATAATTTGTGCTTGTGCTTTTTGTGGTTGTATTCCTTTCAAAGTTACCAGGCTGGGTGGGCCGCGATAGACTTTTTCTGAAATTCTATGTCCTTCAGAAGCAAGTATTGTGTGGCCGATTGTCCTACTTTCCATGTTATAAGCAAATATTTTTTGCTCTTTCCACCTAAACCACAAATCACCATTCTGAGCAAACAGAGGAAGAAGATTAACCACCATATCTTTATTTTCCTTTAGGAATGCCAAGGAGATAACAAACTTTGCACCCCATTTTTGCTTTTTGTAATCTTCTAAGACATAGACATGCAGACTCTCTTGCACTCTATTAACAAATGATAGTTTTCCATTCCAATTTAAAGCCTGAAACTTTTCCCAAGCTGGGAGCCAATCTCGTGACAGAGCAGTAACAGTAAAGCACTCCGTTTCTACATCTAGAGATACCACTTCTTGATATTTTTCAGATCCACCAGCAGCAGCAGCAGCAGCAGCATTATTATTAAATAACCGAAGCAAGTGAACAGTGGAGCCAGCCGATACAACTGAAGCTCTCTCTCTCTCTCTCTCTCTTTTTGTTTTTGTTAAGATCATCATCATCATGTAGGATAGGGACTTTGAGGGCTCTCCATGAATCATCAGTTCCAACTGTAAGAACTTCGCAACCTTCATTGCCAGCTTCTTTTCCATCATAATAGACAGAGACCAATTTATAATCACCAGTAGATGGAATGAAAGAGAAGGTGATGCCAAAGCTGGGTACATGAGGATCGGGCAAATCAAGTATTTGACAGGTGACTGGATTCTGAATATAATACTTATAAGTGGAATTGTTCATCTTGAGTAGCAAGCCATCACAACCACATATAAATTCCGATGTCCCAGTGGCAGGTACTTCAACTATCTTATTATATTGATCAGTAACAACGACGGCCCTGCTGCTCATATGCTTTTTGATGAAGTGGCGATCTTGAATTATAGCATACCATTGCTTGCAAACACACTTGAGCCTCGATACATTTTTTACCGGCAACCAACTCAGAATCTCAATAATGATTTCAGGGGGGATGCTTGGTTGAGTAGAAGGAACAGTCTTCTTCTCATTTCTCTTGTTATTAGCAGTCTCTGCCATCCGTGATGTTTCAAGATATTCTACTGATTTCGTAGTTCAACTTAGTTGTCCATATATGTAAAAGGCTATATTTCCAATATATATGTACTACTCCCTAGAATCTGCCATGGAGCAAAAAAATTAACAAATGCAGGATTAGATACATAATGAGCTCATAAAGGGAATATTTTACTTTCAATTAAAGATTAGCTATTCAAGTGGGACTTGAAATCCTAAGGTGATGTGAGATTAGAGGTCTATAAGACATATTCTATTTCAATCCTTGTAAAACTAATTTTGCCTGCAAAGTTTAAATTGAATAATTAAATTTAAATCCTTCAATCCAAAGGGAACATTAAAGTTTATCCACTGCAAATTATATTTTGTCAACTTTTGAAATTGTATTTGTATAAACAGTTTTTTTGCCCCTCAGTTAACTTTTTCATACTTCTTTCACATATTCATTGCATACCTTCATTTTTCTAATCTTTAACGAAACATTTTTTTTTTTACAAATAAAAAAATAAACATGTTTATTAAATATTGAGCTTAAAAAATAATTTAAAAATAATAAATCATCTAGCTCAAAAAAAATGCCTAGAGCACATTAAAGAAGGCTTCACATTGTCTCTCATTACAGAATACATAAAAGGCAAGGCAGTAAAATCAAAGGAGCCAAATTAAAGCACTTCAACATATGAACCCCAGGATTGATATGGATAAGAATACAGAAGGATGGATTTGAATAACAGAAGAAAGAAAAAATGGAAGGTAGACAACAAAAGCAATAAAAGAAAAACAGAATCCAAATAAACATAAAAGGAAAATAATGATGTAATATTTGTGTTACATATAGCAGAATCATTATCAGAATCTGCTCTCACTACTACTAGTTGATATTTACAGTATGACAGAAATAACTCTGAGAGTTTTAATGATCAAACTAAAGTGATGCAATAAAAACCTGAAGTCTTAATTAAAATTTATAATATTAAAGCACAATCAAAATAAATAAAACCACTAAAGCAGAGTAAGAAATGCAAAAACCCTAAAGCATCATTCATGACTTTCTGGTCGAAAGTTATGGGGAGTTATGGGGGGTTAAAGTTGGAACTCTCTGTTATTATCTATGATGTTGATGATTCAAAACAAGAGATCCTAGGAATTTTTCTTGGGCCAAAAATATGGTAGCATTTGGATTTCCAATATATAAATTTGGATATTACCCCGAAATTCATTCGCTACAAAACAAAACCCTCACATGTATTATTAAAATCCAGAAAATTTTAAATTACAGTTGCTGTATATAATATAGAAACTGAAATCCTGAATCCAAATACTAGTCCTCAATTATACACTCATCCAGATTATAAGCATATATGAGAACTGAAATCTGAGTTACATGCAAAAGGTACATGGATAAACCCAAATGATGCGTTATTGTCAGCTTAAATACTACTAATGTTTATATTTCTTGCACTAAATTTATATATTATAAACTTCGACCAATGTGGTGATTTAGCAAAAAAAAATTAGACCACCTTGCAAGCATACATAAACAGATCAACAAACACAAAGTTAATATATAATAATTTAGGAGAGAAGAAACCCTAAAAGCATAATATGGAGAAAAGAAACAATAATGCAATAAATTAAAGTTCCTATTTTGAGGTATGAATAATTAATGTGGGTAAAAAAAAAATTCATAGACATAACCGTATTGGAAAGCCTTATTTTGTCCATCACGAAGACTGAGATTTGGCATTAACCAGGCTCAAATGGCTGCTAGAGAGAGAGAGAGAGAGAGAGAGAGAGAGATTAAAAAAGTTCACATCTTGAAGAAGCTTTTTGTGGTGAGTAAATCGTGTTGGATTCAACTTCCAAAAAAAAAAGGGAAAAAATCGTACAGTAATAGATTCTGCCTAGCAGTGAAATCGGGATGGACTCTTCTTCCATCTTTCGATAGAAAAATGTCACACAATTCATTTATCGGTTGAGATTGGACTCCACCTTCTCTTTTGTCAATATTTACTTTTTTTTTTTTTTTCATTTTCAATTGAATTTAGATTCTATAACTTTAGGTTAGGGTACACCATAAAAGCATAAACGCCTTAAATACATGATACCCAATAATCAGCGTGGAAAAGAATTCAATTCAGATTGTAATACTAGAGTTACAAATTTCAAAGGAACGAATGAGACATGGAGTATCATTTTGCAGACCTATGGGTCACCCTCACTGATACCATTATCCACGTCAAGCACAACATCAAATTAAAATCAAATGATTGGAAAATTTGAAAATATCACATGCTTCATCGAAACAATTATTAAATTCTAAGCATGTGTAATTCTTAAGATTGCTAATTTATCCCTTAATGAAACCTACCTTTAAACATTTGCTTCATGAACATGCTACCAAAATTTTATATAAAGCCATTAACCGAGGGATCATTTGTATAGACAAAACTTTGGCATTGTTTGAAGAAAGTGGGTCATGCCTGCTTATTTTTCTTTTTCGGTTGGTAAATTAAATTTTAGGGCAAATTGTATAAAACTATCTTCCCACTTTCAATTTTTGGCACAAAACTTTTCTACAAAAAAAATTGACCTAAAATTTTCTGAACTATCCAATTGTTGTAGAGTAATATTATAATGACGAAAATGCTCCTTTCTATAAATTTATGAAAATTTAGGTTTTCTTTAAAATAATTTTTATTTTAGATTTTATTTTCTTTTAAATTTTAAAAATAAATAAATAAAAGTTTAAGAAACATTTGAAAATTGTTTCAAGGTATTTTCATTTTCTTATAGATGCACCATTAAATTTTTTTTTTCCAGAAATATTTTGTAACAGTACTATATTGAATGGGTTATTTGTATTAATTTTAATCTTATATTAGGGGCACAATTTTTTAAAATTTATATTAAGAGGTATTTTCATCATTATATAATCACTTTGCAACAATGAGATAGTGTATGGGAATTTTATGTTAATTTTTTTTTTAGAGGGTTTTGTGCAAAAAAAATTGAAAGTGGAGGGCAGCTTTATGTGATTTGTCCTAAATTTTATTACTCCAAAAACAAGGTGCAGAGCAGCAAATAACTGCTAAAAGCGATAATTGAGGCCAGAAAAACAACACAAATTTGGAAGCTGCCGGAATCAAATTCTTTTGGGATTTGAAATTGGAATTGGAAATGACTTGGATTGTAATTCAAATGAAATTCCATTTGTGGGTTTGGAATAAACTGTAATTTTGTACCATTTTCGGATGAAAGACATGAAGGAGATTTGTAGAATGACTGAATGAGAGACGGAAAGTGTTTGTAGAAGGGTATTTTGGTAAGTTAACAAATCAATTTGAGAGATAAGTAGTTAATTATACTTCCAATTTTTCCATCATTTCATAATAGTACAAAATTTCTTTTGGAATTCATTCAAATTCCTCTTCCTTTTAAAATTTCATGTTTCAAATTCCATTCTCTTTTAAAATTCCATGATTCCAAAGAAATTCTTTTTGAAATCCAATTCTTATGAAATTCTAGAAAAATTTTAACTGAAATTATTTCACAAAGTATAAAGTACTTCTACTTTTCATAAAAAAAAAAAAAAACAACTACAACAACTATATGCAATAACAAGAAGGACGGAGTCAATATTAAAATTAAGAACTAAACTCTTTGATTTTGGATAAGTAAAACCCTAGTTTTAGGCTCCGTTTGGATCGATGGATTTGGAAGCGTAAGGAGAGAAAGAAAAGAAAAGGATATGCCATATTGTGTTTGGATAAACATCATTAAAAAAAACGAAAGATAAGGAGGGATAAGAAGAGATAGATATCCCTCCTTATCTCTCATACCCTATCCTCTCAAACATAGGAAGATTAAGAGGGAAATGATAGTGTTTAAGTAGTTCTTTCATAATTTCGAAATTGCCTTCAATAATTAGAAAGAGAAAATTGTTATTTCACTCATGTCGCATAAATATAAAAGTATATGATAGTAATTTGGTCGTTATCCTTTCTCTCCCATATCTTATCCAAATAAGAATACTATCATCTCATCTCTTTTCCCTCCTATTTATCAAAACATGAATATAGTTTATTTCTGTCCTCTCTTTTCTTTTCTCTTTTCTCCTTTATCTTATCCAAACAAAAATACTATCAGCTCCTTTTTTTTTTCCTCTTATTTATCTAAACATGAATAAAATTTATTTATGTCATCTCTTTTCTTTTCTTTCATAACTAATGTTATTCTCTCATTTCTTTTCTTTCGTGTCTATCACCCAAGCACATAAAATTTATAATAGCGCGGAATTTTTATTAAAATAAGACGATAAATACATAAAATATATTTATGTTGATAACACACAAAAAAAAATTAAAAAATTCGATCTTGGTGTTTTAGAAATAGCATGATCCAGTTCGCATTAAAAAACTTATAAAGAAATATTAAATAACCAATTGCCTAATAAGAGAAGCAAAATCATTCAAAAAAACATTTCTGATGACAAAGAACAAATGCAAGCACATGTATGCTTACATTACAACAATTATACTTTCAATAACTACATCAAGATATAAACTACATGTAATTAATTTTATGAATAAATAGGATAATACTAGCCAATAATTGTAAGTATTAAAGACTTGTCGTAAAAAATTGCAATTTCCAGAAAAATAATTTTTGCCCATGGGTCATGATACAACAAGAGACTTCCAATTTTGGAGTGAAATTGAAACAGATGATGCATAGAAGATTGGAAGAATAGAACTAGAAATGAGAGAGAAACGTACCTAAGAGACAAATTGAATTTTGGTGGACTACAACCTCTACAAGAAATAGTCGTTGTTTGCTGTTGTTTGGCCGTCAAGAAAGAAAAAGAAAATGAGAGAAAATGAGTCGTGAAGAAAGAAAGAAGAAAAAAAGAGAAAACGCAAACAATAATCTGGCAAATTCTAAAATTGGATCATTAGTTAATAATTTTTTTTTATAAAAAAATAAGGCTCAGTCGTATTGGGTTTGATTAAACGGACCATAGTCAATAAATTTTTTTTTTTAAAATGAAGTAAAACTCAGAAGAGATGATTACGTCAATTAGCCAACTAGGCCATACCTCCCATTGCAGGTTAGTAACCTTATTATGGTTTAAAGCTCACTGACTAATAGATTGGCAATCACTCACATTCTACATCAGCCTTTCTGTAAACCCCAATTAGTTAACCACTTCAAACCTTCTCTAAGGACCAACCATTCACCCACTTTAGCCATTAATCATTCTGGAATGTTTTATATTTTTTGGAGAAAAAGCAATGCAATTAAAACATGTTATTAGTTGTATTAGGCCTTGTTTGGCAGAGCTTTTGTTTCGTCTTTTACACAGAAGAAAAAGAGAAGCAGAAGCTAAATCAGGAAGCTGGTATCCCCCAGCTTCCTTTAAACGCTCTTTTTGAACTCCAAAACTCTTCCGCCTTACCAATCCAAACATTCTCCAAAACGACTTTTGAACTTGAAAAGCCAAAAGCCGCTTTTCAAAAGCCAATCCAAACAGGGCCTTAGTCTTTAGTTAAGGTAAGCTTTTGGCTTGTGTGACATTGCTCATACAAATTGTTATCCCGATTAAGCTGGCCTATATATATATATATATATATATATATATGCAGGTTCGGCTTCATCCGTCTTCTAAGCCAGTCAATATTTTATTTTCTTCACTCTAAGGCATAATTGTAGGATGCGCCGAATTCAGCCCAGCCCATAGACACAAGATGGGCCAAATTCGGCCCAGAAATAATTTTCCTAATTTTAAATATTAGTTGAGCCTAATTTTCATCAATTACAAGTTGTCCTTCCTGAAGCAATTCAGGAGTAATTTGTCAGACAATTTAATATCGTATTGCTGTCTATTGTGTTCGTAGTGTTGGCTCTGTTAATCTTGTAAGCGACCACTCATGCCATTCAGCGGCATATCAACATCAAAGACTCAAGTTTAATAGTAGAATGGTTGGAATATATATGCATTTATATATACACACACATATACACAAAGCTCCCCTCATTTTCTAAATGGTCATGTATTTCAAAACCATTGTCTTTGCATTGGATCAGAATTTAAATTCACTGCCTAGTATGTCCCGTAGATTATATGATTGACAAGTGAGAAGTATACAAATCCAGTCTCACAAATCTTAATTAGCACATCACACGTACTAAAAAAAATACCTTATTTTGATAGTTTCGGATCTAACCGATTTTGTATACATTAGGGACTATTGGGATAAAAGATAAAGATGATGATGAGTTCACTAGCCAGTGAGACTACCACCCTAGATTCAATCAAATTCACATCACATCGTGGTGAAAAGATAAAAATCAGATGAAAGCTAAGCACATAACAACAGAGGATATATCAAAATTCAAAACCCAAATCAAAATGCCATTTAATCATTGTAAAAGAAGAGATTCGAAAGCTACCCACATAACTTAAGGTACGGAATAAAAATGCCGTAAATTCTCAACACATTGACATTCATGGTGGCCATAGCCTTCTAGGTTTATATCTCATTCTTTAATTTGTTTACTGTTTCACCCACGATAGGACGATCAAAGAATGCCATCTTCATTTATTAATGTCAGGAAGAAAAAGTTGTCCAGGTCGCTTCACATGTCTAAGGCCAATGGGGTCAATGGCCAACAACACATGATTTTATATTTCAGTTACTCTTTTTGTCATTCAATTTTTTTAATTAAACTTTTCATACCAACCCATTTAAGAACAATAATCATCTAGACGCTTATTGGTCCTTGGAATGGTCTGTGATGAGCATTTGTTTGAGTGCATGCAAGTTATATTGAAATAATGGTGTATCTTTTTATGGATTCCTTAGAAACAGCTTATAAAGTTTTTTTTTGATAATGAACAGCTTTTAAAGTTGACATAAATTGAGATTGTATCTTGTATGTATATGTAAACTGGTTTGATCTGAGGAAGGAAATAAATGGCAGATATGGAGAGTTTTGTATTAAAAACAGCAACCATATATGGAGAGAAAGCTGCTTTCCTTGATGGTTAGCTCTGCTTTCCGATTCTTATGGTTGTGCAGCTGTTATATATAATATGGAAATAGATGGGCTCTCTACTGCAAAGGGGACAAAATGGATTCAACAGAAAAGCACCAACTAAAATAAAGGTATATTCATAACCATTCCAGTATGTCACTCTCAGGAAAACTTGGTTTATATCTAATACTAAAATAACAAGGAAGTTTGATATTCATAAGGAGTACTGAGTGATATGTTAAAACAGTACTTTGACCAAAAGCTGCAGTATATTATGATACAACTTTACCCATTTCATTGGAGTCACCAACCTCATTACAGGAGGGTACACATGAAGAGGAAATCAACCAAGAGTTGGGCCTAGAAGATCAGATGTCAGCCCAAATCACAAGAGGCCCAAGTTGCACTAGGAAGCCTCCTATATGGATGAACGACTATGTCGTGTGAACCCTCACCTATATTCTGTTTGTTTCCTTCTTTTTTATATTGTTTGTTTGGCATTTCTATTGTAACCAATTTTGGGTTAGTAGGCTCACCTTGGAGAGTTGTGGGATATATATGCTAGAATTGCTGTAAGGTAGAAAGCTATGCAAGAAATTAAGAAAAACTTTCCTCTCTCTCTTTATTCTCTGGTTCTTTTCTTCTCTGTTCTTCCCTTTTCTTTCTGATCAATCAATTTTCGGAGCTGTCACTCGCTCGAACAGTGCTTGACGTCTAACTTGTGTGAGTTTACAGGTAAGGCGTATCATTGGTGCTTTCATTGAGCATCCATGGCAGATTCGGACATTCTAGCTGCCGTCAAGGCATTGCAGACCCAGTTTGAAGGTCAAACAATGGCGTATCACCAGACCTTGCAACAATATATGGCTACGGTTGATTCACGCCTCGAGGATCTATGATCTCAAGTTCATGGTGGTTCCGGTACTTCGACGGGGGTTTCTAGCCGTCCCGCTCCAGCTCATCACATAACCGATGTCTCGACGGGTGGATCGGACCTCTCCCATGTTCTTCGCTCCATGAAGATGGAGGTTCCGAAGTTCGATGGTTCTGACCCAAATGGTTGGGCATTTCGCATTGAAGAATTTTTTGATTTCCATGGAACTCCAGAAGCTCTCCGACTACGGATTGTCTCGTTTCACATGGAGGGCCGCGCATCGGCTTGGTACCAATGGATGAAGGCCAATAATCTGTTGTCAACATGGCCGAAATTCTTGCTTAATCTCAAAAATCGATTTGGAGCCTCTATATACGAAGACCACCAAGGTAATCTTTCTAAGTTGACTCACACAACTTCGGTGGCTGAATTTCAATCTGCATTTGAGGATTTGATGAACAAGGTCACTGGGATTTCTGAGCAGTTGCTTATTTCTTTCTTTATCACCGATTTGAAACCGGATATACGCCGGGAGTTGCTGTTGTCCCGCCCCTCTACTCTGATGGAATCTTTCGCACTAGCGCGTGCCTATGAAGCTCGTATTAAGGAGACGAAACAGGACTCTCGCTCGTGGTCGAGATGGTCTCCTAAACCTATTGCCACACCATCGGCCCCCAATAGACCCACCCATGTGCCCTACACACCTCAATCCACTACTCCAAACCACCAACCAGCCACCCACAATAACAACACACTTTCCAGCCACCCCATGAAACCAAACTCCCTCCCTCCACTCCTACCCACGCCCAACCTTCCGGTCCGCCGATTATCCCCAGCTGAACTCCGAGAGAAACGTGACAAAGGCTTGTGTTATAATTGTGATCAGAAATGGAGTTCGGGTCATCGTTGCCGAAGCAAGTTTCTCATGCTTTTGGGTACTGATGATGACGAAGAGGAGTCATCTGAAGAGAGTATACCACTTGAGCAAGTGGACGAACTTGCTACGGGCGACATTTCTAGTCTCAATGCTTTGGCAGGGCAGGGTAATCCCCGTTCGCTTCGTTTGTTGGGCGACGTTAACAACCACAAATTTCAGGTGTTGATTGATAGTGGTAGTACCCATAATTTCATCAAACCAGCTTTGGCTGAGAGATTGGGATTGGCTATTCAACCCACCACTCCGTTCCGAGTGTATATTGGCAACGGAGATTTTTTGGTGTGCAAGTTTTATTGCCCACGGGTGGCCTTGGCCATGCAGGTCATATATTTCCTGTGGACCTTTATGTGCTACCAATCGAAGGTCCAGATGTGGTGCTCGGAATACAATGGCTCCAAAACCTCGGACGTGTGTCCCACGACTATGCCGCGCTCTCTATGGAATTTTGCTGGGATGGCAAAACCGTGCTGCTTCGTGGTGATTCATCATCCCCACCAAGCCTGATCACTTTCCATCAGTTCCAAGCCTTAGTTCAACAAGCCGAGATACATAGCTTGTATGAGTTACACAAGCTTCCGGACACCGAAGTAGCCTCGGAGACTCAGCCGAATACCTCTGTCCTGCTTGAGTTACCCCCTGCTTTACCCCTGCCTATTACCCGTCTATTGCATCATTATAGCGACTTATTTCTCCCTCCCACTAGTCTTCCGCCACACCGGGTTATTGACCACAAGATACATCTCCTTCCCACCACTCACCCGGTTAATGTTCGACCTTACCGGTACCCACATTTCCAAAAGAACGAAATAGAGAAGCTTGTCCAAGAAATGCTGGAACAGGGTATTATTCGCCCCAGTCAGAGCCCGTTTTCTTCACCTGTTCTCTTGGTGAAGAAGAAGGATGGAACATACCGTTTTTGTGTGGATTATCGAGCCTTGAATGCTGTTACAATTAAAGACAAGTTTCCTATCCCCACCATCGATGAATTATTGGATGAACTCGGTGGTGCATCTGTCTTTAGCAAATTGGATTTGCGTGCTGGATACCATCAAATAAGGGTGCATACTCGGGACATTTACAAGATAGCTTTCCGTACTCACGAGGGCCACTATGAATTTCTTGTGATGCCGTTTGGTTTATCCAATGCCCCATCCACATTTCAGGCCACCATGAATCAACTCTTTGCTCCGTTTCTGCGCAAATTCATGATTGTTTTCTTCGATGATATCCTTGTCTACAGTGCCACTGTTGATGATCATATAGTACATCTTGACCAGGTCTTAACATGCCTCCATTCTCATCGCTTCTTTGTCAAGCTTTCCAAATGTCTCTTTTGTCAAGAGACTATTGAATACTTGGGGCACATTGTCACTCCACATGGCGTGCGTGCCGACCCTCACAAGATCGAAGCCATGGTGAATTGGCCTCTGCCCAAATCTCAGAAGCACTTACGGGGTTTTTTGGGCCTCACCGGCTATTACCGCCGATTCATTCGGGGTTACGCCTCCATTGCCGCTCCCCTTACTGATTTACTTTGCAAGGATGGTTTTTTGTGGACACCAAGTGCCTCCACTGCTTTTGAGGCTCTTAAGCAAGCTATGGTCGACGCACCCGTACTACGACTACCCAATTTTGACTTGGAATTCATTATTGAGACTGATGCATCTAATGTGGGCATTGGAGCCGTTCTCATGCAAGAGGGACATCCCATTTCTTATTTTAGCAGCAAGTTAGGTCCTAAACTCCGAGCATCCTCCACTTATATCAAGGAGTTACATGCCATTGCCGAAGCTGTGCAAAAAT
The DNA here is from genome assembly GCA_026545225.1 of Cornus controversa. Taxonomy (NCBI): domain Eukaryota; kingdom Viridiplantae; phylum Streptophyta; class Magnoliopsida; order Cornales; family Cornaceae; genus Cornus; species Cornus controversa. The sequence continues at coordinate 64,927,856 of CM048849.1, read as the reverse complement.
GGCGCCAATATCTCCTTGGTAGGTTCTTCATCATCCGAACGGATCATAAGAGTATCAAAGAACTGCTCCAACAGGTTATTCAGACACCTGACCAATAAGCGTACATTCGAAAATTACTGGGGTACCACTTTCGGATTGAGTATAAACCAGGTCGCGCTAACCAAGCTGCAGATGTGCTATCTCGGATGCACGAAGACCAAATCATGGAATCAACCGATCCGTTCCCTTCTAGTTTGTTTGTAGCTAGTCGCCCTATATCCGAATTCTTAATGGCACTCCGGGAGGAGAATTCCACACTTGAGGACTTGTTATCTCTCCATCAGCAGTTTAAAGTCAGAACACTGTCAACCGATTACTCTGTTCATGATGGGTTCTTATTCTTCCGGCATCGTTATTACATCAGTCCCCATTCAGCCCTGAAATCCACCCTACTACATGAGTTCCACGCAACTCCATTGGCTGGTCACACCAGAGTCAAGCGAACTTTAGTTCGCCTATCCTCGGTCTTCTTTTGGCCTAACATGAGACGAGATGTTGAAAAAATTTGTTGCAACCTGTTTAATCTGCCAACAAACTAAGTATTCGACTCAAGCCCCGGCTGGATTACTTCAACCCCTGCCAATTCCCTCCGTAGTATGGGATGAATTAACTATGGATTTCATTACAGGATTGCCCTCATCCCGTGGCTTCACAGTTATCCTTGTCGTGGTTGATCGTTTCACCAAGTCTGCTCACTTTGGACCCCTCCCAACCCAATTTACAGCAAGGAAAACAGCGGAGTTGTTTACTGATATGGTGGTCAAACTCCACGGATTTCCTAGCTCGATCGTCTCCGATCGGGATCCCATTTTTATGAGTCATTTCTGGAAAAAGCTTTTCGACTTGAGTGGTTACCACCTTACGGCACAACACCGCTTGCCATCCTCAGACTGATGGACAAACTGAGGTTGTGAATCGTAGTCTCGAACAGTATCTCCGAGCTTTTACACAAGACAAGCCATCAGGGTGGGTAAACCATTTAAGTTGGGCGGAGTTTTGCTATAATTCTAGCTTTCACAGTGGGTTAAAGATGTCACCTTTCCAGGCTCTTTTTGGTCGCTTACCCCCTACTATTCCTGCGTACTCACGGGGCTCTACTTCAATCCAAGCGCTTGACGAACTCCTACAAGAACACGATGTTCTGTTACGTACACTCAAGGACAATCTTCAAAGTGCACAACATCGTATGCAACAGAAAGCCAATGCCCATCGCCGTGAACTTGAATTGGTTATGGGTGATCAGGTCCTTCTCCGCCTCCAACCTTACCGCCAGACTACCGTAGTTCGTCGTCCTTCTCAAAAACTGGCCAAAAGGTACTATGGACCATTTTCAGTTATCGAGCGAATCGGCTCGGTCGCATATCGATTGGATCTTCCCAAGGAGTGCAAAATCCACCCAGTCTTCCATATCTCGGTCCTTAAACCATATCGTGGCTCTGTTGCCATTGAAGCGTACCCTTTACCTCCAGAAACGATGGTCAACAAACCATTGTCACTTCCAGTCACTGTTTGTGCCACTCGACTTGTGCTCCATCATGGCAAAGCAGAACGCCAAGTCCTCGTTCAATGGAAAGATAGCTCACCCGAAAATGCCACTTGGGAATCATTTGTTGAGTTCTGCAAACTCTATCCAGATTTTCACCTTGAGGACAAAGTGAGTTTTCAAGATGAGGGAAATGATACAACTTTACCCATTTCATTGGAGTCACCAACCTCATTACAGGAGGGTACACATGAAGAGGAAATCAACCAAGAGTTGGGCCTAGAAGATCACATGTCAGCCCAAATCACAAGAGGCCCAAGTCGCACTAGGAAGCCTCCTATATGGATGAACGACTATGTCGTGTGAACCCTCACCTATATTCTGTTTGTTTCCTTCTTCTTTTTTATATTGTTTGTTTGGCATTTCTATTGTAACCAATTTTGGGTTAGTAGGCTCACCTTGGAGAGTTGTGGGATATATATGCTAGAATTGCTGTAAGGTAGAAAGCTATGCAAGAAATTAAGAAAAACTTTCCTCTCTCTCTTTATTCTCTGGTTCTTTTCTTCTCTGTTCTTCCCTTTTCTTTCTGATCAATCAATTTTCGGAGCTGTCACTCGCTCGAAGAGTGCTTGACGTCTAACTTGTGTGAGTTTACAGGTAAGGCGTATCATACCAACCCATTTAAGAACAATAATCATCTAGACGCTTATTGGTCCTTGGAATGGTCTGTGATGAGCATTTGTTTGAGTGCATGCAAGTTATATTGAAATAATGGTGTATCTTTTTATGGATTCCTTAGAAACAGCTTATAAAGTTTTTTTTTGATAATGAACAGCTTTTAAAGTTGACATAAATTGAGATTGTATCTTGTATGTATATGTAAGTTTGATCTGAGGAAGGAAATAAATGGCAGATATGGAGAGTTTTGTATTAAAAACAGCAACCATATATGGAGAGAAAGCTGCTTTCCTTGATGGTTAGCTCTGCTTTCCGATTCTTATGGTTGCGCAGCTGTTATATATAATATGGAAATAGATGGGCTCTCTACTGCAAAGGGGACAAAATGGATTCAACAGAAAAGCACCAACTAAAATAAAGGTATATTCATAACCATTCCAGTATGTCACTCTCAGGAAAACTTGGTTTATATCTAATACTAAAATAACAAGGAAGTTTGATATTCATGAGTACTGAGTGATATGTTAAAACAGTACTTTGACCAAAAGCTGCAGTATATTACCCCTAAAATTCTTCCTTAGCAAAGAAAAAGAAAGGAGAACAAAGTAGCACAAATGAAGTACCCATCAAACCTGGTCCTAACTTGGCTGGTTCATTTGTGGTTGTGCTTTTTCCGATCGCATTCCTTTCAAAGTTACTAGGCTGGGTGGGCAGCGATAGACTTTTTTTGAAATTCTATTTCCTTCGGGAGCAATTATTGTGTGGCCGATTGTCCCACTGTCCATGTTATAAGCAAATACTTTTTCCTGTTTCCAACTAAACCACAAATCACCACGCTGAGCAAACAGAGGAACAAGATTAACCATCATATCTTGATTTTCCTTTAGGAATGGCAAGGGAATAACAAACTTTACACCCCATTTTTGTTTCTTGTGATCTTCTAAGACCAAGACGTGCAGACTCTCTTCCACTCTATTAACAAATGATAGTTTTCCATCCCAACTTAAAGCCTGAAACTCTTCCCAATCTGGGAGCGAATCTCGTGACAGAGCGGTAACAGTAAAGCACTCCGTCTCTACATCTAGAGATACCACTTCTTGATATTTTTCAGATCCAGCAGCATTAAATAACCGAATGAAGTGAACAGTGGAGCCAGCCAATACAACTGAAGTTCTCTCTCTCTTTTTGTTAAGATCATCATGTGGGTTAGGAAATTTGAGGGCTCTCCATGAATCATCAGTTCCAACTGTAAGAACTTCGCAACCTTCATTGCCAGCCTCTTTTCCATCATTATAGACAGAGACCAATTTATAATCACCAGTAGATGGAATGAAAGAGAAGGAGATGTCAAAGCTACCTTTATGAGGATCAGGCAATTCGAGTATTTGGTAGGTGGTTGGATTCTGAATATAATACTTATAAGAGGCATTTCTCATCTTGAGTAGCAAGCCATCACAACCACAGATAAATCTGTATGACCCAGCAGCAGGTACTTCAGCTACTATCTTATTATATTGATTAGTAGCAACGATGGCCCTGCTCATATGCTTTTTGATGAAGTGGTGATCTTGAATTATAGCATACCATTGCTTGCACACACACTTAAGCTTCAATAGGTTTCTAACTGGCAACCAACTCAGAATCTCAATAATGATTTCAGGGGGGATGCTTGGTTGAGAAGAAGGAACAGTCTTCTTTTCAGGGGGGATGTTTGGTTGAGTAGAAGGAACAGTCTTCTTTTCAGGGGGAACGTTTGGTTGAGTAGAAGGAACAGTCTTCTTCTTCGCATTTCTCTTGTTATTAGCAGTTTCATGCTTCTCTGGTATCCTTGATGTTTCAGGATACTGTACTGATTTCTTAGTTGAAGAGCCCATACATTTTAACGCTATATTTCCCATATATAGTACTCCCTAGAATCTGCCATGGAGTAAAAAAAATTAACAAATGCAGGATTAGATACATAATGAGCATCTATAGGGAATATTTTACTTTCAATTAAAGATTATCTATTGAAGTTGGATTTGAAAGCCTAAGTTGATGTAAGATTAGAGGTCTATGAGACATTCTATTGCAATCCTTGTACAACTAATCTATGCCTGCATGAATTTCAAATTACTCTACAACTAATCTATGCCTGCATGAATTTCAAATTACTCCTTGCACCTTCTTATTTGAAATCCACATATATAAGCCTCTCAAATCAAACTACACATATTGTTAAACTTGGGTCTAAGTTAACTTCTTGAATAATTAAATTTAAATCCATACATTTTATATCCTTCAATCGAAAGGGAGGCCTTAAAATTTATCCACTTGATAACTGCAAGCTATATATTGTCAATGCTGCTTAACATTGCAATTGTAAATAGTTTTTTTGCCCCCCATTTCTTTAGGCTTGCAAACAGCAAACAGGAAGTGTGCTCATACTTCTTTCACAAAGAGCATTCTGAGTTCCCGACACTCAAGGCATGCATAGAGCACATTAAATAAATAAGGCTTCACATTATCTCTCGTTACAAAATACATAAAGGCAGTGAAATCAAAAGGAGCCAAATAAAGAACTTCAACATATGAACCCCAGTGCTAAGAATATGAATTTGAATAACAGAAGAAAAATAAAAATAACAAAGAAAAAATGGAAGAAAAGAGAAACAGAATCGAAATAAACATAAAAGAAAAATAATGATGTAATATTTGCATTACATATACCAGAATCATTATCATAATCTAGTTTCACTAGTTGATATTACAATATGGCAGAAATAACTGAAAGTTTTTATAAAAAAAATATACCAATGGCTATCGAGGAAAATATAACCATGCACCATGAAGCAGAGTAAGATCAACAAAATAAGAAATCCAAATATCCAAAAGCATTATTCGGAATTACCAATGACTTAATGGTATTAAGTTATGGGATTAGCCTTGGAACTCTCAGTAATAGAGGTTGAGGATTCAAAACAAGAGCACTGGGAATTTGTCCTGGGCCAAAAATATGGTTGCATTTGGGTTTCCATTAAATAAATTTGGATATCACCAGAAAACTCATTTGCCACAAAACCCTCACATGTATTATAAAATCCCAGAAAACTTGAAATAACAGTTGCGGTAATAAAGTAGAAACTCAAATCCTGAATCAAGATACAGGTCCTCTGGTACACACTCATCCAGATTATAAGCATATATCAGAACTGAAATCTTAGTTACATACAAAAGGTCATGCATAAAGCCAAATGATGCGTATAATAACAAAAGAGAAACTTAAAGATCATTTAGGAGCTATAAGAAGAGAAACTTTTAGTCATTGGCAGCTTAAATAATTAATGTTTATATTTCTTGCATTAAATTTATATATTATACACTTTGACCAAAGTGGTGATTTAGCAAAAAATTTAGACCACATTGCAAGCCTAACATAAACAGATCAACAAACATAAAGTTAATATATAGTAATTTAGAGAGAAGAAACCCTAAAAGCAGAATATGGAGAAAATTAACAAAAATGCAATAAATTAAAGTTCCTATTTTGAGGTATGAATAATTAATCTGGGATAAAAAAAAAAATCATAGACATATCCTTATTGGAAAACAGTATTTTGTTCATCGTGAACACTGGGATCTGGCATTAACCAGACTAAGAGCTGATCGAGTGAATACCTAGATGTTGGTGAGAGAGAGAGAGAGAGGGAGTTTGGAACATTAAAACGTCACATTTTTAAGAAGCTTTTTGTGCTACTATGGTAAGTAAATCGTATTGGATTCAACTTCCAAGAAAAAAAAAAAGGGAAAAAAATCGTAATAGATTCTGCTTAGCAGTGAAATCGGGATCGACTCTTCCATCTTTCCATGGAAAATTGTCAATCATTTATCGATTGAACTCCACAAAATCAGTTTAGCTCAGCTACCATTGGTCAAAAATTTGAGGGTGGAGTTCAATTCAGGTTGTAATAGTAGAATTACAAATTTCAAAAGAATGAATGAGTTATATATCATTTTGCAGATCTATTTAACACAACCGATCCCGAGGATATTGCAAAAACTAACTGAATATCCCTAAAATCGACCTAGTCAGAACCACCGTTACTGCGGCCGGCCACCACTACTACCGCCACCCACGTTTTTGCAGTGACCACCACACCACCTCATGGTGTGATTCGTTCTCACTGAGACCACAAAAACAACACAAATTTAAAGGCAATCAATCCTACGGAATTGAATGACACTGCAAATATTAAATTGGGAAGCACGTCACTGAAACCACTGTAGCTGGGAAAGTGCAGAGCAGCAAAGGAACGTTACATTCTGGCAAGAGAAAGCTGGGGTGAGTTATAACATTTAGTATTATTTAACAGGAAACAGTAGAGTGTTGGAGGTGTGTGCGTATATATATAATCATTTTAACAAATTTGGGATTCCAAAATATTTAGCATAAGAGAGTTCAAATCTAAAGAGTTCAACAATATATATATATATGTGTGTGTGTGTGTGTGTGATTCTCTACAATATTATACACACAGATTATGAGCCCAGTACCTCTAGAAATGTAGTATAATTCCTAATTCAAGAGCCTTACTTGATTCTTCAAGCTCTATCTCCAAACTTCTTCAACCTCTAGCTTAGAGCCCAAAAGAATATCAGAAATTCTCTCAGCCAATGTTGGTGGGAAGTATTAGAGAGAGAAACCTAGAGAGCTTATGAAGAGAATTTCTCTCAACTCAGGAATGAGAGCGCCTTTTAGGTTAAGAGCATACACGTATATACGAAAATTCCAAGGAGTGGTCTATCACTCCCCAATCTCTACTTACTTAGTCCACTTTGCATAACATTCATGCACTAAGGAGTGAGCAGCCCATTCCATTCGTTGCTTCAATAGCTCATTTAATTGATTTAGTCGACCAAAGTCTAGTTAGTAAATTCGCGAATGATACGCAAATTATACTTGCGTTTTTCGCGTGCTAGGAGTGTTCGTTGAAACCGTCTACCGTATAAGAAGTAGTGACGGTTTAATTAACCTTATACTCCAATTTCTCTCATTTCATTTTAGAATCATAATTCATAAGTCTTATATCTCAACATTTTTTTATTTTCCTTAACAATCCTAATTTCTAAGCCCGAGGATCAATAGTGTTTGATCTAAGTAAAATTTTTTTTATGAATTTATGTCTTAATGACATATATATATATATATATATATATATATATATATATATATATATATACACACACACACACTTTATGGTTATGGATTGTTTGGAATATTGGAAAATGATAATAGATTCTTATAGGTCTTTTAATTTTGTTTTGGAAGTTTATGGATTTTATGATTATTGTGACAATGTCAATTTGCATGAAATGAAAATTTATTTTATTATTTGTTATATTTTATTTTGTTGTCTTTATTTTTATGAATATATGACATATAAGAAAATCAATAACATGTTTATAGACAAATTTTTGGTTCCGAATTTTTAACCCATACAACTTATTACACATGTATATATTCATATTCATATCTTACATTTTCATTTTTGGCAAATTACATTTTGACCTCCTGAGGTTTGTCCATATGTCAGCCTGACCCATGTTTGTGTATCTTCATTTTCACCCTGAAGTTTGAAATTATACATCACTTTAGTCCCTCATGTTATTATTAATGGTTAGATTGTTTACATCATATAAATAGTCGCAAAAAAAAAAAAAACAAAAAACTCAGAACACCCTTCTACACTTCTGCGTCTATTTGTGCCAATTTTTCATCCAATAGTGTAGTTTAATCATTTCAGCATTTTATTAACCAAAGTCAACCAAAAATTACTGATAGGAAGTGAAAATGAAGATTTCAAATATGAGGGGTCAAGTTGACGTATGAACAAACCTCAAAGGTCAAAATGTAATTTGCCCTTTCATTTTTTATAGCCGAATTGTTGTAACGTTTTTTTATAAGAAAATCGAATTATACTCCTACGTTCCAGAATGCTTCTTTTTCCCATACCGTATTTTACTATGTCATCCAACTAAACTAACCCATTAATCAAATTTAACTTCACTCTATAAGAATAGTTACACGAAATTAATTTACGAGATAGACCCTTTTATGCACAATTACCCGAATTAATAAATAAAGACCATCAATTAAATTACTTAATTGAGGATTTTATTTTGGCACATTGTTTAAATTTACTTGACCACTTAAAACTTTTCTTTTGATAAAAATAATATTTCTGATAAACAAATAAATAAATAAATATATATATATAAATATTTTATCAAAAAAATCACCAAGTCAAAATAAAAAATAAATAGATATGGTCCAATTGTCCTAGCATAGATATATAGTCTTGGGAATATATGTTCCAATGCCCATAATCAATCAAAATACCCAATATTAGACCCATGTGATGTTACTTAAATAAATCAATGCCTTTGATAAGGAGTAATTGTTACGAGGTTATTACAATTGATTTATTGAACATTCATCATACATATAGTAAAGGGACAACTTCAATTCATCTCATAAACCGGTCATGTATGCAAGTAAAACATTTAATCAACTCAGATTTCAATCATAACAATATCAAATACAACTGTTTAATGTTATGAAAGGCATACAATACCAAGTTCCCAACATTTTTTTACTAAAATGTTAACTGAAATTATTTTACAAAGCATAACTATTACTTCATAACAAACGAGAAGTACAAGTATCTATGATGCCGCAATAACAAGAAGAAGGACGAAGCTTGCCTCTTGTCAATATTGGAATTAACAACTATACTCTCTTGTCAATATTAGAATTAACAACCAAACACTTTGATTTTGGACAAGTAAAACCCTAGTTTTAGGGTTTAACATGGACGAAGATTGTTGTGAAGACACAGCCCGAACAGTTTGACTCTTGGGCACTGGAGGTAGACTGTTCAATAAATTGTTTTCACCTTTAAGAACAATAATCATCTAGACTCTTATTGGTCCTTTGAATGGTCTGTGATGAGCATTTGTTTTGTTTGAATGCATGGAAGTTATTTTGAAATAATGGTGCATCTTTGTATGGATTCCCTCGAAATAGCTTTTAAAGTTGCTATAAATTGAGATTGTATCTTGTATGTATATGTAAACTGGTTTGATCTGAGAAAGGAAATAAATTACGGATATGGTGAGTTATTGTATTAAAAACAGCAACCATATATGGGGAGAGAAGTGCTTTCCTTGATGGTTAGCTCTGCTTTCCTATTCTTATGGTTGCGCAGCTGTTATATGGAAATAGATTGGGCTGTCTACAATAAAAGCAAAGCTTTCCTCAGAAACAAAGGAAGAGAATTTCAGAATAAAGTTTTGTTGAAGGATTTTGAAGTTTGAAGAAGCCCAAAGAGCACAAGAGAAAATGCCAGCAGTTTGGTTTGCTCTGAAGAGATCACTACAATGCAAATTAGAGGCATCAGATGTTCATGATCCAAAGGCCAATGGCAATCCCAGCAACATATTGACAAGGAAAACAAGCACAAGCAGCAGGTCTGGGTGTTCAAGGTCTTTTGCAAATCCCAAGGATGTCATCCATGGAAGCAAGAGGCACACCATGGAAAAACCACAAACTTGTAGTTCAACTTGTGAACTTAAGATTACTGGGTCTGGTGCTGTCCAAGGAGCCAATAATGGTAGTGGTGGTCCAACCTTTGTGGGTACCCTCAAGTCTGGGACACCAAGCAGCCTTTCCATGAAGGGAGGTTCTGGATTTGGTGGTAACCCTTCAAACCCTAAGGCTCTTTTTGGGACAGATTATCATAGTTCCTCACCTTTGACTTGCCATATATGTGGTCAACAATTTGTAGAGGAGGAAGCTGTTGAAGCACATCATCTCTCCAAACATGCTGGTAAAAGAAACTCTTCACTGGAATCTCCCCCTAATAAATTCATATATGCATTGTTGAATGTTGTATTTCATTATTCTTAGTCTATTTCTTCCATTGCCATTATGTACCCACCCAGTGGTGCTCAATTTCGTAGGCCTAATAATTTTTTTATATATATTGTGTCCATTAGATCAATATACAAAAACCATCTTAAATGAAAATTTTATGTCAAATATAATTCCCAAATAGAGTCTAGGGGCCTATTTTATATTCCTTGACATCTTTATTGAATTTTATTTTTAGTGGTTCTGTTATTCAATTTTCACTTTGTTTGTTGTTGTTGTTGTTGCTGTTAAACCATTCCTATGGTTTCAAATCCTAAAATTGCTCTGCATTTTAAGAGATGTCAAAGTATCTTTCTTTTGGTGCAGTCACTGAACTTGTTGAAGGAGATTCATCTAGGAAGACTGTAGAGATAATTTGCGGAAGTAGCTTGTTAAAATCTGGCAACAATTATGGGCATATAGAGAGGATTTTGAAGGTTCACAACATGCAAAAAACAGCTGAGTTTGAAGAACATAGAGAAACAGTGAAGATCAAAGCAAGCAAACTGCCGAATCAACATCCACGTTGCGTTGCTGATGGGAATGAGCTCTTAAGGTTCTACGGTACATCTGTTGAATGCTCTCTTGGATCAGATGGGTCATATAGCCTATGTGCATCAGATAATTGTTGCTTGTGTCAAATCTTAAGACATGGGTTCTCCATCAAAAAGGAAGTCAATGGTGGGATAGGTGTTTTCACTACTTCCACAAGTGGAAGAGCATTGGAATCTATCAAACTACACGATGATGATGATGATGATGATAGTCCATCTATAAGGAAGGCTTTGATAGTATGCCGAGTAATCGCTGGGAGAGTCGATACATCTGTGCAGAATTTTCAAGAATTAGCTGGGCAAACACAGTTTGATTCCATCGCTGGAAAAGTAGGCCTCTATTCAAATATTGAAGAACTCTATTTACTGAACCCCAGAGCTGTCCTTCCTTGCATTGTAGTAATTTGCAAACCTTGAAACGGAGTGAGTTGTTAGATGAACTTAAGTAGGTTTGCACTTGTGTGAAGCATTTATCATTCTAAATTTCCACTAAAATTTTATGGAAGTTCTTCTGAATTTATAATTTACTTCTAAACATATACATACACAGACACTTTGTCTTTGCCACATTTAAAGAAGGTACTGTCCATTTATTGCAGTTCATATTTAGTTTGAGACAGACAGGAGTCATTGTCGTGATGTAATTGTTGCATCTATTGCAATTCATGGCTGCTCATTGGCATTACTCGTTAACTATGAAAACAATGAAAATTAAAACCAATCAATGCCAATCACACACAAAACACACGAGATATACTTGGTTCGGCCAAACTCCATGTAGGGCCGGGATTAGAAGATACCATGTTGCCAAAGCAGCACTAGTTACCGTCAAAGCAAATATATATAATATACTTGTATGGACAATTATAGATCTTTTACAGTTATAACATTGTTGGGCGGAGTCCAGGTTGCTTTGCTTTGACAATAGGGAAATCCCATAGCATATTTATTAATTGCATAGTTTCAAGCTAAATAATAATTAATTAGGAGAGTCCTTTGTAAGACAAGAAATAGGAGAATATATGTTGATTGTTTTAGATAATATATATGACTCTCTGATCAGTATTTAACTGTTTATGTTGGATTCTAGTATTATACTGACAAAAAAGAATTTGATGTCATTTGCATTATCTATCTGAAAAAGCATGTGGTCCTACTAGTGGCTCATTTAATTAGGGATAATCCAAATTTGATCAGGAGGAATGAAGGATAATAATGGCGATATATCAACAGACTCTGTAGACTAGAAAGTGCTTCTTTTTCTTATTGTCTTGGCCTCATCCATTCCTGTCCTTAATTTAAATTTCTGTTGCAAAAGTAGTAGTCCTTGAGAAGATCAGTAATGAATGTTGGTTGATGAATCTTCATATCATACAGTTGGCCAGGTCTCTCATGTATAAAGGGTTTTCATTTGTGTATAAAAATACACAGCCACTTGCAATCCAAACAGACCCTTATTAGTCAACATATATATTATAAAGTTCAGATGCAATTTTAGATGAAATCGTAGAACGATGGAGAAGGGGAATTTATTAAAGTAATGAAGATACTTCGTAGGAGTGATTTAACAAAATATTTTGATCTCTAAGGAAATAGTAGAAGAAGATTCACATTGATTTTTAATTATCTAAAAAATTCAATGGCTAATTCCGTTTCATGGAATTAGAACTTTGGAATTAAAATTGGTGAAAAATATAAAATTGCATTGAACAAATTTTTTATTTATTTACTTCGTAAGTTGTTTTATATTAAATTTATTTTCAAAAACAAAGTTAAAATAAGTAGTCAATAACTCATTTTTCTTTCCCATGATTATAGACAAATCCTAGTTCTTTATCAATTTTCTTTATTTTCTTCATATTTTTAAATCATACATAATACATGATCCTCTTTTTTCTTTTTATGTGAAACTGTGCAGAAAATTCAGAAAACTATAAAAGACAATTATTTGAAAAGACATTTTTTAACTGATTCTTTAGTTTAGAAATCAATTTTCAGAATCCTGTCATCCAAATAGACTTTAACATGGAATCAAGCAGATCCTATATTTCTTTCATCTTTTTAACTAATTGGTCAATAGTTCACAAAAGAATTTCAGTTAAATGTTAAAATTATGTAAAAAATTTTTTTAAAGGAGTGGACTCACTCTAATTTAGAGATGTCTAACATGGCCGATTTGGACAGGTTATACCCTTATTCCAAATACGCTTCGCAAATAAAAAATAATTTTCAAACTCGCCTGCATTGAAGTTGGGATAGGTTATACCCCTATTCCATGCTTATAAAAATATTTATTAAACTATCAGAATTTATAGTAAACCAACAATATATCAAAAAATGATAGCAATATGATGTCTAAATGATAATAAAAACATACAAAAATATACAAACACAATTATTTTTTAAAAAATCAGTATCTATTTAAATTCGAAATCGTAGTACCTTCAAAATCTAAAAGAACAAAAATGATTTGGATTGGTACCATAACCTTTGCTTACAGTTAAGAATTATGAGAAATATTTAGTTTAGGAATGAGAAGAATAAAAAAGAACCATAATTGAAAGTCTTAATAACCATATGTTAGAGGAGCTAACTTGTCCTACATTGAATTTAGATGGGAAAGGGCTTGGGCATATAAGGGCAGATATGCAGCACTACCTAATAACTTAGGCTTTTGGGTTAGAGGAAAAGCACTCGACTCATTACATTTGGTATCAGAACAAAACTCAATCCTTGATCCGATGTCACACCAAAGTGCCCAGTCCAAAAGTGTCCGGGTGTGCCCTACTGGATAGGTAGGGTAAATGTATATTTACCAATATATGATAATCATATATCAATTTTAACACAATTTGCTAGACAATTTTGCATATGGAAAATTGGATCATACAAAAACATAATGAAAGGCAAATGATACAGTGGCACTAAGATGGGTGAGGTATGTTACTTATCATTAAGGATGAAACACATCTTGGATCACATATTGAAGGGTTCTTTTTTTCCTGTTGATTTCTCGTGATTCCTGATAGTTTTATATCACTTTTATATATAATTATGTTTCATTTTGGTTCTAATTCGATTCATTATTAGCTCCAATATATCTGTTTCCTTTCGTATTTGCTAGTGATTTGATAATTATGATTTGAGCCTTCTTTGTTCAACTTAACATACTTGCATAAATCAGTGTTATAATCCGTAAACTAGAGATCACTAATGTACCTCAATCATTGTGGATCAATCCTTTGATACCCGGACTACTGTTTTGAACCACTAGGAATGTTCCTCCTCACTGCTTGTAGACCTTGAGCAGACTTTACTAGTGGGGGTGGTGGTATTGCCATGGAATCAAGTTGACTTATCAAAAACTGATTGGTGCGGTTGTGAGACTCTATCCCATCTTGTCCTATAGGACAATTTAATCTGATGTGACCAATCTGATGAAAGTGGTAACAAATCCGTTCAACCGCTGGTGCTAGATGTATGTCGGGACACTCAAACCTATAGTGACTCAGCTTCTGATAGTGGTGACACACCACCTTTGACCTGGCTGGCCCCTACAAATCACTTGTTAAACCTTAATGAAATTCTGCGAGTTTAATTTTGTCTTCTTTATAATCCCTAGCCCACAAAATAACTAAAATGCCCCTCGTCACTTAACATAGCTTCCCGACCTCTATTTTCGATTCTAAAAATTCCTACGTTCTCGAAATCATCATTTTCTCTTGTAATATTTCATTTGGTCTAAAACCAAAAAAGTATAAGCTAATGGATCATTATGTGCAAATAGGAAGGAATAAAATTTTCGTCTCCAACAAGAAGGCACTAGGAAGAGAATTTTTTTGAAGTAAGAATTTAGAACTGTCGCACTTGTGAAAACTAGGATCCCCAAAAAAAAAGGGGAATGTTCACCAGTTGCAGTGCTAGCAAGGTTTTGGCATGCTACAAACGCGATGGTGAGGTCAAATTTTTGATCCGACATTCTCTGAGATCAAGATCAAGAGTGTGTTTGTTTGTAGGCTATCCAAAGGAAACCAATGGTGATTTATTTTATGATCTTGAGGATAGGGAAGTATTGGTTAACACCAATGCTGTATTCTTGGATTGAGAATAGGACATACTTGCCATACAGAACCATGGTGTTATCCATAAGGACATTCCTTTCCACATTTTCAATTCAAGGATTACCACCGCTAACTCTAAGTCATAAGCCGGGTAATTCTGTTCAAAATTCACAGAGATTGAAACTCCTTCACAACATTGAGAGTTATTGAATGGGGATTCTTGAAGCTGCAATAATAGCTATCAAGCTAGTATTGAGATGGCTCCATTTGACGCATTATATGGTAGGCTTGCTTGTTCCTCCTTGAGGTTGCTTTGGAAATTTTCTTTTCTATATACTGACATTTTACCAAAAAAAATAATAAATAAAACCCTTGGGATGGTTGAAAGGTGTTGGTGTGCCCTTGTGTCTCTAAAATTGGCACTAATGTACCTTTTCTATCATTTGAGGGTGCAGGTGCACCCCAAATGGTGCTAGACGTTGACTAGTGTAGTGTTTGACTTTGTGGTGCTAGATATGACTAACAACGAGGAGGTTCTGAGTTCGAGTCGCCCGAAAGTGTCCGGGTGTGCCTACCCAAGTAGTAAGGTGGCCCGATCGCAACGAGGATGTTGCGAGTTCGGGTGGGGTAGTACCTTCCAACATGTTATAATTTTTCATATAAAACAGAATGAAATATTGAGCAACTTTGTCACCAATTCTATTAAAACTTTCTAAATCAAGATATAATCTGCCTTTTTCTTCTAGTCAAGATAAATATAATATTATCTTTAATTATTTATTTAAAAGTGAAAGTGAGAAAATGAGAACCTTCCTTTAAAATGAGAATCTTTATTTTTTTTCCAACTTACTGTATCATTAAATATTAGCAACATTATATATATGGACATGTATATGTATATAGACATGTGGCAAGTATATAATATACATTTATGCATTAATGACATATATATGTTAGGGCATACTAACATATATCTGTCGTATATAACATACGCTTTTTGCATTAATGACAATATATATATATATATATATATATATATATATATATATATATAAAGTAATGATACACACACCTATCTCGTGACACTAATTGGGCTACTGAAAAAGTAAAATGATTAAAATACTCATTATTTTTGTTTGGATATATGTTTTATGCGTTCTTAGTTAGTGCCACTGAAAACGTAAAATGATTAAAATACTGATTATTTTTGTTTGGACATATGTTTTATGCAATCTTATATATACACACACGTGACTATTCGTTGGTCATTTCTTTTTTGAGTATAATTTCGGAATATGAGTTACGGAAAAAAAATTCACAAATTATTTTTTTGATTTTCTAAACTATTTTTGTTTTTCTAAAATAATGTATAAACCCTTTTACGATCAACCAAACACCAAAAATGTTTCCCGTAATTAATAATATTTTTTCTCAAAACAAACGAAGCCTTCAATTCTTATATTCAATTCATTTATCAAGATTTAAGTACATGAATCATGTGTATATATGTAATCACTTTTAAATTTAATGAAATATATGAAACTTTAATTGAATAAATTCATTTCAATCCATGTAATTTTTTGATCAAACGATAACCTATAAATCCATGCAATTATGGTGATATAAGATTATAAGATTTAATATTATTAGAAAATTACTTAATATGAATTCTTATACTATTTATTTGTAATAAAAAAAAATTTCCAATTAAAATAATATTTTCAATGAATTTATTGCTTATTGTCAAACTTAATTTTCATTGTATAAGAGAAAAATAGTTGTGATACTGACACTTCATTGTTTGAACTCTTATGCTCTATTAATGGCTGACAGGATTTCGATGGTCAAGTTGGTAAAACGGCCAGTGAACGAGTGTGCCTTTGAGGGAAAATAAGCACCTTAGACATTGAACTAATTTTCATACTAAACTATGGTTTCAATGTTTTAATTCCTTATATGTTTAGGAAGATGTGAAGACCCATTTATAAACAACTCACATATATTAGACAAACTAGAGAGAAAAAAACATATAAAGATTGAATCCGAGATTTTTCTAGAAAAAAGAAGGTTATGAAGAATGAAGTTGAGGATGGAGATGAGTGAGATTTCGTGGCTGTGGGTGGCAGATTCAAATAGTTTGATGGTGGTGATAGTGGCAAAGATTTGGGTGGCGATGGTTCATTGTCCGACATTTCTAACTATCTAATATAAATATTTTGTAATATATAAACTAGTGTATTGTCCGCACTACAAAAAAAATTA
Organism: Cornus controversa; assembly: GCA_026545225.1. Taxonomy (NCBI): domain Eukaryota; kingdom Viridiplantae; phylum Streptophyta; class Magnoliopsida; order Cornales; family Cornaceae; genus Cornus; species Cornus controversa. The sequence goes on along the minus strand of CM048849.1, from coordinate 64,910,828 downwards.
TTAGACTGAATTATTTTAGAAGTATGAGAGTAGGTGGATGTGTATGTGAATTTAGGTTATTAGACTGAATCATTTTAAAAGTGTAAGGGTAGGTAGATGTGTGTATGAATTTATGTGTGAATGTAGTGGGTGAATCGTGATCATTAGATTAAGGATGTAGAGAGTTATTTTAGACCGTAGATAAACATAGATATTTTGAATCGTAAGATTGGATTTTTAACCACTTTTTACCATTAAATTGTGATTTTTTTTTTTGGAGAGAGATTCAAACACAATGCTTAAATGTGATATAGATATACTTGAATAAAAATAGTGAAGAACAAATGATATGAAATATATTCTTAATTACCATTTATGTGTTTAATGGAACAAATCATAGAATATTTTTGTACAAAATGTAGGCTTAAATTTGTCAATGATCAGTGATAATAAATTTATTTGATCAAGTGCATTTTTGGTATTTAAAAAAAAGGTTAAAATCAAGAAACCCCCCTCTACTATAAAAAATTCTCAAATAACCCTATGACTAAACAAAACAATCCCTAAACTACCAATTGCTCTCATATAAGGACAAATTGTTATAGCTCCGTTAGTTGACATTTGAAATTACCAAAATGTCATTCGTTTATTGTCACACCCCAAAATCCGACCCATCAAAAACCCACTGGTCTGAGCCCGAACTCCGGTCATGAGGTGCCACGCTCGTCCGGTCATTAAACCAGTGACCCCAAATGAGCGCGACAAACACAATCCTGACATCCTTGGCTCTTATTCGGATCACCGAGACCATCTCTCATGGAAGCTTTACTATTCCACCATTGGTTCCTATATGGAACACTTGGCTTCTAATTTCATTTTTCGTTCACATAACTTAGCATAAACTTAATCCCATGCACACTATGAAGACATAAGTTCATCTCTCACACCACAGGCTCATCCCTAGCCAATACATACTCGTTCCATACTTAACTAGACTTAAAACATTGTTTCCTAACTTCTACTAGTTTCGGTTGATTGATGGACTCCCTATCAGTCGATTGAAAATTAGGTAAATGCTTCAATCGACTGAACAATTCATTAGTCGGCTGAAAGTTCTCTTTTGGTCGATTGAAAGACGCATTCGGTAGGCTGAAAGCTGTTCCTGTAGAACATGTTATTACCAACTTTTAGGATCTCCTAGTTTCGGTCGATTGAAGGGTGGTTTAGCCAGCTGAAACTCTCCAGAACCTGTTACATTTCACAATTCAAAGTCATTCTTGGGCATTAAACATTTCTCACTCAATGGGACCTAAAAACCTATCATTTTTCTCATTTCACATCATTTATATACATAACATAAAATCATAATTCAAAGCTCAATAATCTTTCCATAAAAACCCATACACAAATATAAGTTAAACTCTTTACGCATGATCTTCTATACATACATCCAAACCTTACATCCATTCATGTTCACAACATATATATAAATGTATCAAACTTGCTTTATAAATATAAGGCTTTACATACATACTAAGAATGCATTTGGTCCATAATGCGAACATGTCTTTCAAATGAAAACTCCAACTTAATTAAAAAATCTTCTATACTCAAACTAACGCATGGTTAGTGAGTTCCTTCTTTTTTCTTTTTGAAACCTGAAAAAGATTAATATATAGGAGACTAAACTCATGTATGCTCAGTAGAAATACCTAAGGCACATTTCTTGCCATCCCGTGAATACAATGTAACACATACGACATACTAAGTATCACATGCTCACATATTCAACATAAATCAACATACTATGAAACCTATCATGTATGCCTTATGCATATGCCATGTAATTCTACCGCATCTCTCATGAGTACACATCCAATAATTCGAATTCTAAACGGATTATTCGATCTCCTTTGGCCAAAACATTTTATGTCAAACCCTTTTATGACTTAGAATCCTATTAAAGATCATCCGGTCCCTCTCAACCAAACATTAATGATTTTGTTACCCAAGAATTGTCCCTAGAGGGGGGGGGGTGAATAGGGACAATAGGCAAACGATGAAACTTTTTCGGTTTAGCATGTTTGATAAAAATTAGCTTGAATGAACATTTGTCAAACGCTTGATGAACTTATGTATTCAACAAGTGGGATTGTAAATTCTCTATCTATTATGCACTTAAATGATCTAGTGAATACAACAAATGTAAGTGTACACGTAAGTGCAACATATCATGCTTGTAGTATGTGAAAAAGTTGATTGTGCATTTGTCAAATACATGGTATGCAAATTAATTAGCAAATAGATACTAAAATAACTACTCAATCAATTAAAACTTTAATCAATTTCACAACTCAACTAATATACTCCAAGCATTCATCACATCCTCCTTATATGAATAAAAGCATTTAAACTTATAACATTCATATATAAAACATATGAAATTTAAACAAATAAAATGTTATCAAATAAAGGAGGTCAAGGATAGAGAAATTCAAACCACGTGACACCATGATTTTTACATGGTTCGGCCCCTCTTGCCTACGTCTATGCCTCAAGAAAACTTCTTGAGGTTTCCATTATAGAGCATTCCTTAATGGTGAAAAGCACACCGTATAATTGCCAAGTGAATTACTTGAGCTTCCTTGCTCAATGACAACCTCACCAAGACTTCTTTGATAAGCTCATGACTTGGGTTTCCTTACTCAATGAAAACCTCACTAAGACTTCTTTGCCAAGCTCATGACTTGGGCTTCCTTGCCAAGTGCATCACTTGGTCTTCCTCTCAAAGGTAGATAAGAAATTGTAATACAAATACAACAATATTCCTCAATGAATAGATATTTAATACACGCTCAAATCCTAGAGTTATATATGAAGATTTCAAATAAAAAGCTCAACTCTAGATATGCAAGATGAACCACAATGAATGATATAAAAGATGAGACTCAATGGTGGTTCATAAGAGATATTCTACCAAGTAGAATGCAAAAATATGCATTCAAGAGCTTCTCAAATGTATGCTCATGGGTAGGTTTCTCTCTATCTCTATTGCCCTCTCCTCCATTCTTTTCTACTCTCGACTTTACATTGCATTATCTTTCTCTTATTTAGAAATCCCCAAAACAAATGGATATATAACCGAATATAACCGTTTGGGGTCCAAAACTAGCCGTTATTTTGAATTTGGGGAAAAGCAGTCAACTTTCTACCTAAACAGTCGACTTTATTTGAGTCCTCAAAGAGTCAGATTCAAGCTGCCTAAAAGAGTCAACTTTCTCTAATGAATAAGACAATTATTTTATCAAATCTCATAAACTAAAATAGAAAGAAAATCTTCTATATGAAATGACATAGTTTTCTATCTTAATACTCCAGAAATGCCATTTTTATAAAAGTTCATAAACTAAAATAGAAAGATATTCTTCTATATGAAACGACATAGTCTTCTATCTTAGTACTCCAGAAGCATTTTTATAAAAGTTCATAAACTAAAATAGAAAGATAGTATTCCATATGATTTGAGATAGTCTTCTATCTTAGTGCTCTAGAAATGTCAATTTTATGAAATTCTATAGAAAGAAAGTCGACTATATGAAATGGAATAGTCTTCTACTTTAGTGCTCCAAAAATGCCAAAAATGCGTTACTTGAAAAATTCGACTATTCAGATTAAATGAGTCGACTGTTTTGATCCTCATTTGAAATGCAACTCTGTTAAAGCATGAATAAGCCTAAAACCTCAATGACTGATGAAAAGAAACTTCATTAAGATCAAGTCCTATTCTAAAATGCTAAGAACCAATCATAGATACTAAAATGAGATGCATGTGGTCTTATAATCAATTTTAGATTATGAGTTGGGTTCTTTGAATATTTGAACCTCCTCAAAATCAACTATGACCTTATGAAATAAATCAATTTGATCCAAGGCCTTTGACTTCACAACTTCACTAAATATGAATATTGAGAATTAAAGATATTCCTAATTGTAGATCATCTCAATATTACCTAAAGCTTTTCATGATTTGAACATATAAATTCAAAGCCTTATTTTTATAATTCCTAGATACCATTTCAAATGATATGATTGAAAGACATGGTTCTAGTTAGGGCATAATAGTTAAGTTCTTCTAAAGCTTATAAAAGTTTGAACTAACTCAACCTTAGTAAATACCTCATGATATTAAAAATGAAGTTCTTGACCTATAACTTATGATCTAAAGATTTATGGATGATATGAATGATATGCATATTCTTATAGTCCACTAAGTTAAGAGATGAGATTTCAAATGAAGTTACTTCAAAAATAATTTTACATTAAATCAAACACTCATCCAAGACTAGCTTACCTAAGTCTTTTGATCTTCAATTCTTTAAGCCTTTGGGTTCTTTCATCATGTGGCTTGGATTCACTTCAACTTTGTCATTAATCTTGATTATTGATCTTTGAGTTCTATGATCATGTGGCTTCATATATCTTTTTGTAATACCTTTTGAAGTCTAATGTCTTTAAAATACTTGAGATAATATTATATTTTGTAAACTGCACACTCAAGTAAACTTATTAAATCTACACTACAATAGTTTGTTATCATCAAAATCACCCAAGTAACCTAGGGTTGAAACCTTGAGGTCAACAGATTCCATAATCTTTTTCCCTCACCAAACCTTGCACGCTTCTCTTTTACCGTCACACGTATACAATTTAAATGTGTGTAATGCACAATGCCACATTTCATATTACAATGCACATTTATACTCAATATAACTAGCAGGCTTTCAAAAGTCAATTGCACATAAGGAGCGTATTATAACACATAATTATGCTCACATATTCATTTAGGCAATTCATCCAACACATAACTCTCAAAACCCACAACATAAACAAAATCATTCTTAAACCCTAAATTTTTCCAAATCATGCTCACATAGATCACATATAAGACATATAAACTCATAAATCATATTTGTATATCATTTAAACCATGCAATTCTACTTATATACATGTTAAATATCATATAAATCAATGTAAACATACATATAGTTAATTGGATGCTCTAAGCATTCAACACACTCATAAAAACTTAGGAATTTGTGAATTAGACATCCTTACCTTGGTTTAGAAGAGTTTTCACCCCCAAATCTCCTCAAGCTAAACTCATCCAAAACTTTTTTTCTTCCAATCAAATGGAAGCCCTCACTGTGCACAAAATTTTTTCTCTTTTTCGGCATCTTTCAATTCCCACCTTAAACCTTTTGAAATCTAGAGAAAAGGGAGAGAGAGAGAAAGGATCGGCTACCTTAGAGAAAGAAATTAAGTGGCTGAAATGTTATGTTTTGATATTTATAAACCCTAGCCCTCAAAATGACTAAAATGCCCCTCATCACTTAACGTAGCTTCCTGATTTTTGTTTTCGATTTTTAAAACTCCTACAGACCAGAAATCGATTTCATTCTTCATTAATATTTTAAATGGCCCAATACCAAAAATAAATATGTCTCAAAAAATTTCTGTTTTTTCTGGTTTATTCGATCAGAGTCCTAGGCCCCATTAACCCGAAAATTTTAAATTGAACCAAATGGTTCCTAAACCTTTCCAAACCTCGAAATGAGCTTCCATACTTCCATTTCATCATTAAAACTCTTAGAAAATCATTTTCATGGCTTAAATTGATCAAACAAAGAAAAAAAGAAAAATTGATCCAAAAAGACCCGATTTTTACATTTAATAAATTTAAACAGAAAAAGAGATATTTCAAAATGTCGAATTTGCCTATGAACACACGACGTCGTATTGTTTAGTTACAAAACATTAGGGATTAAACATCAAGATGGTCAAATTTGATCCAGGTCAATGTGTGTGGCTTTGGTTCATAAGTTGGTCAAATTGGATTAAACCCAAACTTTCTTTCCTAAAATCGATAGTTAGAGAGGGAGGACGCTGAGATTTTGCGGTGGCATCAACCAGGTAGATGAGTTTCGGATGGTTGAAGATGACAATAAAGACGAGCGTCGAGGAAGACTCCAATTCTAGCGAGATTGATTGATATATCTAGGGAGAGGGAGAGGAGAAAGAGATAGAGGGAGACCACAAAGAAAGAGAACTTCGCAAAGAGGGAAAGAGAGTGCTCCAGGGAGAGAGAGAGAGAGAGCGTCTGGGAGAGTGAACAGGTGCAATTTCAAATAGAGATATATAACTCAACTGAATTATGAATAGAGAGAGACGACCGTGCTAAATTGCAAAGTAGAAACGTGTAAAATCAAATAAAACGAACAACGATGAATGTAATAACGACTTGCGTAACCAGTCGTTGCTGCTCCTTTTTCGACTGTGAAGCCTCTAACCTTCTTTTTTGTCAATACAACACCTTCTCCGATGATCAATATTTCTGTTTTCGTGCCTGCTTCGACATATATTCCATGTCGCCGATAACTTCTCCGACTGCTGTTAACTCTTTTTCATCCCATCTATGGTGTGCTTGTGGAAGAAAAACTTGATCACTACACACGCAATAGAGATTTACGGTGGCAAAGATCTTGGCGGTGACGATTTTTGGCAGTAACAAGGTTTTGATGATCTCCGCCAACAACGTAGCCATCACTATCTTGGATGATCTTCGATGGTGATGTCTCAAAGGTAGTTTTGTCTTTTAAAAAATGGGGAGCTCACACACACACACACAAAACACTGGAAAATGCTAAACTTTATGAAATTATTTCATGAATTTTTATCATGAATGATGTGGCAGGTGATAATACTATTGAAACTCCATGTATATATGGAGGGAATCCCATCAATACTAACTCACCATTTAATTGCCACATCATTCATGATAAAAATTAATGAAATAATTTCATGATGTGTAGCATTGCTCCACACACATATATATCAAATATAGCAGAAGGGTATGCATATATATATATATATATATATATATATATATATAAGGTGGTATGTATTTGTTGAGATAAATAAGGGTAATTTCATCCTTTAAGTTTTCACAAATGAAACAATGGCAATTTAGTCTTTTGCACATCACTTAACCGGGCACTTGAGATACACATGCAAATTCTTCGTTTAATTTTACAGAAAACTAACGGGAGAGGGGCGATTTGATTGATTTTTTTAGTATAAGGAGTTATTTGAGAATTTTGATAGTAGAGGGAGATATCTTGATTTTAATTCTTAAAAAAATTGTGTTCAAGAGTAAAGAGGGTTAATTGTTATTTCTTTAAACCATGAGGGGGTTGACTTCAATTTTTTTGAAACTTTCATTTAATAGTAATTACTTTGAAAACATCAGAGGAAGTTAGAGTACTTTATTTAATATTTTATTAGAAAACAAATTTTTTTGGGTTCAATTTTATCAATGAATTTACATGTGTTTAAATTTTCAAATGGTGCCTAATTAATGTTAATGGCCAACAAATAGTTTTGTGAGCGCGCGCACACATATATACATATATATATTGCATAATGCGCATGTTCAAATAAAAATGATGAATACTTTAGTCATTTTTTGTTTTTGGTACTCCCGATTAGTTAGGATTATTTCATCAAATTTTTTATTTTGTCAAATTTTTTTTTTAAACAAGTGATTTAATGTAAAACACTACAGGTTAAGGGAGTCTAATGCAATTCACCTTTGAAAATTTTATAAATTATTCTTATGCCCCTTATTTATATATATATTTAATAGTCCGTTCGGTATTTTATGAATTTCAAATCGAAACCCAACCAATTATAAACTAACAATTTTATAATTAGAGCTGAAATGGAATCGAACTGGTTGATCCGATTGGGTTCATACCGGTTTAAGGGTTCAAACCAAACAGAAACCGAATGATATATCCCCATAATATATTCTTTAATGTATTTTGCTCACTACTATTTTTAGTTTGTTTTATTTTTCTTCTCTTGCAGCGGTTTTTCCCTTTCCCCCTCACGTTTATACTAGGAGTAGGGACACTAATCGAGATCACTTGCATACAATAATATTTCTTTACGCCGTCGTTTCTCTCCATTATGGGCTAAATTGGCGTCGTTCCATTCTATTTTTCTCTTTTTTCTTTAATTATTAATTTCAGTTCGTATCATTCATCATCTTTCTAGACTTGGAAACAATGACCGATTGAAGCTTCAAAGAAGCGGCCTTTCACGATCTTTAAAGAAGCCCTTTCGTTTCGATAAATTGTTGTCAATTTTGTTTTTCTGGTGGAGATAACAAGATGTTAGAGAAGATCGGATTGCCGCCAAAGCCTGCGCTGAGAGGGAACAATTGGGTGGTTGACGCCTCACATTGTCAAGGCTGTTCCTCGCAGTTCACGTTCATCAATCGCAAGGTCTCTCTATTTCTCTCTCTGATCTGTTTACTTACGAGTATACGATTACTTCTTTTTTGTAGTTCTCTTCGCAAACCGTTTCTCAGAATTTGTTATTTTGGATTCTATTTTAGAATTGATGATTATGATCAGGTTTAAGTTGATGAATCGTCTCTGTTACTTACGCAGCATTTTTTTTTATGTCCTCGCTTTATTCAAGATCCATTTGTCTGAATTGGTTCTTTTGGGTTTTATTCTTCTAACAGAAGACCTTGGTTAGGTTTAAATTTGTTGAATTGGGTTTGTCAAATATTCTTACTCGGGCTATATGGATCTCACTGATTGCTTATTGGACATCTCTTGATGTTTGAGAAGATTCAGTGATTAGTAGGGTTGTAAAGCAATCATATTTATTAGTTATTTATTTTTAAAGGAGTTTTGGGTGTCAATCAAGTTTAAAAGAACTAATCTTGTTGCTAATAAGGGGCTATAAGTACCGATATGATATCAGCTTTCCGTATTTTTATGTTCTATAAAGAGGAAATAAAAGAAAACCAGATTTACGATATTTTGTTTTCAAATGTGAATTCTTATATTTCATCCCAAGCTGAAAGACCTCTTTTGTTTTAGCAACGATGTTCATACTCACTAGTTATTTGCTTTAACCTTAATTACTTATTGACGTTTTCTTATTTTCAGCATCATTGCCGTAGGTGTGGGGGCTTGTTTTGCGGTAGTTGTACCCAGCAAAGAATGGTATTACGTGGACAAGGTGATTCACCAGTAAGAATTTGTGAACCATGTAAAAAACTAGAAGAGGCAGCACGTTTTGAATTGCGACATGGACACAAGAATAGAGCGGGCAGAGGTAAATTTTTTCATATAATTGTTGTCTGAGGTTGTAAGTTTAGTTGCCAAGGCAGTTTACCTTTTCTCCCATTTTTTCTGACACAACTACATGGCTTTCCTCATTTTTAGCATGTAGTTCAACTGATTACTTTTATCTTTATATTGTGGCTGCTATCTTATCTTTATGACGAGGAGTGCATTATGTACAACACCGCTAGGAAATTAAGAATAATGCTACCTGTAGAATAGGGGTGAGAATGATGGAGGAGGAGGAGGAGGAAAGAGAGGAGAGAGGAAGGAGAGGGTGACCATCCCATGCTCTTGGAGTTGGGCTCTTCTCTGGAGAGGGGTATAGGTGAAGTCACATGTGAGAGACAACCAATGAGATGGGACACATGTCTAGAGTTGTGTCATTCCTAAATGACATGTGTCCCACTGTCCCCCTTTTCACCTCTCTCCTAAAGTATGTAAATACTTGCTAACTAGAAGTTATCTGTGGGTATAAAGAGAATGAGTCCACATGTGGTGACTCCAACACACATATGGCGACCCAATTACTGTGACGAGAACCCCCCGCGACACCATTGCTAGCCAACACTTCCCTATTGGCCCACCAAACCACACCCTCCTTGAAGACCCCCAGGTGACGTGTTGTGATGTATAATGGTTAATAATTATCTATGAGGCTAACATGTGGTAAAGACCAGAATCTTTTATCTACACTACCTATGGTTATTTGTGGTGGGTTAAGATTATGAAATTCATGCAACTTCAGCGTTTTGAAGAGTGAAGAAAGAATTGTAGGCTTTATAGATGGAAAGGAATGTGATTTGGCTTGGCTTGTAATTTGATGTTGGAATTTTAGAAAGAAAAAGTGCTAGAATTTTTTTGACAACAAGTAGTTTAGGATTTTGGTGTTAATTGAATGACATGTAATAGGGGAAAGTGTTAGGTTTATATTTGTGGATTCAGAAGGAACAATTAAAGAAGTTAAAGGCTGGTTGTGATTTGAATGGCAGAATCTCATTGTAGAGTAGAAAGTAAAAGAAAAGCGAGAAGAAGGGGGAGAATTTTTTGGGAATCTTAGCAACAATTCGTTAGGCTTTACCCTAAGGATAGGTTCCATCATGTTTCATACAGTCTTTGACTTTCAATGGACTCTACTTTTTCCGTAAATTGAATGAGTAACATAGATATTTTGGCTGCTAGTCTTTTTCCTCCTTGTGCTAGAATTGGGATACCAAAATAGGGAACAATTTTTTTTTTTGGAAAAAGGGAACCCTTCCAACCACCGACCCTTTGGACTTATGGCTGCAAGGTAAACCTCGGATATGTGCAATCACTCGCAAACCACATATATCATTTAAACGTAGCAAAATAGAGAACTTTGACACCTAGTGATGTTTAAGACATATTAAAGGCTGCATGATGCATATAAAGACCCAGTAACATAACTTACCCAAAATATGCTCATTGACTACCACTACGGCCTGTGTATGAAATTAAACTTACTTTAATACTCTTGATTCTTAAAACTTAATAAAAAGGCATCATATCAACCTAAAATGTAAATAAGATAACACCTGATCCAATGCATAAGTTGATCACACAAGGTTTGAAGCGTGCTCCATGTGAAATTCCCATTTTGACCTTTCTAATCACATGCTCTGCATTGGCGAACATGCTAAACATTTTCTGGACATGTATTGGAGCTGCTATGAGTTTCAAAATCACTTCTATTAGCTGCTTTTATGGACTTCTCCATCTCTTTCTCTTTTTGGCTTTGTTCAAATGTCAAGGGATATTTTACAACTTAGCTATGTGTCTGAATAAAATCATGAAGAAAATTTCTGGAACGCATGAACAACAATAAACTAATCAGATTGATATATAAATGGATATTGCAGTGTTTGTTTTTTTTTTTCCTTTTTTTGGGTATGTGTTAAGCTCTTAGATTATTCTTTGTAAGTGTATCTGCTGGCTGAAGCTATGTATATTCTCAACTAATATAAATATATCTCGGGAATGAATGTTGTTAGAAGTTTCCAATTGGAGGTTTGAGAGGAGAATTAATATGTATATGATTTACATACAAATTGAGGGGAAAATGGTGATGGTAATATTGAGGTATTACATGTAATTTGATGGATATTTCTAGTGTAATGGATGAGGCAGAGAACCAAGATAATTTGAAAGAGAGAAAAAAAGATGGTTGTATTTGATAGCATTGACCCTTCCAAGTGAACTTTTACCTAGATTCTTTGATTATGGTCTCTATTGAAAGAGATGTGTTAGGTGATCTAGTGACGCCCATCTTAAATGAACCAGGAGTCGTCTCTCTCTACAATTTGCTGTTAGAGGGGGAAGATGACCTGCCATGTGCGTTGATCATCATAGAAAAGGAGTTTCTGACTGATTGATGAAATGGACAAGTAGTCGTTTGTAGCACTTGTCATCTCAGAAATAGGGCCTAATACATCAGCTTGAGTTGCCATTTATTGTGGTCTGACAGCTCATAGATGAAGCACATTGGCCATTTAATGAGATGGACATGGCTGGTGAAAATGGTCAGGTGTTCATTAGGGCCCCGACAATTAAGGTTATAAAGCTTATTCTGGATATTTATAGGGATGTACAACTAAGGTTTGTATTATATGTGTGGAGACTAATAAAAAAAGGGTTGCCCAGTGCACGAAGCTTCGGCCACTGGGGTCTAGAGAGGATTACACAGAGGTTCATTGTTAAGCTCATATTTATTCATGATAATCTTGGATAAAATAACAAAAGAGTTAGAAGGAGATTTATAAAATTTATCTACAATATGTAATGAATACAACAATTTGAGTTCGTACTACATAATGGAGATAAATGATTTTCCTATAAAAGTGATTACACTAAGGCTTAGTGCAAAGCCCATATTTATTCAAGATATTGTTGGATGAAATTTAAAAAGATTTGCAGGGAGACATTCCATGGTGCATATTATTTGTGGATGACATAGTACTATTTGACAATCCTAAGAAACCTTAGTTATGAAATTAAAAGTTTGGAGAAATGCATTAGAGTCAAAAGGTTTAAAAAATAGTACAACCAAAGCCGAATATATGAAATGCAAATTCAGTAATGATTTAGAAGATAATAACATAGCAATACCAATTCAAGATCAAAAGATTAGTCAAAATAATCATTTTTGATAGTTAGGATTGATTGTACAGAAAGACGAAAAGATTAATGATGATAATAGTAGTAGAACTGTAATAGGTTGGATAAAGTGGAGGCGAGCTAGTGGTATCTAGTGCAATAAACAAATATTAAATAAGTTAAAAGGGAGAGTGCTATTTTGTATGGAGCAGAATGTTGGCGTTAGAAAGAAAAAAAAAACACAAAACAACACATTCACGTAGCTCAAATGCTAATGGTAAGATGAATGTTAGGAATACCTAGAAAAGAGAAGGCTCATAACTAATGTGTAAGATTGAAATTAGGAGTAGCGCCTATTAGTGAGAAAATAAGAGAAAGTAGACTTAGGTGGTATGAACATATTTATTGTAGACTTGTAGATGCGGTGGTGAGAAGAGGAAGATTGATTTGTATAGATGGTTAGAGACAAAGAAGTCGACCAGACTAACATGGAATGAAGTAACAATAAATGATTTAAAAAAATTAAATCAACTAGGAGAAGTGGCTATGACAGAAAAGAGTGGAAGTAGAGAATCCATGTTGCTGACCCTGATCGTATGGGAAGGATGATGGTGACTATGATGATGACGACGACGTCTGGCGTATGGGATGGCATACTTAAATCTCGCTCCAGCTTAGTAGAGTTCATGCTAGTAAAAAGATTCATCACAGACTTTAAGAGAGTCTTCTTGACAAGATTTATCTGAGGAGAAGAATTCCCTGTTGATATATTTGGGCAAGGTTTATCTTGGGGAAGAGTTCCTTACCGGGGTCTTAGTGCTACTAAGGAGGTCATTTTGGTGCGGTTTGTATGGCGGAAAGAGCATCTCGCCGAGATCTTCGTGTGAGGCTTATCTAAGGAGAAGAGGATCTCATGGCAGCGCTTATATGAGGGAAAGAGGTCATTGCCCTTGTATGCTGCCAGCAGGCCTTATGTAGGTAGAAGATGTCTTAGCGAGTATGACATGCTTTCCTAGAAGGCCAAGGGGTCTCCTTTATAGAATCTTGTGTAAAGCTCCGTTGAGGTACCTCAAATGACACACATTCGTGAAAACTTCAAACAGTTGGATTATTACATGTTAAAGTAGATAATGTTCAAAATCGTATTTCTTCCACTTTGATAAATTTTCAAGAATGTAATGGCCATGCTGGCTGCTATGAAACCTATGCTTGCTGAATTATTGTGTGGCATTGGAAGGCCATGTATTAAGTAAATTCGTGTATACACTATACACACAAATTAACATAGAACAGATGTGAACATAGTTGTCAAAGGCGCGCGCCTGAGGCGCGCGGCGCAGTGAGGCGCAACCTTTGCGCCTAGGGTATGCCCAAGCGAGGCCCCTTCACTGAGGCGCGCGCTTGAGGCACTGAGGCGCGAGGCGCATTTGAGGCGCAAGGCGCAAGACGCGCATGAGGCGCACCTGCAGATGCTGTTTTCTCACTTTGAAACCTGTTTTTCTGTGTCATTTGTTGTTAATTGCCATGAATATGCTTTTTATTTGCTCTCAATTGTAGTTGTTCTACATTGTTTCACTCACTCACTACAAAATGTGATATTTTAAAAAAAAAAATTCAACTTGCGCCTCACTTCAGCCAGACCCGCCCCTTGCCTCGCACCTCAGGCTCCAGGAAGCCTTAGCGCCTTAGTGCGCCTTGAGCCTTTAACAACTATGGATGTGAATATATGTCTGATATTGCATCGTATTTTTTTTTAATGCATCCATATGCTTTTAGCATGCCCATTCATTAATACTGAAATGAATTCTTCTAGCAGAACTCGGTGGTTTGAAGGGGCTCATTTGAAAGGAGGTATATCTGTTTGGAGTATTTTGTCCTAATTTGGGATTTCATAAATGAAATGTTCCTGGATTTTATGCATTTTTTTTTAATTAATGTGGTCATATAAAATGAAGTCTTACTGTTTTTAAAAGCTTCAGAGGCACAAACACTAGTTACACTCAATGGCATAGGTCTACTTTTCATTGCAAAAGGTAGTTTTCCAGCTAATGCTGATAGCCTTGTTGGCAGGTTCAAAATTGACATCTAGATTTGATGATGAAGTTTTAAACCAGATTCTGGGTAATGATGGAAAGGGATTAGTTTCATCAGGACAAGGGTCTGCCAGTGACATGGTTTCCAGTACCCATAGGGCTACAAGCAGTGCATCATGTTCAAATGTTCAAGAATTTGCCATTCAGGATGAGAGAGAAATTCAGGATGAGAGAGAAGAAATTCTTAGGAGTCTTTCTGTCGGGGAGCCTAATAAGGTGCCGATGGAGTTGGGATCTGCTAGTCCTGAAGAATTGCGCCAACAAGCTCTGGACGAAAAAAAGAACTACAAAATTTTGAAAGCAGAAGGAAAATCTGAAGAAGCGCTAAGAGCCTTCAAAAGGGGAAAAGAGCTTGAGAGGCAGGCTGGAGCTTTGGAATTGTCGTTAAGGAAAAATCGTAAAAAGGCTTTGTCGACAATCAACATGACTGAAATCCAGAAAATTAAAGATGACCCTAACAATTCTGGCAGAAAAAATACTCTCTCTCCTCAGAAGAGTAAAGAGAAAGATGACCTTGCTGCAGAACTCAAAGAACTGGGGTGGTCTGATATGGATCTACATGATGTAGACCAAAAAAAGGCAAGCATAAGTTTGGAGGGTGAACTTTCTACTCTTCTTGGAGAAGTCTCTCAAAAACCTAAGACAGAAAAGAGAACTGGTGGCACTGATAAGACACAGATCATTGCTCATAAGAAAAAGGCTCTCGCTTTGAAGCGAGAAGGGAAACTAGCTGAAGCAAAGGAAGAACTGAAGAGAGCTAAAGTTCTTGAAAAGCAACTTGAGGAACAGGAATTCTTGGCTGAGTGTGAAGATTCTGATGATGAGCTATCCTCTTTGATCCGTAGTATGGATGTTGATAAACAAGAAGACTTGTCAATCAGGTATGAACCAGGCACTGGTTTGGATGTTGATGGCCTGGGGGGCCTTGCTGATGATCTTGGTATTGATAGTAATTTTGAAGTGACTGATGGGGATATGGAAGACCCGGAAATTGTTGATGCTTTAAAATCATTAGGTTGGTCTGAGGAAGCTAATCATCCCGAAGAAATTGAGCCCCAGCTTGTCCCTATTGATAAGGAAGCATTGTTAAGGGAAATTCAGTCCTTGAAAAGGGAAGCTGTTAATAGAAAAAGGGCAGGTAATATTGTGGAGGCAATGGCACTGTTAAAGAAGGCAAAAGTACTTGAAAAGGACCTTGACAACTATCATCCTCAAGGAACTAACTCTATCGCACACAATTCAGCAATGATTCAGAATGTATCAATATCTCAATCTGCTGAAGATCCATCAAATTTCAACAAGGTGGGAGTGAGAAATGTCGATGGAAGAAAAGATATGGACCGTAACTTCGTACCAAAGAGTAGAGTACTGATTCAGAAAGAGCTTCTGGGCCTGAAAAAGAGGGCTCTTGCTTTGAGAAGGGAAGGTAGATTAGATGAGGCAGATGAAGAGTTGAATAAAGGGAGGGTTCTTGAGCAGCAGCTTGAAGAGATGGATAATGCTTCAAAGTTGAAAGTAGCACAGGTAAACATGAGTAACAAGCATGCTGATGATTTTTCTACTCTTGATCTTGAAGGAGAAGGGGATGTGACAGATCACGACATGCATGATCCAACATTTCTTTCAGTTCTTAGGAACTTGGGTTGGAAGGATGAAGAGGATGAACATGTGGCATTTCCATCTAAAGCGTCAAAGCAAAGTGAAAGTCTTTCTTTGAAGATCAGTGATACCTCTGTTACTCAAGCCCCTACTACCATCCAGGTTGGGGCATCTAGAAGAAGTAAAGGTGAAATCCAGAGGGAACTATTAGGCTTAAAAAGAAAGGCGCTTTCTCTAAGACGCCAAGGGGAGACTGAGGAGGCAGATGAAGTTCTGGAAATGACAAAAGTATTAGAGGCACAGTTGGCAGAGATTGAAGCGCCAAACAAGGAAGTCTGGGTTGAAATAGATAAAAAAATAGGAAATGAGATCATTAGCTCTCCCCTTAAAAGTACAGTTGAAGGAGATGTGTCGGAAGAAGATATGCATGATCCGGCACTGCTCTCAGTGCTGAAGAATTTGGGTTGGAACGATCAAGTTGAAACTGTAACCATGCGAGCAGAACATTCTAAACAAACTGCTAGTAGTTCTGTACATTCTGATGACGTATCCATTGTCCCATCCTCTCCTGAAGTTCTTGTTGTGCCACCAAAAAGGAGTAAACGAGATATTCAAAAGGAAATTTTGGGGTTGAAAAGAAAGGCTCTTTCTCTTAGAAGGCAAGGAGAAACTGAAGAGGCTGAGGAAGTGCTGAGAACTGCGACATTATTAGAGGCCCAAATGGAAGAAGTAGAAGCCCCCAAGAAAGAACGGCCGATTGATGCTTCAAATGATAAAGAACCTGAGAGTTTTCCACATTTGGTTACTGATGGAAAACATAAAAGTTTGAAGGATGATGGTGTGGAAGTAAATAAAGGGACAGCACAGGCAGCAGTCAGCCTGAAAAGAAAAGTTGTCGAGAGGCCCACAAGTTTAGGATGGAATGAAAAGGGTACAAATAAGCCTCCTCCTCCAATGAGTTTTGATATTTCAATTCCTGTAATGGCCCAGTCAGAAGATTTAGGTCCTCCAGGTGAAATGAAAAATGCAGAAGGCACTGGATTTATTCTTCCATCAGGTCAGTCTGCAAACATATTGGATTTACTTACCGGTGATGATTGGAGAAATTCTCAGCCATCTGTTCAAAATTTAGACGATAAATGGAATTCCAGTTCTGTCACCTCTCTTGTTGATTCCAAGTTGGTACCTGGGAAGAGTCCTGTTGGAGATTTGGGCAGTCAAGAGAGTGTTACATATGAAAAAACAGAAGAAACAGTTCACTTGAACAAGAAGCCACATATGGATGAAACAAATACAGTTCATTCGACTGTTTCTCAGAATGACCCAGTTTCTCTCCGACAAGAAATTTTGGCACAAAAAAGACGGGCAGTTGCTCTGAAGAGAGAAGGGAAATTGGCGGAAGCTAGGGAGGAACTTCGGCAGGCAAAACTTTTAGAGAAGTCTATGGAGGATGGCAATAATCCCCAACCTGGTACTGGTTCTAGTAATGTATCAACCTCTACTCCCGATGCTGCTTCAAGTGGACAAAAAGAACACAGTTCATCAAATTTGGCTCCAAGACCCTTGTCCAGTCGTGATCGTTTCAAGCTGCAGCAGGACTCTCTCAGCCATAAACGGCTGGCACTGAAGCTGCGAAGGGAAGGCCGAACGGAAGAAGCAGAAGCTGAGTTTGAATTAGCGAAGGCTCTTGAAACACAGTTGGAGGAGTTGGCTGCTACTAAATCTTCTGTCAGTGGAGCAGAACCAGTAGATGATGTCGGTGTTGAAGATCTTCTCGATCCTCAACTTTTGTCTGCTCTGAAAGCAATAGGATTGGAAGATTCTAGTATTGTATCCCGAGGCCCTGAAAAACCAGAGCCAGCAAAATCCATTGTGGGTAAGAGTGAAAATTCTATCCAAGAGAGAATCGAACTGGAAGAGAGGATCAAGGCGGAGAAGGTAAAGGCAGTAAACTTGAAACGTTCAGGAAAGCAAGCTGAAGCCTTGGAGGCTCTTCGGCGAGCCAAACTGCTTGAAAAGAAGCTGAATTCCTAGTTTTATAGAGAGAGAGAGAATCATGTCATTTCCTTACAAAATTGGAGTGAGGCTACTGTGGAAGAATGGCTTGGATCACTAAAAGTAAAAGACTAAAAATTATTGAAGAATCCAGGTTTCTTGGGGGAGTTGTGTAACTATATATATTGTTACATTTTTCTTACGAAGATGTTAATTTGAAAAAAAGACTGTTGGAGATGTATGGGTCCGTAAGGTTGTGATAATTAAAACCAACAAAGGATGATTTGTTCGGGCATTGATTGTACCTGTGGGTATTGATTGTATTTTATTTTATTTAGAAGAACATGCTTTTAGTCTGAAACGTTCTATATTTAGTATAGGAAAATAATGATTAACAGTGAAATTAGCAATTAAGCATGCCAGAAATATGATCTGAATCATGAGTTCCCTTCATGTTCCTTTTGTTGGCTTATCTATTGAAAATTGAATTGGTTTCTCGTACCTGAGACAGATCATTGTCATTAGGGTTTGAAATGAAGCAGGTTTGCAAGAGATTCAATCAAATTCCATTTTAATGCTAAACATGGATTTTAATTTTGAATCTGAACTCAAATCAGATTGGATATGGATCTGGCTGGGTAAGTCTGAAATGAACTAGATTTACCTAAAACCTGACGTAAATCAAGTATTATGTTTTAAAATGCCTTTATTTTATGCTGGGACATACAATGTGCTAGCAGCATTGGCGAGGTTCAACATACTTTTATTAGTGAGAGAGCTACACAAGGAGAATCCAAATCTGAGTTATTTGCCGAGAGAAACTTCTTCAGAAGCAACATTGCTCCCATACATGTTGCATTTGGAACATTCCTGTCTCAACTTGTGCCTAAATCCATAAGAAAATGTGGGTAACAGTGAATTTTTACACTGCCTGCCTTTACGTGGGTATGAAAAACAGAATCACACAAATGAGAGTACTTCACATACATACATACATACATACATACATACTGTATATACAGTTGTTCCATGCCTAAAAGACATAAACATAAAGTTGAGAAATCAGTGTTGACTGACCGACCACTGTAACACGTCGAGGCCTTCTCTTTGATTAGGTTTGTTTCAAAAAGATGAACTTCCGCAATTAAGCTTGAATGTTTTAGCTTCACTAGACAAGAGGAATGGGTTCAATAAGCAATGACAGTACGTGCTCCATAGTCTCACCATCTTGAACACCATACCCATCTCCGTACTGGTAAAAGCATTGTGCCGTCCTAACAAGGTTCATTGCCGTCCAAGTGAAAGTCTTGGAGGAGGGAGAAACCGAAAATCGATCTTCATTCATTTTCTTCCAAGTTTCACCAATCAAGTGCTTTATGTAATTACGGGCATCTTCTTCAGAAGCACCTGTTTCGTGCATGTAACATTGGATTGATTTTGGGACGTCACCTCTTTGAACCTCATCCTAAATCAAGAGAGATGAATTTTGTTATGCTTCTTCCTTCATGAAACAAAAGATATATATGTATATTAACACTAAATATGATATAAGGGTGGCTATAGGATGCATACAGAAGAAGTTCCCAAGTCATTTGAAAGTCGAAAAATCAAGGACGAGTTGCGGATTATACTTGTATCTCTTTCCAGAAATTCCAAGGCTTCTTTCGTTAGGGGCTTTGTAATGAAAACATAAGCATGAACCAGTACTACAGGACCCGAAATTGACATCCATGCATTGTCAAGGTATTCTCTTAAGGTTGGCTTGTATCCACTGTGAACTTTGCCTCCATCAAGTAGGATTTACATAGTTCTGCCCACTGTATATATATATATATATATATATATATATATATATATATATATGATGAAAATATGAAACTACCAACATATGAAGGTGGTCCAGGTAATTAATTAGATATGATAATAAATATAAAAATAAAAAGAGTAAGAAAATGAGTTAAAAGAGAACAAAAGCATTACCGTTTTCTTCAAGTACGGAATAATATAAGAACCCTGTTCCTTAAGAGAATCGTAAGCCATCTCATTAATGGAGTTGTAGAGAGTAAGGAAACATATCTTCATATAGTATGGAAGTTGCTCCATGGCATTGATATCCCATCTGAAAATACAGACCTAAAAACTTAATTTCTATTGTGGCTATCATGAGCTGGGAGTAGGTTGGGCTGCAGCTTATTATATTATATGTGCAGAACCCAAAGAAATGAACCAAATCAATAGCAGCCTAGTTGGTTTGGTCTAGTTAACAGGCAATCAATGGCCTGTCTTGGGTTAAAAAACTCCAAAACCAGCAAAGGTTGGATTGGTAGGCTACAATTATATTATATGGAACACAGAGGAACTAATAATAATACTGTAAGCTTGATGCTCTAGTCATCAATAACTGTTCAGCTCTCTGCTTCATTCTGAGACCTTGGTCCTAGAATTTTGTATAATTTTTTGCTATCAGCATTAATTCGATTAATATTTATTCTTGTGGTATGAAAATCTAACTCAAGTTGGTTTGGCTCAATTTGGGACATCCGAGTTAGAGTTGGTATATTGAATTAACCCGAGGAAAGTTGCAGCCCAGCTTTAGTTTCAAAGCATATACAGTTTGTGCTACTTCACTAACCTCTCAATGGCATCTGTGAAGAGTTCGAGTTCATCTATGGTGCCATAGAAATCGTAAACATCGTCAATTGTTGTTATAAAAGTATTGATCTTTGTGAGCATCGTCCTACTGTATCCAAATTGAGACTCAGAATATATGCCCACGGTCCATAAGAAATTCTCCATCAATCTATCCCTAGCAAAGCTCAACTTTTCGCTGAAACCTGTACTTCTGCTCCACCTACAGAAGAAACCAAGGAAATAGATTATTTTAGCAGCTTTAGGGCTTTATTTTTCAGAGATTGAGCTCAAAACGGATTAAACGATAATTTGCATGCTCTTTACCTTGCCATATGTTTCAGTTCTTTCAAATGTGTTGCTTGCGACATGTTAAAATCCAATTTAGCAAGCTCAAGCAATAGAGGATTCATGTCTTGTCTTTTCTCATATACATCTATGAACCACCTTGTCTCTAACCTTGGCATCCTCCAATGCATAGGAAGCTCCAATGCATGTCTCACTTGCATTGCGAGGATTTGATCCATGTTCTGCCCGACATTTCCTCTGAGATTTCTAGTTGTGAAATCCTTGGCCTTCTCCAACATGTTTTCACCTTCTACTGATAAGTAGGATGCTTCATACAAACACAGCATTCCCTTAGTATCCACACAAAGGCATGCCTTGAATTTTCCCATATCATCCACAAAACTATTGAAAACATCTGCAATCAAATGAAGTGTATCAATTCATCAAAATATCAATAATTTACGTCCACTTTAATTTTTTTCCCCCTGAATATATAGAAAACAGAAAAGGAAACAATTAAATTACCTTGAGGGATATGAAACCCATGTTGTCGGAGGAGTCTAAATTCAAGGGCCGTAGCATATAAGTTCTCTTGATTCCACTTGCTGCTGCTGCTATTATTAGTGAAGTATATATTCTCCAGTATTCTGGATATTTCATTTTCAAAGTGATAGGATAGTCCAAGTCTTTGTAAGACATCAATAAGGTGAAGTTGATCCAAATGACCCAACACTTTGTTTTCCAGCATCATCCTCACATTTTCCTTCAGCTTTTCTGCTCTCCTAGTATATTCTTGTGTCTGCAGTATTGAGTTCCTCTTTTGTTAGTGACAGTGCATTACACCATTAATACATATAATATATATAAAACTATGTTGATATAATTAGAAATGATATTACCTCATAAGCACTAGTCAATGACTGGAGATGATCATAGTCCCAAATGTTAGATGGGTAGTTTCCAGACCTCCTAACGACTGTTTGTTTGCTAGCTGTAGCAGCAGCAGCAGCAGCAGCGAAAGAGACGGAGACATTGGCAGTGCTAGGTTTTGTGAGTGAAACGAGTCTTGCATGTTTGGGTCTAGTAAAAGTGCGAAGAGGGGATGAAGCTATTAGAGCAGTAGCCATTGGAATGAAGTTTTCAACAATAATGTCAATTACATGACTATTGTGATTGTTCAACTAGTTATTTATAGTGAGAATATCTTACCTTAGTAATTAGTACTGTACTAGTAATGAAAAAAAAAAAACACAACTCAACTCAGCTCAATTGTGATAAATTGCCACGTTTATCATGTGATTAGGGGCACTTTCAGGAGGATAAGAAAGACAAGTAGTTGTATATAATATCTATCTCATCTCACACGACTAGACTACTAAAATGGGGCCATATCTTGTTCATCACTAGTGGCAAAAATCACTTTTTTTATTGAAGTCATTGTCGGTTGAGATTCGTTGAATGAGACGACCAATAATGTAGGCAATCTAACAATGCTGAATATGTATTTTGAAAGAGTGTTTGTTGCAATGGATAAGATACAATCTGATACAAGTGTTTAAATTTGACAATAAAGGAGATGAGGATTGCAGTTGGTTTAAGCTTGAAAAAAATATAGTATATTCATAAAGAGGACATCATAGATTCATATTAACAGTGGGCAGAACCATAAAAATCAGAACTTTAACCTTAATCTTGATTCACAAGTGTCGTGCCATTACTTTTTCATTGTTTTACAATAATTTTGGCCCCATTAAGATCTTAATGTGCTTGATCGGAACCACCATTCAAGCAAAGATTAAAAAGCAGAGCAGTGGTGATTATCAAAATATAAATAAAGGAAAAAAAATAAGTTCACCAGATTTAGCTATTGAATTGAATTTTCATTGGCTGATCTGATGCGGCCTCTTACACAAGGCTTTGCATTGATACCATGTGCGTTAAGGGTACAATAGGGTTTTATGAGAAAGGAAACATGAAATCACACTATTGGTGTTTGGATTTTGTTCTTAATTTTAGCACCTCTGTCAACAACTTCTAGACTTCTCATGCACTCTCATCAATAGATTCTCATAAATTACAATCAACCTAGCTACGATGAACAACAAAGCACGACCAGACTCTTGAGATTTCTTATGTCGTCTAGTCGAAACAGAGCGCGAGAAGCTGCCAAGAAATGCGCACTCAAAATCTTAAACTTTTCTAGCTCCGTGTAATTGAGCCACGAATGATTAAAACATACTTTTATTGTGCCAGCCAGCTGCAATGGTGTGTCACCCATACTGACCAATGTTGGCTGGTGCGGAGTACAACAAGTAATGGGTGTGTCACCCACACTCACCACTGTTGTCGGTTGGTTACAAAACATGACATCAAACCAAAGAAGCATCACACAGAACACAAATATTTACGTGGTTCGGCGATGTGCTTACGCCCACAACGAAGATCAGACAAAAATTATCAGTATACGAAAATAAAAAAAATTATAAGTTTCAACCCCAAACTTTAGCTCTCACTCTCTTTATGTTGTTTAAAGTTCTCTCTTTATTTCACTTCAAGCTCTAGATGCTCTTATATACTGAGTTAGAAGAGAGTCCTATACAGGGTTCAAAACCCGTAAGCGGAAAATGATCATAAAGCTTATTTTTCAGGTCACAACGTAACCCGGGCCGAAACAAAATTCGAGGCACAACATAATAGAGTCGATAGGCATGGGTCCGATTGTTGCTTTCCAACAGTGGCCTTGAGATAGATGGAGATTATTGAGAAAGTGATAGATGGTTCAGAAAGGGATTGGATAAAGTATATTATAATGCTTCTCGAATGGCCCTGTTGGTTGGAATGGATCACAGTCCTGCTTCTGTCTAAGATAAGCTTTTTGCATCCTGCACCAACTTGTGTGTTAGTTCACCTCTAATGTTCGACTAAAAGGCTACCAGACACAGAGGTATATGTGGAGAGGCAGAGGAAGGAACACCAAGGCTCCTCAGTTGAAATTGCACCAGAACATGATATTAATATGATTTCGTACAAATGGAAACACCTCAAACAAGTGAAGCAGCAAAAACAAGAATGGGGGACAAACATGTCCCAGAGACAAATTTCTGGGATCCAACCTAATTATTGAAGCAGCAGAACAAGAATGAAACTATGAAAGATAGTTATATGCCTTAAAAATATCTCGAAGATTTCCTTTTGGGTGGGTGCAGAGATCTCTCTTCCGGAGGATATGAATATATGATAGACATGTACAAGCAGATAGTCCATACAAAAAGGACCTTCAAAACTCAGAGATAAATGAATAACTAGATTAAATAAGTAATCTATTCATGATCACATCTACTCTTGAAGAGTGCAGCAAACTTGTTCATAGTTTAGAAGTGAACAACAGGTTAAACTTTAGTCACTAGTTCAAGTTTGTTCATAGTTTAGAAGTGAACAACAGTTAAGTGACACGCTAGAGGAGTGGAAATTATTTGTTAAAGCTCATGAAAGGTTCCTTATCATTAATTAAGTAGTCATATCATTCAATTGAAAAACTTAAAATTACAAGTACAAAAAATGATTACGTTGCAAATACAAAACCACATTAGAAAATTATTTTACACCACACACAAACACATAAAAAGAATAGTAATGGTTGTCAAAATTTCGTTCATTGCAACGGTGCAGCTTATGTTAGATGGATTTATTAAGGAGTATAAAGATTGAAGATTGAAAAGAACTCGTGGAGTTGGGGAAGTTGACACCCTAGGCTCTGATACCTTAGAGTCACTATACCCCGACCTAGAGACTGGGTGAAAGATTCTGTTAATTTTTTTTATTTACTGGACACAAATTTAAAAGTTCAACCCATCATCACAATAAGAAGTAATGCATAAATCAAAGTAAAGAACAATCCACACAAATCACCAAATTTACGTGAAAAAACATAGGGGGGGAAAAAATATTGGACCTATTCCACTCAGAACCAATCACTATTAAGAAAAATGTTACAACCATAGGTATTAGGGTTTTACCCTAGAATCACCTTTACCTTAAATTCATGCCAGATTCTCCACCTAGATTCTGCTGTTGTCAATCAACCAACTCATTCCTCAAGGGAATCAACAATCCCCTTAAGAGTGTAAGATACTAAGATGTGATGATGGTGAAAGAAAGTAAGTTAGTCCAAGATGCTCTCAAAAGAATGGTTGATAGCTATGAATTTGTGTATATATGTTATAGGACATTAGGATTGTTTATATAGAGTTTAGGATTGGAGAAATTAGGGTTTTAGGTATTTAAAACCAAATAGATATTGCTGTTCGCACAGTTCGATTGATTCATCAATAAAACCTACAACAAACAGAGTTGATAGATAACTTAGATCAATCAAATCTATTTCTATGATACTTATGTTTCTCAATCAAAAACAGTTTCTATACACTTAAAACACCTTTTTACGGATTAAGCATGTATACACTACAATCTAAGTATGAATAATGATATGAATGCATTATTATAAACCTTAATTGGTGAGATTGTTATTTTAGTGATAATTTTACCTTCTTATGCTTGCTGATCTCTTAAATCTTCAAGGACTCTGGATTAAAGGTAAACTTGACCTAACTAACTAAGGTAACTCTTAAAATATAAAAACAAACCGAAAAGATAAATATATAGACTTGGTTTTGTATGAAAATGTCCACTTATAATCCTATTGACACAACAAAGTCAAATAATTACTTTCACTAAAAACTGAAAGTGTCAATAGACTAGGAAGCACGGACATGGGACATGGGTACGACACGACACCGATACGTCAATACGGGAAATTTAAAAAAGATAGGACACAGACACGGCGAGGATACGACTATAAAATAATAATATAATATATTAATATATATTAATTATTCAATAAAAAAATACTACATTACAGAAATACTTCAATTCATCATCAAGTAATTAAGAACCAAACAAACTTACAAACAAAAATAGACAAATAGATTAAAATAAATTAAAGAACTAGACTTATTTAGTCTTCTACATATATTTAACTTAGATTTTTAATCATAACTTAGTAGTATATAATTTCCATTCGAAATATTAGAATACATCGCTACTAAGAAGTGTCCGATACGTATTCGAGGAGTGTCCGAAAAGTGTCCTAAAAAGAAAATGTCAAGACACTTCTACAAAGTGTCCGACAAGTGTCTGAGTGTCCGACACGGGTACGGCACCCTTGGAGAAGTGTATGTGCTTTCTAGTCAGTAGACAAGTAGTGCAATTGTTTCTCTAACATTGCTGAGCTAATAAATGCAATTACTAGATGTGATCCATATGAACAGAGAGATGAGGGCAAGCCAAAGCAAGTAGTGTGGTAATCACAATATTATGTTAATAATGACAGCATCTCTTGTGCACACATAATGCTTGTTGATCTAGTCATACATTGAAGATAATATCATGACATAATATACCAACTTCAATAAGCAATATATATTACTCACTTGTTCTGATTCCCTTCTTGAAGAGTACAAGAATGTAGGGCGAAACAATTGAAATAGTTTCTAGGTTACAGTTGCGTCAACAACAGAGTGGGATTAAGTTATAGAATTTTATCAAAGCTTCTGAAAATTGGAAACCAGAAAATGTAGTGCTGCAAAAATAATTGATAAATAGATAAATAAACTGCATGTCTTGGACCAACTCAACCCAAATCAAATCCATCTCTGAATTTCTTGAACCTATAAAACACACACGATGCATATTACCAGTTAACAATGCAAACTACCAGTTAAACTTTACTAAGTACAAGTTCTTTCTCTTTTCTATCTTCATAAACTAGAAAATAAAATTGCATGTTAAAGATACAAAATGTCATAACCCAAACTTATTAACAACCAAGATAAATGATACCATGCAACCTGTTTAACACCCAAACAACAAGCAAAAATAATTTACAATATAAACAAGCATAAAACCATGTAATCAATTTAACTTAAATGCGTAAAAATTGCATTAGTTAATCAATTTAGTGTCAAGAACAACAAAAATAAATTTATCACGGTAAAGCAAATTTGACTACCACATGAGAAGCATTAAGATCTGTCAGATGAGGCATTCATTTTACATATCATAAGGGATTACATTAAGTGTAACAAAAAATAAGAGAGCATTTCACAATTTATTTAATGCCAATTCCAGTCTTTAATAAAAATGAACTAGTTCCACAATTCAGCAAAATTCCTTCCTGCTTTCATTCAACTGCCTCAGGAAAGATGTTTGTCTAACTAGCATAAGGATTAAACATACAAGATCATACCAGAAAAATAGTAAAAATTTCACTACTTGTCTGAAGGCATTTTCAGGTTATACCGAGTGTAATTATTTGACTTCCCCAGCTGAACTAGCTCCTTAGCTTCTTCAATCTTTGCCTGTTTAACCAACCCATCTAACACAAGCTGCAGCAATGTCGCATCGACAAGACAATGACTATCGAAGATAGTCTTGCACAGCTCAAAGGCAAAATCAAAATCACCTTTCTCACAGACAAAGGGAACTAGCGTGGCAAAAGTTGACTTATCCGCGGCAACATCATCACTACTGGCCAGTTCTCTATACCACCTCTTGGCTTCCTCTATACTCCCATCCTTGCAATGGCCTCTAATCATAGCATTGTAAGTAAATACATCAGGTTTGAGCCCCTTAGTCCCAAATTCTGCAACTAACTCAACTGCTTCCAACATTTTGTTCTCAGTAACCAACCCAACCAATTTTGCATTGTAACTTCTAATATTAGGAACAACATTCTTCTTTCCCATTCGAGCCCATATCTCCTCGCCATCCACAAACCGATTGTTTCCATAAAAGGCGTGGAGTAACGTATTGAATGTGATCAAATCAGGATCTAGTCCATTCTTCTCCATCTCATCAAGCGTCGAAATTGCAGAATCCAACGAACCCATCTCGCAGAAAGCCTTAATCAGCGTGTTATACGAAACCACGTCCGGCTTAATCAACAATTTCTCCGGCAGTTCACGGAAAAACCCATCAATCTTATCAAATTTCTTCGAATTAACACAAGCCCCAAGAAGGGCATTGAAAGACATCACCGTGCGATCGCATTTGTGGTCCGGCATTTCGTCGAACATATTGTATGCATGATCGAACATGCCCGACTTGCCGTAAAGAGAAATGAGGCGAACCGCGAATCCTTCTGTAGAAATGTCACTGTACTTCTTCTGATCTTCAAGGATTTCTTCGATCATTTCGAACTTCTTGGCGGAGGCGAGGCGGAGGATCGTGGACTTGTAAATTCCGACTTTGGTGCGGAAGCGGTCAGACTCGGAAGATTTCTTGAAATTTTCAACGAGTCTCTTGAGGTTGCGTTCTTTGTAGAGATTAGTAGAGAGGGACTTGAGATTTGTGGTGGTGGTGGTGGTGGGTTGGGGGAGAGAAGTGGAAAAAGAGCGGTAGAGGAGGCGAGAGAGGGAAGACATTGTTTGTGGTGATGAGTTGAGAAGTGAACTAAGTGAGAGACTCAGACGGGTCAATGGTTGTGGGAGTCTGTTCTGTAACAGTCGTTAGGGTTTTGGGTTTTTCAGTCTTCTGGGGTTCTTTGTTTGGGTTTCGGAAGGGGGAGGACCTTTTCGTAAATAAGACCAAAAGAATTGCCATTTTGCTTTCGATTAGGAGGAATTTGGTACTTTTTCATGTTCATTTGATGTGTTCAGGCTGAACACGCTAAAGTTGAACTCATTTAGAGGACTCTGTTTATTAGTTTGGTTTGATGGAAAAGAAAAGAAAAATGTTAGGTAATATATTAAATATTATGTTTTTTTTTATTAATTTTGATTTTATTGTAAATTACTTAAAATTTTCTATACTATTTTTTTAAATAGATTAAAATTTTTTGTTTTATAAGCTTATTTAGTCTATAAGATTACGTGCCTATAAATAATTTTTTTTTATGTATTGTTCATGATATCAAATCAATGTAATAAATACAATTTTTCTTTATTTCTATCTTTTTGTATTTCTAACAAAATGAAAAGAAAAGGAAGGGGGTAAATGTTCATTTGATCTTAAAAAAAAATTTTTTTTTTTTTTTAAACTTCATCTACAATATTATCTCTAGCAAGAATTAAATTCTTAATCTCCTGGTTGAGGAGAGAGATCATACCATCAAAGTAAAGTCATTAAATTTCAAAAAACTTTGAGATATATTATTTGGAAATATATTTAATACATAAAAATATTGTTTTAAAATTTAAAAGTATTTGTAAATTGACTATTTAAAGGAGACACTTATTTTGAAACGTTGGAAGATGAAAAAATGTACACTAACTTTTTATAGTTCACAGACACTCGTATCTATTTAAATTATTTTTAATAAAAAAGATTCAATTTACGTTCAACGATTTTGCATTTGGATACAGAATATTAGTCAGCCGCTTAATAGCATAAAATTGTACTTGAACCATATTTATTCCATAACAGCTTTCCTCACTCATCTGTACTTAAGTCTCCACAATTCTAACCATCAAATTCATTGCTACTGAAAAAAGAAGGGAAAATTACATCGACCTCCCTTACAAATAGACGAAATAACAGATACATTCTCTGTAGTTTTAAAAATAACACTGACCTCCCCTGTCAGTGTACCTTTTGTAACACTGACCTTCCTTGTCAGTGGTGCAGGTACGGAAATTGATGATGTCATTGTATATTTGAACTGAAAATTCCAAAATGCCCCTAAAATGTATGAAATAACTAAAATACCTTCATTTAACATATTCTTTGTGGACAATTTTGCCCCCACTATTCATCATCTTCTTCCCCAATAAAATACAGCACTGTATATATACATACATTTACATATATATATATACATACAGAGAGAGAGAGAGAGAGTTTGGGACTTCTGCATCAAATTATAATTATTTGTATTTAATTATATATATATATATACATACACAGAGAGAGGTTTATACATGTATATATTTACATAGAGAGAGAGATAGTTTGGGGATATATATATACAAAGAGAGAGAGAGAGAGAGAGAGAGATCGTTTGGGGCTTTTACTGGTCCACACTCGCCGGCGACCTCGGCTTTGCCGTCTGCAAATTCGTCGGCTAATCCACAGTCAACATCATGATCGTCCTCTCTCAGACCGATTTCTGCACCGGAATCAACCCACCAAGCTTCTCTGGCGGCCTAACCCCATCGATTACACCTCCACCTCCGGATCTACCAATCTACCACTACCTCCTTTGTTCCTTATCCGGTGACCCAATCCTGTCGACTATCCCTCTAGATCTACTAATTCACTGATTCACAATCACAATCACCAAATATACCACTGCCTCCTCCGTTCCTTTTCCGGTGACCCAACCCTGTCGACTACCCCTCTGTATCTACTAATTCACTGATTCACAATCACCAAATATAGATTTACAATCACCGAGTAGATGGACTCGCTACCGGTTACACCGTTCTTGGTGATGAAATCACCTCCTCCCTACCAGCTGACGCTTTTCTCATTGGTGCAAATGGCACAAATCTCCCTCACTCTCTTGGCAACGCATTATACATATATATATATATATATTATATAATTTATATTGCAGTATATATATATACATTAAATGACGGAGGAGGAGAGAGAATGAGAATGACATTACAGAACCACCCTAGATATGGCATAAGATGATAAGGGTAATTTGGTATTTTAACATAACAAATTTTTTATAATAAAAAAATATTAAATCGTACAGGGCTATATTGGTCATTTCACCATTTTGGGTCTCTGAGAACTCTGACAGGAGAGGTCAGTGTTATTTTTAAAACAACAGAGGGGTATCTGTTATTTCGCCTATTTACAAGGGAGGTCAATGTAATTTTCCCAAAAAGAATAATTATACATAATTGCATTCGGAAAGAAAAAGAAATGTTTAGTTGCATTGTAGCTCGCTTTGAGTTTGAAGTCTGTGTTATGATCATGAGCATATGGATTGGATTAGTAGATCGAGCTCATACATGCATAGGCTGTGATCGATTAAGATCCACATGCATGGACTTGACTAGTGTGTACTAATATATGGTTAAATATATATTCTGAGGTCTGGACTGGACCTGCGTTGATAATTCAGTTACAATTGGTCCAACAAGTAACAAGTGAATGGTTAAGAAAACAAACTCTCTCTCTCTCTCTCTCTCTCATGCTAGAAATGAGTCTCCTAACACCCAAAAAACTGTGATCATTATGAAAATTGTACGAATACCCTTCAAATTACAACAAGATTCCTTGCTTCTCTCTCTCTCTCTCTCTCCAAGTGAAACGTTACCCTTGTGAAGAGCAGTTATATATATAGCCAAATTACCTCCATCCATCAACATAAATTAGTGCAGAATTTCATATCTCAAGTGCAATCTCATTACCAAATTAATAGCCCCGGCGATCTTTCTGATAGTAATTCAGCAACTTTCTCTCCCTCTCTACCCACAAATGGGCAGCAGGCATATTAATGATGGAACTCGAGAATACAAATCCAAGAACCTAGATGCGGAGAGGCGGCGCCGCCAGAAACTCAGTGATAGACTCTTAGAGCTGCGCGCATTGGTCCCAGTCATCACAAATGCAATGACCAAAACCTACAATTAATTCATTCATTCATTCATTCTTACATGATATATATATATATATATATATATATATATATAGCTTCATAATTAACATGCTTAATTGTATGTTCTTTATTTGTAGTACTTCTTGATAAACCATCACGATGATTGTTATCTTCTGATATAAGTACTTTTTTCTGCTTTAGATGAATAAGGCAACCATTATTGTTGATGCAATCACTTACATTCAGGAGCTACAGAATTGTGTAACAGATCTTAGTGACCAAATCCACGAAATGGAGGCAATTTGTGAAGAGGAGTCAAAGACACAGAGTGATGAAATTGAGGCTGCAGAAGAGATGAATAAATGGGGGATAAAGGTGACATGTTTAATCCATACAGATTTTTATATGCTATTTCAAATCTTTAAAATATATATCGCAATTTTATTTTTTAATTGCTCGATCCTACAAGTTTTGTGTTTGCTATTTACAGACAGAAATGACAGTGACTCATATTGATGGGAATAAGATTTGGATGAAGATAGTGTTTCAAAAGAAAAGAGGTGGAATCACTAAATTGATGAAGGCCATGAGTGCCCTTGGGTTTGAGTTCATTGATACCAGTGTTACTACCTCCAAAGGAGCAATTCTAATTACCTCTTGTTTACAGGTAAGACGGAAACCACCAGTTTGTTTTTGGTATAAACTTTATATTAATACTCATATATATATATATATATATATATATATATATATATAGGAATGACAGGATCTCCTTAATTTGTACCACCTTAATTATGATGGTTCAAACCATCAACTTATTCTCGATTGAAGTATGTATAGGATAAAGGTACA
The DNA here is from genome assembly GCA_026545225.1 of Cornus controversa. Taxonomy (NCBI): domain Eukaryota; kingdom Viridiplantae; phylum Streptophyta; class Magnoliopsida; order Cornales; family Cornaceae; genus Cornus; species Cornus controversa. The sequence continues at coordinate 64,878,467 of CM048849.1, read as the reverse complement.
GCGAGAGTCCAAGTACTCCAACATGATCGAACTGCCAATCATACTGTTCTGTATTGTTTGAACTTGTGATCCAATTATAAGAATGTAGTTTTAAATTTCAAGACTAGGATATTAATGAATATATCTACTTGATAATCGATCGTTTTAAAATTTAAAAAGTTGAATTATTAGTGACCTATATATATATATATATATATATAGTAGTGACAATCATACTGTTCTATATATGACTGCGCGCAGGGAATCCATGGTAGAATGCATGCAGTTGAGCAACTCAGAGAGCTGTTGCCAGATATCATTAGAAGCATATAGAGCAACTGAAAGATCGAGATGCTGATCAAACATCGATCCATGACAAATTCTTTAAAGAAATAGCACTTGTTTTGTGTGTGTGTGTGTGTGTTTTTTTTTTTTAATTAATTGATTCTCCTTTTAATATCTAGGACTGCCACATTATGGTTATAAAACTTGGATATCCGTTACATTAACTTGTACTTGTATATAATTTCAGAAATGATGAGCTTAATTTATGAATTGGAGACACCCAAACCAATACAAATATTTTGTTTCAGTTGTCCTCTATTTCCTATTTTGGTCCATATATGCATGGGATATTTCAAAGTTTATGCACAGGATATTTCAAAGTTTAATCATGAATGCATATTAAATATTAATAACGAGAAGAGAACATATATGTCTATTCGATCAATATGCAGTTATATATAAATGTTTTTAATAACATGGTGAATTGCTAGCTCTAACCCAATTAACACTCACAACGTAGGTGCTTCAAGTTAAAAGCATGGAGCTTGCAATAGGCCCCAATGTGAAGAGAGAAAATGTTTGGATTTAGCTACAAATTAATATATACAATTAGTTTTTATTAAGTCGCAGTCAAGTGGGAAAATAATATTCTTTAAATTTGGCACTTAAGTGCAGTGAATGACCGACCAGTATGAGAGATGTTTGAATATATACATGATAAAGTAATACAATACAGTTGTGCTAGATATCTGATGATCAGCTATATATATATATATACCCCCAAATTTCTAGGAGAACCTAAGTGAGAGATAGATACTCTCTCTCCCCAAAAGAAACCTTCCCAAACACCACCTCCCCTCGTAAAAATTGTCACTTGGAGATCCAAAACCCAACACGCTACGCTTGACTCTGGTTCAACATTTCAAAGTTCAAAAACATTGATCCTTGACCCATCATCAGTCTTAAAATAAATAGAGACCCCATGCCCAACCACCCCTTATAAATAGATATCAGCCCATATATACTTAGCTTGCATTAATTCTCTCAACTCAACAATTGTATTGTAATTCCTAACAGCAGCAGTGAACATTTGTAATGCCTACTAAGTTTCTTCTTCTTCTTCTTCTTCCTCTTCTTTGCATTATATTAACTGAGCTGTCTATGTTTATGGTAAAGGCCAATCCATCTGAAGGTTTGGAGTCAAGACCACCTATGACTCTGACCGGTTCCGGTGCTGAGACACAGGTGTTCAGATTGATGGATGCACCGGTTCCAAGTCCACTACCTGACATTAGACGGTTAGGAAGGCATCATTCTTCTTCTTCTGACAAGTCCGCGGCTGGTGGAGATGTGATCCTTGCAGGATTTGCAACCGCTATGGTGGCTGTCATTTTGTGCTACATTCGCGTCACAAGAAGAAGGAACCAACATCCAACCCATACTTGACATATATTTATGACTTCTCTTGCTTTTCTTTTTCTGTTTCCAATTCCAATTAAATAGAGGGGGAATTGATATATATATATATATATATATATATATATATATATATATATAGTGTGTACCATACGATTCATTGTTATCTCAAGCATTTTTCTTTGGTGCTTCTAAGCACTCAAGGAGGAAGTCCTTTGTTGTGATCTATATACATCATATGATTATTTATTATACACAACTTTTGCCACAAAACCTGAGTTTAATTTATATATATATATATATATATATCAAAATCACTTGTAGGTTGGATGTTTAAAACAAGTTAATTATGATTATACTACCAAGGGCTTCCTTCTGAATTCCAAGTTAATTTAATCCTAGAAATCCGATAAACAATAAGTATTAATGAATTTACTCACATGCTCAGTTATCGAATTTTATGTTTCTGTCAACTGTAACAACTGAGTTTTTAATAATCATCTAGAGGATCTAATCTTCCTTGACACTTGTTTATATTCCATTAAAGACATGCAAATATGTGATTGCATCAAATGGAAGTTCCAGAAACTTCAAACATGTTTACATATATATATATGATAATATTCACTTCGATGTTCTGTAAAATATTATGCAAAGGACTCTGCCAAAAAGCTTATAGCTAAGAAATGAAGGAAGAGAGAGAGGTAACACTAACAGTCTTGGACAGTCATGAAGCAAGACCAAAAGCACACTTGTTTTTCCTCACCATTTATTTTTGTGCAAACCATAAACCTTAAAACACACACTACTAATCTAATCTGGTTGCTTCAATCACAATCCTTCAACTTAAATCTTTGGACCCAACTCGATCAACTCTGCAGGTCATAAAGCAATGTAATGTCATTGTAGAGATAATAAATGAAAAAAAAACACATGGAATCACAAACCTTAGTCTGCTAAAAGTTAAAAACACAACAAACCACTGGACCCAGTCCAGTGGTGGTGCTATTCAGAAAGAAAGTTACTATAATGTCATCATACATCATATATATATATATATATATATATATATATATATATATACACACACACACACACACACACACAGCCGGCAATAATGACATGGTACATTTATAAAACTCGATCACGACATATAACCAAACAATTAGTCCAAATTGTCTTCTTCTGTGGCAAGGACCCAAACCTAGACCCCAACCTTGACCAGGTCAATTAATTCTATAAGGTTATAATTATTACTTGTCGCGTTCTTCAGGATTTTATAGCAGCCCCAAACTCGTATAAATTGCCGAGCCCTGCACATTGATATAATTGTTTCTAAATTAGGTTGGTCTATGCTATATAATTCTCAGAATTCATCCAAAATGAAAAATTCATGCACGCAGAACACACTCTGTGAATCAGAGTGACTACTCTCAGATTTGAATTCAAATCAAATAGTGCTTTTTTTTTTTTGTGTTTTTGTTTTTGTTTTTGTTCTTGTTCTTGTTGGTGTGAACTAATCAATTACACCACTATTAAAATAATTCTCCCCCAATTATTGTTTTAGGATATCAAATATGCACCCAGTTATATATAATACTAAACAAATTTAGAAATAGCGAAACACAGGAGGATAATGGGGTGAGTGAAAAATGAAAAAGAGCTAAAACACAAGGAACCTAATGCAAAATTCATTCCCTTTTGCTAACATGACCAAGAATCTATGACCAGTCCTTTGTAGTCCCCATGAAAAGCTAAGCTAAGCTGAATTTCTTGGAGCATAATAATTTTATATTCCAAATTTTCTCAAAGATATACTATAAATTAGATGCAGTAAAATCCTTTAACCTAAATTCTGTGAAGGCAGCAGCATACATTGGTATTCATTCTAATTACCACAGTAAACGGGAATATTACTTAACCTCCAAACAAAATGAACTCAACTTGAAAAGATTTTGCCAAAATTTCTCATCAATTCCAAAAATTATGCTCAGTTTCCATTTTTTTACAAGCCTAGCAGCATCTAAGAATCTCCTTCCACATTTCTTTTCAACAAAAAGAATAAAAATAAAAATAAAAACAAAAACAAAAACAAAAACAAAAGCAAATTAAAATAAGAAATGTCACACTAGCTATTAGAAAAAGGATTTAACTTTTATCTCTCAACTTGAAATCCCAACTCCTCCATCCTTCCTTCCTTCCTTCTCCAATAAGTCACCTGCATCAATATCTCAACATTAGTAGTTACACGTCCGACTCATACCCCATGTTTGGTTGCTGGGAAAATGTACCAAATATTATTCTATATATGTTGAGCTGGATTTTAAAATAGCAAATAAAATAACCTTAACCAGACCAATAATTAATTGGAACACTTGGTAAAGTATGTTGCTTCATTAGGATCCAAACGGCGATAAAATCTAAAATACAATCTCTTTCATTTTCTGTACTTCTATTAGCAACCAAAAAGAGCACCGACTAAAAGGATTTTAATTAACAGGAAAATTAAAATTCAATTGATATAGAAAACAATAGATGATCCAGAGTACCTACAGAGAGAGAGAGAGAGAGAGAGTACCTTGAGGATGACAAACAGGAGGGTCTTCAAAGAGAGAAAGAGATAGCTGTTTATAGGCAACACCGATGTCAAATAATATGAGACCTGATGATGGATCATAGACTATGATGTCCTTCACTGGTAACCACAGAAACAACTCTTCCTGAGACAGACCCTCAACTCCAATGAGTCCACCATAACTCAGGTTCGCTCTCACCACACTGTCAAAGAACACTCTGGTCTCGAATTTTGCCATGCACGGCTGCGCCAAGTACACTTGGAGGTGACCTTCTTCGTCAAGATCGTACGACTTCACGTTCATTGGGAACAGTCCTGCAGGCAAGCCTTTGCTTTTCAGGAGGTCCTGAATGGAATTGGAATTGGAATTAGAATTAGAAAGGCAGTTTGAGAAAGATAGATGATATATAAATAGTATATATATCACTGGGACTACTGTGAAGAAGCTGGGATCACTCTGATGAGCGGCCATGGATTTGTTTTTCTGTTCAAAGAAGAAAAAAAAAAGAAAAAAAAAAAAAACAGAGGAGGTTTAAACAGGGGTTTAGGGTGTGAAAGCAGAGAGAGAGAGAGAGAGAGAGAGAGAGGAAGAACCACTAAAGAATGGGTTGGCACTTGGCAAAGCTGATTTTACCAAAGTAGCCTTGATTCATGATATTAGTTTACTATAGGTTTTTGGGATATTAATTTGGAAGGGACGTTCATGGAAAAGCATCATAACCTCGATGACCGTGATTGTTTCGTGTTGACAAGGACATCTCGGTCCAATAATTATCTATTTAGTATTTATTGTTATTATTATTTTGATGGTAAAACACGGCATAATTTTTTTTCAGTGGTGTCATGGATCCAACAAAAGGCTTTCTTTTTTATTTATTATTTTTTTGATGGTAAAACACGGCATAATTTTTTTTTAGTGGTGTCTTGGATCCAACAAAAGACTTTTTTTTTTTTTTCTTAGCACAAAACATGAAGGGTAATTTAATAATTTGAAAAATAACTAGAAACGGGACAATTGGCGCAAGACTATAGCGTTAGTTGTGCAGTAGAAGAGAGAATCATGTCAGACGAATCACACAAGAAGAAAGAAGAAAAAGAAACTGCTGTGTTCACGGGCCATCAGTGACGGAAATTGCGAGGTTTATTTGCTTTAAATCTTCCCTTTCTTCTCTCTTTTCTTTTTTATTATTTTAAAATCTTTTCGTTTATCCTGTGATTATGTATCAAAAGAAATGTAGTAAAACATAAATAGGCATATAAAAAAAAAAAACTTGCATATATACAAATAAAGAGACAGTAACACTAAAATTTGATTATAAATCTCAATTTATCTTGCTGTTGCATATAACAGACGAAATATCATAATAACGAAAGGTTTAATGGTCAGTCAGTGTTTGACTTCCAGTAGATATCATAAATAAAAAAAAGAAAGAAAATCAAACATTTATTGAATGTAGATGTAAATTTGCATTGGCAATGAGCTGAAGCCCGTATAATATATAATCTAGCAATGTTACATATTATGAAATTATTTTATGAATTTATATCATGAATGATGTGGCAGATAACATGGAGAGATAGTATTAGTGAAATTTTCTCTCATATACAGAGTCCATAATATTATCATCTGTCACATCATTGATAATACAAATTTATAAAATAATTTCATAACGTTTAATATTTGTCTATATAATCACTCACATGATAATTGTTAATTGTTGAATGGTCCCTCGGTGATTTTATGAGAAAGCAAGGGACTTAATAGGGGCTAAAAAATTCCTTAAAATGTGGGCATTGCGATGCTAAATAAGACAAAAAGACCAACTAAATACAGTAAAAACATATATATATATATATATATATATATATGCTTAGTTAATCCCTACTTATATTAATAATTAAGAAAAAGAAATAATTTATAAATGTATAGTCAAATTTGTAAACAACCATTTTCTTTCTCTTTACGACTTTTTAGTCTTTGTCTAATGATTCCTCTGGTAGTAGGAGTAGATGTATGATTGGAATTTGGAATGGTCACGTGCTTGTCTTCCCTTAAAACATGACCTACCTACCCGTCTACTCCTTTCTTCTCTACTCTTAAAACGTAGGTGAAGGAGCAATACTTATACAAGGCAGGGTGATAACTTTTTTTAATTCCATAAATCATATACAATATTATGTGGCCGGGTTCAATATTAAGGTCATATAGAGAATTATCAAGTTTATATAGTCATTGATTATATGGTTATAGTATCATGAACTCAACAGTGATGTGATGGTTGATGCATTAAGGAGCATCGTAAGTGGATTATCATCAAGTGTTCTATGGTCATAATAATTTTATTTTTATTTTTATTTTTATTTTTTCAGAATCACTTCCATTCGAACAATGGTCATGGACCATCAATTATCTGGCGGCGTGCTGTAGCCAATACATCATTTAAAAAATATGATGATCAAGAAGACATGGCAATGGAATTACATTTTAAATGCATTGAAACCACCTTATTATACCCCTTTTTAAAATTTAAGAAAGAAAAAAAAAAAATAATAATAAAGAAATAATTAATCATGATTCTGTCACACAAATCATTTAGGTTCTTCTTAGGGAAGAGTTGAATCTGGACCCTTTCTGTGGAAAGGCCTGGTACATGAGCGGCCTTCGGTGGGGTTGATTTGGTGCAGAACTCTCCCTATCGCTATTCCATCCCAATCCAATCTCGGGCCTTATCCAACTTACTCTTGTTGGGCCCTAATTAGAACACGTGAAATTCAGTGATACTCATGAAAGTGCTCAGGTAATTTTAAGTAAAGAAAATAGCATATTGGTACTATTTGAATTAAATATTTTTTTGTATCAAAGTCCGTAATCTTCTTACCTTACCTTTGTATCAACTTAGGAACATGATGATATTGGCACGTTAGAAAAATAGTAACACTTGACTTCTTTCTTTTTTCAAAGTAAGAAAAGAACACAATTATCTCAAAAATATTATCGCATTCGTATTCTTACACTAAATTTGAGTAATTTTTAAATTTTTTATTTTAATAAAATAAAAGAAGATAATGTATAAATATTGTTGTCAAGTACCAATATCAAATTCCATCGAGTAATACAAAATATAAGAAATTGGGCCAGGTCCTCGGCTTATTGTAATTTTAGAAGCCAAACCAGCCCAGCAAAATAACTAGGCCAATAAGTTAACCACCTAGCTCGGTTCTATGGCTCCGTTTTCTTAAGTCCAAGATCGACGGAATATTTTTTTTTTATTTTTTTTCCAAGATCGACAGATTGAAATGCTTGAAAGACATGGTAAATTTGTTACCTATTGCTGTACATTTTAGCATAAAAAATATCACTGTCATCTCATTCTTTTCTTTTTCTTTTATTTATTTATTTATTTATATAATCCTTGTTAATGTGTAGTTTTTCTAAAAATAGTGAGTGTACCCGCGGCAAACATATGGTTGACATCTACCAATGAACACAGAAAACTTCTGTAAACATAATCGTAAGTTTCCTTTGTCACATCTTTCTTTTTCTTAACCAGTGGATTCCACTACATTCTCATCCTTTTCGCATGTGATTGGTCATAATTTTATCTATCTATATATATTTAACAATCCTTAATTTAGTGATTTTCTCCGGGGGCCAATTTAACCTCTCTTAGAAGACATAACAGAATTCGAAGTTTTTCTTGGGAAGAGAGCTTAAAATATGATTTTTTTTTTTTTTTTCATGATTTTTGTTTGCCTTTAAATGACAATTAATCTCATCTTACTTTATTATAGATATAATCTGTCCTCACATAGTTGAACACAGAAAAGTCCTTGGAGTTACTAACATGACATGCATGTCTCTTCACTGTATTGAGAAAGAAAGCTAAGCTAAACATTAATCCAACTTTTCACTAGAGATTTGACCATAACTAGTTACTGCATTTTATGTGAAATGACAGCTCTTCTTAATTTGTCAAAAACCATGATAGTGGCGCATTACTTGAATCAGGAAAATACGATTATAGTTCCTGGCCCGATACATCTGCATCACAAGTACATATGCATGCTCAAAAACAGTGACAAATTCTCTCGGGTGCACTTTTGTTCCAATATCCCAAGTGCATTTAAATTCACAATCTTATACTTATGCAATAATATTAAATTCAAAATACAACAACTATGTAAAATTATTGCTTAATCAATTAAATTATATTATAGTATTATAATTTAATTTAATATGTTGCATGAGTATTACATTCTCGATATAAATATACTTAGTTAGATGTATAAGTTTTACATTATTTTGTGAGTGTTACATTTGTCATATAATGTGTCACACGAACTGGCACTAATAATAAATGATAGAGATGATGTATGAGTTTTACATTGTCGCGTGAGTGTTACATTTGTAATATAATGTGTCGCACTTATGATTTAAAGTATAATAAATGGTAGATATGACAAAAGTGGCCATGAGAAAATCCGCTCCATGTGTTAAATACAGAATAACAAGGAGAGAGACGAGATCAAGTACAAGTCAAATTTTTGGATTTTTTTTTATAAATACCATAGGAAAATCTTGTGATTGATAAGTGTATCATAGGAAGCACGGTCACTTTATTGAGGAGTGTTGTGGCAGTGTCAAATACTCGGATACGTGTTGGCCACTTTGCAGAAGTGTCTGAATTTATTTATTTTTTGTACACTCCTCAAATATGTGTCAGATACTTCGTAACAATAATGTATATTCAAGTGTTTTGAAAGAAATTTATATGTGACTGAATTATAATTAACAATTTGAGCTAGTAGAAGATTACAAAATGAACGAAAATTGAAACATCATGACTGAATAAGTCTGGTTCTTTAATCTATTTTAACCTGTTTGTCTATTTTTGTTTATAAGTTTGTTTAGTTCTTAATTGCTCGATGATGAATTGAAGATTTCTGCAGTAATGTAGTCTTTTTTTTTTTTTTTTGTTGAATAATGAATACATATTAATATATTATATTATTGTTTTATAGTTATATTCTCGTCGTATCCATATTCTAATTTTTTTAAAAAAAATTGTTGTCGTCATGTTCGTGTCGTGTCATATTCGTGTCTGTACTTCCTAAGTTGTACCATAAGAAAAAGACAATAAACCTTATAAACAAGAGTAAAATGCAAAAAAAAATCCTATACTTTACCTCAATTGCAAAAAACCTGCTTGAAAAAAAATATACGAACTTGTAATTACTACCAAATTTAGCCATTTTATAAAATGGTTAACTTATTATTACAACTTTACTATTTATAATAAAACTTATTATATACTCGGTTTAAATTTTTTTACCATAAAACAAATACCTTTTTTTCATACAATATATTAATAAAAAATTAAGAAATTACCTAAATAAAAAAAAGTTACTTCTTTTTTATGTAGTATATTCATGAAAATTTAAGAAATTATTTAAATTGTTTAAAAAATTACTTAAGCTTTTTTATTAAAAAAATTTAATTTCAAGAATTAAAGGTAATTTATGTATATTTAATGGAAAATATGTCATCAAAATATAATGACATATTTTACTCTATAAACAAATATGTAAGATTGATAAGATGGTTTCTTCCCGTGCAAGTGAAACCGAAAAATATATGATAATTAATAAGTATTTGAGATCTTTTCAGAAGTAATAGAGAAATAAAAGAAAATGGCTATTAGATATAATTAATTAGTTTATTATCTAGTTTATCAAATGTAGCCATCCTATAATACCTGATACCCTTGTTTTCTTCTTTGCAATAATTTAGTAACACATGATGAAATCTAAACAGATCTTGTTAACAGGTATTTAATTAAGTACAAAGCTTTTAGATTATAATAGCTTTGTATTAACAAAGTGTAACTTCTTAACTCTAAGAGAGTACTTACAAGATTAGGTGTCTATGGTATCACCTAAACTATCAAATCCAGATTGGAAAAATGAAGTAAATGCCTAACTTGATACGTCAATGATAAATCAGTCTCCTAATTAGAGTAATAATTTAATGGTGAAAGCGTGCCAACTGCTCTAACAAAAACGATGACTCTTTTAAATTTTACTATAATAATCTAACCAAATCTCAATTCAACAAATCCTGTTTATTTTGATAAATTAATACATATAAAATATAGATGAAGAAAAAAACCATGAATAAGGAAACCAAATTAACCATTCATTTATTGGTTTATGGGTCATCTTTATGTTCTATTTGATAGAAAAGAAGAAAATTGGATAAAAACGAGAGAAGTAAGAAATTGTGTTTGCACTCGATCTTTACGTACGTATAATCAGTATATTTACCTATCTAAAAATAAAATAAATCATGTCCATCTTTCTCTCATTTCACCGAGGCTCAACCGATCAAGAGTGTACGTGGCAAAACAATCACTTTTCAAATTGATGAACGAGTCAGAATATCATATGGAAATATCGAATGAACAACCAAAGCTGAAAATCCAAACATGATGGTCCATTTAGATCTGCCAACCAAAAGTCACTTATCTTTCGATAGTCTTTGATTGGAAAAAGTTTAAATATATACAGAAAATATCAGTTGCAAACTCAACTCTATGAATTGTATATGTGTGATAGTAGCGAAAGCTCCTTTTAATGTACCCATTAGCAGATGTGGTTGCTAAGCTGATATTTGATTATATGATCTCAGATTTATTTATACATGAACTTTCTTAATTAAATATAATTCTAAATCTATTAACATACATAATCTCACAATAGTTTCATTCTTTTTGTCAGAGCAGTTTAACCTTATGAGTTTGTTTGGAATTTAGTTCTTGGTGGTAAGCATCATTGACTCATATATATATATATATATATATAGGATTTTGACTTAATATAGTGATGTGAATATCAAGAATATCTTATAGCTAGCTTACACCAATGTAAATGATTTAATTTCTTGAATATATATGTTGTGCATTTGTTTGTATTATCATATGGGGTAAGTTGCTTAACCCTAACAACTTCTCTCTCTCTCTCTCTCTCTCTTTATGTGTATGTACTGGCCGGGTTGTGATCTTAGAAAAGGTGACAAAGATAGAGAAACGTGTGGAGTGTGGACATATACAAGTTTGAGTGTGAAGACTTGTTTGGTTAGCAATAATGATAGCAAAGAAAAGAAAGAAAGAAAAAGAGTAGGTACAACCCATCTCTCAACTCCATCATACCAACTTGGAACCTAAAATGGGTAACTCGCTAGCTTCAGTCGACTATGGCTTTTCAAAGTCAAATAATCTATTAGACTACATTTGACCCCTCTAAAAAGTTGTTCCTTAATTTGTGATGTAACCGATGTGTCACGGTCTCGGCATATATATATATATAAGACTCGTTCTCACATGGATGGGAATATTAATTAAATTGGTCGATATATCTTGTGAGAATTAATTTCAATCTCAATGGTATATATATTAATTAACTCGATCACCTTAATTATTCATTTCTGTAGAAAGAAATTAAAATAAAAGAGGAAATTGTTTGACTCTATCATAGAGAGTATATTTATATGAATTTTAGGGATAATCAAGTCCCCTCATCTATCGATTACATGACTAAAGGAATGAATGCTTGACATATAAGAAGAGAAGCAATAATATTGACTAGCTATTTTCCAATCCATGGCGGTTTATGAAATGTGGGGCCCATCGTGGAGAGTGAAGACTAAAGGAATGAATGCTTAATAAATTAATTAAATTAAACATGGGTAAATATATTTTGATGACTAAATTAAGGAATGCTTAGTGGTAAATTAAACATGGGTCAATATATTGTCCATGTATGTCAACGCCACCGTGGAGAAGACTAATTTAATTGGTGATATTTCATGAAGTCCACAAGTCAATGATTAATGACTTGTCATTCTTTATATATATATATATATATATATATATATGGAACAAACTAACAGCCTTGGATTACACAATTTCAACTTAGAAAAGTCAATCTGATGAGAGAAGGCCATATAGGGAACAAATCTACAAACCCTAATTTGAGAGGAGCTATATATATATATATATACAATCTTTAAATACATCCGCCTAATCCTCACCTACTCTCTTTAATTCTCTCTCATATACAGAAACACATAGTATTAATTAATCCAAGTATATATATATATATATATATATATATGACATTGATCTATACAATAGAGTATATAATAAAAACATACTCCCAAACAGATGTCTGAGGTTAGGACGGCGAAAAAAAGGAAGTTTAGGCCTTTAATTTTCTTTTTAATCATATTCTTTGATTGAGCGTGCCATATCCACACATCAATATTATATATAGCGTGCATCACCTACCATTAATTCTATCTTCTCATTAAAATAACAGAATCATAACATACACACTCTCTCTCTCTCTCTCTTATATATATATATATATATATATATTTATTTTAATACAAAACTTATGATGATGACACTCATGTGATTTTGCACCACTGGTCGTTGGATTTGGAAGTCACTCCTCAATTAAATGACTATGGGCACAAGCCGCTCCAGCTGACGGTGAGAGCACTCTCTAATCATAGGTTGACTCTTGCTTGAAATAATTGTTAATCTTGGATATTTTAGCAGCAGATTCAACATGGATTTTAGGTCCTATTCACACATGAAGATGCAATCATGTACTAAGTTCTACTCGATCATACTGATAATCACCTGAATGTTTAATTATACTGGTTAATTTGGTCTATGAGAAAACAAAAGGTGCATTAATTGCTCTACTACTAAATTATTAATTCCTCTTTCCAAGTTAAGTTAAGTTTATTAATGTTACTGTCTAGATTTTGACTTTGTTTTAGTAGATTGGCCATTTTGGTATCTGTAATTGATATTTGAATCCAAAGTGGCACTGTATCTTATCCAAAAAAATAAAAATAAAAAGTGGTACTTTAATTAGAACTAGTACCATAACTCTACTGATCGATTAATATACTTTAGAATTAACATTTTTCATTGAATAATAGTTGCACTATTAGTATATACAAGTATAGAACATCTAATTATAATAATATGACGAAACATGTTTTAGTTGTGATTAATATTTTGTGAAACCCAACTACCTTTAATTTATAAAATAAATCCTCACCAGTGATTAACGTGTAAAATGACTTGTAGTTTGAGAGTCGTGAGGTAAGACAGAGACACAGACACAGACAGAGAGAGTGGGCGGCGCCTATGGGTCATGTCTTCACTGAGTTTTATTTTGACTGAAGATATATAACAGAATGGCTCGTTTGATTCACAAAACACATGAGAATCCCAATCCAGCCCATGTCCACTCACTCCGTCTATCTCTTCTTAAGTATGTGTGTGTATATATATATATATATATATATATATATATAATCAAATCATTTTCTGGCCGGGCCCTTTAGTGTCTGGTACCCTTCCCTTCCCTCCTGACTAGCACGTGACCCGTTGTATATTGTATCTGGTACCCTTCCCTCCTGACTAGCACGTGACCCGTTGTATATTGTACTGTGCCCTGCTCAAGTATGTATCCAATTTGTCGCCGTATACACCTCAAGATTACCTCATGATGACATCATGCGTGTGGGTGTGTATATATATATATATATATATATATATAGCTGTATCTCTACATATAAGAGTAAGTATAAGGCAATAAGGCATGGCTCAAATTATTGCATATAAAATTCAGCTCAAGAGTTTCCCACGAGGAGTCAATCCACAAAATTGAATAAAACTAAACATGGACTTTATACTGAATAATACAACACTAAATTCCAATTAGTTGCCAATAATATTGTTGTTTTCCTTGGCTGTTATTCTTATGTTTGTTTTGATTATATGTCATACGTAATTACATGCACGCATGTACATTAGTTGATATTGTTATAATGGACTTAATTTCAGCAAATTAATCATATATATTCCTATGTTGTAGTTGCTTGCTTTTAGGTTGATCAAGTGTATATAACTATTATATATGTGTATGTATACACTTATAGATACAACGTATACACGTGAGTACACCAACAAATAAGCGGAATCAACATATATAATGATATTGTGTTAAAACTCTAATTATGGTTGCCTAAAACATAACATTATGAAAATGCAAGTGAGTTGAGAGACAGAGGACCCTATGAGTAGATGCGCATGCAGGTAATTGTTTGAGTGAGAGGGTTATATTATAATTGTCTTTCATTAGTACGTAACGCAATTGATAAGCAACTCGTTAATAATGTGCTTATGGTAGAGGTCATATATGAGACATGAGTCACATGACAAAATATATATATATATATATATATATATATATATATAAGGGTTAAGGGCAAAGTGGTAATTCACTAAAGAGAGAAAAATACCAGAAACATGAGAAGACAAGTAGAAAATCCAAGGAGTAGATGGGTGTCATTTAATTCCCTTTTGCAACAATAGAAAGAAAGTGACTATATATGGTGTCTTATATATTATTTCTGGTGTTGCAGGTCAATCCTTCACTCTCTCTCTCTCTCTCTCTCTCTCTCTTTCTGTGGTTCCATTGCCTGTCTCGATCTCTTATAAACTATACTCTTAATTTCTCTATCTCATTCGCTGCCATAACTTTATTATCCTAGTGCGTGCAAATTTCAAAGTTAATATTTTAGTTCAGCTGCCATATATATATATATAGTTTAATTTAAGGACGTATTTAGAAATTTTTGTTACTTTCAGTAAAATTTTGTAATTTCACTTAATAACTAAGTATCATACACATTTAATTGTTTTTAAACATATCATGAATATATATGTTTCTCACCTACTACTTGTGGATTAAGAGTAATGCTACACGTCATGAAAATATTTCATGAATTTTTA